>OZ012739.1:512078965-513486739 GCA_963859935.3 Lathyrus sativus | reverse complement strand
AGTTTTCGTTCAACTTTCTTCCATACTTGTTCATTTTGAAAAGCATTAAATTGTATGCTTTCAAGAATGAATTAGTGAAAAATGAAGTTTTGAATAAATAACTTGAAACATTGAAGAGATTCTAACTGTTAATGAACATGAAATGAATGATGAGTTCAAAGATACTCTACAAATAATAATTAATGTAAGTTGTTCTTCAAATATAGCACAATTGCTCATATAATTATTTTTCTAATCAGTTTGAGAAGTTATATGTTCAGTTAGGGATTACCGAAATAAGCAATCTACATTAGATGTAATAAACTCAATTGTATTTTACCCATCGATAAAAAGTCAAAACTGAGGTGAAAGGTCTTGTACTCATTGGTGAAATGTCATACCCAAAGGGAAAGGTGTTTTGGCCATTTAAGAAATATAAAAAGGATATCCTTAAGGATCAAACCTATGACCTTTACACGTTATCCATGGGTTAAATTAAAATCTAAAGGTAAAGTAGTGTACTTTTATGACGCCTTTCGTTACCTCGCGTTTGAAACCGATGTAACACATTATCTCCAATTGAGGTTAAATATGTATTCTGTATTAGTGAATGAAGAATAAATGGATAGCTGCAATGCATGAGGAGTTGTCCACAATCGAGAAAAATCATTGGAGTAGTGAATGGATGACAAATGGATAGTTGTGATGCATGAGGAGCTAGTTCTAAGATCTCATGATAGAAAGGTCATGGACATAAAATGGGTATTTATGACAAATTTCAATTCCAATGGCTCTATAAACAACTTTAAGAAAAAGATTGTTATGAATGGATATTCTCAAATATTTGAAATTGATTATTTATTAACTCTTTATCCTGAAGCAATACATGACACAATAAAGATACCATTTTTCATTATTGTACAAAAGGGGTGGCAGATGTTCCATATGGGTTTGAAGTCGGTTTTCCTTAACGATTTCATGTAGAAGGATATATATGTTGATTAACCAGAAGTTTTTGTGATCAAAATCCAAGAAGAAAACGTCTACTTACTTAAAAATACTATATATGCTTTAAAGCAAGTCTCGGGTGTTTGGTACAACATGGTTAATAATCATTCGTTGCACTTGAACTTTAAAAAGAGCATATTTAAAGCTTCACTTTATGTCAAGCGTGTTGGTTTTGATATTTTAATAATTTCTTTGTATGTTGATGGTTTTTTAGTAATGATAAGCAACTTAGAATCAGTTGAAGAATTCAAGCAAGAAATGAAAGATTTTTTGAGATAAGGGATCTTGACTTTACGACTTGTTTTTTGGGAATAAAAATCACTCAAAAGAAGAATGAGACTTTTATTTGTCCGGAAAAAAAATGTAAAAGAGAATTTAAAAAAATTTCAACTTGGTGAATGCAAATAATGAACACTTCCATGAATTAAAAGTACAGTGAAAATCAGACATACTTGTACAGTTTAGGATCATCTCGCAGAATCCTGGAAAAAAACGGGGCAGGGAGGGAATTATTGAGGATGAAATCCTTAAACCTTGGTTCTACTTGCAAAAAAAATGAGGATCAGGCAGGTATGCGGACTTTGCATCCATAGAGACTAAAAATTGCAAAACACCTTGTTATTTCATGCACTCGCAAAAAATGGGACGAACGGGGCTATCATATTAGAGTGTGTGGGTCTAAAACCTTGACTAACTCCACACAAAAATGTGGGTAAAATAGGCATTTTAGCGGGACGGACCCGTTTTGCCACCCTAATCAAAAGGATAAGTCCATCAAGAAGGATGGAGTTGATATAGTATCTTGTATGATATGAATAGTACTTCAGAGAATTGTTTCAGCATGTGTTTAAATGTATTCTCTTAGGGTTCAAAGAAATAAGAAGTTGTAGCTTAGTCAACAGTAGAATCAGAGTTTATAGTTGCTATAATAAGGGTAAAACAACCTATTTGGTTAAGGAATGTCTTAGCATATTTGGGCATGAATTAAGAGCAAAGTACACGTCTTTTTATTGATAATCAATTAGTTATTTCATGTTGGTGGAGAATATGGGAAGTCAAATGATTTAAAGGGCGTTGAATGTACCATTCCCCTTAAACCATTTTCAAAAACATTTTTTACGAAAAAAATTTTACTAACAAATGTACATGTGCAAATTACAAACATAAGCAAAAGATAGAAAAATGAATGCAAATTAACTTACAATTAAATGGATATTAAAGTTAACTTAGATTATCAAGAATCACAACTGGGAAAGATGAATGATGACCCCTCGTCTAGTGTACCGATAACGTCAAAGTAATAATAATAATAATAATAATAATAATAATAATAATAATAATAATAATAATAATAATAATAATAATAATAATAATAATAAAATTTGTCTCCACGAAGATTGGATTTTAACTAGGAAAGTGAGTGCAAGTTAACATAAACAAATGGGGGTTTGTTTGGAAAGAAAAAAATATTTGATCCAAAAACAAGAGAAAATTAACTTTGAATAAGATACGATGATAAAGGCGATTAGGTATTTTGTTAGAATCTCCCACTTCTATTCTATTTTATTCTATTGATGAAATGCGCATTAACAAACATGCACAAACATAAGAGTTACACGACGGACTAACCCTACCATTACTCCAATTCTTTAGTATACAGCTCACTAGTTTAAAACGTCTGACTAGGCAATTGAGCGCACCCATCAAACTATTTGTGCAGATATAAATTATACACTCTAAGAAATATATTATTGGTTAATTATTGAAATTATAAGGTTAATAAGGAAAAACTTAATACTATTTAAATAATAGCAATATATATCAACCACAAATACATAACCTAAGAAATATATTACTGGTTAATTATTGAAAATATAAGGTTAATAAGGAAAAACTTAATACTAAATAATAGCAATATATATATCAACCACAAATACATAACCAAGTCACGATGGCATAAGAAGTGCCTAGAGAATTGAAAAACAAATGAAAATACAAGAAAACAAACACTCAAAAGCAAAAACAAACACCCAACCACAGAACACGAAAACCAAGTGTTACACCCACACAGCTAAGCTCCGCCCAAAGAATACCAGCTAGAGCTCCCTTTGAAGATGGTCAAGCCTCTTTATCTCCTATTGATTAAAACACATAATAGGGTTCTAAAGTCAGTCAAAAGAAAAGGGTTCACATATAAACAACTACAGAACCAACACCAAGCCAAAAAAAATATATATCTACCACCTTTTTCACGTTTGTTAATGAACTAGAGAAGAACTTATCATTGCAAACTAACCAAATAATCCATACAAATGCATGCTAGATCATAGACGAACACATCCCTAGACTTAAATGGGCACACAATATAAAAAGAGCATTAGAATTTAAATGACATAGCACAGATAATATATTGTGGCAAAAATATGATGTCAAAAATAATTTAGAAGTATGATTTAATATATTAAAAAATAGATAAAGAGTTCAATATCATTTTATATAATATAAAATTAAGAGAAAATAGAAGATGTAATGACAATATAAAATAATTTTATACTGTGAACAACGTGCATCTCACCAATAATTTTATATCGTGCATCTCACCAAATCATACTGATAAACTCTAACATTTACTTACACAAGATGCATGCATGTCCATTAAATTCTAACATTAAATGCTACAAGGGTGAAAAAAATTTAATTTACACTAGTAAAACCCTCTCCCCTAAAACCATTTATCCTTTGTCTAACCAAACACAACACACATAAAAGACAGCAGCAATGCAGAACAATCTTTATGCAGAACTGGCAAAGAAATGTTAATATTAAACTCCTCAATCTTGTGATTTTCAACGTAGCTGAAATTAATTGTACAAATTTAGAGAAATGTGGGCCTATAACATCCCAAATCCAAATACTACACATTGCATGACACAAGCAAAGCAGACAATTAAATTTTATATCAACCACCTTATACTACAGTATATCTGACCTGCTTGTTCTTGCAGATAGAACTTACAACAATTTCTGATTATGCCTTGGGCGTTTTACCCTCTATAGTCGTGTCTTTCTGTGTCGTGTATGCAAAAGTCAGGAAATCTACCAATGTTATACAACCTACCAAAATATCAGTCATCCAAAAAATGCACAAAATGTGAAATAGTTGGGTATTAACAGTTCACGAAGTTAAAACAATAACCCTGAGGCTCACAAACTCTTCAAGAAAACCCATGTTATGTGCTACTCAAACTGGTTTTTGGTCATATTATCTTCGAAATTCAGAGAATTAGCAGCAGTTAAAAGCATGTCCATTCCTCCACCACTTTCCAATTCTTCTACATATTTATTGTTGCAATTGTTTTCATTATTAGCTTTTGGCTTTGAAACATTTTCACCGGCCCTCAGCTTGTTATTCTCATACGCCTTTTTTGCCTGGGATATTGCCTTGATTCCAGCATCACATTTTTTGCAGAACCATTTCCCGTTTGGAATAGAAGCTAGAGGAGGTTTCATGCAATAGATGTGATATGCATGATCACAGCCATCACAGAGGACAATTTGATCGTCGTTTTTATCGATGAGGCAAACTTGGCATAAACAAGAAGGGCAGTACCACCAATGACCATATGAATTTAATTGCTTGCTTGTCAAACACCTTACATGGTAGTAATTACTTGGGCAATAAGTGTGACCACATATTCTAATTTTTTCACCATCTATGACTTCATTTCCACACACTTTGCAATCCCGTGTTTTTTTCTCACCTTTAGACACTTGAACCCCATCATAGCTGCAATTTGAATTCTCTTCAAATTCATCAAGTGTTTCCTCATTTATAATGAGGCTTTCATCACCAACTATTTTCTTCGGAGTCATTCGGTGATTCAACCTCGTACATACTACACAATTCTCATGGGGAGATCCAAAGCCACTAGTGGTGCAATTAGCACAATACCAGCTTTTGTGAGGTATTTCTTTCACTGCAGGCTCAATACAGGACAAATGGTACACCTTCTCACATGAATCGCACACCAAACAGTCTGTGCCATCTGCCCTTTCTCCGCAACAACTGCAACAGCAAATTTTATAGGTAGTGCATTCTTCCATCTGCTCGGGTTTCACGTTCGAGTCCGATTCCTGGCAAAAAGAACTGATTAGAAAGACAAAACCAAAACAATTTTCATAGCATTATAAATAAATATCTCAAATCAAAGCCTTAATCATATCAAATGAAGTGTATCTGGTACTCATAAATTAAACAAGTCCCCGTCCAGTTTTATTCAAGCAAATCCTTTAGGCTTGGGAATTGGAACCTATTTTTTCAAGTCATTTGCTGTCAACTAGAGAAAAGAAAGAGATAAAAAAATTTGAAGAAAATATTTCCCACTGTAGGGTTCTATGTAGCACGGACACCTCTGAAAAACAGTGTGTCCGTGTCCGTGTCCGTGTCGGGGTGGGACGCCTGCACCGACACTTATGATTACGTTCAATTTATTCACTTTTTCAATTTATTATCAGTGCCGTCGTGTCACTGTCGGGGTCGTGTTAGGGGGGGTGTCCATGCTTCATAGGTAGGGTTTAATATTTCCATTCTTGCAGCAGATCCTATAATCACTAATGATATATACACTTGGAACCAAATAGATATAATTAGGTTCGTAAGTATCATGTATGATCAGAAAATCATTTCCTAAAATTTCAAGTATTTGATCCCATCATGTATCTCAGAAAAACTTCACAGAAAATAAAATGTACCATTTCATATTAATAAACCACTAGATATATTAATATACCACTAGATTTTCCATACAATTAATACATTTGATCAGTTATGCATGAAACTGGTCAGCAATAAACTATGGTGATATAGCTATAATATAATGCCATTGTGCTTCGTGCTTTAAAAATCTTCAAATTTCAAAAGAAAAGCATAAACACAACACAAGTGAAGAAATTTCTGATCTCTGACTGGAACAGAGGGAAATGAAGAATTTACTTGTGGAAGAGTTACAGCCACAGCAAAATAAAACGGAATGGCGTAATTTTGGTCTCAAATGTTGTGTTTCTCATAATAACTGACTAATATTAATTAGTCAGTCCTAATTAATAGCATATTGCAGTTTTCACTGTTTTTTCCATAATTCTTTCCTAAATTGATAGATAGCTATCTCTAATTAATTAGCAGCCATGAAAATGAAATCATTTTTACAGTGTTATCTCATATATTCTCAATATATCAGAGGACATAAATGTATCTCCCGTACATACAGCTACAGAACAGTGTCTGACTGCTGCCCTTGATGCAATGTAAGAAAAAATAGCTAAATTGTAAATATATCTTATAACATATCTAATATCTGCATGGATCAGCTCTTGAAATATCAAACTGCAGTTTTAAAACTCTTACCACTTGTTTTTCATCTTCAAATGTGCTCTGCGCTGAAATTCCAACCTGAAGGTATGGAAAATTGTTGGTTACACAAGGAAAGCAAATACGAGCAGAGAACAAACTGTGAAACTTATGTGATTTGACAAAAATTTGATTACCAGCTCAGAATAGAAAGTTGTTGACATGTTGGAGAGGCTCTTAGAAAGAGCAGAAATCTCGTGACTAACATATTGAAGCTTACTCCAGACCTAGATTACAAATCAGGAATAGCCGTACAAAATAAGAACCAGCAACTAACATGGAACAGATTAAGAAATACCCTCAAACAAAACTAAAATAACCACCTAGTGGATCATATTATGATTTCTCCTAGCAGTCATACACGATAAATCAACCACTTCAAATCAACATTTTTATATAAATAGCATTAAACATTAAGAGATAGTCAAAAGAAATAAATGTGTTCTACCCATTTATACTTACAGTCTTATTTCTAATATAAACTCAACTTGTACAGCAAGTTAATAACTGACAGTAACTAACTTCTGGCAGTTATCAACACATACAGTAGTGAGTGTTAGGCAGAAAAGTGCCAACAACAATAGCCATAAAACAAGTGTAATGGAGAAGAATATTAAGGTGGATGTGCAGATATACAAGAAAATATAGGTATAAAGGTTCAACCAGGGTTCAACTGCAGTCAAATTGGTGATAAACTGATAATTAAATAATATTTTTCAACATTTTAATATCAAATTAAATAATATTTTCAACATTTTAATATCAAATTAAATAATATTACACAAAAAATAACATTATATATAACATATTACAACAAAAAATCACTCATTCGTGATCATCCATTTATTAATAGTTTATGCTAAAAATGAAAGGTTAACATGGATGTTAAAGGAATGGGGATAAGAATAATAAGGTATAATGTATGATGTAAGCTTAAGAATATGTGTGGCAAAGGCAGGATAGAATAGTGGATGCATGAAGGATAAAACTCTCGACTGGAGTAAGGAAGACAGACATGTAGAATAATGGTTTATGACATGTGAAGACATGATAGGTATACCCTAGTTTCAGTGGATTAAGAAATAGATTTCTCACATAAGTGAAATGGTGGTAGAGAAATGCGATAATACATGAGATAAGAAATTGATTTCTTGCCCATAATAAAATTCAGAATACGAAAGCTAGAAAGCAAAGTCCCTCATCGATGAGGTAACAACGCAACAGAGTATATAAATTATAGCAGCGAGCATTTTTTTATCAAAACCGTGATAAAGCAGTCACAATCGATTTTGTCCGGTTTCAGCGATTTTACACCAGTTCTGAGGTTATCGTTACAAGTCCAGTTTTTCTACATGACGGGTTTTGTGACTAATTGGACCGGATATAGGTCCAGTTCCCGTTTTGAGCTGTTGAACTGGTCTGGTCCAGTCCGGTTTTCAGAACCTTGCATAATACCATGAACATAATTGTTGAAGATATATTCCAACACTTCAACTCCATAATAAATCAAAGTAGCAAATTAAATGAATTGCAGCAATATCATGTTCCACGATGGCTCACTTACAGTATAGGGTTCCAAATTGTAGCAAATAACAAACACAGTGCGTAGGAACAAAACATAAAATCGATAATTAGATAATAAATAAATGGTGAATAAAGTGAGCTAAGAATAGCTTGTAATTTGTCGGCAAGAGGGAAGTACTTACTATCCTGAACAGAGCAAAAAGTGTAGCCATTATGAAGTAACAGAGTCTAAACCATAAGATTAAAAAAATATGTAATAAAGATTACCGAAGTCGTGGAGGCGTAAGGAAGCAGGAGTGGAAGCATAAAGCAGCAGAAAACCCAAGGTGAAGTGTGGCTTGAATACAAAGTGGGGGGAGTCTGAGTGAAATGCAGCGTACAGGATCTGAAAAATAAGACTGCAGCTCAAAGTTTTCCCTATGTTTTGAGTTTTTCGGACTCGCTAACTTGTGTGTAAACTTGGGAGTCTGAGCAAGCTAGTAGCCTTGTACGAGTTAACAAGGATTTGATTCAAAGAGAGCTAGCATGAGTTCACGAGTTAACTGACTAGTTAAACAACAATGAAATGGAAAACAAATTAACTGAAAATTTGTCTTTCATGCAGAGCTTAAAATATTTATTATTTACTATAAATCTGCTTTTGAAATCAGTTTGCAATTAATAACAGAGGTAAGTGTACACAGATACGGCTATGAAATCACTCTGAACAATGAAAAAGAAATATGATGCCCGAGGCAATTCATGAGGCCTATTTCTCTCTAATCATTTCCCTTATTCGCTTCCTTCCTTCACCTATCTGTCCTCTATTCCCGCTTATATTCCCCTTAGACCCAATTTCCTAACAGACCCTCATTTACTACAAGTTAAATCACATTTCATTTGCAACATGTGCAGGTAGTTATCTCCTGTAAATTTCTCTTGCTGGTCATGTGAGGTTTGATCCCCTGCTTACACTTAAGATGTCGCCAACTATCACAACTGAACTCCCAATACTTATCACACAGAAAACAGTTGACTCAACTATTCTGAGATTCTAGAATTGTACATACTTCATATTTTTACAAGAACAAGGCAGAAAATACTTAAAAGTATCAACCTCAAAGAGCATAAACAGAGGAGACGTAGCATAACAAACTTCTAAGTGCTAAGTGCAAAATACAAACTATAAAACAGAATAAGATGGCACTTTTACTATGGAACTCCTACAAACACACGCCGCCGTGAATCGTGATAAACAATTTCAATCCAAATCATTCAATTAACGGTTTAAATTCAAGTCTATCAGTAATTTGGACAACAAAACCAAAACAAAGCCAAAACAAGGTAATCAAGACAGCACAAGAAAGTTACATGAAAGGACTATAAAATGCAACTGCAGATCATCAAACACATTGATACTGTAAGTCAGCTCATTTTTCCAATTATGCACATGTATCCACACAAAAGTCCACCCACTGCCTCCTCTTTCGCACTATAAATGTAATGAATGGAAGATATTTTTTATCATGGATAATCCCTTTGTTAACTATATAAACCAAAAAACCTGGCACATCAAACTTTTAAAAATGAAGTACTGATATTGCCATGTGAATTATTTTTTATATAGTTTTGTTTCTAGTAGAAAGAGCCCTTATTTACTGTCTAAATCAGTGTTATCAAATTGCCTCGCTATGGCGGTTTTTGGGCTCGCCGCAATGGTAAATATCGGCCGCTATTGCGGGTTTTTCCGCAATAACAGATCTGAATGCTATAGACCGCCATCGACAATAATGGTCTAAATAAAGGATCTCTTCAAAGTGAGAAGTAAGAAGTAGAAACTCAAAAATTGATGCAGAAAGTACTACTGATTGAATATACACTAATTATAATATCTAGAATTAGAGCAAGATTATGGATTGTAGATGATAAAGAATGCATAAACATCAACCATAAGACTTCAGACCCCAACATCATGGTCTTAGGTAAACCAGACATTCAGTCATAAGTGACTCTTAACTTGCATCAAGCACCATATAGGTAAATAAATTGTCTAGTTATAAAGAGACTGCTAGAAAATACCTGTTGAATATCTGACGAGAAAAGTGCAGGTGATTGTTCATAAGTTTTCTGCTTCATCCTTGAGTTCGTGACACTAAAATCAAATACACTTTCAAGCTTTATTCCTTGGAAATTTTCAAGTAAAATCTTGCGTAATGAATTGAATTCTTCTGAGGATAATATATTGTGCAGCACACGCTGACACATCTCAGTCACACCATCGCCATGGGGTTCACTAGAAGATCCACTTTGCATGACATGTGCATGCCCATTAGCTTCAGTCTGTGGTCTATGAGATAAGTGGTCAAAGTGTGAAGAGAATTCATGTCCATCTCTGTCAATTTTAGAAGTTCCCTGCTGTCAAAATAAGTTGGAACTTAAAATTAAATGAATCCAGAGTACTTGGGATAAGTCAAGAAAGTGCACAACGGGTAGTTTTAGCAGAAGAACCAACCATAACAGTGGGGGCACAACTTCTTTGAGGATGGTGAATTAGTGCTTGCCCTATGCACCCCTCTATGCCACCATCGACATTGCCTAATGACTGATATAAATGCTTTAGTACATCATTCCCCCGATGTCTATGGGCACAATCATCTGCAGTATTGCCGAAAGTTGCATCAAAGGGTTCCTTCACAGCCTGCAATTAAAAAATAAGAAACAAATACAGCACTCAAAAACTAATTAAGATAATGTATTGTTCTTCAAGGGACTGGATCATATTATCTAGTGATGCAGACGTAAAAATTGAACCCCATCAGCAGGACTTTGATGAGATCAAATAAATTAATATTGTAATATAATGAAAAGGAAGAAAAATGTAATCGCCCCTTCTCACGCCATAGTTTTAGCGTCTCAACAGACATTGGACACATAGGTACACTGTACACATAATGGAAAACAAAGGAGGAGGGTAAAACCTGGTCTGCTATATGACTTGCAGTTTCCACATACTTTCTGCAATCCACCTGAGCTTTGCCTTTTGAGCTTGACTTATCATATTTTCGCCTCTTATAAGTTCGAAGACATGTAAGTCCCCCAGAGCCCCCGTCACCAGAATCAAACTCATCTGCAATTGGCACCTCATTGATAATGAGTTCACTTTTCAAAACACCATTCCCATTCACCCCACTATTTGATACTTCACTTTTCAAATCCCCAACCACATCAGTAATACTATTTCCATTGGCATATACCACCCCATCATTCATGGCTTCACTTTTCAAGTGTTGATCCTCTTCAAATACAACATTTCCATTCATCCCATTACTCAACATTTTACTTCCCAAAACCCTAGCCACATCCATAACACCATCTCCATTGGCAAATACCACCCCATTGTTCATGGCTTCACTTTTTGAGTGTCGATCCTCTTCAAATACACCATTTCCATTAAACCCACTATTCGATACTTCACTTTTCAAAACCCCAGCCACATCAGCAACACCATTTCCAATGGCAAATACCACCCCATCACTCATGGCTTCACCTTTCAAGTGTCGAGCCTCTTCAGCAACACCATTCCCGTTGGAAATTGGTACCTCATTAGAAATGGCTTTGCGTTTCAAACACCGAATTCCTTCAGCACATTTAGTGTCACCAAGACTGCTCATTCCTTTCTCAGTTCCCATATCAAAACAGCACTCATCATTCATGGCTTGACTACTCAAGTGCCGAGCCTCTTCAGTAACAATATTCCCATTAGAAATCGGCACCTGATCAGAAATGGCTTTGCATTTCAAACACTGAACTTCCTCAGCATGTTCACAGTTACCAAGACTTTTTATTCCTTCCTCAGTTCCTATACCAAAATAACAATCACCATTCATGGGTTCACTTTTCAAATGCCGAGTCTCTTCAGAAACACCATCTCCATTGGAAATTGGCACCTCATCAGAAACGGCCCTGAGTTTCAAACCGTGAACAACTCCTTCAGTACCCTCAGTGTCATCAGGATTTCTCATTCCTTCCTCAGTATTCATATCAAAATAAAAACAACGACAAAACCCTATTTTGCAACAGAACAAAATTAGGGTTTCAGATTGGAGCCACACAAGCTTCCAAGATCCAAGATTTTAGCCAGATTTACTTACACAGTAACTTTAAACGGTGAACACTACTCAAAAGGCAATGGAAGTTAAAACATACTCCTCTTAACTCCTGAATAACCCAAAAAAACAATTTCAGCGAAAATTGGAAATGGAAGCAAGAAAGTGTATGGGCAAAGGGCAATCAGAGAAAAATAAAACCGGCGTGAAAAGCAAGTAGCAAACAAACAACATTCCAACCACACAAAATTGAAGTTTTGTAATAAAAATGAAGAAATTTTAAATTTTCAAAAAAAAAATTCCCGGAGCAAAGCGATAGAGGGTTGCGTTTAGCTCCGGTGCATGACAGAGTGAGAGATTAAAATGAGAATGCAAAGAGAAAGGGTAAGATGAGGGGAAAAAAGAATTTGAAAAAGGTGTGTGTGAGAGAGAAACGGTGGACTTGCCTGAATTCAGTGGCGCTGCTCCGCCAAACGCGGCTTTGCTCAGCTCTTTCGCTTATCCGAGATATTTTAGAACCCGACGCCGACGCTTCAGTGGCTACTTCAACTTATTTTCAACTTACATTTTCCGCCTTGTTGACGGTTATTATCTTCTCTTTTTGTTTTTTAGACAATTTTACTTTTTCGGATAAAAAGGTAAATTCATTTTTTACATTACACACACAAAAATTGCTAAATGCAAAAATTAAGCTTATATAAATACTATTGGTGAAATTTATAATTTGTCAAAAGAGGATCAAAATTTAATATGAAATTAATATTTTCACGTTAATATAGTATATCGTAAATTTGATTAAACACAAATAAATTGATAAAAAACAAAATTAGTAGATATGTCAAGTTACAATATATTTTTTCTATAAATGTTTATAGTGAAAAATGTGCTTAAGCTATATGAAATGTGAACTGATGAAGATAATTCTAATGATATGTGTTTGATTGAGAAAAGTTAAACAATATAAATATTTAGATTGTGATTGGGCATTGAAATGACAGTTATTTGTTTTCTATAAAATAATAATTTTTACAATAAAATAAATAATTATATATTTATTTTTGAAGTTTACTCCTAATTTGAAATATATGCAAGTTTTTTTAAAATATTAAATATATTTTTTACCATCTTTGCTTGTTTATTTTTTATTCTTACATTTCAAATTCATATCATTTTAGATAATTATTTGCCTTAAATAATCATCTGACTTTTACCTCGTTCAATCATTTTTTATTTTATAGAAAAAATGACAATAACTATAATAAACTTGAACACACAACTATGAGATCTTGAAATCAAACTTAAGACATAGTAGCCTAATAAAAATTAACATGTATTTTTTTAACTACATCTTCTGGACTATTCAATCGATTTCTAGTATCCTATAAGTTAATTTAACAAACGGCTAAACATTTATCTAAGTTTTAATTTAAATAATCAAGTTATACCATCTTTACAAATAGGTTTCTAGTGATCATTTCACCTAATCCATTATATTCTTCTAATTTTATCATCAAATCATGCATATAACATCATTATTAACCTATAATATACTCTTCAAATCATCACCTAAAATATTTATGCATTTTTCTATGATTGATTTATTTATCAAAAATTCAACTAATTATGTCTTTTTTTACCTTTAAATTCTTAAAAAAATTCATATAATGAAATGATTATGTTTCGGACTGACTCAATGGTTAGGCGTGACTCAACCCACTTCTACTCCTAAAACGGTCCAATTTTTTAAGTCCAACCACTTTGGGGGAAGAATTTACCTTTTTGCCCCTCTAACGGGGGAGGCTAACCAATTTATCCTTGGCCACAACACTCCTCCCCGTCAGTCTCTGCCCGTCACGCATTGTTCCACCATCCAGAAACAGTCAAGATGCTTGTACCCGTAACTACGCTTTTGCTCATGCCAACGGTTAGTTATGGGCACGTCTGCCCGTCCCAACGGCTAGTTCTGGCAATTACCTATTCTTCGGGAAACGGTTATCTCGTCGTGAAAATAGAGACCCCTCTCACTTGAGAGGGTCGTGTATCAAAAATATTCACCCTGAAACACTCATATTTTGTACTTACTCTCTCTCTTGCTCGTTTTCTTACTTTAGCATCGGGATGCCTTACAAGTACATCATCTCCTCCTCTTTCACACTCAGCATCACAGACGCTTGTCTTTGGCCTATCTCAGGTTTTTATCAACTAGTAAGATCAGTGACGCCGTCTGTGGGAAACTTGTTATCCCCATCTTTTCTCTCTTCGTAGAACACAAGACCAAAACAATTCTTCAAATTTTTTATCATGGTCGTCCGTGACAACAATCTTGATGCCCGTAACACTGTTTTTCTCCCCGTTAGCAAGACTGATGTTAATGAGGCCACCACCTCTCGTGGCAGCGACGTCCTCCGACAAAGGGACAGAGCCAATATTTCCTCGTCACCCGCTCATACAGATCACGACGAGGTTTCTTTTGTCCCGCAACAACTGTCAGTTCCAGTTCCGCCCAAAGTCGACCCGGCCATGGCGGTCCTCCTCGAGGTTCTCAACAAAACCAACCTCATAATCCTCAACCAGAATGCGAGGATTGGAGCATTGGAAGAGTCCAATCATCTGAGATCCTCTCCATTGAGGAAAGAACGTCAGTTACGACAGAGCCCCCCTCCCCGACGCGAGAGGAACCGTCAGACACCTCTAGAGCCAAAGACCCTGACCATCCGCAAACGCGACCAGATTTCTCCCCAGAACCAGCATTCCCTCCCCACAACCTAAGAGGACCAGAATAGGCCACCAGGCATAATCCCAACGTTCGCCTCCGCCCAGATCCAAGGGTCGAGCATGAACCTCGTCTTTCAGACGAGACCGTCGTCCTGCCTACAGACAGGACGCTCGCTCCCCGTCTTGGACCAGCAGCAGCAGCGACGACGAGCCTCGCGGCCCGTTGCCCCAGGAGATCATGGTCATGCGCCTCCCAAAAGGATTAGAGAAACCTCCCTTTCTAGGCACATACGAAGGAACACCTGACCATGACGAGCACATCAAAAACATCGATGTGTTGCTCGACTATCGCGGCGTCCGAGGCACCATCAAGTGCAGGTTATTTCTGACCACACTCAGGAAGAGGGCAATGACTTGGTACAAAGGGCTTCCTGACGACTTCATCACCTCATGGAGGCAACTGGGGAGACTCTTCTCCAGACACTTCACGTCCTCTCGCCATCATCCGAAGATCGAAGCCTCCCTCGAGGCCATCATTCAGGGGAGAGATGAACCCCTGCGAGCCTACATTGAAAGATTTAACAAGGAGGTCGTCCAAGTCTTTACCGCCGATGACATGAAAAAGTTTATGCTTGAACGCGGGCTCCGTTCCCGCACAGAATTCGCTAAAGTTATTGGCATCCGCGACAACGCTGGACGCCTTCCTCATCAAGGCCCAAGCGTACATTCAGTACGAGGAAAAAGAGGCTGCCAGTTCTGCTCGTAATTCTAGGCACAGGGCAAACGCCCGACCATCCAGGTCCGTTGAGGAGATAAGAGACGAGAAGACCGTCCCCCGTGAGCCCCGAGACAACAAGGGACCCTCTGGCTGGTTCCACGAATACATTCTCTTATTGTTTCAAGAGAGAAGATCCTCACTGAGTGCGCCAACTCAGAATTTTGGCAGACAGGATTCTGGTTCCCAAAGCAGATATCGTTCAAACCCAACAATGATAAGTCCAAATATTGTTGATTTCACATGAGTCATGGCCATACGACTGAATACTGCATCCACCTGAAGGATGTCATCGAAGTACTCATCAGAGATGAACATCTGAAGCAGTTCGCCAAACAAAAGGAAGCTCCTCGGCCAAACGCCCAAGAGTCCCAGAAGGTCGAAGAAGAAGTGTTTTCCTTTGAGGAAGCCAACCTTCAGGTCGCCATGAGCGTCTCACGGCCTGAAGATTTTTGCATCCCCGAGGGGCTCAACGTCCCTCCTTATTTTTCCATGCATAACCCGTTGGAGACGTTTCCCTCTACCATGGTCATCTACGGAGGAGGTTTTAATAAAGTGACGGTAGGGTTCGTCAAGAGGAAATTTAAGCACCTCATCAACAACAGCTCCAACCGGAACTCCACCCTCGACAGGGTCCCAGGAGATTATGTCCCCATCTGCTTCTATCGCGAGGAGTTCCTTGGTGGAGAAATCAACGTCAGTATCCTTTTGCTCGAAAGGGCTCGGATGACAAATTTTGACGTTCGACGAATCCTCGTCAACCAAGGCAGCTTCGTGGATATTATGTACTCCCATCTGTTATACACGTTCCAGTTGGATGAGTCACATTTGACTCCTTACATGGGCTCTGACCTACATGGTTTTAATGAATCAGTGACGAAGCCCTGGGGTTACGTTGAGCTGATTGTAACCTTCGGATCCACTGAAACGACCAGATTAATCAAGGTACAATTCCTGGTTATAGAATGTTCGTCATTATACTAGTGCATCTTTAGATGACCAACTTTGGTCGAGCTGGTGGTCGTACCTTCAACAATACACTTGAAGATGAAATATTATACCTACAAAGGCCCTGTCGTAACACTGCACGGGGACATAGAAGCCGCGAGGAGATGCTTTGAAGCAGCGTCCAAGGGACTGAATGCCATCACCGTCAGACCGAAGACTCCTGCCCAGTCTCCCCTGCCCAGCAGCTTCGACGAGGTGAATCTGCTTCCTCGCATCGATTCTATCGACCTCGACAGTCGTTTCTCCGAAGACGACCAGAAGACTTAAAGGGCAAAGGCGAAAGAGATCTAATCATCCTTGAGCGCCCCCTCTAGTAGCAGCAAAGCCGCCCATCCGATGCGCCTCATCCCAGATGGAGAATTCGAGCTTGTCCCACTCGTCGACGACCCCAAGCAAGGAGTAAAAATTAGAGCCGGTCTCCCCGAGCTAGCGAGGAAACAACTAAGAGCATGCCTCTAGGAGAATGCAAACCTGTTTGCATGGAGTGCCGCGGAGATGCCCGGGTTAGACCCCGGTGTGGCCTGTCACCACCTCACCATCGACCCTGCCGTTAAAGCAGTTGCCCAACATAGACAGCGGCAATCCCTAGAGAAAATGGTGGTTGCCGAACAGGATGTAAAAGACCTTTTAGAGGCAAACTTTATATTAGAGGCCAAGTACACCACTTGGTTGTCCAATGTTGTACTAGTTAAAAATAATAATGGAAAATGACGCATGTGTGTTGACTATACCGATCTTAATAGGGTCTGCCCTAAAGACGCATATCCCATCCCTAACATAGATAAACTGGTTAATAGTTTTACCGGTTTTAAATTGCTATCTTTCATGGACGCCTATTCAGTCTACAACCAAATACCCATGGCAAAAAGCGACAATAGGTACACGCCCTTCATGACCGAATCTGGAAAATATTACTACAACGTAATGCCCTTCAGCTTGAAGAATGTCAGCGCTACCTACCAAAGGATGATGAACAAAGTCTTCCAAGGAGAAATCGAGGACATGCTCGAAGTCTACATGGACGACATGATCGTAAAGTCCCACGACGAACCCGGTCACATGGCCCATCTGAGAAAGTTCTTCGAGCAGGCCAAAAAGTACAAAATGCGCTTCAATCCATAGAATTGCACGTTCGGTGTACGAGCAGGCAAGTTCCTTGGTTTCTATCTAGTCGAACGAGAAATCAAGGCTAACCCCGACAAGTGCAAAGTCTTCTCCGAGTTCCCCATGTCGAACTCAAAAAAGTCCATTCAGACCCTCAACGGGATGCTCACGTCGCTCTCCCATTTCGTAGCCAAATTCGCCCAACACGTCCTCCCCTTTTTCAAACTCCTCCACAAAGAGGCCGCGTTCGAATGGATAAAGGAATGTGACAAATCCCTCCTTCACCTGAAGCAAACCCTGTCCACACCACCTGTCCTCTCCCAGCTAGAAAGTGAGGAAACCATGTTTCTCTACCTCACTGTCGCATCTGAGGTTATGAGCACTGCCCTCATTCATGAAACTCCTGACAGGAAGAAACCAATCTATTTCACGAGCAAGGCACTACAGGGACCAGAGCTGAAGTACCGATAGATAGAAAAGATGGCCATCACCCTTATTAACGTTGCAAGAAGACTGAGACATTACTTCCTGGCCCATAGATCGTGATACGCACAGACCAACCCATAAAACAGCTCTTAGGTCGTCCATATATGGCCGGCAGGATGCTTAGATAGTCGTTGGAGCTATCCGAATTTAACATCCAGTATGAGAGAAGAAAGGCCCTCAAGGCACAGGCATTAGCTGACTTCATAGCGGAAATGACATTGCCCAACCAACTGGGCAACAACCCCCGCAAATGGGTCATATTTGTTAACGGAGCATCCAGCTCGGCAGGGAGCGGGGCGGGAATCATCCTGGAAAACGAGTAAGGGGTCCTCATCGAAGTTTCGCTCACACTGTCCTTCCCTACCTCTAACAACCAGGCAGAATACGAGGCCTTCATGGCTGGTTTACGCCTCGTTAAGGATCTGGGCGCAGAAGAAGTCATCATCTGCACTGACTCGCAGCTGGTGGCCCTCCAAGTCCGAGGAGAATAACAGGTCAAAAACGACAACTTGTCCGAATATCTGGCCCTAGTCAAGAAGGAGATAGAAAAGTTAACCTCCGTAGAAGTGAAACACGTACCCCATAAACACAACAGTCGGGCAGATGCCCTATCAAAACTAGCAAGCACGAAGAAGAAGGGAGGAAATAAATTTGTCATCCAGGAGATACTCCCACGACCTAACATCAAGAAAATGTCCACGACCCTCGATGTGCACGTCGTCGGTGATGATCACTACTAGATGACCCTAGTATACAACTACCTCATTAAAGGGGAACTACCATCCGACCTGAAGGAACCAATGTAGTAAGGCGTAGAACATGCTTCTACGTTCTGGTCGAGAACAAGATGTATAAGTGAGGATTCTTCATACCCCTCCTCAAATGCAGTGAAAAGGAAATGTTCGTCGACGTCTTATGTGAGATCCACGAAAGAATCAACGCCCAACACCTAGGTGGGAGATCTCCCGCGAGGAAAGCTCTACGAGCAGGTTACTACTGGCTGACCATGCAAAATGACGCGAAAGAGCATGTGAAGAAATGCGACAAATGCCAACGGCACGGGGACATGCTCTTGGCGCCACCCAACGAGCTAAAGGCAATGTCCTCCCTATGGCCCTTCGCCTGGTGGGGCCTGGACATCTTGGGACACTTCGCCGTAGGCTCCAACCAAATAAATACTTAATAGTGGGCGTGGACTACTTCACCAAGTGGATAGAAACTAGGGCCTTGGCCAAGATAATGGTCTACAACATACTTCATTTCTACAAGAGAAACATCCTTGCCCATTTTGGCATTCCTAAAGCGATCTTCACAAATAACGGGACACAATTCACGGACAAAAAATTCCAGGAGTTTGTCACTCAACTTGGCACTAAACAAAACTTCGCATCCGTCGAGCACCAGCAGACTAATCGGCAAGTCAAAGCGGCAAACAGAGTAATCTTACAAGGTCTCAAACGAAGACTCGACGAAACAAATAGGTAGTGGGTCGAGGAGATGCACAGCGTGCTCTAGGACTATCGCACTACATTTTATTCGTCAACCGGAGAAACCCCTTTTCGCCTAGCATGCGGGACAGAGGTGGTAATCCCCATTGAAACCCATGTGCCGTCCAGATGAACTGAAGATCCTTTGGACGAAGAAACAAACAGCGAGGCCCTGAGGGAAGAACTCGACCTCGTCGAAGAAGTTCGGTCAGGGGCAGCCCTCCGTGAAGCCTCACTCAAACAGAAAATCACAATTAGGCACAATGTCAAGGTCATCTGACGAGAATTCCAAGCGGGCAGCCTCTTCCTAAGGAGGAATCACAAAGATTCCTAAGAGGGCAAGCTCGCCGCAAATTAGGAGGGACCCTACCGCGTTAGAACATAAATGGATAATGGGGCCTACTACCTAGAACACCTCACTGGAGAAGAATTAGCTCGACCATAGAACACCAAAAAGTTGAAACAATATTATAGCTAAGGTCCTCTGCTGTCGACGTACCTCACTCAGGAGGCGAACACGATAACTGACCATAGGTGCACGCTCAGGTACAAGCGATGCACCACTAAAAAGGATCTAAGCAAGGGTCAGGCGAAGAGACTTACCCATGCTCGACGGTGATTCCTAGACCGAGATCGCCTTTGTCACAGTACCATGAACGGATGAACCCCTAACTCGCGATTGGAAGTTCACATTGCAAACTTAGGCCACGATCATGACCTGAGCTCCGCCTTACCCGGAAACAACCAAGGCTTTTCGATCAGTTCCCCACCTGTCGAACATCATCCGTCGAGCATACCCGAAACATAACAAACTACTAAGTACCTCTTACGACCGCGTTGGACGGTGCAAGACACTAAGAAAATATTAGACAAGATATAAACATACAACATACTGATATATATTACAGAACACGGCCACAAAGGGCCGCAACTCTACGTGATACAATAAAAAGGGGCCAAGCCCCACAAAATAAAATTACAAGAAAATTACAAGTTGATCAAATGGCACGCAAGCTAAAGCACAAACTAGGAAAGGTTCATTGCTTTTCTTGCTGAGCCTCTTCTTGGGTCTCCTGCCCCTACCATTCACCACCTTCGCCGAACTGGAGAAAATCGGGGATGACTATCTAGCCCTCTTTGATAGTATAAAGGAACCATGTAACCTATGTGGTCAGCTTGACACCAGGGTTCACCAGCTTCAATTGGTTCACGGCGTTCTAGAAAGCCTCGTCGTTGATAGCACAAGGTCGTCCCCAGCCTGAGTAACCCGGACAACCAGCTCTGCTCGAGTCAACATCTTCTTCGTCTCCTCAGGCTCATCTTCGGCAAGGGCAATAATAGATTTTAGTTTCTCCACTAAGTCCTCGGTGGCTTTCTTCTGGGCAGTCAGGGCGTCCCTCTCCGTGGTCATCTCCTGGCGACCCTTCTGGGCAGCCTCTTCGAGTTCCCTATCTCGCTTCTCCTGAAGCTTCTTGACTTTTTATTCTAGGGTCGTCATCGCAGCTTGGGATTTCTTTAGCTCAAGCTCAAGCAGAGAGTTGTTCTTGGTGTATACCACATTCATCTCCAGGATCCTCATCAAGGAAGAGGCATCATGCGCAAGCATCATCCGCTTTCTGGGGCGGTCCATTTCCTCAAACTTTAGAGATTCTGCCCGAGGAATGGACAAGGACTCGAACATGCTTTTGACAGACTCTCAGATGAGGTCCACAATTTTATTCGTCTGGGCTCGCTTGGGCCTCGAGCTCACGGAAAGAGGGGACGTCTGAGTGGCCGGAGGAGTTAACGATGAAGTCTCCGACCCTGTCTGCGGAGGAGCCTTTCACTGACCAAGGCGACTTCTTCCTAGGGCAGCGCCGCCCTTCATCTTTCCTTGGGAATGCTTTACCATCCTCTCTTGTGTCGAAGATATTTTACCTGCAAAAATAACAAGCATGTCAGCACGTGGAAAGAAAGACATCTCGAATAAAATAAGAAAAAGCGAGAAGCTACCCAAAAGTTCGAGAGCCTCCTCGTGAGTGCTACATTTAAGGAGCTCTTTAATGTTAATATATCGGACTTTCACTTGTAGCCCCCCATCTTCCTCGTAAAGAACCTGCCCGGCGCGAGTCACGCACTAAGTAGGAAGGAAGTAATTCAAAAAGGCCATTAGCTTGGCATAGTTGGGCCGATCATCATCTACCAACTGATAAGGAGTAATTATATACTCATCAGTCGAACCGGTGAAGTGAGCCCAACTCCAGCAGAAGGGGAAGGTGAACAGCCTTCGGGCAACTATTTTACCCTCATCGTCTATCAGTTGTAAGAACACAGATTGTTTCTTAGTAATATCTCTATGTTTTGATGATAACTCTTATGAAATTTTGTATTAAAGAATTATATACTCTAAAATTGGTTCATGAATATTTGCTGCAGAAGATTAAAGTATATATACATCCAAGAGCAAATTAATCTGAACATAGAACTATGGAAGGCTCTGCAGAGTCAAAATCATCTTATAGAAGAATCTGAGCGCTGTCTGCAGAAGGATCTGAAGCAGAAGCTACAGAAGAATCTGAAGCAGATGCTGCAGAAGGATCTGAAGCAGAAGACTCTAATAAGATCTGAAGACTCTGAAGCATTGAAGAACTTTGTATGAGAGTTAAGAATCACAGTTTTTCAGAAGACTCTGAGAGTACTACGCGCTGTATGTATTGAGGATCTGATTCATAAAACTCTGCTCTGATAGAACTACACGCTAAAGCACACTTGCTGCATTACTCTGATTCAGCAAAATCTGATGGGTATCCATTACTCTGATTCAGCAAAGTCTGATGGGTATCCAAGACTCTGATCATGCAAAATCTGATGGTTAACTTTGCTGAAAAGAAATACTTGTTGAAGAAGAATTCAAAGTAATATCCTTTGATTTGGCTCAACGACTCTTTCCTCTTTCATGCTTGACACTAGAACACAGACCAAAAGCATTTCTCTGTGCATTCTACTTTCAGGAAAGGTCATGTGATGTAAAGACAAAAAGGTTCAGGCCTTTTTGGTACACAGCCTCCAACGTCAAGACTTTGTGGACTACTGTGCATATAAAAGCAAGTCTTCCTCATCTTCTTCAAAGTTATCCACTACAAACGAATCTCTGAAAGAAACTCTTACAAGCTCTTATAAAATATTCTTATTGCTGAGTTTATTCTTTTGTTCTTAACATTAAGTGAAAAATCACTGTTGTGATAAAGCTTGTTAGAAGCACTAATACACTTGTATTAATCGTACATTTTATTGTAATAGTTCCTTAAGAAGATCCAGTTGGGATCAGTAGTTCTTTAGAAGACTTTGAACAGTTGTTCTTAGTGCTTACTATTGTAATCAGTTGATTAAATAGTGGATTAAGTCCTTGTTTGAGAAAGGCAAATCACTCTAGATAGGGTGGACTGGAGTAGTTGAGTTCAACGAACCAGGATAAAAATACTTGAGTTTTTACTTCTATGCTTTATCTTCATACTTATTCAACCCCCCCCCCCCCCCTTTTAAGTATTTTCTCACCTTCAGTTGGCATCAGAGCTCCGGTTCTGTGTGTGCTACCACTTCACAGTGACAGAAAAGATCCAGTGAGAAAAACATTGATACTTATATTTGGTTGTTTATAATGGCTGATGTTTCAACATCTAACAAGTATGAAGAAAGAGACAGAATCAGTACTAAACCCCCTATGTTTGATGGGGAGAAATTTGATTATTGGAAAAACAGGATTGAAAGTTTTTTCCTTGGTTATGATGTTGATTTATGGGATTTGGTCATAGATGGATATGTTCATCCCATTGATGGGAATGACAAGAAAATAGATAGAAAATCTATGACAGAAGCCCAAAAGAAGGAATTTAGAAATCACCACAAGGCTAGAACAATATTGTTAAATGCAATATCTCACACTGAGTATGAAAAGATCGCAAATAGAGAAACTGCATTTGACATGTTTGAGTCCTTGAAAATGACTCATGAGGGAAACTCTCAAGTCAAGGAAACAAAGGCTCTGGCTCTAATTCAGAAGTATGAAGCTTTCAAGATGGAAGAAGCTGAATCTGTTGAAGCCATGTTCTCCAGATTTCAAATACTTACAGCTGGACTAAAGGTTCTGGATAAAGGTTACTCTACTGCTGATCACGTGAAGAAGATCATCAGAAGCTTACCTACCAGATGGAGACCTATGGTGACTGCGCTGAAAATGGCTAAAGATTTGAACCAGATTTCCTTGGAGGAACTAATCAGCTCACTAAGGAGCCATGAAATTGAACTTGAGGAAGATGAGCCTCAAAAGAAAGGTAAGTCAATTGCCTTAAAATCTAATAAATCTTCTAAAGCGTTGCAGGTAATAGAGGAAAGCTCTGAAGAATCCTCATCTGAAGACGAAGATGAATTATCCATGCTGTCCAGAAGAATAAACAAACTCCGGAAGCATAAAGGAAAGAAGTTTAGAAACTTCAAGAAGCCTGACCAAAGAAAGGAATCTTCTAGACACAGAAGATCTGACAAAAAAGAGGTTGTCTGCTACGAATGTAAAGAACCTGGGCATTACAAAAATGATTGTCCAAAGCTTCTGAAAGAAAAGCCTAAAAGAAAATTTGATAAGAAGAAGAAGGTTCTAATGGCAACCTGGGATGATTCAGATACATCTGAATCTGAATCTGAGGCAGAAGAAGAATGTGCCAATGTAGCATTGATGGCAGACATAAAAGATCCGGAGGAAGGAATTTCAGGTTCTGAATCTGACTCTGACGCTGAAGAGGTAATGGCTAAACTCACTAAAGATGAACTTATCAAAGTGTTATCAGAGGTTCTGAAGAGCTATAACAATATTAAGCTCAAATACAAGGAGCGTCAAAGCAATCTTGTATTTGAGAATAATATTCTCAAATCAGAAGTGGCTGAGCTAAATAAAAAGAACTTAAAAATGAAAAATGATTTTGAATTAGCTCAACAAGACTCTGATTCTGAAACTGAGTCTGAATGCAAAAATATTTTGGAAAAGTATGACTACAACTTTCAGAAGTTTCTTGCTAAAAGCATAGACAGAAGCAAAATGGCTTCTATGATCTATGGAGTTAGCAGAAATAACATAAAAGGAATTGGATATAAATCTTCCTCTGATTTAAATCCAAAACCTGTTGATAAAATTATCATCAAAAAGACTCCTTTATATTCCAATTTTAAATTTGGTCACTTGAATGATATTGAACACACTCGTTCTGAAAAGAACATTCATGTGTTTAAATCTAAGGTTAGTCAGAATAAACCCTATGTTGAAAAACAGAAGTTTAGACAAACCTTCAGAACAACTAACCCAAAAGGACCCAAGAAGATCTGGGTACCTAAGAGTAAAATAATTCCTGTTGTAGATGTTCTTAGCAGCAAGGTCAGGACGCCAGTCATGGTACCTGAACTCTGGATGCTCGCGACATATGACGGGATAAAGGTCTATGTTCCAAAGTCTGGAGCTTAGATTTGGAGGTGACGTGAAATTTTGAGGGAATCAGAAGGGCAAGATCATTGGATCGGGCACTATTGGAAATGGTAACCTTCCCTCTATTACTAATGTTTTACTTGTAGAAGGATTAAAGCATAATCTATTGTCCATAAATCAATTAAGTGACAATGGTTATGACATGGTCTTTAATGAAAAATGTTGTAAAGCTATTAGTCAAAAGGATGGCTCAATCTTATTTAGTGGAAAGAGGAAGAACAACATTTATAAAATAAATCTTTCAGAACTTAAGGTTCAGAATGTTAAATGCCTCTTGTCTGTTAATGAGGAGCAATGGGTCTGACACAGAAGATTAGGGCATATTAATATGAGACGTATATCTCAGATTAATAAACTTAATCTTGTCAGAGGACTTCCTAAGTTGAAGTTCACCTCAGATGCTCTTTGTGAAGCATGTCTAAAAGGGAAGTTTTCAAAATCATCTTTTAAATCAAAAAATGTTGTTTCTACTTCCAGACCATTAGAATTACTTCATATTGATCTGTTTGGACCAGTGAAAATTGCATCCATCAGAGGCAAGAAGTATGGATTAGTCATTGTTGATGACTAGAGTAGATGGACATGGGTAAAGTTCTTAAAACACAAGGATGAGTCACATTCTGTGTTCTTTGACTTCTGCAAACAAGTCCAGAATGAAAAAGATTTCAAAATTATAAAAGTCAGAAGTGATCATGGTGGTGAATTTGAAAACAAATATTTTGAAAAATATTTTAATGAAAATGGCATTGCTCATGATTTTTCCTGTCCTAGAACTCCACAACAGAATGGAGTTGTAGAGAGGAAAAATAGAACTCTCCAAGAAATGGCCAGAACCATGATCAATGAGACTAATCTGGCAAAACACTTTTGGGTAGAAGCAATCAACACAACATGTTACATTCAGAACAGAGTGTCTGTAAGACCTCTTCTGGAAAAGACTCCCTATGAATTGTGGAGGAACAGAAAGCCCAAAATTGCTTATTTTCATCCTTTTGGGTGTATTTGTTATATGTTGAACACTAAAGAGAATCTTAGCAAGTTTGATTCTAAAGCACAGAAGTGTTTCATGCTTGGATATTCTGAACGCTCTAAGGGCTACAGAGTATACAATACTAAAACACAGATTGTAGAAGAATCTATACATGTTAGATTTGATGATAAGCTTGGCATTAAAAAGCTAAAGCAGTTTGAAAGTTCTGCAGATAGAGAAGTAGTCTTCACAGACTCTGAAGGCTCAGAGGCAGACAAAGCTCAAGTGAAGGAACCAGAAGCAACGCCAGATGCAATTCTTTTGACTTCTCAGATGAACAACTTAAACATTTCTGAAGAATCAACTGTTAGAGGATCATGTTCCAGAATCAAAGCTTCTCATCTAGAGAATGTGATCATTGGAAAGAAGGATGACCCTATCAGAACAAGATCCTTCCTCAGATCCTCTGAAGCATCATTATTTGGATTGGTGTCAGTAATTGAACCAACCACTATGGATGAAGCTCTGCAAGACAATGACTGGATTATTGCCATGCAAGAAAAGCTAAATCAGTTCACTAGAAATGATGTGTGGGACTTAGTTCCAAGACCAAAAGGATTCAACATAATTGGAACTAAGTGGGTCTTCAGAAATAAGCTTAATGAGAAACGAGAAGTTGAAAGAAATAAGGCAAGACTTGTTGCTCAAGGGTACAACCAACAAGAAGGTATTGATTACACTGAAACTTATGCTCCAATAGCAAGGTTAGAATCTATACGCCTTCTTATTTCATTTGCTGCACAATATAACATCACTCTATATCAGATGGATGTTAAAAGTGCATTTCTAAATGGTATTATAGAAGAAGAAGTTTATGTTCACCAGCCTCCTAGCTTTGAGAGTGAAAATTTTCCAGAACATGTTTTTAAACAAAAGAAATCTCTGTATGGTTTAAAACAAGCTCCCAGAGCTTGGTATGAGAGATTAAGTAATTTTCTTCTGGAGAAAAACTTCATCAGAGGCAAAGTGGACAAAACACTCTTTTATAAAACATTTAAGAAAGATCTTCTAATATGTCAAATATATGTGGATGATATTATATTTGGATCTACCAATACTATGTTGGGAAATGAGTTTGCTCAATGTATGCAGGCAGAATTTGAAATGAGCATGATGGGAGAATTGAGATTCTTTATGGGAATTCAAGTCAACCAAACTCCAGAGTGCACTTACATTCATCAGACCAAATATGTTAAAGAACTTCTGAAGAAATTTAACATGACTGATAGTAAGATGGCAAAGACTCTCATGCATCCAACTAGTACACTAGGCAAGGAAGGGGTAAGTAAGAAAGTAGATCAGAGACTCTACAGAGGTATGATAAGATCTCTTCTATACTTAATTGCTTCTAGACCTGACATTTTGTTCAGTGTATGCTTATGTGCAAGATTCCAATAAGATCCTAGAGAATCTCACTTAATTGATGTTAAGAGGATTCTAAGGTATCTGAAAGGTACTACTAACGTGGGTCTGTGTTACAGAAGATCTGATAAATATACATTAGTTGGATTTTGTGATGCTGACTATGCTGGAGACAGAGTAGAGCGTAAAAGTAATTGTGGAAGCTGTCAGTTCCTTGGAAGTCATCTAATCTCTTTGTACAGCAAGAAGCAACCCACAATTGCACTTTCTACAACAGAGGCAGAATACATTGTTGCTGCTGGATGTAGCACGCAAATGCTCTGGATGAAGAGTCAGTTAGAGGATTATCAGATCTTTGAGAGTAATGTATCTATCTTCTGTGATAATACTTCTGTTATATGTTTGTCTAAAAATCTAATTTTACACTCTAAGGCAAAACATATAGAAATTAAACATCATTTCATCAGAGACTATGTTCAGAAGGGTATTATAAACTTAGCTTTTGTTGATTCAGATCATCAATGGGCTGATATTTTTACAAAACCCCTTGCTGAAGATAGGTTCAAGTTTATTCTGAAAAATATTGCTATGGATTTTTGTCCAGAATAATATTTATCAGAGGCAAACTTCTCAGATGCAAAATGTTTAATGCTCTGAAGTATTTCATCTGTTAATTTGTTCATTTTCTTGAATTATTTTACTTGTGTAAATCTGAACTAACAATGCTCAGAGGATCTGAACGTTGTCTAATGTTTCATTTCTCAAGAGATTTCAGAAGCACAAGCAAGCAAACACGTGTAGCTCAGAAACTGAAAAGGTAGAATGCACTTTACTAAATTAACGTTTGAAGTACTGCTTTGAAAATCTGACTTTTCTTGATTTTCCCCTCATCTGTCAGAATCATAATTGTTGTGCAATGATGTTTTTACTTTTTCATTTAATGTTATGTGAAGCGTGCCTATGTGACTGTTTGTGTATCTGATTTTATCTATAAATATCACAAATCACACCATTTCACACTTTTCACCTCACGAACCTTTTATGCATTTCTGTCTTCTCTTTGCTCTTCACCAAAACCCTAAACCTATCTCTCTCAAGAACATCAATGGCATCTTCTTCATAAACATCTGCTCAGATGCAATCAACCATTGTTGTTTCTGCTCCTAATGCTGAAGCTTACAAAGAACCTGTGAGAACTCTTCTCACTCCAACTATAGAATTGGAAGTTCTGAGTGAATGTTTCATAGACTTTGAGTCCATTGAAGAAAATGGATTTAATCTTTCCTCAACCATCTAAACTCAGAGTTGGACAGAGTATTTTGACAGGCTTATGGGTCCTGTTTATCCAACTTTGGTGAAAGAATTCTGGATACATGCTCAGGTGTGCCCTAAATTCATCCACTATTCTATCCTTGGAAAGGAGATTGTGATTACTGAGAAGCTGATCAGTCAACTCATTGGGTACTCTGAAACTGATGGTGAAACCAGTCTACAATCTGCTCGTGTGGATCTTGCTGATGTGTTTCAAGAAGTTACTATTTCTGGGGAACCAACTAGCAAAGTAAGGGAACTGAAGCCAATCTACAGGATATGAGCCAAGATTTTCATGAGTTTCATCTTTCACAGAAAATCTTCAAATTCCCCAAATTATGTCAGTGCTAAACAACTATACTTTATGTTCTGTATGAGCAAGGAAAAGAAGGTGGACTTGCCTTATCTTCTGTTCAGTCACCTTCTGAATCATATAAAGGAAACAAGAGAAGATGTAAGAGTCAAAATTGGAAAAGTTAGGAATTGGATTCCTATGGGTAGGTTGATATCAGACATTCTAACAGAGAATGGTCTTGTGAAATATCTGTATGATACTGGATTGACAGAGGATCTGTCATATGTCATAGGTCCTATCATCAATGGCAATACTCTGAAGAGGATGAAAGTCATCACAGAGCTTGCTAGCAAACCTAAGAAAATTGCTACTAAGGATGTCAGCAACAGAAGGATTCTTGTTGAAGATTTTCCAATGTTCACTGCTGACGAACCAAGGGAGATCATCTTATCCTACATAGCTGATTGTCTGTTAAATGGTGTTCCTCTGCCTGTCAACATCGTCCAGAAGGAAGGAGAAGTTCTGCCTAATCCTATTAGAGAAAGACGTTCAAAGAAGATTGCTGAAGAAGGATCTGAGGCTCAGCCAAAAAGAAAAGCCTTTGAAGCTGCTACTAAGCCTCAGAAGGTAAAGAAAGTGAAACCCACTCCTCCAGAAGCAAGTCTGGAAGACATAAGAGAAACTATCAAACAGGTATTAACATCTGATCCAACTCCAACCATTCACTCTCCATTACCTTCACCTCCTCCATCACCTTCTAGACCACAATCATCTGTACCACCAACATCTGGAATTCATACATCTGAACCCCCTCCATCTCAAACTACACACTCTCAACCATCTTCTGTACAAACTCCAATTCAACATCCAGAACCTCAACAAAAACAACAACCAGAACCTCAACAACAACAACAACTACAACCAGAACAACAACAACAATTTCCAGAACATCACTCTCAACCCATTTCATCTGAACCTCCCCAACCAACACCATCTAAACATCCCTCAATAATAGAACAACTGTTACCTGTTCCATAACCCTCAAATGACATTCTTGATCTGGAACCACTTGCAACCATGGTTGTCTTGTCATCCACCTCATGTCACTCCACTGATTCATCTGATTCTGAATCAGAAGTTCACTCACCCTCTTGTTTACACATTCCTGATCCACTCAAACCTGCATTTTTTGATCTATCAGCATCTGACCAAATAAATCGTAGACTTTCACTTCGTGCAAAATTCACCCTCTCAGATTTTCAAAATTGATCATCTGAAGCTGAAATTTCACCAACCCCTACACCTCAACTCACCATACCACAACCATCTGAACCTCAACCATCTGCACCTCAACAATCTGCACCTCAACCATCCGAACCTCAACCATCTGAACAACCATCATCTGATCCAACACCTCCTAACACCACTTGTGAACAACCTCAGCCAAACTCTGAATCTGCTGAGAAAGTGACTCTTGAGGAATTTCTTTACCCCAACCCTAGATCAGATGTTGATAAACTGTTTGAAAATTTCAAAAAGGAAGTTCGTATGGGGATTATACGTGTGGAAGAAGAGTGTCTGTTCAGTATACACCCTGTCAAGTCTGAAGCTGCTTGGGATAAATTTATCTCTAAGTTCAACGTGGTGGCCTCTCATCTCAAGACAGTCTGTGCTGAAGATGCTAAGGCAAAGTTTGCTGAGTTGGTAAGACAGACTCTGATGAGCATTCCCAAACCACCAGTGCTGCTTCTGGAAGCTGCTCCTGCTGAAGACTCTCCATCTGAAGACGTTGCATCTGATATGGACATTGATGCATCTGCATCTGAAGTAAAGGCTGACAATTCAGAACTTGTGAAAGAGGTTAAGGAAATCAAGTCCTGGATGATCAAACAAGAACAAACCACTGAAGAGATTAAGACTTGGATGGCCAAGCAAGAAGAGTCTACTACAAAGATCACAGATCTTCTGACCCTGATTGCATCTCGTCAACCCTAGTTTCTTTTCATGATTTTGCACTGCTATTTTGAATCTGTTTTCTCTTGTTTGTTTGTTATCATCTGTTATGTGAACCATCTGAATGAATGAAATTGTTTGCTTTGCTTTTCTTCTATTATCTTTTCTGTCTTTACACATCTTTTTGATTATGACAAAAAGGGGGAGAAAAAGAATCTGATTGTTCAATCCATAAGCAAATACTAAAACAAAATTCAGACATATTATTAACTATCTTTGAATTTAAGTCTTTCAGATTCTATTGTTTCATCTGACAAAATAAATTCATTGAAGTAATCCTGAGAATTACCCAACCAGACTCTGATTCTTGAAGCAAATTGTACTCTGAGTCTAAACGCAAAACCAGACTCTGTGTTTCAAAGAAGTCATCAGACTCTGATTAACCAGACTCTGTGTTTGAAAGAAGTCATCAGACTCTTATTCTAAAATACACTCAAGCAAAAAGGGAAGTATTCTTTTCCTTAGAGTATTCATTTTAGGGGGGGATTCTTAATCTCAGGGGGAGTTATAATTATTATTATTTTTATTATTGAACAATTTTTTTCATGTTTTGTCATAATCAAAAAGGGGGAGATTGTAAGAACACAGATTGTTTCTTAGTAATATCTCTATGTTTTGATGATAACTCTTATGAAATTTTTATTAAAGAATTATATACTCTAAAATTGGTTCATGAATATTTGCTGCAGAAGATTAAAGTATATATACATCCAAGAGCAAATTAATCTGAACATAGAACTATGGAAGGCTCTGAAGAGTCAGAATCATCTTATAGAAGAATCTGAGCGCTGTCTGCAGAAGGATCTGAAGCAGAAGCTACAGAAGAATCTGAAGTAGATGCTGCAGAAGGATCTGAAGGAGAAGACTCTAATAAGATCTGAAGACTCTGAAGCATTGAAGAACTTTGTATGAGAGTTAAGAAGCACAATTTTTCAGAAGACTCTAAGAATACTACACGCTGTATGTATTGAGGATCTGATTCATAAAACTCTGCTCTGATAGAACTACACGCTAAAGCACACTTGCTGCATTACTCTGATTCAGCAAAATCTGAGGGGTATCCATTACTCTGATTCAGCAAAATCTGATGGGTATCCAAGACTCTGATCATGCAAAATCTGATGGTTAACTTTGCTGAAAAGAAATACTTGTTGAAGAAGAATTTAAAGTAATATCATTTGATTTGGCTCAACGACTCTTTCCTCTTTCATGCTTGACACTAGAACACAGACCAAAAGCATTTCTCTGTGCATTCTACTTTCAGGAAAGGTCATGTGATATAAAGACAAAAAGGTTCAGGCCTTTTTGATACACAGCCTCCAACGTCAAGACTTTGTGGACTACTGTGCATATAAAAGCAAGTCTTCCTCATCTTCTTCAAAGTTATCCACTACAAACGAATCTCTGAAAGAAACTCTTACAAGCTCTCATAAAATATTCTTATTGCTGAGTTTATTCTTTTGTTCTTAACATTAAGTGAAAAATCACTGTTGTGATAAAGCTTGTTAGAAGACTTTGAACAGTTGTTCTTAGTGCTTACTATTATAATCAGTTGATTAAATAGTGGATTAAGTCCTTGTTTGAGAAAGGCAAATCACTCTAGATAGGGTGGACTGGAGTAGTTGAGTTCAACGAACCAGGATAAAAATACTTGAGTTTTTACTTCTAAGTTTTATCTTCATACTTATTCAACCCCCCCCCCCCTTCTAAGTATTTTCTCACCTTCATCAGTTCCTCCCCATTTTTGTCCGTGGAGACCTCCCACACAAAAAGTCGAGTCGGTGGCTTTCTCCGACACCGGCTCGATCACATAAAGCCTCTCTTTGAAAGTCTGGATTGATTCATAGAAAAGCTTGAACAGTTTCCTTCGCTGCTTCAAGGAAACCCAGCCGAACTTCCTCCCCGACACCTACCATTGAAGATGGAAGATATTGAAGAAGAGAGGAAGGGTGGCCCTGATCTGCAGGTATTCGCACACCAATTTATACGCCTGCATGAAGGCAATGAAATTTGGATGCAGTTGGGAGGGTTCATACCCCAAATTTGTCCTACCTATATAAATAATTTTCATATGTACATCCATCCATTAACTATTATTCAAAAGACAAAAATATATGTTGCTTCGATCACGAGGTTGATTTGAATCGAATTAAGTTTCATTTGAGGTTCACTAGGACAGAGATAAGTGTGGTATGTATTAAAGTTCATGGATTTGGTCTAAAAATTGGTTAGTCAAGCAGGAGAGGGTTGCAGGGTCAAGGCCCGTGTGTAAGATTTATATGGTGTGTGTCTAAGGGTCCAACAAGAGTTTTGTATCAAGACAAGTCAGCTGTGGATGAATCAGATTCTCAGGTTTTGTGTAACATAGTGAAGTAAATATTTCAAGTTATACTTCTCTAGTTTTCAAGAAATGGTCAAGAAGTTTTGTAATGAGGATATGGTTCAATATGATTCAAATGGTTAATATTGAGATTAGGTTATGATGTCAAGAGGTTATCATCTACTTGGTTTCATATTGAGGTCGGTCTGAATTATTCTCATCCAAGATTCAAAATGATGAATCCAATTCCGGTCTATTCAGCACTTTGTCATGGTCTAAACCTTGGTTTGTGTTCATACAAGATCGTACAAAGCAAGTCACGTTTTTTTTCATTCCATTATAAAATAAATGCATCAAGAATCACTAGCCATTGGTTTGCATGTCTTACGAAATTATCACATAATCAGAGGAGTATCATTGGATAATAAGAGGCAATAGAAGGAATGATAAGAATTGAGTTCAAAGTTACATTGGATGCAAGGTATAAATTGGGATTTCAAGTCATTATGTGTTACAAAGAGTGGAAATTTTTAATGGAATTTTAAAGCTCTAACAAACTGTCATACATCAGTTGCAAAGTTTAACAAATAGAACAAGGTTTCTTGACCAAAACTCATAAAAAGTTAAGAATCTAACCATTGCCAAAAAAAAATTAATTGATTCATTACAGCCCATCTACGTACAAATCTATCGCCTATACCCATTGTTGCTACTGCAAAAATCGGCGCCGGCTATGACAGAAGAGTCGCCACCGTGCGTTATTTATCCCAACGGAGGGAAAGGAAACGCTCAGAGTAAACCTAATGCAAAACGGGAAAGGAATGGTCATCACAACCAAATTCCTGGATTCGGGAGTCGATTACGCAAGGGGAAGGTATTAGCACCCCTCACGTCCGTCGTACTCGACGGGATCCACGCTTGTTTTCTAGTACGGATTGTTATTCTACCTACTCTACAGGTCTGGGTTAAAAAGAAAGAAAATGACTCGGCAAAGTATCGCACTTTATGCCTATGTATTCCCATCTGGAACGAGAAATCAGAGTCAACGTAGTTCGCCTACCTACGGGAAAGGAGGGGAAGGTTGCTCGTAGGATACGACATCCTATGCCTACGTACTTTCATACAACATGAAAGATCAGAGTAAACGTAGTTCGGGCTACGAAAGACACAAGCTTGTCTGACTGTTTTTTATTACCTTATGAAAGGGTTTTTCTTGATTAAGAGTCCAAGCGGACAAAAATGACACTTTGATGTTTGTTTTGAATCTTTTACGAAAGAAGTGTTTTTTTAGTTTGTGTGCAATCTCTGACGTACTAGAGACTATGATTTGAGAGTGACTACGTCGCGTGTCACCTAAAGGGTGCCACACTAAGCAGCCAGACTACTGGAAAGAAGCTCTCCAGCAACCCTTTCTCAAATAGCTTAAGGCTCGTAACGTACGACGTCGATTAACCTTATTACTATATTTTTGAGTTATTTTGAGATAAGAAGAGAAAGAAGCTCTAAAAAGCCTAGGGTTGAAAAGGGAATAAAAACTAACCTAATGTTGTCATGCATGGAAAATAATCCTAACGTCTATCATAATTCCCTCCTGCACAGAGGAAATCAGAGATCCTATGGGATAAACGGAAAAGAAAGCAAGCAAGTACAGTAAAATGCATGCAATGCAGCAATACAAGCGAGGCAAGGGAGTCCCACTCAACCTCGAACCTGGGCAAACAACAGGCAAAGTGAATCAACATTCACCTCAAACCTAGGGGGCAAGCTGCACAAGCCAACAGACAATACAGAAAACAAAACCCAAAGGAGGCAGCCCAAGCAGCAGCACCAAACTCCTACAGCAACTCTGACAGCAAAGCTGACAGTAACATAACTCCATCTTCAAGCATACCTTATGAAAGGCATCTTCAACATCTTATATCTTCATCCCCAAGCTCTAGCAAGCTCCACCAAGAAAGATTGATTATTGAGATCAAGTTATAATGAATGGAAACTAGTGAAAACCAAAGGAAATCACTAGAAACCATCATCTGCAAAGAAGGGTATCCTCAAAAGTTCTACTCTTTAAGGCATACCACTCATCCCTGCAAGGGAGAGATGGGGCTTCCTTAAGGATACTTTGAATCATAGGATAGGATGGAAGCAAACAAAACATTCCATGTTTAAGGCAAGAAGTGAACTAAGTCTAAAAAGCTCTTCCTAAAACCCTAATTTTCCTAAGCTCCTGACAAGCACTCCAACAGATGAGAGAATCTTCAAATCCAAGCTCCCTCAAGCCCTCTAAAGCATCTTCAATTGGCCTTCATGATCACCCAAGCATAAGAGCAACACCACCCTAGTCTAAGGGGAACTATTGAATTAAACTAGCCAAATTAGTTCATCAGAAACACCTAGAAGTTAGTCTTAAAACTAATTCTACTTAAAATACCAAAAGTGATTATAAAATCCTACCAAAATTACTAAGGGTTCCTAAACCTCTTATGAACCTCTCATACAAAAACTAGGGGATTAACCATTTATTTGGACCTAAAACTATGCCCTAAACCTAAAGGTATCAACTTAAAACCCTAATTCTAAACCCTCTAATGTTCACCACTCAAATTGGCCTAAAATTCTCTCACAAAAATATGAGAAAATTACTATGGGTACATGCATATCTAAGCTATCTATCCCAAAAAGAATCAGCTCAAAGTTCATCACCAAATATTCGCAATGAAATCAGCAAAAACACATGTCAAACAAATTAAAAATAAAACCAATTAAAATACAAAAAATGCAAACAAAAGAAAAAATGCATGAATTAACTATTTTTCAATCCTATTAAATTCTACATTTTTTAAGGAGTTAGGGAAAAAAATCTAGCTAAAAAATGATTATTTTCCTATTTATTATGAATTTTAGAAACAAAATAGATTAAAAATAAAAGAAAATCAAATAAAAGAAATTAAAATGCTGGAATAAATGAGGGCCATGAGATTAATTGACTGGTAAACGCATCCAACGCTCTAGAGCGTGTCCACGCGTGCATCCCAGTTACACGCTGACTGAGATTAGTGAAACGGTGCGTTTATCAGTCAAAGTCAGCCAATTCAAAAAACAAGTCGTGGCCATTGGATGAGTTGAAAGAGTCAAGGTCCAAGCAAGATCCAACGTCTAAGAGGTCGTCTCCTACCTCTAAACTCAGGTGAGGCCAACTGTTCAGGTGTGGTGGTCCGGTGACTGCACCACCTCCTTCTCCGGTGAGTTCATGATCCAATGATCCAGAAAATGCAAACTCCATATCAATTCTACTCAGAATTTCACCAGGATTCCAAATCTCCTATCCAAATCTCCTAACTCAATGGATTTTAGAATTCGAATCAAAGTTCAGAAGGTGTCAATATTTCAATCATCACCATTTGCAAAAATAAAGCCACATAACTGTTCCTCATTCTTCAGTGATCATCATGATCTATCCAACTTGATTTGAAACCTCGAGATCATACATAACCGTCCTCTAACAGAAATTGATCATCCATCTTAATTGTCTCTAAACAACTCCAAACCAATGCAGAAACGTTCTCTGATCATCCTAGGTCCTAACCTCATGCAAGATTCTATCTAATTTAGCCTAGATCAAGAGGAAATTTGAGAGTTACATACCTGTAAAAATTGGATCAACAGAGATAGAAAATGATGGATTCAAGCTCCACAACTCTTCAAACACGATCAGTGAAGCAAGATGAAGCTTCTAGACACTTCAATTTGGCTTGATCAAGCTTGCAATTCCAAAACCGATTCTGACTTGGAGCTCTTGAAATCTCAATTGCAGCCTTCACTTCTAGCACGAAACCACCACCAAAAAACAATCTGAATTCACTCTAGCACTTAAATAGAAGTTGTTCATGGGCTTTTGGATCCAAATTGAAGCCCAATTTAGTGAATCCAAAAATCTGTTATGCACTTGAAAATCCAATGGTGCAGTCATGATCTGCTTGTTACAGCTAGCTCTAGAAGGTTCTATTCAACTCCAAATGACCTTGTGAACATGTTAGAACCAAGAGAGAGGCCTGAATTGCATTGGAACTGGCTTTGGCAATGTGACTTGTAAATGAAGAAACAACTTTACAAAGCATGTCATGTAATTAGGGCTCATCTCAAAATTGTGTAAATGCCAATGTGTTTGGAATCCAATTTCTACTCAAAATGAGTATTCACATGATGTGTTTAGGACCTATAATTCAAAAATCCCAATTTCCCTCCTTTGAATCATTTGAAAAATCCCTCTTTTTAGGCCATTTCGGAGCACTTCTTGATACAAGCCAATCCAATTCACCATGGATCCTTATCTGACTCCTAAACATCATTTTAAACACATCTCATGTTGAACAAATTTCCATTTGAGAAGTGGAAGATGGAGATTTGGACCTATGTTGAAAAAGGACCTATAATCTCACTTTCCCAAAATACCCTTGGCTTGCAAAGTTTGTAACTTGAGCTCTACACATCCAAATGAGGACTTCTATAACTTTTTGGAAAGCTAAGATCATGAGGAACATCTTTCATGTTTTCCAAGAATCCAAGTGAAACTTCTTTCTAGCCCAAAAATGGCTCGGACGTTAGGTGACTTTCATAGATAAATTTCAGATACCTCTGAGGACCTCTAGCTTGTCTGGGCTATAACTTGAGTTCTATAAATCCAATGAATGACTCTTAGTACTAAAATTAAATCTATGAACATCCTCTACAACATTCATATGGAGGTCCAAGTCATTTGAAGCTTGCATTTTGACTTATATGGCTTGGAAGTCCAGTGCTATACAGGGGATTTTACCCTAGGAACCCTGTCTCAAACACCTCCAACCACTCTTGATTCTTTTGAACTTGGTCTTGGCTCATCCACACACATGCTTCAACATATCAATCTATAACTTCCATGACCTAGAGCTAGGTCTTGATGCCCTTTCTTTGCTCTCCTTGACCTAGGGTTACCCAGATGAAACCCTACTTGTACACACCTCAACCATGGCTCTTGAACTTGATACAATGACTTGTTTAAGCTCTTTCTTGACTTTCTAAAGACTCATTAAGCTTCATTCACACATCATACCCTTGATCAAGACTCCTTAAACCCTGGAGGCTCCTCAGATACCTCCTCACACTTGAAGATAGACCTCATACAGATGATCAAACTCCTCAAGGACACCCTCTTTTGACATGATACTCTTGATGACTTTTCTATTTTGTATGAACCTCCAGCTAGGCTCTTTCTTTCATATCTCACCCTTGATCCCCTGCACAATGAATGATGCTATGTTATGCCAATGTTAGGGCTATGTTATGCTATGCAAATGAAATGCAATGAAACATAAATCAGGCAAGAAAAGGTTAAGAAAATTTTGGGGTGCAACAGCTGCCCCTATTCAAACGGCTTGGACCCGACTGGGTGAAGAGAGAACGACCTTCAAATGATCGAGGTACAAGACGGTTGAATACCAAGAAACCCGGAAATTTGCTAACCGCAGAAATAAACTGCACAACTGTTTGGGGAACGACATCCGCCCATTGAATCTGGTTGTTACGGCAACAACTGATTCAACGTCTGATAATAACTTTGATTTCAACATCAACCACCTGTGTAACGCCACAGGTACTGAACACTTCTGTCTACAACTGGACTAACCTTATCAATACAAGAAGAGGAACAAATTCATCAACACGAATAGAGATTCCGTTGTCGCAGGAATAACCTTGTCCACATCTGGACCCAAACTTCGTCAAATCACGAACAAACTCCCATCTGTCCACGTCAGGACTCACATTTCGTCAACCCGAAGAAATCTCAACAACATAGGAATAGAACTTTGTCCATGTTAGGACGCTACATTCCATCAATATGGAGAGATCCCGGCTACTCCGCTGGGGATGAGTTGCCCGCCTCTTACCAACACGAGGAGGTCCTATCAATCATAGGCAATAAATTTGTCGACTTCACTGGGAAATATTTCTGTCCAATCACAGGAAACTCCATCCGCCTATCCATACGGGAAAATCATCTTTCTAACCACAAGAAACTTCATCCGTCTATCCATACGGGAAAATCATCTGTCTAACCACAGGAAACTTCATCCATCTATCCATACGGGAAAATCATCTGCCTAAACAGAAGAAACTCCATCGTCTATCCATACGGGAAAATCATCTGTCTAACCACAGGAAACTCCATCCATCTATCCATACGGGAAAATCATCTGTCTAACCACAGGAAACTTCATTCGTCTATCCATACGGGAAAATCATCTATCTAACCACAGGAAACTCCATCCGTCTATCCATACGGGAAAATCATCTGTCTAACCACAGGAAACTCCATCCGTCTATCCATACGGGAAAATCATCTGTCTAACCACAGGAAACTCTGCTTATCTCTGCAGTAGCTAACTCCGTTGGTCCCAACCCACAAACGACTTTGAGGAGGACTCTACTGGGGATAATAATATTTCGTCAACACGAAGAAATCACGGCGACTTCATTGGGGATCGAATTCTTCCACCCAATAGTAATTCAATTCAGTCAATCGTACTGGACAATAACTCCGCCTTATCTTTGCAGTAGCCCAAATCCACTGGGGATGCTCTGAAATTAGCAGCCGGGCACCTATTTCGAAAGCAGGCAACAACTCCTGAAATTTTGATTATGAAACCCTGTGATGCTGACGGAACAGCAGACTTGAAGAAAATACTCTGCTGGCCGGATAAGAGAAACTTCAACAAACAACTCTGTGGGGAAAAATCTGGCACCAACTCCAAGATCTACTTATGAAGCTATTCCACGCGGACAAAACCTTCGGACAACAACTCCAAAATCTAATCATGAAGATGCGGTACCGCTGAAGAACTCCAAAGTCTAATTACAAAATCGTTTGATGTTGACGACAACTCCAAGGTCTAATTATGAAGCTGCTCAATGTTGATGTAACAGCTGCTAGAGAAAGCTCGATTGGGGAATTGCTAACGACGACTCCAAAGCCTAATTATGAAGTCGTGTAACGCTGACGTAACAACCACTCGAAGAAAACTATGCCGATCTCCAAAGTCAAATCATGAAGTCTGCAATGCTGACATAACAGCTACGCGAGGAAAATCCGCTAGGGAATTCCTAACAACAACTCCAAAGTCTAGTTATGAAGTTGTTTAACACTGACAATAACTCCAAGGTCGAATTATGAAGCCGTATAAACTGATAATAATTCCAAGGTCTAATTATGAAGCCATCCACTGCTTCTAACAACTTCAAAGTCTAATTACGAAGCAGTGACACAAAATAATGATTTCAGCCGTCTAAACGCGGAAACCCCCTTGAAAAAAATGCCAACAACAACTTCAAAGTCGAATTACGAAGTTGTAACAACAAGTAACGACTTCAAACGTCTAATCGCTGAAATCTTCCTTTTACAACAACTTCGAAGTCTAATCGTGAAGCCGTTGACCGCTGAAAGCAACTGACAATGACTTCAAAGTCAGATTATGGAGCCATATCATGATGGTAACATCTTCAAAATCTAATTATGAAGCCATAACCACAAATCGGGAAGAACTCTGCCAGGGGAATTTTGACGTCAACTGCCAGACATTCAACTTGATGACGAGTAATGACCTCAGATGTCTAATCCCTGAAATCTTTTCTGAAAATGCTGACGTGACAGCAACCCGAGGGAACACTCCGCCGGGGGATTTTTGACAATAACTCCAAAGTCCAATGATGAAGCCGTGTAAAGAACACTCCGCTGAGGAAGAAGAGAAGTTAATCCAACACCTCTGATAAGGGAACATATGGCGGGACGAACCTTATCATCGCCTATCTTATGCCGCAAATCTGAATACCTGACAACGATCCTGAACAAGAGGTCCAATTACCTGCAGGAAAAACACCTGAAAACAAAGAGGTAGCCAACCTGACTTATGCTTCAAAATGCGTATGTTCGAAAATGGCGTAATGCTCCGTACGGCACGGAAATGCTACGCGTTTGAGTAGATGCAAATGTGACGATACATGCAAATGCAAATGCAGGCTCAAGCTGTCGGGGCCACTCTGATAGTGTTGTCTCAACAACATGAATGCTGAGGATAGAGCCAACTCCACTGGGGATGAACAAGTATCATAAGGTATTCCGGCGAAATAAACGCCAGAAACACAACCAACTCTGCCGAGGAGCGATTAAACATCAATTTCCACTGGGATGAAAGAACAAGCCACCCTGCTGGTGAACAAACTTAGCTGGGGAAGAAGCGACACTTCTAGGAAAAGCACACTGTCTGGGCACAGTTTACGAACTCGGAGCCTCGGATTCTGCTGAGGATCAACATCCTGTCAATGGCATGACGACCTGTGGGGGAGCAAGAGAAACCCATCCTTCGCGGATATAAACCTTTCGAACCAATAACTAGGTTAACTATTGCGGGAATCTCCCATGGCGGAGATTGAACGCGCACGCCTTCGATTCGCTAAGGAGCGCAACTTCTGCAGGGAACATTGATTTGACTTGCTGGGGATATCCTGTGGACGGCTTTCCATGAGGACACTCTCCTGGGGAAAATAATTCCCTGCTTCGGGAAGGGATAAACGTCATTTCAAATCTCGGGGGATAAGCTGCGACTAGCTGATGGATGACATCAACTGGAGTTAGGTCTTACGTCAAGCGACCTTGGCTGGGGAGTACAATTCCGGACCGTTTGCTCCAAAGGTAAGAACCCTGCAAAACACAAACGAGACAAAACAGGCCTATACAACAGAATCTATCCGGGTTAGCGTATGTGACCTTACTTCAGTCAATTCGAAGTTTTAGCAATTATTGGCAAGGCCCAGCAAGATTATGTAAGTGCAAGTTTATCAAAAACATTGGCGTCCTTCACAAACAAAACAGTAAAGAACAAGCATCAAGTACTGAATAACATGTTTTATTGATAATGGGCCTCTGAATAGGCAAAGTTTTGTACACTGGATGCAACTCCTGAAAAGAGGAAGTTACGTACACACATACATAAAATACAAAACAATATTTGTATACATGTCGGCGACGTGGTACAGACAAACACCATGAGCTGATCCTCCTATGACTCGCCTGACTCTGCGCTTTCCCGATACTCAATCTTCAGAGGATATTATTTTTGGATAGACGACCCCCAGGTACTCCCAAACCACTAAGCAATGTTGTATCAAATCTGGACCGCAGTCATTTGCTTTTTCAATCCCTAACTTTTGCGTGAACCGCCCTTTGCGGGTTTTCAATTCACCGGGATACCCTTTTTTGCTGAAATCGCCCTTTTCAGGTTTTCGACTTCGCGGGTGTACATTTTTTCAATTTTATCCCTAATTTTTGCCCGAACCTTTTATTCATTTTTTTATGGTTCGCCGGGATGCCCCATTTTTGCCTGGACTATCTTTTTACTGTCCAGCGGGTCACTTTCAAGCAAAGTATTTTTTAACTGCGTCCGAATTCACAGGAGACGTAAAGTCTTCACCATCCATGGTGGATAGTAACAAGGCTCCTCCAGAGAAGACTTTTTTGACAACGTAGGGACCTTCGTAATTGGGAGTCCACTTGCCCCTATGATCTGTTTGTGGTGGGAGAATCTTTTTCAAAACAAGATCGCCCGTCTGAAATCTTCGAGGGCATACCTTCTTGTCGTAAGCTTTCTTCATCCGACTCTTATATAACCGACCGTATGCTAGAGAAGCCAGTCTCTTCTCATCCATTAAACTGAGCTGATTCAATCTATCTTTCACCCATTCTGCCTCTTCGAGTTGGACATCACGTAAAACCCTCAGGGAAGGAATCTCGACCTCAAACGGTAACACTGCCTCCATCCCGTATACTAATGAAAAAGGGGTTGCCCCGGTTGATGTGCGTACCGTCGTACGATAACCGTGCAAAGCGAAAGGTAACATCTCGTGCCAGTCCTTATACGTCACAACCATTTTTTGGACAATCGTCTTTATGTTCTTATTGGCCGCTTCGACAGCGCCATTCATCTTGGGTCGGTAGGGAGAAGAGTTGTGGTGCTCAATCTTGAAATTCTGACACAGCTCTTTCATCATTTTGTTATTCAAATTCGAACCGTTGTTGGTGATGATCCGCTCGGGGATTCGATATCTGCAGATAATATCTCATTTGATAAATCTGACTACCACTTGTTTGGTGACAATGGCATATGATGCTGCTTCCACCCATTTGGTGAAGTAATCGATCGCCACCAAAATGAACCGATGTCCGTTGGATGCCGTAGGCTCAATCTTGCCAATCATATCAATTCCCCACATCGAGAAAGGCCACGGTGATGGCATCACATTCAGAGGACTTGGAGGCACATGGATTTTGTCCGCATAAATTTGGCATTTATGACACCTCTTTGCAAACTTGAAACAGTCAGTTTCCATAGTTAGCCAATAATAACCTGCCCGCAGCAGTTTTCTCGTCATCGCATGCCCCCCAGCATGTGTACCAAATGTACCCTCATGTATCTCTTCCATGAGCAACTTCGCCTCTTTCTCATCTACACAACGTAGCAACACCAAGTCGTGGTTTCTTTTGTATAGGACATCGTCCGGGTTCAAATAGAAATTGCCAGCCCATCTCCTGAGAGTCTTCTGATCTCGACTGGATGCCCCGGCCGGATACTCCTTGTTCTTCAGGAAATTCTGGATGTCAAAGTACCAGGGTTGACCATCAGGAGCCTCGTCAATGGAAAATATAAATGCAGGCCTATCAAGCCGAGAGATAACAATCCGGGGAGCCTCGTTCCAGAAGTTAACTTTATATATTGAAGACAATGTCGCCAGGGCGTCAGCCATTTGATTTTCTGCTCGTGGCACATGATGCAATTCCACCTTGTCAAAGAAAGGCAACAATCTCCTTGCATAATTCATATACGGTATCAAATTGGGCTGACGTGTCTCCCATTCTCCTTTAATCTGGTTCACCACTAGAGCTGAGTCTCCGTATACATCCAGATGTTTGATTCGCAAATTAATAGCTTCTTCCAGACCCATGATGCTAGCCTCATATTCAGCCTCATTATTGGTAACGGGAAAAGTCAATCGGGCAGTAAAGGGGATGTGCGACCCCTGAGGAGTAGTGATAATTGCCCCTATTCCGCTACCATAGGAATTTACAGCTTCGTCAAATATTAACTGCCATTTAGAACCCAACTCTGGTCCTTCGTCCGACAATGGTTCTTCGCAATCTTTCATCTTCAGGTACATGATATCCTCGTCAGGAAAATCAAACCTCATCGATTGGTAGTCCTCAACAGGCTGTTCCGCAAGGTACTATGACAGAACGCTACCTTTAATAGCCTTTTGCGAGACATATTGGATGTCGTATTCAGTTAACACCATCTGCCATCGGGAAATTCTTCCGGAGAGTGCTTGCTTCTTAAACACATACTTGATTGGATCCATCTTTGAAATTAGCATGGTTGTATGATTCAGCATGTATTGCCTCAAACGTTCGGCGGCCCAGGCTAGCGCGCAACACGTTTTCTCGAGCATTGAGTATCTGGACTCACAGTCGGTAAACTTCTTACTCAAATAGTAGATCGTATGCTCTTTACCTCCGGTCTCATCGTGTTGACCGAGAACACAACCCATACTTTCCTCAAGAGCCGTCAAATACATAATCAAAGGTCTCCCGGCCACTGGGGGTATCAAAATAGGAGGTTCCTGCAAGTATTCTTTTATCTTGTCGAACGCCTTTTTGACAATTTTCATTCCAGGTCAACACCTGATCCTTTTTCAACAACTTGAATAGCGGCTCGCATGTCGCAGTTAGGTGAGATATGAACCGAGCGATGTAGTTCAACCTCCCTAAAAACCCACACACTTCTTTTTCTGTTTTAGGCGTCGGCATTTATTGTATTGCTTTTATCTTCACATGATCAACCTCTATTCCCTTTTCACTCACAATAAACCCCAGCAGTTTACCCGATCTCACCCCGAAGGTGCACTTGTTAGGGTTCAGTCTCAACCTGAACTTCCTAAGCCTCTTGAATAATTTCAGCAGATTAACCAAATGCTCCTCCTCCGTCTGGGATTTGGCAATCATATCATCAACATAAACCTCGATCTCTTTGTGCATCATGTCATGAAAAAGAGTCGTCATAGCACGTTGATATGTTGCCCCAGCGTTCTTCAGTCCAAAGGGCATCACCTTGTAGCAAAATGTTCCCCAGGGAGTAATGAAGGTAGTCTTCTCCATGTCTTCCGGTGCCATTTTGATCTGATTATAGCCTGAGAAGCCGTCCATAAAGGAGAATACGGAGAACTGAGCAGTGTTATCAACCAGCACATCAATGTGAGGAAGTGGAAAGTTGTCTTTCGGGCTCACCCTATTCAAATCACGGTAGTCTACACACATTCGCACTTTACCGTCTTTCTTCGGCACTGGTACTATATTAGCGACCCATGACGGATAAGTTGTAACGACTAGGAAACCAGCATCCCACTGTTTTTGAACTTCCTCCTTGATCTTCACAGCCATGTCTGGTCTGGTTCTTCTGAGTTTTTGCTTAACAGGCGGACATTCCTCTCGCAACGGCAGACGGTGCACAACCATGTCCGTATCTAACCCAGGCATATCCTCGCACGACCAAGCAAATATATCATTATACTCTCGTAGTATCTCAATTAGCCTTTGCTTGATGTCGCTCTGCAGCGCAACCCCTATACGGATATTTCTCACAACTTCTTCCGACCCCAAGTTGATAATCTCAATTTCCTCCTGATGAGGCAGAATGATTCTCTCTTCCTGTTTCAACAAACGAGTCAGCTCCTCTGGCAGGTCGCTATCCTCAACAATCTCTTCCTCTGCTTGGAATACCGGGTGCTCGAAGTCGAGACGAGTCATAGGTGGTTCGTATGAGATGTCATCTGAAATATTAGTCCTGCAAAGGAAATGGTTAAACGCTTCAACACGCAAACAAAGCAAATAACCATGTTGCCATTTATTGTTAAAGTAAAAACAAGAAAAACAGGGACCACAATATTTGTATATGAAAAACGCCTTTATTTCATGATTAAAACAGTGCAATACACATAATCAAGTAGCCCTAATGTAACATCACTATGCCCCGGGTAGGACATAGGATTATTTAACAATTGATAAAACAAATCATTACTGTTTAAAAGTCACTGGGACAGTTTCCCGGATGGACCAGCTGCAGAGACTTTGTCCCGGCACGCTTGGCTTGATCCACGCGTCCATATCGCAGTCGCTATCCCCGTCCTCAACATCGGAAATAGCGTTGATAGTCTCAAAGCACACCCCGCTTGGCGTAATCCTGACCGGTCCCTTGAACCTGGGCGTTCCTGAAGATGTTGCTGACGATGTTGGTCGATACCCTAGCTCAAACTTGTCATTCTTCACAGGAATCTCCAGTACCTGCCCCCAACCTTTAGTCTCACCAGTCTGCACTAAAGCCCGAGCCTCTTTGTAAGATGACACTGCCACGTCTGACATTTTGCTAGAACCCTGAGCTTTGTCTTTAATCCGCAACCCTTCGAAGGCTTGACAAGGTGTCTCGTGTATTTCTCCGTCGACCTCCACATATCTGAATGATAACAGGTAACTGACCAAAATGTCCTCCTCCCCACAAACGGTAACAACACTACCACCCACCATGTACTTCAACTTCTGATGCAATGTGGACGTTACGGCCCCTGCAACGTGGATCCATGGGCGCCCAAGAAGGCAACTATAAGCTGGATGGATATCCATGATGTAGAATTCGGTATCAAAAATCTCTGGCCCCACCTGAAGCGGTAATGTTATTGACCCGAACACCGATCTTTTTGTCTCGTCAAACTCCCTCACAACCAAATCGCTGGGCGTGCAAATAATTCCCCGTATGTCCAATTTCATCATGGCTTTCTTTGGCAATACGTTCAACGACGATCCAGTATCTACCAATACATGCGACATTACGGTGCCCCGACACTCCACCGATATATGTAAAGCCATGTTGTGCTCTCGACCCCTGGGTGTTAGGTCAAAATCTGTGAAACCCAGACTATGTCCGGCATTGACATGTGCCATTACCCCCTCTAACTGATTTACAGAAACTTCTTGAGGCACAAATGACGTATCCAGAATCTTTAGCAAGGCGTTCCGGTGGGCCTCGGAATATAATAACAACGATAAGATAGAAATCTTCAACGGCGTCTGCTGTAGATGTTCGACAATTTTGTAGTCGCTCTTGCGAATCAGTCTCATGAACTCCTCTACGTCCTTGGGCGACGTATCCTTTTCTTTCGAATGAGAAGGCCCGCTTTCATTTACTTTGGCTTTACCTTTGGCCAACCTCTCTGCTTCTATTTCAGGTGAGGTAAAGATCCTTCTGCTACGGGTCATGCCCCCCGTTCCAACTACATTATCAACAGCCCCAGCTGGCTGGCTATTTATCACAATCTTTTCACCGTTGCAATACACTTCTAAATCGTATGTCCACGGGACAGCTTTCGTACTTTCAAAGGGAACAGGCCTTGCTTTGGTGATTGTAATAGTCGGTCGTTGGACAGGCGCTGTTATCATTATAGTCTTCCTGGGGATCGTCACCGTTGCAATATCATTCTGCTCTTCACATAATGCCTCCCCAGGTTTCTCAACCGCGGTTCGATCAAATTGCAAGGTCCCTTCGTCGATCATGGCCTGAATGCCCCGCTTCAAATCATTACAGCCCTCTGGCTGGGTCCAGCACTCTAAGCAGTATTCATCACAACCGGGAAATACTCCCCCTCTGAGCAACCTGCTTTTCACCTCACTCAATGGTGTCTTCAGTTCGTTAACATCCATCACCAAGTTCAAATTTTCTTCTGTCAAAATGGCATTTGCCCCATGATTAGGCATAGGCTGTTGTACAATATTGGGCCCCACTTGGCCAAAGTTGATGGCTTTACTGTCCAACAAGTCTTGAACTTTATGCTTGAAAGCATGACAAGATTCTACATCATGTCCGGGCGCCCCGGAATGGAATTCGCATTGCTTATTAGCATCATACCCCCTGGGAAGTACCGGTCCAGTAGGCGGTTCCATTGTTCTTTTCTCAACCAAATTCAACCCCAACAGTGTCTGGAGAAGCTCTGCATATGTCGACGGAGGCTTATCAAATACCCTCTTCGACCTTACATTCTGAAACCTTCCCTGACCCTGATTCTGCCTTTGCTGCTGCTGCGGTTGTTGTTGCTGTTGTTGTGGTTGTTGTTGCTGAGGAATTAGAATAGTAACACTGGCTATCTGTTGAGGTTGAATGTACTGATTTCTGCCTCTGCCCCGGCCTCTGCCACCATACACAGCGCTAGTATCACCCTGTCGTCTTCCGCCGAACGCTTTTCTCGCACCCCCGGCTGAAGTAGATTCGCCTGCCTGAATCTTTCCAATTTTAATTCCATTTTCGATCCTTTCCCCCATAAGGATCATATCGGAGAAACTGCCCATTGAGACATTGAGCAACTTATCATAATACATTCCAGTAAACGTCCCCACAAACATGTCATTCATCTCCCTTTCAACCAAGGGAGGGTGCACCCGAGCTGCCATATCGCGCCACCGCTGCGCGTACTCTTTGAAACTTTCACCACTTTTCTGCGACAGGATCTGCAACTGAACCCTGTTTGGCGCCAAATCGCTGTTATATTTGTAATGCATAACAAAAGCACCAGCCAACTGCTTCCAACTTCTAATCTGAGTGGGCTAAAGTCCCATGTACCACTCCAATGATGGTCCCGATAAGCTATCTTGAAAGAAATGCATGAGCATCCTTTCATCATTGGAATACGTAGACATCCTTCTATAATAAGAACGTACATGGACCTTTGGGCAGGTATCCCCTTTGTATTTGTCAAATGTTGGAGCCTTGAATTTCAATGGCACCCTCAGCCCTGGTACTAGCCCCATAGTAGTCATGTCTAAACCATCGGAGTTCTGATCAACCACACCTTTCATCTGCTCTTCTAGCATTCTGATCCTATGAACAGGGTCAATAGGGCCTTCAGGTCCCATACCTCCTCCTGAAAAAGCGTCATCCTGTTGATCCACCTTCCAGTCATTTCCATACCCATCGTAACCCATGTTACGGCCAAATCCTTGCTGATTGAACACAGGACCCTGTCCTCGGTTGCCAAACCCTAGATTGACCCCAACAGGTCCAAAACCATTGTTGAAAGGAAATGCTCCAGCGCCGTTGTTATTCACATTACCGAATCCACCATTACCGTAGCCATACCCCTGATTGTTGTCGTAACCGTCATTACCGAAGCCTTGATTGTTGAACTCGAAGTTCCCGTCCTGATTGACATTGCCATACCCATTGTTTCCAAAGCCAACATTGTCAACGAATCCTTGATCGGCATCCATAGTGTTGCCTTTGTTGTTAACAACATGCCCATCACCACCATTTCCAGTATTGCCATTACCAGCGCCAGCACCTGCACCAGTACCAGTGTTTCTGTTGATAGTCATAACAGGTGGAGTAACAACTGCCGGTATCTCATCCTCCCGACAAGGAGTTTCGACAGAAATATGGTCAGTGTTGCCATTCCCGTTTGCCCATATCAGCAGCGGCTGCACCAAAGTCTGAAGATTCTCTTGGCCCTTAGCCATGCTCTCCATGGCCTGCATGAATAGAGTCAACTTCTCACAGATTTCCTGCATCTCGACCTGGACTTGATCCATTATCTTCTTACAGTTGTTTCGGGTTGAGTAGCGGTGGACTCTCTGGTCGTCAATCCTGAAAAACCTGCGAGATGCAGGAAATAAGATACAAATTCAACAAGTAACTGGCAATGCAAAATGAATATGCAAATGCAACGCGTGTCTGTGCGTTAGGGAAATCACCCCCTGATTCTAGTGCCAAAGCACCAGTGTAGTGACAGTGACAGTGATAAGAAGCTTGGATCCATTCACGGGGAAAAACATCTCATATATTGCTGAGAAGCCCATCAAGTCAGGAATACAATATCACTGAGTGTACAATAACAAGAAGGCATGACCTCAACCAACAATCCTGGTGATGGCCAACACAATGCAAATAAAGCGTATACAACAGTACATAAGGTAATCAAGTGCGACCATATGTCTGATACTCCTCTAACAATATCTTAGTCTTGGGATGGTCTGGCTGAGAAAGCAACCCTTCGATGAGCGAGTCTCTTTGCCTGATAACACATTGGAGATCCCCAATGGATTCCTCCCAAGCACCTTCTCCCAAGCACTCCTCTAGCTTCCGCTTCTGGGATGCAGACTCTTTCTTACGCTTGATAACTTTATTCAAGGCATTCTGAACGTCATATCTCCGCATAACTTCTTCTTCAAACTTTTTCTGGCTAGCTTTCAACTGATCTTCCAGTTCAGAGATCTGCAGCTTCAGTTTGTCCTCTCTTTCTTTGTTATTTGTCAGCGTAACATTCCAGGTTTTGTTGAATGTAGAGATCTCCCGGTAGGCTACATCAAGTGCTTTCTTCTTAGACTCCAGCATGTCATGCGAGCTCTTGAAATCTACCCCCAAACGTTCACGCTTCTTTCGTTGTTCAGTCAGTTCTGTGCCTAGTTGATTCACCAGCTCTGTCTGTTGCTTGAAGGAGTATACGACTTCATTCCTTTCGCTTCTGAGCTGCACTAGCTCTTCTTCCAACTTCTCGTTGGCTTTCATCAGCTCTTCTTTCTCCTTCACAATCTGTTCATATCTCTCAATAGACACAGTAGTTGGCTCCTCAATCACGGGGGGAGTAGGAGGTAATACTGCAGGGAACGACATCCGCACCTGCTTTGCCCTATCTTGGATCCAGATTTTGTACGGAGCATAGGCTTGACAATCATTCTTACCCAACAACGGCTTACCCCTTTTGTTTATATTATTCCAAGCATGCTGAAGCTTGGACAATAATTCTCCACTCAGATCACCTGTGAAGTACAGAGATTCCTGCACTTCCTCCTCTTTTGGCGGGCTTCTCAAAGCATAACCGAATTGCCTAATCAATAATGATGGATTGTAGTTAATGCACCCTTTCCTCCCAATCAGAGGAACGTTAGGATATCCAGCGCAGCTGTAGATAATCTCAGATCCCAGTAAATCTCTATCAAACCAGACAACATCTTCTGAAGAAAGTCCCATCAGATGCTCAGACCAATCCACCGTAGCTGCAGACTCAGCAAAGATACCCTTCTTGGGCAGGTGACCATCAAACCACATATACAACAAAGGCACACAACAAAAGACGTTCTTGCCCCTCCTATTCTCGTTCTTATAATGCAGTGAATGATAGAAATCTCCAATCAGAGTAGGCACAGGATTGCCTGAAGCAAATATATGGAATGCATCCAAATCAACAAAGTCAGGCATATTAGGGAACAGTACAATGCCATAGATACACAAAGAAAGGATAACATTAAACACAATCCAACAGTCACTCTTGGCATACTTTTGTGCTTTCCCAACCAAGAACTTGAGAGAGAAACCAGAAACTCCATTCCACGAGGTTAACAGCAACTCTGAGGAGTTTAAGTGCAAAGCAACAGCCAAATCCTCCAGCTTGGGCTCAACACCCATATGAATGAAGGGCACCTTGTTTTGAATAGTCAACTCCAAGATCTCAGCATATTCCTCCATGGTCGGAGCCAGAATGAAGTCAGGGAAAGTAAAACACCTCAGCGGGGGATCATAGAATTGTATCAGCGCGTACAATCCATTCCGCTCATACATGGATGGTTTACAAACCAACCTAAGCAGTCTCCCATAACTTTTCCTGAAGCTTCTCTTCACATCATCATCAGCTAAAGACATCAAACCAAGCAAAGAAGAAACATCCGGAGTAGGCAACTTGTATGCCACAGTCTTCTTCAAAGTATCCATAATAGCAGCAAACGGAAATCCGGGCAACTAGAATTAGAGGTATGAAAATGCACCTGCAGCACAAACACACGTTAATAATATGCAAATTGAGTATGCAACAATGCAATATGCAACCATGCAACAGGGATCAAGTGATATATTACTGAAGAGATCCATCCACAATATTTGTCTCAACAGACCCACAATACTGCTCAACCCTGGTCTCAACAGACCCATAACAATACTCCAACCTGGTCTCAACAGACCCAAAACACTGTCCTGATGAAGAACCCCAAGTAACCATAAGTACTGATCCAATATTAAGAAAACCGGGTAGTCTGGAGGTCAAGTTTCCTGCATGTCCCAATCCCTCTCACAGGTAGGTGTCCTATCAACTGACACAAGGTACGGCATCCTATGCGGTCGTTGGGGTCACAGACTTTCAAGATTGATGATACGATATCCATAAGGTGTGGCATCATCATGTCCTGAAGAGGCCTCCCTTAGCCAACTTCCAATTGATCGGTCCCCAGAGTCGACAATCCAACTAACAAACAACCCCCTCAACCCAAAGGGTTGAAAAAGAAGTCAACCAGAAGAACCTCGTCTGAGCGTGGATTTTGTGGGACACTAGTACATGCAAAGCATGCACGCGCCCAATACTTTCCACAACTAATTCTAGGTGCACTCAAGCCCAGGTCCGGCTTATCTCTCAATCTGACCCCCTACCCAGCATAACAACAATAATATAATGCTGAAAGTAAATACGGAAAAGTAAATCCATACAAAACCCACGACGGGAAAACAAGCGCTAGGATTGACTCGCGTAGGGAACCGTTGGAGTCCCCAGCAGAGTCGCCAGCTGTCGCTACTGCAAAAATTGGCGCCGGCTATGATAGAAGAGTCGCCACCGTGCGTTAGTTATCCCAACAGAGGGAAAGGAAATGCTCAGAGTAAACCTAACACAAAACGGGAAAGGAATGGTCATCGCAACCAAATTCCTGGATTCGGGAGTCGATTACGCAAGGGGAAGGTATTAGCACCCCTCACGTCCGTCGTACTCGACGGGATCCACGCTTGTTTTCTAGTAGATTGTTATTCTACCTACTCTACAGGTCTGGGTAAAAAGAAAGAAAATGACTCGGCAAAGTATCACACTTTATGCCTACATATTCCCGTCTGGAACGAGAAATCAGAGTCAATGTAGTTCGCCTACCTACGGGAAAGGAGGGGAAGGTTGCTCGCTAGGATACAACATCTTATGCCTACGTAATTTCATACAGCATGAAAGATCAGAGAAAACATAGTTCGGGCTACGGAAGACACAAGCTTGTCTGACTGTTTTTTATTACCTTATGAAAGGGTTTTTCTTGATTAAGAGTCCAAGCAGACAAAAATGACACTTTGATGTTTGTTTTGAATCTTTTACGAAAGAAGTGTTTTTTTAGTTTGTGTGCAATCTCTGACGTACTAGAGACTATGATTTAAGAGTGACTACGTCGCGTGTCACCCAAAGGGTGCCACACTAAGCAGCCAGACTACTGGAAAGAAGCTCTCCAGCAACCCTTTCTCAAATAGCTTAAGGCTCGTAACGTACGATGTCGATTAACCTTATTACTATATTTTTGAGTTGTTTTGAGATAAGAAGAGAAAGAAGCTCTAAAAAGCCTAGGGTTGAAAAGGGAATAAAAACTAACCTAATGTTGTCATGCATGGATAAGAATCCTAATGTCTGTCGTAATTTCCTCCTGCACAGAGGAAATCAGAGATCCTAGGGGATAAACGGAAAAGAAAGCAAGCAAGTACAGTAAAATGCATGCAATGCAGCAATACAAGCGAGGGAAGGGAGTCCCACTCAACCTTGAACCGGGGCAAACAACAGGCAAAGTGAATCAACATTCACCTCAAACCTAGGGGGAAAGCTACACAAGCCAACATACAATACAGAAAACAAAACCCAAAGGAGGCAGCCCAAGCAGCATCATCAAACTCCTACAGCAGCTCTGACAGCAAAGCTGACAGTAACATAACTCCATCTTCAAGCAGACCTTATGAAAGGCATCTTCAACATCTTAGATCTTCATCCCCAAGATCTAGAAAGCTCCACCAAGAAATATTGATTATTGAGATCAAGTTATAATGAATGGAAACCAGTGAAAACCAAAGGAAATCACTAGAAACCATCATCTGCAAAGAAGGGTTTCCTCAAAAGTTCTACTCTTTAAGGCATACCACTCATCCCTCCAAGGGAGAGATGGGGCTTCCTTAAGGATACTTTGAATCATAGGATAGGATGTAAGCAAACAAAACATTCCATGTTTAAGGCAAGAAGTGAACTAAGTCTAAAAAGCTCTTCCTAAAACCCTAATTTTCCTAAGCTCCTGACAAGCACTCCAACAGATGAGAGAATCTTCACATCCAAGCTCCCTCAAGCCCTCTAAAGCATCTTCAATTGGCCTTCATGATCACCCAAGCACAAGAGCAACACCACCCTAGTCTAAGGGGAACTATTGAATTAAACTAGCCAAATTAGTTCATCAGAAACACCTAGAAGTTAGTCTTAAAACTAATTCTACTTAAAATACCAAAAGTGATTATAAAATCCTACCAAAATTACTAAGGGTTCCTAAACCTCTTATGAACCTCTCATACAAAAACTAGGGGATTAACCATTTATTTGGACCTAAAACTATGCCCTAAACCTAAAGGTATCAACTTAAAACCCTAATTCTAAACCCTCTAATGTTCACCACTCAAATTGGCCTAAAATTCTCTCACAAAAATATGAGAAAATTACTATGGGTACATGCATATCTAAGCTATCTAGCCCAAAAAGAATCAGCTCAAAATTCATCACCAAATATTCACAATGAAATCAGCAAAAACACATGTCAAACAAATTAAAAATAAAACCAATTAAAATACAAAAAATGCAAACAAAAGAAAAAATGCATGAATTAACTATTTTTCAATCCTATTAAATTCTAAATTTTTTAAGGAGTTAGGGAAAAAAATCTAGCTAAAAAATGATTATTTTCCTATTTATTATGAATTTTAGAAACAAAATGGATTAAAAATAAAAGAAAATCAAATAAAAGAAATTAAAATGCTGGAATAAATGAGGGCCATGAGATTAATTGACTGGTAAATGCATCCAACGCTCCAGAGCGTGTCCACGCGTGCATCCCAGTCATACGCTGACTGGGATTAGTGAAGCGGTGCGTTTAGCAGTCAAAGTCAGCCAATTCAAAAAACAAGTCGTGGCCATTGGATGAGTTGAAAGAGTCAAGGTCCAAGCAAGATCCAACGTCTAAGAGGTCGTCTCCTACCTCTAAACTCAGGTGAGGCCAACTGTTCAGGTGTGGTGGTCCGATGACTGCACCACCTCCTTCTCCGGTGAGTTCATGATCCAATGATCCAGAAAATGCAAACTTCATATCAATTCTACTCAGAATTTCACCAGGATTCCAAATCTCCTATCCAAATCTCCTAACTCTCAATGGATTTTAGAATTCGAATCAAAGTTCAGAAGGTGTCAATATTTCAATCATCACCATTTGCAAAAATAAAGCCACAGAACTGTTCCTCATTCTTCAGTGATCATCATGATCTATCCAACTTGATTTGAAACCTCGAGATCATACATAACCGTCCTCTAACAGAAATTGATCATCCATCTTAATTGTCTCTAAACAACTCCAAACCAATGCAGAAACGTTCTCTGATCATCCTAGGTCCTAACCTCATGCAAGATTCTATCTAATTTAGCCTAGATCAAGAGGAAAATTGAGAGTTATATACCTGTAAAAATTGGATCAACAGAGATAGAAAATGATGGATTCAAGCTCCACAACTCTTCAAACACGATCAGTGAAGCAAGATGAAGCTTCTAGACACTTCAATTTGGATTGATCAAGCTTGCAATTCCAAAACCGATTCTGACTTGGAGCTCTTGAAATCTCAACTGCAACCTTCACTTCTAGCACAAAACCACCACCAAAAAACAATCTGAATTCACTCTAGCACTTAAATAGAAGTTGTTCATGGGCTTTTGGATCCAAATTGAAGCCCAATTTAGTGAATCCAAAAATTTGTTATGCACTTGAAAATCCAATGGTGCAGCCACGATCTGCTTGTTACATCTAGCTCTAGAAGGTTCTATTCAACTCCAATTGACCTTGTGAACATGTTAGAACCAAGAGAGAGGCCTGAATTGCATTGGAACTGACTTTGACAATGTGACTTGTAAATGAAGAAATAACTTTACAAAGCATGTCATGTAATTAGGGCTCATCTCAAAATTGTGTAAATGCCAATGTGTTTGGAATCCAATTTCTACTCAAAATGAGTATTCACATGATGTGTTTAGGACCTATAATTCAAAAGTCCCAATTTCCCTCCTTTGAATCATTTGAAAAATCCCTCTTTTTAGGCCATTTCGGAGCACTTCTTGATACAAGCCAATCCAATTCACCATGGATCCTTATCTGACCCCTAAACATCATTTTAAACACATCTCATGTTGAACAAATTTCCATTTGAGAAGTGGAAGATGGAGATTTGGACCTATGTTGAAAAAGGACCTATAATCTCACTTTCCCAAAATACCCATGGCTTGCAAAGTTTGTAACTTGAGCTCTACACATCCAAATGAGAACTTCTATAACTTTTTGGAAAGCTAAGATCATGAGGAAAATATTTCATGTTTGCCAAGAATCCAAGTGAAACTGCCTTCTAGCCCAAAAATGGCTTGGAAGTTAGGTGACTTTCACAGATAAATTTCAGATACCTCTGAGGACCTCTAACTTGTCTGGGCTATAACTTGAGTTCTATAAATCCAATGAATGACTTCTAGTACTCAAATTAAAGCTATGAACATCCTCTACAACATTCATGTGGAGGTACAAGTCATTTGAAGCTTGAATTTTGACTTATATGGCTTGGAAGTCCAGTGCTATACAGGGGATTTTACCCTAGGAACCCTGTCTCAAACACCTCCAACCACTCTTGATTCTTTTGAACTTGGTCTTGGCTCATCCACACACATGCTTCAACATATCAATCCATGACTTCCATGACCTAGAGCTAGGTCTTGATGCCCTTTCTTTGCTCTCCTTGACCTAGGGTTACCCAGATGAAACCCTACTTGTACACACCTCAACCATGGCTCTTGAACTTGATACAGTGACTTGTTTAAGCTCCTTTTTGACTTTCTAGAGACTCATTAAGCTTCATTCACACATCATACCCTTGATCAAGACTCCTTAAACCCTAGAGGCTCCTCAGATACCTCCTCACACTTGAAGATAGGCCTCATACAGATGATCAAACTCCTCAAGGACACCCTCTTTTGACATGATACTCTTGATGACTTTTCTATTTTATATGAACCTCCAGCTAGGCTCTTTCTTTCATATCTCACCCTTGATCCCCTGCACAATGAATGATGCTATGCTATGCCAATGTTAGGGCTATGTTATGCTATGCAAATGAAACGCAATGAAACATAAATCAGGCAAGAAAAGGTTAAGCAAATTTTGGGGTGCAACACCTATGATCCACAAACTAGCCACAACCACGTTACATCCGGCCATATGCAAATTCACATTACAACTTATAATTCCCATGATTTTAAATGCTATTATAAGTCAATATTATGGCCAGTAATCCAAAGTCACCAAAGTTGCAAAATACATGATACAAAAAATACAAGATTACATGACCTAAGATTACAACACTTCTTGAATCTATGATCACTAATCTCACAAGATGCCTCCAAAACAAGTTTTAAGTTCTTATTTTCGTCAAGCCTTCATACCAACCTTCAGAGTAGTCCATGATAGACTGCTTATTCCATGCTAATGCGTCATCCAAATACTCCTCGTTTTCTCGCACAACAATATGAAAAGAAGTTAAAAACATGATTAGTGCAGAAGAGACAGTAATTTGAGGATATTTGCAAAAACAAATAACAATAGGAATGGTCAGGCATACCTGCTAGGACGATCCTTGTGGGCAAGAGTTTCACACCAAATTAAGTCTCCATCCCAAACATTTTTTAACAAAGTATTGCAAACTATGTTTGCATCAAAATAAAAGAAAAATAATTGATGAAAATCTAGGTAGGTTCGGGTCACTATTTGACTCAGTTTGCTTTAAGAGTATGAGGGATGCTTTTGGAAAATTTGTCCATAACACGGCTATTACTTTCTCGATCTCGTCATTGCTTTATCTTTGGTCACTCAACAAAAAACAGAACTCTCTCTTAAATCAGATTGAAAGGTTCACCACGTACAAAAACAAGCATTAACTATTCGATGAACCCACAAGTAAAACACAATAACTAAAATTAATAGAATTTTCATAATCATTGCTCACTTTATATTTACAAAGTAAGAGTAAAGAGCTAGCAAAGGGAAAAGAAGTTGTATCACTGGTTTCGATGTGAATTGGATAGTGAGTAATGTATTTTTGGGTTTAGTAGCTAATTTTGTATAATTTTCAATCCATGGTTAATGACATTTTTTTGGTAATTATCTCCGAAAACTTACTTATACGACCGACAAACGGGAAGGGCGAGTCCTTACATTTTTTTTAAAATTTTATTGGAAGAAAAACGGTATGTAAAAGGAAATTAAATAATAAGGTTTATATTGTAAAACAAAGATCCTTAATTTATTTCTTTTGAAAATTTGACTGTTATACAATTTAAAACTCTCACATGATTTTTGTAATATTTTATTAACGATTTTTGTTAGAATTTAATACAGCACAAATCTAAAGCAAAACTAATTTACATCTTACCTTTATTTTTGAATTAGAGATGCAATAAGGATAAACCCTTCGCAAGACAAAACTTTTTTTTTGGATTTTCTTATAATTTTTATTTTTATTTTTGTAATATATATATATATATATATATATATATATATATATATATATATATATATATATATATATATATATATATATATATATATATATATATATATATATATATATATAAATGAATAAATAAATGCAAATATTAGTTTATGTAATATATATTTTTTAATTTGTTGGATTATTGCAATAATACTAAAAAAACTATTTATTAAATATTTTTTTGTATTTTTTAGGATTTAGAAATGAATATAAATTTATTTTTTTTAATTTTGTTAAAAAAATTATGATTTAAAACATTATAAAATAAAACTATTTTTTTTAAATAAATTGAAAATAGATAATAATAATAATAATAATAATAATAATAATAATAATAATAATAATAATAATAATAATAATAATAATAATAATAATAATAATAATAATAATAATAATAATATAAGTGTGACAAGAAATTTTTATTTAAATCTAAATAAAAAAACAAATAAAATTATCATTTTTTTAAGAATTCTATTTTACTTTAAAAAATGATAAACAATGCTAATTGTTATTATTACTACTTTCAAAGAAAATACAAAAATATAAATACCTTTGCTAAGGTTTAATAACAAAAATGTTAACATGACAACACCAAACAAGATTTAATGTATTTTTTAAAATGATATGCATGCTTAATTAACGTAAATCTTTAACGACAGTGTTTCTAAACTTTCAAAAAAATCATGTAATGCAACAAGTGCCAATGTAGTGCATTGATGAAAAATGTAACAAGCAAATATATGAATAGTATGTCATAGGTGTATGCATGAGTATAACACAAACAACTAACTATCGCAAAAGTCATGCTATCCACAAGAGTCATGCTATCTTACTCTAAGAATGAGTTGAATTTAACAAACGTAGCACAAACCATTTTTGCCTAATCTTCTATCATTGAATTTATGCATGGAAGATCTCTATGACCAAATGTAATAGTCATGAGAAATTATGCAACATGGGAAACTAATGAATCATGAATGCAAATGACTTGGACATAAATGTGTGAATGCAGATAAGTTAGGTGGGGGCAAATGTGATAAATGTCCTTTTGCCAAATGTGACAAGTTTCACAACCAAAATTCCACAAAGATCTAGGATCCTCATCTTGATCTTCTAGAATATCTGAAATTGATTTCCTTAGTACTTCCACATGTTTTTCATTTTCAGCAATCTTAACTTCCAAATGGGAGATAATTCTCTTGTTAGAAGCTAATCTCTTGAAGGCATTTATGGTTTGTCTTTGTAGATTTTCAAAAGACTCTTGAAGTTGAGAAAATGCTAAATCATAAGAAGCTTGAAGTTTAGAGTGACTTACAACCTGTTTCTTTCCTTTATTTTCCATATAGCAAAGCTTGGCCGATTAATCACTTGAAGTAAATATATCATCACTTGAAGAATCACTTTCGCTCTCCCAAGCGGCATAAGCTCTTATAGATTTTCTAGACGTTTTGTGACGACCTTTTTCACTCTTAATTTTTGGACACTCGGGCTTTAAGTGACCGGGTTTACCACAGTTGTAACACGTACTTCGTGACTTCCCCTTTTTGCTTTTATCTTCTTCTTTTGAGAAACTTGATAACCTTCTCAATTTATCACGCTACTTATTGGGATATTTGTCACCATGTTTTGACATGTATTTGTTGACTCGCTTTATGAATAATCTCATATCTTCTTTGTCAAATTCATAGTCATCTTTAGGTTCACTATCCCTTTGCTCATCTTGAGAAGCCCTTGATCTAGAAGTCTTTATAGCAATGTACTTCTTCCCTTCTTCTTTGTCTTTCCCTTTCTCATTTTTCGATCTCTTTTCATATTCCTTCTCGTATTTTTCCAAGCAAGTAAGCTCTTGCTCGTGCTCTTCCAACATACCAAACAAAGTCGTAAGATCAAGTGACTTAAGATCATTTTCTTCTTTAATAGCGGTGACCTTCAGTTGCCATTCCTTACTTAAACACCTCAAAACTTTGTAATTAGAAAGCTTATTGGAAATAGGATTACCTAGTGCATTTATTTGATTAATAAGATGTGAGAACCTTTTCCACATATCCGTAATGGTTTCACCATGCTCAATTCGAAACAACTCAGACTCTTGATTTAATGTATCGATCCTAGCTTTTTTGACATCATTAGTACCCTCATGGTAAATCTCTAATATGTCTCACATAGCTTTGGCGGTCTCACAATGAGAAACGCGATAAAACTCATCAACTCCCAAAGCTGAAGTGAGAGTGTTTTTTGCTTACCAATCGTGTGACCATAATTTCCAATCATTAGCATCCCATTGTACTCTTGGTTTAGGTAATCTGACACCCTCCTCATTGGTCATAGTTATTACATTTGGACGATTTTGGATAGTATCCCAAATACCTTTGTCAACGGAGTTGACGTGTATACACATAAGAGCTTTCCAATAGTCATACATTTTTGTCAGTGAAAATTGGTGCTCTATTGTATGCACCCTTAGATTCGGTAGCCATTCTTCTAAGAAATATATCTCAAGTACGAAATGAACTAGAGATCTTAATAACATTTGTTAGATGATATGCTTCGATCAAGATGGGGGTGAATAAATCACAAATTTTTCAACCAAAAACTTTGACAAAAACTTGTTTTAAAAAATACGGTACAGCGGAAAAACGATCCGGATCAAATCGTCTAACCAAACCTACTATCGAAAAGCTATATATGTATCGCAAACAAAACAAAATGATATTGAACAAAAATATTCAACAACAATCAAAATATGAATCAATTAAATGCAAAGCTATTCGTAACTCGTATATCCAATGAACCAAAAGACAACTAAAATACGCACAAATAATTTATCGAACACTTGGTGTGCAATTGATAGCAATTGAAAATTCAATTTGTTTTTTTGATGTTAAAAGTCAATCACAATCAAAGTGATTATGATTATATCAACAACACTTTTAAAAGATAATTGAAAAACAATTTCAATTTGAATTGATTAAACAACGATGAATTCAATAAATTGCGAAATTAACAATTAAAGCGATAAAGAGATAAAAAAGAAATATCAAGATTTGTTTAGGCAGTTCTCTAATCGGCCTTGCTATGGGTACGTCTGCCCTGAATTTGAAATCGAATTGAGATACTTGTAATTAACCTTTTCTTTGAAAAATCTTTTATAGAAGAGATGAAGAATGCAAATCCCAAAAACCCTATTGTTTTGTGTTGATTCTTCCACCTCCAAACCCTTGATCAAAAGCTTGATCAAGTAATCAATACTGCAACTACAATCCTTCGATTATCCCGAGGATACAACTTGTTGAACCCAAGATTCCCAAACACAATTCACCATCTCGCGCAACTCCTTTGCAAGGAAGCCACCTTATCACAGGGCCTTCACTCGGTCAAATCTATTTTGACGTGATCTTGTCCAAAACCTTCAAATTACACCGATCTTGAAGGAAAACTCCACCTTGGTTTTCTTATTTGAAACACACAAAGTTTCTAACCCAATATTCTCGATTACACCAAAACTAATTGGACGTTATCAACCCTAATCTTGATGGTCACCTAATCAAAAAATGATTATATGTAGTTCAATTGTGTGTATGCATAAAAGAAAGGTTGAAGATGATGAGCAACTTTGTAATCCGATTTTGTTTAGGTTTTATCTCTAGAAAATTCTTGAACTAGAAGAATGTGCATGTATGAGTATATATACACACACATATACATACATGCACCTTCTTCTAGTTCAAGGGTTTTCTAGATATAAAACCTAACAGTGAATGTGTGTGTGTATGTGTGTGTGTGTGTGGAAATAGGCAAAGAGAGTGCAAGAAAAATAAGATGCAAAATTTTTTTTTCAAGTTTGAAGTTGCATAGGTCGACCTATGAAGGTTATAGATCGGCCTATAAAGGTGTTCAGGTCGACCTGTAAGGTGACCTGAGATGCGAGCTGTGGGCAGAGCCTGCATGCTTCATTCTTAGAGTGTGGGAGCCAACCTATAACTTGGATGTGTCGACCTGTACTGAAGTCAAGGCTTCCATAGGTCGACCTGAACTTGTATAGGTCGGCCTGTGTCGTTATGTTGACACAGAAAACTTGGTTTTTGATGTGTATGACATGCTTAAGACCTATCAAACTTGTTCAAAACCTATTTTTATGCATCCTAAGGCTAAAATGACAAGTGCACATCTAAATTTAAGTTGACATCGTCCAATATACAAAAACGCTATGATATACTACCTTGTTTTACATCATTCAAAGCCCAATTGGATTTGTAGATAACACCCACACTTAACAATTTTTTGCGCCAAAACGGAGGTGAATTTCATAATTTGTTATAATCTTTTTATTTATTTATTTAATATCTTATATATAAAAGTTGATAAATCACTTAATAACTTTTGGCATCTAAACGAAAATCAATTCTATAATTTATTATATTTTATTTATTTATTTATTTATTTATTTAATAATAATTACTCCACCAACTTAATAATATTTTCTTTTAATTAATAAAAACTACTCATCACCCATGTTAACATAATGGGTTATTTTTATTTAATTAAGTAATTTTAATTAATTAAAAATGTGGAAGTATGTAATCATACTAAATACTAAAGTATATATATATATATATATATATATATATATATATATATATATATATATATATATATATATATATATATATATATATATATATATATATATATATATATATATATATATATATATATATATATATATATATATATATATATATATAACTTACTAATCCATTCCTTTCTATTTATTTTAAGAGTATTGCTATTACGATGTGATTGCATACGAAAATCAAGAATCTGTGTGTGTGCGTTCGCTTGTGCGTGTGCGTGTGTGCGTGCGTGTGTGTGCGTGTTTGTGTGTGTATGTGTGCGCGTGTGTGTGTGCATGTGCGTGTTTGTGTATGTTTGTGTGCGTGCGTGTTTGTGTGTGTGTGTGTGTGCACGCGCGTGTGTGCGTGTGCGTGTATGTGTGTGTGTGTGTGTGTGTTTGTGTGTGTGTGTGCGCGCGCGTGTGTGTGTGTGAATTTAATTGACATGCACTGAAAGTGTAAAAAAATTGGATTAATTTATCTTTTAGTCCCTTAAGTTAATTTATTGTCTCTAATTAGTGCTATAATTAAAAAACATTACAATATAGTCCTTTAAACCTACTCTGTTTGCCCAATCAATTCTTTCTACTAATTTTTTTGGGAAAACGTTAATCGACGCTAATGTGGCATAGTGAGATACTGATGCGGCATTGTGTTTTTCTTCAGTTACTATTATACTTATCTGTCATAATGACTTTTGTTTTCATTTTTAGTAACAAAAATCCTAAATTCTTATACTTTTCTCTGAATTTCATAGTTTCACTCTCATTTCCAAAAAAAAACCTAGCAGATGCGAAGAAGAAGCGCTTGGTGGTTAAAGACGATGGTTGTTAGAGAAGACAATATCAGAAGACGATACCTAGTGTCATACCCCAAATTTTACCCTTAAATCCTTTGATCTTTCTCATATCATTTTGGTCAATCATATTGCATAACTAACCAGTTTTTCAGCTTTGTTTTGCTTTGTTTCACCTGTGAAATCAGGGTTTGCTTCAGAAGACTTCAAAGGTGTTTGAATTAGGTTTGGACAGGAGGTTTCCTGATAAGGTGGATTTCCTTTCGTCAGAAACTGTTTCTTTCACATTTTGTACTCAAGTTTGAGGTGAAAGTGTGGAGTTTTCAATTGTCATGAGCAATGCCTATCTGAGGTTTATCAAGGCATGACATCAGTTCTCTGAATGGCCACAAGGTAGTTTTGTTTGAGGTTCATCAATGGTTTGACTAGAAAGACTATGAATCAGGATTTCGGAGGATTATGGTTCCTTATCTTTGTTGTTTATGATTTACAATTGAATTTAGTTATGGTCTCTTGAGGCTATCAGGTTCAACATGTGTGCAAATGTTGATTAGGTGGTTAAGGTTTTCAATATCGGTTTGAGGATTCGTCAGGATGTTGTCCAATCAAGCTAGGTTTGAGCTTATGTTGTTGTTCAGGAGGTGCGGCAGTCAAAGATAATGTGAAAATACTTCATTTCCATATCCATTTCCATAACCACCTTTTCATTCCAAATCTTATCCAATTTTCCACTTACCCATTTTTTTCTAGTCCAATTCTAAACCATTTTATTTTCATATATCCACATCCATTTACAACCCACTTTGTATCCACCTTAATAATTATATTTTTCTCTGTTGATTTTATTTTATTTCATTTTTTATATCCATAGTTACATTTCCTCATTTTATCCTTTTAATTTATTTATCATAAAAAAAACCACAAGTTATTCCAAAAATACTATCATTAAATTCCAACAATAGAAGCTCATTATACAAAAACAATTCCAAAAAAAAAAGAAGAGAAAACAAAAACATGATACAAATAAATGAAAGGCCTCATTTGCGGATGGCCCATCTCCAATTCATACACAAACCTCATAAACAAAAAAAGGGGGGAAAGTCAAGGATCATGTTATGTCAGTATGCTACACATCCAGGACAACAACAAGGCCGTTTTCCATGATACGAATCGTATGAGCTACACTGCATAACCAAATTTGTGATAAGCTCTTACAAACACAAAACGCCAACTGCCGTAACCTACTGCTACATTACACATTACTCCCAAGACATCTTGCAAACCTTGACCTAGAAAACGACATAACCCGCTCCACTTTCACGAGAATGGAATGTTATGACAACTTGCTACCAACCTGTGCAATAAAAGACAGCAAGATAACAATAACCAATACATACAAACAGAGTTCTACACATTTGTATTAGGATCCTGCATCAATGCTCTGCCACAAAAACCGGTTTCAGCCAGCTTGCCAAGGAAAAATCCTGCTATGTTGAAAAGGATATAACACGATAGAACAACAAAAGAAAAGAGAGAGGATTGAGTTTCTATCTCAGTTAAAAGGAAGAGGAGCTTATCGAAAACAGGGGGAGAAGAATAGCTTTCACAAAAAGTTCAAATGGATAACAATACGCTCCATCAAAAAAATCCATAAACCTCTTCACCACGGTTTTCCACATAATTTATGGACCATTTCCATCTTCTCATCATCACCGGTTCTACATGCCTTCCAACTTATTAACCCCACCGTCAACACCACTGTGCGCCCATCTTAACAAATACACAAAGCTACCACACCTTGCATCCTCCACCGTTGAAACCAACACACTACCTTCGAACAGATTACAACAACATCAACAACTCATGTCCGCCATGACCTCACACACCAAAACTTATCCTTGTATGTTGAATCACTCCCTTCGAATGTGAACAAACACCACTCAACAAACCAAGCTCCTAACGCCATCGGAGAACAACCACAACAAACTTGATTTCATCGCAAATCTGCCGTAAAAAGAAGGAAGACGAGAACGAAGCGCCGCAGAAACGAACATAGTAGAGGAAGGCGAACATATAAGAGCGTTGAGATCAAGAGGTTTCGATAGGAAGTGTTCGAAGTTTCCGTGTTTTGCTCATGCGATTTTGTTTCCCAATTGCAGCTCTCATTCAGGTTTGTTTTCTAAACGCATACTACAAAGGTATAGGGTTTCTCGTGACCCCTTTGGTATTGCAAGCTGATTCGGGTCAACTTTGACCCACTTTCCAGGTGGAGCCCCCATGTGGGCTTGAATATGCTGAATTTTGTATTTTTATTTCTCTCCAATGTTGATTTTTAAGTCTTTGTCTTGATTAATTTCTTTGGTTTCATTATTTGAATAATGGGCTAGGCCCATGGATCAGTTCCACTTTTCACACCCCATAACCACACGTCACCCACCTTCATTAGACATTCCTTGATTTTTATGTTGTTGTTGTTTTATTAATGTTTGAAATTGATTTTAATTTTTGTATTATTTAAGATTTAACCTTTTTTTAGGACTGTTAGTTATTTATTTAGATTTAATTAGCTTTTATGTTATAAAAATCCAAAATTAGTTTCTTTTAATCAATTGCTTTTGCTTAAAAAGATCGGTGTTTAATTGCTAATCATTGTAAAGATCTTAGTTAATTTTGATTTTTGACTAACCTTGCTAAATATCTATATTTAATTGGGTTAATGTTTTCCCTTTTGCTTGCTTTGTACACAAACTTAACCTTGTCACTTGAGGTCTTTTCTCTTTAAAGTTGCCTATTCCATTCCAAAGGAAAAGAACCCCATGTGTTGACTTGTAAGTCATGTTGGATAGCATTGTCCATCTTTTCTCCGAGACCTTGTGAGAGTCTTGCCAATTGTTTTTAACTTAGAATTAGGTGTAGAGTTTGTAAACTCTATGTGAGTATCATTGTTATGAGTGCTCATTTTCCCCTTTGACTTTTGTTAAAGTCCACTTTAGTTAGTTTTCAACTTAGACTTAGAGAGTTGGTTAACTCTACGTAAGTATCATGGTTATGAAGACTTACTTCCCCCTTGGAACCTTGGTCGTTATCAAGAGTTCCTCATCCCTAGTTTGGTGAACTACGGTTGCTCTAATTCCATCCTAGTCAGGATACGTACGCACGAGATGCGACGTCTTGGCGAGTATACTTAAAAATAAACCCCTACTTCTTTACCTTAGCCCCTTTCCCTTAGCAAACAAACCTTTAGCATAACAGAAATACTAAAAAGAGGTTCCTGTAGAGTACTACAGATACTTAGGATGCTAACACCTTCCCTAGGTATAACCAACCCCTGAACCTTAGATCTCTTAGCTGTGTTGTTACGTAGCTCACTTAGGATTTTCTGCGATCTTTACCCTTTCCTTTGGATAAATCAAAGCTCGGTGGTGAACTTGATGATTTGTGATTCAAGTTAACTCAATAGCTTAATATCCGATTCTCACTGCAACAGAAATGACGACTTCACTGAGGACAATCTCCCCTAAGAGGCTTAAGCCCACCTTGTTTGTATTTGTGTTATTTTATATGTTTGATTGCTTGTATATCTATATATTTGTAAGTATACGTATATATCTATTTGTGCTGGGTTTTCTGTATGCAGGGTTGTTACCTTGAGTGGTGAGGAAGTTCTATACCCAGATTTGAGTGCACCTATGATAGGAAGGTGGTATATTCAAGAAGGCTTATAGGGAGTTGATTCCCGACCAAGCTGTTGCACCCTAAAATTTGACCAACTGATTCTCCTATCTGACTCATGGTTTAATTTCATATTCACAGCTCAGATGTATGATTTTTGTGCACAAGCAGGGGATATCAGAGTTTACAGCTTGATTTTTGTCTATCAGATATGGCAGACCCAGTCCAGATCACCAGGGTTTTATTTTCAGGAAATTGCGCGCTCCTCGGTGATTTTTAGCTTGCACAGTGATTTTGAGGATATTCTGATGCCCGGGGATCTCTGTTCGATTCAATCTGGTCTCGTGCGTTTTTTATGGGGGTCATGTGCATTCATCTGCATTTTTAGGGTTTTATAGACTTTTGTGAATTTTTAGCAGGCTTTATAGATTTTTTCTGGAATTTAAATAGGGTTTTGTATTTTTTAATAGTTTAATGCTCCTTTTAGGATTTTATAGAATTTTTAAATAGGTTTTTAGAATAAATAAGATTTTAATTGGTTTTATCTTTTTTAGAATAATATAGTTTTTCTTTTATTACTAATAGATAATAATAGTTTAGAATTTTATAGGTTTGTTAAATAGGCTTAATTGCTTTTTAAATCATTTTTAGAATTTTCTATAGATTTTTAAATAGTTTTAATAGTTTTAGATAATATAGAATAATATAGTTTTTTTTATGATAGATTTTAATTGATATTAAATGATATTAGGATTTTAATAGAGAATTAGTGAAAGTTTAGAGTCAATTAGGTTAATCATTTTTTAGAGTTTAATTAGGTTAATTGAATTTTTAGAGTTAATTAGATCTTAATTGATTTTTTAGGTTTAATTAGGACAATATGAGTTTTAACCATTTTAGAGTTAATTAGGGTAATTAGTTAATTAGATGCTAATTGGTATTAATTAGGTATAATTAGGATTAATTGTTTTATTAAAATTCAGTTTTTTACAGTTTTTTTTTCATTCAATTTCGTACTGGGCCCAAAGCAATGCAAGGCCCAGTTTGCTTTTTTGTCCAGGAATACATTTCAGACGTCCAAAAAAAGGGGGTCCAAATGGTCCAACAATCCAGATCTGTCCAGCACCTTCTAGAGAATTCCACGCGTCTTCAGTGTAATAAATAGTGACACGTGTTTGCAAAAGGGGGGTCCCACGCGTTTCTCAATCCCCACGCCACCACAGCCACTCAGAATTGCCCCAGACTCTCCACGTGTTCACAGCTGTCCCCCATTTTCCCTCTCTCTCTGCGCATGCACGCCACTTGGCGCCCCCACACCATCACCGGAGCCTCACCTGGAAACTCACCGGCGGCCATGCATCAGTCGTAACTTCCCGCCGCCGGTCACCGTCAACGATTTCCGACCACCGGAATCTGCAAACATCAAAAAATCCCCAGAAATTCCTCTCCTTCCTCCTCCGTCAGCCTCATAATCCCTTCGCCGGAAACCTCATCGTCGCCGGAATCATCAACCTCCTCCACTTCTCCAGAACGCCAACGTTCTTCATCAACTTCTCCAGAACGTCCTCATCGTCTCAAGTAACCACCAGATCTTCACCCATTCTCATCCCCTAATTTCCAGAAATCACCTTGAACATCAATCCTCCATCAAGATTTTTCCAGAACACTCAAACCTTCAACAATCTTCATCCATTTTTTCAGAAACGCCATCATCTTCATCCACTTTTCCAGAATCCACTCAAGACTTCCAGAATCTCGTCAGATTCTTCAGCAAGCTTCTTGGATCTTCATCAGGAAATCTTCTCCGGTTGTGGATCGTCAGCGAACCATTAGCCTCCTCAACGAGCGTCAAGCATCGTTCGTCTCTCCAGGTTCTCTCCTCATTCCTTCTCTATATCGTTTTAGCTTGATTGTTAGGTTGATTGATTTAGAGTAGATCTTCTGTTTAGTTGAACGGTAGGTTCTGTGGGGTAGATAATTTGCGATTTGGGGCTTCTGAGTGTAGTTCAATGATAGTGGTAGATGTTGTGAGGATTTGAGTGAAGGTGTTCTAGGATTGAAGGTTGCTGATAATGGGTGGCGGCCGGACGTTCGTTGGCATTGGAGCAGTTTCAGAAAAGGTTGAGAGAGTGTTTGAGAGGCGCTAGGGTTTGGATTGGAACGTATGTGAACAGTACCAGAGTGTTTTGAGGGGAAGATAGTTTGATTAGGGTTTGTTTGGATTAGGGTTGGCTATTGGGCTTAGGCCCACGCGTGTTTTTTTCTGATGCATACCCTATGTTCTACTTCCCCACCCCCCTTTGCGTGAGAGACTGGGTGATTGAGTTGGGCCTTATGCCCAATTTGCTATCTGCACCCCACTCGTTTTAAGCCCATTGAGATAACAACTGAAAACCTTGCTAGTGCTGCACCCCCCATAGGTTTTTTTTCTGATTTGTTTGATTTCAAACATGGGCCTGCGCCTAATGACTATCTGCACCACCCCAATCAAGGCCCAATGTAGAATAGCTCATAATCCATTGCTGTTTGAACCCCCAGGTTGTTTCTTTTATTTTCTTCTTTATATTTTCATGTTAAATAATTCATAATAATTGTAAATAATTGTTTTTTTTCAATAATTCTTTTTTCTACCATTTCATCATAAATGTTTAGAAAATTAAATAAAAATAAAAATGACATTTTATTTTTGTTTGTTATTTTTGTATATTTTTTCCATTTTAATTGATCTTTTTAATATTTTCAATGCATGCATATCATTAGAAAATTCATGAAAAATAGTAGATTTAGTCAAATAATTCCGTTCTTTTTTCTGTAGACTCGTGATTTAGTGTAGAATTTTATAGTACAAAAATATTAGCTCAATCATGCATTTTCATTTTAACTGCATTTTTTCATTGCTATTGATGTTGAATAAATTGGTCTGTGGATATATCTGTGTTGCTGATTTTATTTCTTTCATCTGGTGTTGAATTTTGTTCTGATTTTTCAGTATGTTATCCTAGAGCCATGTAGGTCTCCCATTAGATTTTTGATAGATTTTTGTAGGATGTTCTGATAGGATTTGTCTGATCCTGAAGATAGGAGAAGTCTTGATGACTTCTGACTTTGAAGTTCAACTGTGGTTGAACTTCAGAGATAGTCTCCTGTGGTTTGTTGGTCTGTGGTTTCTTCTTGAAGGTGGGAGCTGATGGAGGTCCTGTTGGAGCTTGCAAAAATGCATTGGATTGAGGCTTAGTCTAGGAGCTTGTTGTCTGTTTGTGAGGTTCGAGATCCTGAAGTTCGAAGGGAGTTTATGGTACTTTCCTGAGGAAGGCACTATGAATGACTTTCATTCTTTCTTCTCACCTCTTTCGTAAGTATCCAATGATGTCGGAGCCGACTTGTGAGTTTAATTTCTCCTGAGGAGGAATGTAAACTGATCACCTGTTGTTGAGCCACATGGGATACGATTCCTAAGTGGAAGCCTCCTAGTACTTTCCTGAGGAAGGTCCTATGGGTCTATTCACTTAGTTCCATTAGTTTATCTAGGATTTTTTAAGTATCCAGTGATGTTGGAGCCAACTTGTGAGTTTAATTTCTCCTGAGGAGGAATGTAAACTGATCACAGTTGTTGAGCCACGTAGGATACAATTCCTAAGTGTCAGTCTCCTAGTACTTTCCTGAGGAAGGTCCTATGAGCCTGCTCACTTAGTTCCCTTAGTGCATATAGGTTTCTCTCAAGTATCCCGTGATGCCGGAGCCTTCATGTGAGTTTAATTTCTCCTGAGGAGGAATGTAAACTGATCACAGTTGTCGAGCCGCATAGGATATGACTCCTGAGTAGTAACCTCCTGGTACTTTCCTGAGGAAGGCACTATGAGCTTGTCTGCTTAGCTCCCTTTTCTCTGGTAAGCTTGTTCTGAAGCTTGGAGACTGGGATTGATTCCTCTTGCTTAGGGTTTTTTGGATTAGAATTGTTGCATAGATCTTTGCTTAGGGGGTTGTATAGAGCTTTGTTTAGGGCTAGATTAAGAGATTGTTTCAGGTTTGTTAGAGGCCCTGCTCAGGGTTAGTCTCTTTGTATTGTTTGACTTGTGTGATGTTGTGTTGCATTAGACTTAGGTATTCATCTAGATAGTTCTGAGTAGGTGCATCTTAGAAGTAGACTTTGTGTGCATAAGAAGTTGAGGTGGTCCTCCTTCTGCTTGTTTGTTATTGCGTGGCTTTGCTTGTTGGTATTTGGTAGAGCTGAGCTCCCTTGCCTCTGTGGTTTGCGGCCTCTGTGCCTTGTTTGTTTAGTTGTTGCATTCATGCATATTTTCAGTATTCATTTACGTTGCAGTTTCCTGTTTGTAGTTTAGTCCTGTTGCCATGATCCCTTAGGAGCTCTGACTTCTCCGCTGCGGAGTTGTTATGATAGACATTAGGATGGTCAACCAGGTGTGATAGCAGTAAGTAGATTCCCCTGTTTCTCAGCTATAGTTTTAGGGTTTCCCTTTCCTTTCTGTAGGAGCTTTTTGAGTAGCTTGACCCGTAGTTAGCTGAACTACAGCTGCTCTGATTCTTCGTTCCAGACGAAGATATGTAGGCATAGGATGCGATATCCTAGCGAGCACACTAACTACTAACCTTTGTTCTCTCGCGGCTGTGCGATCGAGACTTTCCCGCTAACGACTAATTGTTTCCCTTTCTCTTGCCTGAGCGCGTTTGAGACCGGATCGTATTTGTAGGTTCCCGAGCCTTAGAGACCAGTTTGTTTTCTCACTGCTGTGTGAGAGCCCCTGTTTACCCGTAGTTAGCCGAACTACGTTTGCTCTGATCTTTCATTCCAGATGGAAGTACGTAGGCACGGGACGCGATGTCCTGGCGAGCAACCTTTCCCCCGTTTAGACGTAGGAAGTCGAACTACGTTGACTCTGACTTTCCCATTGCACGAGGGAATACGTAGGCCCAGAACACCGTATGTTCTGTCGAGTCCTGTCCTTTTATTTTCTTTTCAGACCAGCCATTAGCGTAGATAGATAACACAACCTTTTACCTATAAACACCAAGCGTGGATCCCATCGAGTACGATGGACGTGAGGGGTGCTAATACCTTCCCCTTGCGTAACCGACTCCCGAATCCAGGTTTTGGTTGCGATGACCATACCTTTTTCCCGTCTTTGCGAGGTTTACTTCGAGCGTTTCCTTTCCCGCTCTGAGGGATAAATAACGCACGGTGGCGACTCTCCTGTCAAGCCGGCGCCGATTTTCGCAGTAGCGACACAAGCTGACTTGAGAAACCACTGCTCAGTAGAGGCCCTCTTGTAAGTAGTTTTGTTAGACGAGTATTCGTGAAAACATTGCTATTTTCGACCTAGGAGCCCATGACACTGAGGACCTTTAGATTACCTCTTTACCCCACTTTGGCCTTGTTAGGACGTAGTGCAATGACTATGAGGGAGTAGTATCGAAGTAGTTGATACGTGATACTACACTTGGACGAGACTCTCTTGAGAATATTATCGACTACCAAGTGATTTGGGAAATTGATAATATCCAAAAGATGGGTTGTTGACTCTGGGAACTTTTTAGAACCCGTTGTGCAGGAACATATCCGTAGTACATACCTTTTGGGATGGTTAGACCATGACTCCATGCTTGTGATCTTCAAACCTAGGCCCTTGTCTGTTTGCTTGTACATATCTGTATATATGTGAATATTTGTACACCTGTGTTTATGCATTCATACCATCATGCATTCATTGAATAACCCTTTGGTTTCAAGGAATTTAGATAGTCAGTCCTTTGCAAAAACTCAGTTGAGATCATGGTTTATAAAGCGAAACTTTTTCCAAAATGTTTACAACTCCCTCGTGAGTTCCTTGAAACCATTTGGTTTGCATTCACATTGCATACGCATGTCGTCACATTTGCATTCCTTAGTTTTGAGTCTCATCTATCCTTTGTTCATAACCCAGTTGACTTCCCAAAGCCAGCATTGGACTTGAAGTAGATTTTGAAGGATCGTGAATTCAGAAGAGCAGAACCAGTTTGTGACCAAAGCGGATTTTGAATCATTGAAAAGTCAGTTGAATCAGATTGTGGAAGCTATGACAACCTTGGCAAAGAGAGATGACCATGTTCAGAGGACTTTTGTGAACAATGTTGCTCAAGATCAACCTGTGCAGAATCCTGTTGGGAATCAGATTATACAAGAACATACCATTGTCCAAGATGGACATTCCTCTTCTCTTGATGATACCGACTATCAGACTTTTGCATTTCCGGTGCCAGATTCTCAAGAGGCAATCCCTGTGATGGAGTCCAAGGACCTACAATACATTGAGATTATGGAGAAGTGTCGTGCGTTGGAAAAGAAACTTGATATCATTAAGGGTCGTGACTCTGCCGATCTGAATGCTTTGAACATGTGTTTGGTACCCGACCTTGTGATGCCGCCTAAGTTCAAGACACCAAAGTTTGAAAAGTACAAAGGAGATAGCTGTCCGAAGCAGCATTTGGTGATGTATTGCAGAAGAATGACTTCACATGTCCGCAATGACAAGCTCATGATCCACTGTTTCCAAGACAGTCTGAGTGGGGCATCACTAAATTGGTATATGCAGCTAAAGGGCAACAACATTCAATCGTGGTCAGATCTAGCTAGTGCCTTTGTGAAGCAATACAACTACAATCTTGACTTGGATCTTAGTCGTTTGCATTTGATAGATTTATCTCAAGAAGACAATGAATCCTTTAGAAAGTATACTCAGAGATGGAGAGAAATAGCTGCCCGTGTTTAACCACCACTCTTGGATAAAGAATTGGTTGACTGGTTCGTGGATACTTTGCAAGGCCCGTACCGAGAAAAATTGTTTAGCATTGTGACGTCAAACTTCTCAGACTTGGTAATAGCTGGAGAGCGCATCGAGAGCGGCCTCAAGAGCGGAAAAATTCGAGACGTTTCGAACACCCCATCTAATGAGAGTGAGTCAGTTGTCAGTTCTCGGGAAGAATTGGAAGAGGAAAGTCCGTCCGTCCAGGAATCTCTGATATCTCAATCTCAGCACTCATTTGTCTCAACTGTTCGGAGTCTCCACGCCAGACACCATCATTTCACCAAAGGCAATATTTTCCTCCAAATCAAAGACTTCCTCAGTATCAACGGTCATATCGCCATCAGCCGTGTCAGCACGCCAGACAAAGTCCAAGGAAGCCAAATAGGCATTTCACTCCGCTACCAATGTCCTACACCCAGATTTTGTCAGAATTGATCCAAAGTGGATTAATAGTACCAAAGGAGATAGATCTAGTGATCCCTTCGTACCTACCATGTTTTGACGCCAATGCTCAATGTGACTACCATGCTGGGGCACAGGGGCATTCAACTGAAGACTGCAAGGTGCTCAGAAGCAAGGTTCAGAATTTGCTTGAGTCCAAGATGTTCTCATTTACACCTCAAGGTATTCAAATCAACAATCTTTCATTCGGCCAAGAGGATTCATCAGTCCATATTGTGGAAGAAATCACCAAGTTTGGATGTGAAGATGTTTCTCATGCTGATCTCGACAATCAACCCTGAAGATAGTTATCTCAGTTGGCAAATCAAGGAAAGAAAGTTCAGTTCCCCGAAGCTGGCAATTTTTGGTTGTTTCAGCATTTGTTGTTGTATTTTCTTTCCATTTTGATTTTAACTTTTGCTTGTAAGCTATTTGTTTTTTCGAATTGGCAAGATTAATTAAATGTTTATGCATCTTTTGATTAAGTCCATTCATATTCCCTCTTTCTCATTTTATTTTATTGTTATAAAAATAAAAAAAAATATTTATCTTTTTCCGTCCACTTATCTTTATCAAACTGTTGTTTAAGCAAAGATTAGGAAGGATGACGAAAACATTATATGCATAATTGCTGTTGGTATGCTTTCAATTAAAACTTTGCCGATGTTGTAAGACATTGTTTCAAATCCCAAACACTGGAGAAATAAGGAAGATAATCCCTCGTTAACCTCTTCGAGCCTGGAAGTAAGAGTTTTCTTTCCTTATAAAAAACCTGTAATCTCAACCCTGGGGTGGGTAGTTCTCAGTTAACTTGGTGATATGTGCGTACAAGACACCTTTCATATAAAGGTTATGCTCACAGGTTTTCCTTTGCACACATCAAGCAAGTGTTGAAGACGTTTTCCAAGCCTAAAAAGCCAATGATGGTTCACCATGGCCATTAAACCAGGTAGTCACCTTCTTTCTCGAAAAAAGAAAAATAAAAAAAGAAAAACCCCTAAGTCAAAACCTATGAAGGAGACTTATGCAAAATAGGGGCATCCCGCTGACTATATATCCAAAAGAAACAGTTCAGGCAAACGTTAGGGATGATAAAAAGAGGAAACCCTTAAAGCTTTAACTCTGAAAGTCCTCAAAAAGCAAAAAAACAACCGAGTATTGTAAGGGAGTAGTGACTACCCTAGGTTTTTGAACCATCAACAACTATCATCAGTTTAAATCCTAGCTTATAGGAACCTGAGTGCATAACCATGAGTTAATTGAATGTAGGATGGAAGTTCATTATGGAGATTGGGTGGGAACAAATAAACTTTGAGCCTTTATCCTTTGTTTCATGAACCTTAAACCAGACCATGTTTCAACCTCTAAAATACCTAATTGAGGTAAAGTTATTTTAAAAGTATACTACAGCAAGGTTGGATAACCTGACTCCTAAGAATCTTTGATTTTTGTTGATCACTTCACCTGTCATTTTGTAAATGACAGGATCCACTTTGTTTTTGATCATTTGATCACTCCATTATGTTGTTTTACCAATAAACATTGTTTTCAAAGTTTGCATAAATGTTGCATTAAAACTGCCAATTTTAAAGAACAATGTTGTTTACAAGGCAACTCTATATAAAAGGAATCCCAAAAAATGTATCTAGCTAGGGAATTTGACTTGGTAAGGGAAGCTCGGCCTAGGTCAACCAATTTGAAAGGTTTGTTAATCAATTGCTACAAGATTAGGCTAATCAGAGGCAGTTAAGTCGAGATTCGATAGATCTTAAAGACCGGTCAATAAGAAGAAGTCAAGTCGAGATTAGATGAATCTCTCGAGGATCAGTTAGTTTAGGGCAACTCTTTCACAAGTCCACCAGCTAACAGGGGCAAGTTCGTTCCCCAGTTGTTACTTTCACAGTCTGACTGATAAGTCTGAGGGCTTTTTGGTGCAAGTACAATTAAACTGGGGCAGTTACGTCAAGATTCGTGAATCTCTCCAAGAGTTTGAAGATATTGAAGAATCTTGTATGTCAATTCTTCTGTAAAATCCTCTTGATGTTTTCTTCTCAATAGACCATGTAATCTGGGGCAGAGGAAATTTGAGGTTTATTTGTTACAAGGGTCGCTACTCATTGTGATGATTGTGATGCAAGCTAGAGTGCAGAGGTACTTTGTTCTTGATTAAATCTTTTGACAACTCCTCAGTAAGTTGTTACTTCAGTTAGCCTTGGCATGTTCTCCTGGATTCCTTTTCCGACAAAGAAATCAAGCTCATGATAACAATCCTAGTGAGGTCACGATGTTATATCCTAAGTGGAATAGTCTTTTCCCCTAGAGAAGGTTGTAACCTTGAAATGGAACCGTGGGTTCTGCATGTTCATCCTTAGTGAGGTTTCCAATCTGGTGAGGTTGGTTGGGTTTCCTTATCGAGATGTTTATTTCATCTCAGAGTCTGTTTCCCTTTTGTCTGTTTTGTCAACATAAACATGGCATACACATTCATAAGCATTTTTATAGCATCTGTGCATTGTTGCTACCATTTTGGTGTTTACCTGCGTTGTTCACTTTGGCGTTTATCTTCGCAAGTGACTGGGTATGTCTCTTCTCTCCAATAGAGTTGTCATCCCTTAGGCATAAAGTGCCCATCATTTCTAATTCCCCATAGAGTTTGAGCCTCGTGGATGATGGTTGGTCCAATTATCTTTTCCACGTTAGGATAAGATAAATTCCCATTTGAGTTCACTCCTTAATGGTTGGAGTCTTGTTTGACCGTTTCTTTCTAGCTCATTTCTAAATTGAACTTTAGTCCCTGGAAAGTGGTTTCCAAATCTAAGTTGGGCGTGCATTTATTGTGCAGTATATTCCCCAAGAAAAATCATTTATAGATCTTCATTGAAGACATAATCTTTTCTCCAACAGTGTTTGTTGTAACAACATCTCTTTGGAATTTATATTCATTAAGTGGTAGTCTCTCCCGAGAAGCTTATCCACCCTTGGTGTTATTCAATCTTTTATGGTTACAACTAGTGCTACCCTCGTTTCGTCATTTGTCATTAACCCTTTCGATGACGAATATGAATGCATTCTTGTGCCAACCCTTTTGAAGAGGTTCTATTTGAGATGGTTTATCTGTCAATCTTTTGATGATGTGCTCCGAGTTCAGGTTGTGTACCTTCAGATTTCTTTTGATGATTTGGTCTTTCTATCAATCTTTTGATGATGTGCTCCGAGTTCAGGTTGTGTATCTTCGGATATCTTTTTGATGATTTGGTCTTTCTGTTAATCTTTTAACGATGTGCTCCGAGTTCAAGTTGTGTACCTTTGAATATCTTTTGATGATTTGGTCTTTCTGTCAATCTTTTGACGATGTGCTCCGAGTTCAGGTTGTGTACCTTCGGATATCTTTTTGATGATTTGGTATTTCTGTCAATCTTTTGACAATGTGCTCCGAGTTCAGGTTGTGTACCTTCAGATATCTTTTGTTGATTTGGTCTTTCTGTCAATCTTTTGACAATGTGCTCTGAGTTCAGGTTGTGTACCTTCAGATATCTTTTATTGATTTGGTCTTTCTGTCAATCTTTTGACGATGTGCTCCGAGTTCAGGTTGTGTACCTTCAGATATCTTTTGTTGATTTGGTCTTTCTGTCAATCTTTTGACGATGTGCTCCGAGTTCAGGTTGTGTACCTTCAGATATCTTTTGTTGATTTGGTCTTTCTGTCAATCTTTTGACGATGTGCTCCGAGTTCAGGTTGTGTACCTTCGGATATCTTTTGTATATTTGGTCTTTCTGTCAATCTTTTGATGATGTGCTCCGAGTTCAGGTTGTGTACCTTCAGATATCTTTTGTTGATTTGGTCTTTCTGTCAATCTTTTGACAATGTGCTCCGAGTTCAGGTTGTGTACCTTCAGATATCTTTTTGATGATTTGGTCTTTCTGTCAATCTTTTGACGATGTACTCCAAGTTCAGGTTGTGTACCTTCAGATATCTTTTGTTGATTTGGTCTTTCTGTCAATCTTTTGGCGATGTGCTCCGAGTTCAGGTTGTGTACCTTCGGATATCTTTTGTTGATTTGGTCTTTCTGTCAATCTTTTGACGATGTACTCCGAGTTCAGGTTGTGTACCTTCGGATATCTTTTTGATGATTTGGTCTTTCTGTCAATCTTTTGACGATGTGCTCCGAGTTCAGGTTGTGTACCTTCGGATATCTTTTGTTGATTTGAATCCCAACAAATGCACTTTTGGTGTAAGATCCGGTAAACTGCTAGGTTTTATTGTGAGCCAAAAGGGGATTGAAGTCGATCCAGATAAGGTCAAAGCTATCCAATAGATGCCAGCACCCAAAACTGAAAAGGAAGTCCGAGGTTTCTTTGGGAGATTGAACTACATCGCTAGGTTCATATCTCATCTAACGGCCACTTGTTAGCCCATCTTCAAACTACTTCGAAAGGATCAAGCTGTAGTGTGGAATGATAATTGTCAGAAAACCTTTGAGAAAATAAAGGAATATCTACAAGAACCACCAATCTTGATGCCTCCAGTACCCGGATGACCCCTGATTATGTACCTGACTGTGCTCAACATGAAGAAACCGGTAGGAAGGAGCGTGCGATTTATTACCTCAGTAAGAAATTTAATGACTGTGAATCAAGATATTCAATGCTCGAGAAGACATTTTGCGCATTGGCTTGGGCAGCAAAACGCTTGGGACAATATATGCTCACCCATACGACCTTGTTGATCTCCAAGATGGATCCTGTCAAGTACATATTCGAGAAGCCCGCTCTCACCGGACGAGTGGCTCGTTGGCAAATGGTATTAACAGAGTATGACATCCAGTATGTTACGCAGAAAGCTATCAAAGGAAGTGTACTCTCTGACTACCTCGCCCACCAACCTATGGGCAACTACCAGTCTATGTGCTTTGATTTCCTCGACGAAGATGTCATGTTTGCCAGAGACTATACCATGCCAGGCCCAGATGATGGACCGGAACCAGGATCGCGATGGACGCTCGTGTTCGACGGTGCTACAAATGCTAAAGGTTGTGGAATTGGGGAAATTATCACTTCTCCAACTGGTTTTCACCTTCCATTCACCGCCAGATTATGCTTCAAATGTACTAACAACATGGCCGAATATGAAGCTTATATTTTCGGAATTGAAGCTGCCATTGATAATAAGATCAAGATTCTTGAAGTCTATAGAGATTCTGTGCTTGTCATTTGCCAGATTAAAGGGGAATACGAAACACTTGACCTCAAATTAATTCGTTACAAAGATCACGTCTTGAAGCTAATCCCGTACTTTAATGAGATAACTTTTCATCACATTCCCAGAGGAGAAAATCAGTTGGCTGACGCTCTAGCAACACTAGCATTCATGTTTCAAGTCAAATGGAAGAATGAGGCGCCATCCATCCGTCTGGAGTATCTGGACGAACCCGCTTATTGCCTGGCAACCGATGCGGAGGAACCTAAAATTGATGATCATCCTTGGTTCTATGATATCAAGCGGTATCTAGAGACACAGGAATATCCAGAAGGCATAACTATCACTGACAAGAAGTACCTCAGAAAGCTCTCCTCAAAGTTCTTCCTCAGCGGTGATGTATTGTACAAGCGGAATTATGATTCGGTTCTACTCAGATGCATGGATAAGCACGAAGCAGAACGCATCATAAATGAAATGCACGAAGGATATTTTGGAACACATGCTAGTGGTCATACTATGGTTAAAAAGATTTTGAGGGCAGGATACTATTGGATGACGATGGAAACAGATTGTTGTCTCCATGTCCAGTCATGCCACAAGTGCCAAATTTACGCAGACAAAGTTCATACTTCACCACTCCCTCTGAATGTGTTGACTTCGCCTTGGCCTTTCGCTATGTGGGGTATAGATGTAATCGGACGCATCGAGCCAACCGCTTCAAATGGACACCGTTTTATCTTAGTGGCCATCGACTACTTTACCAAATGGGTAGAAGCTGCGTCTTAGGCCAACATCACTAAGCAAGTGGTGACTCGCTTCATCAAGAAAGAGATTATTTGTCGATATGGAATCCCGAACAAGATCATTACGGACAACGGTTCAAACCTCAACAATAAGATGATGAAAGAGTTGTGTAAAAACTTCAAGATTGAACATCACAATTCAACACCTTATCGTCCCAAAATGAATGGAGTTGTTGAGGCGGCAAATAAGAATATTAAGAAAACCGTCCAGAAGATGGTGAAGACCTACAAAGACTGGCACGAGATGTTGCCATTTGCGTTGCATGGCTACCGCACCTCAGTGCGCACTTCCACAGGGGCAACCCCGTTTTTTCTCGTATATGGCATGGACGCAGTATTGCCCATTGAAGTAGAGATTCCCTCCTTGAGGATTTTGGCAGACGTCAAGCTAGATGAGGCTGAATGGATACAAGCCAGACTCGACCAACTTAATCTCATCGACGAGAAGCGCATGACGGCCATCTGTCATGGACAGTTATACCAGAAATGGTTGAAGAGGGCCTTTGACAAGAAAGTTCGCCCATGACACATCCAAGCAGGAGATTTGGTACTGAGAAAAATTCAGTTAACTCACGTTGATCCAAGGGGAAAATGGGCACCAAACTACGAGGGTCCATATATAGTAAAGAAGGTTTTCTCCGGAGGAGCCTTGATCCTTTAAACCATGGATGGTGACGATCTCCTATCCCCTGTAAATTTGGATGCAGTTAAAAAAATATTATGCCTAAAAGATAGACCCGGTGGACCAAAAAGAAAATCCACGCAAAAATGGGCGTCCTGGTGGACCATAAAAATGGTTCAGGCAAAAATTAGGGACTAAAAATAAATAAAAAAAAGGTATCCCGGTAGGCTGAAAACCTGAAAGGGCGGTCTAGGCAAAAGTTAGGGATCCAAAAAGGCAGAACTGCATCTTGAAAGGATGTGCGGACTTTCTTCCATGACCTTCAAGCTTCCGACTGAGAAAGATCAATTCAATCGTTGCGCTCAAAAGCAAGGCATGATGGATCTTCAAAGACATATGGGCCATAGCGGATTTGAAACTTGGCAGGAACCGTTTTCAACATTGTCTTAGTTTTTTATATTCTCTTTCAAAAGCAGTTACCTCTTTTAGGAATTGCCTCCTTTTGTAATTTTCCCATTTTATGGGTTCTCATCAATAAAAATTACTTTCATCAAAGCTTTCTCCGCCTTTTTATTTATTTATTACCCTATGGTTGCAAGTTTCGTTTATTTGATAATGGGTTTTGCATATAATGGCATTATGGTAATTTGAATTAAGGGATGGCTTACTCTCTTAGGGTAACCAAAAGGTGACCATGACTCTAAGGAGTACGCAGGAACACCATTTTTAAATCTTGAAACGACTTGATTGACAAGGCCGTCAAGTCCAGTAGAGCAGGCCCCGAGTTGAGGTTATCAACACCCCTAAGTTTTATCACATCATGAAGAAATGATGTCAGGAAGTCAGGCTTGTCTTCCACTTTCCCGACGGATCCAAAGTCCAATTCGCATTGGAAACTACCAAGAGTCAGCCACGTCGGCATCTGCATTTCTAATCACCCGTTTGCAATCATATGCATTATACTCATCGCATTCGAATTCATAATCATCTTGCATCATAGGCATCACATTCGACTTCACAAGCGTCTTGCATCATATGCGTACCCAAAATCATATCATCCCTCCCCAACTCTTGCGTCTCTGTGCATCAGCATTTGCATTTTTATTTATGGAACATTATTATCATCAAGCATTTACATATGCGAGTTCAGGTCCAGGATCAATCTCGAAGATTTCCAAGATCTTAATCGGCCCAGACAGGGGCATTTTCCGCAGAACCGTGAGTGTTCCCCACAAAGTTGTGCAACCTTTTGTTGGACAATCAGGGGAATTATCTGACCAGGGGTTTCTCTCACGAGATTCAAAAGACGTCAGGACAGAATTCAACTAGATCAGGGGCACATCATTCAAGGCCATGAGCATTCCTCATGGGAGTTATCATCATCCCTCTTTATGGTAATAGCTTACAGCATGTCCGCTTCGTCATCCTTTTGGTGATGGGTCTGATATCCTTTTGATGTCATGATCAGCGTTTCCGCTTCATTATCCTTTCGGTAATGGATTCCCTATACCCTTTGGGTGTTAGGTTTGCTTTTGTTTCGCTTCGTCGTCCTTTTGGTGATGGGTCTGATATCCTTTTGATGTCATGATCAGCATTTCCGCTTCATTATCCTTTCGGTAATGGATTCCCTATACCCTTTTGGTGTTAGGTTTGAATTTGTTTCGCTTTGTCATCCTTTTGGTGATGGGTCTGGCATCCTTTTGGTGTCATGACCAACGTATATTCCATTATCCTTTTGGTAATGGATTCCCTATACCCTTTTGGTGTTAGGTTTGACTTTGTTTCGCTTCGTCATCCTTTTGGTGATGGGTCTGGCATCCTTTTGGTGTCATGATCAGCGTATATCCCATTATCCTTTTGGTAATGAATTTCCTACATCCTTTTGGTGTTAGGTTTGATTGTATTTCGCTCCATCATCCTTTTGGTGATGGGTCTGGCACCTTTTTGATGTCATGACTGGCATTTTTCCCATTATCCTTTTGGTAATGGACTCCTTACATCCTTTCGGTGTCGGGTTTGCATTGTTTCGCTCCATCATCCTTTTGATAATGGGTCTAATATCTTTTTGATGATATGGGTCTTCTATATCTAATCATCTTCTACCTCGAAAGAATGAATGTCGTAGCATTTCATTTTACCAGGTTTAAGCCGATTAGATAGGGGCATCTGTCATACCCTAAATTTGCCCATACTTTTTTTTGATAATCAAAGGCATTGATACAAACAATCTGAAGGTTGTCAGGAAGTTTTGAGGTTTCATCATTGGTAGAGGCATGAGGTAGAGGTTTGTTGTGCACCTCAGAGGTCATTTTGGAGCTGGAATGATCACCCGGTTCATCTGCACAATGCCCAAGCAAGAAAATTGAAATTAGGGTTTCAATTTTAATCAAGATAAATTTGTTTTCAAGGGCAAGAATTATTTCCATGGTCATTCATATATCCTAAGGTGTGCGGGGATGAGAGGTTGACCACCAATTTTAATCAGAAGGGTTTCAATCGATCAGTCAATTGAAAATCAGGAGATTGGGGAAAAGTCAACTGTGTAGTGAAAAAAGTCAATTCCCGACTTTTTGAGGTCAAGATCATGATCCTTGAATTCAATATAACCAATGGATAGAATTTGATGAAGAAAATTCGAAAGAATCATGAAAAATCAAGAATTGGTGAAAGTTGCCATTTTAAGAAAATTAGGTTTTTTGAACTTTCTATTTATGGAAAGTTTTATGTTTGAAACAGTCATATTCAAAGCCATTTTTCTTCATGATTTAGGTTTCAAATGAACTTGGATTAAACATCAAAGTTTTTCTTTGTATTTCAAGTTTTCTTTTGAGTACCAATTCATAATCATAGGGTATTTGGAGCTCAAGTTATGATCAATCAAAGTTGAGGAAAAACAAGCCAATTTCATAACTTAGAATTTTTTTTCTAAGTTATTTTTGGACAGCTTTCATGACATGGTTTTCAACAACATTTTTCATGGTCTTTCAATCCTCAAATTAAGTTGACCCCAACATGAAATTTGTTCTACTCCATGTCCTCTTTCATTTGAGCATAAGATATAAATATTTGGAGTTGTATGCACAAAGATATCAGTGTCCAAAGTGGCTGATTTGAACATTTTTACAAAGCATAGAACATGAGCAACTAGCATATTTATGTATCTCAGCTTGCAATACTGATGCCATTCTCCAAAACCATGCGCAAATGTACAGCATTGGGAGCTACCTAACTTTTCCCAAATTGGACTAACACAAGTTGTACCATTTTGCCCCATTTTTTAGTTTTAGCCAAAAGGGGTGAAAGAAAAAGTGACTGCCCAATGTTTTGATCCTTTGCAGCTACCCTATGCTGCCCATTTCATGGAGACAAAGACATGACCATGGGCAAGCTTGCTGAGATCAAAGCTCATCATTCACCATCAATTCAAAAATAACCATGAAGATGAAAATCTGGCCATTCAAACCCTACCATGAGGAAACTCTTTCAAACCTAATTGGATTCCATATTTAAGACCCAACATCAGCCAACAGAAACCCTAACCATCAGTTTGCATTGAGAGACCAGAAAACTCTCATGTTGTGAACCATTTCAAAACCCTCAAAAACCTGAAAATCTGTCTGGGATAGTTAGCTGGCTAAGACCATTTCCATACATAAAAATTCACCACAAACCATCTTCACAACCCACACACGGTCTTTGGAAGGTGTTCAAAGCATTAAACCAGTCAAAAAGACTACCACTCAAAAAGTCAACCTTCTACCTAACAAAGTTTGACCTTTTACTCAAAACAGACCTAGCTGCCAATTGTTTGATCTATGAATCATTGGAGCTGTTGTCTTGCATCCTAGGAGCATTTGCAGGCTGTGGAAGAGGAAGGGTCCTTGGTTTTCTTGGTTGCTAAGTGAGGTCTACAAGAGGTATGATTTCAAACCCTACCCCTGATATGCATCATGTTCATGTTGTGTTTTGTTGTGTTTAGTGGTAATTGTTCTGTCAAAATAAATGAAATCAATAACATGTGCATTGGCTAATTGGAATGCCATTAAGGTGGCTTATGTTTGTTTTTACCTTTGTAAATGTGTGTTGTTTGGATAAAAGTTGGTTTCACCTAACTGTTTTGAAAGTTGTTAACAAGAGAAGTTTAGGTCAGATGCTTTAATAGTGAATCTTGTTATGCTTAACTTGTATCATTGTTGAGTTTTAAAGTTGGTTTTGCCTAGCTTATATGTTTGGCTTTATGACTGTCATTAAGGTTTCATGTTTGCATAAATGACTGCTATTGGAGTATGCATATAACTGTCAAGGATTTTAAGACCTTTGAATTTCCTTTGGTTTTTTCAAACTCATTTGGTTTGGGCTCATGGCATACAAGTTAATTTTTTTGGCCTGAGAACAGTCTGCATAGGTGTCGCGGTGAAAATCGGATACCAAACTATTGATTAGTTTGAATCTTTAATTCATTTTGCAACCGAACTTTGATTTTTCCAAAGGAAGGGATAAAGATCGAAATTCCCACAATGCAATGCAAATGCAAGCTAGAGAGTTATAGGTTTGGAGGTTGGTTAAACTTAGGGAAGGTACTAGCATCCTAAGTTTCTGTAGTACTTTACAGGAACCTCTTGTTTTATGTTTGTTCATTGCTAAGTGTTTATCTGCTTAAAGGTTAAAGACCTAGTGGTTTATTTCTAAGTATACTCGATAAGATATCGCATCTTATGCCTACATATCCTTACGGGAGTGGAATCAGAGTATTTGTAGTTCCCCTAAAGGGTTTGAGGAGTTCTTTGACTGTGGTCAAAGTTCCTATGGATTTAGGGTAGTTGATTGATTTTAGGAGAAGAGACGCGTTATCATTTTAAGAGAGATTTAACCGCCACAGATTGTAGGAATGTAGTCTTTGCATCGTCTTAAGAGAAGGGCTCAAGTACTCGGATAGGGATCAACGAGGTACGCCTCTATCTCTCTTAAGGCAAAATTTCTTACATGTTGATTGTATTATTGTGGGATGGAGATTCTATCTCGCTTAAGATGATTAACATCTATTTCTCTATTGTGTTTGATTATTTGTTTGTTTTGTATTTGTTTGTTTGTTTCTATGTTGTAAAAATAATGGTCCTTCCTATGAGGTAGGATCTATCCTAGAGATTAACTTGAATGAGATCAAGGATCATGGGGAATATGATGCAAATGATGTGCACTACACACGATTGTTGAATCATGTGTAGGGTTTTTCTTTGGACGAAATGCGATGCGGAAATATAAATTGCGATAATGAAAATTGCTGGTAAAATAAATTGCGGAAGAGTAAAACATACACACACATGAAAGCGCTAAAGTGTGTGAGAGTGAGTGTGAATGTGCGAACGGATGGAGGCATGAACGTGCTCGATTAAATTGGTTCGATTTTATTTTAGTTGGGTTGATTTTAAGGGGATTGATTTGTTCCTAAGGTGAAATTGATTTTAAAAGAATTGAATTCATTTTAAGAAAGGTTGAATAGATTATACAATAAGTTTTATTATTATTTTCGAGGTTTTCTTAAATAAATTTAATAAGTGAAAAATTAAAGCCATGTTATTATTAAGAGAATCACACTAATAAAAATTAGGTTAAATTTATTCATATTTTAATTAAGTTGGGATAGAAATGTTTTAAGATAAATAAGAGTTATACAAAAAGGATAAGTTAAAAAGGTTAATTTGCATAGAAAGTTTTAGTGGGTTTAATTATAAAAAAAGTGTTTTATTAATTATTACGGAGATTTTGAAAAAGTTTTTATTATTTTTAATATAAACTAGTTATTAACAAAGTTACCTAACATAATAAATTTACTAACAAATTAAGTTTTTGAAAAGGAATAATTTTAAGTCTATTAAAATAAAAGGGGTTTTTATTGAATAAAAGTTTTGCTATCATTATTAAATAAAATTTACTAAAAATAAAAAAAGTTTTTATTATAAAGTTATTAAAAAGGGGATTCTTAATTATTATAAAAGGCTAGAAGCTGATTTTAAATAAAAAGGAGTTATTATTATTAGATAAAAAAATGGATTATTACAATGTCTTTTAGTTGAAAGTTTAATTAAAAAAAAGGTTTTGAATAAATGTATCAATATGTTAACAAAATGATTGATTTAAGTGTGAGTTAATTATATTAAAAAAGATTTATTAATTAAAAAAACTGAGTTGAGATTAATTAAATTAATTTTGAATAAAATAGGTTTTAATTGGTTTTAATAACAAACTGATTATAATATATTAAGGTTAATTAATTAATGAAATAAAGTTAAAATGATTAAACCAGATTAAAACAGGTTAATTGAGATTAAAGGATAGTTAGGGGGATTAGATGGTGATTAAGGGGTTAAACGCAGTGATTAGGTGAGTGTTTAGTGAGATTAGTGAGTGATTAGTGAGATTAGTGAGTGATTACAATATAAACAAAAAGGATTAACCAAACAGAGAAATAGAATGAACCCTAATTTCCCTTTCACCCCCAAGTCGGCCCCCCTTTCGTTCATCTCTCTCTCCGCCTCACTTTCTCTTTGATCGCATCTCTCTCTCTCTGAGTCGTTCTTGTTCACCTTCTGAGTTCTTCTTCTTCTAAAACCTGAAACACAACAAACAATCAGCAAGTTTGATGCTTTTTACAAGGAAACGAGAGTTTACCGAAGATTGGGTTAGCGGCGTTGATGCGAGGCTTCGTCGATTTTGGGCTTGCGGTGGCCGGAAGTGGTTTGTCGCCTAGAGAGATGAGTTCTCCTCCTTTGTTGCTTGATTTTCTTAGGTTATGAATTTGCGAATTTTTTCTCACTGTAGTTCTAGGTTTTTTTGTGTGTATGATTTCCTCTTCTTCTCATCCATCTTATACATACTCTGAGAATTAATGCTTTGAATGCCTGATTTAAACATTTTGAAGATTGATTTGGATTTTCTGTTTTGGTATAACCTGATTAAAAAACTTTCCTCTTTCGCCCAATTTCGTTTAATGCTCGTTAATGAAATCTCAATCTCTGATATGTGTATCAAATCTGTTAAATGTTTATCCGTCCAGATTCAATGTTTTTGGGGATTTGGATAGGATCTTTTCGAATCTTTTTTCTTCTCACGGGTATATTCTCGATTGATTTGCTAACTTGGATTTGGGTATCTTGACAGGTGTGGATAACGGTGGATTTAGGCCAAGGGAGATTAACGGTCCAGAGTAACAATAATTCGATTCTTTGACACATGATATGTTTTGCTATGAGCTTCAGCCAATATTCTTTGTAACGGACTTCAATCACGCTGGGTACTCCTTGGTGAAGGTTCACGCAAAGATGTTGGTGATGAGCTAGAGCTATTGTAGTTGTTGTGCCTGTCTGTGGTTGGTTGTGGCCTTGCGGAGATTTAATCATGGTCTGAAGGTTGAGGCTGCTCGTAGCTCTAACCGTTGTGACTTTAAGTAGTTCTGTGGAACTCTGTCCGTTACGTCCATGATGAATGATCTGAGGGCTACATCTATTTCGACTCATCACTTAAGTTTCACATTGTCTTCGCAATATTGTTATTGATAATGTTCGATGCCCTGCTGTTGCGGATGTTGAACTGTCGTTATTGATATTGTTGTAACTGGTGTACTTGTTGTTGACGCTCATAATTGATATTACTTGCAACCTGTATCTTTGATGGTTTCTCTATTGTGGATGTTGGCTCACAGTTGGTATATGTAGTTGCTAACGTTCTTCTTTTTCTTCAGGTTGCTGCTGGTCAGTTTAGAATCCACTTGGTTTTAACTTTGGGTGCCGAGAAGAGTATAATGGTGATGATGACGTGGTGGTCTGAACCGTGAGCTAGGACCGTCGTTGCCTTCTGAAAATCTTTGCTGCTTTCAAACTATGTCGAAACTGTTTTGAAATGAGTTGCTTTTGCTTAGCCTTTGATTCTTCCGGTGTTCGGTAAGGAGTCGATGACGGTTGCGGCGGTTGTCCTCCTAGCCGCCCGAATTTCTGCCCGATGATGAATGATCTGAGGGCTACAGATTTTTTACTTTTGGAACCTTTGAATTATTTCCTTATTGTTCGTTTGCAGCCAATTGACTACTGCCTGTATATGTTGGTGCTGTGAAGGAGCTTGCTGTTGTGTTGTGATGCCTGCAGTCCATGTTGTTTCTCCTCTCTTACGGTAATAGCTTGCCACTGGCTTGTGTCTGATGTGAGTATTGCTCATGGGTTGCGGCCTTGAATCTGTAGCCTGTAGTTGTCTGCTGCAGTCTGCTATTGTTTCGATGTTTTAACTGATGTAACTGGTGTGGCTGATTGAGATGGGTACCTACTGCTGTTATTATGCTAAATTCCCTCTTCTTCTTCTTTTCAGGGCCTTGTTGATAGTGCAAAATCTGCCGGTACTAGCTTTTTGGGTTTGAGAAAGGTTTCAAGACGGTAGTGAGGACTTACATGGTTTGAACCGCGATGTTGTTGTTTGAATGCAGTTGTTGCTGGTGAATTACGTTGAGTTGTTGGAAACAGTTGCCTCTTATTCAAAATTCAAGCTTCTCGGTGCTCAGTAGGGAGTTGGTGACAACCTCGGTTGTCGCCCTTCCAGCTGCTCGAAACTCCGCCCAATGATGATTCAAAGCTGAGGGTCGAGACTATCTCATCTTATCTCTTTCTCAATTTGCATTCCTAACGGTATTCTGATAATCTGCTGCAGTTATTTATTCTAATTTGTCTTGCAGGTTCTTATCTTCAAATGTAAGCTAATGACTTCGGTTGTCTGAAACGCTTGGTCTTCTGCTGCTGACATGAGGGCAGGTGACAAGTCAAGATGGTCCGGTGTTGGTATCAACCTTATGAAACTCTTGAGGATGGATACGAGGCTGCCCCGGTTGGTTCAATGTTTTCGGCGGTGTGTTGCAAAGTTACGGCAACCGTAAGTATTGGACGAGGCTTGTTTACCAGTACGACAATGGTGGTAGCACACAACTCATACTCAACTTGTAAAAATGTCAGAAAATGCTTGTGAACAAAACTGGTTGCTGATGTAGTCTTTGTGAATTGCTTAATAGCATGATACCCTGATATTATCCACATGTGATCGAGGGTGTAGTTAAGGTTGCAGCAGGATGTTTTAATTTTGAATGACTTCAAAAGTTATTACATTTGTATAAGACCTCAATTGTATAAGAATAAACACAGGTGTATTGTAACTCCACTTTGGTGACCATAACCGCATTACATGGCTTTCTTTGATTTGAATACATTTTTAATTGGTATTGTGATATACTTGGCATTGAACTTTATAGACGAGTCCTTCTATGGCTCATAAACCAAATAAAATTGAAATTAGATCATGGTTCCAACTAAATAAAGCCACTCCTTGAAGATAATTTGGCCTCGCAGACTTTAAAATCAACTCGAAACACATCTTATACCCATAAAAAATCCACTTGAAATGGTGAAAAGTCCCGGATGGAAATAACATAGTAATGTTGACTTCAAGTGATTTGAAATTTGTAACCTCAATTATGTGCTTCTTTAAATAAGTACTTCAAAATGAATTCTTCCAAACTCAAAGTGTATTAACCTTTGATGAGCAGTACCGAAAAATAGTTTTAAATCCCTCTTGGATGAGTTTGAACGAAAGAAGCATCCAGACCCATGCTCCAAATTCATCTTTGAAAGTCTTTGGTCCATAATAACCATCCTCTAGCAGGATCAATAAAGAGGAAGCCCTAAATGCTCACGCCCCCTTTTTTTTAAATCAGCATTCACAGGTTGCACCTTAGCGGTGCCGTAATTGAGAGAAACTACATCTGGGCAAACTGGTCAGTCGCGATAAATACGCATACGAAGGTATAAAGCCGATAACATAGGAAAACAAAGGAAGAGATGGGATCTTAAGGTCAAAATTAGGGTGTTACAGATGCCCATATTTAAGTTACTTCTATCCAGAGATATGGAGATTGAACTCTCTGTCTCGACGAGATAGGAGGGACTTAAATATAAACATTGCATGAATTTTGGCCTTAAGATGCCACAAAAATGCAAACGATGTGCAATGATATGGAAATGCAAGACAAGACGGTTTTGTGAGGAAAAGATGTCACAGGGGATGAACTGGGTGCAACATGCCAGACAAAAGAGCAACAAATTCCACGAAGCGGGACTCCATAGAGACAGGAGACAATCACCGGTGGGAAATCTCCAGAAGTATAATAATAAATCAAACACCAAGGATATGGCGACTTAGGCAATATGTGAGAAATTTGTGATCAAAGGGTAGCTTATTACCAACATGTAGTGGTCGGTAATAATCCAAATGAATTTCCTTGATCGAGTCAAATAGTTTAGTCTTGTTTCGTATTCTTTTTCTCTTTTTTCCTTATTTATGTATTTTTCTTTTTCTTCATGTATTATTTTGTTTTTGTTGTCTTCGAAAGTAAAGTTATGTAGACCTCCCCACGCCTCATGATCAGGATACCATGAACGGGTCTTAGCCCTGAAAAACGCTTCCCCACGTCTCGTGATTTGGAATCCACGAACGGGTCTTAGCTCTGAAAAACGCTTCCCCACGCCTCGTGATTTGGAATCCACGAACGGGTCTTAGCTCTGAAAAACGCTTCCCCACGCCTCGTGATTTGGAATCCACGAACGGGTCTTAGCTCTGAAAAACGCTTCCCCACGCTTCGTGATTTGGAATCCACGAACGGGTCTTAGCTCTGAAAAACGCCTCCCCACGCCTCGTGATTTGGAATCCACGATCGGGTCTTAGCTCTGAAAAACGCTTCCCTACGCCTCGTGATTTGGAATCCACGAACGGGTCTTAGCTCTGAAAAACGCTTCCCCATGCCTCGTGATTTAGAATCCACGAACGGGTCTTAGCTCTGAAAAACGCTTCCCCATGCCTCGTGATTTAGAATCCACGAACGGGTCTTAGCTCTGAAAAACGCTTCCCCACGCCTCGTGATTTAGAATCCACGAACGGGTCTTAGCTCTGAAAAACGCTTCCCCACGCCTCGTGATTTGGAATCCACGAACGGGTCTTAGCTCTGAAAAACGCTTCCCCACGCCTCGTGATTTGGAATCCACGAACGGGTCTTAGCTGTAGATGGTAGATGTTGTTGTAGATGTTGTAGATGTAACTGTCAATGTAGATGTATAACTTCTTGGCTGTGAGCCATAATGTGTTGTAAATTGTAAAAATTTCTTGGCTGTGAGCCATAATGTGTTGTAAATTGTAGAACTTTGTAGATTGTATTTGTAGAGGTAACTTGTAATGTATTGGAGGTTGTGAAACTTCACCGGGGATCTTCAGGAGAGATGCGAGCCGGTTGTGTTGTAAAGTATGTCTCCTCGCATAAGGGAAAACTAATGTGATAGACTTCTTCGACTCCTCTGGGGGGATGCCGCTTGATGAGATAAATTCGTGTGATGAACTCACTGGGGAATATGTTCCTGAGGAGTATCTTACTTGTTGTAAAAATGTATGAATTCTCAAAATAAAGAGAAATGTCTGTAATATCTTCGGCGAACTTCTCTGATGGATTCATGAAGTGATGCCATTTGACGAGTCAATAATGTTGAAGAGCCCACTGAGGGTAGATGAACTGTCTTGTAGAAACTGCCGTTTATCGTTTTGAATAAGATCCTGATCAAAACGAGTTGCTAAAATAAAGAGATTGTTTATGGCCCAAATGTAGTTGTTCGATAAAATCCTGTGATGCTATTGTTGAAGAAAGATCTGCCTTCATGAATATTCTTCATGGGGAATAGAGTGAAAAATAAATGCACACTTACTCCATGTTCAAACATTGGAGATTATCCATGATGTGATTGCCGAAGACCGAAGTTCAATTCGGGAAGTAGCCGAAGAGACATTGTCAAGCAAGACTCGACCATTGAGGTATGAACTCAAATGGGATTATACTAAGATAACCATCTTCCATGAGGGTTGAACTCCATGGGGAAAATGAAACATTGTGCTTTTCCTGCCTAGGGTCGACAAATCTATTTGGAGGGATAAGACGCACCCAAACACCTATGGATAACTGCAGCTGAAGCGATAGAATCAAACAAACACAAAGAATGCAAAAAAATGCACATGCCATGCTGTCTACTTATATGCTATGAAGATGTTGACGGACTAGGAGGAGCGAAATAAATGCCTCAAACGAAGGGGTACTCAAGCAAAATCTCCACAGATCTCCTGTCACCCTTAATGAAAGTATCTCGAACGGAGATACTCTTCATGTTTGGATAAAATAAATATCCTCTTGCCTTTGAGAAGCTCATAATATTGTTATTCTCCCACAGACGAAATAGACGTCCATGGTCATCCTTTTGTTATTCATATATCAAGTAAACACAAAGTTTTGAAAAAGTTTAAGTCAAATCTGGATTTTGCTATCAAGAATAAACACTTTTGATAAATGAAAAACTTTTATTGAATGGTGGTCAACAGAAAGGTGCGACCCCAATATTATAGTGTTGGAAAATAATAGCGATTACATAAAGGGAATAATGTCTTGCTTCTCCTAAATTGATGTGAACCTCCCAGTTCTAAACAAAGTACTTCTTGACAGCGTCCGTATTCACGGGACGAGTGATCTCTTCTCCATCCATTGTTGTTAACATCAAAGCGCCTCCTGACAAAACCTTCCTTACCACGTATGGTCCATCAAAGTTCGGGGCCCATTTTCCTCTGATGTCGGTGAGGAAAGACTGGATCTTCTTGAGCACAAGGTCACCTTCCTTGAACACGCGGGGTCGAACCTTCTTGTCAAATGCCTTTTTCATCTTCTGCTGATACAACTGCCCATGGCATAGCGCAGCCATCCTCTTTTCTTTGATTAAGTTTAACTGATCATATCTGTTCTGGCACCATTTAGCTTCTGATAACTTTGCGTCCATCAAAATCCTCATAGAAAAAATCTCTACTTCTATCGGGAGCACTGCTTCCATACCGTAGACAAGTGAAAATGGAGTTGCCCCAGTCGATGTGCGTACCATCGTACGATACCCATGCAAGGCGAGCGGGAGCATTTCGTGCCAATCTTTATAAGTAACAACCATCTTCTGAATGATCTTCTTGATATTCTTGTTGGCGGCTTCAACAACCCCATTCATCTTTGGTCTGTAAGGTGAAGAATTATGATGCTCAATCTTGAATTCTTCACACAACTCTCTCATCATCTTGTTACTCAAATTGGAACCATTATCTGTAATAATTCTGCTTGGTACACCATATCGGCAAATAAGCTGATTTTTGATAAATTTGACAACCACATGTCGAGATACATTAGCGTATGAAGCCGCTTCGACCCACTTGGTAAAATAATCAATGGCTACCAATATGAATCGGTGTCCATTATATGCTTTTGGTTCTATCATACCAATCATATCAATTCCCCACATAGAGAAAGGCCACGGGGACGAAATAACATTCAACAAAGTCGGAGGCACATGGATCTTATCTGCGTAAATCTGACACTTGTGACATTTTCTGGCAAACTTGTAACAATCTGATTCCATCGTGATCCAATAATAACCGGCTCTTAAAAGTTTCTTAGCCATAGCATGTCCATTGGCATGAGTACCAAAGGATCCTTCGTGAATTTCCACCATTAACATATCTGCTTCTTGTTTGTCAACACATCTCAGCAAGACCATGTCAAAATTCCGCTTGTATAATACATTGTTACTCAAGAGAAAATTTCCAGCCAACCTTCTCAAAGTTTTCTTATCCTTGTTGGAAGCTCCCAAAGGATATTCTTGAATTTTAAGGAAAACTTCAATGTCATGGTACCAGGGTTTGCCATCTTCGACGGCAAAGATGTAGGCGGGTCTATCAAGACGTTTTACTTTAATCCGAGGACACTCATTCCAAAAGTTTACCACAATCATTGAGGCCAGAGTTGCCAACGCGTCTGCCATTCTGTTCTCATCATGAGGGATATGATGAAATTCGACCCTATCAAAGAACGATAACAGTCTTCTAGCATAATCTCTATACGGGACCAAATTATCATGTCGAGTTATCCACTCTCCAGTGATTTGGTTGACTACCACTGCAGAATCGCCAAACACATCTAAATTCTTAATTATCAAATTGATTGCTTCCTCAAGACCCATAATGCATGCCTCGTACTCAGCCTCATTATTAGTACACTGGAATGTTAATCTGGAAGTAAATGGGAAGTGGGTCCCTTGAGGAGTCACAATAACAGCGCCTATCCCCTTTCCATGAGCGTTGACAGCTCCATCGAAAACTAAACCCCATTGAGAACCTGGCTCTGGCCCTTCACCATGTACGGGTTCTTCTAAAACAGTCAAGTACATAATCAAAGGTCGACCTTCGACTGGTGGTATTAGGATATGTAGCTCAAGCAAATACTCTTTGATACTATCAAAAGCCTTTTGACAATCTTCGGTCCAAACATACCCTTGTTCTTTCCTCAAAAGCTTGAAAATAGGTTTACATGTAGCAGTCATGTTGGATATAAACCTGGAGATGTAGTTCAAGCGTCCCAAGAACCCTCTGACATGCTTCTCTGTGGTGGGAGCTGGCATTTCCCGGATAGCTTTCACTTTGTCAGGGTCCACTTCCATCCCTCTTTGACTGATAATAAAACCCAATAGTTTCCCTGATCGCACCCCAAATGTACATTTGTTAGGGTTCAGACGGAGTTTGTATTCCCTCAAACGACCAAATAGCTTAGACAAATGTTTGACATGGTCATCCTCAGTCTTCGACTTAGCTATCATATCATCCACATAAACCTCGATCTCTTTGTGCATCATATCATGTAATAAAGTAGTCATAGCTCTCTGATATGTTGCCCCTGCATTCTTTAATCCAAACGGCATGACTTTATAACAAAAGGTGCCCCAGGGCGTGATGGATAACGTCTTCTCTCTATCCTCGGGAGCCATTCTAATCTGATTGTAACCTGAGAAACCGTGCATAAAGGAGAAAACCTCATATCTTGCGGTACCGTCAACCAAAATGTCAATGTGAGGTAATGGGAAATCATCTTTCGGACTGGCTTTATTCAAATCCCTGTAGTCTACACACATGCGAACCTTGCCATCCTTCTTCGGCACGGGCACAATATTGGCCAACCAGAGCGAATATTCGGCAGTGACAAGGAAGCCTGGATCAATCTGTTTCTGTACTTCTTCTTTAATCTTTAAAGCCATGTTGGGTAGAGTCCTTCTGAGCTTCTGTTTTACTGGCGGGCACTCTGGCTTCAAAGGTAAATGATGTTCGACTATAGCAGTGTCCAATCCGGGCATGTCTTGATATGACCAAGCAAACACATCAACAAACTCTCCAAGCAAATCAGTCAGCTGTTTCTTCACATCGGGTTTGAGCAGAGCTTCAATTTTCACTTCTCTACGGATTTCTTCTGATCCCACATTGATTATTTCTACTGGATCTTGATGAGGTTGGATAGCTTTCTCTTCCTTCTCAAGCAGTCTGGAAATCTCTTCTGGGATATCATCTTCTTCGTCTTCGGCTTCATACACAGGAAACTCGAAATTCGGAGAAGGAAATGGGTCATTATTCCCAGGATGTATTTTATGTAGAAATCTGCGCAAGTGATGTGATTTTTAATAAGTTTTTGTAAAGTGGAAAGTGTGTGTATGCGAGATGCTACTTATTATTTTCCAACTTCGTAAATAAATAAAAACACAAATAGGGATGAAAGTAATTTATTGATGATAGCAAAACCAAAAAGACACACTCAACAGAGTCACCTTCGCCTTGGGCAGAGCAAAGGGAATTATTTAAAAGTAAGCCCTAATAATGCAGTTTCGCCTTGGGCAGAGCGAAAATTTAAAAACAAATGCTTTACTTAGATATATGAATGACAACAGGGGCTTCAACCGCACTCCAATTCTTAAGCAAAACACCTGGGGTCACAAAGTCCAGAATATCCCCATCTGAATCTTCCTCGGTGACAGCATAAACTCCAAAGGTATAGTCAAATTCATCTGAAACATAGCCTGGATCTTCCATATAGGGCTCGTAGTCTTCGTAAGGAATGGAGGACCTTGCAGAACCATCTGATATGTAGCCTTCAAGTTCATCCTCTGATAGAACATTAATATGAGGATGATGGACGTCTCCTCCACTACGGAACACTTCATTAATCAGCGGAAACCCTTGACTTTTGGTAGTTTGTTGAGCAAAACTGCTGGTGAAACCGAGACCTTCCTTATTTTTGTTTTCTGGCAAAGACAACACCTTTCCCCAAATTGTCTGATGACCACTGTTCAATACTCGCTGTGCATCTTTAAATGATGACATAGACGCCTGAGATTTCTGGACACCCTCGCCCATAATAGACAAAGCTTAAAATTGCGTGCCAACCTTTTCCTCAGCTTCGACATACGAGAATGATGATAAGTGACTCACCACCAAAGCTCTCTCTCTACAAACTGTAACTGTTTTCCCTCAAAAGCATATTTTAACTTCTGATGCAGAGTGGACGTAACTGCCCCAGCTTCATGTATCCATGGCCTCCCTAGCAGACAACTATAAGCAGCACGAATGTCCATGACTTGATACGTAATCATAAAAGTCTGCAACCCAATAGTCATCGGCAAATCCACCTCACCAATTACTGTTTTTCTTGACCCATCAAAAGCCTTGACAATAACATGACTTGGCCTCATTGGCGGTCCTTGATAATACAACTTCGATAGAGTAGTTCTAAGCATCACATTTAGAAAAGATCCAGCATCAACCAACACACTGGACAGAGAGTCATTTCCGCAGTTCACAGAAATGTGTAAAGCCATGTTATGTTTCCTTCCTTCTTCTGGGAGATCATCCTCATTAAAACCCAGATTGTCACATGAAGTAATACTACCAATGATGTTGTCAAACTGCTCCATAGTCACATCTTGTTCAACATACGCCTGTTCTAATATTTTTTGGAGTGCTTCCCTATGAGCCTCAGAACTCATCAGCAACTGCAACACAGAAATCTTCAATGGGGTTTGCAGGAGCTGATCTGCAGCCTTATACTCACTCCTCTTAATCACTTTTAGACATTCATCTGAATTGGATAAATTAGATCCACCAGACTGCCCCACAATCGGATCCTTTGAGCCTGGTTGTTCCAATGAGACCTCTTTTTCTTTCGGCGTTACAGTTGGGTAGACTCGACCACTCCTTGTTACTCTGCTGACATCTGCAATGTTAATTACTGAAGGCATAGTGGGCAAAGGCACTTCCTTTCCATTCTCCAACATCTTAGCGTTGTACCTGTAGAGGATAGCCTTATTGGAAGTATAAGGGATAGGTCCAGGCACATTGATTACCAACGGGGTAACAACCGGTTTTCTGCTATTATACACGATTTCGATACGCTCCACTTCTTTAAAGTGAGGCACTATAACACAAACCTCTTTGGCCCTTTCAACTGAAACTTTCTGATCATCATTTTCCAAACAGTCTTGAATCATGTTAATAGAGGGTGAACCATGTGGTGGTAACGGGTTAACTTGCACATTAGGGTCGGAATCTTTGAAGGACAAGATTCCGCATTTAATGAGCCTCTGAACGTCTGCTTTCATACCAAAACAACTCTCAATATCGTGCCCTGGAGCACCTTGATGGTAGGGACAAAACCTGTCAGCTCTATAGGAAGGAGGAGGATTTGCAGGAACCATAGGTGGAGCTTTCGTCTAAATATGGCCCTTCTGAACCAAAGCTGGAAACAAATTAGCATATTTCATAGGAATAGGCTCAAAATTTATCCTTCTATACACACGACCTTGATTGTTGAACGACCGATTCTGCTGAGAATACTGCGGATTTTGCTGAGGCTGTGACTGTTGAGCATTGGTGGATTGAGATGGTTGACTCGGTTGCGGAGACTGTTGAGGTTGATAAGCGGGAGCATTAAACACTGGCGATACTGCCGCGACTTGGTATGATGGTGAGTACCTCCTTCTAAGTCTTCCTTCCTGCACGACGTTCACCCCCTGTTCCTTTTTCTTCACGAAACCACTCCCATATTTCTTAATATTGCTAGGAGCACTCTCTTCTTTAGCCAATCTTCCTTCACGAATACCTTCTTCCAAACGCATTCCCATATTGACCATTTCAGTGAAGTCACTGGGTGCACTGGCTACCATCTTCTCATAAAATAAAGGACCAAGGGTCTTTAGAAAAATCTTGGTCATCTCTTTTTCTTCTAATGGTGGTGTGACTTGCGCGGCCAACTCGCGCCAATGTTGAGCATATTCCTTGAAACTCTCTTTATCTTTTTGCGTCATAGCCCTCAACTGATCATGGTCAGGAGCCATGTCCATATTATACTTATACTGCTTGACAAAGGCTCCCCCTAGATCATTGAAAGTTCGAATTTTCGTACTATCCAACCCCATATACCACTTGAGTGCAGCGCCCGTTAGACTATCTTGGAAATAATGAATAAGTAGTTGATCATTATCAGTCTGGGCAGACATCTTCCTGGCGTACATAATAAGATGACTCTGAGGGCACGTATTCCCCTTATACTTTTCAAACTCAGGGACCTTGAATTTCGGTGGGACCTTAACATTTGGAACTAAGCACAACTCAGAAGTGCTCTTTCCAAACAAATCCTTTCCACGAAGGGCTTTCAACTCCTTTTGCATTTCAGAAAATTGGTCTTGAAATCCATCCATCCTCTCTTCTAGACCCACAGTTTCAGTCGGCGACCCTTGTAAAATTGGCTCATCCAGAATATACGGAACAACGTTCACATGTGGATATGCGGTAGTCATCACAGCAGAAACTACAGGAATAGCTTGAACATCGGTCACAACAGGGATCTCAGACACAAACGGACGGTAACCGGTTGAGAAGAAATTGGGAGACAATCCCCACGGGAAACCTTGAGGCATACTGTAGGACATTTCAGCAACAGAAGACACCACTGGGATCAGTGTTTCACTTCAGAGATCACAGTCCTTGAAACTTCTTGGTTTTTGATCGAGGCTTAATTGGACAAAGCTTCCACTAGACCATTCAACCTCTCTAAACTTTCTTTCAGAACTGCCACTTCATTACGGAGCACTCTGTTCTCTTGCTCTAGTTGATCCATCTTCTGGCATTGACTAACTCGAGTGTTGTATCGGTGATTCAGCTTGTCTGCGGAGAGGAAGCAAGAGTGAGACCCTGGAATGCAAACGATGTTATGCTTATGAAAAATGCAAATGAATGAATATGAGGCTTCAAGAAACTCAAATTATTTTGGTATTATAACGTTGGAGAAAAACTTATTTTATTTTGATAATCGAAGCATTACAAAGCAGACTACTCTTTTAAGAGTTTATTACATTGGACCAAAAGCAAAAGAGAAACTCAGAGATCTACTCCTTATGCTCCTTCTGTGCGCGAAGCTCTTCTTCTAACTGACTGACACGTTCTTATAACTCGGCCTTCTCACTGATGAGTCAATCGACACATTCCTTCCAGGCCATAGCAGCTGGGGGAAGATCATTATTGGTGACAACTCTTGAAGAGGTGTGATAGGAAAATAAATCCTCTCGCGCCTTCCTTTTCCTCGCAAGTTCTACTTCTGGCAGTTTCTGGGACTTCTCTTTCTCTACCTTGAGTGTGAAAAACTTGTTCCTCCAAGCGGCTTTCAGTTTTCGAGCTTCATCCAAAGCGGTTTTCAACTTATCTATTTTGCTCACATCGAACCAATCTGGATCGTGAAAAGCCAATACCATAGGTTCATGAAAAGGAAACGACATCTTGAGGTCGAGAGCACTTTCTCGCACCCAATGTAGGTATTCTTCAGAGACAGCACAATTGGGGTATCCTAAAGCAGCTTTTCGTTCCTTATTGATGTATCTCCATGCATAAATTATGATGGTCTTCAGGTCTGGATCTTCTCCTTCTTTGAGGAAGATCCCTTCTAACAGAATTTGGTCAGGCACTTCGATCATAGGATGCCCAAATTGGAGACGGGCCAAAGCAGGGTTGTAACTTATGCATCCTTCTCTCCCAATGAGTGGTATGTTAGTAAACCCTCCAATGCTATGGATTATACATATGCCTCCATAGGTAGGGTCGTACCACACAATGTCAGAGTGAGTAAGGGCCATAACTATCTCGGACCAATGAGGCGATTCTTCCTCTTCCCAAATAGACGGGTGTCGAGTTAGGCGAGCAATGAACCATGAATACAACAGAGCGGTACAACAAACGATATGTCCCCCCCCCTTCGGCATTCTTCGAATGGATTGAGTAATATGTGTCAGCTAACAAAGTAGGGACTGAATTCTTGAGTATGAATAGTTTAATTGCATCCATATCAACGAAATCATCGATCTTTGGGAACCAGAAAATCCCATAGACCAACAGAGCAAAGGTGGCTTCCAAGATAAGGACCTCTTTTCTTTCAGCATGGTAGCAGACTTTTTCAATCAAGAAGTCAGTGGGGAATCCAAGGACTCCTTCCTTGGTGGTCAAGTGCGCTTGAACATCTGCTAAGCTGAGATGAGTAGCGTTGGCAATCTCTTGGTGACTGGGTGCGTCTTCTTGGCCGGTGAATATAGGTCGAGCCATCACGGGCATCCTCAGGAAATCAGAATACTCTTCCAGAGTCGGCATCAACTGGTAATCCGGAAAAGTAAAGCAGTGGTACAACGGATCATAAAACTGAACAAGGGTCTCCAACAGTCCTTCTTTCTTCTGGAGCTCGAGGAAACGGAAGACTTCCTCATATTCTGCTGCGAAGGCGTAACGGTTCTCGATGAGATCTGCTAGTCCTCTCAAGCTTTCAATGTTAGGACTCTGAAAAGTGTACTCCAATGCTTCTCTCTTGAAGTCCATGGTTACAATACCTGAGAAATAAAATTGAGTTTCTTGAAATGAATAAAGAAAGAATGCAATGCAAGATGAGTAGGACTTCATGGGTCCCAACTATTTATAAGCATTGTGGTAAAAGAATACTTTTTTATTAATTTTGAAACGGAATACAAATAATTGCTTTTAAAAGTCCCAAATAAAAGCTAAATAAAAGCTAGTAAAAACACTAAAGAAGTTTCGAATTCTGCTGCTTGAGTTGCTCTTCTAATTGCGTCTTCTCACGGATAAGGTTGTCCATAGTCAGCTTCCAAATAGTGCATTGTGGGTCAGAGAAAAATAAATCCTCCATGACTTTCCTCTTCTTGCAGGGGAGTAGCTCTTCATCCTTCAACTGTAGCTGCTTCTGAAGTTCATCTTTCTCTTTTTGAAGTTCAGCCTTCTGCTTCTGACATTCGTCATTTTCTGCAACCACTACTTGGTACTTGTTCTTCCATGATTCTAACTCACGTTGCGACTTCCTCAAGGCAACCTCTAACTTCTCAGCTTCAGACATAAAGACATAAGTGGGCTCTCTCCTTGGAGATATAGGGTCTTGACGAGAATAGGGCATCTTTAGTTTGACTGCCCTCTCTTTGACCCACCGAAGGTAGGGTTCTAAAGACACACAATTAAGTTTCCCAAGGCTTTCTTTCCCTTTCTTGTGCAAGTGGTCCCATGCAACTAAAATCTTGTCTAGGAGTTCTTTGTCTTCCCTAAAGAAAATGTTCTCCACTTGAACACTCTTAGGTGGCTCCTTCAACGGAAATCCCAATTGTCGACGAGCTAAGATTGGATTGTAACTGATCCCTCTATTAAAACTGAGTAACGACACATTAGCAAAGTCGCCACAACCATCAATAATTAAAGTTCCATCATACGCTCGGTTGTACCAAACAATGTCTGAGTGGGTCAACGCCATAACTCTTGGAGACCAAAGCCCTCTATCGAGATTCAAAAAAGAAGTAGACCTCGGCAAGTGCGAAATAAACCACTTGTAGAGTAAGGGAACACAACAGGTGATCATTCCTCCACCATAAAAGTTTCGGAGATGCACAGAATGATAAGCATTACCCAATAGAGTTGGTACTGGATTGTTCTTCAAAAAGATCTTAATTGCGTTGAGGTCGACGAACCCTTCAAAACTTGGGAACAAAAACACTCCATAAATAAGTAAGGCAAAGACCGCCTCGAATGAAGTCTTGTTCGTATAATCGGCATAGAACATAACTTTACTGATTAAGAACTTCGTAGTCAAACCAAAAATACCACCTTTACTAACCAAATTTCCCTTGACGTCGGATACCTTTAGATAAAGGGCCTTAGCAATATCTCTTTCATCAGGGTCTTTCTCCAAGAAAGGGAAAGGAGACTCTTCTAAGATAGGTAGACCAACCAAAAAGGAGTATTCTTCCAATGTAGGCAGTAGCTGGAAGTTTGATAACGTAAAACAGTGATCTAGCGGATCATAGAACTGCAATAAAGTGGAAAGAAGTCCTTCGTTTACTTGGCGACTTAATAAGGATATCAACTTCCCATACTTGTTCTTAAACCTCTCTTGGTCTTCAATCAAGGTTACCAACTTCTTTAGGTCATCCAACTTGGGACTTTTAAAAGTGTATTTCAAAGTGTGTCTTCTATTGGGATCCATAGTACCCTACAATGTTTATAAACAAAAGTAAATCCCATGAAGTCCAATGCGGCATGATGCTTTATGAATGCAACAAACACAAGTAGACACATAGAAACATAAGGATAAACAAACAAAGGGGGCCCTAGGTTTGCAACGAGCATGGAGCAAAGGTATACCCATTCCCAAAGGATTTGGACTAAAGGTTGATTGTACCTGCAGAACAAGGTTCTAATAAGGTTTCCAAAGTCATTAGCCCATCTTTCGGATATTATCAACTTCCCAAGTACTCGGGGGTTAATAATATTCTCAAGAGAACTTCTTTTGAGTGTAGCATCGCGTAGCACTATTTCGGGGGTACCCCCTCATAACCCCGCACTACATCCTAATAAAGGTTAAAGTGGATTTAAGGTAACTACGGTCCTCAATATCATAGGCTCCAACATCGAATATAGTGCATGTTTTCACGATTAAGGACTCGTTCAACAATACATCTTTCGAGAGGGCCTCAATTGAGCGTGATTTTCAAGTCAGCTTGGTCGAGATTCTACCCCCTATAAGCCTCTTTGAACATATCACTATCCTATCTTAAGTTCACTCAAGTTCGGGTGTAGGACTTTGTCTCACCACTCAAAGGTATCATCCCAAGGGCAATAAACAAACAAGTAAACAATTAAATAACAAATATAAAGCAATGAACAAGTAGAAACAAGATAGGGAAACCCACTGAGGGGTCCCCAGTGAAGTCGCCATTTCTGTCGCAGTGAAAATTGGATACCAAACTATTGATTAGTTTGAATCTTTAATTCATTTTGCAACCGAACTTTGATTTGTCCAAAGGAAGGGATAAAGATCGAAATTCCCACAATGCAATGCAAATGCAAGCTAGAGAGTTATAGGTTCGGGGGTTGGTTAAACTTAGGGAAGGTACTAGCATCCTAAGTTTCTGTAGTACTCTACAGGAACCTCTTGTTTTATGTTTGTTCATTGCTAAGTGTTTATCTGCTTAAAGGTTAAAGACCTAGTGGTTTATTTCTAAGTATACTCGATAAGATATCGCATCTTATGCCTACATATCCTTACGGGAGTGGAATCAGAGTACTTGTAGTTCTCCTAAAGGGTTTGAGGAGTTCTTTGACTGTGGTCAAAGTTCCTACGGGTTTAGGATAGTTGGTTGATTGATTTTAGGAGAAGAGATGCGTTATCTTTTTAAGGGAGATTTAACCGCCACAAGTTGTAGACAAATAGTCTTTGCATCGTCTTAAGAGAAGGGCTCAAGTACTCGGATAGGGATCGACGAGGTACGCCTCTGTCTCTCTTATGGAAAAGTTCCTACGGTATCGATTGTATTGTTGTGGGGTGGAGATTCTATCTCGCTTAAGATGATTAACATCTTTCTCTATTGTGTTTGAATATTGTTTGATTTGAGTTGTATGTTCATTCTAAGTTGTAAAGATAACGGTCCTTCCAATGGGGTAGGATCTATCCTAAGAGACCGACTTGAATGGGATCAAGGATCATGGGGAATATGATGCAAATGATGTGCACTACACACGATTGTTGAATCATGTGTAGGTTTTTTTCCTTTGGACGGAATGCGATGCGGAAAATGTAAATGACGGGTAAATTACTGTAAGATAAATTGCAGGAATAATAAAGGGCAAATAAGTAAACATACACATACGCATGAAAGCGCTGAAGTGTGTGAGAGTGAATGCGTATGTGAATGTGCGGGAGCGTGCACGATTGGATTTATTAATTTTACGCGACATTGGTTGATTTTAATCGAATTGCTTAGTTTTAAGAAAAATTGCAATTTAGTTTTATGAATCGATTTGGTGAGAAGTTAAGTTTTAATAAAAGTTGGTGAACTAATTAAGTTTTTTATTAGTTTATTTTGAATAAAAGGAGTTAAAAAGGTTTTTGTTTGTTATAAATATGAATTGGTTTATTATAATTTAAAGTTATAGTTATTATTAAAAGTAACCTAATTTATGAAAAGGTTTTTTTTAATATATATATATAATTTAAAACAAGAAAAGATTTTTTTGGTGAACAATTGTATTATTATTTTTAAAAGATAAATAAAGTGAATAGAATAAGAAAGAGATTATTTGAAAGTTGATTAATTAAAGAAAAAAGAGTAATTGAATAAATGAGTTATAAAAAACATTAATTAAAAGGTCTCATTAATTGTTTTTGAATGAAATGTCTAATTAGTTTAAATTACTTAAATAAAATAAAGAAGGAGTTAGTCATATTAAGTTAATGGGCAGATTAAGATTTATTAAAAAAATGTGATTACGTTATTTAATTATAAAAAATGATTAAGTGATTGAATTATGGTTAATTAAGGGTTAATTATACGTAGGTTAGTGACTGATTAGAAAAAATGGAGAGGGGCGCGTGAGATCCAGTGTGATGCGCAGGTGATGGTAATTGTTGTGGAGGTGTGTGCGGGTGATCATGAAATTACAGCAGTTTTACACAAAATTACGTGAAAAAAAACCCTAAATCCCTAAATCCCTAATTCAATCCCCCAAATCGCCCGGTTCCAATTCTCTCGATCGACCTCCTTCCTTCGATCTCACTATCCTTCTTTCTTCTTCTTCGAATTCAACTCTTTCTCATCTTTCGTCTTTCCCTTTCCGCTTTCTTCTTCTGTTCTTCTCCTACATAAAACAAACAAAGAAGTTAATAGATTATCGATGTTAGACTGGAATCACTTACGGTTTGAAAGGTTCTCGCAGGTTTGACGGCTGGTGATGGCTTCGAATCCAGGTGGAAAGGTTTCCGGTGATGGCAAGCGAAGAGGGTTTCAGTGGCGGTTTGAGGTTTCGATCGGTGCGACTTTCGGTAGAGCTTACAAGATAAGTTCTCGTTTGCTCTTCATAAAATTATTTGGAGTTTCATGATTAGAGATTTGTGGAATTTTTGGGGATGGATTTGTGACTGTTTGAATTTTTGTGTGTTTTTGTATCTTTGTTTTTCTTATGGATACAAATGTTGAACCGATATTTTGTGGGCATTAGCCATTGTGTAACCTATTTCTATCTGCCGTTTTTTCTTCGATTTATAGGCTCCAAGCTATATATTCTGATTTCGAGTTAAATGTGAGATTAATGCTGTTGAATTTGGTTTTAGAAAGTTTGTAATTGTGTTTCTGTTTTGGACCAAACATGTTTGGACCTTTCACTTCTAATTTGGAAAGAACATTAAATCCATTTCCTTCTTCTGTTTGCAGCGCATTTGCAACGTGTCTCCAGGGATTATAGTCGTCAAAATGGAGGGTAATGATATTGCTGCTTCAATTCTGTTCTGATCTTATCTGATGATGTTTTGGTGATGTTTAATGTAATTCCCTTTTCTTATTCTAACTTAGTAGTTTTGCTGTCCAACTTTAATTTCACTTTGAATATGGTTGTGACTCCTCAATCCTTTCTTTAACTCATTCTTACTTCCTTTCAGGTACGTAAACGGGAGAGATTTTGAGTACGACAAAGTTAACACAAAGTTTGAACTTTGAGAGACCAGGCGTGGAGTACGGAAGCAACCAAGTGTCGTCAACTGGTTCTTGACAATCACGTGGAATTCGGTATGAATGGCTTACAATATGAGTCTGAAACTTGTGTGTATGCGATATCCTCTTTAGATAGAACTGATACGGTTTTATGGATATTACAGGGAATTTTCTTCTGCCGGAGTCGTTAGCTAGAGTGTCGTAACTTTCATCGAGTCCCGTACCAAGTGTTCTTTGTATGTTTGGATTGCTTCAATTCTTATTATTGAACTGATAACTTTTCCCTCTTATGATTCTGCAGAAACTTATCTTTTCTTGAAGATTTTGAAAGACTCTAGAGTTTCGCTGTTTGAGATGGGTGTGATGGGTCCGCAGATGTCTGAGTAAATAAGCTCTAATGGTTGATTTTCCCTCCATGAAACTTGTTTTAAGAATTGGACTTCGAGTCTTCTTGGCGTTCAAACAATCCACACAGGTAGTGGTTGATGCAGGGAATTTTGGGAGCCCATGTACCATGTCTTTGTACTGCAGCGTGCGCAACCCTTTGTAGCTAAGATGACCATACCGCTGATGCCATGTTCTTTTGTGCCTGGAAAATGCTAAAGAGATGAGACGGCATCACTGATAAGCTCCAGGTTAGCACCAACATTACTGATATCGTCCAATGCCGTATCTGCCATATGCTTATAGTTTTGAAATCTCAGGTCCTCAATGCTCTCAGTTACCGCTGATGCTAAACAAATTAAGTTTTCCTTCAGATTCTTCATTTCCTGGCTTGTTATCCGTGTTGTCGAGAAAGAGTTGGCTGAGACTTGTAAATTACGACACAAACTGCTCGTGAATAACACGGTGTCGTAGGATCTCAATCTATGTTGAGTTAAGTGTATTCTAAGATTGGAGTGTATTACGTGATAGTGTAATGGGGTTCCTTTGTGTCAGCACTAATCAAGTGTTTGTTTGAATGACAGGTTCAAGAGTGTAGAACACAGAGATCCTGCGAATCGTGTCGGTTCAAGAATACCTGTCGCATGTTTTTCAGCACAGGTTATAGGCCATCCTCAAAACTGTATGGGCACATTGCAAAATTTGAACTAGGCACTATGGATGAAAAAATATTAGACCATACGCATGATGGTGTAGTTTGTCATGTATTCCACATTGTGATATGAACTATAAATGTGATGTGGTTTCTGTTTTATGCTATAGGTAGATGCATCAATTTCCTTGGTTTTGAACAACAGTCATATGAGGTAATAGCTTATGCCTTTGCATTTGAATACCCTTCTTTTGATCCATTTCTTGAATCTGAACCGGTTTAATTTCCTAATTTTGGTTGATCTTATTTTGTTATGTGGCTTTCTTATCTTGAGTATGCTTCGAAGTAATGCCGACGTGTATGAAGTTGTGGAGTTTTACGCATGACCTGTGACAGGAATGACTTCTCTTTCACTGTTATGTGCTTTGTAATTTGTACAAGAGCTGAGGCTGCCGGCGTTATGTTGTAGGTTTCGTAGCCTGAAAAGTCGCCGTAGGTAAGCCTGACGTGTATTTCTTGATTTACGGTTTGGTTATCTCTTCCTTATTTTGTGAGTGTTTAACGTATGTGCTTTCATGTTGCTATGCAGAAGTCTCAAACAGAGGTATGAGAAGCCACAAGGATAACCAGTGGCAGGGATTAGCAACATGCTATTGTTTTCGCACGTTCCGTTCCAGTTTGTTTGGCAGCTCCTCTTGCATTGGGAAACTCCTGTGTCGCATAGCTTGACGACATGCTGCTTAACAATAACAATACAGACCAACTAAATGTATCCCTCTTGTATTCAAATTCGATGTGGTGTTCATTAATCCCATTAGCAAGTTCCAATTAGAAATGGAAAAAAAAGCATCGATGGCAGCAGTACACGTTTGCTTATTACTACTATTCTTTGGAGTGTAAATTATTTCTCCCAGCATCTCCTTTAGTTGTAGTGGTAGCTTAAAGTTTCTTGCTAAACCGTCACATAATCAAGTTGTAGTTACTATCACAAAACTTAGAGTTGTAACAAGTCATATGACATTATCCACCACTCGTACATACTACTATGAGCCGTTAATCAATCTGTGGTTTTAAACTATATGAATGACTTCTATCTCCCATAATTTACAATGCCTTTGTGTTGGAGAAAAAAAAACGTTGTTGTAAATAATTAAGAAATCTTGAGTTGATGATGATACTCAAACTTGCCGAGAATTTCCATATGTCCTGCCTTCCATTGGCTATTTTGAAAAGAAGTCTTAGCCTTAGGATCACATTAAATAATCCAAATTGCAAACCCAACTTGAACTGGGAACATGGACCTGATTGTTACACTTGTTATTTGGATTAAACTTGTGTGGTGGACTTGCGACCCTGAAGAGCTTTAAGGTATTGATCCCAGAATGACCCAAAAATGAGAAATGATTACGAAAATGGCCCAACTTGAATAATAATCCAACAGCCGCGTCCAGAAGGATTGGGTTGCAGATGTCATCTTCACTTAGGTTCCACCTGCACGAGTTGGTTAGGACGAACATGCACGCAAAAGTATAAAGATAAAACAAGCAAGAAAAACAAACCAGAAGGTGGGATCTTACGGTCAAAAATTAGGGTGCAACAATAGGTTCATGCTAACTGTCAAATTTTGGTGAATTTGTTAGTGTTTTATTTTTGTCAGCATACTGTTTGGAGGTTTGTTGACCTTTTGTGCTATCAAAACCTCATTTGTTTTTTTTTAAAAGGCCTTGACTATTTGAGTGTGTGCTTGGTTGGAATTCCAATTTAAAGAACATTGGTGCTGTCATGAACTTGCATATTGATCATATGATTGAAATTTTAGGATAGTTGTTGTTTGGTTTAAGCTTTGGCCTGCTTGAGTTCATAATCTTGTTGTCAATAGGATTGTGAAGTTTGAGTTTGTTAACTCATGTACAAAGGAATGTGTGATTGTCATTAGGGAAATGAGTGTATGTCTTTACTTTTGTGATAGCATTGTTATAAATTGTTGAAATATGTGATGCCTTGAAAATTGATGTTGGCATATTAAACTCATACACTTTGCTGTCAATTTATTTTGGGATTGAGGTTTGTCAACTCTTTGGTTCTTTGCTTTTCCAAAGCTATATGTCATACTAAAACCTGTTGGCATTTTGATGAATACCTGTGGCAATCTGTTTTGGTGTATCACAACTGTTTTGGCTACTAAATTTCCATGTGTAGTGTGTGCTTACTTGTTACCTGTTGATCATGTTAAGATATGCAAGTTTTGTTTGGCTGCTGTTAGGCCAACTTGGATGTATGTTGGAAATTATGTATGTATGCATATTGTTTTTGCTGCAGGTTTATGCATTGCTGTTTGAAATTGTCTCATGGTTATGTTTGGTACCAGCTGTTTTGGACACATATTTGCCTTGGACTTGCTTTTGTTTTGATGTGTTTATATCTTGTGGATGTTAAGTGCATACTGTCATGAGTGTTATAGGCTGGTTGTTGTCATCAATTTTCTATACATAACTAGGCATTGAGTTCATGTTCAGTTTATGACAAACCTGTTAAAACATTATCATGTACATGTTTAGAATTCTGTTTTTTGTCAAAAGTTGTTGATGTGGGTTTAATAACTCGTGTGGATGATAATTCTTCTCTTCATGCTTTCTTTTTACCTGTGTAAATTGAGGACTATCTTTGGTTTGGATTTAGACTAGTAAATCATTGTTATGCCTTTGAACCAGCAAGCATGTCTTTTTGCATTCAAACTTTGAAATCATTTGTCATGAGTTGTGATTGGATTGAACATTTTCATATTGAGATTGTACTAGTTGTCTTCTTTTGAATCTGAGTTTATTAATCTCATGCCTGCTGCTGTGGAAACTCATCCCTCATGATGGAAACTTAGGTTTGTTGCTTTTTAGTATTATTATGTTCACTTAGGCTTGGCATTTTCATATCCAAAGGCCTGCTGCTGCTATTATGTTAATTCTGTGTTGGTGTGTTTGCATTGTGACTGTCATGGATGTTATAGGCCTGCATTGCAATTTGATTGTGGTTTTTGTTTTCACCAAACCAAGCGCCTTTAGACTGATGCTTTTTGTGTTGAGGTTGAATATGTCAATTCATGATGACATGCTTAGAGCTAGTGACTCTTTGTTTGAGTATGCTTTTTTCTTAATTTGGTACTGTTAGTTCTAGATTAGTTCCTTTGCTTGAGCTGCTACTTCATGCTGTGAGTTGGAATTTGATAGTTTGAGTTGGGATTTCACAATGTTAGGTTGTAACCATTTAGTTAATGACTGTTTTGAGGGGCGAGTTTGTCAACTCATACTTGTCTGTGGCCAGAATTATTTTCTCATTGTAATTTGGTTTGGCTTCGATTTTCATCTGAGGGGTGATGACCAGGTTTTGCTGTCATGAGAGTTTTTTGACTGGTTGTGCAGTCAGCCCTCTGCATATGTTCAGACTTATCATGTTTGGCATTAAGAACTTGCTGCTATGTTGGATTTAATTTTGTCTAACCTTCACAAACTCTCTGCTGGCATCATTATGCATGTTTTGATCTATTGAATTCCACTTGCACTTTCAAGTCTCCATTATTCATGTTCACTCGAATTTCTATATATGTGCATTATTTGGAAATTGCTTTCAATCATGAAGAATGTGTAGCTGTGTTTAGTTTGTATGAGGGTATTTGACTCTTGAGAAGGCACTGTTGTTACTCCTCATGGATGTTGCTGAAGCATACTCCTTTAAATTTCCTGTTTAGTTTCTGTTACAGATTGTCCACTCTTCTGTGCTTAAATTTGATTTGAAATTTCTTGTAGCCAGTGTATGTGTGAAGTTCATAAGCATATGCTGTCTTTTGTTTTAGCAGTGGTTTTTACACAAAGTTGTTTTCTTTAAGTCATTTCAATAACTTGCAACATGATGATCATACTTTGATTCAATTAGAAACTGAGATTTATCTCAGGACATAATCCATAAGCATTATGTTTGGAACTTGCTCAAACCTTTTCTTGCCTTCAATTGCATTTGTTTGAGGTTTCAAGTTGCATTTCAAAAGCATCCATTTGCGTGTTCATTCGTGTTTTAATTTGCAAGCATCATCTGGAATTTTGGTTGGTACCTTTGTAATCCTTGTGGAATTTCAAGCAGGATAGGATTTTATTTCATTAAAATTGATTAAGGTTTGAGAGAGTTTGGATCGAAATCGTATTTCACAACTTTGCCTTGAGCTTGCCCTTTGCCTTGCCCATAAATTCACTTGATTTTGGTTTATTTGTTTAAGGGGTGGCGTTATATAATGGATGTATCGCCACCCTAGTGGTTAAAGCCTTGCCATGCCATATTCAGAACCTGAGTTCGACCCCTGCTGGGGGCTTTTTGGCTCTTTGCCTTTTATTTTTCATGTTTTGATTCTTTTACTTTCTTTCTCCACATTTTTCACGCGCATACATTGTTGGTTTGGCAAATATTTGAATCTTGAGCCTTGAGGTCATGGGTTCTACCCTTGGTAGAGCCCCCTTTCTTATTTTTAATGCCTTGTTTTATTTTATTTTTATCTCTTTGTATTTTATTTTATTTTTATTTGTTTTGTTCTTTTTTTTTTTTTATAAAAATAACCTTAAGACTCATAAGATTCCCTTGAATCTTATCTTTTTGTTTAATGAGCCATTTTATTCTCTTTTATTTTAATCCTTATTTTATTTATTTGGGTTTTTCTTAGCCCATTTTAAAAATAATTCAATAAAGCAACAAATTATCTTTGTATTGAATTAAAAAGAGAGGATTGGGTGTAGACCTCTTCCTCTCCGAGTGTCAAAATGTTCACTGTAGTGTGGGTGGTTTAGACACTCCTCTTTCAATACGAAGACGCTTTCCATTTTAAACCTTTCCTCCTAAAAAACCTCGGCCCCGCGCCGAGTGCATTTTAAAAATCTCTTTCAATAAGAATCAACTTCTCTTTATATTGGACTAAAGAGAAAGGATTAAGTGTAGACTTCTTCCTTTCCGAGTGTCGAGATGCTCACTGTAGTGTGGGTGGTTTAGACACTCGTCTTTCAATACGAAGACGCGACTTCTTCCACCACCTCCACCTTCACAACTTCCATCCGCAACCTTTCTCACCTAAAACCTCGGTCCCATACCGGGTGCATTTATAAACTCTTTTTCATAACAAAACTTGAATGGCCGTGGAGTGGTTAGGCGTAAGCCTTCTCCTATCCCGAGTGGTGATGTTTATCGTAGGGTTCTCTGTCACAAAACACTTACCATTCAAAACCAAAAACATCTTTAATAAGAGAACGAAATTCTCTTTGTATTGAATTAAAAGAGAGGATTAAGTGTAGTTTTCTTCCTCTCCGAGTGTTGGGATGCTCACTGTAGTGAGGGTGGTCTTGATACTCATCTTTCAATACGAAGACGCTACGTTCGCCACACCATTTCATAACAAAAAAACTTTGAGGTAAAGAATTTGGTACTACCCGCAAGGGGTTACTATCCAAGGACTTATCTCACCCCTAAAAAACAACCTCACAAATCAAATGTGACATCTTGCCTCGCATGGCGAAAACCTAATCATTTCAAAAAGGATATGTTACGTCCGTTCTACCGCAAACAACTAATGCATAAGTCTCCTCACATGCGAGTGGCAAAACACCTAAACTGCTAGAATGCGCACGATAGCATCATCCATAAAAACATCAACAACCCGTAGGCCAAACTACGGCTGCTCTGATTCTTTACTTCTTTTAAGTAAAGATACGTAGGCACAAGGGCCACAATCCTTGCCGAGCACAATCCCCCATATATTCGTAGCCCCGAACTACGTCGACTCTGACTTTCTCATACCTATTGAGAATACGTAGGCCTAGGACCGCGAAGTCCTACCGAGTCTGTTCTTTCTCTTTTCTTTCCCGTTCTTTCTTTCCTCCTAATCTCATTTCCCTGTTTCTAACCCTTTCCTCATTACCAGTGGAACACTCTTTTTATAGCATAATATTTAAGCAAATAAATTCACACATCAACAAACAAATGGTTCCCATCGAGTACGATGGATGCGAGGGGTGCTAATACCTTCCCCTGGCATAACCGGCTTCCGAACCCGTTCTTGGTTACGAGACCATCTTATCCTTTATTTTCTTAAGGTTTTCTCGATATTTTCCTTTCCCCTCATGGGATAAATAAAGTTCAGTGGCGACTCTTCTGTCTTTCTTTTTGCCTCTCTATCGTTGCATTTTTCGAGTAGCGACATGTATGTCTCTTCTCTCCAATAGAGTTGTCATCCCTTAGGCATAAAGTGCCCATCATTTCTAATTCCCCACAGAGTTTGAGCCTCGTGGATGATGGTTGGTCCAATTATCTTTTCCACGTTAGGATAAGATAAATTCCCATTTGAGTTCACTCCTTAATGGTTGGAGTCTTGTTTGACCGTTTCTTTTTAGCTCGTTTCTAGATTGAACTTTAGTCCTTGGAAAGTGGTTTCCAAATCTAAGTTAGGCGTGCATTTATTGTGCACTATATTCCCTAAGAAAAATCATTTATAGATCTTCATTGAAGACATTTTCTCCAGCAGTGTTTGTTGTAACAACATCTCTTTGGAATTTATATTCATTAAGTGGTAGTCTCTCCCGAGAAGCTTATCCATCCTTGGTGTTATTCAATCTTTTATGGTTACAACTAGTGCTACCCTCGTTTAGTCATTTGTCATTAACCCTTTCGATGACGAATATGAATGCATTCTTGTGCCAACCCTTTTGAAGAGGTTCTATTTGAGACGGTTTATCTGTCAATCTTTTGACGATGTGCTCCGAGTTCAGGTTGTGTACCTTCATATATCTTTTGATGATTTGGTCTTTCTGTCAATCTTTTGATGATGTGCTCCGAGTTCAGGTTATGTATCTTCAGATATCTTTTTGATGATTTGGTCTTTCTGTTAATCTTTTAACGATGTGCTCCGAGTTCAGGTTGTGTACCTTCGAATATCTTTTGATGATTTGGTCTTTCTGTCAATATTTTAATGATGTGCTCCGAGTTCAGGTTGTGTACCTTCAGATATCTTTTTGATGATTTGGTTTTTCTGTCAATCTTTTGACAATGTGCTCCGAGTTCAGGTTGTGTACCTTCAGATATCTTTTGTTGATTTGGTCTTTCTGTCAATCTTATGACAATGTGCTCCGAGTTCAGGTTGTGTACCTTCGGATATCTTTTGTTGATTTGGTCTTTCTGTCAATCTTTTGACGATGTGCTCCGAGTTCAGGTTGTGTACCTTTGGATATCTTTTGTTGATTTGGTCTTTCTGTCAATCTTTTGACGATGTGCTCCGAGTTCAGGTTGTGTACCTTCGGATATCTTTTCTTGATTTGGTCTTTCTGTCAATATTTTGACGATGTGCTCCGAGTTCAGGTTGTGTACCTTCAGATATCTTTTTGATGATTTGGTCTTTATGTCAATCTTTTAACGATGTGCTCCAAGTTCAGGTTGTGTACCTTCAGATATCTTTTGTTGATTTGGTCTTTCTGTCAATCTTTTGACGATGTGCTCTGAGTTCAAGTTGTGTACCTTCGGATATCTTTTGATGATTTGGTCTTTCTGTCAATCTTTTGACGATGTGCTCCAAGTTCAGGCTGTGTACCTTCGGATATCTTTTTGATGATTTGGTCTTTCTGTCAATATTTTGGCGATGTGCTCTGAGTTCAGGTTGTGTACCTTCGGATATCTTTTGATGATTTGGTCTTTCTGTCAATCTTTTGATGATGTGCTCCGAGTTCAGGTTGTGTACCTTCGGATATCTTTTTGATGATTTGGTCTTTCTGTCAATCTTTTGGCGATGTGCTCCGAGTTCAGGTTGTGTACCTTCGGATATCTTTTGTTGATTTGGTCTTTCTGTCAATCTTTTAACAATGTGCTCCGAGTTCAGGTTGTGTACCTTCGGATATCTTTTTGATGATTTGGTCTTTCTATCAATCTTTTGACGATGTGCTCTGAGTTCAGGTTGTGTACCTTCAGATATCTTTTGTTGATTTGTTCTTTCTGTCAATCTTTTAACGATGTGCTCCGAGTTCAGGTTGTGTACATTCAGATATCTTTTGATGATTTGGTCTTTCTGTCAATCTTTTGACGATGTGCTCCGAGTTCAGGTTGTGTACCTTCGGATATCTTTTGATGATTTGGTCTTTTTGTCTATCTTTTGATGATGTGCTCCGAGTTCAGGTTGTGTACCTTCATATATATTTTGATGATTTGGTCTTTTTGTCAATCTTTTGACGATGTGATCCGAGTTCAGGTTGTGTACCTTCAGATATTTTCTGATTTCTTTTCGTCAACTCCTTTGGCGACGTGCTCCGAGTTCAGGTTGTGTACCTTCGGATGTGCTTGGTTTCTTTTCGTCGACTCCTTTGACACTGTGTTCCGAGCTCAGGTTGTGTACCTTCAGATATAATTTATTGCTTTTCCGTCAATCTTTTGACAATGTGATCCGAGTTCAGGTTGTGTACCTTCAGACGTGTTTTTGTTGTTTTGTTCCATCAACCCTTTATTGAAGACTCTCAAGTTTATGTATCTCTCCGTCAACTCTTTGACGATACCACTTATTTTTAAAGCTTTTTTCCCAGTGGAAACCATCTCATGATTCTACCTCCCGTGAGGATTCCTTCCTTCTAAAGTGTCTGCTGGTCACGTTTGAAGTAATTGCTCGATCACTTTAGATTTTCCTAGTCTTGTTTAAGCTTCCCCAGTGTTATTGTCTTTCCCCAGTGAGTAGTTACTCATTGTGTTGCTTCGTTCTCTGTTTTCTTTCGTCGTCGTCTGCATTCTTTGCATTTAGCATCTTATCATTTTCATCGTGTTAGATTTTATGGCATATCAGCACTGCATAGTTTCCTTTTGTCCATAGCATAGCATGATCCTTGCATCTAATGGCAAAATTTTTGGTTATCTGTATTTAAATATCTTCCACCATGATTTCATGAGGATTTTCATCACTCATGTCATTCGGTGAGGATATTTAAATAGGGGCAACTATCATACCCCAAAATTTACCCTTAGATTCTTTGATCTTTCTCATATCATTTAGGTCAATCATATTGGATAACTAACCAGTTTTTCAGCTTTGTTTTGCTTTGTTTCACCTGTGAAATCAGGGTTTGCTTCAGAAGACTTCAAAGGTGTTTGAATTAGGTTTGGTCAGGAGGTTTCCTAATAAGGTGGATTTCCTTTGGTCAGAAACTGTTTCTTTCACTTTTTGTACTCAAGTCTGAGGTAAAAGTGTGGAGTTTTCAATTGTCATGAGCAATGCCTATATGAGGTTTATCAAGGCATGACATCAGTTCTCTGAATGGCCACAAGGTAGTTTTGTTTGAGGTTCATCAATGGTTTGACTAGAAAGACTAAGGATCAGGATTTTGGAGGATTAGGGTTCCTTATCTTTGTTGTTTATGATCTACAATTGAATTTAGTTATGGTCTCTTGAGGCTATCAGGTTCAACATGTGTGCAAATGTTGATTTGGTGGTTAAGATTTTCAATATCGGTTTGAGGATTCGTCAGGATGTTGTCCAATCAAGCTAGGTTTGAGCTTATGTTGTTGTTCAGGAGGTGCGACAGTCAAAGATAATGTGAAAATACTTCATTTCCATATCCATTTTCATAACCACCTTTTCATTCCAAATCTTATCCAATTTTCCACTTACCCATTTTTTCTAGTCCAATTCTAAACCATTTTATTTTCATATATCCACATCCATTTACAACCCACTTTGTATCCACCTTAATAATTATATTTTTCTCTATTGATTTTATTTTATTTAATTTTTTATATCCATAGTTACATTTCCTCATTTTATCCTTTAAATTTATTTATCATAAAAAAAACCACAAGTTATTCCAAAAATACTATCATTAAATTCCAACAATAGAAGCCCATTATACAAAAACAATTCCAAAAAAAAAAGAAGAGAAAACAAAAACATGATACAAATAAATGAAAGGCCCCATTTGCGGATGGCCCATCTCCAAGTCATACACAAACCTCATAAACAAAAAAAGGGGGAAAGTCAAGGATCATGTTATGTCAGTATGCTACACATCCAGGACAACAACAAGGCCGCTTTCCATGATACGAATCGTACGAGCTACCCTGCATAACCAAATTTGTGATAAGCTCTTACAAGCGCAAAACACCAACTGCCGTAACCTACTGCTACATTACACATTACTCCCAAGACATCTTGCAAACCTTGACCAAGAAAACGACATAAACCGCTCCACTTTCACGAGAATGGAATGTTATGACAGCTTGCTACCAACTTGTGCAATAAACGATAACAAGATAACAATAGCCAATACATACAAACAGAGTTCTACACATTTGTATTAGGATCCTGCATCAATGCTCTGCCACAAAAACCGGTTTCAACCAGCTTGCCAAGGAAAACTCCTACTATGCTGAAAAGGATATAACATGATAGAACAACAGAAGAAAGGAGAGGGGATTGAGTTTCTATCTCAGTTAAAAGGAGGAGGAGCTTATCAAAAACAGGGGGAGAAGAATACCTTTCACAAAAAGTTCAAATGGACAACAATACGCTCCATCAAAAAAATCTGTAAACCTCTTTGCCATGGTTTTCCGCATAATTTATTGACCCTTTCCATCTTCTCATCATCACCGGTTCTACACGCCTTCCAACTTATTAACCTCACCGTCAACACCACTGTGCACCCATCTTAACAAATACACAAAGCCACCACGCCTTGCATCCTCCACCATTGAAACCAACACACTACCTTCGAACAGATTACAACAACATCAACAACTCATATCCGCCATAACCTCACACACAAAAACTTATCCTTATATGTTGAATCACTCCCTTCGAATATGAACAAACACCACTCAACAAACCAAGCTCCCAGCGCCATCGGAGAACAACCACAACAAACTTGATTTCGTCACAAATCTTCCTTAAAAAGAAGGAAGACGAGAACGAAGCGCCGCGGAAACGAACAGAGTAGAGGAAGGCGGATAGATAAGAGCGTTGAGATCAAGAGGTTTCGATAGGAAGTGTTCGAAGTTTCCGTGTTTTGCTCATATGATTTTGTTTCCCAATTGTAGCTCTCATTCAGGTTTATTTTCTAAATGCATACTGCAAAGGTATAGGGTTTCTCGTGACCCCTTTGGTATTGCAAGCTGATTCGGGTCAACTTTGACCCACTTTCCAGGTGGAGCCCCCATTTGGGCTTGAATATGCTTAATTTTGTATTTTTATTTCTCTCCAATGTTGATTTTCAAGTCTTCGTCTTGATTAATTTCTTTGGTTTCATTATTTGAATAATGGGCTAGGCCCATGGATCAGTTCCACTTTTCACACCCCATAACCACACGTCACCCACCTTCATTAGACATTCCTTGATTTTTATGTTGTTGTTGTTTTATTAATGTTTGAAATTCATTTTAATTTTTGTATTATTTAAGATTTAACCTTTTTTTAGGACTGTTAGTTATTTATTTAGATTTAATTAGCTTTTATGTTATAAAAATCCAAAAATAGTTTCTTTTAATCAATTGCTTTTGCTTAAAAAGATCGGTGTTTAATTGCTAATCATTGTAAAGATCTTAGTTAATTTTGATTTTTGACTAACCTTGCTAAATATTTATATTTAATTGGGTTAATGTTTTCCCTTTTGCTTGCTTTGTACACAAACTTAACCTTGTCACTTGAGGTCTTTTCTCTTTAAAGTTTCCTATTCCATTCCAAAGGAAAAGAATCCCATGTGTTGACTTGTAAGTCATGTTGGATAGCATTGTCCATCTTTTCTCCGAGACCTTGTGAGAGTCTTGCCAATTGTTTTTAACTTAAAATTAGGTGTAGAGTTTGTAAACTCTATGTGAGTATCATTGTTATGAATGCTCATTTTCCCCTTTGACTTTTGTTAAAGTCAACTTTAGTTAGTTTTCAACTTAGACTTAGAGAGTTGGTTAACTCTATGTAAGTATCATAGTTATGAAGACTTACTTCCCCTTTGGAACCTTGATCGTTATCAAGAGTTCCTCATCCCTAGTTAGGTGAACTACGATTGCTCTGATTCCATCCTAGTTAGGATACGTAGGCACGAGATGCGACGTCTTTGTGAGCATACTTAGAAATAAATCCCTAGGTCTTTACCTTAGCCCATTTCCCTTAGCAAGCAAACCTTTAGCATAACACAAATACTAACAAGAGGTTCCTGTAGAGTACTACAGATACTTAGGATGCTAACACCTTCCCTAGGTATAACCAACCCCCGAACCTTAGATCTCTTAGTTGTGTTGTTACGTAGGTCACTTAGGGTTTTCTGTGATCTTTACCCTTTCCTTTGGATAAATCAAAGCTCGGTGGTGAACTTCATGATTTATGATTCAAGTTAACTCAATAGCTTGATATCCGATTCTCACTGCGACACCTAGCAACTCAACTATTGTCTCATTTCAAGGCCAACATTTAACAATTTCGTCTACTTTGAATTTTGATTTCTGAGTTATTTGATGTGATTAGGTCATGAGTGGTAAGTTTGAGTGTGTTATCTATCATGGGGGTGTGTTTGGTGAGTTTAACCGATTATGTTACAATGGTTTAGAGGAGATTTGGCAAGTTGGCCCATATTTTTGGATTATTTTGAGATCCTAGGTGCTTTGAAAGATTTATGGTACCCAAAAGTTGAGAGCTTGTGGTATTATGATGAAATGGATGATAATGAGCTAGTGATGTTGCAAGATGACACGTGAACAAATAGAATGAAGACGATTGCACTAATCAATGAGAATGTTCATCTACATATAATGCATCCAGTGTATGGGGAAGAGAAAACATTGCCTCTCGAAAACAATGTAGGTCCCAATGGTGTAGAAGACGACAGTTTGGAAGATTGAATAATGGTGTAAAAGGAAAGATTCATGGAGTTAGTTTTTGGATCTATTGATACATGATTTGGGAGGTGTGAGATTATGCAAGACATATACCTTTATAATTGAATAATGGTCCTAATGGTGTCAATAATGGTGTAGGTCCCAATGGTAAAAACAATGTAGGTCCTAATAACATTTGTTGTAGTTGAGGGAGAAACTAAATATTCACGAAGTTGGTTTTTAGATCTATTGATACATGATTTAGGAGGTGTGGGATTATGTAAGATATATACCTTTATAAGTGATGAACAAAAGGTGTGTACTAATATCTTTATAACTAATTTTGTTTTTGATAGATTTTATTTTTGATATCTTTAAATCTGATTTGGTATGACTAAAATACAGAGGTGTTTACCTGCACTTGATGAGTTGCTACCAGAAGTTGACCAAAGGTTTTGTGTTAGGTAAACATTATTGCTAACTCATATTTGATACCCTTTTATCCTTGTTAGTTTCTGATGTGGATGTTTGACATGTGTTATTGGCAGGCACTTATATAGCATTTTTAGGAAGAAGTTTCCCGATGTCAAATTAAAGGAATTGATGTGGAAGGCTGCTAATGCAAGTCATTCAAATTCTTGGGAAAAAATTATGCGTGAAGTGAAAGAGGTTAATGAAGAAGCATTAAAGCACCTTTGGAAGATCCCACCAAGGTTCTAGAGCAAATATAGGTTTAGAAATGGTCTAAAGTGTGGCACTTTGGTGAACAACATGTCAAAAGCCTTTAACTCTGTATTTGTATCTGCAAGAGCCAAGCCCATTGTGACTATGCTTGAAGAGATTATAGTGTACCTGATGCAAAGGTGGGAGCTTAACAGACAAAATATTTCCAAATATGCTGATGCCATTATATTAAATATCAAAAAGAAGTTGGAAAAAGAATTGCAAAGAACTAACAGTTGGATTGTTAGGTAATGTCTCATACTTGATTTCTAGGTAATACAAAGAAGATGGATGCATCCATAATTGATTTCTATATTTGTAACAGGCGTGCCGGTGAAGTAGACTATAAGGTTAGTCATATATCACTCATAGAAGAAAAGTTTGTTGTTAATCTATCAAAGCATGAGTGTTCATGTAGAAGGTGGGTGCTGATTGGGATACCGTGTTGTCGTGCCCTTTCATATATGAAGGATCAACATTTAAAAGTAGATGATTTGTCTCTGATTATTACAAAAAGCAGTGTTATGAGGCTTGTTATGTACCAATGATTTATCCAGTCAATGGAGAATTTCTTTGGACCAAAATAGATGTTGTTGACCTGCAACCACCCCCACAAAAAGGAAACCTAGTAGACCAAAGAAGAAAAGGAACAAAGAGGTTGGGGAACAGGTTAGAAATGAGACATAACACAAAGGGCCAAATTCGACATTAAGTGTAGTAGGTACCATAAGGATGGTCACAACAAGGCCACTTGCAAGCTGCCTATAACTACTGCTACTACATCAAGCTAACCACCAACTACTGCTGCTACATCAAGCCAACCACCACCAACTGCTGCTACATCAAGCCAACCACCAACTATTACTGCTACATCAAGCCAACCAACACCAGTTGTTGTTACATCAAGCCAACCAATACCAGTTGTTGTTACATCAAGCTAACCACCACCAGTGTTTCGCGTGAGAATTGGAAAACAACCGCTGATCTTCCAAATCTAACTTTGGTGACTCACATGATCGACCAAATTGATCCTAGGAGATGTGCTAAATTTTAAACTACAAAAAATACTAAAGGCTAAACACTTCGACAATGTTTATGAATAAAAGTCAATTTAAATGTGTGGTTCGATGGGAATGTAATAACGTTAAAGTGAAAGAAAAGGTAAACAACTTTGTTGAAAAAAGGCTTAAAAGATACAAAGTGTAATGCTAAAGATGCAAATTTCTAGAAAATAAAGGATGAACTCTTTTAATACAAAGTGAAAGTAAATTTCATTAAAGCATAAAATGGTGTTTTTACATTATGTACATTCTCCCAAAACTCTTTTCTCTACACACTAATACTTTGAGTAAATTTGGAGTGACTTGTACAATAGTAAACACAATACCCCGAATCCTATTACTAGATCCCCTATTAATAATAGTAAAATTAACTGTTGTTAACTGCTCAAAACAATCAGCCCCTGACAAATGTCATGCTGCATGCAGTTGCCTCTTAGATGTGTGCCACTTGTCTCGTTCAGAAATGAGAAAGCATAACTACTCCCTCATTTATTTGAATTTCAAATTTTACTAGTATTTAGCCAGCGTCTCAGTCGAAGGCGACTTCTCTAAATTTTAGAAATATTTTCTAAGTCCCAAAAGTCTTCCTTTCTTGTGTTAATGCCTTCGATTTCATTTATGGCAAAGACCCACTCGAAGGCTTTTCCTCATTACCTAAAGAAGTCAACATTTCAACCAAACACACTATTTTAATGTGGGCGTCGAATTTGTAAGCTAACAAATTGCCCCCCAAAAATTATCTTTTTCGACAATGCTGAAGAAAAAAAGGCTATTTTTTGATAGTGTCTTATTCGACACCACCTTTCGACCCCCACGTAGGTGTCAATGTAACTGACCACGCATGACTTAAAAGAAACAGTTCAGTTACTTTTCAAGCACATCCATGACGTCATGGCCAATTATGAAAACAATTTCTTGGAAATCCCACCAAATTCCAGACCATCATCATCTCTCCTAGGACCTATGAAATCGTGGGTATAGGTAATAACTGCCACCGCCCCCACTTTTGCTCCTAGAACACCATATGTACCACTACCTTTTAGCCCTCAATGATGAATAGTGACATTTGGTTACTTCTAGACGTCTTATAAATAATCTCCTCAGAAATAATTTCCACTTTTTCCAACTCCAAGCTATCACTACGCATTTCTTCCAAACACTCCCAACTTTTCTTCAGTAAACTCATTTTTTACTAAACCCTTAATAATGGCATCCTCCACTGCTGTTGCTTAAGATCAGAAGAAAAACACAAAGCTTAAGGGGAAAAAGAGTGTGTCTTTGCTTCCTCCCTTTGCTACACTAAGCGGGCCCAAAGTGGTGAAAAACCAACAGTTCATTCCTGAACCTTTCATAGAAGAGAAGAGGCGCATCTACGAATCACAGGTAATGATTCCCGTGACTGTTTCAGGTAAACCCTTAGTTTTAGCTGGTCCTATATCTCCCTTAGGAACAAATTATTTAACCCTTAGTGACTTATTTCCCTCCTATCGCCAGACTAAACCCTTAGGGTAGAAAGATCAAACAAAAGTAGCCACTGAAGGTCCTGATAGTATAGCTTTACACAATGTAGACCTAAAGTATCTGAATGATGGATCCAGGCTGTTTAGAGAAACTCCCTATTTCAAAGATTTTGACCTTTATTTGAACTGGTTGACCAAAGTAGAGAAGGTCAAGGCAGAAGCTTGGAAGACAACTGGGATTTACGACTTGATCATGATGTCGAAGACAGGTCCCACCTAATGCCCCATTCTGCTGGCCTCTTCTTTATATTTCTGGGATAGTACCCACTATACCTTTCACCTTCCTTGTGGGATGATGTCACCCATATAACAGCCCAAATTTCATTAATTAATTATTAATGTTAATTAATTTAATTAATTGACTTATTTTAATTATTGGATTTATTTGGTAGAGAAATTGTGAGAAGAGAAATGGGAAGGAAAGAAAATAAGGAAGTATATAAGGAAAGTGGAAGAGAAAAGAAAAGATAGTAAGATAAAGGAATTAGAAGAGAAAGAATAAAGAAAGAGGAGAAAAGAGAAGAGAAGAGGGAAACTTGGAGAAATCATCAAGAATCAACACCAAGCTTCTATTCAAATCAAGGTAAGGGTGAGAAACATTATTATCTAGTCAATCTATGTGGTTATGTATGTGTCGGTTTGGTTTATTGTGAGTTTCCACCATTTTCCCATTTAGGGCAAAAGTGATTTAATCGGTAGAATCGTAGTTTAATCGGTTAGAAACTGGAAATAATGCCGTAGAATAGTCGGGTGATGTGTGGTTAAGTTGTTGGTACTGATTTAGTGAAGAATCGGTCGATTATTGGTGGATTGGAAGTTGGGGACAGATTGAGGGTTCTGTCTTCGCAGATTCGCTGGTTCTCGCCAGGTGAATGAAGGCAAAGCTCAGCGAATGCTAGTGAATAATTCATAATTAATCCCAGTGGTCTTCGCTGGCAAGTTCGCCAGGCGAAGGATAGGTAGCGAAGGTTCGCCAGGCGAATCCTTCAGCAAAGGGCAGCGAACCAATTCAGTAGCCACTGACTTTGCTTGCTAGGGAGTTCGTCGGGCGAAGGTCCAGCGAGCATTCGCTACGAGGCTTTGCCAGGCGAATGGTGGCGAATCAGACATAGTTGTTTCTGTTCTGTGATTTTCATCCGATGAGTGGTTGCTTGGTTCGAATAGGTTAATACGCATATGAATCGAATAGTATGTGTACTATTGAAAAGAGATATGTTGTGGGTAGCCGTAAGGCGTGAATCCTAGATTATAAAATGTAATTGATAACGGAATGCATTGTTTAAATCGAATAATAATGCATGAGAATATATTATGAGTATGTGTGCATTGTGCGCTAATGTAGTGATAGTATTGAATTATGAATACATTGATGATGTTGTGTATAATTATGTGATAAGTATACATGAGAACACATTAGTGAATATGTGTGTATTGTCTAATAAGTATGTGAATGCATATTGTTGTATGCTAATGTATGTAATGCATGGGAACATATCGTGGATATGTGTGCATTGTTTTGATGAATGTGATGATGGTATTGAATATGAATGCCTTGAATTGTTATGAATATGTTGTGTGTGCAATCATATTGTAATTCTTGAAGGGATGAATTATTTGAATGCATGGGATTAAGATGCGGGTCTTAAGTGCATTTTTGTTGGTTGATTGCATATGCATCATTTAGTCAAGAGGCAATGTTTGCTAGTTTCGTGGAGACTAGTGGTTTGTCCCAAACCTAGAAGGGTGGGTTTGAAGCCTAGGGGACGGGCTTTGTTGTTACCGGTCTAGAAGGGTGGACCCGGTTTAAGTGTAAAAATCGAAAAATGATAACAAGTGTTGGTACCACATTGCATTGAGTTGCATTGAGTTGTTTTGGAGTCACATAGCATAAATGTCATTGATATATGAAATATGCTTGTGAGTGAATGTATATTGGATAATTGTGAATTGTGCATGATGATATATGCTAGATGAATATCCATATTTGTTCATATGTATGATGAGATGTATATGACTATGAAAATGAATTGTGGTGAGAAATGTGGATTATATGTAATTGTTACTTGTAGATATATATAATCTTATGCATTGATTATTATGGTAATATTTCTCACCCTTCTGTTGTTTTATAATGCTCTATGAGGCATTGCAGATTAGGTTGCTGGAGGTTTCTTTTGTGAAGTATAACTTCATTCTTTTGAGTCGGACTGCTCTGATAATGTAACACCGGGTAGTTAGGCTTGTATAGCATTCTTTTGTGATACACTTGTGATGTATCAGTTGATGATGTTTGTAACATGAATGATATTGATGAACCAACTGGATAACATGTATTTATGTGATTAAATGTTTTAAGGTAATTCAAATGTTTTATCTTCCGCTTTAATTCTAAATATCGAGATGTGGGTTTAAGGACTAAGTTCCTCTACTTTGAAAACTATCCCACTGTTGCATATTTCTATAGAGCAGGTGTTGAGTGTTTTATTGGTAATAATGTGACATACTTCTTTTATACCTTATTTTAAATTATACGCTGATAAAATTTATATGTGTCTATATATATATATATATATATATATATATATATATATATATATATATATATATATATATATATATATATATATATATATATATATATATATATATATATATATATATATATATATATATATATATATATATATATATATATATATATATATATATATATATATATATATATATATATATATATATATATATATATATATATATATATATATATATATATATATATATATATATATATATATATATATATATATATATATATATATATATATATATATATATATATATATATATATATATATATATATATATATATATATATATATATATATATATATATATATATATATATATATATATTATTGTTTATTTGGGGGTATAGAAGGGGGTGTTATATTAAGTGGTATCCGAGTAGGTCGGTCAGTCCGGCCAAGTTGTTAGTGTGTTGTTCTCCGTGTATATTGATATGTGTGTGTGTTACACTATCGATATTGGTGTTCTTACGTGGTTCTGTTGTTGGAATTCAGTAAGATGGTTGCAGGTAAGAATGACGAAGCAATTGCGGAGGCTTTGACGAGATTGGCTGGGGCAATTGGACAGAATCCTCAGGCCAACGTGAATGTGAGGAATAATGCTGATGAGGAATTTCGTGCTTTGGGAAGGTTCCAAAAGAATAATCCACCGACATTCAAGGGAACCCACGAGCCTGACAAAGCACAAATTTGGTTGAAAGCTATTGAGAAGATTTTTCGGGTTATGAATTGTTCGGATGCAGAGAAGGTGCACTTCGGAACTCATATGCTCGAAGAGGAAGCCGAGGACTGGTGGAGTAATACTCGCCAAAGATTTGAAGAGGATGAGATTGTGATTACTTGGAATCTTTTTAGAGAGATATTTCTGGAGAAGTATTTTCCAGAAGATGTGCGGGGAAAGAAAGAGATTGAATTCCTTGAACTGAAGCAAGGTAATTCGACGGTAGCTGAGTATGCGGAAAAATTTAAGGAGGTTATCAAGTTTTATCCTCACTACAACACTGTTAATACTCAGAGATCTAAGTGTCTCAAATTTGTGAATGGTTTGAGGCCTGAGATCAAGCAAGCTATAGGTTATCAGGAAATCCGGCGATTTTCTGAGTTGATAAACAAAAGTAGGATTTATGATGAGGATAGTAGGGCTCGGTCTAGCCACTACAAGAACCTAAGTGATAAGAAAGGAAAAGGGCAATTCTGAGGAAAACCTTATGTGACTCCTGCTGAAAAGGGGAAACAAAGGGTTGGTTTCGGTAAGAAACCAAGTGGGGGAGTTTCTACTCCGGTGAGGTGTTATAGGTGTGGTGAAGAGGGACATCGTGCTCCGAAATGCAAAAGTGTTGAGAAAACGTGTTTCAAGTGTGGCAAGCCAGGCCACAAGGCTCTTGAGTGCATAAGCGGTACGGGTGTGACTTGCTACAATTATGGTGAGCAAGGGCACATTAGTACAAAATGTGATAAGCCGAAGAAGAATCAAGGGAGCAGAAAAGTGTTCGCTCTATCTGGATCTGAGACTGCTAGTGATGATTGCATGATCAGAGGTACGTGTTTTATTAATGGTATACCTTTGATCGCTATAATTGATACTGGAGCTACGCATTCTTTTATTTCTCTGAAGTGTGTTAGAAGGTTGAATCTTGAAATGTCTGTTATTGGTGGTGGCATGGTTATTGATACTCCTACTATGGGTTCGGTAACTACACCGTATGTGTGTTTGAATTGCCCTTTGAGTATTTTCGGTAGAGACTTTGGGGTTGATTTAGTGTGTCTTCACTTAGATCAACTTGATGTCATTCTGGGAATGAATTGGTTAAAATTCAATCGTGTTTATATTAACTGTTTTGATAAAACGGTTATTTTTCCTGAACCGGGTGATGAAGGAAATTTGTTTATGACTGCTAAGCAAGTGAAAGAATCAGTGCGAGATGGTGCAAGGGTATTTATGTTGATGGCAACTTTGAGTATTGGTGGAAGTGAGGCAATTGATGCCTTACCAGTCATCCGTGATTTTCCGAAAGTTTTTCCTGATGAGATAAGGGATTTACCATCGGAACGAGAAGTGGAGTTTTCGATTGACCTGATTCCTGGAACCAGTCCGATATCGATGGCTCCATATCATATGTCTGCATCGGAATTGAAAGAGTTGAAGAGTCAACTTGAAGATTTACTTGAGAAGAGGTTTATTCGTCCGAGTGTGTCGTCGTGGGGTGCACCGATGTTGTTGGTTAAGAAGAAAGAAGGTTCTATGAGACTCTGTGTGGATTACAGACAGTTGAACAAGGTGACTATCAAGAACAAGTATCCACTTCGAGAATTGATTATCTGATGGATCAGTTAGTTGGTGTAAGTGTGTTCAGTAAAATAGATTTGAGGTCTGGGTATCATCAGATTCGTGTGAAAGCTGAGGATATTCAGAAGACTGCTTTTAGAACAAGGTATGGACACTATGAGTATTCTGTAATGCCATTTGGTGTAACTAATGCACCAGGTGTATTTATGGAGTACATGAATAGGATTTTCCATCCTTATTTGGACAAGTTCGTTGTGGTGTTTATTGATGACATTTTGGTCTACTCGAAGAATGAAGAGGAGCATGCCAAACATTTGAAGATTGTGTTATCTGTGTTGAAAGAGAAGCAGTTGTATGCAAAACTTTCTAAGTGTGAATTTTGGTTGAAAGAAGTGAGTTTCCTTGGTCATGTGATTTCAAGTGAAGGTATTGCGGTTGATCCATCGAAGGTTGAAGCGGTATCACAATGGGAGACTCCGAAATCAGTTTTTGAGATTAGAAGTTTTCTTGGTTTAGCGGGTTATTATCGTAAGTTTATTGAAGGATTTGCTAAGTTATCGTTACCGTTGACGCAATTGACTAGGAAGGGTCAAGCTTTTGTTTGGGATGCCAAGTGTGAAGAGAGTTTTCAGGAACTTAAGAGAAGATTGACGACAACCCCTGTTCTAATTTTTCCAAATCCGGAAGAGCCGTTTGTTGTGTATTGTGATGCTTCTTTGATGAGCTTGGTAGGTGTGTTGATGCAGAATAATCAAGTTGTAGCCTATGCTTCGAGGCAACTCAAAGTGCATGAGAAGAATTATCCGACGCATGACTTAGAGTTGGCTGTCGTTGTGTTTGTGCTTAAACTTTGGAGGCATTATTTGTTCGGTGCGAGGTTTGAAGTGTTTAGTGATCACAAGAGTTTGAAGTATCTCTTTGATCAAAAGGAATTGAATGCTAGGCAAAGAAGGTGGTTAGAGCTTTTGAAGGATTATGATTTTGGGTTGAATTACCACCCGGGTAAAGCGAATGTGGTAGCGGATGCGTTGAGTCGGAAATCGTTGCACATGTCGATGATGATGGTGAAAGAGTTGGAATTGATCGAGCAATTTCGTGATTTGAGTTTGGTATGTGAGAGGACTTCGTATGGGGTTAAGCTTGGAATGTTGAAGCTTACGAGTGGTATTCTGGACGAAATTAGGGATGGACAGAAATCCAATTTGGGTTTAGTTGACCGGTTGACTTTGATCAACCAAGGCCAAGGTGGTGATTTTCAGATTGATGAGAATGGTATTATGAGGTGTCGGGATAGAGTTTGTGTCCCGGACCTTGATGAACTGAAAAAGAGTATTCTTGAGGAAGGACATCGTAGCGGATTGAGTATTCATCCGGGTGCTACTAAGATGTATCAAGATTTGAGGAAAATATTTTGGTGGCCTCGTATGAAGAAGGATATTGCCGAATTTGTGTATTCTTGTTTGACTTGCCAGAAGTCGAAGATTGAGCATCAGAAACTGTCGGGTTTGATGCAACCGTTGTTTATTCCTGAGTGGAAATGGGATAACATTTCTATGGACTTTGTGTCTGGATTACCTAGGACGCCGGGTAATTTTGAAGCTATTTGGGTTATTGTGGATAGAATGACTAAATCTGCTCACTTTATCCCTATGCGAATGGATTATCCGTTAGAGAAATTGGCAAAGCTACACATCAAGAGGATTGTCAGTTTGCATGGTATTTCGTCTAGTATTATGTTGGATAGGGATCCGAGGTTTACTTCGAAATTTTGGGAGAGCTTGCAAAGTGCTTTGGGTACGAAGTTGCATTTGAGTTTAGCTTATCATCCTCAGACAGAGGGTCAGACTGAGAGAACTATTCAATCACTTGAGGATCTTTTGAGAGCTTGTGTATTGGAGAAAGGAGGAGCTTGGGATAGCTACTTGCCTCTGATTGAGTTTACTTACAACAACAGTTTTCATTCGAGCATTGGTATGGCGCCGTTCGAAGCATTGTATAGTAGACGGTGTAGGACGCCACTGTGTTGGTATGAGTCCGGAGAGAGTTCTGTAGTTGGACCCGAGATAGTTCAGCAGACTACGGACAAGATTAAGATGATTCAAGAAAAGATGAGGATTTCTCAAAGTCGTCAGAAGAGTTATCATGACAAGAGGAGGAAGGCACTTGAATTTCAAGAGGGAGATCATGTGTTTCTTCGGGTTACTCCGATGACTGGTGTTGGTAGGGCATTGAAGTCTCGTAAGTTGACGCCGCGTTTCATTGGTCCTTATCAAATTTTGTAGAGGATAGGGGAAGTAGCCTATCGTGTGGCTTTACCGTCGTCGCTTGCTAATCTCCATGATGTATTCCATGTATCTCAGTTGAGGAAATACATTGCGGATCCGTCTCATGTAGTCCAAGCAAATGATGTGCAGGTGAGAGATAACCTAACTGTGGAGGCATCACCTATGCGAATAGAGGATCAGAAGTTGAAACAACTTCGAGGCAAAGAGATTTCTTTGGTAAAGGTCACTTAGGGAGGACCGGCTAGTGGAAATGTGACTTGGGAACTGGAGAGCCAGATGAGGGGGTCTTATCCAAAATTGTTTGAACCAGGTAACATTTTCGAGGACGAAAATTCCTAAAGTGGGGGAGGGTTGTAACAGCCCAAATTTCATTAATTAATTATTAATGTTAATTAATTTAATTAATTGACTTATTTTAATTATTGAATTTATTTGGTAGAGAAATTGAATTTATTTGGTAGAGAAATTGTGAGAAGAGAAATGGGAAGGAAAGAAAATAAGGAAGTATATAAGGAAAGTGGAAGAGAAAAGAAAAGATAGTAAGATAAAGGAATTAGAAGAGAAAGAATAGAGAAAGAGGAGAAAAGAGAAGAGAAGAGGGAAACTTGGAGAAGCCATCAAGAATCAACACCAAGCTTCAATCCAAATCAAGGTAAGAGTGAGAAACATTATTATCTAGTCAATGTATATGGTTATGTATGTGTGGGTTGGGTTTATTGTGAGTTTCCACCATTTTCCCATTTAGGGCAAAAGTGATTTAATCGGTAGAATCGTAGTTTAATCGGTTAGAAACTGGAAATAATGTCGTAGAATAGTCGGGTGATGTGTGGTTAAGTTATTGGTACTGATTTGGTGAAGAATCGATCGATTATTGGTGGATTGGAAGTTGGGGACAGATTGAGGGTTCTGTCTTCGCAGATTCGCTGGTTCTCGCCAGGAGAATGAAGGCGAAGCTTCGCCGGGCATTAATCCCAGTGGTCTTTGCTGGCAAGTTTGCCAGGCGAAGGATAGGTAGCGAAGGTTCGCCAGGCGAATCCTTCAGCGAAGGGCAGCGAACCAATTTAGTAGCCACTGACTTTGCTCGCTAGGGAGTTCGCCGGGTGAAGGTCCAGCGAGCATTCTCCACGAGGCTTCGCCAGGCGAATGGTGGCGAATCAGACAGAGTTGTTTCTGTTCTGTGATTTTCATCCGATGAGTGGTTGCTTGGTTCGAATAGGTTAATACGCATATGAATCGAATAGTATGTGTACTATTGAAATGAGATATGTTGTGGGTAGCCGTAAGGCGTGAATCCTAGATTATAAAATGTAATTGATAACGGAATGCATTGTTTAAATCGAATAATAATGCATGAGAATATATTATGAGTATGTGTGCATTGTGCGCTAATGTAGTGATAGTATTGAATTATGAATACATTGATGATGTTGTGTATAATTATGTGATAAGTATACATGAGAACAGATTAGTGAATATGTGTGTATTGTCTAATAAGTATGTGAATGCATACTGTTGTATGCTAATGTATGTAATGCATGGGAACATATCATGGATATGTGTGCATTGTTTTGATGAATGTGATGATGGTATTGAATATGAATGCCTTGAATTGTTATGAATATGTTGTGTGTGCAATCATATTGTAATTCTTGAAGGGATGAATTATTTGAATGCATGGGATTAAGATGCGGGAACGGTCTTAAGTGCATTTTTGTTGGTTGATTGCATATGCATCATTTAGTCAAGAGGCAATGTTTGCTAGTTTCGTGGAGACTAGTGGCTTGTCCCAAACCTAGAAGGGTGGGTTTGAAGCCTAGGGGACGGGCTTTGTTATTACCGGTCTAGAAGGGTGGACTCGGTTTAAGTGTAAAAACCGAAAAATAATAACAAGTGTTGGTACCACATTGCATTGAGTTGCATTGAGTTGTTTTGGAGTCACATAGCATAAATGTCATTGATATATGCAATATGCTTGTGAGTGAATGTATATTGGATAATTGTGAATTGTGCATGATGAGATATGCTAGATGAATATCCATATTTGTTCATATGTATGATGAGATGTATATGACTACGAAAATGAATTGTGGTGAGAAATGTGGATTATATGTAATTGTTACTTGTAGATATATATAATCTTATACATTGATTATTATGGTAATATTTCTCACCCTTCTGCTGTTTTATAATGCTCTATGAGGCATTGCAGATTAGGTTGCTGGAGGTTTCTTTTGTGAAGTATAACTTCATTCTTTTGAGTCAGACTGCTCTGATAATGTAACACCGGGTAGTTTGGCTTGTATAGCATTCTTTTGTGATACACTTGTGATGTATCAGTTGATGATGTTTGTAACATGAATGATATTGATGAACCAACTGGATAAAATGTATTTACGTGATTAAATGTTTTGAGGTAATTCAAATGTTTTATCTTCCGCTTTAATTCTAAATATCGAGATGTAGGTTTAAGGACTAAGTTCCTCTACTTTGAAAACTATCCCACTGTTGCATATTTTTATAGAGCAGGTGTTGAGTGTTTTATTGGTAATAATGTGACATACTTATTTTATACCGTATTTTAAATTATACGCTGATAAAATTTATATGTGCCTATATATATATATATATATATATATATATATATATATATATATATATATATATATATATATATATATATATATATATATATATATATATATATATATATATATATATATATATATATATATATATATATATATATATATATATATATATATATATATATATATATATATATATATATATATATATATATATATATATATATATATATATATATATATATATATATATATATATATATATATATATATATATTTATTATTGTTTATTTTGGGGTATAGAAGGGGGTGTTATAACCCACTCTTTTTGACCTAGCCGCTATCATAGGGCTAAAACCTCATGGTTTGGTCTATGATCCTGAAGTGGATAATCAGGATAGCATATGGTTTTCCACCACCAAGCACACGTATACCCACTTCATTAATCATTATCACAACAAATGAACAGATATTGTCAAAGACCAAGAACACATAGCATTTCTGGCTATGTGGCTTTCTCGTTGTGTTTTTTGTACCAAATCTCTGTAGTTGGCCAGTGTTGCAGTGAGAATCGTGATACCAGGCTATTTACTAACTTGAATCTTAATTCTTAAATTCACAATCGGACTTTAATTTATCCAAAGGAAAGGTTTAAAGAAAGAAAAACCTTAAAAATGCAAATCGAAAAGTAAGGCCTAAAGCTAAGCAAAGAAAGATCAAAGGTTCGGGGGTTGGTTATGCCTAGGGTAGGTATTTCACATCCTAAACATCTGTAGTACTCTACAGGAACCTCTCGTTAATATTTTTGTTTGCTAAAGTTGCTTGCTAAAGGGAAAGTGCTGAGGGTAAAGATATAAAGTATATACTAAGTATGCTCGCCAAGACATCACATCTCGTGCCTATGTACCCTGACGGGAATGGAATCAGAGCAACCGTAGTTCCCCTAACTAGAGGTGAGGAACTCTTGATTATGGTTAAGATTCCATGGGATGTAAGCATTCATAGGGAAGTACTTACATGGAGTGCAGTGACTCCTAAATCTATGTTGAGATTGTTATGGTAGAGAATATCCACGGCGGGACGCTAAACATGAGTACAGAGACTCAGATCCTAAGGCTAGGATAACGGGTAAAGGATGTCCACGGCGGGACGCTAAATATGAGTACGACGACTCAAATCCTAAGGTTATGATAAAGGGTAAAATATGTCCACGGCAGGACGCTAAATATGAGTACGACGACTGAAATCCTAAGGCTAGGATAAAGGGGTAAAAGATGTCCACGGCGGGACGCTAAATATGAGTACGGCGACTTAAATCCTACGGCTAGGATGAAGGGGTAAAAGATGTCCACGCCGGGATGCTAAATATGAGTACGTCAACTCAAATCCTAAGGTTAAGATAAAGGGGTAAAAGATGTCCACGGCGGGACGCTAAATATGAGCACGGCGACTCAAATCCTAAGGCTGGGATAAAGGGTAAAGGATTCCCACGGTGGGACACTAAATGTTAGTATGACGACTTGGATCCTAAGGTTAGGATAAATGGGTAAAGGTAAAAGATATCACACATAAACCAACAATGTAACCGAAAAGGTTCAAAAACCCCCAAGGGGATAATCAACAGTTTTAAAGGTGAACCATTTAAATGTGTACAAACAAAGTTGAAATTCAAACTTAAATGCACAAGGAAGCCAATAATCCAAGTTCATAAATTTCAAATTAAAAACTTAAAGAGAATGAAATCCAAATGTTTGAAATGAAAGAGGAAAGATAAGAGGGTGAAAACCCTAAAACGAATTGTAATTTCCTCATAATGCAAAGTGTTTCTAAAATAAAATTTTTAGAATTCTTTAAGCATCATATGAAAGTATTCATTAATACAAGAATTTAGAAAAAAAGAATCACTCAAAAATGATTAAAAATGAAGGAGTTATGGATTTTTGAATATTAAATGAATCTAAATAAAATTAAATAAACTAGTGCTAAAAAAATAAGAAATGCCTCACCCAAGGCTTGAACTTGGGGTCATCGGCTAAAAAAAAAAACACCAATCCAACCACTATGGGCATGTGATATGGAGTGAAAGTGAAAAATAAAATATTAAAAACACTAAAAAATGTGAAAATACCCAAAAAGTGCCCTCGATGAGGGTTGAACACAGGTTTACAAGGCGTGACAAGTACTTAAAGGCAAGGCATTAACCACTTGGGTGGCGATACATCCATTATATCAAGCCACCCCAGTTGCATATGTACCTAGAATGGCGCGCAGGCTAGGCATTGAACAAGGCAAGAACATGATAGTGTCATCATAACTCACTCATTCCTTGACCAATTCTCATGAAATTTTAGTCTAACTTGCTTGATTTTTCATGAGGATCATGATAGTGTCATCCATATTTTGAAAAACTACACCCACACCAAAATTAGAATGCTCATGCAAATGGGATGTCTTGATGTGCATTTTGAGTTTAAATGATCAAAACAGATGCTCTTGGAGATATGTAAAGGTCTGATCATGTTTGAAATGTGATATTGAGTGAGTTCTAACAGAAGATTTGGTTCAAAAAGAAACAGAGCAAGAAATGGCAGGTGATTTGCAAATGATGAAAATTGTGTTTTTTATGAACTTTACAATTCAACAACATCAATACCTTTATGGCAGCATATTTGATGGCATCAAGAGTTAACAAACTTAAAGTGAAGATTGTCATTCAGCACATTTCCAACAACATAATTCAAAGAACAAAAGGAACAGGGTTATGTTAATTGAAAAAAATAGAAGCAACAACATGTTCTTGGTATCACCTTGTCAAATCTAAAAACATGTCACCTTAAAGAAATGAAAAACAGAAGTCTAATATGGCCAATGACACCAACTGGTATACCATGGCAGAGTATACACTTCAATTTGCAAACTTGAAAACTATTTGACAGCATTCAACAAAAGCAACATATTGCTACACAACTTGCTACAAATTTGATGACAACAAAAGTTAACAAGTTCAAAGCAGCCATTGACAGTTAGCTCTTTGTGTTCCAATCAACCTCCATTGAATGAATTCCAATCATGGCTCTAACAGTAGGTAAAAAACAAAATGAAAACCAACCACACAAGACTAAATTTGGTTAACAGAAGCAACAACTCGTGATGCAAATCTAATAACCTCAATACAGCCACCAATGCACACATATAAGTCAGTTAGATTCACAAAAATTCAAGTATGACAGTTATTGCTTAATGAAAGCAAAAATGGATTGGTCAAGCCAACCTAAAAACCAACCATAACAATTGCAGGTACAAACATTCAAACTGAAAGTAGGACATCATAAATTGGCAACAAACAAACCTATCTAGCAAACTATTCCATTCCTGGTAAAACAATTGCCACTAAACAGGTCTTAGTAAAAACTGGAAGAAGTAAAAGCAAGCTTCTATATATCAAAGTTCAACAGCAATGCTTACTTAGGAGCTAGCAAATTAAAACCTGGACATGGCCTGACAGAACCAAAAGCAATCCCCAAAATAAATGACCCCAACAATGCACTATAAACCCTAATTGTACTTGCACATCCTAAATAGAACAATGTAGTATAGCAGATCCTGATTCAAGCTGAAGTTCCATTGACAGTCACAGTCTCCATACTAAACCAAACATACTAGTTAACAACAAAAACCATGGTCTGCTCCCAACTAACTTATGATAGTAATAGCTTGTTAACACAATGCCAAACTCACACACTAATCAAAAACTGCTTTAGATGACAGCTCCCAATATAAATTCCAAATGGCGGTTATTTGAACAAACCAAGATGAGAAGATGTGATAGCAATGAAGCCTAAATATCAAAGACTCGTAATGTACCAATGTTTAACATTAGTGCTTAATGTAACACCCCCTTTTTATACCCCCAAATAAATTAAATAAATCAATTAGGCACTTAGAAAATTTATTTCATCAGAGTTTAATTAAAACATGGTATAAAAGAGGCGCATCACATTATCATGAAATTAAACACATACGATACCTGCTCAAAATAGATATGCAACAATGGGTAACCCACATCTCAATATTTAGAATAAAAGCGGAAACATCCAAATATTGAATCAATCACATTCATAAAGGTATATACAACCATCAGTTAATTCATGCTTTACAACATATCCACAGCAGATACATACACATATGTATCACAAAAGAATCAAAACAAATGTAACTCCAAAAGAGTCAAAGGCTTCCTAACTACCCAGATGTTACATATCAGAGCCATTGACCAAAAAGAATGAAGACATCGCTTCACAAAAAGAACCTCCAGCTTCCTACTCTGCAATGCCTCATAGAGCATTATAAAACAGCAGAAGGGTGAGAAACAACATCATAACAGTTAATGCATAAAATTATATATATATATATATATACATAACTCCATAATTATACAAGTTATACTCAAATTATGTTCTCACCACATTAAGCATATACAAATAATCATGTCTCTACACATACACATGAACAATCACTATATTTCCTCCAAACAAATCACATATAACATACACAGTTATATTCACACAGCCAATGCATCATACACAGATGACTCATGCAACTCATAGAGACCGACACACGACTCTATGCAGATGCAAATGCGGTACCGACTCATTAAACAAATTCCCTAAGGAATCGAGTATTCAGCAGATCCTCCACGGGATCAAGTACTCAGCAGATTCTCCACGGAATCAAATATTCATCAGATTCTCCACGGAATCGAATATTCAGCAGATCCTCCACGGGATCAAGTACTCAGCAGATTCTCCACGGAATCAAATACTCTAACCAATCCTCCACGGGATTACATGTCATGACCGATTCTCCAAGGAATCACACAATGCAACCGATTCTCCAAGGAATCAAATATAACCATCGTATCATACGAGGTTCTGCAAATCCTCCGAGGGATCAATCGACACAAAAATGCATACTATGCTCACAAACATATTCATTGCATTTATCACATACATCGCATATATCTATCATGCATTCACATTATGCACCATTCCACACATGGTTTACACACATATCAGCCCATCAATGCGTTTCTATTCAATTCGAGCAAATACACAAGATTATCAAATATTCAAGATTCACCATTTACTCTACAATCTAGGATTCACGCCTTTCGGCCACCCACAGCACGACATGTTGGAACAGTTCACACATCAATCATTCATATAGGCATTAATCATAATTGAATCAACCAAACATCATGCTATGAACAAACAGCAAAACAAAATAACACTGCCAGGTTCGCCAACCTTCGCCTGGCGAAGCCACGCAGCGAATGCTCGCTGGCCTTCGCCTGGCGAACTCCCCAGCGAAGTCCACTGGGAGTAATTCTGGAATTACTCGCTGAGGCTCGCTACCCACTCGCCTGGCGAACCTTCGCCAACTCACCTCGCCTGGCGAACTTGCCAGCGAATACAGGGTATTAGCTTCTGACTTGCTTCGCTACAGCTCGCTGGGCTTCGCCTGGCGAAGCTTCGCTGCCATTCGCCTGACGAACTTGCGAAGACAGAACTTCCATGGCTGTCTCAAAGCCCAAACTCCACACAACCAACCGATTAAATCCAAACCAATCACAGTAGCACAACCCAACCATCACCCGACTAAACTACATCGTCTAATTCGAGTTCTAACCGATTAAAACCTCATTCTACTCACAAAACCAACTTCTAACCTAAGTGGAAAAGGAGTAGAAACTCTACAAAATCCGCACATATACACATACAATCATACACATTAAAGAGATGATGGAGTTTCACACCCTTACCGATCGATTGCAAGCTTTGGTGATGATTCCTTGATGATTCTAGGTTTTCCTCTCCACTTTCTCTTCTCTTTCTCTTCTCCTCTTTTCTTTCTCTTGTTTTTCTTCTTATGTTACTATCTTCTTCCTTTTTACTCTCTTATTCTATTTCTATCTCTATTTCTTTCCTCTCAAATTCTTTCCAACACTTATCAATCAATTCTCACACTAAAGTGCTAAATGTCTAAAATGCCCTTTTTACTCTAATTCCCCGAAAACTCTCCGAATCGGTAAAATAGATAAAATAAGCAAACACCACATAATAACAATATATAATTTCTCAATTTAAACAAACATCAATTAAATAAATTAAAAGACTCAACAATTAATGGGAATTCAGAATCGGGGCGTTACAACTCTCCCCCACTTTAGAAATTTTCGTCCTCGAAAATATCACCTGATTCAAACAACTCTGGATGCGATTCTCGCATCTTGCTCTCCAATTCCCAAGTCATGTTGCCTTCCGCGGTACCTCCCCAGGACACTTTCACAAGCGCAATATCCTTGCCTCTTAGTTTCTTAACTTCACGGTCCAAAATACTAACCGGTAAAACTTCAACTGTAAGGTTATCTCTTACTTCAACTTCATCCATTGGGATCACATGTGACGGATCCGGAACATACTTCCGAAGTTGCGAGACATGGAATACATCATGCAAATTCGAAAGGTTCGGAGGCAACGCCACACGATAAGCCACAGCACCAACTCGTGCGACAATCTGATACGGACCAATAAAACGAGAAGTCAACTTTCTCGACTTCAAAGCACGACCCACACCCGCAACCGGTGTAACTCTCAAAAACACATGGTCTCCCTCTTGAAACTCGAGATCCTTTCTCCTTTTATCATGATAACTTTTCTGTCTATTCTGAGAAGCTCTCATCTTTTCCCGAATAAATTTCACCTTTTCCGTCGTTTGCTGTACCATTTCAGGACCAACTACCGACCTTTCACCCGTCTCATGCCAACACAGAGGTGTTCGACATCTCCGTCCATATAAAGCCTCAAATGGCGCCATATCGATACTCGAATGGAAACTGTTATTATAGGTGAACTCAATCAACGCTAAATAACCGTCCCACGCACCACCTTGTTCAAGCACACAAGCACGCAACAGATCTTCTAACGATTGAATCGTCCTCTCGGTTTGACCATCCGTTTGCGGATGATATGCTGAACTCAATCTCAACTTAGAACCCAAGGCACCTTGCAAACTCTCCCAAAATCTTGAAGTAAATCTAGGATCTCTATCCGACACAATACTCTTAGGAACTCCATGAAGCTTCACAATAGTGCCAACATAAATCTCGGCCAACCTTTCCAAAGAATAAGTAATATCAATCGGAATAAAGTGAGCCGATTTAGTAAGCCTATCAACAATCACCCAAATAGCATTATGTCCCCTTTGCGTATTCGGCAATCCCGTAACAAAATCCATCGATATACTATCCCATTTCCATTCCGGAATATCCAACGGTTGCATCAATCCACTAGGCTTCTGATGCTCCACCTTAGACTTCTGACAAGTCAAACACGAGTACACAAAACGAGCAACCTCGCTTTTCAATCCAGACCACCAAAAGATCTTCTTCAAATCCTGATACATCTTATTCGCTCCCGGATGAATACTTAAGTTACTCCGATGTCCCTCTTCCAATATCATCTTTTTCAAATCTGCATCATCGGGAATACAAATACGACCTCGAAACCTCAAAACTCCTAATTCATCAACTTTGAAATCTTCATTTCCATTCGTCATCAAATCCACCAATTTCAAATCCAACTTTTGCTTTTCACACACCGTAGCAAGGAAATCATTCGTGACATGCAACATACCAAGCTTCACACTACTCGGCGTTAACTCACAAACCAAACTCAAATCTCTAAAGTTCTCCAAGAGTTCCCACTCTCTAACCATCAAAGTATACACGTGCAACGACTTCCGACTTAAGGCATCGGCTACCACATTCGCCTTACCCGGATGATAATTTAAACCAAAATCATAGTCCTTCAAAAGTTCTAGCCATCTCCTTTGCCTCATATTCAATTCCTTTTGATCAAACAAATACTTCAAACTCTTGTGATCGCTAAAAACTTCAAATCTTGCACCATAAAGATAGTGCCTCCAAATTTTCAAAACGAACACCACGGCCGCTAACTCCAAATCATGAGTAGGGTAATTCTTTTCATGCACTCTCAACTGCCTAGAAGCATACGCCACGACCTTCCCATCTTGCATCAATACACCACCCAATCCTGACAAAGAAGCATCGCAGTAAACCACAAAAGGTTCCGTAGGATTCGGCAAAATCAAAACTGGCGCTGTTGTTAACCTTCTCTTTAATTCCATGAAACTCTCTTCACAATTAACATCCCAAATAAAAGCCTTTCCTTTACAAGTCAACTGCGTTAACGGAAGTGCTAACTTTGAAAATCCTTCGATAAACCTCCGGTAATAACCGGCCAAGCCCAAAAAGCTTCGAATTTCCGTAACCGATCTTGGAGTCTCCCATTGCATTACCGCATCGATCTTGGATGGATCCACACTAATACCATTGCCGGAAATAATATGCCCAAGAAAACTCACCTCCGACAACCAAAACTCACACTTAGACAACTTTGCATACAACTTCTTCTCTTTCAAAATCCGCAACACAATCCTTAAATGTTCTTCGTGTTCCTCTCGAGACTTAGAATAAATCAAAATGTCATCGATAAACACCACCACAAAACGATCCAACTGCTCGTGGAAAATACGGTTCATATATTCCATGAAAACACCCGGCGCATTAGAAACTCCGAATGGCATCACCGTATACTCATAGTGACCATATCGTGTTCTAAAAGCCGTCTTCGAAATATCTTCTTCCTTAACTCGAATCTGGTGATAACCGGATCTTAAATCAATCTTACTAAAAACACGGGCTCCAACCAATTGATCCATCAGATCATCAATTCTTGGAAGCGGATACTTGTTCTTAATTGTTACCTTATTCAACTGCCGATAATCAATACACAATCGCATACTACCATCCTTCTTCTTTACCAACAATACCGGCGCACCCCAAGGAGAGACACTTGGTCTTACAAATCTCTTATCCAACAAATCATTCAACTGCTTCTTCAATTCCACCAACTCCGATGCCGACATCCGATACGGGGCCATCGAAATCGGTCTAGTACCCTGAACTAGATCAATAGAAAATTCAACCTCTCTCTTTGGCGGCACATCCGCAACATCTTCCGGAAACACTTCAGGAAATTCACAAACCACAGGAAACACGTCGAGCTCAACTTTGCTCTCCACCGACAACGATGCAAACAAACCAAACAACTGAGCTTCGTCCGCTAAAAGTTTCTTCAACTCTTTAGTGGAAAGAAAACTCTCGTTTTCACCATCTTCCAAAGAAGGAAACCTTACCAACTTGTGATAGCAATCCAAATGAACTCTATTAAATTGCAACCAATTCATACCCAAGATTACGTCCAAACCTTCCAACGGCAAACACACTAAATCCATAACGAAGTCCTTACCATACATGGTCAAAGGACAACTTGCACACACCAAAGAAGTAGTTACCGACCCCGAAGCGGGAGTCCCAATAACCATACCACTACTCAAAGAAACCATACACAAATCCAACCGCTTAGCACACGCAAGAGAAATGAACGAGTGAGTCGCTCCAGTATCAATAATAGCAACTAAAGGCATATCATTAATAAAGCATGTACCTTTAATCAAACGATCTGCCGCATTAGTGGCGTCTGAACCTGCTAATGCGAACACTTTTCCGCCCGCCGGAGCTTGCTTCGGTTTGGTACAATTCGGGCTAATGTGACCCACCTCGCCACAATTAAAACACTTCACAGCATTCTTTCTACACTCTGCTGCATCATGACCAAAGAGTCCACAGTTGGAACACTTCGCCTTGAACTTTCCACAATCATAAGACTTGTGGCCAATCACGCCACACTTAAAACATTTGATCGCACCGGAACCTCCTCCGGGTCTCCTATCAAAGTTTCCCTTATGTTTGCCCTTCTCAGCAGGCGTCACATAAGGTCCGCTTCGTACTTGCTGCTTCCCTCTCCTCTCGCTCAAACCTTTATAATGAGTAGAACGAGCTCTACTGTCTTCTTCATAAATTCTACAACACTCGGTCAAATCCGAAAATCTTCGTATCCTTTGATAACCCACCGCTTGCTTTATCTCTGGACGCAAGCCATTCTCATACTTGATACATTTGGAAAATTCCGCCGTAACCGCATCATAGTGAGGGTGAAACTTCACTAACTCAGTAAACTTAGCGGTGTAGTCCACCACCGACATATTACCTTGTTTCAATTCCAGAAATTCCATTTCTCTCTTCCCTTTAACACTTTCGGGATAATACTTCCTTAGAAACTCAGCACGAAATAAATCCCACGTAATCTCCTCGTCGTCGACCTCAAGAACTTGCCTCATGCTGACCCACCAGTCATCGGCCTCTTCTCTCAGCATGTGAGTCCCTAGTCTCACCTTATTCCCCTCAGCACAATCCATCACCCTAAAAATTCTCTCAATTTCCTTTAACCATATCTGAGCACCATCCGGATCAAATCTCCCTTTAAACACCGGTGGTTGGTTCTTCCTGAACTCATCATTCGCATTCACGTTAGGTGCACCCTGCACAGCTCTGGCCATAGCCTCTAACGCCGCTGCCATAGCATTGTCATTACGACCTGCCATATTCTGAGGATTCCCAAAAATAACAACAAGGTTAAACAACCGTTCAACCAACACAACAACAAGACAGACACGACTGACTCAACACTGGCTCTGATACCACTTAATGTAACACCCCCTTTTTATACCCCCAAATAAATTAAATAAATCAATTAGGCACTTAGAAAATTTATTTCATCAGAGTTTAATTAAAACATGGTATAAAAGAGGCGCATCACATTATCATGAAATTAAACACATACGATACCTGCTCAAAATAGATATGCAACAATGGGTAACCCACATCTCAATATTTAGAATAAAAGCGGAAACATCCAAATATTGAATCAATCACATTCATAAAGGTATATACAACCATCAGTTAATTCATGCTTTACAACATATCCACAGCAGATACATACACATATGTATCACAAAAGAATCAAAACAAATGTAACTCCAAAAGAGTCAAAGGCTTCCTAACTACCCAGATGTTACATATCAGAGCCATTGACCAAAAAGAATGAAGACATCGCTTCACAAAAAGAACCTCCAGCTTCCTACTCTGCAATGCCTCATAGAGCATTATAAAACAGCAGAAGGGTGAGAAACAACATCATAACAGTTAATGCATAAAATTATATATATATATATATATACATAACTCCATAATTATACAAGTTATACTCAAATTATGTTCTCACCACATTAAGCATATACAAATAATCATGTCTCTACACATACACATGAACAATCACTATATTTCCTCCAAACAAATCACATATAACATACACAGTTATATTCACACAACCAATGCATCATACACAGATGACTCATGCAACTCATAGAGACCGACACACGACTCTATGCAGATGCAAATGCGGTACCGACTCATTAAACAAATTCCCTAAGGAATCGAGTATTCAGCAGATCCTCCACGGGATCAAGTACTCAGCAGATTCTCCACGGAATCAAATATTCATCAGATTCTCCACGGAATCGAATATTCAGCAGATCCTCCACGGGATCAAGTACTCAGCAGATTCTCCACGGAATCAAATACTCTAACCAATCCTCCACGGGATTACATGTCATGACCGATTCTCCAAGGAATCACACAATGCAACCGATTCTCCAAGGAATCAAATATAACCATCGTATCATACGAGGTTCTGCAAATCCTCCGAGGGATCAATCGACACAAAAATGCATACTATGCTCACAAACATATTCATTGCATTTATCACATACATCGCATATATCTATCATGCATTCACATTATGCACCATTCCACACATGGTTTACACACATATCAGCCCATCAATGCGTTTCTATTCAATTCGAGCAAATACACAAGATTATCAAATATTCAAGATTCACCATTTACTCTACAATCTAGGATTCACGCCTTTCGGCCACCCACAGCACGACATGTTGGAACAGTTCACACATCAATCATTCATATAGGCATTAATCATAATTGAATCAACCAAACATCATGCTATGAACAAACAGCAAAACAAAATAACACTGCCAGGTTCGCCAACCTTCGCCTGGCGAAGCCACGCAGCGAATGCTCGCTGGCCTTCGCCTGGCGAACTCCCCAGCGAAGTCCACTGGGAGTAATTCTGGAATTACTCGCTGAGGCTCGCTACCCACTCGCCTGGCGAACCTTCGCCAACTCACCTCGCCTGGCGAACTTGCCAGCGAATACAGGGTATTAGCTTCTGACTTGCTTCGCTACAGCTCGCTGGGCTTCGCCTGGCGAAGCTTCGCTGCCATTCGCCTGGCGAACTTGCGAAGACAGAACTTCCATGGCTGTCTCAAAGCCCAAACTCCACACAACCAACCGATTAAATCCAAACCAATCACAGTAGCACAACCCAACCATCACCCGACTAAACTACATCGTCTAATTCGAGTTCTAACCGATTAAAACCTCATTCTACTCACAAAACCAACTTCTAACCTAAGTGGAAAAGGAGTAGAAACTCTACAAAATCCGCACATATACACATACAATCATACACATTAAAGAGATGATGGAGTTTCACACCCTTACCGATCGATTGCAAGCTTTGGTGATGATTCCTTGATGATTCTAGGTTTTCCTCTCCACTTTCTCTTCTCTTTCTCTTCTCCTCTTTTCTTTCTCTTGTTTTTCTTCTTATGTTACTATCTTCTTCCTTTTTACTCTCTTATTCTATTTCTATCTCTATTTCTTTCCTCTCAAATTCTTTCCAACACTTATCAATCAATTCTCACACTAAAGTGCTAAATGTCTAAAATGCCCTTTTTACTCTAATTCCCCGAAAACTCTCCGAATCGGTAAAATAGATAAAATAAGCAAACACCACATAATAACAATATATAATTTCTCAATTTAAACAAACATCAATTAAATAAATTAAAAGACTCAACAATTAATGGGAATTCAGAATCGGGGCGTTACACTTAACCAAAGAAATCAAATGACAATCTATAATGCACATTATATAAATTTAGCAGATCCAGTCTTAACACAACCCTATGCATAAACTCTAATGCTAGTCCTATGCACAAACTCTAAATTTAGACAAATCCACTTAATAACAACAGTTCAGCATAAAAGTTGCCAATTCCATAAATGATGATGACAGTCTTGGTTATCACAAATCCAAACATCCAACACTAAGTCCTAAAGCTCTAATAGCAAAAAACATGAGTTGACAACTCAAACCTCAAAGCAGTTAAGGCAGCAAAGCACATTTTAAACATAACCAAGTCTATACCAATCTAAGAAACCACAAAACAAACACATGATGCATACTAAGGAGGTTTAGGGCTATATACCTCTTGTAGACCTCCTCAAACAAGCTAGCAGCAAGAGCAATGTATCCCCTCTCTCTTTGAGCAAACTTTGAGTTTTCTTCCTTTTGAAGCAACAAGTAGTTTTTTGGGACAAATCTAGCAAATGATGTTCCAATTGCTTTTTAAGGTTTTAGGCAGTTGAAATAACATAAAGGGATGGTGTTCAAGGTGTCACAATGATGAAGAATGGCTTGTGTGGTGATTTGGCTTGAAATGTGCATAAAAGTCAAACTTAAGTGTGTGGACAGTTGACTTTTTAATCCATGGTTCTTTTGATGAAACTAACTATTGGAATAGCTGCAAATGGTGACTTTAAGGGTGTGTATATGGTTTTTATGATGGTTTCATGGCTAGAAATGATCCTGGTGTGAAAAATGCAAAGTGGTTGTTTTTGGTGATTTTGTGAATTTCTTCACTTTCAAGCAAAGAGGGAAAGAGTGAGTGTTGTGTGTTCCTTGTATTTTGGATGGCCCTGGTCTCCTTTGAAGAGTGAAAGGAAACCTCTATTTATAGGCCATGAGAAGGGTTTGGGGCAGATTTGGATTTGTGGTATTCAAACTTGCATTTTGATGGGAAAAACCTTAATATTTTAAAAGTGATTCCATATCTGCTGGTTTGAGATTAACTCCATCAGTTAATACCCTCACTACCAGATATCCTTAAGCGGGTTGTGCTGTCAAAATAGAGATGCTGAAGCAAGCCATAGCAGCAGCAAAACCAATGCCTTTTACACATGTACTTTTGTACTTTATAATAATAAACAAAACGATTATGGCTAGATTTTTAGTTTTGCTTTGGTTCTCTTCACATCTGGTTTAAAGCTAACCCTAACACACCACACCAGGTGTTTCTTCATGGTTGGAAATGAACCTCATAGTTGGAAACCAAGTCTATGTTGAAATTTGAAAAGTTGACAAACTAGTGCTCAGGCCCAACTTGCTCCATTCGAAACTCTCAACTCAGAAGGGCTATGGAAGAGTTCTAGCACTTTTTGGAAAGCCCTCATGGAGCTCTACAACTTTCATGTTTTCATGATCTTCATATTTCAAGTGGAACTAGGTCAAAAAAACTCCTCAAAGTTGGCTGAAAACATGATTTGAAAGGCCAGAAAGTTAGAAATTTTCTAAGTGTTTTCTCCCTCTTGTGATGATTTTGGCTATAACTCCAAATCTATGGATTTTTGTGTTAGAACACAGTTTGGTTCTTAATAATATCTCTATGTTTTGATGATAACTATTATGAAATTTTGTATTAAAGAATTATATACTCTAAAATTTGATTGAGAATGTTTGCTGCAGATGTTAAAGTAAATATCACTCCAGAAGCAAATTAGATCTGAACATAAGAAATATGCAAGGCTCTGAAGCATCAGAAGCATCTCTTAGAAGATTCTGAACGCTGCCACCAGAAGATTCTGAGCGCTGCCTCCAGATGGATCTGAAGCAGAAGCTACAGAAGAATTTGAAGCAAGCCAGAAGCATCTGAAGCAACGAAGAAGTCTGTATGAAGAGTTTTTCAAGCACAGTTACTTCATAAGACTCTGATAGTACTAACGCTGCCAGTACTGAGGATCTGACCCAAAACTCTGCTCTGAACTTATATACGCTGAAAGTACACTTGCTGCAAAGACTCTGATTCAGCAAAACTCTGATGAACATCAGAAGGCTCTGGCTAACTTAGACTCTGACGATTCTTGCTGAAAATTGTTGAAGAAGATTTCAAAGATTATATCCGTTGAAATATCCAAACGACTCTTTCCTTATTTATGCTAGACACAAGAACACAGACAAAAAGGATTTCTCTGTGCATTCTTCTTCTAGGAAAGGTCACTTGATGTGAAGACAAAAAGGCTCAGACCTTTTGGTACACTATTCTCAACGTGAAAAGCTCTTGGATCACTGTGCCTATAAAAGCAAGTCTCCACTCATCTTCTTCAGTTGACGAAACACTTGAAAAGAATTCATTAAAAAGCTCTCATACAACTCATATATTCTTGCTATAATTATTTCATTGTTCTTAATCTTAAGTGAAAAATCACAGTTGTGATAAAGCTTTATTAGAAGCATTTTAACACTTGTATTTATTATTACATTTGATTGTAAGAGAACCTTAAGAAGATCTAGTTAGGATCAGTAGTTCTTGAGAAGACTTTGAACAGTTGTTCTTAGTGCTTACTATTGTAATCAGTTGATTAAATAGTGGATTAAGTCCTTGTTTGAGAAAGGCAAATCATTCTACATAGGGTGGACTGGAGTAGTTGAGTTCAACGAACCAGGATAAAAATACTTGAGTTTTTACTTCTAAGTTTTATCTTCATACTTATTCAACCCCCCTTCTAAGTATTTTCTCACCTTCAGTTGGCATCAGAGCTCCGGTTCTGTGTGTGCTACCACTTCACAGTGACAGAAAATATCTAGTGAGAAAAACTTTGATATATATTTGGTTGTTACTATGGTTGATACTTCAATATCTAACATTAACAACAAATATGAAGAAAGGGATAGAATCAGCACTAAACCACCTATGTTTGATGGGGAGAAATTTGATTATTGGAAAGACAGGATTGAAAGTTTTTTCCTTGGTTATGATGCTAATTTATGGGATTTGGTCATAGATGGATATGTTCATCCTATTGATGGGAATGGCAAGAAAGTAGATAGAAAATCTATGACAGAAGCCCAAAAGAAGGAGTTTAGAAATCACCACAAGGCTAGAACAATATTGTTAAATGCAATATCTCACACTGAGTATGAAAAGTTCACAAATAGAGAAACTACATTTGACATGTTTGAGTCCTTGAAAATGACTCATGAAGGAAACCTTTAAGTAAAAGAGACCATGGCTCTGGCTCTAATTCAGAAGTATGAAGCTTTCAAGATGGAAGAAGCTAAATCTGTTGAAGCAATGTTCTCCAGATTTCAAATACTTACAGCTGGACTAAAGGTTCTGGATAAAGGTTACTATACTACTGATCACGTGAAGAAGATCATCAGAAGCTTACCTACCAGATGGAGACCTATGGTGATTGCGCTGAAAATGGCTAAAGATCTTAACCAGATTTCCTTGGAGGAACTAATCAGCTCACTAAGGAGCCATGAAATTGAACTTGAGGAAGATGAGCCTCAAAAGAAAGTTAAGTCAATTGCCTTAAAATCTAATAAATCTGTTAAAGCGTTGCAGGTAATAGAGGAAAGCTCTGGAGAATCCTCATCTGAAGATGAAGATGAATTATTCATGTTATCCAGAAGAATAAACAAACTCTGGAAGCATAAAGGAAAGAAGTTTAGAAACTTCAGGAAGCCTGACCAAAGAAAAGAATCTTCTGGACACAGAAGATCTGGCAAAAAGGAGGTTGTCTGCTACGAATGTAAAGAACCTGGGCATTACAAAAATGAATGTCCAAAGTTTGTGAAAGAAAAGCCTAAAAGAAAATTTGATAAGAAGAAGAAGGTTCTAATGGCAACCTGGGATGATTCAGATACATCTGAATTTGAATCTGAGTCAGAAGAGGAATGTGCCAATGTAGCATTGATGGCAGACATAGAAGATCAAGAGGAAGGAATTTTAGGATCTGAATCTGACTCTGAATCTGAATCTGACTCTGAATCTGACTCTGACGCTGAAGAGGTAATGGCTAAACTCACTAAAGATGAACTTATCAAAGTGTTATCAGAGGTTCTGAAGAGCTATAACAATATTAAGCTCAAATACAAGGAGCGTCAAACCAATATTGTATCTGAGAATAATATTCTCAAATCAGAAGTGGCTGAGCTAAATGAAAAGAACTTAAAAATGAAAAATGATTTTGAATTAGCTCAACAAAACTCTGATTCTGAAACTGAGTCTGAATGCAAAAATATTTTTGAAAAATATGACTACAGCTTTCAGAAGTTTCTTGCTAAAAGCATAGACAGAAGCAAAATGGCTTCTATGATCTATGGAGTTAGCAGAAATAACAGAAAAGGAATTGGATATAAATCTTCCTCTAGAAAGGAGTTAAATCCAAAACCTATTGATAAAATTATCATCAAGAAGATTCCTTTATATTCCCATTTTAAATTTGGTCACTTGAATGATATTAAACACACTCGTTCTGAAAAGAACATTCACGTGTTTAATTTTAAGGCTAGTCAGAATAAACCCTATGTTGAAAAACAGAAGTTTAGACGAACCTTCAGAACAACTAACCCAAAAGGACCCAAGAAGATCTGGGTACCTAAGAGTAAAATAATTCCTGTTGCAGATGTTCTTAGCAGCAAGGTCAGGACGCCAGTCATGGTACCTAGACTCTGGATGCTCGCGACATATGACGGGAGAAAGGTCTATGTTCCAAAGTCTGGAGCTTAGATCTGGAGGTGATGTGAAATTTAGAGGGAATCAGAAGGGCAAGATCATTGGATCTGGCACTATTGGAAATGGTAACCTTCCCTCTATTACTAATGTTTTACTTGTAGAAGGATTAAAGCATAATCTATTGTCCATAAGTCAATTAAGTGACAATGGTTATGACATAATCTTTAATCAAAAATGTTGTAAAGCTATTAGTCAAAAGGATGGCTCAATCCTATTTAGTGGAAAGAGGAAGAACAACATTTATAAAATAAATCTTTCAGAACTTAAGGTTCAAAATGTTAAATGCCTCTTGTCTGTTAATGAGGAGTAATGGGTCTTCAGAAACAAGCTTAATGAGAAAGGAGAAGTTGAAAGAAATAAGGCAAGGCTAGTTGCTCAAGGGTACAGTCAGCAAGAAGGAATTGATTATACAGAGACTTATGCTCCTGTTGCAAGGTTAGAGTCTATTTGTTTACTCATTTCTTTTGCTGCACAATATAACATCACTCTATATCAGATGGATGTTAAAAGTGCCTTTCTAAATGGTATTATAGAAGAAGAAGTTTATGTTCACCAGCCTCCTGGTTTTGAGAATGAAAAATGTCCAGAACATGTTTTCAAACTAAAGAAATCTCTGTATGGTTTAAAACAAGCTCCTAGAGCTTGGTATGAGAGGTTAAGCAATTTTCTTCTGGAGAAAAATTTCATCAGAGGCAAAGTGGACACAACACTCTTTTGTAAAACATTTAAGAATGATCTTCTAATTTGTCAAATATACGTGGATGATATTATATTTGGATCTACCAATACTATGCTGGGAAAGGAGTTTGCTCAATGTATGCAGGTAGAATTTGAAATGAGCATGATGGGAGAATTGAGATTCTTTCTGGGAATTCAAGTCAACCAAACTCCAGAGTGCACTTACATTCATCAGACCAAATATGTTAAAGAACTTCTGAAGAAATTTAACATGACTGATAGTAAGATGGAAAAGACTTCCATGCATCCAACTAGTACACTATGCAAGGAAGAGGTAAGTAAGAAAGTAGATCAGAAACTCTACAGAGGTATGATAGGATCTCTTCTCTACTTAACTGCTTCTAGACCTGACATTCTGTTCAGTGTGTGCTTATGTGCAAGATTCCAATCAGATCCTAGAGAATCACACTTAACAGCTGTTAAGAGGATTCTAAGGTATTTGAAAGGTACTTCTAATGTGGGTTTGTGTTACAGAAAATCTGATGATTTCAAATTAGTTGGATTCTGTGATGCTGATTACACTGGAGACAGAGTGGAAAGAAAAAGTACTTCAAGAAGTTGTCAATTTCTAGGAAGAAATCTAATCTCTTGGTACAACAAGAAGCAACCCACAATTGCACTATCAACTACAGAGGTAGAATATATTGCTGCTGCTGGATGTAGCACGCAGATGCTCTGGATGAAAAGTCAGCTAGAAGACTATCAGATATTTGAAAGTAACATTTCTATATTCTGTGATAATACTTCTGCTATATGTTTGTCTAAAAACCTCATTTTACACTCTAAGGCAAAACATATAGAAATTAAACATCATTTCATCAGAGACTATGTTCAGAAGGGAATTATAAACTTAGCCTTTGTTGATACAGATCATCAATGGGCAGATATTTTCACAAAACCCCTTACTGAAGATAGGTTCAAATTCATTCTGAAAAATATTGGTATGGATTTTGGTCCAGAATAATATTTGTTAGAAGCAAATTTTTTAGATGTAAAATGTTTATAACTCTGAAGTATTTCATCTGTTGCTTATTAGATTTATGTTCATTTGTGTGTATTTGAACTAACCAATCTTAGAGGATCTGAACGTTGGCTAACGTTTCATTTCTCAAGAGAATTCATAAGCACATGCAAGCAAATACGTGTCACTCTAAATCTGAAAAGATAGTGTGTACACTACTGAAGAGACGTTTGAGGTATGGTTTGAATAGTGAAAATCTTGATTTTCCCCCCAATTTGTCAGAATCAATTAATGCTTGAAATGATTTTTATTCTCTTTCATTAATTGTCATTAAATTCTATGTAAAAAAACGTGCTTTGTATGTCTGTTGAGTGCCTTAATTGTTTTCTATAAATACCACATCTCACACCCATTTCACACTTTTCACAACACAAGCAAGTTTATGCATTTCTGTCTTCTATTCTCTCTTCACAAAAACCCTAAACCCTTGTCAAAATCATCTTCATCATCTTCAATGGCAACCTCATCTCCTACAGCAGCTCAGTTTCAATCAACCATGGCTGCAGTTACTTCTGCAAATATGGGTGTGACTCCATTCACTGTACCTAAAAGGACTTTGTTAACTCCTGTTGACAAACTTGAAGTTCTCTGTGAATCAATGGTGGAATTTGATTCGCTAGCTGAAAATGGATTTGAATTTCGTTCAATAATTGATGCACAAGGCTAGGTAAAATACTTTGACAGATTATTTGGACCAGTTTACCCTCATCTGGTGAAAGAATTCTGGATACATGCTTCTGTTTATCCCAAATTCATCTTGTCTTCTGTTCTGGATAAGGAGATTATAATTACTGAAGATCTAATCAGGAAACTCATAGGGTATGAGGAGACTGATGGAGTATGTCATCTGCCAGCTGGGCGTGTAGACATGGAAGAAATTTATGAGGAAGTCATCACTTCTGGACAGGCCTCCAACAAATTTAAAGATCTGAAGCCTGACTACAAAATCTGGGCAAAGATTTTTCTGGGATGCATTCATCACAGAAAATCTACAAATTCTCCAGATTATGTGAATAATGAACAACTCTACTTCATGTATTGTTTAAGTCATAACACTAAGGTAGATCTTCCTTACATTCTGTTTATGCATTTATGGAATCATATCAATGCTTCAAGAGAATCTGTAAAGGATAAGGGTCAGAAGATCAGAACATGGATTCCCTTTGGAAGGTTAATTTCAGACATTCTGACAGAGAATGGTCTGGTGACTGCTCTGTATGAAGCTGGAGTCAAGGATGAACTTGAATCCATTGTTGGAAAACCTCTGAATGCAAAGAGTCTTCAGAGACTAAAAATTGTAGAGGAACTCTCATCTGCACCCAAGAAGCTGAATATTTCTGAAATCAGTCAAAAGCGAATTCCAGTTGAAAACTATCCACTGTTTTGTGCTGAAGAACCAAGGGAAATAATTGTGAGATATATTGATGCATGCAATGCATATGGAACGCCCATTCCTGCAGATATTTTGAAAAGAGCAAGAGAACCAATGCCTGATGTATGCAATGAGAACACAAGGAAAATAGGTCAATCAGAGGCAGAAGAAGTTGCTGCTCAGAAGAAGCCAAAAGTTGCTGATAAGCCTCAGAAGCTGATCAAAAGAAAAGCATCTGGAGACGTTCCCTCTGTTCCCACAAAACGTATCAAGATTAAAGGTACCAAATCTTCTGTATCTTCTTTCAATAACATTGTTTTAAATGAATCAACATTTAGTTCTATTCCAAAACCTCCTCCTACTCAAAAACAATCTGTTCCTGCTCCATCTCAAAAATCTGAACCATTAAAAATTCCTTCCCCACAAAAATCATCTGATCCCATTTCCACTACTCCAGTAAAACCTTCTGTTATTCCATCATCTGAACCAACAACAACACCAACACCAACAAATCAAACTCCACCACCTATAACAAAACCAACAGAATAATCTGCACCACAACAACAACCAGAAAAACAACAATCAAACACATCTGAACCTATACAATCTAATCCAGTGGCATCTGATCCTACTGCATGTGATCAAGTTATTTCTGAACCACCTATATCTGAACCACCTACTTCTGAACCACCTACATCTGAACAACCTGCATCTGAACCTCCATCAAAACCTTCTGAGCATCAATCAGAACCAACCAACCCATCTGAAACAAATATACTTGAGACAGAGGCTCTAGACGTTACACCTCTCAAAACTGTTTTTGAAGTGTCTTCTACGTCTTGTACTCCAACCACATCCTCAAACTCATCAGAATCTGATATACACCCAGATATTCTGTCACCTCCCTCTCTCAGAAATCTTGCAGTTAACCAACCAGAACCACCTGTTTCATCAGACTCTCTCATTCCCAATCCCATTCCAAAACCTAAGCCAAGGAGATCTGAATTTGTATCCTTTGCTTCCTTTAAACCACTCCTCACTGATCCACTTTCTTATGTTTTGAAAGTTAAAAATTTCTATGACAGAATTGAACCATCTGACACTATCACCCCTCTTAAACCCAAGCTTTCCATCATTCTACCATCTGTTCTTCAAACCTATATAAAAGAACTGCCAGAAATGATTTCATCAGAACCTCTTTTATCTGATAAATCTGCATTCATTCCTTACTCTTCTACCGTATTTGATGTTGTTTCCTATGTATCAAATGCAAAACCATCTCTGTTGAATGCTTTAATCAGATCAAAAACTGTCATTTCATCTGATCCTCCATCCATACCCTTCTACCCTCGCCCTCTGATCACCATTCCAAAATTCACCATTCCACCTTCACCTCAACCCAAGTCAATCACATTGGAAACTCTTCTAAAACCAAAACCTAGGCTGAATGTTGATCATTTATTTACAAGTTTTTTGAAAGAAATAGAGATGTATTTAGGCTCTGTACAGAGGAAGTGCTTATCAACAATGGATGCAAATGAATCTAATGCTATTTGGAATAGCTTCATCAACGGATTCAATACTGTAGCATCAAATCTGAAGAACGTATGTTCTGATGATGCGAAGCTCAGATTTGCTGAAACTGCTAGAAGTTTGTTCTGGACTGTTAAAGGATCTGCACCATTGCTTCTTAAAGATGCTCCTTCATCATCTGAAGTATGTAATACAGAAGTGAATACTGAATCTGCATCTGAAGACAACCTCTGGCTATGACTCTTGTAGAACATCCCTCTGGATCTGCTGCTCCTGACTCTGAATCCCCTATGGAAATTGACTCTGTTCATGCTTCAGAATCTATCCCACCTTCTTCATCTGAGATCAAGAAAGAGTATCCAGATCTTGAAGATAAGATTGCAGTTCTGGAAGCTGGTCAATCAGAGATTAAGTCATGGATGGCTAAGAAAGATAAGAAGTCTGAAGACATGGCTCAGTGGATGTCCAAACAAGATCAGAAGAATGAAACCATGGCTAAGTGGATGTCAAAGCAAGAACAGTCATCCTCTGAGATCACTGATCTGTTGAAGATGATTTTGTCAAAACAAACTTAGTTTATTCTTTTTCATCTGATGTTTGCACATGTATTTGAATCTTATCTGATGTTTTGTATCTCTTGATCTATATGTATGAATGACTATGTGTTTTTCTCTACATAATTTATCTTTTCTGTATTTTCTTTTATTTGTCTTTTAGAAGTTCTTACTTTTTGATTATGACAAAAAAGGGGGAGAAAATAGATCTGAACTATTTAAATAAACTCTACCAAAATGAAACTTCAGATATATCAAATTTTATCTAACATAAACTCTAAGTATTTCAGAACATTTGATAAATCTGATATATTCCTTAAAAGAAACTCTGAGACTTCCAGATCATTTATAACGTATCAGACTCTGACTCTGAAACATGCAAGATCTAATGTTTAGAACATTCAAGCTCTAATTCTAAAAAGAATACTCAAGACAAAAAGGGAAGTTTCTATTCCTTATTAATATTCAATTCAGGGGGAGATTCATCATCTCAGGGGGAGTTATAATTATTTTCTTTTCTAACTGAACAAAATTTCTGATGTTTTTGTCATCATCAAAAAGGGGGAGATTGTTAGAACACAGTTTGGTTCTTAATAATATCTCTATGTTTTGATGATAACTATTATGAAATTTTGTATTGAAGAATTATATACTCTAAAATTTGCTTGAGAATGTTTGCTGCAGATGTTAAAGTAAATATCACTCCAGAAGCAAATTAGATCTGAACATAAGAAATATGCAAGGCTCTGAAGCGTCAGAAGCATCTCTTAGAAGATTCTGAACGCTGCCACCAGAAGATTCTGAGCGCTGCCTCCAGATGGATCTGAAGCAGAAGCTACAGAAGAATCTGAAGCAAGCCAGAAGCATCTGAAGCAATGAAGAAGTTTGTATGAAGAGTTTTTCAAGCACAGTTCTTCAAAAGATTCTGATAGTACTAACGCTGCCAGTACTGAGGATCTGACCAAAAACTCTGCTCTGAACTTATACACGCTAAAAGCACACTTGCTGCAAAGAATCTGATTCAGCAAAACTCTGATGAACATCAGAAGGCTCTGACTAACTTAGACTCTGATGATTCTTGCTGAAAATATGTTGAAGAAGAATTCAAAGATTATGTCCGTTGGAATATCCAAACGACTCTTTCCTTATTTATGCTAGACACAAGAACACAAACAAAAAGGATTTCTCTGTGCATTCTTCTTCTAGGAAAGGTCACTTGATGTGAAGACAAAAAGGCTCAGACCTTTTGGTACACTATTCTCAACTTGAAAAGCTCTTGGATCACTGTGCCTATAAAAGCAAGTGTCCACTCATCTTCTTCAGTTGACGAAACACTTGAAAAGAATTCATTAAAAAGCTCTCATACAAACTCATATATTCTTGCTAGAATTATTTCATTGTTCTTAATCTTAAGTGAAAAATCACAGTTGTGATAAAGCTTTATTAGAAGCATTTTAACACTTGTATTTATTATTACATTTGATTGTAAAAGAACCTTAAGAAGATCCAGTTAGGATCAGTAGTTCTTGAGAAGACTTTGAATAGTTGTTCTTAGTGCTTACTATTGTAATCAGTTGATTAAATAGTGGATTAAGTCCTTGTTTGAGAAAGGCAAATCACTCTAGATAGGGTGGACTGGAGTAGTTGAGTTCAACGAACCAGAATAAAAATACTTGAGTTTTTACTTCTAAGTTTTATCTTCATACTTATTCAACCCCCCTTCTAAGTATTTTCTCACCTTCATTTTGCCCATGGTTCATTTTAACACTTTTGTAAGGCTTGCCAAGACCTTTCCAACAAGCTTTGAACCACCTCATTTGGATGTGTGGTTGGGAAGTTATGGTCTTGCCCCTTTCAAAACCCTAATTCCTGACTTTTTCGATTACACCTCAATCCTTGATCCAATGGTCATGAAACTTCATGGATAGGTGTAATATGTTATTAGGAACATTTTTGCTTCACACCATGAGGTCAAATTCCTTATGGTTGAAGAGTTGACTTTTTGATCAACGAAACGATCGATTAATGACTACCGAGTCGACTGTTGACATTCTGGGTCTTCTGAGGCCTTGAAATTTATTGAGCGGGCTTCCCTAAGCCATATGAGCTTCATGGACCATAATTCTATCATTGGAACACCTTTTAAATTAAAAGTCAAACAACAGTTGACTTTTCCTGATCAGAAACCCTAATCAGGTGTCCTGATTTGCACTGTTCTTGATCTATGGATGACAACCTCAAATTGGACTCATACTTGACCCAATGTAGTATCTTTGATTATGTAGAGCTTATTTCATGGAGAATCAATCCAATACATTGACTGATTAAACCGTCGAAACCTCGATTTCTGACTGTACGGAACCCTGATTCGCCTGTAACTTAATAAAGACAAACTTGAAATAGGTTAAGGTTAGATAAAAAAAATGAATATGATCATAAAATGATGATTATGATATAAGGGGTCAAAATTTGGGGTGCAACAGCCAGGAAGTATCTTACTCTAGCCAACCAACTACATCTGAATCGAGGTATTTGTCTAAGTGAAATGATACTGGCCAACTTGTATGAATCTCTGAGCAAAGGTGCTGGTCGACTGAAAAGCCAAGAGAGTAATGGGAATCTCTTGCTGTCAGGGCCTTTCTGGCTACTCCAACTCTGGCTTAATGCCACATTCGATACTAGCCTTCCTAACAAAGGGACAATCAACGAAGAAGACCCAGAGATAAAGGAGAGGCGAGTCGAATGGACTTGATTGGTTAAGCTAACCCCTAGTGAAGAGGGGACGACACTCAGGAAATATACCTTTGGATTTTTTAAGATGTTCGCCAAACGATACGAGTTTACACCGCGAATGGCCCCGTTTGCAGAAACGAAGTATGACCCTGAATGGTTTACTAAGGCCTTCCCTCCCGCGTTCAAAAAAATGAGGCAGAGTCAATGCTTGTCTGGGAAGGCTTTCTGATTCCTCGACTCATCATCCACAAACTTAACCTTCAAAGGGGCCAAACAGCTTTGATGGCCTACCAGTCAAACCTTGTCTCTCGACAGTTTGGCTTGGTCCAAACATTACCCAAGTGTTTGTATGAGAAGAAGGTTCATGTGATCCTTCCCCATACTATCTATAATAACATAGATAGTTCGACACATCTTGCTCGACATGCCTACAAATCTCTTCTTACCCCTGTTTACTTCGATCCCTCTCACCTCTGCACCCAGGAATTCTATAACTGGTGGTCGAGGCATTACACTGCAGAGTTCCTCGATGTTTCTAGATTTATTTGCTTGATTGACCAAGCTTTTGTTGATGTGCAGGAGAAGGTCAAGAAAGGTATATATACTCACATCAAAGAGATTAAAGCCTTCCATAAGTACTTTGAAACTGTTTATCGATCAAATGATGTTAGTCGAACCATCCACGAAGCTGTTGTCACGCTGAAAGAAAATTTTTCAAAGAAAATGGAGAATTTAAAAATACCCTCGTACGTTCCTCCCGAGAAACGATACGAAGTGGCTTTTGCCTTATTTCCCCCAAAGACTCCTCGACTTCCATCTACTGACTTTGGAGTGGCCCTTGCCTCTCCATTTCCAGATTGGTTCATCTGTGAGGATTCTATAAAGATCCTTTGTCAGCAGTCGAAACCCAAGGCCCAGCGGGCGGTTCCGACTAAACACACGCTCGACAGTTTTAAAGGGCACCTTCATGTCAGTATCGAGGATGTTTGTATTGAATCCGAAATTCTTGAAGGTCGTCATCCTTCGATTTTATGTTTCTTTCTCTGAACTCTATCATTACTAACTTGTAGCAGCGTTATTTGTGTTGCAGCTGCGCCCAAGAAAAGTACACCTCAACCACTGGTTGAGATAAAGGTTGAAGGCAATAAGGTATTTGTCATGCCTCTTTTCTTATTAATATGGTCTCGATTGCCTCTAATACTTATTAGTAACTTAGGCGTCTCGTAAACCACCTCTGACACCTCATAAGAAGTTGAAGAGGACCACTGCCCAAATTATCATTGATTCAAAGGATGATGATGAATCTCCTTCTGAGGAGCTAAAACTGAAAAAGAGGAAGAGAGCCAGCCAAGCGACAGATGTTGCTGGTAGCCAATCTGACCCCAAGACAGCTAAGGTCTCTAACAAGACTACACCCATGAGTGGTGTAACAGAAACTTCAGCTAAAGTTGCTTCGAAACCAACCATCGTTCTTGTCAAGAGTGACAATTCCAGTCCTGCTGTTGAAGGTGTCAAGGTAACCCACTCCTCAATTTTCCTTGAAATTCCCATTCATTTGTACCTTGTTTCATAACTTACTTCCCCTTTGATTCAGGCTGATGCAGGTGGCTCAAAGCCAACCATAGACAAATCTCCTTCTCCAGTTACCATCATGAACTGCCAAGGTGAGCCCACCTATTGTCCCACGTCTAGTTTAGGCTCTAGAATGAGTTCACTTGGTGAAATTAATAAACCCGACTTTGAAACAACTCCCTCTTCGCCTGCAACGACTGCTACCCAACAGTCTCAAACTGATGACTCTGATCATGAGGAAGATGATGCACAACAGAATCTTGAGACGTACAATACGAGAGACATCCATATGGAGGAAAATGAAACTTTGGCTGATAGAGTCAATTCCCCAATGGACGATACTTTTGGTGTCGAAAATGCTGATCCAACAGGGAGTGAGGAGATGGAGGAAGACGATGAGACCATGCATCAATCTAAACTGGATGGCCAAAGTGATGAAAATATTGGAGATGAAATGGATGAAGACAAAGGAGATGATGGTCAAAGTGAGGAGGAGAAGATTGGGAAAGGTCCTAACAATGAGCCAACCCAAATCGAAGTTGCTGCCACTCCAGCCACTGCTGCTACCGAAGGTAAAGCAACATCTATTATGCGTGGAGCAGGCCTTAGTGAAAAGGAACTTGACGCCCTAAAGGTCAGCAACCCTCGACAATATATCAAGATACTTCTTAGCAGTCGAGGAAGTTCTTCTGGAAAAACTTTCAGTACTTTGACCTCTGAAGACCAAACTTTAAGCAAGCCTGAATATAACATCCTCCAAAATATCAAAGAAAAAATCTTTAGGGGTGACCTTTTCACTACCTTACAAATGGACCATGTTACCCGCATCTCTTTGAAGAACCTTCTTCAACAAGTTGACATCCATGTTGTTTCCCCTAAGTCTGCCACCATCATCCTAGAAGTTGGCACTATGATCGATCAAGTTTATGAGGATCTCAAATTCCTGCCTTAGATCGAAAAAGCCATTTCGACCAAAACCGGGTGTGAGGCTACCGCCTGAGTTTCTGCCACTGAATATGAGAACAGGGTAGCAGAACTGGAGGAAACCAAAGAAAAGAACAAGCATGAGATTGCCTTTAATGAAAAGAATATTGCTTCCTGGGAGCGGAAGATTAAGAAGCTTCGAAACAAAATCTAGAAGGCGAAAAGACGTAATGCTGAATCATCTGCCTTCGATGATTCTAGCCTCTCGAAAGAGCTTGATAATGTCATAACTTTCACCGAGGAAGCTCAACAACTAGAGAAAGAAGTTGCCCGTCTGAGGTCTGACAAAACCTTATCTGAAAGGCACCTCGAACTCTAGAAGTCGAGATATTTGAAGATGAAAGAGAATCTCCCATTTTAGCTTGTTGATTTCCTTGTAATATTTACTTTTTGACCATCATATGCCATAGTCTTTCAGACTTGATTATGTAATGATTTTAAGCCATTTTGACATTTATAAATACCATTTTTGGCTCTGGCTTATATATTGAATTATTCTCTAGTGATTTTAATTTCTTGAAGCTCTGGTTTATATTTTTTCAAATACTTGCCATTTACTTTCAAGACTCTTTTATCTTCATTTAATTCTTCGACTTCATAGGCTCCATTAAAAAATACTTGCGTAATTTGGAATGGGCCTTTCCATTTTGGGGACCATTTGCCCAAGGCTATGACCTTTCGATCCATAGGAAAGATTACCCTCCAAACCAAGTCTCTAGGAAAAAAGGTCTTAACCTTAACCTTTTTATTGTAATAATTTTCTACTATCTTCTTTTGTCTCCTCAAAAGTTCTAGAGATTTAAGTCTTTCTTTGTCTAAATCCACCAACTCATCTAACATTATATTCCAATAAGACTCACGAGAAATTTCATGATGTCTCTGAACCATAATTGACTGTAGGTAGATCTCAATGGGTAATACTGCATCGTGGCTAAAAGTCATTCGAAATGGAGTAGTGTTAGTGGCTTCTTTGGGAGAAGTTCGACATGCCCAGAGGATCTGGTCCAACGTCTTATGCCAATTTCTAGGCTTCTTTCCCACATGCTTTTTTATCAAACCAATCACCACTTTATTAGCCGCTTCGACTTGACCATTGGCCTGAGCATAATAAGGTGTAGAGGTTAAGAGTTTGAATCTCATCTCCTTAGCAAACTCCTACATCTTTCGACCAGTAAAAACCGAACTTTGATCTTTCGTGATTGTTTATGGGATTCCAAAACTGTAAATAATGTACTTTTGAATAAACTCGATAACATCCTCTTGATCTACCTTTGGTAAAGTTGCCGCCTCGATCCACTTTGTAAAGTAGTCAATTCCTACCAGAATGTATTTTTGATTTTTGGAGGATACATGTCAAATCTCTCCAATCAAGTCCAAAGCCCGTCCTCTGAAAGGCCATGGTTTGACTATGGAATGTAATTCGCTTGCTAGGACATGTTGTATGCCAGCGTGGACTTGGCATTCCTGGCAGCCCCTGACGATTTCAATACAATCTTTTAGCATAGTAGGTCAATATACGCCTTGACGAAATAATAGCCATTTCATCTTATGACCTACTTGGTGTACCCCACACGCCCCACTATGGATCTTCGAAAGGGCCAAATATGCCTCTGATTCACTAGGGCATTTAAGTAAGACCCCCTCAGGGATCTTTTTAAATAACTCGTTTCCTAGAAGAACGTAACTCAGAGCTTGATACTTAACCTTTCGCTCTGTAGACGCTTTTGGATTACGTATGTATTCGACTAAAGGCATCCTCCAGTCCTTGTCCGTCATACTATCCACTGTAAAAATCTCAAAGTTCTCCTCATCAGCATATCCAAACTTCGTTGCTTCTAGATCTGATGGACGTAATCCAATAGACACGACCTTACCTCTAGCTTTGATTGCCTCCTATAAAATTTCCTTCAAAAGGGGGCTATCGGTAATTTATTTTATTTAAGGTTAGTTTTAAAAAATATCTTTTTCTAAGCTAATCATTTATAAAATTGGATAAGATTTTGAACCAATTTCTCTTAGGGATACTTTCTTTTTGCATTTTGGCTCATGAACATTTCTTAAACTCAAATCATTTTCACAATTTACTTGAACAAGAAAGAGAGTCTAGAGCCTTTTATTCTCTCTTTCTTGATTCTTTTTTTCCGATTGTTTGGGCCCGAAAAGCCTTTCTTATGTTCAAATAGTCGATTTCTCTATTTCGTTTTACACGTAAATTCAAACCTCGATTCACGTCGAGTATTTTCTACAAGTCAAATCAAAACACTTAATAACTACTTAAACACAATTTCGATAAAGATGAAAAGGGAGTTGGAATCGAGCCTTTGGATTCTCTTCTCGATTGTTTGGGCCCGAGGAGCCTTTCTTAAGTCCAAACAATTGTCTTCTCTAAAAGATGTACAATATGATGAACCTGAAATCTATTTTCTCGAACACTTGGATGAAAAAGAGAGAGAGTCAAGCCTTTGACTCACTTTCCCAATTACTTGGACCCAAGAAGCCTTTCTTAAGCCTCGAGTAATCATCATTCTTAAGCCACGTTAATTATATCAAAACTATTTCTTAATATAAGATGAAAAAGAGAGAGAGTCAAGCCTTTGACTCACTTTCCGGATTACTTGGGCCCGAGGAGCCTTTCTAAAGCTTCAAGTAATCCTCATCCATTTAAAATACTTCAACCATCTTCCATCATTAAATGCTTTTCTTACTCAGTATCTTAAGGGTGAAAAAGAGAGAGAGTCAAGCCTTTGACTCACTTTCCCGATTACTTGGTCCTGAGAAACCTTTATTAAGCTTCGAGTAATCGTCATCTGATTAACTTACTTGAACCACATCCTATCCTTTCGCATTTAAGGATGAAAAATAGAGAGAGTCAAGCCTTTGACTCGCTTTCCCGATTACTTAGGCCCGAGAAGCCTTTCTTAAGCTTCGAGTAATCGTCATCCAATCCACTTACTCGAACCCTATCATATCCTTTCAAAATCAAGGTTGAAAAAGAGAGAGAGTCAAGCCTTTGACTCGCTTTCCCGATTACTTGGGCCCGAGAAGCCTTTCTTAATCTTCAGGTAATCGTCACCTCTAACTAAACATCTGATAAATTAAACCTCGTTTCCTCACCCTTGTGTGATCAAAATCCTAAAGCTTATTCAAATACATTCTCTTTTCCAAACAGATACATCAATACATTAATTCAATTTCTCATCGTCGTGCGAACTGTCAAACCTTTTCCTAAACGAGAGATATGGCGTCTTAAGAACGACACAAAATATTGCTTCGTTTGTAACCTACTTGAGTCGATATAAGTGGCGTGTTCCCTATGAATGTTGATATATGAAAGTCTATTCAAAGTGGTGCAAACGTCCTCTCCTCACTAGTTTAGATAAGGAAATATTTTCTGTCGAATACGACTAAGTATCTTTCGTTAAAGTCAAACCGGCAACCGTAGGTTGTGAAGGTGAAAAAACACTTAGAAAGGGGGGGGGGGTTGAATAAGGGTTTTAAAAAAAAAAATTAGGAAGATAGACAACAACAAGGTATTTTTATCCTGGTTTGTTTGAACTTAAACTACTCCAGTCCACCCTATTAAGGTGTTTTTCCTTTCTAAACAAGGACTTAACCCACTAAATCAAATTGATTACAGTGTCAACCACTGAGACCAACAGTCTTAGTCTTCTCAAGAAATTTTGACCACAACTTGGTCTTCTTAAGGAATTCTTTTTACAAAAGATTAAACTAACAAATTGTGTTTAGGATTTGCTTCTAATAAGCTATATCACAACAGTGATGTTTACACAAAATTAAGAACGAATATGAAAGTTGTTAAGCTTGAAGAATATTGAATAAGAGCTTATGAGTTGTTTTTCTTTCAAATGATTCGTCAATTCGTCAACATCGTCAACGTTGGAAAGATGTTGAGGCTTGTTTAAATACTACTTCAAGTCCTTATCTCAAAGATTGTGCATTGCTGTACGTTCTGCTACCTCTGTTTCCTTTTTGTCTTGTATTGACTTTTCCTTTCCAGGAAGAGGAATGTTTATACATGTGCTTTGTGTCTGAATTCTTGTGTCATGCATAAATAAGGAATAGTGTTGTTGGAGCAGACGTTGGGATTAGCAACGAATCTTTTCTTTGAGCTGGCATCTTTTCAAGTAAATAAGTTCTTCAACTAAAACTAACATCATATCTTCTGATGTAGTTCCTTGATCTTCAGATCAGAGTCTTGCAGCAATAATGCTTAAGCGTGAATATCAATCAGATCAGAGTTGAATATCAGAGCCTCTGTACTTACAACGTAAAATACTTCCAGAGTCTTCCGAAATAATGTTGTACGCTCTTTACTCAAATTCTTCTTAGTTTCACTCAGAGTCATCTGTAGTAGATCAAAGTCTCTTCAGGCCACGCTCAGAGTCTTCTGAAATGTTGCTTCTGACGCTCAGAGTCTTAACGTTCTTTTCAGTAGCAGATGTAATTTTTGCTTCCAGATGAATATATAATTTAAGATCTGAAACAAAAATACTTAAACACAATCAGAGTATATATGTCCTTTATACAAAATTTCATTTATGTTATCATCAAAACAATGAGATATATTAAACACCAATCTGTGTTCTAACAATCTCCCCCTTTTTGATGATGACAAAAACATAGGAAATTTTGTTCAATAATTAGAAAAACAAATATATAACTCCCCCTGAAATTATGAATCTCCCCCTGAATTGAATACCATAAGAAAAAAAATAAATACTTCCCTTTTTGATTAAGTATTCTCTTCAGAATCAGAGCCCGGTTGCCTGGTTTATTCTTTTCAGAATCAGAGCCTGGTTTGGATCCTGATTTGGATCAGAGCCTGAATTATCAGAGCCTGATTTAGGAGCTCTCAGAGTAACTTTTATGAATTAAGTTAGATGCAATGTTATAGTTCTGAAAGACTAAAATTCAATGTTAGTTATAATTTATTATGTCTGAATTCCATTATGGTAACTGTTTATTTGAACAATTATAATTTCCATTTTCTATCCCTTTTTGTCATATCAAAAAGAAAAAATAATTTTTTTTAAGACATAAAAGAAGATCAGAGAAAATATATGATAAAACAGATAGAAACAGAAACCAAACATATTCATTGATAAGCAAATATTCAGAGATAAATACATAAGCAAAACAAACATAATGTGCATAAACAATAGAAAACAACTAAGGTTGACGAGAGGCTATCATCTTCAGAAGGTTTGTGATCTCAGAAGTAGACTCTTCTTGCCTAGCCATCCATGTCTTGATCTCATCAGTTGTCTTTTCTTGCTTAACCACCCAAGATCTGATTTCTGGTTGCTGGCTTCAAGCTTAGCAAACTTTTCTTCAAGATCTGGATTTTCTTTCTTGACTTCAGAAGATGCAGGAGTAGATGCAGATGCAGTCTCAATAACCATAGCAGATGCATTCTCTTGAATCACTAAGTCATATGTTTGTTTCAGAACCATCAGAGCAGACTAATTTGACACTAGAGTTTCTTCAGCAGCAGACACTTCTGGAAGAACTTCTTCAGACTTAGATTCTTCAGCAGGTGCATTGTCAAGAGGAAGAATTGGAGTTCTACTCACATTCAGAAGAGTCTGTCTGATAACTTCAACAAATCTTACCTTTGCATCATCAGAGCAAATGGTTCGAAGGTTTGAAGCTACAGAATTAAATCTTGAAATGAATATATTCCATGTGGCTTTAGAAGCATTTGGGTTAATGCTTGTAAGGAATTCCTTCTTAATAGAAGCTAAACACATCTTTATTTCTTTTTCAAAACTAGCAAACAGAACATCAATGTTTAGCCTAGGTTTTCGTTTTAGATAGGCTTCTAAAGGAGATGGTTTAGGTGTTGCAGAGGGAGATGGTATGGAAAAAGTGGGAATTATGAAAAGAGGACAAGGATATGGTGTAGAAGGTTTAGTAATAGTCTTTGGTTTAACAGATGAAGGTATGGTGTACATAAAAGGTTTGATTCTGTGTACAGATGGAATAACGTCAAAAGGCATAGGACAATATGGAATGAAAGCTGATTTAGGTTTTGGAGTTGGTTGAGAAAGGATAGGTTCAGATGAGATGGATACATTTGGTTGTTTAGGTTCATAACCATGGAGTGAAGGGGTGAGTTCACTTATGGAGGTTGTAATACCCCAAATTTTACCCTTATATTTAGTCAGTCATTTCGCATAGCATCTCATCTGTGCATCCGCTAACCACTAACCAGTCATAAAGTACGTTTTGTTTTGCAGGAAATACCCCAGGGGCGTTTTGGTCATTTTGAAGCATAATTCGTAATTTTGGGCCTAATGAGGTTTTATTCCTAAGGCGTTTATTTACGTGGGTTTGATTATGTTAAGATATCAATTTGGGTTGGAAAATCTGATCTGTGGAACAGGGTTTTAACAAGAAATCATTTTTCTATCTTCCAGTCCATTTTAGAGGGAAAACAGTGAAAACTTCGACTGATTAATGGAACTTATTCATGCAATGGTTGGATCGAATTAATTCCAGGATATTTGACTAGTGAGATTTAATCGGATGTTGAGGTGTTTGCAAATTAAAGCATAGAGAAGCAATTGGGAAATGATTTTAATAGAATATGTGAATTTTATTCATAATATTTTATTATCATTATTACAAGTTTGCAAAGTGAATTACAAAGAAGAAATGATTTGGATAAAAAATGTTATTTATTCATAATATTTTTTTTTGTTACAAGTTACAGGGAATTACATTAAAGTTCTAAGGAATTACATTAAAGTATCTATCCTAAATCCTAAGAACATCTAAGTGTCTTCATGCTGTCTTTAAGCTTCGCCGCAAATCTCGACTTACCTGCACATCAAAACAGAACAAACAGAATAGGAAAAATGTTAGAAGTTTTTTTCGACACTCTCAGAACAATGTCATCATCGAGTGCTGGGAGTGGCACGACTAAAGCCGCATCCTACCCCCGTTACCGATCCACGCCATTGGCGTCAGATCAGGTAATATCTTTTCTTGTCTAAGGGGCAACCGAGAGAGATAAAGAGTAAAAGAAGTGGGGACCAATTTGATTTGCCGTAATTGGATTCGATTCAAAGCCAAACTAAAATACCATTTCATCAAGTAAACAGGTATCATTATCAAGTAAATTTCAAGTGAGTTCCACTGATACAAAGCTGAACAACAAAGCCCGTACGAGTTCAGACCTAGATGCCAATAGGTCTGAACCGTTTTTGAAATTTCCCAATACCTGAAACACAAAAGTCAAACAACATCAGCAGTCCAAACTCATAGCAGAACTTAAGACTAAAGCAGTTCAACTGCACAAAATTGGAGCAGAAAAATCAATCCTTAAAACAGCTCAGATTCGTAAGAAAAGAAGCCAATTCAGTTCACATTCATAAAACAGAGAACCCAGTTCAACTGCACTGAAATTGAATTACAAACAGGTCAACTGAGCTTGCCTCGAATAAGATCCCAACGGGCCAAATTCTGAAAAATCAACAAGTGAAATAACATCAGAAAAAGTTTGTCTCAAACCATAAAACAGAGCATGAGTTTCAACACCTGCGAGCGAAATTACACCAGAAAGATCGTCATGTATCAGTTCAGGGTGAGGCACGGCCAAATGAGCTAAGCACATTGGAAAGGTAAAACACCAAGTGTAAGGGCTCAGTTCACACATCATAGCCCAAAGTTCACAATGAAATCAGTTGAAATCAAAGTTGCTCAAACCGAAACTGATACAATCAAAACTCAAGAAAAGCCAGCTCAAATCCACATCTGCAAAGGAGCAAACAATCCAAATCAGTTCAAAGCAGATATCCAAACAAGAGGGTTTTCGAAACAGATCACAACCAATCCGGTTTCAATCCACAATATCCAAAATAGGTTTGGTTCCAAAACAGATTGAAGTAAGCCCGTTTCTGAAAGCAAATCAAATCAAGCTGGGAATATACATTCCAAATGAATCCAAAAAAGGAAGTTTTCGAACCAAATAAGCCATATCAGCAATGAATCCCAATCATATCTGAAAACCAGTAAAATCAAATTAGAAAAGGAAACTCCGATCAAATCAGAAAGATATAGTTTGTGAAAGTCATTGTCCCAAAAGGCGTTCAATCAAATAATATCAAATCAAATCGAAAATCGGATTTCATGGAAGAAAAACGAAAATCACAAGGCCCAAAAGAGAATCAGAAAGTATATAAAAAGAACAGTCTCACCGCGTCACAAACCCGAGAGGGAGAGAGGACAAAATTGCGAAACCTAACGAATAACCATCGGTAGCCGTTAAACTCGAACGAAGGAAAGTTGTGAAGCAAAGGCCGCCTTCGTCTTCGACGGGCAACCACGCTTCGAGGCTCAGCTTAGCTTCATCGCCACCATCATCGCCTCAACGAGATCATCCGAACTCAAGCTAAAAGGTTGATTACTCATATTTCAAGATCTCATATATTTGTGTGCGTTTGTGTTTTCAGGAACTGGAGATGGAAAACCCAACATCGAATGGCCGATGGAGAAGATGAAACAAGAACGAGACGAAGAGCATGCGCCGCGAGACAAAACGGGGGTTTTGGAACCCTAAGTTTCTCCTATGACATTCAGTTGAAGTGGCAACGGGCCGAAGAATCACCGGCCCAACTTCCCAAACCTTTTTTATTTATTTTGTATTCTATTCTATTATTATAATTATTATTATTATTATTGATTTGTTAAAATAATATTAAAATCCATTTTTTAAAATAAATAGTATTATTACTTTTTTTCAAATAACATAAAAACCTACCTTAAAAAATAATAATAATAATAATAATGTGGAGTTTTGTTAGATAATTAGGTTAAAATAATTTTTGAGGATTTAAGTAATTTAATTTATCAATATTAAAAATCCCATTTAATTTAAATTGAAGTTTATATCATAAAATACAAACCACAAAAATATGCATAATTTCAATTCCTGGCGTGTCTGATAATTCATCTAATTCTGCCCACTAACGTTGTTTGTTCGTTTTGCAGCTTATTATGTTTACCGTTATTTATTTATAATTGTAACTGTTTCCTGGTTGTAATCTCGCGAACCAATAATCGCATTTACTCTCCGCATTTTACTTCCGCTTGTATGATTTAAACTTCTCACACTTTCATCACTATTATTTATGTCACATTGCACACATCCGAAGGTTAGGTCTAGTTTTTGGTCGCTGCGCCAATAGTCCTCAGCTTCAAACCCTTTCACCTTACAAACCCTAAATTTTCATACATGTCTCGCCGTGGACAAAATTACAGTTTTACCCTTAGCATTAGGTCAAAGAGCCGCCGCGCTCATTTTAGGGTTTCCCGCCATGGCATCCCTAACCTAATTTAACCCTAATTACAACTTAACATTTACAACGTAGAGATTTGGAGTTTCTACACTCCACGTAAACATGTCCTTAAGATGCGTTTATTCCCCTTGAGACCTTGACCACAGTCAAGAAGTCTCTAACCTCCCTTTTGAGGGGAACTACGATTACTCTGATTCCACTCCCGTAAGGATACGTAGGCACAAGATGCGATGTCTTGCCGAGTAAACTTAGAATTAACCCCTTAGGTCTCTTTTCTCACTTTTAATCCTTATGTACATATACCTTAAGCAAATAAATAAAGCAAATAGTAAACATTTGAACAAAAGGTTCCTGTAGAGTACTACAGAAGTTTAGGGTGCTAATACCTTCCCTAAATTTAATCAACCCCCGAACCCTAGATCTTTCCCCGCATTGTGTTTACGATGCAAAATAGGTTTTCCCTCTTTTGACCTTTTCCTTCGGATAAATCAAAGAGCGGTTGTGAATTGAATTGCGATTCAAACTCATTAATAGTTTGTGATCCTATTTCCACCGCAACAGAAAATGGCGACTTCACTGAGGAATGGTAACTTTTGAGGGTTATCCCTAACTTGTTCATATTTATTACTATCTATGTTATTATTCATTTGCATGTATATATTTGTGCTTTAATTGTGGGACTGTTCCTTGTGCTGTGAGATGAGTCCTACACCCGGATCTAGTGTACCTTAGGTAAATGGCAATAGACCAAGGAAACTGTATGACGTATATCGATACGGTTGATCTGGTGGCCATAGTTAGTGCGACTTCTTGGTTGGTGCTTATATTCCTTAAGTCAAGTTGAGGATAATATTGAGGCTGCCATATGTTGTCAATGCACTAACTGACTTTTAGAACCCTAGTTAACTCATCTTGGCCTTTAGAAAGTAGTGAGGTAACCGGCTTTGGTGCAGACTGAAGTTGGTTGACACTCGATACTACGCTCATTGAGATCTTAAACTTGGAGGGTTTTGGTTGGCAAGTAAGTTGCCTTCTGAACAACCACCCTTGTGAAGGATCAATGATATTGAGATCCCTTAGAACCTGGTTACTTTTGTAGGACAGGATGAACCATCTAACTTCAGGGGAGGGTACTTGCCTTTGAACTTCATGAAATCTTCATCCACATTTTAGCATCATTTACTTTTTTGCATTGCATGTGTCTCCCGATTTCTCACACTCGGTTCTCTCACCTTCCAGTTTCGTCACCCTGAGTTCTCGGCACCAATACAACACCAGAGCTCAAACTCGGAAAAGAATGGAGGATCAGGCAAAAGAGATTGATCGCCTTAGCAATGAACTCGAAGACCTTCGAGGGGGTATGGGGCGTATGATGGAATTGTTACATGTCATGAATGCTAAGATGGATACCCAGCCCACTGTTGTTTCTGAGATTACCGGCGTTACTGTGGACCCTCCACCAAGTGTGACCGTAGCAAGGGACCCACCTTATGGTCTTGCTCCCGGTTTTGTGCCTCCTCAAGCCACTGTTCCGATTAATCAACTTGTTCAGCAAGCCGTGCCCTTGTTTTCTGAAGTTTCTAGGGGGGCTCCTATCTTTGCACCACCTGTTGTACACACTCGTGCGCAACCGTACTTCAATGAGACAGTTTTTGATAATCTTGATGAGAATGTTGAGGGTTATGAGAAACATGATAAGCTTCGTGAGGAAGTAAACACTATCGTCCAGAGATTGAAAAAGGTAGAGGGTGATCAAATTTTTGGGACTGCTGCAAGGGATGTTTGTTTGGTCTCAGGTTTGGTTATTCCCCCGAAGTTCAAAACTCCGAACTTCGATCGTTATGAAGGTGCCACCTGTCCTAAGAGTCATCTGATCATGTATTATCGCAAAATGGCTGCCCATGTTGAGAATGATAAACTGATGATTCATTGCTTCCAAGACAGTTTGAAGGGTGCTTCTTCCAAGTGGTATTTAACTTTGGACCAATCCCGCGTTAAGAGCTTTCAAGATTTATCTGACGCTTTCATCAAACACTACAAGTACAATATGGATCTGGCTCCTGACAGAAGACAGTTGTTGAGTATGTCACAAAAGAATTCTGAGTCATTCAAAGAGTATGCTCAAAGGTGGAGAGAGACTGCTGCGCAGGTAGAACCTCCTTTGACCGAGAAAGAGTTAGCTGATTGGTTTGTCGACACAGTCCGTCCAGAATTTTACGAGAGAATGGTGGGTAGTGTGACTTCAAATTTCTCCGACATCGTTGCTGTGGGTGTCAAGATTGAATTGGGTATGAAGAGTGGTAAAATGACAAATAATCATGGCGCTTCTAAGGATCAGCCGAAGAAACCTCCGTATAGCTCCCAGAAAAAGGAGAGTGAGACTAATGCTATATCCTCTGGTAGACCAAGGGAACGCTTTTATCGGCATCCGCAAGGTTATGCTCAACCTCAAGGGTACCCAGTCCAATATGCTCAACAACCCTATGTGGCAGCTATTACACCTTCTTTCAATCAACAGGTTCCCATGTATCAACCTATGCAACAACCTCCTGTTTATCCGCCTCCTGTCAACTACCTACAGGCACCCAATACTCCTGCTCCTCAACAACCAAAGAGTCCGGCTCCTCGCCAGAATATGCCGAACAGAAGAACGTATAAACCTTGTCCGCCGATTCCAATGACTTTTACCGAGTTGTATCCCTCTTTGGTCAAGCAGGGTCTCATCACTACTCGGGCTTTGGGTCCGCCTCCTAATCCTCTACCCGCCAATTACAACACCGCCGCTCATTGTTTATTTCATGAGGGTGCGCCTGGTCATGATCTGGAGAATTGTTATGCTCTCAAAAATATTGTTAGAGATTTATTGGAAAAGAAGATTTTATCATTTGAGGATCCTCAACCAAATGTTAAGAAGAACCCTTTCCCTAACCATGAGAGTGTCAATGCCGTTAGTGTTGATTCGGGGGATGGTTATGCCCTTGACGTTGAACAGATTAAGACTCCCCTCAAGATGTTCCATTCGAAGCTGTTTGAAGCTGGTTTAGTAGATACTTCCCACATTGCCTGCGTAAGTTGTGAAGCCAGTATTAAGGGTTGCATGTTGGTTCAGAATGATGTTCAGAGGTTAATTAATGAGGGTGTTTTACAAGTGACAAGCCAAGCCAAGAAGGATGTAGTCGCTGTGGTTGAGCCTGTCTTCCATCAGCCTGAATCAAAGGGTAAGGTACCAGTGTTTAATTTATCAGGGGCAGGCTCCGCCAACCTCGTGTTCGATATACCAAGGTCGTATATCCCTGAAGTGAATCAGCCTAAGCCTATAGTTATTCGAAGACCGAGTCCGTTTCCTTTCAGTGATCCTAAAGCTGTGCCTTGGAAATATGACGTGACGATGATTGACAAGGAGTCCGGGAAGGTTATTCCAAATGAAGAGGTTAAGGGCACGGTGACCAATATCGCAGAGGTAAGCAGGATGACTCGCAGTGGCCGTGTGTATACTCCCCATTCCAATGAGGTCCCACCTAAGGAAACGACTAGTACCCCGATGCCTGCCAAAGACAAAGGTAAAGGAGCCGTCACGAATGATGAAGATGCCGAATTTTTGAGGATCATCAAGAAAAGTGACTATAAAGTTATCGATCAACTTCATCAGACTCCTTCCAAGATCTCGATTCTATCTCTGTTAATGAGTTCACCCGCTCATAGGATGGCCTTGCAGAAGGTTTTGACTCAAGCACATGTGGATCAAGATATTAGCACCAGTCGGTTTGATAGTGTGATTGCCAATTTAACCGCTTGTAACACCCTCAGTTTCAGCAATGAAGAGTTACCGAAGGAGGGTCCGAACCATAATCGTGCTTTACATATATCGGTAAAATGTCAGGAGGACAATTTAGCGAGAGTGCTAGTAGACACCGGTTCTTCTCTGAATGTTCTACCCAAGAGGGTTCTTGATAGGTTGGCTTGTAAAGAGACTGCGCTGAAACCTACACCTTTGGTTGTCAAGGCTTTCGATGGCTCTCGTCGATCGGTAATGGGGGAGGTTGAGCTACCTATCCTGATCGGTCCGCAAGTTTTTAATATCACGTTTCAAGTCATGGACATTAATCCCAATTACAGTTGTTTACTTGGAAGGCCGTGGATCCATGCCGCTGGGGCAGTGACCTCAACGTTACATCAAAAGATGAAATTCGTGATCGATGGAAAGTTGGTTATTATACACGGTGAGGAGGATCTGATGGTCAGTAACCTGTCCTCTTTCCGTTACATCGAGGCCGATGAGATGGCTTTAGACATTTCCTTTCAAGCACTTGAGATCGCCAATGCTGTTCTGCTGGAGGTCGAAGAGACAGTGGGTCAGGGTAATCCATCTTTTGCATCTCTGAAGAGTACCAAAGCAACAATTGACAGGGGCATTCCCGAAGGTTGGGGAGAGGTAATTGATGTCAAGACCAAGACTGATCGCTCTGGGTTGGGTTACAAACCAACTCAGAATGGAGCTGCCACGATTGTCGAAGGGCGTCCGAAGGTTATCCAAGAGGTATTTGTCAGCGGAGGTTTCCAAATCAATGCCATCAGCGACTGTGAAGAAAATGAAGAGCTGAGCAACCTGGTGTTTAAGGGTGATGCAGTTTTGAACAACTGGGAGGCCGTAGAGATCCCTGTTATTTTTCCTTTGTCAAAGTAATTTTTTAAAAAAAAAAAAAAAAGTTTCATTTACATTTCAAATAAAAATCCGTAGCTCTGCCCAAGGCTATAGGGTCGCTTTTATTGGGCCACCTTTCATTTCTAAAAGGATATTAATAAAAGCAGTTTGTTCAATTCCACTTTGGTTCATTTGCGTTTTTCGTTTTCACTTTTAAAAATGAAATTGGCAACCTTTTTCAAAAAAAAAATAATAATAAAAAAAACAGCATTTCATTCTTACATATCTTCGAGCATTTTAATTAAGTAAGCCTTCCATCATGTAGAGATATCGTAAACCTTGTTGGATCCAATGACTTTGCTGACACTCCTGACTGGGATGCACCCATCAATCAAGCTGAGGACGAGGGTGAAGAAGATTTTGAAGTACCCGCGGAACTGACAAGATTGATTGAGTACGAGTACACAGAGCTTCAACCGTATAAAGAGCAGGTGGACTTAATTAACCTCGGTACAGATGAGAGAAAGAAAGAGGTCAAGATTGGTGCAATGCTGGGGACAGAGGTTAGGCCGAGGTTGATTGAGTTGTTAAAGGAGTATATTGATGTGTTTGCGTGGTCGTATCAAGATATGCCGGGCCTGAACACGGATATTGTTGTTCACAAGTTGCCGCTTAAGCCAGATTGTCCGCCTATCAAACAAAAGCTTCGAAGAACGAGACCCGACATGGCTTTGAAGATTCGAGATGAGGTTAAAAAGCAGTTGGATGCAGGTTTCTTGGCAGTCGCGAAATATCCAGATTGGGTTGCCAACATTGTGCCAGTGCCCAAGAAGGACGGTAAAGTTAGGATGTGTGTAGACTACAGGGATATGAACAAAGCAAGTCCAAAAGACGACTTCCCACTGCCACATATCGACACACTGGTAGACAATACGGCCAGTTTTGCGTTGTTCTCATTTATGGATGGGTTCTCCGGCTATAATCAGATCAAGATGGATCCCGATGATCGAGAAAAGACTACTTTCATTACTCCTTGGGGAACCTTCTGCTACAAAGTCATGCCCTTCGGTTTAAAGAATGCAGGGGCAACTTACCAACGTGCTATGACCGCTCTTTTTCATGATATGATGCACAAAGAAATTGAGGTGTATGTGGACGATATGATAGCCAAATCTCAGAGTGAAGAGGAGCATTTAGACCATTTGGCGAAGCTGTTTGAACGACTCAGGAAATATCAGTTGAAATTGAATCCTGCAAAATGTACCTTCGGTGTCAGATCTGGAAAACTGCTTGGTTTCATTGTTAGCCAGCGAGGGATTGAGGTGGATCCTGACAAAGTCCGAGCCATTCAAGATATGCCGGCTCCGCGAACCGAGACGCAAGTTAGGGGTTTTCTGGGACGTCTGAATTACATTTCCAGGTTTATCTTTAATATGACCGCTACTTGTGAGCCGATATTCAAGTTGCTTTGCAAGGGGCAGACAGTTGAGTGGAACCCTGATTGTCAGAAAGCGTTCGAGAAGATTAAGGGTTATTTGCAAGATCCCCCTATTCTGATCCCGCCCGTACCTGGAAGACCGTTGTTTATGTACCTTACTGTTCTCGAGAAGTCTATGGGTTGTGTGCTTGGACAACATGATGAGACTGGGAAAAAGGAACATGCAATTTATTACCTGAGCAAGAAGTTTACCGATTGCGAAAACAGATACTCACCATTAGAGAAAACTTGTTGTGCATTGGCATGGGCCGCTAAGCGCCTTCGGCAATATGTGGTCTGTCATACCACGTTATTGATTTCTAAAATGGATCCGATCAAGTATATTTTTGAAAAACCTGCTCAAACCGGGAGGCTAGCCCGTTGGCACATGTTGTTATCCGAATATGACATCCAGTATGTACCCCAGAAGGCGATTAAGGGTAGTATTTTATCTGATTATCTTGCAGACCAGCCAGTTGAAGATTATGAACCTCTTAAGCTCGATTTTCCTGATGAGGATATTTTGTTGATTAAAAGAGATTGTGAAGAGCCAGATCCGAGCGAAGGTCCAGAACCAGGTCTTTGGTGGAATATGATGTTTGATGGTTCCTCAAATTTCAATGGGCATGGTATAGGCGCCGTTTTGATGAACCCAAAGGGTGGATTTACTCCATTTACAGCAAGGTTGGACTTTGAGTGTACTAATAACGTCGCAGAGTATGAAGCGTGTATCCTCGGCCTCGAAGCAGCGATTCACCTCCGAATCAAACTTCTTAAAGTAAGTGGTGACTCAGCCTTGGTTATCTACCAGGTACAAGGCAAATGGGAAACGAAGAATGAGAAGTTAATCCCTTATAAAGACTATATTATTGAGCTGATCAAGTATTTCGACGAGATAGAATTCGAGCATGTTCCTAGATCCGAGAATCACGTAGCTGATGCTTTAGCCATGTTAGCATCCATGTGGAAAGTTAAATTCGTTAATGAAGCACCTCTTATCCATATTGAGCGCAAAGTTGAGCCCGCTTATTGTCAGTTGGTCGAAGAAGTTGAGGTGGATGAAAAGCCTTGGTTTCACGATATCAAGAACTATCTCGTCAAGCAAGAATATCCCGATGGTGCTACTGGTCTGGACAAAAAGACATTGAGAAGATTGGCGTCCAAATTCTTTATCAGTAATGGTGTGTTGTACAAGAGAAATCACGACATGGTCCTGCTCAGATGTGTTGATAAACGGGAAGCGGACATGTTACTACAGGAAATTTATGAGGGGACCTTCGGAACCCATGCCAATGGTTATGCTATGTCCAAGAAGATGTTAAGGGCTGGGTATTACTGGTTAACCATGGAAGCCGACTGCATCCAATACGCTAGGAAATGCCAGAAGTGCCAAATCTATGCTGATAAAATGCACGTACCTCCGTCACCGTTGAATGTTTTGTCTTCACCATGGCCGTTCTCTATGTGGGGCATTGACATGATTGGGGCAATTGAGCCGAAAGCTTCTAATGGACATCGTTTTATCCTCGTTGCTATAGATTATTTCACTAAGTGGGTAGAGGCTGCCTCCTACACCAACGTGACCAAGCAAGTGGTTGCCCGCTTCATCAGGAAAGAAATCATCTGCCGTTATGGAGTCCCAAGCCGGATAATAACTGACAATGGCACCAATCTGAATAATAAGACTATGAAAGAGTTGTGTGATAACTTCAAGATCACTCACCACAATTCTTCTCCGTACCGTCCTAAGATGAATGGAGCCGTTGAAGCTGCAAATAAGAATATCAAGAAGATCCTGCAAAAGATGGTTGTGACTTACAAAGATTGGCATGAGATGTTACCGTTTGCTTTGCATGGATACAGAACCTCGGTGAGAACTTCGACAGGGGCAACACCTTTCTCACTGGTATATGGAATGGACGCCGTGCTCCCCATCGAAGTAGAGATACCTTCGCTAAGAGTGTTAATGGAGGCTGAACTTGAGGAAGCTGAGTGGGTTCAAGACAGATTGGATCAGTTGAATCTCATTGACGAGAAGCGTTTGACAGCCATGTGCCATGGGCAATTATATCAGAAACGGATGAAAAGAGCGTTTGATAAGAAGATTCGTATCCGTGAGTTCCGTCAAGGGGAGCTCGTACTCAAAAAGATCTTACCAGTACATAAAGATATGCGTGGAAAGTGGATGCCCAATTATGAAGGCCCGTTCGTTGTAAAGACTGTCTTCTCCGGAGGGTCTCTAATACTTACGACAATGGACGGTGAAGAACTAGCACATCCCGTGAATTCTGATGCAGTCCGAAAATATTATGCCTAAAAACCCGCTAAGTCGAAAACCTGCAAAAGGCGACTTAGGCAAAAGTAAGGGTTGAAAAAAAAAAGAAATAATAACAAAAGCTCGCTAAGTTGAAAACCCGAAAGGGCGGCTTAGGCAAAAAAGAGCGTCCCGGTGGATTGAAAACCCGAAAGGGCGGTCCAGGCAAAAGTTAGGGACAAAGGCATTTCATTGCATCAGAAGACACTGATTATCTCGAACACACTTTCCGCATGAGAGCCATGTTTCAGTTCTTTCATCCTTGCCCAAAGCAGGATTCTGGATTAGTCTTAGTTATTAGTGTCAGTAGGTGTCATTGGATTCGATGTAACTTTTCCCATGTTGCCAATTTTAAAACATAATCATCTGTGGAGCTATGCCTTCAGCGAGCTACCGCCCTTTAAATAAAAGAAACCATCTCGTTACTTACATTCTTTGGTGCATTGCTCTTTGCTTTCTATTTGTTATGCAAAATGCTTTTATTCCTAAAATTTGAAAATGAAAGGTGCATTGTAGATTTTTCAAAACTGTTTTTCAAAAACAAAACAAATTTGAAATGTAATAAATTACTTTGACTAGTGGAAATTCCGAAAGGATCTCTTCATTCCCCGGAAATATCATTATTGCAGAAACACTTTCAAACCATTGCCCAGTGATAGTCCCCAGAGAGACTATAAGCTGACAACTTCTTTCTTGGGGTAACTTAAAAGTGTCCCTCAGGTTTTCTTCTCCCCATATGAAGACGTGATACTGTACACCCAAGCAGATTACCTTCTCCCCAGAGAATTCAGAACTTTAAAACCAGATTCGGTTCTACCATTGATCTTTCTTACCCATGATTGACGTATTGGTTGCAGAGAACGCAGGGTATTTCCGTCGAGATGTTTATTTCATCTCTCGTCCCGTCTCTAGTCTGTTTCGTCAGCATACGCAAGGGCATAAGCATCACATGCCTATTTCATTATATATTCATTACATATTCATTACATATTCATTACATATTCATTACATACTCATTTCATACATAAACATTAACATACATAGACATTAACATACATTCACATTAACATATGCATTAGCATTCACAGGTTCATTGCGTTTCACCGTCATTGGTTGTTATCGCCGAGTAATTGGGTTTGTCCATTCTCTTCAAATAGATTGTCAGCCCTAAGCATAAAATACATATGTGTTTCCAGTTTCCCCACAGAGCTCGATCCTCGTGGATGACGGTTACTTCAGCTATCTTTCCTCACCAGGATAAGATATTTACCCTTCGAGTTCATTCCCTCGATGGAGTCTTGATTACCAGTCTTCTTTCTAGCTCGATCCTAGATTGAATCTCAGTCATGTCGGTCGTCGAGCCCAACCAGACGTGCATTTATTTTGCACCTTCTGAAGGTTTTCACCATACCATGGCAGATACGCGACTGTCTCGCCCGAGAAGTTTATCACTATACCCGGATGTGCATTTATTTTGCACTATCTTTCAAGAAAACCAACTACAATCCTTTACAGATACACGCCAGTTCACGCATGGAAAATATATCAGTACAACACTTTGCAATCCTACATGTTACAACCCTTTACACTTTACATTTTACAGCATCAACACACGACATTTCTCACCTAAGAAGTCGATCATATCCTCGTTATGACTCGCAGCAAATGGCCATCTCCATGGAGCAGTTGGGCTTCCATTTCCCTGCCGTCTTGAGGTTTGAACCAAATCGTATTCAGGAGAGCACGATCTTGAGTTACGGGGAGGTTCGAGCAGTTTCATATTCAGGAGAGCACGATTCTGAAGTTATGAAGAAGTTCATTTATCCTTTAGTAAAAGAAGGAGCGGAATCATATTCAGGAGAGCACGATTCTGAGTTATGAGGAAGTTCAGTTTGGCCGTTTTTTCAGGAGAGCACGATTCTGAAGAATGAAGAAATTTCAGGAGCCGAATCATATTCAGGAGAGCACGATTCTGAGTTATGAGGAAGTTCGATTATCCAGTTTCATATTCAGGAGAGCACGATTCTGAAATATGAGTATCTTCAGTCATCCAGTTTCATATTCAGGAGAGCACGATTCTGAAATATGAGTATCTTCAGTCATCCAGTTTCATATTCAGGAGAGCACGATTCTGAAATATGAGTATCTTCAGTCATCCAGTTTCATATTCAGGAGAGCACGATTCTGAAATATGAGTATCTTCAGTCATCCAGTTTCATATTTAGGAGAGCACGATTCTGAAGTATGAGTATATTCAGTCACCCGGTTTCATATTCAGGAGAGCACGATTCTGAAGTATGAAGAAGTTCAGTTTACCCGTTTCATGTTCAAGAGAGCACGATCTTGCAGCAGTTTATTTATCCTTCAGTAAGAGAAAAATCAGAATCGCATTCCAGGCGCCGACCTTAAAATGCGAGAAGATTTATTTATCAGATAAGCAGCAGCCTCTTTATTTGAGTGCTTATCCATTTTTGCATATAAGTCCCTTCCAACGATAAGTGACCATTCTCCCTCGAGAAGCTTATCCGGGCAGTTCCCCTCAAAGCCCATTTATTGTGGCATACAGTCGGTTTTACCCTGTATATTTGCTACGGATTCCCGAAAAGTCCGTTTGATCGTGTCACAAGAGATAGTTTACAGAAGCTTGGATGTTATTCTTTGCTCAATGCTCCAGCATTCTATAAGCGATCTTGCAATCGTACGCGATTCAGTTTTTATCCTTTAGATTCCCCAGTGGAGGCCGTCTCACAGATGTCATTTCCATTTGCGAATCTCGTCCCCAAAGTGACAATTGGTCATTCGCACCAGTTGACTATCGTTTTTAGATTTCCCCAGTGTTGTACTGTGTCTCAGCGCGTCGTTTCCCCCAGTGAGTTCTTCTCAGGGTGTCTATATCGTTGTCGTCGTGTTTCGTCAGCATTTTCGCATTCATACACATCACATCATATTCATGGCATCATCTGCATTAAGCTGTTCCCGTCTTGTCCACAGCATTGCATATCGTCGCACATAAGGGCAAAATTTTCGGTTATCTATATTTAAATCTCTCCACCACGATTCCTCGAGTCTCTGTCACTCAAATCGTCTGGTGTAGCTATTTAAATAGGGGCAACTGTAATACCCCAAATTTTACCCTTATATTTAGTCAGTCATTTCGCATAGCATCTCATCTGTGCATCCGCTAACCACTAACCAGTCATAAAGTACGTTTTGTTTTGCAGGAAATACCCCAGGGGCGTTTTGGTCATTTTGAAGCATAATTCGTAATTTTGGGCCTAATGAGGTTTTATTCCTAAGGCGTTTATTTACGTGGGTTTGATTATGTTAAGATATCAATTTGGGTTGGAAAATCTGATCTGTGGAACAGGGTTTTAACAAGAAATCATTTTTCTATCTTCCAGTCCATTTTAGAGGGAAAACAGTGAAAACTTCGACTGATTAATGGAACTTATTCATGCAATGGTTGGATCGAATTAATTCCAGGATATTTGACTAGTGAGATTTAATCGGATGTTGAGGTGTTTGCAAATTAAAGCATAGAGAAGCAATTGGGAAATGATTTTAATAGAATATGTGAATTTTATTCATAATATTTTATTATCATTATTACAAGTTTGCAAAGTGAATTACAAAGAAGAAATGATTTGGATAAAAAATGTTATTTATTCATAATATTTTTTTTTGTTACAAGTTACAGGGAATTACATTAAAGTTCTAAGGAATTACATTAAAGTATCTATCCTAAATCCTAAGAACATCTAAGTGTCTTCATGCTGTCTTTAAGCTTCGCCGCAAATCTCGACTTACCTGCACATCAAAACAGAACAAACAGAATAGGAAAAATGTTAGAAGTTTTTTTCGACACTCTCAGAACAATGTCATCATCGAGTGCTGGGAGTGGCACGACTAAAGCCGCATCCTACCCCCGTTACCGATCCACGCCATTGGCGTCAGATCAGGTAATATCTTTTCTTGTCTAAGGGGCAACCGAGAGAGATAAAGAGTAAAAGAAGTGGGGACCAATTTGATTTGCCGTAATTGGATTCGATTCAAAGCCAAACTAAAATACCATTTCATCAAGTAAACAGGTATCATTATCAAGTAAATTTCAAGTGAGTTCCACTGATACAAAGCTGAACAACAAAGCCCGTACGAGTTCAGACCTAGATGCCAATAGGTCTGAACCGTTTTTGAAATTTCCCAATACCTGAAACACAAAAGTCAAACAACATCAGCAGTCCAAACTCATAGCAGAACTTAAGACTAAAGCAGTTCAACTGCACAAAATTGGAGCAGAAAAATCAATCCTTAAAACAGCTCAGATTCGTAAGAAAAGAAGCCAATTCAGTTCACATTCATAAAACAGAGAACCCAGTTCAACTGCACTGAAATTGAATTACAAACAGGTCAACTGAGCTTGCCTCGAATAAGATCCCAACGGGCCAAATTCTGAAAAATCAACAAGTGAAATAACATCAGAAAAAGTTTGTCTCAAACCATAAAACAGAGCATTTGAGTTTCAACACCTGCGAGCGAAATTACACCAGAAAGATCATCATGTATCAGTTCAGGGTGAGGCACGGCCAAATGAGCTAAGCACATTGGAAAGGTAAAACACCAAGTGTAAGGGCTCAGTTCACACATCATAGCCCAAAGTTCACAATGAAATCAGTTGAAATCAAAGTTGCTCAAACCGAAACTGATACAATCAAAACTCAAGAAAAGCCAGCTCAAATCCACATCTGCAAAGGAGCAAACAATCCAAATCAGTTCAAAGCAGATATCCAAACAAGAGGGTTTTCGAAACAGATCACAACCAATCCGGTTTTAATCCACAATATCCAAAATAGGTTTGGTTCCAAAACAGATTGAAGTAAGCCCGTTTCTGAAAGCAAATCAAATCAAGCTGGGAATATACATTCCAAATGAATCCAAAAAAGGAAGTTTTCGAACCAAATAAGCCATATCAGCAATGAATCCCAATCATATCTGAAAACCAGTAAAATCAAATTAGAAAAGGAAACTCCGATCAAATCAGAAAGATATAGTTTGTGAAAGTCATTGTCCCAAAAGGCGTTCAATCAAATAATATCAAATCAAATCGAAAATCGGATTTCATGGAAGAAAAACGAAAATCACAAGGCCCAAAAGAGAATCAGAAAGTATATAAAAAGAACAGTCTCACCGCGTCACAAACCCGAGAGGGAGAGAGGACAAAATTGCGAAACCTAACGAATAACCATCGGTAGCCGTTAAACTCGAACGAAGGAAAGTTGTGAAGCAAAGGCCGCCTTCGTCTTCGACGGGCAACCACGCTTCGAGGCTCAGCTTAGCTTCATCGCCACCATCATCGCCTCAACGAGATCATCCGAACTCAAGCTAAAAGGTTGATTACTCATATTTCAAGATCTCATATATTTGTGTGCGTTTGTGTTTTCAGGAACTGGAGATGGAAAACCCAACATCGAATGGCCGATGGAGAAGATGAAACAAGAACGAGACGAAGAGCATGCGCCGCGAGACAAAACGGGGGTTTTGGAACCCTAAGTTTCTCCTATGACATTCAGTTGAAGTGGCAACGGGCCGAAGAATCACCGGCCCAACTTCCCAAACCTTTTTTATTTATTTTGTATTCTATTCTATTATTATAATTATTATTATTATTATTGATTTGTTAAAATAATATTAAAATCCATTTTTTAAAATAAATAGTATTATTACTTTTTTTCAAATAACATAAAAACCTACCTTAAAAAATAATAATAATAATAATAATGTGGAGTTTTGTTAGATAATTAGGTTAAAATAATTTTTGAGGATTTAAGTAATTTAATTTATCAATATTAAAAATCCCATTTAATTTAAATTGAAGTTTATATCATAAAATACAAACCACAAAAATATGCATAATTTCAATTCCTGGCGTGTCTGATAATTCATCTAATTCTGCCCACTAACGTTGTTTGTTCGTTTTGCAGCTTATTATGTTTACCGTTATTTATTTATAATTGTAACTGTTTCCTGGTTGTAATCTCGCGAACCAATAATCGCATTTACTCTCCGCATTTTACTTCCGCTTGTATGATTTAAACTTCTCACACTTTCATCACTATTATTTATGTCACATTGCACACATCCGAAGGTTAGGTCTAGTTTTTGGTCGCTGCGCCAATAGTCCTCAGCTTCAAACCCTTTCACCTTACAAACCCTAAATTTTCATACATGTCTCGCCGTGGACAAAATTACAGTTTTACCCTTAGCATTAGGTCAAAGAGCCGCCGCGCTCATTTTAGGGTTTCCCGCCATGGCATCCCTAACCTAATTTAACCCTAATTACAACTTAACATTTACAACGTAGAGATTTGGAGTTTCTACACTCCACGTAAACATGTCCTTAAGATGCGTTTATTCCCCTTGAGACCTTGACCACAGTCAAGAAGTCTCTAACCTCCCTTTTGAGGGGAACTACGATTACTCTGATTCCACTCCCGTAAGGATACGTAGGCACAAGATGCGATGTCTTGCCGAGTAAACTTAGAATTAACCCCTTAGGTCTCTTTTCTCACTTTTAATCCTTATGTACATATACCTTAAGCAAATAAATAAAGCAAATAGTAAACATTTGAACAAAAGGTTCCTGTAGAGTACTACAGAAGTTTAGGGTGCTAATACCTTCCCTAAATTTAATCAACCCCCGAACCCTAGATCTTTCCCCGCATTGTGTTTACGATGCAAAATAGGTTTTCCCTCTTTTGACCTTTTCCTTCGGATAAATCAAAGAGCGGTTGTGAATTGAATTGCGATTCAAACTCATTAATAGTTTGTGATCCTATTTCCACCGCAACAGAGGTAAAACAGATTTAGAAGAATCAGATGATGTAGAAGTGTGACATGATGTTGATGAAACGTCAAATAGAATTTTCAAAGGTTGTACATCATGAATTTCAAAATCAGATATATATGATTCAGAAGGTTTAGGTTGTTCTGGTTGAGGATCAGAGGGAATTGGTTGTTCTGGTTGTGGTTTAGAAGGGATATTGACAGAAGGATTTGGTTGAGATGATTGAGGTTGTTCTGATGAAGGTGATTTATGTTGAGGGGGTTCAGAAGAAATTGGTTCAGAAGCAAGAATAATTTCAGAAGATAAAGGTGAAGAAGGAATAAAGCTAACTATTGGTTTTTTTGCTTGTTCAGAAATAGAAGGTAAAGATGCAGAAGGAATACCTGACTTCTTTACACGCTTTACTTTTACAGATGCAGCTTCTCCAGAAGCTTTCCTCTTCTTCTTGGGTTCTTCAGAAATTTTCTACTTCTTGCTTGCAGAGTCTTCTTCTGAAGCCTGTCTCTTCTTCCTCAGATTTTCTTCATAAAAATATGGTCCAGGCTCTCTAGCACGCTTAAGATCTGCAGGAATTGGGGTTCCTTATTCATTACACATCAGAATGTACTCAAGAATGGCATGCCTAGGTTCATCAGCAGAGAATATAGGAAAATCATCTATAGGAACTCTCCTCTGACTAACTTCTTCAGTATTTAGCTTAGCAGGAGCAGATGTGAGTTCATCCACTACTTTCATCCTCTGGAGACTCTTCCCATTTAGAGGTTTTCCAATTAAGTAAGCAAGTTCCTCTGTCATTCCAGCTTCTGTCAAATGAGCAACCAGATGATTTTCTGTCAGAATATCTGATATCAATCTCCCCATTGGTATCCAACTTCTGATCTTTTGGTGCTTTGTTCTGACAGTTTCTCTTGACATCTTGATGTGGTTCCACAGATGAGAGAAAACAAGGTGTGGCAGATCCACTTTTGTGCTTTGACTCATACAGTACATGAAGTACATCTGATCAGTGTTGACATAATCAGGAGAGTTTGAAGATTTTCTGTGATGGATGCATCCCATAAAAATCTTAGCCCAGATCCTGTAGATTGGCTTCAAATCTTTCACTTTGTTAGAGGCTCCTCCAGATGTGCAAACATCACTATAAACCTCTGTCATATCAATACGCCCAGCTGGCAGATTGGTAACACCATCAGTTTCTTCATAACCAATAAGTTTTCTGATCAAATCTTCAGTGATGATTATCTCCTTGCCCAGAATAGAAGAAACAATAAACTTAGGGTATGTAGTTGCATGAATCCAAAATTCTTTTACCAAGCATGGATAAACTGGTCCCATCAGTCTATCAAATAATTTTGTCCAAATTTGAGCATCAACAATGGGACGAAGATCAAACCCATTTTCTGCAATGGATTCAAAATCCACTATTGATTCACACAGAACTTCAAGTTTTTCAACTGGTGTGAGAAGGGTTATAACTGGTTCTTTGAAAGCAACAGTACCCAGATTTGCAGAAGAAATAGCAGCCATTGTTGGTTGAAGTTGTTGAGAGGTTGATGAAGAAGTTGCCATTGTTGAAGTAGAGATGGGTTTAGGGTTTCGTTGAGGTTTGGGTTTTGAGGAGAAGATGAAAGAATGCAATAAGCAGAAATGCATAAGAGATGTGAACGAAGGTGAAAAGTGTGAGAAGTGAAGTGTTGTGGAATATATAGAGAAAATTAGGGAATACAAGAGTCACACACTCAGCATTTAGCATTTAATTAAACATTAAATCACATCAAACATAATCATGACAAGAATTGCATTTAATGATTCTGACAAGCGTGGGGAGGAAAATGAGAATCATAATTAATTCAAACAGTACCTCTGAACGGCGTTTCAATGCTGAACACTCAATCTTTTCAGATTCAAATGACACGTGTTTGCTTGCATGTGCTTCTGAAACTCTTTGAGAAATGAAACGTTAGCCAACGTTCAGATCCTTGAGGCTTGTTAGTTCAGATTTTCACACAATAAATAAAGTATTAAACAATAAATAAATAAATGAAATACTTCAGAGTTAAGACATTTTCCATCTGAGGAAATTTGCTTCTGAAAAGCATTTTATTCTGGACAGAAATCCATACTTATATTTTTCAGAATAAATTTAAACCTATCTTCAGCAAGGGGTTTTGTAAAGATATCAGCCCATTGATGGTCTGCATCAACAAAGTTTAAACTTATAATTCCCTTCTGAACATAGTCTCTAATGAAATGATGCTTAATTTCTATATGCTTTGACTTAGAGTGTAAAATAGGGTTTTTAGACAAGCATATAGCAAAAGTATTATCACAGAAGATTGAAATGTTACTCTCATGTATCTGATAATCTTCTAGTTGACTTTTCATCCAGAGCATCTGAGTGCTGCATCCAGCAGCAGCAATGTATTTTGCTTCTGTTGTTGAAAGTGCAATTGTGGGTTGCTTCTTGCTGACTTCCCAGAAACTGGAAGCTTCCAGAAGTACTCTTACGTTCTACTCTGTCTCCAGCATAGTCAGCGTCACAGGATCCTACTAGTTTGTATTCATTAGATCTTCTGTAACACAAACCCACATTATTAGTACCTTTCAGATACCTCAAAATCCTCTTAACAGCTGTTAAGTGAGATTCTCTAGGATCTTATTAGAATCTAGCATACAGACAAACACTAAATAGAATATCAGGTCTAGAAGCAGTCAAATACAGAAGAGATCCAATCATACCTCTGTAGAGCTTTTGATCTACCTTCTTACTTACCTCTTCTTTTCCAAGAGTGCTTGTAGGATGCATTGGAGTTTTAGCCATCTTACTTTCATTCATGTTAAACTTCTTCAAAAGCTCTTTCACATACTTAGTCTGATGTATGTAGGTGCCTTCTGGAGTTTCATTGACTTGGATTCCTAGAAAGAATCTGAGTTCTCCCATCATGCTCATTTCAAATTCTGCCTGCATAGATTGAGCAAACTCCTTTCCAAGCATAATATTTGTTGTACCAAAACTAATGTCATCTACATAAATCTGACAGATTAAAATGTCCTTCTTAAATGATTTATGAAATAGAGTTGTGTCCACTTTTCCTCTGATAAAATTCTTTTCCAGAAGGAAATTACTCAGCCTCTCATACCAAGCTCTGGGAGCTTGTTTTAAGCCATAGAGTGATTTCTTTAGTTTAAAAACATGTTCTGGAAGTTTTCATTTTCAAAACCAGGAGGTTGATGAACATAAACTTCTTCTTCAATTAATCCATTTAAGAAAGCACTTTTAACATCCATCTGATATAGAGTGATGTTATTCTGTGCAGCAAATGAAATAAGTAAGCGAATAGATTCTAACCTTGCCACAGGAGCATAAGCCTCTGTGTAATCAATTCCTTCTTACTGACTATATCCTTGAGCAACTAGCCTTGCTTTGTTTCTAACTACTTCTCCTTGCTCATTCAGCTTGTTTCTGAAAACCCATTTAGTTCCAATGATATTAAATCCTTTTGGTCTTGGAACCAAATCCCAAACTTCATTCCTTGTGAATTGGTTAAGCTCCTCTTGCATATCAAGTATCCAATCATTATCTTGCAGAGCCTCATCCACAGAGGTAGGTTCAATGATTGATACTAAACCAAACAGTGACGTTCCAGATGATCTGATAAAGGATCTTGTTCTGATAGGGTCATCCTTCTTTCCAATGTTCATCTCTTCTGGATGAGAGGATTTGATTCTGGATGATCCTTTAACAGTTGGTTCTTCAGAAATGTTCAAGTTGTTCATCTGAGCAGCCAAGGGAGTAGCATCTGGTTCTTTCACTTTAGCTTTGTCTGCCTCTGAATCTTCAGAGTCTGTGAGAAGCACTTCTCTATCTGCAGAAATTTCAAGCTGCTTTGGCTTTTGAATGCCAAGCTTATCATCAAATCTAACATGAATTGATTCCTCTACAATTTATGTCTCAGTATTGTATACTCTGTATCCTTTAGAGCGTTTAGAATATCCAAGCATGAAACACTTATGTGCTTTAGAATCAATCTTGTTCAGATTCTCTTTAGTATTTAACATAAAACATACACATCCAAAAGGATGGAAATAAGAAATGTTGGGCTTTCTATTCCTCCACAATTCATAGGGAGTCTTTTCCAGAAGAGGTCTTACAGACACTCTGTTCTGAATATAACAAGTTGTATTCACTGCTTCTGCCCAAAAATGTTTTGCCATGTTAGTCTCGTTGATCATGATTCTGGCCATTTCTTACAATGTTCTATTTTTCCTCTCTACAACTTCATTCTGTTGAAGAGTTCTAGGGTAGGAGAAATCATGTGCAATGCCATTTTCTTTAAAATATTTTTCAAAGTATTTATTTTCAAATTCTCCACCATGATCACTTCTGACTTTAACAATTTTAAATTCTTTTTCAGTTTGGACTTGTTTGCAGAAGTCAAAGAATACAGAGTGTGACTCATCCTTGTGTTTCAGGAATTTTACCCATGTCCATCTGTTGTAGTCATCAACTATGACTAATCCATACTTCTTGCCTCTGATGGATGCAGTTTTCACTGGTCCAAACAGATCAATATGAAGCAGCTCTAATGGTCTTGAGGTTGAAACAACATTTTTAGCTTTGAAAGAAGATTTTGAAAATTTTCCTTTCTGACATGCTTCACAAAGAGCATCTGAGTTGAACTTCAACTGAGGAAGTCCTCTGACCAGATTGAGTTTATTAATCTGAGATATATGTCTCATACTAATATGCCCCAATCTTCTGTGCCAGACCCATTGCTCATCGTTAACAGACATAAGGCATTTTACATTTTGAACCTTAAGTTCTGAAAGATTAATTTTGTAAATGTTGTTCTTCCTTTTTCCATTAAAGAGGATTGAGCCATCTTTTTGACTGACACCTTTACAACATTTTTGATTGAAGATTATGTCATAACCATTGTCACTTAATTGACTTATGGACAATAGGTTATGTGTTAATCCTTCAACAAGTAATACATTAGATATGGAAGGAAGGTTACCATTACCAATAGTTCCAGAGCCAATTATCTTGCCCTTCTAGTTCCTTCCAAATTTCACATCACCTCCAGATCTAAGTTCCAGGCTTTGGAACATAGACATTCTTCCCGTCATGTGTCGCGAGCAGCCAGAGTCCAGGTACCATGATTGGTGTCTCAACTTTGCTGCTAAGGACATCTGCAACAAAGATTATTTTATTTTTAGGTACCCATATTTTCTTGGGTCCTCTGGGGTTAGTAGGTTTGAAGTTCTTCCTGAACTTCTTTCCCTTAAAAGTATCTTTGTTCTGATGAAATTTTGGCTAATTAAACACAGGCTTGTTCTGATCAGAACGTGTGTGCTTAATATCATTTAAGTGACCAAATTTGAAGTGAGTATACAGAGGAGAAAACTTGATGGTCAGTTTATCAACAGATTTTGGATTCAAATCCTTCCCAGAGGGAGATTCATATCCAATACCCTTTCTATTGTTTCTGCTTACGCCATAGATCATGGAAGCCATCTTGCTTCTATCTAGGCCTCTGGACAGAAACCTCTAAAAACTATCATCATACTCTTCTAAATCATTTTCTAAATCATTTTTTAATTGAAAATTTTCTGCTTTCAGCTCAGCCGTTTTTGATTCTAACTTATTACTCTCAAATGCAATATGCTTCAAAAGCTTCTTGTATTTAATTTTAATCTTACTATAGTTTTCAAGTAATTCAGACAAGCTTTCAACAAGTTCAGCTCTAGTAAGTTCAGAAAATACCTCTTCTGAATCTGATTCTGATCCAGATTCAGTCATTTCTTCTTGGTCCTCCACATCAGCCATCAGTGCCATGTTGGCACATTCATCTTCTGATTCTGATGAAGACTCAGAGTCATCTGAATCATCCCACATGGCCATTAGAACCTGCTTCTTCTTTTCAAACTTCCTTTTAGGTTTCTCCTTCAGATGTTTTGGATATTCATTTTTATAGTGGCCAGGCTCCTTGCACTCGTAGCACACTACATCTTTCTTTCCAGATTTCTTATGTCCAGAAGATTCTCCATGTTTATCAGATCTCTTGAAGTTTCTGAACTTCTTCTGTTTATACTTCCAGAGTTGGTTTATCCTTCTGGACAGAAAAGAGAGTTCATCTTCTTCAGAGCTTTCTTCAATAACCTGCAAAGCTTTAGCAGATTTGTTAGATTTTAACACAACAGACTTACCTTTCTTCTGAGGCTCGTCTTCTTCTAGCTCAATCTCATGACTCCTCAAGGAACTGATAAGCTCCTCCAGAGTGATCTTATTCAGATCCTTTGACAACTTCAGCGCTGTAACCATTGGCCTCCATCTTGATGGTAAGCTTCTGATGATCTTTTTGACGTGGTCAGAAGTAGAGTAACGTTTATCCAGAACCTTCAACCCAGCAGTTAGGATCTGAAATCTTGAGAACATAGTTCCCACAGATTCAGACTCCTCCATTTTGAATGCTTCATATTTCTGGATGAGTGTCAGAGCCTTGGTCTCCTTCACTTGGGAGTTTCCTTCATGAGTTATCTTCAAAGATTCAAACATATCAAATGTTGTTTCTCTGTTCGTGATCTTCTCATACTCAGTATGAGATATAGCATTTAATATAATGGTTCTTGCTTTATGATGATTCCTGAATTCTTTCTTCTGAGCTTCAGTCATTGACTTTCTATCAATCTTTTTTCCATCCCCATCAGTGGGGTGAACATAACCATCAATGACTAAATCCCAAAGGTCAGCATCATAGTCTAGAAAGAAACTTTCTATTCTATCTTTCCAGTAATCAAACTTCTCACCATCAAACATGGGAGGTTTGGTGCTGATTCTGTCTCTATCTTCATATTTGTTGTTAGAATTTGAAGTTGAAGCTTCAACCATAATATATCAAATATATCAAGAGTTTTTCCCACTGGATCTTTTTCTGTCACGGTTAAGTGAATGCACTAATAGAACCGGAGCTCTGGTACCAACTGAAGGTGAGAAAAACACTTAGAAGGGGGGGGGGGGGGGGGTTGAATAAGATTTTTAAAAAAAAACAATTAGGAAGATAGACAACAACAAGGTATTTTTATCCTGGTTCGTTTGAACTCAAACTACTCCAGTCCATCCTATTAAGGTGATTTTCCTTTCTCAACAAGGACTTAATCCACTAAATCAAACTGATTACAGTGTCAACCACTAAGACCAACAGTCTTAGTCTTCTCAAGAAATTATGACCACAACTTGGTCTTCTTAAGGAATTCTTTTTACAAAAGATTAAACTAACTAATTGTGTTTAGGATTTGCTTCTAATAAGTTATATCACAACAGTGATGTTTACATAAAATTAAGAACGAATATGAAAGCTGTTAAGCTTGAAGAATATTGAATGAGAGCTTGTAAGTTGTTTTTATTTCAAATGATTCGTCAATTCGTCAACATCGTCAACATTGGAAAGATGCTGAGGCTTGTTTAAATACTACTTCAAGTCCTTATCTCAAAGACTGTGCATTGTTGTACGTTCCGCTGGCTCTGTTGCCTTTTTGTCTTGTATTGACTTTTCCTTTCCAGGAATAGGAATGTGCAGACATGTGCTTTGTGTCTGAATTCTTGTGTCATGCATAAATAAGGAATAGTCCCGTTGGAGCAGACGTTAGGATTAGCAACAGATCTTTTCTTTGAGGTGGAATCTTTCAAGTAAATAAGTTCTTCAACTAAAACTAACATCATATCTTCTGATGTAGTTCCTTGTTCTTCAGATTAGAGTCTTGCATCAATAGTGCTTAAGCGTGAATATCAATCAGATCAGAGTTGAATATCAGAGTCTCTGTACTTGCAGCGTAAAGTACTTCCAGAGTCTTCTGAAATAATGGTGTACGCTCTTTATTCAAATTCTTCTTAGTTCCACTCAGAGTCATCTGTAGCAGATCAGAGTCTCTTCAGGCCACGCTCAGAGTCTTCTGAAATATTGCTTCTAACGCTCAGAGTCTTAACGTTCTTTTCAGTAGCAGATGTAATTTTTGCTTCCTGATGAATATATAATTTAAGATCTGAAGCAAAAATACTTAAACACAATTAGAGTATATATGTCCTTTATACAAAATTTCATTTATGTTATCGTCAAAACAATGAGATATATTAAACACCAATCTGTGTTCTAATAGGTTGAACTACGGCTGCTCTGATTTCTTATTCCCTAATAAGGATACGTAGGCACGAGTACCCCAATCCTTGACAAGCACACTAACAACTAACTTTCCCTTTCTCTTGCCCTAGTGCAACCAAGACCAACTTGTTATTCAAAACCTTTTCTCTCGCCCCAGTGCGATCGAGACCTTTTCTTCCGTAGTCCGAACTACGGACACTCTGATTTCTCCTCTGTTAACGAGAATACGTAGGCACAAGATTGCGATGATCTTGGCGAGCACATTTCCCACAATTCCATAACCTCCTCTCTTTTTAACCGTAGTCCCACGAACTACGGATGCTCTTATTTTTCACTTCTTTTGAGTGAAAATACGTAGGCACAAGGGCCCTAATCCTTGGCGAGCACTCTTTTCTAAGACCACCCATTCTCCTTAGAAATCTAAACTCTTTTACTTACCTTTACGCTTTATTTTCTTGGAAGAGCACAAACAAACTATACTAACCTTTATTACGAATCGAATCAAGAGGTTCCTGTTGAGTACAACGAACATGAGGGGTGCTAATACCTTCCCCTCATGTAACTGACTCCCAAACCTAGAACTTGGTTGCACTAACCATGTTCTTTTCCTAAAGGTTTTATCGATATTTTCCTTTCCATCTTTGGGATAAATAAAGTTCGGTGGCGACTCTGTGTTTTCCGCAACCATTCGCGAAGGATCATGCTTTTTTTAGGTACGACAGTCAAGATTGGTGCTAACATATGTTGGTCTTCTGGTCACCCATTCCCCTAGATCGACTTCTTCTAATGTATCCTGCACTAACATCTTAATGTCGTTTGCCAGCGGATCCTTTTCAAATCCCAAAGGCTCTTCATCATAGATGGCATCAAGCCTCTGGCTTCGCTCTACACCCTGAACCTTATCAGGTGATTCTGGGTCGAAGTCCTTACCAGGACCTTGTTGGTTAAAATCAAACTCGGCCCTGTCGGCCATATGTTCATTAACAGCTTCCAAAGCCGCCTATAATTTGGTTTTAGCCACATAGGCCGAAATTCTTCTCAATGTTTAGAACTCAGTCATTACCATTGAATTCTCTTTCCCATCCTGTGGGGTCTACTGCAGGATTGCCAAGGTATGAGAGCCTTTCTCCTGGCACTTCCTTATCCCACCAAAAACCATCGACAGGGTGTAAGTACAATGAGCAGAATGTCTCATCATCCGGGACAAATTCAAAATCTGCTGGGGCACAAGGGGCAATGTTAGCCAGATGTTTGTCGAACTTCCTTCGGTCGACATGATTTATAGATGCTTTGAAATACCCATGATCAACTTCGATGTTCTCCACTATACCGTCTGACCTCCAAATAGCGATTCGTTGATACATCGAAGATGGCACTACACTAATGCCATGTATCCACTCTCGTCCCAAAAGTAAATTATAATTAACCTTTATTTCTACCACCATGAAGACAGTTGGTCTAGTAATTGCCCCAACTCTCAAGTCAACTTGCATTACACCCATTGTAGAGCCAACTCTTCCTTCGTAATTCAAAAGAACCATATTATGTGGCTTTGTGTCGGTGTAGTTTTTGCCAATTTTGTTCAGTAAAAAGTGTGGCATCGTATTTACCGTTGCACTATAATCCACCCGAATTTTATTCAGTGGCACGTTCTCTACCTTTCCAGTGATGTAAAGAGGCTTTAGATGACTTTTCATTTTCTCTATAGGTCGCTCGAATATGGTATTTTGTTTTTCCATGCACCCGTTGTTCATGACATAGTAGCACACAGGCTTGTGTGCCGCCATTTCTGCCTCAGTATAGGCATTCAGATTCTCGACCTCTATAATCTGATCGAAGTCCCTGGGCATTACATATACCATATTCACTAGGATATCAAAAGAGGCATCAGAGTCAGAGTCGAAATTTTCCGTCATCTCTTCATCATCCTTGAACGTTCGCGACCTGTTCGCCTAGCGAAGGTGTTAGCGAATGTCTGCGAATTCAGAAAATTCCCATTGTCACCAAGTCCTCAACTCCTTACAAAACCGACCGATTCTCACCAAACACGTTCCATAGTCTTAGTATAACCTCCCTTGACTAAATTATATCACTTATTTCCAGTTTCTACCGTTAAAACTCGATTCTATTGATTAAATCCAATTTACCCTAAATGGAAGTTGTAGAAAAACAACCAACGATCTAACCCAAGCATACATAATCATAGATATTGACTAGATAATGATATTCCTCACCCTTACCTTGATTAATCGATGCTTGAGAGTTGTTCTTGAGCTTTTCCAACTTTTCTTCTTCTCCTTCTCTTTCTCCTTCTTCCTCTATCTTTCTTTTTCGTTCTCTTATGTTTCTATCTTCTTCCTTTCTCTCCACTTTTCCTTATAAGTATTTCCCTTCTAATTCTCTCCAACATATATTAATTCATTTAATTAATCATACATTAATCAAACAATCCTCTTAATCATTTAATTAATAGAAATAATTAATTAGTGAAAATTGAGTTGTTACAACTCTCCCCCACTTTAGGAATTTTCGTCCTCGAAAATGTTACCTGATTCGAACAACTCTGGATAAGACTCCCTCATCTGACTTTCCAGTTCCCAAGTCACACTTCCTCCAGCCGATCCTCCCCAAGAGACCTTCACCAAAGCAATCTCTTTGCCTTGAAGTTGCTTCAAATCTCGATCCTCTATCCGCGTAGGTGATGTCTCCACTGTCAGGTTATCTCTCACCTGCACATCATCCACTTGGACTACATGAGACGGATCCGCAATGTATTTTCTCAACTGAGATACATGGAACACGTCATGAAGATTAGCAAGCGACGGCGGTAAAGCGACACGATAGGCTACCTCCCCTATCTTCTGCAAAATCTGATAAGGACCAATAAAATGCGGTGTCAACTTACGTGACTTCAATGCCCTACCAACACCAGTCATAAGAGTAACTCGAAGAAACACATGATCTCCCTCTTGAAATTCAAGTGCCTTTCTCCTCTTGTCATGATAACTCTTCTGACGACTCTGAGAAATCTTCATCTTCTCCCGAATCATCTTAATATTATCGGTAGTCTGCTGGACTATTTCGGGTCCAACCACAGAGATCTCTCCAGATTCATACCAACACAATGGTGTTCTACACCATTTACCATACAATGCCTTGAACGGTGCCATACCAATACTCGAATGAAAACTGTTGTTGTAAGTAAATTCAATCAATTGTAAGTAGCTATCCCAAGCTCCTCCCTTCTCCAACACACAAGCTCTCAAAAGATCCTCAAGTGATTGAATCGTCCTCTCAGTCTGACCATCGGTCTGCGGATGATAAGCTGAGCTCAAACGCAACTTTGTACCCAAAGCACTTTGCAACACTTCCCAAAATTTCAAAGTAAACCTCGGATCTCTATCTGACACAATGCTAGACGGAATACCATGCAAACTGACAATCCTCTCAATGTACATATTTGCCAACCTCTCCAACGGGTAATCCATTCGCATAGGAATAAAGTGTGCAAATTTGGTCAATCTATCCATAATAACCCAAATAGCTTCAAAGTTACTCGGCGTCCTTGGTAAATCAGAGACAAAATCCATAGAAATGCTATCCCATTTCCACTCAGGAATAAACAACGGTTTCATCAAACCCGACAGTTTCTGATGCTAAATCTTCGACTTCTAACAAGTCAAACAAGAATACACAAACTCGGCAATATCTTTCTTCATGCGAGGCCACCAAAATACTTTCCTCAAATCTTGATACATCTTAGCAGCACCCAGATGAATACTTAATCCACTACAATGTCCTTCCTCAAGAATACTCTTCTTCAGCTCAACAACATCAGGAACACAAACCCGATCATGACACCTCATGATACCGTTCTCATCAATCCGAAAATCACCACCTCGACCTTGATTGATCAAAGTCAACCGATTAACTAAACTCAAATCAGATTTCTGTCCTTCTCGAATCTCATCCAGAATACCACTAGTAAGCTTTAACATACCCAGCTTAACTCTATAAGAAGTCTTCTCACACACCAAGCTCAAATCACGAAATTGCTCAATCAATTCCAACTCTTTTACCATCATCATCGACATATGCAACGATTTCCTACTCAACGCGTCAGCTACCACATTTGCTTTACCTGGATGGTAATTCAAACCAAAATCAAAATCTTTCAGAAGTTTCAACCATCTTCTTTGCCTTGCATTCAATTCTTTCTGATCAAAAAGATACTTCAAACTCTTATGATCACTAAACACCTCAAATCTCAAACCAAACAAATAATGCCTCCAAAGTTTCAGCACAAATACAACTGTGGCTAACTCTAAATCATGCGTCGAATAATTCTTCTCATGCACTCTGAGTTGCCTTGAAACATAAGCTACAACTTGTTTATCTTGCATCAACACACCTCCTAAACCCATCAAAGAAGCATCACAATACACAACAAACGGTTCTGTCGGATTCGGCAAAATCAAAACAGGAGCTGTCGTCAATCTCTGCTTAAGCTCTTGGAAACTTCCTTCACACTTCGCATCCCACACAAAAGCTTGACTTTTCCTAGTCAACTGCGCCAATGGCAATGATAACTTGGCAAATCCCTCAATAAATTTCCGATAATATCCCGCCAAACCAAGAAAACTTCTAATCTCAAAAACTAATTTCGGAGTCTCCCATTGCGATACCGCTTCAACCTTCAACGGATCCACTACAATACCTCTACTTGAAATCACATGACCAAGGAAACTCACTTCCTTCAACCAAAATTTACACTTGGAAAGTTTAGCATACAAACGCTTCTCTTTCAATACGAATAACACAATCCTCAGATGCTCGACATGCTCTTCTTCGCTCTTCGAATAAATCAAAATATCATCAATGAACACCACCACAAACTTATCCAAATAAGGATGGAAAATCCTATTCATGTACTCCATAAATACACCTGGTGCATTAGTCACACCAAATGGCATCACAAAATACTCATAGTGTCCATACCTTGTTCTAAAAGCAGTCTTCTGAATGTCTCAAGCTTTCACGTGAATCTGATGATACCCAGATCTCAAATCTATCTTACTGAACACACTCACACCAACCAACTGATCCATCAAATCGTCAATCCTCGGAAGTGGATACTTATTCTTGATAGTCACCTTGTTCAATTGTCTGTAATCCATACAGAGCCTCATAGAACCTTCTTTCTTCTTAACCAACAACACCGGTGCACCCTGTAACACCCCACTTCCCAAATTAAATAAAATATAAACATTATAAATAAACATCAGAGTTTTCACAAAAATAGTGGGATATCACATCACCAATAGTTATCGAAAATACTTTATTCATTATTTTCAAAATAATACAGCGGAAATTATTATTCCAACATTCTCGGCCATCCGCCAGATTTACATAAAATCTTTATTATTATAATTCACCAAAATGTGATACGTCACAGGATTTTCAACAAGTTTAACATAAACAAATAAAATACCCATATCCCGTGTTACGTATCAGAGCATCCTAAGACTCAACTTGCACACCGCTATCCAAGCTATCTATGTACCTGGATTATCTGTACTTCTGAGGAAGCACAGACCACAACAACAACAAAGGGGTGAGAAAACATGATCAAAATATATCGGTAATTTAATACATGCAATAAAGGTAGTAAAACACACCAATATTCACCCCATAACACCAATCATCGAACCTACTGTTCAAATTACAATATAACATATTATAATGCAAATATGCAACTCAATACCAAGCATGTGGTACCGACTCATTGGTTCATTCAATCGAACCCTGGACAGATCACTTACGCTCCTACTGAGATATGATATATCCCCGACAAATCACTTACGCTCCTACTGAGATATGATCTATCCCCGACAAATCACTTACGCTCCTACTGAGATATGATCTATCCCCACCATTCCCCACAAAGGAGTACAGATGAATCACATACACTCCTCCTGAGCAATGATTCATCCCACCACACCATGATATGTACGACACCAATGCACGACAACAATGCACGACAAACAAACTCAAGCACACTAAGTGCACACGATCCTCCTGATCATATCACCACACATTATATATATTACACCACCAATAAACACAAGCACACTAAGTGCACAACAATTAAACTCAAGTAAATAATCAATAAATCATTTCAATCGATCCATGGTTTAGTTACTATTTAATTAAACAATGACTCCCCAAAAATATTGGATCTAAAAATATTTGTCAAATAACTATATTATTTATACCATGTTATAGATCTATTCAAGAGCTTTCCAACGCTTCGAACGGGGACTAAATCCGACTTACGGATCAAAAGTTATGGCCAAAATCGTCAAAATAGAAAATTCACCAATATACAGCTTTGAGTCGACGCAAACAGCGCAGAATGCAGAAAATTCTGTGTTTTCCACCGTTGGAGGCCTTCCGGACCTCCGATTTTAATTCCGTAAAAAGCCCCGGTTTCAGAATTCGAAATCCTACCATAATATGACAATTATAACAGCCAAAAACATATTTTTAAAGATCATATCATCATATATCATATAACCATACTTTTCAACACCATGGAATTTAGGGGTTTCTATCCTAAATGTGATCCTACCAATCATACACTCACACAATCCCCATGATCATACGAAAACCCACCCTTACTGCCCGGAACTATTATCTTGCTCAAATTCAAGCCTATTTCTCCACTTCTATCTCCTGTCCTCTCGGAACCTATTTCATACTCATCGCTATTACTACGAAAATTATACCGGATTTCACCAATCTCATAACAGCAAATACACCACTCTATCAGTATCAGCAACAATCATCACACTCTACTCTAATCAATTGTTCCTTAAACTATATCTCAGAACCTATATCATGGTCATTACCCAAGCCACAGAGGTTACACAATATCTCACCAATACTCATGGTCATTACCCAAACCACAGAGGTTATACAGGAACTCACCAACATCGTAACAATGTACGAATTTCATCATCATCAACAACAACAGCAACACGTATAATGTCATAAATTCGTGTTCATCACTAATATTACAGGAATTACACAGAATCCCACAATCATCATAAAATGTATGCACAAAACTCTTCAATCACAACAACATTCATAAACACAGACATAATATCATATATCAATCATAATCATCAAATTCCTACAGGGTTAAGGAATCCCCTCTACCCAATTTCATGCATTATACCAATTCCAATCAGTTTCTCCCCCCTTACCTGGATAATTATTCTGATCGGTGACAAATTCCTCCAAGATTGGCCAATTCTGACCTTTCCTCTTCTTCTCCGTTCTTCGCTCCTTTCTTCGCTCTTCTCTCAATTTTCTCTTCTCACGTTCTATCTATCGTGACTTCTCAACTTACTTCCTTCTTATCCCTAATAACCCCTTCCACTTCTATTTTCTTTTAATTCTAATCCCAATAATAATAATAAAAATAATATTACTAATAATAATAATTATAATAATCATTATAATAATAATAATACACATAGCAATATTAATAATATTATTTCACCCATAATAATAATATTAATAATAATAGTAATAATACTCCACCAATAATAATAATAATAATAATAATAATAATCATAATAATATTCTCCCACTAATAGTTATAATAATAGTAATAATATTAATAATAATAATAATATTCTCCAATATTAATAATATTACTACAATTAATAATAATAATAATAATAATAATACCATATTACTACTATTTATTTTATTATTATATTCACACCAATTCACCACCAATAATCCTCCCATATCAGGGACACGCCCCAATCATCATCAAACACACCTCCACCAAAGGACACACCAACATATAATAATTAAAATAGTAATAAAATGACTAAATAATTAAAATGGGTGTTACAACTCTCCCCCACTTTAATTATTTTCGTCCTCGAAAATTACCTGATGGAAATAGTTCCGGATACGCTTCCCGCATCCTTCATTCCAATTCTCAGGTCACACTGCCTTCTGCAGCACCCCCTCAAGCCACTTTCACCAAAGCTATCTCCTCCCCTCGGAGTTGTTTCTCGTTCGTCAAACGAACTAGCAATGCCTCCACAATCAAATTATTTTTCACTGGTACATCATCCACCTGATTCAATGTAATTCCTCAACGAAGACGCATGAAACACGTCATGCCAATTCACAGTGACAGCGACAAAACAATCTAACATGTTACTCCTCCCATGCCTCCGCTGCGCTACTCTGATACAACCACAGGACCCGGTGCGAACTTCCTAGATTTCGAAGCCCGACCAGCACCAGTCACCAACGTGACTCTCAAAACACATATTTCCTTATATCCTCTTGATCTTCTCAGCCATCTCAAGCATAATTCTCGGTCTGAGCACAACACTCCCACTCGACTTATTCCAACACAAAAGAGTCCTACACTCCCTATCTCACCAAGTCATATATAGTGCCATTCCGACACTAGGATGGTAATGGTAATCGTTATTATAGGTAACTCAATCAACGGTAATTACTCATCCCACGATCCACCTTGATCCAACACCCAAGCTCTCACCAATTCTCTACAGACTCAATAGTCCTCTCTGACTGACCATCAGTTTGCGGATGGTAAGCCGAACTCAACTTCAACTTAGTACCTGAAGCTTCCTGTAAGCCCCTCCAACATCTCAATATAAACCTCAAATTTCAATCCAACACAACATTCGACAGTATCTCATCCAACTTCACAACTTCCTCAATATGTATCTCATATATCCTTAACACAGAATAGTTCATCCACTCACAACAACCCAAATTAAAATTATGTCTTTCCAATTCTTTGGAAATCTCAACACCAAATCCGTGAAAATACTACCTGATTTCCACTCTGGAATATTCAACGGCTGCATCAGACTCAACAGTCTCTGATGTTCACTCTTCGAATTCCAACAATTCTAACCAGTATATTCAACCTCAACCACTCCTCTCCTCATCTATGGTCACCAAAACAATCTACTCAAATTCGGTTACTTCTTCATAGCACCGGGATGGACACTCCATCTACCTCAATGTATTTCTTCACGAGTACTCCTACTCCCCTCAACAACATCCGGTCCACATACCCTATCACAACATATCATGGTACTATTTCCACAAACCCGACAATCCACTCTTCGACTCTGATTTATCAATTTCAACTAACTCACCAACTCAACCCAGATTTCTGACCTCCTCGAATCTCCTCAAGAATACTACTAGCAAGGTCTAACATACAAGGCTTAACTCCATAAGAAGTATCTTCACAGACCAGACTCACATCACAAAATTTCTCAACCGGTTCCAACTCTTTTCGCCATTTTCTTAGGTACAAGCAAGGTTTCCAAATCGAAGCATCAGCTACCACGGTATATACCGAAAACATACAGTAAGATAACACATCAAACACACCCGATCACGACGGTAAAAGTTGACCAAATTACACATTTCGAATATTCTGCTATAATTGGATCATCCACTGACATAAAAACCATTTTTCCAGATCATCTTGTTAGCTCTCCAACGTGTTGCACCCTAAAATTTGACCAACAATTATTTACCAAGCTTGTGTTCATTTTATTCATCATCTGCATCTCATTGATATGTGGCCAGTAGGTCAAGAGGTATGATTACCCAGCAAGAGTTATATGAGACTTTCAAGCTAGCCAAGAAGGTTATTCAAGTGTTTAAAGGTTGATACCTTTGTCAGAGAACTCAAGAGATCCTCAGAGAGATTGGTTGAAACCAAGGTTGTGTGTCTCATAACTTGAGAGTTGTGGGAGATCCTCAGATGATTCTGAGACTATGAGGATGGACTTGAAGTTTTGAGAAACCTTATGAGATGTCTTGAAAGCCATCATGAAGCCTAGAGAGGTCATTGTACAAGAATTCAGAAGATTCAGTCATGAGTGGTGGAATTAGGGTTTGACTGGGTCAACCCTATGTCAACTGATGATTTGGAGAGGGTTGAGACCTAATCCAAGAGACATGTGATCATGGAATGATGCATTGAGATGCTATAAGGATGATTCCTAGACCAACTCATCATGATTGAGGAGTTTGAGAAGTTTCAAGCTAGGGTTTCTAAGGATTGACAGTGTAAAATCCCCTAGTTTGATCCCTATCTTCAAGGCAGTGTAGCTCAAGATGTGATTGTCATCTCATCTTCCCCATAACATGAATGTTGTATAGCTTGTTCTTAGCTTTAATTTGAGTACTAGAAGTCCTTGATAGGATTTGTAGAGCTCAAGTTATGACTTTGACAAATTACAGGTCATCTGAGGTATGTGAATCTGGGTCCTTGAAAGTCACCCAACTTGCATCCAACGTTTGCCCTAGTAGGATGCTTCCTATGAACTCTTGGTAAACATTAATGTTGTAGAGCATCTTCTTATCTTTCTATAGAGTACTAGAAGTCCTTGATAGGATTTGTAGAACTCAACTTATGGCTTTGACAAGTCAAGGGCGTTTTGGTCATTTGGAGGTTATAGGTCATTCCAAGCATAAGGCCATATCTCCTATTTCCAAGCTTCAAATGGAAAAATCTTAAACATAAAACTTGCTTAGAATGATGTTTTAAGGCTAGTAGGGAGGTCATGAGATGTTGAAAAGGCTTGTATCAAAAAGTGATAAAAATGGCCTAAAATGGAGGCATAAGTTAAATAAGTTGAAATTGAAAATTGGAAATCACAAGTTATACATCCAAACCATGTCATATAATAGGTCATTTTGACTCCAAAGGACATTCTAAGAACAATGGTTCAGCCACAATTTTGATTTGAGGCCTAGATCATAGGGCTGCTTTGGAAATGGCTTACTTGCATCTTAAGGTACCAAAGCAAAACTCAAGAAAACTCAATAAGCAAGTTAGTTATGCATTGTAACACATCATAAATCTCATATGGGGAGAATTTCAAGTCAGAATTGAAGGGTACAAGGACTATGGCATGAGATAGCATATGGTGAGAAGTGAAATCAAAATGTCATGACATGAGATTTCCATTTTCTCATTGGAAGGTCCTAGATGGTTCTAGATGATTCTAAACCACTCTATATAACATGTATAACTTGCTCAGATGCAAGGTTGGTGAGATTTGGTTCAGAGAAGAGAGAGTGAGATAAAAAATCTTCCATTGCAAGTCAAGTTTCAATTCTACATTCTTCTTCATTTCCATTCCTTTTTTCTACACAAACACATTCCATAGATCATAGTGAGTGTGTGCATATCAAATTGGGGGCAATTCCATTGATGAATCGTGTATGAGCTTTTGGATTTTCACCTTTGCAACTCAAGATCGGTTTCCAAGAATCAAGCAGATTCAACCCTTCTTTTTGCATACAGAAGCAAGAATACTACTCAGTGAAGGAATTGGGAAAGATTGAAGGTCTGAATTGAGGGATTTCTTCATTTGTTCACTCGATTTTACCAGGTTTGTAACTTTCTCTCTACACTCTATTTTAAGTGCTATTAGATAGAATTAATTGGTTAGAATGGTTAGGGATAACTAGGAGATCATTTCTGGAAAGTTTGAAGAGGATTGGTGATGGTTTTGTTGTTGACACCATTTCTTTATGGACCAAGAACTCCTTGAATCTTGAGTAATAATCTTAGTTCTTTAGTGGAAGTTGATCAGTGATAGGAGGTGAACATTTTAGTGTAAACAATTTCAAGAATCTTGAGTTTTGATTTTCAAGCATAATTTGGAGTTGCTATCGGGTTTCAAGTTTGAGTGAGATTCAATGGAATTTGAGACCATGGTTGGATTCAGTATGGAAAATAGAGCATGTTAGGGTTTTAAACTTTGAGTTTTGATGGAGATATGAGGATTCACGATTGGAGAGAATTGGTGTTCTTGAGCTCTGTTTCAATGGAGGTCTCCCTCTAGAAATTTGAAATTGAAGAAGACGATGTTGTGACCCTAGGATCAGAGCTGACTTTTGACTGAAATCTTGATCTAACGGCCATCCACGCGTTTCAGTTTGTGAAGAGGTTTGAACAAGGCAAAACGCAGCGTATCATTTAAGTTTGGTCATGGGCTTAAGTGATCTTTTGATGTCCACACCCCCTTCACGAGGCCCATTAGATTTTAAACTGATTTTCTCTTCTATTTGCACCTTGGATTTTTCTTTTTCTTTATGTTTTATTAATTGATTTTCTGAGTGGATTTTGGGCCTAGCGCGTTTACTATCTGACCCCCCCCCCCCCATTTTGAGCCCATGAATGATTTACACTGCATTGCATTACTATCTGCACCACATCCTTCCATGTTTTAATTTCATTTTCTTCCATTTTTGTTAAACTTTGAAAAATCATAACAAATGGAAAATTAAAGATTTTTTAATGGGAATTTTTGCTCCCATTTCATATTAATGTCTAGAAAATTATCAACTAAAAATATTTGTATTTCATGCATTTTTGATATTTTTTGTGTATTTTCTACTTTTATTGCATTTTATTTCTTTTATGTTGATCCATAAATTTGTAGAATTTTGTTTATGGAGTTCCCTTAGTATTTTTAGGCCATTCTTTTTAGGATAGTTAGATATAAGCTTTAGCTTCCCCCTGGATTTATTCCATAATTTTGAGATGAATTTTAGGGTAGTTTTGATTAGATGACATTAGGTTGTATAGATTTAGGTTAATCCTTAACATAGGTCCACAATAACACTAGAATTTTGGGTTTCTAGGTCAAGTTAGACATTGGGGCATATAAGGGTATTAAGGGTAGGTATGTAGGATCCCCTAGAAATTATATTAGGTTTTAATATAGTAGTATACTATTTTTAGATGATTTTTGTAGTTGATGATTGTTTGTGTTGCCCTTTGTGGGCTTGTATTTTTGTTTGCTTTGCTTTGTGGGCTTGGAGAGCTTGGTATTGCTTGGAGTAGCATCAAGGAGCATAGTAGGAGCATTGAGGAGCATTGAGGAGCTTGAGAGCTTGATCTTTTTTTTTGTTGATTGTTTTAGGGTTAGGGATTAGGAAGAGTTTAGACTTAGTTAACTTCTTTCTTAAACATGGATGGTATCTTTCACCTCCATTCCTCCCTATGATTCAAAGTCCTTCCATGGTATACACCTTTCTCCTTTGGAGGGATAAGTGATTGTACCTAGGAAGTAGAACTTTTGAGGGAACCATTCCTTTGATGTTGAACCCTTATAGGTCACCTTTGGTGGTCAATAAGCAGTTCAATATCCCCCAGCTTATCCAGTAAGTGATTTCCTCTAGTTTGATTATCTTGAGAGATGTTGAGCTTGAGTTTGAAGATGAAGACTTCAATGAAGAGTGTAGAAGAGGATGAATCCTTGAGCATTGCCATTCCAGCTGAAGCTTGAAGAGCAACAAGAGCAAGTTGATACTTGAAGACCCCTGAAGATGAAGTAAAGACTGAAGGATAAAGTTGACACTTCTAAGTGATTGAGATTGATTCTGAAGAGCTGAAGCTTGAAGAACAAAGGAAGTTGATACTTGCTTTGATACCTGGGGATCCTGAAGGAGCCAAGTTGATACTTGTGATTGATAGTGAAGCCTGAAGGTGGAGCTGATCAAGAAGCTGAAGCTCAGAGAAGATAACTTGAAACTTATGTTGAAGGGTTGAAACCTGGAAAAGCAAACTGATATTTGTCCAGAGTGATGGAAGTCTGAAGACTGAATTGCTGTTGGAAGAGCTGAAGCTTGAAGTTGAGAGAGGAGTTGATCTGCTTTCTCATCTTTTTCTTTTGTTGTATTGATGTGTTTTGTTTGACTTGTTTGATGCATTAGAATAAGTTCATATCTAGACTAGGTAGAATCTAGGAGCATGATTGCACTAGAGGTTGAGTTGCTCCCTCTGCTTGTATTGTTACTGTGTGGCTTTGCTTGCGGGTATTCGATAGAGCCCAGCTCCCTTGCCCATGTGGTTTGTTTGCCTGATGGCATTTCATTTCATTCTTTCTGTATGATTGCAGTTTACTGTTCTTGCTTGATAGCATGTTGTTTATATTTCAGTATGATTACTGTTATCCATTCTGGCTTGAGGTTGAGATGAGCTTGTGGAGGCTGAAGCCCCACACACATTTCCTCCCTCACTTGCATTGCATGCATTTTACTGTTAAGCTGATGCTTTGTCTGTTTTGGTGTATCATTGACATGATCCCTTAGGACTCTCGTTTCCTTTGATAAGGAATTGATGATAGAACTTTAGGTTGAAATCTATGCATGACAACTTCTAGGAGTTCCCTGTTCAAACCTCAACCATAGGATGAATCCATGGCATGACAACAGTAGGACTTGATAGTCTCCCTCCTAGTTGGGGCCTGTTCTCTTCTCATCTCAAAACAGTTTAAGATACAGTAATCATGAATGATTTCTTTCGTACGTTACGAGCCTTAAGCTATCTGAGAAAGGATTGTGGGAGAGTTTCTTTTCCACAGTCTGGATGTTTAGTATGGTACCCTTTGGGTGACATGCGACGCATTCACTCTCAGGTCATAGTCTCTAGTGCGATTGAAATTGCAAACACAATAAAAAACACTTCTTTCGTAAAAGACAGGAAATAAACCGTAGTTTCCCGAACTACGTGAGCTCTGATCTCTCATACCTATTGAGAGTACGTAGGCACAATACTGATGTATTGGCGAGCTACCTTCCCCCATAACCCGCCGTAGGCCGAACTACGTTGACTTTGATTTCTCATTCTCTGATGAGAATACGTAGGCATAAAGTGTGACGCTTTGCCGAGTCATTTTTCTTTTCTGTTTAAGCCAGCCTTGATAGGTAGATAGAATAAAACAAACCCGTCCAAGTAAACACAACAAGCGAGGATCCCGTCGAGTACGATGGATGTGAGGGGTGCTAATACCTTCCCCTTGCGTAACAGACTCCCGAATCCAGACAATGGTTGCGACGACCTTGTCTTACCCTTTTTCGTCAGGTTTTTCCGATCGTTTCCTTTCCCGCTCTGAGGGATAAATAACGAAAGGTGGTGACTCTTCTGTTGTGCCGGCACCTTATTTTCGCGCAAGCGACACAACGCTTCAAACGGGGGTCAAAACGGACATACGGTTCAAGAGTTATAAATTTTCGAAGTTTTCCAAAAAACCAAAATTTTGCCGAAAAACTGCTACGGGATTTTGCATTCTTGTCCGAAAATTCGACCAATTCAATTCTTTTCTTCGAAACAAACATATACTTATACTCACCTAACATATAGCCTCGAATTAGAACCATTAAACATGATTTCTATGACGTCCGATTTCAATCCGATTTTTAAACCTTCAAATCTCCAAAAATATCAAAACTTACAAAACCAACCAAATTTGATAAAACAAGCATACTCAATCACGACTTAACATCACCCGACGCCACTACGCAATCTAATCCGACTTTCTTCCGTAAAACATCGATTTCTCACAAAATCTCAGATTAAACGATTTCAGCCTCCAACTCCGGCACAACTACAACAGCAACCAACTCTAGAACACTGGTCAGATAATTCTTCTTACGTACTTCAAGTTGCCTTAAAGCATAATTAAAACTTGCTGAAGTTGCCTTTAGCAAATCCTCAATTATATCAACAAGCATCACAAACGCAACAAATAGTTATGTCGGATTCGGCAAAACTTTCCTCCCAGAAGTATATCGCTACTCTTTTTCCAACACTGATAACTCAAGTTCCTTATGCTCAACATAATCCTCTATACTCTTTGAATGTCTTAAAATATCACCGATTAACATAACCATTGCCTTGCTCAAATAATTAAAGAAGATCCCATGCCAAACGGATAAACAAGTTGTGAGTTCTGGCGGAAACACGGACCGTACCGCCCGTCCTTACCACAACATTCAAACACACTTCATCAATAAATAGCTTAATTCCATGTCAATACTTCACCATCTCATAGAGAATTTCAATAGCTCTACCCGAGCTCACACGACCAAGGAAAACTCACATCCTTCAGCCCGTTGATCCATCAACTCATCAACTCTTGGAAGCGAACGCTTATCCTTGATAGTCACCTTGTTCACTTATCCATAGTTCACCCAAAGCTTCACAAAACCTTCCGTCTGTCTAACCAACAAAATTGGTGCACCTTATGGTAACACACTCAAACAAAAGAACCTCTCTTCCAGTAGGTCTTCAAGTTGACTCTTTAACTTTCTCAATCCCAATGCAAACACACAATATGGAGTCACCCATATCGGACTAGTTCCAAGAACGAAGTCAATGTGTAAGCTTTACTTCACATTCCGATAGTAAACCATTTACCTCCTCAGGAAAACTTCTGGATAATCATAATTAAGTGATAAACCCCAATTTCTCACTTTCCTTAACATTCAAAGTTTCCGTCAAAATACACACCTCAACACCGTCTTACGCCAACTCCTCAAAATAATCCCTTAAGCACTTAGCTTAACTCAAGACAATTCATTGCTCACACCACCTAAGCTTGCAAGACATGTCTATCCCATCCAACACAATCCCGTCTACTATTAACAAGAGATTGAGGGTGATCAGTTCCTCAATTTGTCAATAGACAGCCGAAAATCATGATGGGGTATAAACCATCTTTACCAAACTATAAGAGCGTAACATACTAAGCCACAACACTGCAGCATTCTGGAGAAATACCAACTTCTCCCCCACTGGAATCATTTCACTTCTACCGACAAAGTTTAAACAACAACATGTACCGACAGTGTTTTTACACACATGTCGCATACCAGGGAACAACAACACTAGACAACATTGGTCGGACGGGCCAACCTGCTCTGATACCAATTGTAACACCCCACTTCCCAAATTAAATAAAAATATAAACATTATAAATAAACATCAGAGTTTTCACAAAAACAGTGGGATATCACATCACCAATAGTTATCAAAAACACTTTATTCATTATTTTCAAAATAATACAGCGGAAATTATTATTCCAACATTCTCGGCCATCCGCCAGATTTACATAAAATCTTTATTATTATAATTTACCAAAATGTGATACGTCACAGGATTTTCAACAAGTTTAACATAAACAAATAAAACACCCATATCCCGTGTTACGTATCAGAGCATCCTAAGACTCGACTTGCACACTGCTATCCAAGTTATCCAAGCATCCTAAGACCTGGATTATCTGTACTTCCGAGGAAGCACAGACCACAACAACAACAAAGGGGTGAAAAAACATGATCAAAATATATCGGTAATTTAATACATGCAATAAAGGTAGTAAAACACACCAATATTCACCCCATAACACCAATCATCGAACCTACTGTTCAAATTACAATATAACATATTATAATGCAAATATGCAACTCAACACCAAGCATGCGGTACCGACTCATTGGTTCATTCAATCGAACCCTGGACAGATCACTTACGCTCCTACTGAGATATGATCTATCCCTGACAGATCACTTACGCTCCTACTGAGATATGATCTATCCCCACCATTCCCCAAAAAGGAGTACGGATGAATCACATACACTCCTCCTGAGCAATGATTCATCCCACCAAACACCATGATATGTACGACACCAATGCACGATAACAATGCACGACAAACAAACTCAAGCACACTAAGTGCACACGATCCTCCTGATCACATCACCACACATTATATATATTACACCACCAATAAACACAAGCACACTAAGTGCACAACAATTAAACTCAAGTAAATAATCAATAAATCATTTCAATCGATCCATGGTTTAGTTACTATTTAATTAAACAATGACTCCCCAAAAATATTGGATCTAAAAATATTTGGCAAATAACTATATTATTTATACCATGTTATAGATCTATTCAAGAGCTTTCCAACGCTTCGAACAGGGACTAAATCCGACTTACGGATCAAAAGTTATGGCCAAAATCGTCAAAACAGAAAATTCACCAATATACAGCTTTGAGTCGACGCAAACAGCGCAGAATGTAGAAAATTCTGTGTTTCCCACCGTTGGAGGCCTTCCGGACCTCTGATTTCAATTCCGTAAAAAGACCCGATTTCAGAATTCGAAATCCTACCATAATATGACAATTATAACAGCCAACAACATATTTTTAAAGATCATATCATCATATATCATATAACCATACTTTTCAACACCATGGAATTTAGGGGTTTCTATCCTAAATGTGATCCTACCCATCATACACTATCACACAATCCCCATGATCATACGAAAACCCACCCTTACTGCCCGGAACTATTATCTTGCTCAAATTCAAGCCTATTTCTCCACTTCTATCTCTTGTCCTCTCGGAACCTATTTCATACTCATCGCTATTACTACGAAAATTATACCGAATTTCACCAATCTCATAACAGCAAATACACCACTCTATTAGTATCAGCAACAATCATCACTATATCTCAGAACCTATATCATGGTCATTTTACCCAAGCCACAGACGTTACACAAAATCTCACCAATACTCATGGTCATTATCCAAACCACAGAGGTTATACAGGAACTCACCAACATCGTAACAATGTACGAATTTCATCACCATCAACAACAACAGTAACAGGCATAATGTCATAAATTCGTGTTCATCACTAATATTACAGGAATTACACAGAATCTCACAATCATCATAAAATGTATGCACAAAACTCTTCAATCACAACAACATTCATAAACACAGACATAATATCATATATCAATCATAATCATCAAATTCCTACGGGGTTAAGGAATCCCCTCTACCCAATTTCATGCATTATACCAATCTCAATCAGTTTCTCCCCACTTACCTGGATAATTATTCAGATCGGTGACAAATTCCTCCAAGATTGGCCAATTCTGACATTTCCTCTTCTTCTCCGTTCTTCGCTCCTTTCTTCGCTCTTCTCTCAATTTCCTCTTCTCACGTTCTATCTATCGTGACTTCTCAACTTACTTCCTTCTTATCCCTAATAACCCCTTCCACTTCTATTTTCTTTTAATTCTAATCTCAATAATAATAATAAAAATAATATTACTAATAATAATAATTATAATAATCATTATAATAATAATACACATAGCAATATCAATAATATTATTTCACCCATAATAATAATATTAATAATAATAGTAATAATACTCCACCAATAATATTAATAATAATAATAATAATAATAATAATAATAATAATAATAATAATAATCATAATAATATTCTCCCACTAATAGTTATAATAATAGCAATAATATTAATAATAATAATATTCTCCAATATTAATAATATTACTACAATTAATAATAATAATAATAATAATAATAATAATAATAATAATAATAATAATAATAATACCACCATATTACTACTATTTATTTTAATATAAGATTCACACCAATTCACCACCAATAATCCTCCCATATCAGGGACATCCACCAATCATCATCAAACACACCCCCACCAAAGGGCACATCAACATATAATAATTAAAATAGTAATAAAATGACTAAATAATTAAAATGGGTGTTACACACCCCACGGTGACACACTTGGATGAATAAACTTATTCTCAAGTAGCTCTTCAAGTTGACTCTTCAACTCTTTCAATTCCGATGCGGACATACGATATGGAGCCATCGATATCGGACTAGTTCCAGGAATTAAGTCAATCACAAACTCCATTTCTCGTTCCGGCGGTAAATCTATTATCTCCTCAGGAAAAACTTCCGGAAACTCACGGACAATTGGCAAAGCATCAATCAATCCATTTTCACCAACACTCACCGTTGCCATTAACAAGAATACCTTAGCACCTTCTTGCAGTGATTCCTTCACTTGCATAGCAGTTATAAACAAATCTTCTTCCTTCTCAGGTTCAGGAAAAATAACCATTTTGTCAAAACAGTTAATATAAACACGATTGAATTCCAACCAATTCATCCCCAGGATAACATCAAGTTGATCTAAGTGAAGACACACTAAATCAACTCCAAAGTATTTACCAAAAATACTCAACAGACAATTCAAACACACATATGGAGTAGTTATCGAACCCATAACAGGAGTATCAATAACCATATCTCCACTCATGACTGACAACTCCAGACTTAATCTCTTAACACAATCCAAGGAAATAAAAGAATGTGTAGCTTCAGTATCAATTATAGTGATCAAAGGTATACCATTAATGAAACACGTACCTCAGATCAATCGATCATCATAAGCAGTCTTCGACCCTGATAGAGCAAACACCTTCCCACTCCCTTGAGTCTTCTTTGGCTTATCTCACTTGGTACTAATGTGCCCTTGCTCACCACAGTTATAGCAAGTCACATTCGCACCGCTTCTACACTCTAGAGCTTTATGGCCAGGCTTCCCACACTTAAAACATTTATGATCAACACTTTTGCACTCGGGAGCACGATGTCCCTCTTCACCGCATCTAAAACATCTCACCGGATTAGGAACTCCTCCCCCACTTGGCTTCTTACCGAAACCAACTTTCTGTTTCCTTTTCTCTGCAGGAGTCACATACGGCTTTCCTCTAAATTGACCTTTTCCTTTCTTTTCACTTAAATTCTTGTAGTGGCTAGACCGAGCCCTACTATCTTCATCATAAATCTTGCTCTTGTTCACCAGTTCCGAGAATCGCCTAATCTCCTGATAACCAACAACTTGCTTAATTTCCGACCTCAAACCATTCACAAACTTGAGACACTTGGATCTCTCAACATTAACAGTATTATAATGAGGACAAAACTTAATCAACTCCTCAAATCTCGCCGCATACTCGGCCACAGTTGAGTTACCCTGCTTCAACTCAAGAAACTCAATTTCCTTCTTCCCATGCACATCTTCTAGAAAATACTTCTCCAGAAATGTTTCCCTAAGAAGATCCCAAGTAATCACCATCTCATTCTCTTCAAACCTTTGGCGAGTATTACCCCACCAATCCTCAGCTTCCTCTTCGAGAATATGAGTGCCGAACTGCACCCTCTGCGCATTCGAACAATTCATAACCCGAAAGTTCTTCTCTATAGCTTTCAACCAAACTTGTGCATTGTCAGGCTCATGGGTTCCCTTGAAAACTGGTGGATTATTCCTTTGGAACCTCCCCAAAGAACGAAACTCATCATCAACATGGTTTCCAATATTCACACTGGCTTGAGGATTCTGCTCAATTGCTCCCGCCAGCCTCGTCAAAGCCTCGGAAATTGCTTCGTCATTCCTACCTGCAACCATCGTTCTTGATTCCCACAACAACCTTCATTAGAACAACCATATTGATAGTGCTACACACACGTACCAAATGCAAATGAGGAATAGACACATTAACAACTTGGTCAACAAACCGACCTGCTCTGATACCAATTAATGTAACACCCCCTTCTATACCCCCAAATAAATAATTAAATCACACAAGCACATAACAATTTCATCAGAGTCATTTAAAATATGGTATAAAAGAAGTATGCCACAATATTCACCAAAATAACATACAACACCTGCTCTATAAAAGACATGCAACAGTGGGGTAGTTCAACAGAGGAACTTAGTCCTACACCCACATCTCAATAGTTATAAATTAAAGCGGAAGATTAAAACATTGAATTACTTAAGACATGTTATCATTTAAATACATGATTCAGTTTGGTTCACAATATCATTCATGTATACAAAACGTTATCAAAAGATACATACACGAATGTATCACAGAGGAATACTATACAATCCTAACTACCCGGTGCTACATATCAGAGCATAACCGACCAAAAAGGATGAAGCTAAACTTCACAAAAGACCTCCAGCAACCTAATCTGCAATGCCTCATAGAGCATTATAAAACAGCAGAAGGGTGAGAAATATTATCATAATAGTCAAAGCATATAAATATATATACATACACAAGTATAAAACACATACTTTCACATTTCTCACCACAAATCATTCCAACCATAATATACATCACATAAAGGTAAACTTTCATACAACAACACACATTAATCATGTGACTCAATGCAACTCATGCCATGTGGTACCAACACTTGTTATCATTTTTCGGTTTTTACACTTAAACCGGGTCCACCCTTCTAGACCGATAACAACAAAAGCCCATTCCCTAAGCTTTCAAACCCACCCTTCTAGGTTTGGGACAAGTCACTAGTCTCCACGAAACTAGAAAACATTGCCTCTTGACTAAACGATGCATATGCAATCAACCACCAAATGCACTTAAGACCGTCTCGCATCTTAATCCCATGCATTCACATAATTCATCACACCAGAATTATAACATGATTGCACACACAACATATTCATATATCATCAATACATATATCAAGCAATGCACACATTTTCGCAAGATGTTCCCATGCATTCCATTCATACAATCTCATACAACAATATGTATTCATAATCAATTCCACAATCTAGGATTCACGCCTTACGGCTACCCATAACATATATTTCACAGTATATAATTACTCATTTCCAACAAGGATTAAGCACAGCCGAACAAAGAAATCAACATGGAATGGAATCACAAGAAAACAAAAATGTTGCCACGCTTGCTGGCTTACTCGCCTAGCGAGTCCCTAGCGAATACTCGCTAACTGTTCGCCTAGCGAACGAGCTCGCGAAGGAAAACAGAATTTATTGACTTTCTTCGCTACCTAGCTCGCTACAGTGAAGTCCTAGCGAACCTTCGTTGTCCCATTCACTACCAGCGAAGAACCTCAAATCCATTCTGCCCAAGTATGGGACCTCTCGCTAACCATTCGCTCAGCGAGTTGCTAGCGAACGTTCGCGACCTGTTCGCCTAGTGAAGGTGCTAGCGAATGTCTGCGAATTCAGAAAATTCTCACTGTCACCAAGTCCTCAACTCCTCACAAAACCGACCGATTCTCACCAAACCAGTTCCATAGTGTCATACCCCAAATTTTGACCCCTTAGATCTTTATCATCATTTTAGGAGCATGTTCACATGTTTATCTAACCTTAACCCTTTCCAAGTGATCTTTGTCAAGTTACAAGAGGATCAGGGTTTTGTACAGCCGAAATCGAGATTTTGAGGGTTGACCAGTTAATGTTTTGGATTGGTTCTCTTTGAGATTGTTTCTCCACATCATAAAGAATATTCCATTGGATCAAGCATGAATCCAATTTGAGGTTGTCACCCAGGAATCAAAAGCAGTGAAATTCAGGATACCCGATTAGGGTTTTCGAGCAGGAAAAGTCAAATGTGGTTTGACTTTTGATTTAAAAGGTGTTACAATGATGGTATCATTGTCTATAATGTTCATATGGCTTGGTAAAGTCCATTCAAGAAGTTTCAAAGCCTCAAGAGGTCCAGAGCACCAACAGTCGACTCGGTAGCCACCGATCGATCGTTCGGTTGACCGAAAAGTCAACTCTTCAACAATAAGGAATATGACCTCAAGATGTGAATCAAAAATGTTCCTAATGACATATTGCATCTACCTATAAAATTTCATGACAATTGGATCAAGGGTTGAGGAGTAATCGCAAAAGTCGGGAATTAGGGTTTTGAAAGGGGCAAGACCATAACTCCTTAACAACACATCCAAATGAAGTGGTTCAAAGCTCATTGGAAAGCTCTTGGCAAATCCTAAAAAATCCTCAAAGTGGTCCATGATCAGAAAATGCATAGATTTGGATTTATGATCAAATTCATTTCAAGAAGGGAAAATGACTTAGAGAAATTTCACTTTTAAGCTTGTTTTTTAGCAACTTTGAGAGGCTTTTTGGCCAAGTTCCTTTGAGAATTTGAAACTCATGAAAATATGAATGTTTTATATCTATTTGAGGGCTTTCTAAAAAGTACTAGAACATCTCAATGGAATTTGTGAGCTGAGAGTTATGGATTAGTGAAGTTGGGACTGTCACACTTGAAGCACAAAATTCTGGTTTTTCTACAAGTGAGATTTTCATCAAGTTGGACCTTTATCAGCCCTTGGATCTTGTTTATTATGATATGTAGAAGCTTAGATGTGTGGAAATGAAAAGGAAATGCAGATAGCATGAAAATTGGAAGTTATGCAAGTGGCTTACAAGTTGCATTTGCAACTTGCATTAAAATATTCAAAATACAAAAAAGGTGAAAAGGGAAAATATGCAGCAACCATGCCCCTAGCCATCTTAGCCTCACTTTATCCACCTCTAATTCACTCATCACACTTGACTTATGATTACCTTGAGGCCAAGAAACCACTTTTGCAAGATTTGAACTAATTTTCCACTTTTCTCTCTTAGGAAGGAAACCTCCCAAATTTGTCCTCACCCTTACTTCCCCTATAAATAGAGCACTCCTCTACTTCATTACATACATCAGAGCCCCTCTCAAAACCATATAAATCACAAGCTCTCCCACTTTCCCTCCTCAATTCATTTTTTCAAAATCTCAAAATCACCCAAAATACCAAAAAACTGCCTTGGACAGTTCAGCCACCAAACTCATTTTCATACACTTTAAACCTCCAAAACCCATCCATACAATCCATAAATATGGTATAGAAGGTGTTCAAGCCCTTAAACTACTCAAAACCACCATTTTCCACAAAGTCAACTTTCAATCCAAGAAAGTTTGACTTCACATACAAAACCTCACAAATCCTCACTTGGACCTGTTTTGAATCTTTCAACACTCCCAACACTTCATGTTTATGATGTTCTAACTATCCTAAGGCTCAAAAACCAGATGGAATAGAGTTTACTCAAACTGTCATAGAAGTTGCATTTTGCTTCAAAAGGAGGGAAGTTCCAAAGCTAGGTGGTATTTAAAGATCTCTGGATTTCTTTGTGTTCTAACTTGCTCAACATAGTCTACAAGATGTATGTAGTCTATCAACTACTCACTTTACCTCATATTTTCATGTTGGCATTTTTTGAGATTGTTGAGTTGAAAAACCACCATGAGCATACCAAAATTCTTGTTGCTTGCAATATGCCTAATCTTTTGAGTTGTAACCCGTTTATATACTTGATTCCAATGTGTAATGATAATTGTTTGATCAATAATTGCTTGCTCTCTCATTTCATCATCAAAATGCAACTTTGAGCTAAATTTACCATGACCATATGCCAATATCTTCCTTACTTGCAATGTGTATCTTTTCTGAGTTGTAACTCACTCTTGCCTACATTGATGATGTGTGTGTGTACTGTTTGTTAACATGAGGGCATTTTTGCAACTGAATCATGTTTGTACCCCCTAGCTGTCAAACTATTTTGAAAAACCACTTGTGCACACACTTCACTTTTTGGTTTGGTTTTGTTTTAGGGAAACTCATTCATAGTTGGACTTCTATTAGTATTTAAGACTTGTTTGTACATGACTAAGGCTGTCAACAACTTGTGTTTGGTCTGCTGTTGGATTATTCCCAAACCTACTGATAGGCCACTGTTGTTTGTTTTTCATCTGCTATATTTCATTTAGAGCACTAGAGCTGGTAGTCCACTGTTGTTTTGGATCTTGTTGCTAGCAGGTGTTAGGGTGTTTAAGGCTTACATTGTGTAAGGGTTTGATGACTGGCCTGTTTAAGGGCTAGCAGTTGGTTTTTTAGAAATTAGAGGCCAGATTATCATTTTAGGATCAGTGGTGGTTTTGCTTGAGAGGGTGTTGCTAACTGATATGGACCTATTGGCATAGGATGGAGGGGAGGAGAGGACTGTCACCATATTTTGTTTGGATTTGCAAGCATAATGTTAAGGATTTAAAAGGTTTGCCCCCTTACTAAGGGATTCAAATATGTTGAGTTGGTGATACTTTGTGGATGAACATTATCATGTTAGAGATCATCTTTTTGAGTTTGTAAATTCATCTTTGCATTAGGTTGGTGAGCTGTTTTTATGATGTAATTTGGACTGAGGTAGGCAGTACCATTTATGACAAGATTGCTGGTATGCTTTGCCTTTCTGACCAGATTATGTGTGCACCAGGATTTACTCTTGTGGGATAACTTTGTAGGGCCAGTTAGGTTTAGTTCCCTTGGAGGTGAATTGAGGAATTCTTAGTGTCAGTCCTGTTTTGCTTTGGCAAGGGATTAGGCTGTTTGAATGTGAGAACCTAGGACTGCATTTGTGTTTAAGTTTTTTTCTGAGATGTAGGCATTGTCATTTGTGCCAAGACCTGCTAGTAGACAATGTTTTCTAGTCAGTTGCTGTTTAGAACTTTATGATGGCAGTTGTTGGTTCTACTAAGTTTTAGGCAAGTTCCCTTGTGCTATAGCAGTAGGCTGTTAAGTTTTGGTTGTTGGTTGTCTCTTTGGCATTTTCAGGTTAGGTGTTTTGGTCTGTACCTAAATTTGAGTTTGTCAACTCATTGCCAAGATGCTATGCAGACTGTTGGAGACTTAGGGATAGGACTCATTAGGTTTCACCTGCTAGTGTGGTTTTTTTGAGGTTACCATCATGAGGCAGTTGGACCCTTAGGTGTTTGTTGTCATTATGAGACCTTGATGTTTGGAGGTTTGAGTTGGTTTGGTATATTGTTGTCTGTTACTGTGGATTCATGCCCTTGGAGCATAGTTTGTGTAATCCTAACTGCTAGCAGTTGCTGTCCTAGTTCACTTACTGCTGTCTGATATACATTTCACTTCAGTCAGTATGCCATTATCACAATGAGAAATCACAAGCCTGATCATCCCTTAAAATTCACAATTTTCAAGCTGACAGTAGGTTTAAAACTTGGATTCAGATTGTGTTTGGAACTTCTTGACCTGGGTATTGAACTGTCTTTTTCTTAGACATTGTCATGTTGAAGCTTGCCTCTATGTATCAAAACTGTATGTGATTTCAAATCTGTCAGCTATGAATGTTTGTATTGAGTTCATCTTAAAATGGATTTTGACATTAAACCTATTTACATCTACCGTCATTCATACCTCTCACTGTTTTGCTTGCTTGCTTGGGATTGGTCTTTGAAAGCTGTAGGGCTATTTTTGATAAGGTTTGATGATGGATCATAGGGAGAATATTATCCATTTTGTGTGCTTACTGCCTATAGGCATTGAAAAGACCAAATTGTCTTTATCATTTGTGAATGCAAGAAAAGAGTTGTTTTTCTTAATCTGTCCAGAAACTGTTGTGAGGTGGGGTTTGTCAGTTCAAGGGCATTTGCTAGCAGGTGATAGGGTTGTTTGGTGTTTGATTTGTTGGCTATATGAGAATTTCTGTTTGGAACAGAATTGGTAGAACAGTTGGGTTGAACTTGGCCTTGGTGACATTGACTGATCTAAATGTGAGCTCATGGTTTTCTTTGACTTAAGCTTGTGGCAATTTTAGGTTGGTGTTCTTTTGTATTGTCATTAACAGTATGTATGCAACTTTCATGCCATTTTCTCATTTTGATATCTTTTGAATATTTTGCCTGTCATAATCTTTTCCATATCATATTTCAAGTGTGCTCAGACCCTTGCATACCCCCAAGTCCACCTGTTTTGATCTCTTGAATTCAAAGTGCACATCAAAAATTCTTTATGCATTTGTCTTCGAATTTTCTTATGTGCACATCATTTTAAAAAACCAATTGTTCCATCATGATCCTTGTTCAATTCTACCCAAGATTGATCTAAGGTTTGCTAAAATTGGTTAAGAATTGAGCAAGTTGACATCAAAACGTATTTTGAAAAATGCCTTGTCTTTGCTTCATATTTGCCCAGAAATCCAAGTGAACGCGCCTTATATGTTTTTAGGGGTGGCTATATCAACGGATGTATAGCCACCCCAGTGGTAGAAGCCTTGCCCATAAACACGCCTTTCGCCTTGCTAGCCTGGGTTCGATCCCTGAGGAGGATCAACCCTTTTATTCTTTTTTTCTTTTTTTCATGCGCACGCCTGTTCAAGCTAGAGGGCGTGGGTTCAACTCCCACCCCTTGCATTTTATTTTTATTTTTGCTTGTCATATCTTATTTTGTACATTAATTCACAAAACTTCAAAAAATCATAACTTTCTCATTTTTCATCATTTTGAGTTCATTCTTTTTGCAACATGTTCATTTTAATGTCTAATTTCATGTGATGTAAAAATATTCCAAGTTGTTCTTAATTATGATGCCTCTTGTTTAATTGGAAGTTGTTTACTTTTTGAGGTCGTTACCTTACGTCTTGATGATCTTCCTTTTATACCATGCTTGTTTATCTTGTGAAATTTGTTGATGCTTATTTCCTTTGTGTTAGTCAACACATTAGGTTTGTTTTCTTTGGTTTGTTACCATGAACTTATGTGTTTCCTCTGAGAAACTATTTCAAGCTTGAACTGTCGTTACATTTCTTGCTTACTTGTTTGATTGTCATCAATGCATAATTTGTTGGTATGATGTTGTCACATTTACCTTTGCCTTTAACATGCTTGATTCATATGGTTGTCACCATGCTTTTATCTTCATCATGTTTATTACTTTATTAAGTAGTTTCTTTTCCCCAGGTGATGGAACTCGTTAGTTCACGTCCAAGTTGCCTCCCCTCTCTCATTCCAAAGGAAAAGTCTCTCCATTGACCCTTATGTCATGGAAAGTTCATTATCCCTCCCTTGACTTTGTTAAGTCATCTTTAACCTTAGTTTAGAAACCATTAGACTTTGCTTTAAGTCTAAGAAACCCACCTTTTACTATGAGTGTTCTTCAACTAGAACCCTAGGATAGGGTTTGTCAACTCTATGTAAGAATCATTGTCATGAATTCTTACTTCCCTTTTTGAGTGTTCAACTTAGACTAGGGAGTTTTGTCAAACTCCATACAAAAATTATGATGTTTGTTCCCCCTTGAACCTTGGTCATAATCAAGTGTTCTTTCAAACTTAGTGAGGTGAACTACGATTGCTCTAATTCTATCCTAGTTAGGATACGTAGGCAGATGGACGCGATGTCTTTGCGAGCAAACTTAGCGTATATACCTTTAGGTTTTAACCTACACCCTAATCCCAAACCTTAGCAAATACCTAACAAACTTAGCATGCAAACAAACAAAAGGTTCCTGTAGAGTACTACAGATGCTTAGGGTGCTAACACCTTCCCTAGGTATAATCAACCCCGATCCCCGAATCTCTCAGCGTTGTTGTTACATCGCGAGAAGGGTTTTTCTTTCTTTAGACCTTTCCTTTGGATAAATTAAAGCTCGGTTGTAAAAGAATTAAGATTCAAGTTAATTCAATAGCTTGATATCCAATTTTCACCGCAACACATAGTCTTAGTATAACCTCCCTTGACTAAATTATATCACTTATTTCTAGTTTCTACCGTTAAAACTCGATTCTATCGATTAAATCCAATTTGCCCTAAATGGAAGTTGTAGAAAAACAACCAACGATCTAACCCAAGCATACATAATCATAGACATTGACTAGATAATGATATTCCTCACCCTTACCTCAATTAATCGATGCTTGAGAGTTGTTCTTGAGCTTTTCCAACTTTTCTTCTTCTCCTTCTTCCTCTATCTTTCTTTTTCTTTCTCTTATGTTTCTATCTTCTTCCTTTCTCTCCACTTTTCCTTATAAGTCTTTCCCTTCTAATTCTATCCAACATCTATTAATTCATTTAATTAATCATACATTAATCAAACAATCCTCTTAATCATTTAATTAATAGAAATAATTAATTAGTAAAAATTGGGCTGTTACAACTCTCCCCCACTTTAGGAATTTTCGTCCTCGAAAATGTTACCTGATTCGAACAACTCTGGATAAGACTCCCTCATCTGACTTTCCAGTTCCCAAGTCACACTTCCTCCAGCCGATCCTCCCCAAGCGACCTTCACCAAAGCAATCTCTTTGCCTCGAAGTTGCTTCAACTCTCGATCCTCTATCCGCGTAGGTGATGTCTCCACTGTCAGGTTATCTCTCACCTGCACATTATCCACTTGGACTACATGAGACGGATCCGTAATGTATTTTCTCAACTGAGATACATGGAACACGTCATGAAGATTAGAAAGCAATGACGACAAAGCGACACGATAGGCTACCTCTTATCTTCTGCAAAATCTGATAAGGACCAATAAAACGCGGTGTCAACTTACGCGACTTCAATGCCCTACCAACACCAATCATAGGAGTAACTCGAAGAAACACATGATCTCCCTCTTGAAATTCAAGTGCCTTCCTCCTCTTGTCATGATAACTCTTCTGACGACTCTGAGAAATCTTCATCTTCTCCCGAATCATCTTAATCTTATCGGTAGTCTGCTGGACTATCTCGGGTCTAACCACAGAACTCTCTCCAGATTCATACCAACACAATGGTGTTCTACACCGTCTACCATACAATGCCTCGAACGATGCCATACCAATACTCGAATGAAAATTGTTGTTGTAAGTAAATTCAATCAAAGGTAAGTAGCTATCCCAAGCTCCTCCCTTCTCTAACACACAAGCTCTCAAAAGATTCTCAAGTGATTGAATCGTCCTCTCAGTCTGACCATCGGTCTGCGGATGATAAGCTGAACTGAAACGCAACTTCGTACCCAAAGCACTTTGCAACCCTTCCCAAAATCTCAAAGTAAACCTCGGATCTCTATCTGACACAATACTAGACAGAATACCATGCAAACTGACAATCCTCTCAATGTACAGATTTGCCAACCTCTCCAACGGGTAATCCATTCGCATAGGAATAAAGTTTGCAGATTTGGTCAATCTATCCACAATAACCCAAATAGCTTCAAAGTTACTCGGCGTCCTTGGTAAACCAGAGACAAAATCCATAGAAGTGCTATCCCATTTCCACTCAGAAATAAATAACGGTTTCATCAAACCCGACGGTTTCTGATGCTCAATCTTCGACTTCTGACAAGTCAAACAAGAATACACAAACTCGGCAATATCTTTCTTCATGCGAGGTCACCAAAATACTTTCCTTAAATCTTGATACATCTTAGCAGCACCCGGATGAATACTCAATCCACTATGATGTCCTTCCTCAAGAATACTCTTCTTCAGCTTAACAACATTAGGAACACAAACCCGATCATGACACCTCATGATACCGTTCTCATCAATCCGAAAATCACCACCTCGACCTTGATTGATCAAAGTCAACCGATCAACTAAACTCAAATTAGATTTCCGTCCTTCTCGAATCTCATCCAGAATACCACTAGTAAGCTTTAACATATCCAGCTTAACTCCATAAGAAGTCTTCTCACACACCAAGCTCAAATCATGAAATTCCTCAATCAATTCCAACTCTTTTACCATCATCATCGACATATGCAACGGTTTCCTACTCAACGTGTCAGCTACCACATTTGCTTTACCTGGATGGTAATTCAAACCAAAATCAAAATCTTTCAGAAGTTCCAACCATCTTCTTTGCCTTGCATTCAATTCTTTCTGATCAAAAAGATACTCCAAACTCTTATGATCACTAAACACATCAAAACTCGAACCAAACAAATAATGCCTCCAAAGTTTCAGCACAAATACAACAGCGGCCAACTCTAAATCATGCGTCGGATAATACTTCTCATGCACTCTGAGTTGCCTCGAAGCATAAGCTACAACTTGTTTATCTTGTATCAACATACCTCCTAAACCCATCAAAGAAGCATCACAATACACAACAAACGGTTCTGTGATTCGGCAAAATTAAAACAGGAGTTATCGTCAATCTCCTCTTAAGCTCTTGGAAACTTCCTTCACACTTCGCATCCCACACAAAAGCTTGACTTTTCCTAGTCAACTGCGTCAATGGCAATGATAACTTGACAATTCCCTCAATAAATTTCCGATAATATCCCACCAAACCAAGAAAACTTCTAATCTCAAAAACTGATTTCGGAGTCTCCCATTGCGATACCGCTTCAACCTTCGACGGATCCACTGCAATACCTCTACTCAAAATCACATGACCAAGGAAACTCACTTCCTTCAACCAAAATTCACACTTGGAAAGTTTAGCATACAAACGCTTCTCTTTCAATACGGATAACACAATCCTCAGATGCTCGGCATGCTCTTTTTTGCTCTTCGAATAAATCAAAATATCATCAATGAACACCACCACAAACTTATCCAAATAAGGATGGGAAATCCTATTAATGTACTCCATAAATACACTGGTGCATTAGTCACACCAAATGGCATCACAGAATACTCATAGTGTCCATACCTCGTTCTAAAAGCAGTCTTCTGAATGTCTTCAGCTTTCACGTGAATCTGATGATACCCAGATCTCAAATCTATCTTACTGAACACACTCGCACCAACCAACTGATCCATCAAATCGTCAATCCTCAGAAGTGGATACTTATTCTTGATAGTCACCTTGTTCAATTGTCTGTAATCCACACAGAGCCTTATAGAACCTTCTTTCTTCTTAACCAACAACACCGGTGCACCCCACGAGGACACACTCGGACGAATAAACCTCTTCTCAAGTAGCTCTTCAAGTTGACTCTTCAACTCTTTCAATTCCGATGCGGACATGCGATATGGAGCCATCGATATCGGACTAGTTCCAAGAATTAAGTCAATCACAAACTCCATTTCTCGTTCCGGCGGTAAATCTATTATCTCCATAGGAAAAACTTCCGGAAACTCACGGACAATTGGCAAATCATCAATCGATCCACTTTCACCAACACTCACCGTTGCCATTAACAAGAATACCTTAGCACCTTCTTGTAGTGATTCCTTCACTTGCTTAGCAGTTATAAACAAATCTTCTTCCTTCTCAGGTTCAGGAAAAATAACCGTTTTGTCAAAACAGTTAATATAAACACGATTGAATTCCAACCAATTCATCCCCAGGATAACATCAAGTTGATCTAAGTGAAGACACACTAAATCAACTCCAAAGTCTTTACCAAAAATACTCAACGGACAATTCAAACACACATATGGGGTAGTTACCGAACCCATAGCAGGAGTATCAATAACCATATCTCCACTCATGACTGATAACTCTAGACTTAATCTCATAACACAATCCAAGGAAATAAAAGAATGCGTAGCTCCAGTATCAATTATAGCGATCAAAGGTATACCATTAATGAAACACGTACCTCGGATCAATCGGTCATCATTAGCAGTCTCCGACCCTGATAGAGCAAACACTTTCCCACTCCCTTGAGTCTTCTTTGGCTTATCACACTTGGTACTAATGTGCCCTTGCTCACCACAGTTATAGCAAGTCACATTCGCACCGCTTATACACTCTAGAGCTTTGTGGCCTGGCTTCCCACACTTAAAACATTTTTGATCAACACTTTTGCACTCGGGAGCATGATGCCCCTCTTCACCGCATCTAAAACATCTCACCGGAGTAGGAACTCCTCCCCCACTTGGCTTCTTACCGAAACCAACTTTCTGCTTCCCTTTCTCTGCAGGAGTCACATACGGCTTTCCTCTAAATTGACCTTTTCCTTTCTTTTCACTTAAATTCTTGTAGTGGCTAGACCGGGCCCTACTATCTTCACCATAAATCCTGCTCTTGTTCACCAGTTCCGAGAATCGCCTAATCTCCTGATAACCAACAGCTTGCTTAATTTCCGGCCTCAGACCATTCACAAACTTGAGACACTTGGATCTCTCAGCATTAACAGTATTATAATGAGGACAAAACTTAATCAACTCCTCAAATCTCGCCGCATACTCGGCCACAGTTAAGTTACCCTGCTTCAACTTAAGAAACTCAATTTCCTTCTTCCCACGCACATCTTCTAGAAAATACTTCTCCAAAAATGTTTCCCTAAGAAGATCCCAAGTAATCACCATCTCATTCTCTTCAAACCTTTGGCGAGTATTACCCCACCAATCCTCAGCTTCCTCTTCGAGCATATGAGTGCCGAACTGCACCCTCTGTGCATTCGAACAATTCATAACTCGAAAGTTCTTCTCTATAGCTTTCAACCAAACTTGCACTTTGTCAGGCTCATGGGTTCCCTTGAAAACTGGTGGATTATTCCTTTGGAACCTCCCCAAAGCACGGAACTCATCATCAACATGGTTTCCAATATTCACACTGGCTTGAGGATTCTGCTCAATCGCTCCCGCCAGCCTCGTCAAAGCCTCCGAAATTGCTTCGTCATTCCTACCTGCAACCATCGTTCTTGATTCCCACAACAACCTTCATTAGAACAACCATATTGATAGTGCTACACACACACACGTACCAAATGCAAATGGGGAATAAACACATTAACAACTTGGTCAACAGACCGACCTGCTCTGATACCAATTAATGTAACACCCCCTTTTATACCCCCAAATAAACAATTAAATCACACAAGCACATAACAATTTCATCAGAGTAATTTAAAATATGGTATAAAAGAAGTATGCTACAACATTCACCAAAATAACATACAACACCTGCTCTATAAAAGACATGCAACAGTGGGGTAGTTCAACATAGGAACTTAGTCCTACACCCACATCTCAATAGTTAGAAATTAAAATGGAAAATTAAAACATTGAATTACTTAAGACATGTTATCATTTAAATACATGATTCAGTTTGGTTCATAATATTATTCATGTATACAAAACATTATCAAAAGATACACACACGAATGTATCACAGAGGAATACTATACAATCCTAACTACCCGGTGCTACATATCAGAGCATAACCGACCAAAAAGGATGAAGCTACACTTCACAAAAGACCTCCAGCAACCTAATTTGCAATGTCTCATATAGCATTATAAAATAGCAGAAGGGTGAGAAATATTATCATAATAGTCAAAGCATATAAATATATATACATACACAAGTATAAAACACATACTTTCACATTTCTCACCACAAATCACTCCAACCATAATATACATCACATAAAGGTAAACTTTCATACAACAACACACATTAATAATGTGACTCAATGCAACTCATGCCATGTGGTACCAACACTTGTTATCATTTTTCAGTTTTTACACTTAAACCGGGTCCACCTTCTAGACCGATAACAACAAAAGCCCGTTCCCTAAGCTTTCAAACCCCCCCTTCTAGGTTTGGGAAAAGTCACTAGTCTCCACGAAACTAGCAAACATTGCCTCTTGACTAAATGATGCATATGCAATCAACCACCAAATGCACTTAAGACCGTCTCGCATCTCAATCCCATACATTCACATAATTCATCACACCAGAATTATAACATGATTGCACACACAACATATTCATATATCATCAATACATTTATCAAGCAATGCACACATTTTCACAAGATGTTCCCATGCATTCCATTCATACAATTTCATAGAACAATATGTATTCATAATCAATTCCACAATCTAGGATTCACGCCTTACGGCTACCCACAGCATATATTTCGCAGTATACAATTACTCATTTCCAACAAGGATTAAACACAGTCGAACAAAGAAATCAACATGGAATGGAATCACAAGAAAACAAAAATGTTGTCACGCTCGCTAGCTTACTCGCCTAGCGAGTCCCTAGTGAGTCCCTAGCGAATACTCGCTAACTGTTCGCCTAGCGAACGAGCTCGCGAAGGAAAATAGAAGTTACTGACTTGCTTCGCTACCTAGCTCGCTACAGCGAAGTCCTAGAGAACCTTCGCTATCCCATTCACTACCAGCGAAGAACCTCAAATCCATTCTGCCCAAGTCTGGGACCTCTCACTAACCATTCGCTCAACGAGTTGCTAGCGAACGTTCGCGACCTGTTCGCCTAGCGAAGGTGCTAGCGAATGTCTGCGAATTCAGAAAATTCCCACTATCACCAAGTCCTCAACTCCTCACAAAACCGACCGATTCTCACCAAACCAGTTCCATAGTCTTAGTATAACCTCCCTTGACTAAATTATATCACTTATTTCCAGTTTCTACCGTTAAAACTTGATTCTATCGATTAAATCCAATTTGCCCTAAATGGAAGTTGTAGAAAAACAACCAACGATCTAACCCAAGCATACATAATCATAGACATTGACTAGATAATGATGTTCCTCACCCTTACCTCGATTAATCGATGCTTGAGAGTTGTTATTGAGCTTTTCCAACTTTTCTTCTTCTCCTTCTCTTTTCTCCTTCTTCCTCTATCTTTCTTTTTCTTTCTCTTATGTTTCTATCTTCTTTCTTTCTCTCCACTTTTCCTTATAAGTATTTCCCTTCTAATTCTCTCCAACATCTATTAATTCATTTAATTAACCATACATTAATCAAACAATCCTCTTAATCATTTAATTAATAGAAATAATTAATAAGTAAAAGTTGGGCTGTTACAAACAACATCAGAGCCTCTGATGTGCTTCTTGTTCTTCAGATTGGATTCAATGATATCAGAGTTGTAGCAATAGTGCTTAGCGTGAGTGATCTGTTCAGAGTATAACTGTTTATCATAGCCTCTGTACTTGCAGCGTAAAGTACATTTAGAGTCTTCTGAAACAATGCTTTAAACTCTTCATACAAAAATCTTCAGCTACGCTTCAGATGCTTCTGCTTCAGAGTCTCTTCTGGCAGCGCTCAGAGTCTTCTGATGAGTTGTTTCTGATGCTTCAGAGCCTTGCGTAGAGAGCGTTCAAATGTATTTTTGCTTCCATAAGAATATTTAATTCAATATCTGGAACACAAAACACTTGAACAAAATTAGAGTATATATTTTCTTAATACAAAATTTCATTAGTGTTATCATCAAAACATAAAGATATATTGAACATCAATCTGTGTTCTAACAATCTCCCCCTTTTTGATGATGACAAAAACATAGGAAATTTTGTTCAATAAAAGGATAAATATATAAATGTAGAAGCATACTTCAATCTCTAGTTTTGATGATGTCAACACTACTCAAGTTCATCTCTTGGTTGCAAAAAGTCAAGTCTTTCAAAGGAATCAAGATCAAGTCAAGCTATCTTTCAAGTCAAGCTACATATGGAACTATGATTCTTCAAGACTTAGATGCATTGTGGGTATATCAAAATCTATCCTTATAATTGATATACAAGTGTTCAAAAACATCAATCATTTTGGCATATTACATTAGCATGTTTTTGAAACTTTAGAATTGGTATAACATTTATTTTTAAAAGCATTTTTCTGAAAAATAGCAGTGTTAACCGATTAACCATATAGGTTAACCGGTTAACCATTTCAAATTTTGAATATTTTTGTACAACGTTCAAGTGTTAACCGATTAACCATATAGGTTAACCGATTAACACTGGACGAATTTTGAAAAATGGCTTTGTTTCAAATTCGTTCAATTATGACTTTAGAAAAATGCTCTTAGGCATACTCTTAGGCATACCACTAGTGTAACACCCCGTTCTACCCAAGGCATATTTAAAATAATCAAAATCAGAGTGCACGAAATTTGTACGCATGTCGGTCGTCATGGACTTGTGACGGTCGTCACACAGACAAAAACCTGGGCGTCACATTTTTCAGATCGCAGAAGCATGCATTTTACCATTTAATTTAACTAGGCAACATGCATTCAGTAATGATACATAGCATATGAACTTGGATGAACATACGACAACTTGCTTAACATATCGAGTTCTCAACATTTTATTAATTTGCAGCGGAACATAAAACACTTCAAACATTCTTAATGATTAAAGTAAAATCATAAAACTTACAACCAACTCGATTAAAATTCAGCAAGCAATCATCTTGCATAGATTCAACAAAACAATTAGTTCAGTCATAAATTTCAGCACTACCGACCCACCGGTCCAGTGCGTACAACCAGCATTCGGTGCATTAACAAAAAAACAACCAATTCGACTAAAATACTTAGTAAAATTCAGCAACAAGAAAACATCAAATAAATAACATAAACAATCATTCATCCCCCCAAGAGTGCTACGTATCAGAGCGACCAACGACACCTTAATGGGAACTACGCTCTATTCCTGACTACCTATAAATTACCACCAGAGGAGGTAACATACAACGGAAAAGGGTGAGATATCAATAATATAACATAGAGCATGATAGAAAACATGCCAGAAACTCATCACAGCATTATAAGTTTCGAAATCATAAACATCATCGACAACGACCGCAACAATCCATATCTCACGTAAAACAACATTAATATACAACTAACATAGTTATGCAACTTCATGTGACTCAACAATGCGACTCAACTGTGCATATGCATGTGGTACCAATTTGGGAGACAACTTTCCACAACTCGGGACAGGGCCAACACCCCGAACCCATCTAGGAGCCAACACTCCAAATAACGCCAATACAGGCACAACCGTCGCCAATCCAGGCCAAATGCTATGCCATGAAATGCATCTATTATGGACTACAACACAACCATAGCAACCATATAACAAGGCATTATGCCTACAACCAGAATGTCCATAACAGAGCATCATAACATCATACCACTCATACAACCATCACTTTTTACTCGTTCATATATGGGAACAATAACAACATAATTTCAACATTTACGACTGTTCATGTAAAGGAACATCGCAACATCGTATCAACAAATAGGAACTCAAAGTGTTCACACAAAACGGCTATTCCTATACAGGTATAACATCAACATCAGTTCTACAATTAATCTTTAACATTTTATCGTAATAACAACATTACGACATCTTCGGAAGACCAACATTACCATCTCCTTGAGCCTCAAGATGTGCCTTCATCGGATTTTCCAAAAGTCAAAGTATTCTCCAGAAAAGAGTGGGGGCTTGTTACTACTTCCACCATCTTTGAAAACCGGGTTAGTACTAGAGAAAGCCATTAGGATCGATAGGAACATGTTACCTTAACCTGCTCTGATGCCAATTGTAAGTACAAAGTATGCCAATTGACCTACTTAGCATAAGTCAATTGTGTGACAAAGGGTTCCGAATCAACTTCACAAAGGAGGAATGCTTAATAGAACATGAAGTCACTCATGACATTTTGCTAAAAGGTAAAAGATATAATAACATTTTTATGATTTCTTTTGATGACTCTTCCTTGAAGGTAAAGTGTCTTATGGCGAACAACAACGAGGCGTGGCTTTGGCATAAAAGATTTGCTCACATTCACATGGAGCATTTAAACAAGTTGATAAAGCATGATCTAGTTGTTAGTCTTCCGAAGATAAGATTCATCAAGGATAAGTTATGCGATGCATGTCAAAAGGGAAAACAGACCAAGACAACTTTCAAATCCAAGCAAGTGATTTCTACATCAAGACCACTTCAATTGTTGCATATGAATCTTTTTGGTCCATCGAGAACAAAAAGCTTCGGAGGTAATTTCTACGCCTTAGTTATTGTTGATGATTTCTCTCGATACACTTGGACATTGTTTTTAGTGCAGAAAAGTGATGCTTTTAAAGCATTCAAGAAATATGCAAAGCAAATTCAGAATGAGAAATCACTCACCATGGCCTCTATAAGAAGCGATCACGGTGGAGAATTCCAAAATTCAGACTTTGAAGAATTTTGCGAAGAGTATGGAATTTCTCATAATTTTTCAGCACCAAGGACGCCTCAACAAAACAGTGTCGTAGAACGGAAGAATAGATCATTGATAGAGCTTGCAAGGACAATGCTCAGCAACGCAAATCTTCCTAAATATTTTTGGGCGGATGCAGTTAGTACAGCATGCTTCGTAAGCAACCGTGTCAATATTCGACCACTCCTCAAAAAGACTCCGTATGAGTTGTTCAAGGGAAGAAAACCGAATATAGCATTCTTCCACATATTCGAATGCAAATGCTTTGTTCTCAACAACAACAAAGATAATCTCGGTAAGTTTGACGAGAAATCCGACGAAGGTATATTTCTTGGTTACTCTCTTTATAGTAAAGCATTTAGAATTTTTAATAAGAGAACACTTACTACTGAAGAATCCATTCATGTTTTGTTTGATGAGACTAACCCCTCGAAAGAGGATAATATTATTATGAATGATGATGATGATATAGTAGGTTCTCCACAACAACAAGAAGAGATTCCAAAGGATCAAGAAATACCACAAGAAGATGCCACTCAAATCATTGAAGAACATCAAGATCTTCCGAAGGAATGGAAAACATATAGAGATCACCCGATAGATAAAGTTATTGGTGATATTAGCCAAGGCGTTGCAACTCGACTTAATCTAAAGGATGCTTGTCTCAACATGGCTTTTGTGTCTCAAATTGAACCAACCAAGATTGATGAAGCTTTAGGCGACGACCAATGGATTGTAGCAATGCAAGAAGAACTCAACCAATTCGAAAGGAATCAAGTTTGGAGTCTTGTACCAAAACCAGACCATAAGCACATCATAGGAACAAGATGGGTGTTCAAGAACAAACTTGACGAGAATGGGATCATAGTTCGTAACAAAGCAAGATTGGTCGCACAAGGCTACAACCAGGAGGAAGGAATTGATTTTGATGAAACGTTCGCTCCGGTAGCAAGGTTAGAACCAATTAGATTACTACTTGCTTACGCTTGTTCTATGAATTTTCAGTTGTTCCAGATGGATGTCAAAAGCGCTTTCCTGAATGGATACATTAACGAGGAAGTCTACGTCAAACAACCTCCGGGTTTTGAAGACTTCAAGAATCCCTCACATGTCTACAAACTGAAAAAGGCACTCTACGGACTAAAACAAGCACCAAGAGCATGGTATGACCGCCTTAGAAATTTCTTATGTGAGAAAGGATTTACAAAAGGAAAGGTTGACAAGACGTTGTTCATAAAGAAGATCAAAGGAAACACTTTATTGGTTCAAGTCTATGTCGACGACATCATCTTCGGATCAACAAACAAAGAACTCTGCGAAGAATTTTCACTTATGATGCAAGGAGAGTTCGAGATTTCCATGATGGGAAAATTGAATTATTTTCTTGGACTACAAATCAAGCAAACTAAGGATGGTATCTTCCTCAACCAAGCCAAGTATTGCAAGGAATTATTAAAGAAATTCGATATGGATGGTTGCAAGGTAATGTCCACTCCTATGGGATCCGGAACGTACGTTGATCAAGATGAATTCGGTACTCCAGTTGATATAACAAAATATTGAGGTATGATTGGTTCATTACTATATTTGACGGCAAGCCGTCCTGACATTATGTTTAGCGTTTGTTTGTGTGCACGCTTTCAAGCAAGTCCGAAGGAATCGCATCTCACAGCCGTAAAGAGAATTATAAAGTATCTCAAAGGGACAATGAACATCGGATTATGGCATCCTAAAGGTAGTATTTGTTCTTTAGTTGGTTACTCTGACGCTGACTATGCAGGATGTAAGACCGATAGAAAAAGCACAAGCAGTACATGTCACATTCTCGAGAATGCATTAGTGTCATGGGCCTGTAAGAAGCAAGCGTGTATGGCACTCAGTACAGCCGAAGTGGAATATATTGCAGCAGGAAGTTGCTGTGCACAAATTCTGTGGCTCAAGCAACAACCCCTCGATTACGGTATAGATCTCGGTTGCATTCCTCTTAGATGTGATAATACAAGTGCCATCAATATTACAAAGAACCCGTTCATGCATTCAAGAACAAAACATATAGATATCCGGCATCACTTCCTTCGAGATCACATATTGAATGGAGATGTAGATGTTACTTTTGTCGACACGCACAATCAACTCGCCGACATCTTCACCAAACCTTTGGCGAAAGAACCATTCTACAAAATTCGGCGAGAACTTGGGATTCTTGATGAAGGTGACATCTGACCTTTTCTCTAATATGTGTATGCATTATTTGTGATATGTTTTCATGTGTATGCATTCTGTTTTTTAAGTATTTTTCAAAAATTCGAGTGTGTTAATCGATTAACCATATGGGTTAACCGATTAACACTGTTAAATTTTCAATTCTGACTCAATTTTTTAATGTGTTAACCGATTAACCTATATGGTTAACCGATTAACACTGTTAAATTTTCTAAAAATCAGAAATGAAAATTAATTAAATTTTTGAAAATATTATATTTCATAAATGTATTTTTTATGTGGTCCATATTCTCTTAGGTATCCAAATCCATATCCAAAATCATATCCTTTCTTAAAGAGTTTTTGTGGAACTTCCCTCTTTAAACCCTAACTTCTCTCTCCCACTCTCTAAAGTTGGAAAACTCCTCATAACCATCCCCACAACTTCTCAAACCCTAACTTCCTCAACACCCACAACCCCAGTTCTCTCAAACTTTCATCCACGGCTTCAGCATCAAATCGCGGCAAGGGAAAGCTACCAGAACATCATTCTGCATCAGAATCTGATGACGACAGCATTCTAATGGAAACCACCAAAAAGAGGCGCATGGATTTCAAAGTTCGTGTTCGTCAACTTCTGCCGGTAAAGTACGTAAATCTTCGAGCTTTTCCTGCAATGTCCTTTGACTTTCCTGCACTATTGAAATATCAGCGCATCGACACGTTCGTCACCGACTCTGGTATTATTTATCCTGATCTTGTTAAAGCTTTTATGAGTAAGATGGCTGTATATCTGGACATGGATGAGAACCACATGATCCGTTCCACCATTAGAGATCATGAGTTTGTTGAGAATTTATCCACCCTGGCTAGACACCTTAAGATTCCATCAAAAGGCTGCTTCCTGAGGAAAGGTGTAAACCATGTAGATGGACCCTGGGCAAATTATGATAAAATGGAGTATTACTATCAGATTTACAGGTTCCCAAAAGAAACAGTTATTGCAAACTCTCGCACCGCTCGTATGTTGTGCTATGCCAAGAATCTGACAGTATCTGATCGAATGCTTCACTATATTATCTATTATGTCCTCATCCCAAAGGATTCCAACCACTCTCAGATTAATGACTTAGAGATGCAGCTTCTGTACGCAATCAAGAATCGCATAAGGGTCAATTGGATTCTGACCATCATGTATCATCTGCAGCAGCAACTTTAGTGTATCACACGGTTACCGTATGCTCGGTTGATTTCTAGAATCCTGGAATTAACTGAACTAGACCTCAACAGGGAACCGTGCTCCAAGATGAAACCTACAACTAATGAGATTAATGAGATTAATATTGTCAAAAATACTGGAATCATCAAAGCGGCTGACGGTACCTACAGGTATACTGATGACAGTCCTGTCCATCACGCATATCCAATGCCTGAAGGGGGTCTTACAAGTGAGTTTCTCTATACAACCATGATGAACTAGCATCGAGAGTCAATGAATATGCATAGAGAGACCTCCTGAGCCATTGCCTCCCTCAGAAACCTCATTCTTAGCCCTCCACATTCCAACACCCGAGTTGTGGACGAAGAGATTGAAGAAGAGGATGATAGTGAAGAAGAAGAAGAAGATGATGTGGATATGCCTGATGAGGATTCTTAGAGAATATGTTGATGTTGTTGTTTTACTGCTTTGCTTTCTAGTTCTAAGTTTTATGCTTCCATTTGAACTATGTTTTATTGTAACAAGTACAATTTCCGTTTTGCTGCATTTTATATGTACTACGTTTTATGCTATGTGTTTACTTGGCTTTGCATGTGCTTACTACCATATATGCTGCTATCTTGTATTTTCTTTGAAAGCTCTTCCTTTTTGTTGATGACAAAGGGGGAGAAGAGCTTGGTTCTGTTAATGTCTCTCTGTGTGCAGATTTCTTTCCTCTGTTACGATAAGGGGATTTGCTAGACATAGGGGGAGAAACATATCAAGAACCAAAAGATATCGCACAACACTTTTTGATTGCCATCATCAAAAAGGGGGAGAATGTAGAAGCATGCTTCAATCTCTAGTTTTGATGATGTCAACACTACTCAAGTTCATCTCTTGGTTGCAAAAAGTCAAGTCTTTCAAAGGAATCAAGATCAAGTCAAGCTACATATGGAACTATGATTCTTCAAGACTTGGATGCATTGTGGGTATATCAAAATCTATCCTTATAATTGATATACAAGTGTTCAAAAACATCAATAATTTTGGCATATTACATTAGCATGTTTTTGAAACTTTAGAATTGGTATAACATTTATTTTTAAAAGCATTTTTCTGAAAAATAGCAGTGTTAACCGATTAACCATATAGGTTAACCGGTTAACCATTTCAAATTTTGAATATTTTTGTACAACGTTCAAGTGTTAACCGATTAACACTGAACGAATTTTGAAAAATGGCTTTGTTTCAAATTCAAAAATTGTTTGAAAATTATACTATTTCATATTTTGAAATGTACTCAAATATACCTGTTGGAAAAGGTGTGTTTACACATATAAATTCTGAGTTTTTTCAATTTTGAAAAACACCTCCCACCTCCAAAAAACTTCCCACATTCATTTTCAAATATTCTTAGAATCAAATTCACCATTTTCAAAATCTTTTCTAAGTGTTCATATTTGCATAAAAACTTCATATCCATCTGTTGGACACTTGTGTTGAAAATTATAAGAGTGAATTTTGATCATTTGGAGAAGATCAACTTTGATTGATATTATTATTCTCAAAACAAAATCATTACAAGTATTTGTATTTTGACTTGCGATCCAGGATTGTTGGACACAAGGGTGAGTGTTTACAAGAGGATTGTTCTTGTACACTTGTTAGTTTTATTGTTTGACAGTAGGCCTCACCGGTTGATGGTGTGATAGGTTGTACTTTATTAAACAATAGTGAAAACTCTCTTTCGTGTTGAAAGGGGAGTGGAGTACTCTCGGATTGTGAGGGGAACCACTATAAATTCTGGTGTTCATTGTTCTTTTACTTTCTACTGCTTTCATAACCAAGAACACAAACCAGTAAAATTTCAAGAAACCATTAAAACCAGAAAAAGTTCTAAAGTCCTAATTCACCCCCCCCCCCCCCTCTTAGGCATACTCTGTACTTACAATAACTCCCCATGAGATAAAGAATCTCCCCCTGAAATGAATACTCTAATAGAAGAAAATACTTCCCTTTTTGCATGAGTAAACTTTTCAGATTAAGAGCCTGGTTAGAATCCTGGTTAGCATATACTTTCCAGAATCAGAGCTTGATTACTTTTCCAGAATCAGAGCCTGGTTTACTTTTCAGGAACAGAGCCTGGTAAACAGAACCTGGTTTGAATTAAGATCTGGTTTGGGGATTCTCAGGGTAACTTCAATGAATTTTGTCAGATAAACTCATTAGTTCTGCAACACTAAAAAAATTCATGTTAAATATAATTTATCATGTCTGAATTTCATTTTAGTAACTGTTTATTTTTGAACAATCAGAATTTCTTTTTCTCCCCTTTTTTGTCATATCAAAAAGAAAACTTTTAAAGATAAGTAAAAGGTTAACAGAAGAAAACAATATAAAACAGATGTAAAACAAATAATCAAACAGACAGATTCATTCAGAGATAATCAAAGTACATCCAGAATAAAACATGATTTAGATAAAGCAGAAATAGAACAAAATAACACTTAAAGTGCACAAGCATAAGAACTAAGATAAGCGTGATGCAAGAAGTTTAAGGATGTGGGTCATCTTAGAAGTAGATTCCTCTTACTTAGCCATCCATTTCTGTATGTTTTCTGTTTTCTCATCTTGTTTTGCCATCCAAGATTTGATTTCAGATTGACCAGCTTCCAGCACAACAATCTTGTCTTCTAGGACTGGATTCTCTTTCTTAACTTCAGAAGAAGTAGTAAGAGTAGATTCAGATGCTGGAGTAGGAGCAGAGTCAATGATCATTGCAGATGTAGATTCTGGAGGCACAGATTCAGATGGTTGGTCTACAATCATCAGAGCTAATGGATTGGTTTCCAGAGTGACTTCAGAAGCAGATTCTTCAATAGTCTCAGAAGTAGCAGTTACTTCAGAAGTTGAAGGTGCATCCTCAAGAAGCAATGTTGGAGATCTGTTCACATTCCATAGCGTATGTCTGACAACTTCAGCAAATCTGACCTTTGCGTCATCAGAGCAAATGGTCTTCATATTAGAAGCCACAGAGTTGAATCTGGCAATGAACTTAATCCAACATTCTTCAGAAGCTTCTGGATTAATGCTTGAGAGACATTCCTCATTTACAAAGTCTAAACTTATCCTTATTTCTTTCTTAAAAGAAGCAAATAAAACATCAACATTTAGCCTGGATTTAGGTTTAAGGTAGGCTTGCAGAGGTGATGGTTTGGGTTGTTCTGGTGGGGTGGTATGGTAAAGGTTGGGATAATGAATAGAGGACGAGGATAAGAAGGTAATGAAGGATGTTCAGAGGATGAAATGAAAGCTTTGGATCTGGATGAAGATGATTTGGGAAACAAGAACTGTTTGAAATTTGATATAGAGGGAATGACATCAAATGGTGTAGAAGTATAGGGGATAAAAATAGAATTTTGAGAGTGCAGAGGTTCAGATGGAATGATATCTGGTTATTGTTTTAGATAGACTTGAAGTATAGAGGGAAGGATAGTTGAAGAAATAGGTTTATATGGAATGGTAGGTGCAAATGCTTCTCTTCTGATATAAAAGTTTTTGAGTTTTAGACCATATGGAAGGGGATCAGAGGGATGAGGTTTGAAAGAAGTAAAGGAAACAAACTCAGATGTTCTTGGTTCATAGCCACAGAGTGAGGGTGGTGAGTTTACTTTTGGGGGAACATCAGATTTAGAAGAATCAGATGATTCAGAAGAATGACAAGATGTAGAAGAGACATCAACCAGAGTTGTCAGAGGTTGAATATCTAAAACATTAGAATCAGATATTAAAGGTTCAGATGGTTGGATAAATTTTGTTTCAGGTTTAGAAGGAATGGATTATTCTGGTTGTGGTTGTTGTTGTTCTGGTTCTTGTGGTGTTGGTTCTGTTGGTTTAGAAGTTTGTGGTTCTGGTGGGGGAATTTCATATGATTGTTGTGGTGTAGGTTCAGATGGAGTTGGTTGATGTTGGGGTACAGAAGGAGCTGTTACAGAAGGTTTCTTTGGTTTAGAAACACGAGGAGAAGAAGGTGAAGGAGAGGGTATAGGGTTATAGACAGGTGGATCAGATGTTAATACCTCTTTGACAGTTTCCAGAATAGAATCTAAACTTGCCTCGGGAGGATTAGCCTTTTGCTTCTTGACTCTCTTGGGTTTAACAGTAGCAGCTTCACCAGTAGCCTTCCTCTTGGGTTTTGAAGAACCTTCTTCAGAAACCTTTCTCTTCTTTATGTGTCTTGCCTCATAAAAATCTGGTACAGATTCACCTGCTTTCTGAACCAGATTTGCTGGTAGAGGAGTTCCATCTTTTAGACACTCTGCAATGTACGCCAAAATAATTTCCCTTGGTTCATTAGCGAAGAACATAGGAAAATCATCCACTGATATCCTTCTTTTGCTAACCTCTTCAAATTTTATCTGATTTGGTGCAGAAGTGAGTTCTTCAACAACCATCATCCCCTGAAGACTCTTCCCATTCAGGAGTTTTCCTATTATAGAAGCTAACTCATCCTTCAATCGAGCTTCTACCAGATGTCCAACCAGACCATTCTCAGTCAATCCAGTTCCTCATCTTCTGATGTTTGGTTCTGACATCTTCCCTTGATTATTTTATGTGTGTCCACAGATGATTGAAAAGAAGATACGGCAGATCCACCTTTGTGCTCTGACTCAAACAGTACATAAAATACATATGATCAGTGTTTACATAACCAGGAGAGTTTGAAGACTTCCTGTGTTGAATGCATCCCATAAAGATCTTGGCCCAGATCCTGTAATTAGGCTTCAAATCTTTCACCTTGTTAGAAGCTTCTCCAGATGAGCAAACTTCTCTATACACATCAGTCATATCAACACGCCCAGCTGGCAGATTTGTAACACCATCAGTTTCTTCATAACCTATCAGTTTCCTTATTAGATCTTCAGTTATGATGATTTCTTTACCCAGAACATATGAGACAATGAACTTAGGGCATGTGGTAGCATGTATCCAAAATTCCTTCACTAGACAAGGATAAACTGGTCCCATCGGCCTATCAAAAAACTTGGTCCAACATTGAGCATCAACAATGGGACGAAGATGATACCCATTTTCAGCAAAAGATTCAAAGTTTACAATGGATTCACACAAGACTTCCAGTTTGTCAATAGGTGTGAGTAATGTTCTAATAGGTTCCTTGAAGGCAACAACACCCCTGTTGGAAGATGAGACAACAACCATGGAAGATTGAAACTGAGCAGAAGTAGACGAAGAAGTAGTCATTGTTGTTCTTGAAGAGTTAGAGTTACGAACAATTTTGGGTTTGGAAGAGAGATGAAAACAATGAAACAAGAAGAAATGCATACAAGGGTGTTCGTGAGAGTGAAAAGTGTGAAATGTGTAAAGTTGTGGAATTTATAGAAGAAATTAGGGCACACAAGAGTCACGAACTCAACACGTTTACCGCTTAGCATTTAATGGAATTTAATAAAAAAGAATATAATCATTTCAAGCAATTAATGATTCTGACAAATTGGGGGGGGGGGGGGGGGGACGAGAAATCAAATATTCAAAACAGTACCTCAAACGTCTTTTCAGTATTCTGCACTCCACCTTTTCAGATTTAGAGTTACACGTGTTTGCTTGCATGTGCTTCTAAAAACTCTTTGAGACATGAAACGTTACCCAACGTTTAGATCCTCTGAGGTTTGTTAGTTCAGATTTGCACACAGATGAATAAAATAATAAACAATTAAATAAATAGATGTAATACTTCAGAGTTAAAACATTTTCCATCCGAGGAAATTTTCTTCTGATACACATTTTATTCTGGACAGAAATCCATACTTATATTTTTCAAAATAAATTTAAATCTATCTTCAGCAAGGGGTTTTGTAAAGATATCAGCCCATTGATGATCTGTATCAACAAAGTTTAAACTGATAATTCCCTTATGAACATAGTCTCTGATAAAGTGATGTTTTATCTCTATATGTTTTGCCTTAGAGTGTAAAATAGGATTTTTAGACAAACATATAGCAGAAGCATTATCACAGAAGATTGAAATGTTACTCTCATGGATCTGATAGTCTTCTAGTTGACTTTTCATCCAGAGCATCTGAGTGCTACAACCAGCAGCAACAATGTATTCTGCTTCTGTTGTTGAAAGCGCAATAGTGGGTTGCTTCTTGCTGAACCAAGAGATCAGATGACTTCCAAGAAACTGGCAGCTTCCAGAAGTACTTTTTCTTTCAACTCTGTCTCCAGCGTAGTCAGCATCACAAAATCCAACTAATTTATAATCATCAGATCTTTTGTAACACAAACCTACATTAGTAGTACCTTTCAGATACCTTAGAATCCTCTTAACAGTTGTTAAGTGAGATTCTCTAGGATCTGATTGGAATCTGACACACAGACAAACACTGAATAGAATATCAGGTCTAGAAGCATTCAGATATAGAAGAGAACCAATCATACCTCTGTAGAGCTTCTGGTCTACCTTTTTACTTACCTCCTCCTTTCCAAGAGTACTTGTAGGATGCATTGGAGTCTTTGCTGATTTGCTCTCAGTCATGTTAAACTTCTTCAAAAGCTCCTTCACATACTTAGTCTGATGTATGTAGGTGCCTTCTGGAGTTTGATTGACTTGGATGCCCAGAAAGAATCTGAGTTCTCCCATCATGCTCATCTCAAATTCAGCCTTCATAGAAAGAGCAAACTCCTTTCCCAGTGTAATATTGGTAGATCCAAATATAATATCATCTACGTAAATTTGACAAATTAGCAAATCTTTCTTAAATGATTTACAGAAGAGAGTTGTATCCACTTTGCCTCTGATAAAATTCTTTTCCAGAAGAAAGTTACTTAATCTCTCATGCTAAGCTCTGGGAGCTTGTTTTAAACCATAGAGTGATTTTTTAAGTTTAAAAACATGTTCTGGAAATTTATCATTCTCAAAGCCAGGAGGTTGATGAACATAAACTTCCTCTTCTATAATACCATTTAAGAAGGCACTCTTAATATCCATCTGATATAGAGTGATGTTATTTTGTGCAGCAAAATAAATGAGTAGGCGTATAGACTCTAACCTGGCCACAAGAGCATAAGTCTCTGTGTAGTCAATTCCTTCTTGCTAACTATAACCTTGAGCAACTAGCCTTGCTTTGTTTCATACAACTTCTCCTTGCTCATTTAATTTGTTTCTGAAGACCCATTTAGTTCCAATAATATTGAACCCTTTTGGTCTTGGAACCAGATCCCAAACGTCATTTCTGGTGAATTGATTTAGCTCTTCTTGCATAGCAAGTATCCACTAATTATCATTCAAAGCCTCACCCGCAGAAAATGGTTCAATGATAGACACCAACCCAAAAAGTGACGTTCCAGATGATCTGAGGAAAGACCTTGTTCTGATGGGGTCATCCTTATTTCCAATTATCATATCCTCTAGGTGAGAGACTTTGATTCTGGATGATGATCCTTTAACATTAGGTTCTTTAGAAATATTCAAGTTGTTCATTTGAGCAGCCAATGGAGTTGCATCTGGCGTTGCTTCTGATTCTTTCACTTGAGCCTTTTCTGCCTCTGAGTCTTTAGAGTCTGTGAGAATTACTTCTCTATCTGCAGAACTTTCAAACTGCTTTAGCTTTTGAATGCCAAGCTTATCATCAAATCTAACATGAATTGATTCCTCCACAATCTGTGTCTCAGTATTGTATACTCTGTAGCCTTTAGAGCGTTCAAAATACCCAAGCATGAAACACTTATGTGCTTTAGAATCAAACTTGTTCAGATTCTCTTTAGTATTCAACATAAAACATACACATCCAAAAGGATGGAAATAAGAATTGTTGGGCTTTCTATTCCTCTACAATTCATAGGGAGTCTTCTCCAGAAAAGGTCTTACAGACACTCTTTTCTGAATATAGCAAGTTGTGTTAATTGCTTCTGCCCAAAAATGTTTTGCCAGATTAGTCTCGTTGATCATGGTTCTGGCCATTTCTTACAATGTTCTATTTTTCCTCTCTACAACTCCATTCTGTTGAAGAGTTCTAGGGCAAGAGAAATCATGTGCAATGCCATTTTCTTTAAAATATTTTTCAAAATATTTGTTTTCAAATTCACCACCATGATCAATTATGACTTTAACAATTTTAAAATCTTTTTCATTCTGGACTTGTTTGCAGAAGTCAAAGACCACAGAATGTGACTCACCCTTGTGTTTTAGGAATTTCACCCATGTCCATCTGCTGTAGTCATCAACAATGACTAATCCATACTTCTTGCCTCTGATGGAAGTAGTTTTCACTGGTCCAAATAGATCAATATGAAGTAGTTCTAATGGTCTTGAGGTTGAAACAACATTTTTAGTTTTAAAAGAAGATTTTGAAAATTTTCCTTTTTGACATGCTTCACAAAGAGCATCTGAGTTGAACTTCAACTGAGGAAGTCCTCTAACCAGATTGAGTTTATTAATCTGAGATATACGTCTCATACTAATATGCCCTAATCTTCTGTGCCAGACCCATTGCTCACCATTAACAGGCAGAAGGCATTTTACATTCTGAACCTTAAGTTCTGAAAGATTGATTTTATAAATGTTGTTCTTCCTCTTTCCCTTAAATAGGATTGAGTCATCCTTTTGACTGACAGCCTAGCAGCATTTTTGATTGAAGATTATGTCATAACCATTTTCACTTAATTGACTTATGGATAATAAGTTATGTGCTAATCCTTCAACAAGTAAGACATTAGATATAGAGGGAAGGTTACCATTACCAACAGTTCCAGAGCCAACTATTTTGCCCTTCTGATGCCTTCTAAACTTGACGTTTCCTCCTGATCTAAGTTCCAGGCTTTGGAACATAGACCTTTTTCCCGTCATGTGACGCGAGCAACCAGAGTCCAGATACCAAGATTGGTGTTTTGACTTTGCTGCTAAAGATATCTGCAACAGGTATTATTTTGTCTTTAGGTACCCAGATCTTTTTGGGTCCTTTAGGGTTAGTTGCCTTAAAGTTTTGTCTGAACTTCTGTCTTCTGACAGCAGGTTTGTTCTGACTAACTTTAGGTTTAAACACAGGAATGTTCTGACCAGAATGTGTGTGTTTAATATCATTAAGATGGCAATACTTAAAAGTAAAATACAGAGGAGTATGCTTAATGATTAGTTTATCAACAAATGTTGGATTTAAATCTTTCTCAGAAGAAGATTCATATCCAATACCCTTCCTGTTATTTCTGCTTACACCATAGATCATTGAAGCCATCTTGCTTCTCTCTAGGCTTCTTGCCAGAAATCTCTGAAAAGTATAGTCATATTCTTCTAAAATGTTTTTAGATTTTGACTTAGTCTCAACTTCAGAATCTTGTTGAGCTTTTTCTAATTCATTTTTAATTTTCAAATTGTTTGCCTTAAGCTCAGCAACTTCTGATTTCAGAAGATCATTCTCAGATACAATATTGTTTTCACGATTCTTGTATTTGAGCTTAATCTTACTATATTTTCCAACATTTCAGATAAACTCTCAATAAGTTCTGCTCTAGAAAGTTCTGAAAATACCTCCTCAGAATCTGATTCTGATTCTGATCCAGATGTTTCTGCATGGTGTTCTACATCAGCCATGAGTGCCATGTTTGCACATTCTTCATCTGAATCTGATGAAGCTTCAGAGTCATCTGAATCTTCCCAGGTTGCCATTAGAATTTTATTTTTATTATCAAACTTCCTTCTTGGCTTCTCCTTCTGAAGCTTTGGGCATTCATTCTTGTAGTGCCTAGGTTCCTTGCATTCATAGCAGACAACCTCTTTCTTTCCAGATCTTCTGTGTCCAGAAGACTCTTTACGTTGTTCTGGTTTCCTGAAGTTTCTAAACTTCTTCTGCTTATGCTCCCAGAGTTTGTTGATCCTTCTGGGCAGCAAGGACAGTTCATCTTCTTCTTCAGAAGAAGCTTCTTCAAAACTTTCTTCTATAACCTGCAACGCTCTAACATATTTGTTAGACTTTAAAGCAACTGACTTACCTTTCTTTTGGGGTTCGTCTTCTTCTAGTTCAATCTCATGACTTCTCAGAGAGCTTATCAGTTCCTCCAGCGTGATCTTGTTCAGATCATTTGCTAGCTTCAGAGCAGTGACCATTGGTCTCCATCTGATTGGCAAACTTCTGATGATCTTCTTAACATGATCAGTAATGGAGTAACCCTTGTCCAGAACTTTCAAGCCAGCTGTGAGAATCTGGAATCTAGAGAACATAACTTCTACAGATTCAGATTCCTCCATTTTGAAGGCTTCATATTTCTGGATCAGCGCCAGAGCCTTGGTCTCCTTGACTTGAGAATTCCCTTCATGAGTCATCTTCAAAGATTCAAACATATCAAATGCAGTATCTTTGTTTGTTATTTTCTCATACTCTGTATGAGATATTGCATTTAACAGGATAATCCTTGCTTTATGATGATTCCTGAATTCTTTCTTCTGAGCTTCAGTCATAGATTTTCTGTCTATCTTTTTGCCATCCCCATCAGTAGGGTGAACATAGCCATCAATGACTAAATCCCAAAGGTCAACATCATATCCTAGAAAGAAGCTTTTAATTATGTCTTTCCAGTAGTCAAACTTCTCCCCATCAAACATAGGGGGTTTAATGTTGATTCTATCTCTGTCCTTATATCTGTTGTTGTTGGATGTTGAAGCTTCATCCATAATGTATCAACCAAACAATATCAAGAGTTTTTTTAACTGGATCTTTTCTGTTCATGGTGAAGTGAGAGCACTAACAGAACTAGGCTCTGATACCAATTGAAGGTGAGAAAAACACTTAGAAGGGGGGGGGGGGGGGTTGAATAAGGGTTTAGAAATAAATATGGCAATAAAAACACAATGATTTTTATCCTGGTTCGTTGAACTCAACTAATCCAGTCCACCCTGATGCTACTCGAAAAATGCATCGTGCAACGACGGGGAGGCGAACAGGATAGACAGAAGAGTCGCCACCGAACTTTATTTATCCCATGAGGGGAAAGGAAAATATCGAGAAAACCTTAAGAAAATAATGGATAAGATGGTCTCGCAACCAAGAACGGGTTCGAAAGCCGGTTATGCGAGGGGAAGGTATTAGCACCCCTCGCATCCATCGTACTCGATGGGAACCTTTTGTTTGTCGATGTGTGATTATATTTGCTTAAATATTATGCTATAAAAGAGTGCTCCAAAGGATAGAAAGAAGGGTTTAGAAACGAAGAAAGGAGGGATAGAGAGATAATGGGGGAGAAAGGAGATAGAACAGACTCGGTAGGACTTCGCGGTCCTAGGCCTACGTATTCTCATAAGATATGAGAAAGTCAGAGTCGACGTAGTTTGGGGAACTACAGATATAAGGGGGAAAGTGTGCTCGGCGAGGATTGTGGCCCTTGTGCCTACGTATCTTTACTTGAACGAAGTAAAGAATCAGAGCAACCGTAGTTCGGCCTACGGTGCGCGGGGAAGTTCTGGTAGACGATGTTATCGTGCACATTCTAGCAGTTAGGCGTATTGCTGCTCGCTCGTTGGAGACTTAGGCGTTACCTGTTTGCGGTAGAATGGACGTAGCATGCCTTTCTGGGAATGATTAAGTTTTCGTCACGCGAGGCAAGATGTCACATTTGATTGATGTGATTGTTTTTAGGGGCGAGACATGTCCTCGGATAGTAACCCCTACGGGTAGTACCCAATTCTTTATCTCAAAGTTTTTGTTATGAAAATTATGTGGTGAACGAGGCGTCTTCGTATTGAAAGACGAGCGCCAAAACCACCCTCACTACAGTGGGCATCCCAACGCTCGGAGAAGAAGAAGACTACACTTAATCCCCTCTCTTTAATTCAACGCAAAGAGATTTTCATTCTCTTATTAAAATGTTTTTGGTTATGAATGGTAAGTGCTTTGACGACAGAGAACCCTACGGTAAACGTCAGCACTCGGGATAGGAGAAGGCCTACGCCTAACCACTCCACAACCATTCAAGTTTTGTTGTAAAAAAGAAGTTTGAAAGTGCACTCGGTACGGGGCCGAGGTATTAAGCGTGAAAGATTACGGAATGAAGTTGTGAAAAAGGGGGGTGATGAAAAAAGTCGCGTCTTCGTATTGAACGACGAGTGTCGAGATCACCCTCACTACAGTGGTCACCCCAACACTCGGAGAGGAAGAAGACTACACTTAATCCCCTCTCTTTAATTCAATACAAAGAGAAATTAATTTATTGAAAGATGGCTTGAAAATGGACTCGGTACGAGACCGAGATTTTTAGGAGAGAAAAGTTTAGAAGCGTCTTCGTATTGAAAGACGAGCGTCGAGATCACCCTCACTACAGTGGGCATCCCAACACTCGAAGAAGAAGGGGTCTACACCCAATCCTCTATTTTTAATTCAATACAAAGAAATTATTTACAAGATGGCTTGAAAAATGTTAATAAGATGCAAAGTAAACAACCCTAACAGAGGACCAACTTCCAAGCAAGTCAAGGGTATTGAGAATACCAATAATTTGAAATTTTATTTCATTAAATGAAAATAATCATCATTGTGAACAATTTAAAAAAAGAATGAATCAAAAATATTAAAGTATGCTAAAGTTATGAATTTTGGAATTTTGTATGATTAAAACAAAAATAATAAAGAATAAACTAACAAAAATAATAAAAAGCAAAGGGTGGGAGTTGAACCCACCCCCTTTTGGTTTATAGTCAACACACTTATCCACTGGGGCACGCACGCGCACGCTACTATGGGAATGGAAGAGAAATAGAAAAGCAATGATCAAGGCAATAAGGAAAGGAAAGAAAAAAAAATAAAAGGGGTTGATCCTTAGCAGGATTTGAACCCAGGTATTGGCAATGAAAGGTGTATGGTCTTACCACTGGGGTGGCTGTTACATCCAAGTACTAAGCCACCCCAAATATCATATAAGGCAACTGATGACATGGGTTCTGGGCAAAATAAAAAACAAGCAAACAAGCAAATGCAAAAGGTATCAAAGCTCTCTCAAAACTCCATGGAATTGGACGAAATTTGAGTCTATCCTGCATGTTTTTCAAAGAGGAACACAATGGTGCTACCCAAAATTCCAAATGATGCTTGTAATTTAAAACACGAATGAATATGCAAATGGACACCTTTGAAGTGCAACTTGAAACTTCAAAGTTGAATACAGATGAATGAATGCAGGGAAAAAGTTTGAGCAGGTTACAAACACAATGCTTATGGATTACATCCTGAGATAAATCTCAATTTCTCATTGCAATAAAGTATAATCAACATGTTGTTAGTTATTGAAGTGGGTTAAAGAAATCAACTTTGTAAAAAAAAACAATGCTAAGACAAATGACAACATATGCTTATGAACTTCACATATACATTAGCTGCAACATATAAACTGATTACTCATACAAATATGCAGATTATAACATCATCAAACAGCATATACACACTAGGCAACACATTACAAAATACGCTCTACATATGTACACAACTAATACACTTAGCACAAGAATATGCAGCAGTTGCCAAAACTATACAACTCACAACCACGCTAGATAGCCTATACATTACTTGATTACACACATGATACTTTCACAGTACAATATTTAGTATGCATGCACACCACACACTTTAATAAATTGACACAAGACACACACACACAACAACGAAACAGTCCACAACACATTAACACACATACAAGAACATAAACAGCATACACATTATTAACTAACACTATAATTACATACACATTATTTAATATTACACACACTACAAACGCTACAACAGTAAAGCCACATAATATTACATAACAATATAGGTATATAAAACACTTACATAATGTATTATAAAATTCATCTTACATCATATATTATGTTACACATAACAGCACACATGTGTACATATCAGACATACAACAACGACATACTACACAAAAAATACACACATTTGCACACAATTGCACACAACAGCTTAGTTATAGACACATGAAAATCACACTAACACACACAGTACACTTACAGACTACAACACACACTACACATGCTTGCTTCACACAATACGCCTAAAAAAGAAGTGTAATAAATGAAAAGGCAAACCACCTGCTGCAATTTAAACTTGACTATAGACAAACTCCTGCCCTGTCCACATAACTCAAGCAAAGTTTGTTTTCCACCAAACATCAATTAAAACAAAGAAACCTAAACAAAGTCCTAAAGGCAAAATGAGTTGGTTTCCCTCTTCACAAGAAACTGGGCAGTATTGAATGAGAAGCCCAAACACAAGGTCTTTGAATCAAAACTTGAGCTTTGTATTCCAACTAGGTTCAAGACAGTGATTCCAATGAAAGCAAAAACTTCTATGATAGCAAAAAAACACATCCAAATAAGCATGAAGACCAAGCAATAAATATAACCTCAACAAAGCAATCACCAAACAATGACAATTAATTTACAAATATAATGTTAACCCAAGCAACAGAGTCACAGGCCTATGGTGTCAAAAAAAGCAAATCAATGTTTGGACCTTAACACAAGCAAACTCAACCATCCAGATTTTGACAAATAAATTTCATAAAGATAAACAACATCTTAAAACAAAAATGAGACCAACAGTAATGTGTTCCTAAGGCTGAGGCAACATACTTTGAATATCACCATGCTAACAAGTCCTTCATACCTAGACCAACAATCATTCTTTGACAGGACCAAAATCAAAACCCAAACATACTGGTGCTTTTTTAAATTTGACAAGACAATATGAATATGCACTTCAAAAAAACTGATTGGCTAAACGAAACACCACATGTTCCAACAGAAAGATTTTATTCAAAAAAAAGAAAATGGAAAACAAAAATCATCAGGTGAGTTGTAAATGGTGCAAAGTTTTTAGGAACAAAGCCTGGCATATGGATAAAACTTAAATGGCTCAGTGATAATGTAATGCTTAACAGTTCAAAGCTGCAACAGACCAAAGAAACTTGTTGTACATGAAATGCAAACAGCTTGAGATCATGCTTGATGGCATCATGATTAATCACCCCCAAGGGAGGGACTAGTAGCCAGTTTAATGCACTAAAACAAACCCAATGGTTTAACAGCATTGCAGACAAAGTAAGCGCAGAAATCAGACAAACAATCTTTCTTTAAAAAGAAGTAAGCAAACAGGCCAGGCACAAACTAATTGAGTTCACAATTTACACATTGAAATGCCAAAGCCACAAACAACATTCCTCTTCACAGATTGAAAACAATTTCAATTAAAACAGTGCAAACAAAAAAAAAATTGGCATTACAATAACAACACTTATTGGTGTATTGCCCCCAAAGACAACTGGAATCTCAAGATGAGCACATCCTAAATTGACAGTTAAGAACCAACAGCCTAATGTCACAAATTAAAGGTACTGAACTGTCACTAAGCAAACACAAGACCTTGGCATTACAAATATGGATAACATCCATACATTCTGTGTCAACATGTAGCCAGCAAGACAACTCATTTGCAGCAGGTTTTGACATGATTTTATTATCAAGTTGATTTGGTGCAGGACAGCATTAATACATTAAGCAGAAAGTTGGTTTTAAATAAAATGAACAAAGTGTGAACAAGACAATACACATCAAGCATCAAATGATCATTGTAAGAGATCAAGAATTTCAAGCAAAGTGAGCCAAAGCAAAACAGCATCAAGTTCAAAACAAACCAAGCCATGACAGTAAATTTAATAACTTCCACAAACTGTTTTGGCAGCATGCTTATCTAATCTCTTACACCTTATAGTCAATATAAGCAAGTTCATGTTCAACTCATAAGAAAGCACATGTTTAAAAAATTCAAAGGGCATAACAATGCTTTACTAGTCTTAAATTAAAACCAAAGATAAGCCTCAATTTGCATAGGTAAAAAGAAAACATGAATAGCAGGATTGTCATCCACATAAGTTATTGAACACGTACCAGCAGCTTTTGAGAGAAAACAAGAAATGTAAACATGAACATGATAAGGTTTTAGCAGGTTTGGCATAAATTACAGTTCAAACATCAATTGACAACCAGCACACCAAACCACAAGCATGGGTTAATTAGCAGAATACATAACCAGCTCACAACAAAACCTTAAGACAAACACCAATGCACACAAACCTACACCATTGCTACTGAAATAGCAGATTCCAACTTCAAGAAAAATTAAACCTGACCAAAGCTAGAAAATCCCAACATAACAGTGTTTTTGTCCAAAAGTTAATAGACCAAATGTCATTCACATAAGCTGGTTCATGAACTCATGACAGTGAGCAAACACATAAGTTAGATGCAACCAAACAATCTTAAACTGAAACAAACATAAGACACTCCAAAAGCATTTTTCAACCAAGGGACTCAAGGTCTAGGAACTTGTCCCAACACCCTCAAATATGCTTGCAGCAGAACTGAACACAGTAAACTCAACAACAGGTGGTTCAAAGCAAAATGACTGATATCAACCAGAACCAAATCATGACAGGACTCCAATCATCCTTCATGAAATATAAACAAACACAATCTAGAAAAAAAAGAAACATGCTCCATACAACTTTAAATCAAAACACAACAGTTGATGCACATGTTATTTTGTCTCATGTATTTTGAAAGTCAAGTCACAGCTCTAGTATAAATAATGTCAAAACATGGTTTATATACACATGATGAAATGATTCAGGATTAAATACCTCTTGCAGACCTTCAACAGGAGCAAACAGCTTGCAACCTTGAGCAAGATAAACCTTCTTTGAACAAAGCTTGACACCTCTTCCTTCTCGAAGCAACACTCAGCTTTGGAGAAAAACCCTCAAGAAAAAAACCAGACTCTCTTTTTGATTTTGCATAAAATGGTGGCCCTTGCTCTAGGGTTTCCATCCTTTAGCTTTTTATACTTCAGTTTCAAAAACCCTCTAACTACTGAATTTGTCTTGCTTGCTTTTTGGTTGGAGTGGAGAGTGGTTTTGTCTAGGGCTGCAGTAGGTCAGAGTAGTGGCTGCCTCCATTGCCTTGTCTGGTAAAGGATTTCAAAAACCTAACAAGTAAGTACCCCACATGCTGGTCCTGATAAGGCAAGGTTTGGTACAAGTTTTGTGAAAAACCAAATTTGCTCCAACTTGCAATTTCACTTGCATCTCAAAACTCACACCTAAATCATGAAAACTAAACATACCACATTAATCCTTGTGAAAAAACAAATAGGATTGGCTTTTGTTTCACTGAAAATGGTTGAGTTTTGCTCAACTTCTCTTCCTTCACGTATGGCCATTTTTGAGTTCAAAATTTGCCCAGCCATGAAATAAAATAAGGTACTTATGAATTTTGGGGTGGGATAATCAACAGATGTATCACCACCCCAGTGGTTAAAGCAAGCGCGCAGCAAGTGTAGTGTCCCTGGTTCGATTCCTGGTGGAGACAAAAACCCACCCTTTTATTTTCCAGCGCTTTTTCCCATTTTTAAACATATATTTCTCCTTCTTTTGTTATTCACATAAGCATGAGTGAATGAGCTGGTAAGGCAATATGCTTGCAAACCAATGGTGGTGGGTTCAAACCTCACCTTGTGCATTTTATTCCTCTATTACTTTTTTAGTTGGATTTTTTTTATATATGTCTTTGGGAACCACATATGCTTGTCTGCCTATCTCCAAAGACCCTGACTTGTATCTGATGACTTGAACACAAACTCTTGATGAGGTCTATAAATCTTTGACAACAATTTTTAGACACACATTTCTCGAACCCCAGTAAAAATGCAGAAAATGCTATGCAATGTAATGTTTTATGCAATATGCTGATGCAATGAAATGAAACATAAGCTAAAGAGGTTGGTCAAATTTTGGGGTACAACACACCCTATCAAGGTGATTTGCCTTTCTCCACAAGGACTTAATCCACTATAGTCAAACTTAATTACAATGTAACTCACTAAGACAACTGTCTTAGTCTTCTCAAGAACTACTGACCACAACTTGGTCTTCTTAAGGAACCTTTTACAAAGAGTAAAACTAAAAAATGTGTTTGAGTTTGCTTCTAACAAGCTTTAATCACAACTGTGATTTTTTACACAAGTATTAAGAACGAATGATAAAACTATTCAGCTTTGAAAGACTGTATGAGAGTGAAGAATAATTTCAATTGATTCAATCTTGTCAATGATTCGTTTTGGATTCGTTAACCTTAAAGAGATGTTGAAGACGTCCTTTTATAGTGTTGAAAGTCCAATGCTTGAAGATTGTGCAAGTAGAGTAGTTGTAGCCTTTTGTCTTCACATGACTTTTCCTTTCTCACAAGTGGAATGTTCAGAGAAATGCCTTTTTCCTGAATCCTTGTGTCTATCACAAATAAGGAATAGTTTCGTTGGAGAGGATGTTGAGAATAGCACCAAGTCTATTCACGTGCTGACATCTTTTCAAATGTAAACAACATCAGAGCCTCTGATGTGCTTCTTGTTCTTCAGATCAGATTCAATGATATCAGAGTTGCAGCAATAGTGCTTTAGCGTGAGTGATCTGATCAGAGCGTAAATGTTTATCAGAGCCTCTATACTTGCAGCGTAAAGTACATTCAGTCTTCTGAAACAATGCTTTAAACTCTTCATACAAAAATCTTCAGCTACGCTTCAGATGCTTCTGCAGCTTCTGCTTCAGAGTTTTCTGCAGCTTCTGCTTCAGAGTCTCTTCTGGCAGCACTCAAAGTCTTCTGATGAGTTGCTTATGATGCTTCAGAGCCTTGTGTAGAGAGCGTTCAGATGTATTTTTGCTTTCATAAGAATATTTAATTCAATATCTGGAACACAAAACACTTGAACAAAATTAGAGTATATATTTTCTTAATACAAAATTTCATTAGTGTTATCATCAAAACATAAAGATATATTGAACATCAATCTGTGTCCTAACATAGAAGTCCAACTCAAGGCTTTCAGCAGCCCTCTCCATCCTAGTAAAACCATCTGCAGCTTCTTTAGTTACCAGCATCAGGTTGGAATCTTTAGTGTCCCTATCACTCGAGTCATTAGCAACTTTGTTGAGGCCTTCAACAGCCTCATTCATAAGTTTCTCTGTGGTATTACTCCCAAGGCCTATAGTGACCTAGGCTAGAATAGTATCGTTGGCGAAATCTTCAGTAATTTCCACCATATTAATCGAATAGTCGAAGCCATCAGCAACTTCGACCATATGCACTTATGTGGGATCAGTATATTAGGCATCCACCACTTGCAATGGATCAGAGTCAATTTTCATCTGACTATTGCTTTTCTCTCCAAACTTCAGTCTTCCTTCTTGGATAGCATTCTAAACCAAATCCATGAAAAGAAAACATTGAGAAGTTTTATGACGCAAAAAATTATGGTACTTACAAAATCCTCTCTTTTTTCTTTGTTCTAAAGGTGGCATTTTAGCGCCAGCAGGTACTATCATTTGCCCATCTTTAACTAACAAATCAAAAATTTCGTCACATTTAGTGATATCGGAAGTATATGTTTTCTTTGAAAACTTGTCATTCTTTTCAGATTCGACAGAACTTTTTCCATTTGGGGGAGCTAACATTTTACAAGCATATGGAGGACCCTGCTTTAATTCAGCAACATCTATTTCATTCTCGTTGAATTACAATGGTTCATTATGTAAACCTTTGATATTCTCATTATATTCGACATAAGCTACCTTCTTGATCTTATTAAATTTATCCTTTTCGTCTTTAAGACACTCTAGCTGTCGAACCCTATCAGCTAGTTGGGCCATATCTCTCAGATACTGGGTATCTAATTTCTTCCTAATAGAGTAATCAAGGCCACCAGCGGCCATTTGGACTAACTCATGTTCAGGTACTTGAGTAAAACACTTAGCCTTGAGTAGTCGGAACCTATTTAGGTAATCTTCTATTGGCTCATAAAACTTTTGTTTTACGCTAGCCAATTCCTTCAAACTAATTTTAGTTTGTCCCATGTAGAATTGTTCATGGAATAAACGTTCCAACTGGGTCCAATTACAAACTGAGTTAGGGGGTAGGTTTGTAAACCAGGTGAAGACATTTTTAGTGAGAGAGCTTGAAAGGTATTTCATCCTAAGGCTTTCATCATTTGCAATCTCTCCAGCCTCGATCATATACCGGGCAACGTGTTCGACAGTAGATTCTATCGTATCTCCTGAAAACTTGGTAAATTTTGGCACCTTCGTCCTAGGAGGTAATTCTCACTAGAGTATATAATCTACTATTGGTGGCGTATAATTTGGCCTAGTTAAACCGAATTTTAACCCATTTTGAGCCATTATTCTTTAGACCACGGCTGCTAAGTTGTTATCGACGACTATGTTGTTACGTCGAACCTGTTGTATGACATGGTCAACATCTTGGTTTTGATTCACCATAATCACCTATGGCTCTCTCTCTACCGGAATTGGTGCTTGGCTCCTAGGTGGTTCAACCCTAAGAGGTTTGAGTCTAAGGGGTTCGACCCTACCTTGATTTCCTAGATTAGCCTCAAGTACGTTCCCTAAGTCCCGACGTGGAATGTCTTCCACAACAGCTGTGGCTCTGACAACGGCTGGTACACCCATAAATTCTGCCAGGCGTGCCAATTGCACTGTTAATTGTTGGTTAGTCTGGGTAGTATTCTGGATCAAGGGCTGGAAGATTTCCCCCATGGTTTGGGATAAGGTTTTACCATTTTCAGGTTTCTTTCATCCATTTGTTGTCTCAAACAAGCTATCGAAGTATTTGTCAGATTAGGGCCTTGAGTGGAGTACCCCACACCTACAATTTGACTGTTTCGACCAAAACTTATCCCAGATCCTGATCTTTGTAACAGTGAAGCCATCACATTCTCTGAGAATATTGGGGGAGCATTTTGGAGGCCTTGCATTACTGACTTTGGCATTCCATATGGTGGGTTTCTTGGTAATGGTTGTAAAAACCCTGGAGGGATAAAATGTCTAAACGTCGAAGTTCCCCCCTAGCGGAGTTTGGGGATTGGATGCCTGTGGCCCGACATACTCTAAAACGGGATGAGTGTAGGCCCTTATATCTGTCGACCCTGAACCTACCACTGATGGCACTGGTTCAGGAAAAATAGGAGGCGATATCTGCTCTCCTGTTGAAGGGACTGAGGATGGAACTACATCATTCCTAGACACGTCTCGAGGATTAATGTTACTAGGTTGGGGATTATAACCATTCCCTCAAAGGTTTAAGTTATTTGGCTGATTAACATTTGTTACCATTTTCCTAGTGTAGTTTCTTCTTGGTCTTTCTCTGTTTGTAGCGGCTATTTTACCACTTCTTAATAACATACAACGAAGTTTTCTCAACGACCACACTAACAACTACAATTTTGCAAAACTTTTACAAAAATGCTTTATAAACTTTTAGCACTGTCCCACTGGGCATGCCAATTTGTTTCCCGTGAAAATTGGAAAACAATCGCTGATCTTCCAAATCTAACTTTGGTGACTCACAGGATTGATCAGATTGATCCTAGGACATCTGCTAAATTTTAAACTACAAAAAATACTAAAGGCTAAACACTTCGACAATATTTATGAAGAAAAGTCAGTTTAAATGTGTGGTTCGACGAGAATGTAAGAACGTTAAAGTGAAAGAAAAGGTAAACAACTTTTCTGAAAAAAAGGCTTAAAAGATACAAAGCGTAACGCTAAAGACGCAAATTGCTGGAAAATAAAGGATGAGCTCTTTTAATACAAAGTGAAAGTAAATTTCATTAAAGCATAAAATGGTGTTTTTATATTACGTACATTCTCCCAAAACTCTTTTCTCTACACACAGATACTTTGAGTAAATTTGGAGTGACTTGTACAATAGTAAACACAACACTCCGAATCCTATTACTAGATCCCCTATTTATAATCGTAAAATTAACTGTTGTTAACTGCTCAAAACAATCAGCTCATGACAAGTGTCGTGCTACATGCAGTTGCCTCTTAGATGTGCGTCATTTGTCTCATTCAGAAATGAGAAAGCATAACTACTCCCTCCTTTATTTGAATTTCAAATTCTACTAGTATTTGGCCAGCGTCTCGGTCGAAGGTGACTTCTCTAAATTTTAGAAATATTTTCTAAGTCCCAAAAGTCTTCCTTTCTTGTGTGAATGCCTTCGATTTCATTTATGGTAAAGACCCACTCAGAGGCTTTTCCTCATTACCTCAAGAAGTCAACTTTCAACCAAACACTCTATTTTAATGTGGGCGTCAAATTTGTGAGCTAACAACCAGTTGCTGCTACATCAAGCCAACCAACACCAGTTGCTACTACATCAAGCCAACCAACACTAGATGGAGGTTCAACTCAGCAACCATCCAAAAAGAGAAAGAGACTTCAAAAGGGTCTAAAACCAGTTCTGAGCCAATCCTAAGATTATGTTTATCTTTGATGTGTACTAGGTATGCCACTTTTGGCCTATTTTGTAGTTTATGACTAACGCTTATAATGCCACTTTTGTTGGATTTCTACTACTGTAACATATGGCATAAAATGCCTATTCTCTAGTTATGTCTAACGACTTGCAATGCCAATTTTGTTATGACTTGTAATGTTACTATTGCAACTAATGTTACTAATGTAAATCTGTTATGGTTTTGTGACTATTGTTATGACCAATTTATGGTGTGCATTTGTTCTTGTATATTGTGGGAAACAAAAAAAAGTAACATTTCAGCAAATACTTTTCATTGATAAATTTTGACACATACATAACAATGTTGACAGACACATTACATGACAGATAAATTTCAACCTCCTTGTTCACAAATACATCTCATTAAGCAGACAAATAACCAACATAAAAAAATTGTTACAAATACAACATTACACACTAAGCTCAGTATTTCAATGATTACAGACACTTTCAACCATCCCCTATTGTTGATGATCTCATTCTTCAATTTGTAAATTTTCTTCTTTTGCCTCTAGATCTTCAAATCTCTTTCATCAATAATGTCGTCGTCGAACCATTTGAAGAAATTACATCCCTTATTCACATGATTTTTGAAATTTCTGCAACCCCAAAACTTTTTCCCAAAATTGAGACTATTCATGTCACCCACGGTATGAAACACACATTCGTCTTGGCAAAAACACTCTCTCAATTTGTTTCTGCGAATAATCGACCATAATGTTTCAATGGAAGCACTGCTTGACAACTTAGACATTGGAGAAGAATAATAAAAAACCCTAAGAATGGAGACAAGATGAAAAAGAACAAGATGAAGGAACCAAACACAAAAACGAGTTTTAAACCCAGTTATTCCTTTCAGCAGTGCCAAACAACAAGAACGAAGAGATTATGAAAGTCTTTTACCCAGCTGTTTCTTTCTTATACACACAAGCTTTTTTCTGAAAATTATGAAGGTTTTTGACAACATTTAACCCTTTAAAAAATGATTTATTTATTCATTTGATGACTAGACACACATTTAGCACGCCACCCTGACATTTACTAACGGTTTAACACCTGAAGTAACAGGAGAGATCAAATATATTAACAGAAGTAATATTACTGGATCAAATCGAAACAATTTTTTATTGAGAGAGTGAATCGCAACTCATAATTAATTTAACAGACTTGAAGACTAAATACTATTATTCAATAAAAATTCATTAATTTATCATATCATACCATTAATTTAAAATTTTCACTATAACGTGAATTATATATATATTTTCCACTTATTTAACAATAATGTGTCGAAGATGTTGCGCATTATTCTATAGAACGTGTGACGCCGAAAGATACAAAAACACATCCATCAACAAAGAGCACATCGTTCGAATCACATCGATCAATAAAAAAGCTCAGATAAAATGCCACCGCGTCGCTGCACAGTTTACGCCGATAGCGATTACGACGACGATGACGACGATAACCTCACCGCGACGATCACGAGGTGTCTCTCTTGCGACGAGAATTACGACCCCGACGAAGCCGGCACCTGCAAAGAATGCTACGAAGAAGCCAACGAAACCGAGGAAGAACTCAAACGTCAGATCCAAGACCTCAAATCCAAAGTCTCCTTCCTCACTCTCTCTTCTCCACTCGATTCTCCTTCTACTACCGATCTCGTTCTCCTTCCGTCCGCCGATGCTTTCTCTCCTTCCATTCCTGCTCACAAGGCCGTTCTCGTTAGTACTCTCTTCTTCCACCTTTTTAACACACTCTGTTTTCATTAGTAATTACAATCAATTTTTAATTGCTCTTTTTTTTCTTATTGATTATGGACTTAGGGTTTTAAGATTTTATAACCTTTTTTTTTTTAATTTTTTTTCCTTTTTAGTATCCGATGTTAGGAATTTGAATATTTCATTACAAGAATGAGAGTAATGCACATGAATCTAAGCCCTAATTCATGTTAAATTGATTTTAAGTGTGTATTGTAGTAGTAACTTTACCATATGAGAATCTGATAGTAAATGCACCCTTACGTGTTCTTTTTAGTGACCACTTTAGAGAGCTTTTAAGAGTATAGTTATAAGAGATTAAAGATTATACACTGTTCAAAAAGTTAATGAAATATTGGGTGTATACAGATGAAATTTGGGCTATTTTGGATGTAGCTGAATGCTTTAGGAGGTGTAACTAAAAAAATCAAATTCTTTTATCCTGACAATAACTCACCAATACTCTTCAATTTGCTACATCATTATAAATATAAAATAGAGAAAGGCTATTTAGACAATAAGAAACAATGACATTGAACTTTCTCTATTTTAAGGCTATTTAGACGGCTTGAGGAAAGCTCGTTAAGGAAGTTCAGTTGGTAGTTGTGTAGGGACATTAGACTGCAGAGATGCGGATTCGAACCTATGACATCCCACTTATTCATCTTTAAAAGATGAAATTTCAGCCACGAGACCATTAAAAGACTAAATACTCTCTACTTAATCTAGAGAAAACAGGATTTTGCAATGTATTTTGTACCGTCGCCTATATGGTGTCAATTTTTTATGTATAAATAGCACTGCTCTATATAAAAACTGAAAAATGTATTGATGACAAGGGCATGTCATGTCCTTCATTATAACTTGATGAGTTGATAAATCATTTTAACTTGACCACCTAAGAGAACATTTCATTAAAGGCTTAACATTAAAATAAATTAATGCAATACCTAATTTGGACTTTAAGTTTCTTAATCCAGGAAACTGGACAGGATAAAGTATGCCAAACTTAACATAACCACCAAGTAATTGATTTTAAGAAAAGGTTTCATAATCCAAAATCTGGTTTTATCTTAATTTTGGACTTTAAGTTTCTTAATCCAGGAAACTGGACAGGATAAAGTATGCCAAACTTAACATAACCACCAAGTAATTGATTTTAAGAAAAGGTTTCATAATCCAAAATCTGGTTTTATCTTAATTTTGGACTTTAAGTTTCTTAATCCAGGAAACTGGACAGGATAAAGTATGCCAAACTTAACATAACCACCAAGTAATTGATTTTAAGAAAAGGTTTCATAATCCAAAATCTGGTTTTATCTTAATTTTGTTTTCCTGATCTTCTTTATGGAATCCTTGCCAATGGCATATGGTTTGACTCTTTCATTGTATACAGATGATAGGACCAATACTCTTGTAGTCAACTGTTATCTTGATATAAAATCATGAATTTGTATCTTGATATACACATAATACATGAGTTTCTTTTTTGGACCCAATCCTGATATAAAATCTTAAATGTTTACTTTGATAATTTTTTTATTCCCAGATTCTATTATTAGTTATTTGAAGCATTTATTGCACTACACTTTGTGTTTTGCTATCTGATGTTGTTATGATGCAGAATGAAGTGAACGCGTTGCTGATTTGATTTATGTGATTTATTATTTAAGTATTGTCATGCATTATCTTGATATATTCATTTTTTAAGCTGTTAGGCTGTTCATTATGAATCTAATGATGCATTATGATGATTGAATAGGTTAGTCGCTCTCCAGTCTTCAGAGCCATGCTTGAGCACGATATGGATGAAAGCCGGAGTGGCACCATCAAGATTGCTGACGTATCATACGACGCCCTTCGTGCTTTTGTTAACTACTTATACACTGCCGAAGCATTCCTTGACAACCAAATGGCCTGTAACCTTTTAGTTTTAGCAGAAAAGTATCAGGTGAAGCATCTTAAGGCATATTGCGAGAAGTATTTGATCTCCAAACTGAATTGGGAGAAAGCTGTTGTGAACTTTGCATTTGCACATCAACACAATGCCAACCAATTGCAAGATGCAGCCTTGGCAGTGATCATGGAGAACATGGACAACCTCACTAAAAATGAAGATTATATAGAGTTAGTGGACAGTAATCCTCGTCTTGTCGTGGAAATATACGAAGCATATCTTGGCAAACAGGTTAATACTGCAGCCTCGCACGGGCTATAGAAACACGCAATGTAGGAAATTAGTGTAGTCAGCTTTAAGCTGGGTAGAAACTTAAGTTTGGATTATATTCTTAATTGGTGATTACTATGTAGAGTTTGAAATGCATCTAGACTCGATGCCTTTATAACTACTGTCCAAATGCTACCTTACAGTGAGTGTCTTTGTGCATATTTCTCTAATCTTCGTAGAGCAAGTAACGAAATATAAAAGACATGGATGGAGGTGTTCAATTAAAAGTGACGTAACTAAATACAAATACTGAACAGTATTTAAATGGGCAAGGCAGCCTATTAGAGGCTTTCTGCAGAAGACTGTTTGAGGTTTTATAGAGAAAAAATGAATCTCTTTGCCAGATTAGTTATGAGGGCTGTTGATAGTGTAACTGAAAAAACACGTTTTAGGAATTCACGAAATATTGTGCTTCGATTTTGAATTAACTAATCCTAGCAAAATACAAAGAAAAAAGTCAGAATTTTACAAAAATGAAGAACTTACTAGAAATATAGGGCCCTGTTCCAGGTGATTTTATATTTTGAAAATTGCAGAAGTGTAGAAATTGTTGATTAAAATTAAAAGGGTTAATACATCTTTTGCTCCATGTTAGTCGGGGCGAATTTGAAAAGAGATCACGTAAAAAAACACAGATTACGTTATTTTTGATTCTCCACTTTTAGACCTTAAGTGGATCTGGTCATCTAAGATGTTGATTTGACATTTTTTACACTATCCACTTAAGTAACAAAACTTACTTGTAATTTAATAGGTTAATAGTAAGTCATCTAAGATGTTGATTTGACATTTTTTACACTATCCACTTAAGTAACAAAGCTTACTTGTAATTTAATAGGTCAATAGTAATATTTATAATAGATAGTAAATAGCGTGACATTGATTAATTTCATTTTACTAATTAATAAAACAAACAATTTAAAATGAAATGGGATAATCATCTTCTTTATTTTTTCTTTCGTGTTTGCAATTAGGGTTCAAATTCTTCATTTCCACTTCCGTGAACTTCAGTTCGTACCTCTATTGAATATACAATGATTGGAAGTGCGAGTTCAAGTTACATGTCTAGTGGGAGAAAACTTCTGGTTTGTGAGCATGAGCTTTCAATGAGAATCCACGTTCCGAAATCAAGCTCAAACCGAGGAAGAAGATATTGGAAGTGCAAATTTTTGGAGGTTTGTTCAAATTTTTTCATATCCTTCGTTCATATGTATTTGCTTTTTTATTTGTTTGTTGAGTTCCATCTCTTTTCTTGTTATTCTAGAACGATGATGATTGTCATCTATTTCATTGGAATGATGAACTGTATCAAGGAAAACAAGTTGAATCAAGATACGGTGGAGGTTACTCTGAATGTGAAAACATGAAAGTGGATATCAAAAAATATGGAGTTGAGTTTGGGAAAGAGTTTGGTCATGAGTTTGGAAAGACATTTAAGAACAAGAAGATCGAGAAACTAAAGTCAAAGGTTGCAAAAGATCATAAGACAAATAATGCACTCACTTACATTCTTGTTGCATATTGGATATTTTTTGCTATAGTGTTTTGTAATAGGTAGAATGTAAGTGTAGCCAGTTTGCAATATAGATGTATGCAATCCCTTGTAATGAAATCCCTCGTAATTTATGAATCTTGAATGAAATGAAAAATATCTGTTTGGTTCAATACCAGTTTGCAATATAGATGTATGCAGTATCTGTTTGGTTCAATACCAATCTACATGTTTGGTTTGGTAAATGTCAAAATGGACTTATAAGATAGAAACAAATATCAGATAGAAACAAATAAATGCTTCAAAATGGACTTATAATATCAGACAAAAACAAATAAATGTTGCTAATACCAGTCTGCATTAACATCATACTAAGGTATAAAAGATTCTAAAATACCAGTTTGAATTAATGCTTCAACATCATACTAATGTACAAACTAAGCACATTATGTGCATTACAAACATCAAATTAAGGTTCAACCTAAGCACATTATGTGTATTACAAATAGAATAATAAGATTCAAACTAAGCACATTATGTGCATTACAAACATCATACTAAGCTTCAACCTAAGCACATTATGCAACAAATTTCTTCTTTTTGGTAGACACAGATTTCTTCTTCGAGGCCACCCTTTGTTTCTTTTTTGAAGACTTGTTATCAACAAGAACTCCAGCAGTGTTAGAGGTTGGATTCACAATTTGAGAGGATTAAGTTTCTTGGTATTCAACTTCAACTGAGGCCACCATTGCTTCAATTGATGCATCAATTTCATCATGAAAATATTCTACTGCATGCTCAGTCATCTGTTCAACTGTAGGTTCATCCACTACAGACTCACCCATTTGCTCATTTGTAGGCTCATCCACTTTTCCATTTGTATTAGTAGGTTTAGACCTAAGTGTTTTTCTAAAAGAAACCAAAATAAAAACATCATAAGTTATGCTCCATAGTACATGATGGAGTACTTAACGAACATGTAGCAAAAGACAGAAACAAAAAATAGACAAACCTTTCTCTTTAATGCAACAAGGTTTTGTTCTTTACTCTAACATTTTCTTGAGTTATGAACAATCTTGTCACACTTAGTGCACATGTAACTAACACCAGGCCTTCGCATTCTAGAACCATACTCATCAAGTTCCTTAAACCTAAGTTTCCTAGGTCTACTTGGACCTTTCTTAAATGATAGTGGAAGCATATCCTCAACATCAACCTTGGGGCACATATCCATCCAATTAGTAGGACTCACATTGTATGAGTAACACTTACTATATGTTTCCCTACTATAGCAGTCATTTACGAAATGTTTAGGATATAAATTTTGATAACTCATAGAAGTTATGGCATGTCTACATGGACTGCCCACAAGTTCCCCAAAACAACATGTACTTGTTTCTTTTTACTAAGATCAACAATGAATTAATGACCATCAAATGTATGGTTTACCTGCCATATCATGCCAATGTTCCATGTAGGAACCCACTAACCACTCATCAGCACCTCCTTGTCTAACCTTTTCCTAGGCATATGCATTATCTTATGTTTTCACTTGTCTAATTTGGTTAAGTTTACAACTACCCTATTCATAATAATTTCTAATCCATTCGCACATAATGATAATTGGTTTATCTCTAGCCTGTAATATATTACAGTTGAAACACTCACTAATGTTATTCATCAGAACATCACACTTTGGATAGAAACTAAAAGCATGCTTATACCACAATTTTGTTGGAACACCCATTAGCCATTCCCAAGCCTTCTTATTCAACTATCTTAACTCAGACATCTTCTTCTCCCAAGCTTGATAGTAGGCTGCATTTGCAGCTCCCATCATGAGATCCCTAATTTCATTGCATCCACTAATTTATTTTTTTAAATTGGCATACAAGTGTCTTAAACATATTCTATGCTCAATGAACTCAAACATATCTTCAAACACAGCCACAAAACCATGTAAGTATGAAATACAAATTGTGAGCAGACAATTAATTCAAACAATCTAAATATGGAAATACTAAACTTTATTCATATCTTTTGTTGGTATGATATGAATACATATCTTTTGTGTTGCCCAATATCTTCCATATGCAGTTGTAAGAACCACCTCCAACTTTCCTTTGTCTCTGTTTCCACAACACCAAAGGCTAAAGGAAAGTACTGGTCACTAGGATCCCTAGCCACATCAATAAGTAATTGGCCACCACGCTTTGTCTTCAAGTGACACTCATCCACACTAGTAAATGGTCTGCAAGCATTAAGAAACCATTTCTTTCACCCATTAAAACAAAAGTAGAAACTACCAAACCTTGGTGGTATTGTTGAAATTGGTCTCTTAACATTAATCTATATTCCCAATATTTTGCTTCCTAAGTTCTATAGCATAACTCCACAATAAATGATATTTCTTAGTTGAGTTACCTTCAATAATTTCCTCAACTATGTGCTTGATCGTTCATGCTCTTCCTTTGGTAATCTCAACTGAATATTTAGTCCTAAGTTCAGCCATTAGATTTGAGACTTTAACCTTGTCACTTGATTGCCTCTTTTCAACTGCAATCTTGGACACCCACTTTGAGTTGTCTGACTTGTTATCCAAAACCCTGACACATATATATGACCCCACCCAAGTATTTATTTGAAAAGTGTGTTTGTCACCCACTTTACTACAAAGTGCTAAAAAACCACATTTACTCTTGCACTCCACCCTAACCCTAGAACTTTCATTTTTTACAAACTTAATCTCTCTATCATTAAAAACATACCATTCTCTTATGGCATCCTTAAATTCAACAAGAGAGTTAAACTTCATACCTAGTTTGAACTCATAGTCTTTGTTGAGCAAATCCCTTATAAACTTCTCATATTTAGGTATCCTTTCAATATCACTATCACCTGGGTCTGAGCTACCTAACTCTTCACTTTCATAATCACCATCTTGTTCTACAAACTTTGAAGAACTTGGATTCCCACGCATGACCATTGAAGGAACTACCAACCTTATTTTTTTTGGGGACACTACAATTGATGAATCCTTGTTAGCTTTTAAATTGTATATATATTTTCTGACACTGATTTCAACCATATTGCCTTCTTCAGGTTTATCAAACTCCACACACGCAAAGCCTTCATTCTCCTCATTAACTCTTTCTTCCTTACTATCTTCAAATCTGATACCTAAATAATAATCATCACTGCTATGCTCACTATCTTCACCAACATCTACATAATTTGGAGTGACCACCCTCTTTGAGTTGTCTGCAACATTATGCTCCACCTAAATATGTCCATCAATATTATGAGAAATAGAATGCTTGGCAATTTCTATAATGTGTGCATCATCAGTCAGGTGGAAAAACTGTCATCAATCCCTTCAATCTTTCTCCAAATTTGGACACCACTACCATTAAAACCACACTCCTGTACTAAGCTCAATGCTTCAAAATACGATCATGTGTCTGTATCTTGGCCACTAACGATAGTTTCAACTCCTCCTCGGTAGAAAACATAGCTTTCACGAACAAACTCTCCATCATGGTGAAATATTAAGTTGAACAGTACCATACCTAAAATGGGCATTCAAAAAGCAACCATGGGTGACGATTAACTGATTACAAAAGGGAAACGTACCTTGTAAACCTAACAATGGGTGAAGAGCAACTTGGAGAAGACGATGAGGATATGTTGTTTCTATTCTAGGTTTCAGGGTGTAAACGAAATTTCATATGGCACCTTCTTACAAATTTGTTTGTTTTATTAATTAGAAAAAAAAATTAACATTATTATTAACATATTAAATTACACGTATGCTGTTGTCATACCCTAATTTTTGACTCTAAGATCCCACGATTTTTTACATTGTCTGCATAACATATCATGTCTTGCATCTCGCATAATACCCAATTTATCAGTTGAAATAAACTTGTTGGAATTATAGCCGATTTGGTCAAACTAAAAGTCAACCGTGTGTAAAATCAATAGACAAAAATTTTAAAATCGAGCCTGCAAACGACAGTGATAGTAATTTACGTTTCGCGTAGTTTAACCTGACGTGTTCGTTTTGGTTTTTGACTACTTTTCGGTCGTATTTATGTACAATTTAAGCCATTTTAACGAGTAAAATTTATTTTAAAATTTGACCAAACGATGTATTTTTTTTGAATCGTATATTTCTTGCTGATCATTTTGGTGTATTCATTTTATTTTTCTGAACACTTGAATACCAGACCAATTATTCGTTTTTACCGTTTTTTATTTTTATTTTTAATTTAAAATTTTAATTAATCAAGTTTTTTATTTATTTATGTTTATTTTAATTAGTTTATTTTATTTTATCCCATTCTTTTATATTATTAAATTTTGTTTGTATCTATTGTTAGCCTAACTTAGTGATTAAGTTTGTTAAAGCCATTTTGTTTTCTATTCGTTTTGGTAAAAAAATAAGTAGCATGTATGCTATGACCATCACACAATACTGCTATGCGCATAAACCAGTTGACCATTCTTTTTCACGAGCCATTTCATATTTTTTTCTCATGAATAAAATACCCATGCTATCGTACTACCTCTGATCCTCCACACATACACTTCACATACTATCTTTTTCATTAAAAAAGCTAAACAAAAACAACACATTTCCTATAATTCACTTTTTCAATACACACATTTGATAATAAAAATTGCATTAAAGAAAGGGAAAAATAGTAGAAACCGAATTTCATGAAAATACCATATGATAACTTGCACAAGCGTTGCACAACAGAAGCACATACTTGGTGAATAAATTTCCTGCTATATTCTCAACGATACACACTGCACAAGGGAGAAGAAAAAAGACACAACCAAACAAATATCATTCCTTCAGTGTTCTTTTTCAAAAAGCCTATACAACAGCTTCATACGCATATTTCTCTCCCATTTTTGTTTGAAAAAAAGTACAAAGAACCTGTTTTTCTTCCTTGATAACGTGATACTTCATCACCCTTAAATAATAAAAAAAGGAACCACTCTTCGTCAAAAAATAGCAACAACAACATGCTATAACTCTATGTCTTGTTTAAAAAAATAAAAAACTTCATTACTAAAAAGCCATTCATCATCATCAACCCTCTTCTTCCTTCAATTCACACTTCAACTCTTAGTGACATCATCTCATATTCTTTAGCTCACACGCACAACACTTCATCTTCTCATGTCTAAACTTTCCTCTCATTTGTTTTAATCTCAGAACCTGCTCCATCACTCTTGTTAGCTACCTCCATACACCTTTCATATTTCACCAACTTCACCACCATTTTAACTTTTCATATTTTATAACCTGTAAGGGGTGTTATGCTATGCAACAGAAAGTGATAGCAGATGAAAAATTATGCAGACAAATTCTTCACAAAGATTCAATTCATTATAATAAAAGTTAGTACAATGAAGAATCTATGAGATACCAAATTGAGAATAATTTCTCAATCCTTTTTGGAATGAAACAGTACACTTAATGCAATAGAACAGTAAGAGAAATCATTCACAAGGAATGCCAATAGAGGAAGAGAGAATAGTGTCACTTGCTGCCCCCTTTCTCACTGCATCCTCCTTGCTATATATGCTGACACGCAGAATATTTTCTGTTAAGGATTTTCACTCTCTTGCCTCTCCTTGATTCCACAATGTTAGGATCATTTGCCATCTGTCCTTCATTGCTTATTATTTGTCCTTTTCCTCCAACAATATTTTTGCCAGCTCATAACATTACTCCCCTCATTAACAAGGACCTTGTCCTCAAGGTTAGGATACAGAACCTTCAATTCATCCCAGTTTTCCCAAGTGACTTCCGTCGGCAAAGTATCCCACTGGACTTGAACCTGTTGAATTGGTTGGCCATTTTGGATGACAGTGCGATAGTTAACAATAGCGTGAGGCAAAATTAATGGTCCTTGCTCAGTAGTAGTTAATGGAAGGGGTAGCAGCTGTGTATGGTGGTCACCTTTGCATAATTTTAACGCAGACACATGGAACACAGGGCGAATTTTCGCAGTAGTGGGAAGCATCATTCTGTAAGCAACTTGACCAATGCGCTCCATGACAGGAAAGGGGCCAAAGTAACGCATACTGAGTTTCTGATTGCGCCTAAGAGCTATTGAGTGTTGACGGTAAGGTTGCAACTTGACCAGCACCATGCCACCCACCTTAAATTCAACAAATCTTCGTTTATTATCAGCAAATATCTTCATGATTTGTTGATCTCACATCAAATTAGCCTTCAGAGCAGCCAATGTATCATCTCGCTCCGTCAACAGCTGTTGTAACAATGGTGGATCACCATTGTTAACTTCATAGCGAATAAGGCCCGGAGGATCTCGTCCATAAACCACTTTGAATGGTGTCATATCAATACTTGTGTGGAAAGAAGTATTGTATGAGAACTCTGCCCAAGCCAGTAATTTGGACCAAGCACGAGGAGAATCGCTAGTGAAACACCGAAGATAAAGTTCTAAACATTTGTTTACAACTTCAGATTGGCCATCAGTTTGAGGATGGTATGTCGTGCTCATAGACAATGTTGTGCCACTGAGTTTGAATAATTGTTGCCAAAATTGGCTTGTGAACACACGACCCCGGTCAGACACAATAGTCTTCGGAAACCCATGAAGTTTAACAATTGTATGGAGAAAGACTTCTGCTACCTTGTGACTGTTATAGTCAGCCTTGAGGGGAATGAAGTGACTATATTTGGATAAACGATCTACAACCACAAGAATAACAGTGTAAGAATTAGATGGTGGCAGTCCCGTAATGAAATCCATCGACAAGTCTTCCCAAATTTGTTGTGGAATAGGCAGAGGTTGGAGTAATCCAGCAGGTAAGGTTGTCGAGTGTTTGGCTTGTTAACAAACTAAACATTGTGACACAAACTCCTTGATATCCTTAGTCATAGTGGCCCAGAAAAATTGAGTCACGATGCGGGCTTTGGTGCGTGTAACTCCAGCATGTCCTCCCAAGGTTGAAGAATGAAACTCAGTGAGAATGCATTTGATCAATTCAGGCTATTGAGGAATAACCAATCTATTCTTTCTGAGTAACATATCATGCTTGACTTGATAGTGAGGTGTAGGACATGTACCCAACAAGCATTGATTTCTAATCTCTGCCAACACAGAATCCTCATTCACAGCTGAATGAATCATGGAAATAAGGTGAGGTGTGTGTATTGATAGGGCTAAACAGAATGAAGGCGAGAGACTATCAGCTGCAATATTATCCACTCCCGATTTATACTCGATGGTAAAGTCATATCCCAAAAATTTGTGAAGCCAATTTTGTTGTTCGGGGGTTTGAATCGACTGATCAGTGAGGGATTTGAGGCTGCGTTGATCAGTCTTGATAACAAACTTATGACCAATCAAATAGTGACAAAATTTCGCCAAAGCTTCTATAATAGCGTAGAGTTCCCGGACATACGCAGATTGCTTTTGCATTCGAGGGCACAATTTTTTTGAAAAATAAGCAATGGGGTGGCGTGCTTGACTTAGCACCGCACCAATACCGGACCCGGAAGCATCAGTCTCAAGAGTAAAAGGCAATTGGAAATCTGGTAACGATAAAACTGGGGCTTGTGTGATGGCCTGTTTGAGTTTGTCGAAAGCTTCAGTAGCTGCTGGAGTCCAATGGAAAGCATCTTTTTTTAAAAGTTCAGTGAGGGGTGAGGCAATGGCAGCATAATTGCGAATAAAACAACGGTAATAACCTGATAATCCTAAGAACCCTCGAAGCTGTTTGAGAGAAGACGAAACTTTCCATTCCATGACAGTTTAAATCTTAGATTTATCCATTTCAACGCCTTGATTTGAGATGGTATGGCCTAGATAATCCACTGAAGTAAGGCCAAAGCAACATTTGGAAAGCTTGGAAAATAGCTCATGTTGTTCTAGCAACCTTAATACAACCTCCAGGTGTTCAAGGTGTGCAGACCAAGAGGGGTTGTACACTAGTATATCATCAAAGAAGACTAACACAAACTTGCGTAATTGGTCTCGAAAAACAGAATTCATAAGATTTTGGAATGAAGCTGGTGCATTGGATAACCCGAACGGCATGACAAGCCACTCATACAGCCCTTGATGTGTACGAAAAGCAGTCTTATGACGATCCTCAAGATTAACTAAGATTTGATGGTAGCCTGCTCTCAAATCTAATTTAGAAAAATAAGCAGCTCCAAACAGTTCGTCCAACAACTCATCAACCGTTGGTATTGGAAAGCTATCTTTGATTGTAATCGCGTTTAATGCACGATAATCAGTGGAAAATCGCCAGGATCCATCTTTCTTTTTAACCAGCAAAACCGGGGATGAAAACAGGCTAGTACTAGGTTGAATAATACCCTGTTGTAACATTTCAGAAACCATTCGTTCAATTTCTGCTTTCTTACTGTGTGGATATATATAAGGTTTGACCTTAACCAAATTACTACCATCAAAAAGAGGAATCGAATGATCTTGTACCCTTGGTGGAGGTAAACGATTAGGTTCCTAAAAAACCTTCCAATAACGGTGCAACAATGTAGCTAAATCGTCTGGTAATTTATCAAGAGTAGCTACTGATGATGATGGTGCTATAGAGTGGAATTGCAGAGTATATGTGTCATACCCCAAATTTGTCCTACCGTTGTATGACCTCCATTCTGTATATTTACTCAATTGCTCTACTAAAAAAATTAAAAAAAAAAGGTACATTATTATTATCACTTGAGTATGTCAGGTCAGATGTATGGATAATATTGAATGGGGAATGGTTCAGGTCACTCTGTTGGAGTCAATTTTTGCAGAATTTTCATTACAATGCATACTTGAAGGTGGACTTATTCAAGGCCAATTTGGTTGGTGGTCATTAGCCTTTCTCCATATTCCTTCAAGTTTCGTTCATCTCAACTGAGAGTTGAATAGGTGAAATTTATTTGTGTGGTTCATATTTGAAGTAGAAGTGCAAGAATTGATTAATGCGAATGATCAATTCCATTGACATTAAGGTTTGATCAAATTGATGACTTCGGAGTCCGTTTTTTAGTTCATTACCAAAATTCTACAAGTAAATGGTATGGTCGTTACAAGGCCCACTTGTGAGCAACAAGGATCATCTCCAAAGTGCGTTATTTTTTTGAAGAAAGCCCATGATTGAAAGGCCAGTGGGGCGGTTCATCTGCTCAAAATAAATTGATGTTTATGTCATATAGGAAGGAAGAGTCAATTCAAAAAATAATGTCATTACACTACAAGGAATCTATGTTCATTATAAATTCTTGACAAAATTCAAAAGCCCATAAATTTCGAGGCCCATCATCATGCACAAAGGCTGAGAGTTCAAATTAATTAACAAAAGTGTGGCCATGAACTTTTATTTGGCTACATGATTCAGTACAAAAAAGACACAAGTTTTTAAATGAGATGATCACCACTTTTACCCAAATAACCAAGCAGTGAGTCCATTGGATTCTTTTATTTGGCTAAAGTTACAGCTCAACAGATCAAGACCCCATCTCAAAAATCCACTACACCGTTCTTTGTAGCCGGCTGCAAAAGAGCATCCCAAGGCTCCACGTTCATGTACCTAATGTTTTATTATTACAAAAAATAAAAAAAAGCTTTCCACAAGAGCATGGTACATAATTCCTTTTAATAAAGCATGGTGCAGAGTTAAACAAAAGTGTGACAGTTGCACAGAGATACACAAAAATCACCATCCTACATCAAACCACCTTTCCATGCGCTTGGCTTGCGATGCACACCTTCCTAGAACCATGCCTACACCAGCAGATGTAACAAATTCGTATGGCTGCGAATCCGCTACTACCAATAACCCACAACACTATGGCTCGGCACTGAACAGAAATCAGCCCCGCTACATCCGCTGTAATGTTTCAAAACACAGCTTGAAAATCACATCCACAACGCATCTAATATCATGGCATACAAATCTTACGCACCACTTTTCCGTCGATTCAAGAGTTAGCACCAATTGTTGCACTAGGAGACACAAAAAAAAAACCTGATATGAAAAAAGCAAATCATAACTTAAACAACAACAGAAACTCACGCAGCTGCGAGAAGACCGCACCCGCCGTATACCATGATAGCATTGTACCAATCTCCAAATTCCCATCCATTTTCAGCCTTTAATGCCAGCTATGTGTGGCGCTAAACTATACCAAAATTCTGCAATAATCCCGTCCCGCTACGACACAACCCAAAACTCTTCCCAAACACTCACAGAGAACATGCCCAATGAAAATAAATGACCTGCAAAAACAAAAATCATCTAACACATCACAAAGGTTTACTCCATATAATTGCTACTCAAAAACAACCTACACCATACACCACAAGCCATTAACCATAACCGGCATACTCCACACAACCAGACACAAAAAAACCTTGGTACTCACCCGCAGCTGGTATGACCGTGACTTGCGACATCAAGTCGTTGCGCATATAGCAGCCTGCACCAGTTGGTTCGCAGCTGGAGTTATAGTAAGCATCACACATATTCTTGCATAATCAAACTCACGCCAAAATCCAAGACTAGCAAGTCGTGATGCTTCAAACCGCGCCAAATGCTCACTGCGTAATACTGGAATATTATGCCTTCATAATCAGTCCAGGAAAATGCATATTTTTGTGCACGAACTTACGACGTTTCAGCCTTCTTGTAGTTAACGTATGCGCATCGGTTTTCCTTCCATATTGTGCTCATGATCAAAGCCTGAAAATAGTGAAATAGTGGTGATGCTAACAAAATTGGTCCATATGCCCAAAGTGATGAACTTGTACAATAATGTTCAACTATAAACCTGCTAAGATGACAACTTTCATGAGTGAAAAAAACGGCTTTCGCAGGATGAGATTTGCACTTCAATGGACCACGCACCAAGAGTGTCGTATACACAACGCAACGCACCAAAAGTGCATCAGATAATGGTCACGCGACTGTGGTTTGCATCCAGACCGTATCATCTGTTAACTCGCTAGACCTACAGCAGCAGAAAAACATCAACCCCACTCACGACTGGAAATGGTCTTTGCAAATCCTTGCTCGCAATTCAAACTGAAACAAATAGATAGAAAGAGACATCAGCATTCACTAAGATTTGTATAATTTTGCAATTTGAAAAAAACAACATCATCATGGAATTCGTTAAAAAAACCTTCAGTGCACCACTTGAAACCCAAATCAGGACTGGCCATAAGTGGAACACCAAGCCAGTCATTTGAAGCTTTCCAAAGTTGTACGCAGAAAAACAGCACAACATTACGCAAACAAGAAGCCGTTACGTAGGGGTAGAATACAAACACAGAGAGAGACAGGTTGTATGAAATAAATGAGATTCAGAATTCATTCTAAAAGAAAACTTGTGGAAATCATACTGAAATCATCACCAAGCATTATGTGACCTGCGTAGCAACGACGAGTATGCCGAGATTTTGTACCCTTCAGGCTCCACGTAAACTTTCAAAAACCATTCATTTCAATAACCATCATCCATTGTCACGCGTAGAAAACCAGACCTGCAATGACAGTATTTGCGATTTGAACTCAATCGGTACCAATACGCATACAAAAAACAGCAGCCAAGGAACATACAAGGGTACTCCACAAAGTCACTTTCTATGTATCACCAAGTGAGCATAAACCGTATCACTAATCTGTACTAGAACAAAGACAATTATGCCATGTTTTACCTAAAAGTTTCGCTCGCGGCATCACGCACACCTTTTGCTACCAACTCACAAAGTTGCAGCTGTGTTTGTGGAACTTACATCAATTGTTGCAGGACCTCATAAATTCCTCACAGTAAATCTCATGCTTTTTTATTTAAAGAAAAATGAAGGACTTGGCAGCATGAGAGGTAAAGATCATTACGCCCAAAATGACCGACATCTGCAACGCGTATACGCCAGAAAAGTGAGAACATAACAACATGAATCATGTGTGATACATCTTCAAATGTCATATACAAATCATACCATTTCATGAGCAGAAAAAATGCAGAAAAAACTGTTGTGTACGGCAAGCTGAAGCCACGCAAACTTGCACCCGCCAGCTTTACAATCACCAACCTGCAGAAGAATGCAATATGTTAGTTGTTAAAACGATAGTAAGTATGCAACGGTAAATCAATACACCAGGCTATGAAGAATAAGGTAAAATGAAGAAAATAACAGCATGCCATCACCGAAGTTTCAAATAAACTTCATGTGGCCCATCTCCCCAACCATTACAACAATATGCCCAAAGCAATTCTGTGAATTTTGTTGCACAAATGCTCTTCTGATAACAACTCTCAACCCAAACACTACAGCTAGCCAAATGTCTCGGACATACTAATTTGAGAAAGGATAATTGCTGCGGACGTTGCTCACATAAGACCGCATTGTGAATTTCGCAAATTTCCCACGAAATGCAATCCCGACATCAGGTCGCACCTTCAGTAAGCCAAGCCTTCATTTACCAAAATGTTAGCTTCACACCGTAAAAACCTGCAACCAAGACCAGTTCATTACGACACACAGGAATACCATGGAATGATAGTGAAAAGCAACGACAGCATACCTTGAACGAAATTCTTCAAAACCTAGAAATGACGGTAATGGATTAACAGGAGTAGATAGCCTTCAAAACAATCAAAAGTTGGGATATCACGAATGTCTCAGAATGTGAGGGAAAGAGCTAGCTGAAGAAGTTTTGATTTGAATAAGATAGGTCATGTTGCAGGAACGGCAACGTGAACCTTGATGATCCAACCAGAACTCTTGGTACAGGGCAAAACAAGAAGCTTCATAACAATGGTTTCACACGCATAACCTGCAGCAACCACATCCTGCATTACCTTCAAAATTTTCCTTCATCAACCTCACTTCTCAATCTCCAAACAACTCAGAAAGCCACGCTTCACATTACCGAACCTTCCTCCGTTTTCAAACAAACATCATTTTCCAAATCTTCTTTAAACCTTCACAGCATCAAAAACCACAACATAACACCTTCTTCAACATACTCATCAAAGAAAATCTCCAAAACCGTCTGAACTCATTGAACAAACAACAACTTATCCACCCATCCGCAAATGTTTGAAACACCACCACTGCAACTTCTCAACAGAAACTCTTCTCCTGTTTCACCTTCAATAAAACTCAACACAAACTTCATAAACTCACCTTCAATGTCCGACTCGTGAAACCCAACAACGATAACAACACTTTGAACATCCACCATTTCAATAAACTCCTCACCGATACCTCCAACCGCAACCGTGAAATCACCACAGATTAAAACTGAAGCGCCCAATCCTTCAAACGCCACCAACTCTGTCTCTTTTCACTCTGTCTTTTCTTCATTCAAATCTGTTAACAACCATATCAACAAACAACACCACGTGAGAGATTGAGATTAAGGTTATGCATCTAAGAACAAGAAAAAAAAGGAATGAAACTCTTTTACATGTTCATGATGAATCTCCTGTTGTTTATTACTCTTACGCAAACCCCATCATCATCAACACCAACCAACAACCATTCACGGCCTTTCCACTTCACACCATAACCACACCTTTAACCTGCCCATAAATCTTGCCTTCAACCTATCCAGCAACAACTTCTCAGCTCAAAACGCTCCATTTCCACGAATCCCAGAACAATCATCTTCATCTCACCCCAAACAACTTCTGTCATACCTTCATCACTCTGAATCTACACCAAAATTCCATAACTCACCTTAAAACCAAAACCTGTTCTTCTTTCTCGTAAAACCCTCGACCGTTGAATCTCTGCATCCGCGAAAACTCAAAACTCCAACCTTCTAACTTTTCCATTAACGACCTTCAAACCGCAGCTATCATCCACCGATTTAATGAACCAGTTTTGAACCTACAGATCTCCAAACGCAAACCACCTCATCAACTAACATCATAACAAACCTTCCAAAAATACCCTGTTTTTCAACCTTTGAAACCAAACAGAAAAAGCTCAAGTGTTAATCCACCATCAAACCTACACCACCCTGAAAACCACAAATGGTTAAAACCCCTGCATCATTTTTTAAATTTCGTTACAAATCAATTACCACAGTAAAAAGTAAAGAAAAGGGGCAGTTACCGCAGTGAAAATCAATTGAAATCTTTACCTCACTACAGACAAAAGAGGAGATTAAGTCAATCATCTCAGTCCTCCACATACTCTCTCCATATAAAACCATATGAGAGGTCCCCAAGAAAAAGACCTAGCCGCACTATTCATCAACTCCATTCCCCTTCCTTCCATCACCTCTATACATCTCACGTACAACCTCAACACCTTCTGGCTTCAACATAACCAAAATCTTCAAAACATCCTTCAAGCTTTCAACCATAACTCTGTCAATCATAAACACATTCAAACACTGCAACCTTTATCAAACTTCAGCTACCATGTTATTTGTAACACCCATTTTAATTATTTAGTCATTTTATAATTATTTTAAATATTATACGTTGGTGTGTCCTTTGGTGGGGGTGTATTTGGTGATGTTTGGTGGGTGTCCCTAATGTGGAAGGACTATTGGTGGTATTTTGGTGTGAAATATAATAATATAAAAATAATAGTAACATTGGTGGGGGTGTTATTATTATTATTATTATTATTATTATTATTATTATTATTATTATTATTATTATTATTATTATTATTATTATTATTATTATTATATTTGTTAATATTATTAATATTATTATTATTTTGGTGAAATAATGATATTATTATTATTATTATTATATTTTTTAATATTATTAATATTATTATTATTTTGGTGAAATAATGATATTAGTATTATTATTATTATAATTATTATTATTATATTTATTATATTTGTTAATATTATTAATATTATTATTATTATTTTGGTGAAATAACGATATTATTATTATTATTATTATTATTATTATTATTAATAATGAGTATTATTATTATTATGATTATTATTATTATTAGTATTATAATATTATTAGTATTAATAATAATATTGTATTATTTTATTAAGTTATTTTATTAATTGGGATTAGATTTAATAAAGAAAATAGAATGTGAAGGGGTGGGGAGAGTGGTACGATAATTTGAGAAATTGAGAAAAAGGGAACGAAGAACGGAAGAGAAAAGGGGAAGGCCAAGAGACCAATTCTAGGAGGATTTCTATCGATCAACCAATTGATAAGGTAAGGGGGGAGAAATTTGATTGGGAATGGTTTATACATGTATAGGGTAGAGGGGATTCCTTAACCCCGTAGGAATTTATCGTTATATAAAGTTTTATATTGGCATGCTATGATTATTGTTGATGTTACTGTAGTATTGATCCATTTTGTTGGATTGTTGATGTTACTGTAGTGTTGATAGTAACTAGGAATATAAAGCTGATGAGATTATGTGTTGTTACCGTAGTGTTGGCAATGACCATGATTATAGCTTTGGGAAAAGTTATGTGTTGTTTCCCTATAGTGTCGTTAATGACTATGGTTAGGACCTTGGTGAGATTCAGAGTGACTCTGAAGTGTCGGTAATGTACCGTAATGTCGGTTCTAGAGTAGAAATTATAGGATAATTGGTAAGTATAATATCTATTGGCATGTTTGTGATTGTGGATTGATGTTGATGAATTATTGATTTTGGTGTATAGGCTGAGGTGTTGGTTTAGGGAGGTTCTGAGTAACCTCAGAGACTTTTGGTGAGATGTCTGAATTGGTCTCGTGTGATCCTTCTAGCCTTGCTGTAGTGTGAAAATGATGAGTATGGGATATAACTTGTGTACTTGGGGATAGTACGCGTTTCCCTTAATATTGTTGGTGAGCAATTAGTAATGTATATGTGTGTAGTGATCAGTAGGATCGTGTATCCCCGAGTGGGGGGGGGGACGTAGTTATATCCGGTGTGATAGTATGAATTCGTTTACTATCTGATTGATTTATATGGTGTTGGTGTAATATATCTATACATATGCATTGTTGTATGATGATATGATCAGGAGGATCGTGTGCACTTAGCGTGCCGGAATATAATAATTATGCATTGGTGTCTTGCATATCATGGTGTTTTGGTGGGATGAATCATGTCTCAGGAGGAGCGTAAGTGATTCATCCGTACTCCTTTGTGGAGAATGGTGGGGGATAGATCATGTCTCAGGAGGAGCGTAAGTGATCTATCCAGGTTCGATTGAATGAACCAATGAGTCGGTACCGCATGCATGGTGTTGAGTTGCATAATTGCATTATAATATGTTATATTGTAATTTGAACAGTAGGTTCGTTATATGGTGTTGTTGGGGTGAATAATTGATGTGTTGGTGTGTTTTACTGCCTTATTACATGTATTACATTACCATTATATTTTTGATCATGATTTCTCACCCCTTTGCTGTTGTTGTGTCTGTGCTTCTCCGGAAGTACAGATAATCCAGGTACTTAGCTAGCTTGGATTATGGTGTGACAGTCGAGTCTAGGATGCTCTGATACGTAGCACGGGACTTGGGCGCTTTTATTTGTTTTATGAAGAACTTATATTTTATTTTCCTGTGAACGTATCAAACTTTTATTGGGTTTTATATTTAATATTCCACTGTATTTGGAGAAAAACCTTTTTATAAGGAAACGTTGTTTTCATGTGATATCCCACTTGGGAAATTGGAACTCTGATTTTGTTTATTTATAATGTTTATTAATTTAATTGATAATTTAATTGATTTTGGGAAGTGGGGTGTTACAATTGGTATCAGAGCAGGTCGGTCCGTCCGGCCAGTGTTGTTGAGTCGAGTTGAGTCTGTCCTTTATGATGTAGTTGAATATCTTTTAACTTGGTGTTGCTATGTTTGAGCAGTATGGCAGGAAGGAACGATGCTGCATTGGCTGCTGCTATGCAAGCAATGGCGCAGGCAGTTGCTAATCAGAATCAAACTGCAGATGCCCAATTCAGGAGTTTGGCGCAGTTTCGGAGCAACAAGCCGCCAACGTTTGAAGGAGGAATTCTGGACCCAGAAGCTGCTCAGAAGTGGCTGAAGGCAATTGAGAAGATCTTCAGAACGATGGAATGTACTGATGAGCAGAAGGTGAGATTTGGTACTCACATGCTGGAAGGTGAGGCTGAAGCCTGGTGGGACAATAGTCGCCAAAGATTGGAATCTGCTGGAACCGCCATTACTTGGGAGGTGGTTCGGAAGGGTTTTTTGGAAAAGTATTTTCCAGAAGATATTCGCAGTGCTAAGGAAATTGAATTCTTAGAGTTGAAGCAGGGTAGTATGACGGTAGCGGAGTATGCTGCTAAATTTGAGGAGCTAGTGCAGTATTGTCCTCACTATAATGTGGAGGGGGCGATGACTTCTAAGTGCTTAAAGTTTGAGAATGGACTGCGTCCAGAGATTAAGTTGGGAATTGCTTGTCAGAAGATCAGGAGCTATCCTGAGCTAGTAAGTAGGAGCAGGATATATGATAACGATAACCGAGCTAGGATTGCGCACTACAAAGCTGTTAATGACCGTAAGGGTAAGCAGAGGTTTAGTGGTACTCCTTATAGTGTTGCTGCTGATAAGAGAAAACGTAAAACTGTTGTTGATAAGAAGCCTAGAGATGGGAGAGCATCTGCTGAAGGGAAATGTTTTCGGTGCGGTGGTATAGGACACCGTGTTAATGATTGTCCTAATGAAGCCAAGAAGTGTTTTAAGTGTGGCAAACCAGGTCATGTGATAGCTGACTGCAGAGCAACCATGCCGACCTGTTATAACTGTGGTGAGAAGGGTCATATCAGTACACATTGTGAGAAGCCGAAGAAGCCTCAGACGTCTCCGGCTAGTGGGAAAGTGTTTACCTTAGCAGGGACTCAAGCTGCCAGTGATGAGCGTGTTATCAAAGGTACTTGTATTATCAATAATATTCCTTTGATTGCTATTATTGATACGGGTGCAACACACTCGTTTATTTCTGTGGATTGTGTGGAGAGAATAGGATTGGTGACGTCTACTCTGGAGAGACGAATGACTATTGAGACACCCTCTATAGGTTCAGTGACTACTTCTTTGGTATGCCTGAAGTGTCCGCTGACTATTTTCGGTAGAGAATTTGAAGTGGATTTGATTTGTCTACCACTTGGTAAATTGGATGTTATTCTGGGTATGAACTGGTTAGAGTTCAACCGAGTCTACATCGACTGTTTTCGGAAGGAATTGTTGTTCTTGACCCCTGAAGAGGAAGCTTTAGCAAGTTCTTTGTCTAATAAAGAATTGAGGGCCTTGTTGGAAGATGAAACTAGAGTGTTTGCTTTATTTGTAACATTATCGGGGGATAGCAAAGTGTCAATAGAGGAAGTAGCTGTGGCGAATGAATTTCCGGAAGTGTTTCCTGACGACATTACGGAATTGCCTCCGACGCGAGAAGTGGAATTTGGTATTGATCTTGTTCCTGGTACGAGGCCTATTTCTATGGCACCGTACAGGATGTCTGCAGTGGAATTGGCTGAGTTGAAGTCTCAGATTGGAGAATTGTTGGATAGGAAGTTTATTAGGCCAAGTGTATCGCCGTGGGGAGCTCCAGTGTTATTGGTGAAGAAGAAGGATGGTAGTATGCGTTTGTGCATCGATTACCGTCAATTGAATAAAGTAACTATTAAGAATAAGTATCCTCTACCTAGGATTGATGACTTGATGGACCAGCTGGTGGGAGATCGTGTATTTAGTAAGATCGACTTAAGATCAGGTTATCATCAGATAAGAGTAAAAGAAGGTGATGTTCAGAAGACTGCCTTTAGGACTCGATATGGACATTACGAATATGCTGTAATGCCGTTTGGAGTGACTAACGCGCCGGGAGTATTTATGGAGTATATGAACAGAATTTTCCATTCTTATTTGGATCAGTTCATTGTAGTGTTTATTGATGATATATTAATTTATTCTAAATCTGATGAAGAGCATGCAGGACATTTGAGGATTGCCTTGCAAGTGTTGAAAGAAAATAAACTATTTGCTAAATTGTCAAAGTGTGACTTCTGGTTGAGGAAAGTGAGTTTCTTGGGGCATGTAATATCTGAAGATGGAATAGCGGTGGATCCGTCAAAAGTAAGTGCAGTATTGCAGTGGGAACCGCCGAAGACAGCGACAGAAATTAGGAGCTTTCTGGGTTTAGCTGGTTATTACCGCAGGTTTATTGAAGGTTTCTCTAATTTGGCGTTGCCATTAACTCAGTTAACGAGAAAGAACCAAGTCTTTGTATGGGACGCTGCTTGTGAAGAAAGTTTTGAAGAGTTGAAAAAGAGATTGACTACGGCACCGGTGTTAGTGTTACCGACTCCGAGTGAACCGTTTGTGGTGTACTGTGATGCGTCTAAGATGGGATTAGGTGGAGTTCTTATGCAGAATGGTAAAGTAGTAGCATATGCATCGCGGCAATTGAGAGTGCATGAGCGAAATTATCCGACTCATGATCTTGAATTAGCTGCGGTTGTTTTTGTGTTGAAAATCTGGAGACATTATTTATATGGTTCAAGATTTGAAGTGTTTAGTGATCATAAGAGTCTGAGATACCTGTTTGATCAGAAAGAGCTGAATATGAGGCAGAGAAGATGGTTGGAATTTTTGAAGGATTATGACTTCAGTTTGAGTTATCATCCAGGAAAGGCCAATGTAGTGGCAGATGCTTTGAGTAGGAAAGCAATTCATATGGCAGCTCTCATGGTGAAAGAAATTGAGTTAATTGAACAATTTAGAGATTTGAGCATGGTTTGTGAGACTACTGCAGATAGTGTAATGTTGGGTATGTTGCAGGTAAATAATGACTTCTTGGATATGATTAGAGAAAATCAGAAGTTGGATGTGAAATTGGTAGATTTGATGCCTGGAGTAGGAAGTGACTCCGATAGTGACTTTAAATTGGATAGTACAGGTGTGTTGAGATTTAGAGGCAGGATTTGTGTACCAGATAATGAGGAATTAAAAAAGTCAATTTTGAGTGAAGGACGCCGTAGTAATCTGAGTATTCATCCTGGAGCTACGAAGATGTATCATGATTTGAAGAAATTATTTTGGTGGTCTGGTATGAAAAGAGACATTGCTCAATTTGTGTATGCCTGTTTGACGTGTCAGAAGTCGAAGGTAGAACACCAAAGACCTTCTGGATTTATGCAACCATTAGAGATTCCGGTTTGGAAATGGGATTGCATTACTATGGATTTTGTTACAGGTTTGCCGAATACAGCGAGAGATTTTGATGCTATCTGGGTGATTGTGGATCGATTGACGAAGTCTGTACATTTTGTACCAATCAACATTAGTTTTCCATTAACGAAGCTGGCGGATATTTATATTCGGGTAATTGTGAAGTTGCATGGCGTTCCGTCCAGTATTGTATCGGATAGAGATCCGCGGTTTACTTCGGAATTTTGGAAAAGCTTGCAGGAAGCTTTGGGGACTAAGTTGAAGTTGAGTTCAGCTTATCATCCGCAAACTGATGGTCAGTCGGAGAGGACTATTCAGTCACTTGAGGATTTGTTGAGAGCTTGTGTGTTGGAAAAGGGTGGTGCGTGGGATACTCATTTACCATTGATTGAGTTCACGTACAATAACAGTTACCATTCTAGTATCGGAATGGCACCGTTTGAAGCTTTGTATGGGAGGAGGTGTAGGACTCCTCTGTGTTGGTATGAAACTGGTGAGAATGTGGTGCTTGGACCAGAAATTGTACAGCAGACTACTGAGACAATTCAAATGATTCGTGAGAAAATGAAAGTGTCTCAGAGTAGGCAGAAAAGTTATCATGATAATCGGAGGAAAGAGTTGGAATTCTGTGTAGGTGATCACGTATTCCTAAGAGTTAATCCGATGACTGGTGTGGGTCGTGCATTGAAGTCCAAGAAGCTGGATCCTAAGTTTATTGGACCTTATGAAATTCTGCAAAGAATTGGTGCTGTAGCTTATAGGGTGGCGTTGCCACCTGAGTTATCGAACTTACATGATGTGTTTCATGTGTCGCAATTGCGAAAGTATGTTTCTGATCCATCTCATGTTATTCAGAGAGATGATGTTCAGGTTCGGGAGAATCTTACTATTGAGACGATGCCGTTGAGGATCGAGGACCGTAAGATGAAACAGCTCCGAGGGAAAGAGATACCTTTGGTGAAGGTAGCTTGGGGAGGTGCTGCAGGAGGCAGTGTGACCTGGGAGTTGGAAAGCAGGATGCGAGAAGCGTATCCGGAGCTATTTCCATCAGGTAATTTTCGAGGACGAAAATAATTAAAGTGGGGGAGAGTTGTAACACCCATTTTAATTATTTAGTCATTTTATAATTATTTTAAATATTATACGTTGGTGTGTCCTTTGGTGGGGGTGTATTTGGTGATGTTTGGTGGGTGTCCCTAATGTGGAAGGACTATTGGTGGTATTTTGGTGTGAAATATAATAATATAAAAATAATAGTAACATTGGTGGAGGTGTTATTATTATTATTATTATTATTATTATTATTATTATTATTATTATTATTATTATTATTATTATATTTGTTAATATTATTAATATTATTATTATTTTGGTGAAATAATGATATTATTATTATTATTATTATTATTATTATTATTATTATATTTTTTAATATTATTAATATTATTATTATTTTGGTGAAATAATGATATTAGTATTATTATTATTATAATTATTATTATTATATTTATTATATTTGTTAATATTATTAATATTATTATTATTATTTTGGTGAAATAACGATATTATTATTATTATTATTATTATTATTATTAATAATGAGTATTATTATTATTATGATTATTATTATTATTAGTATTATAATATTATTAGTATTAATAATAATATTGTATTATTTTATTAAGTTATTTTATTAATTAGGATTAGATTTAATAAAGAAAATAGAATGTGAAGGGGTGGGGAGAGTGGTACGATAATTTGAGAAATTGAGAAAAAGGGAACGAAGAACGGAAGAGAAAAGGGGAAGGCCAAGAGACCAATTCTAGGAGGATTTCTATCGATCAACCAATTGATAAGGTAAGGGGGGAGAAATTTGATTGGGAATGGTTTATACATGTATAGGGTAGAGGGGATTCCTTAACCCCGTAGGAATTTATCGTTATATAAAGTTTTATATTGGCATGCTATGATTATTGTTGATGTTACTGTAGTATTGATCCATTTTGTTGGATTGTTGATGTTACTGTAGTGTTGATAGTAACTAGGAATATAAAGCTGATGAGATTATGTGTTGTTACCGTAGTGTTGGCAATGACCATGATTATAGCTTTGGGAAAAGTTATGTGTTGTTTCCCTATAGTGTCGTTAATGACTATGGTTAGGACCTTGGTGAGATTCAGAGTGACTCTGAAGTGTCGGTAATGTACCGTAATGTCGGTTCTAGAGTAGAAATTATAGGATAATTGGTAAGTATAATATCTATTGGCATGTTTGTGATTGTGGATTGATGTTGATGAATTATTGATTTTGGTGTATAGGCTGAGGTGTTGGTTTAGGGAGGTTCTGAGTAACCTCAGAGACTTTTGGTGAGATGTCTGAATTGGTCTCGTGTGATCCTTCTAGCCTTGCTGTAGTGTGAAAATGATGAGTATGGGATATAACTTGTGTACTTGGGGATAGTACGCGTTTCCCTTAATATTGTTGGTGAGCAATTAGTAATGTATATGTGTGTAGTGATCAGTAGGATCGTGTATCCCCGAGTGGGGGGGGGGGGGGGGGGACGTAGTTATATCCGGTGTGATAGTATGAATTCGTTTACTATCTGATTGATTTATATGGTGTTGGTGTAATATATCTATACATATGCATTGTTGTATGATGATATGATCAGGAGGATCGTGTGCACTTAGCGTGCCGGAATATAATAATTATGCATTGGTGTCTTGCATATCATGGTGTTTTGGTGGGATGAATCATGTCTCAGGAGGAGCGTAAGTGATTCATCCGTACTCCTTTGTGGAGAATGGTGGGGGATAGATCATGTCTCAGGAGGAGCGTAAGTGATCTATCCAGGTTCGATTGAATGAACCAATGAGTCGGTACCGCATGCATGGTGTTGAGTTGCATAATTGCATTATAATATGTTATATTGTAATTTGAACAGTAGGTTCGTTATATGGTGTTGTTGGGGTGAATAATTGATGTGTTGGTGTGTTTTACTGCCTTATTACATGTATTACATTACCATTATATTTTTGATCATGATTTCTCACCCCTTTGCTGTTGTTGTGTCTGTGCTTCTCCGGAAGTACAGATAATCCAGGTACTTAGCTAGCTTGGATTATGGTGTGACAGTCGAGTCTAGGATGCTCTGATACGTAGCACGGGACTTGGGCGCTTTTATTTGTTTTATGAAGAACTTATATTTTATTTTCCTGTGAACGTATCAAACTTTTATTGGGTTTTATATTTAATATTCCACTGTATTTGGAGAAAAACCTTTTTATAAGGAAACGTTGTTTTCATGTGATATCCCACTTGGGAAATTGGAACTCTGATTTTGTTTATTTATAATGTTTATTAATTTAATTGATAATTTAATTGATTTTGGGAAGTGGGGTGTTACATTATTCACTCTTATTCAATAAGCATACAATCACCATACAACACCTCTTCCATGTGAGAATCCTCTTTCAATCTCAGAACACCCTTCATGGCTGTGTATCCCTCATTCACCACCATAATCAACAACAAAAAAACCCTTTCATATCTCCTTCTTCAGTAACAGAACGACAACAACACTTCCGTTCCTCTTCTCTTTCCGCAAACCCACGGTTCGATTTCTCTCCTTCAAGTCCAAAGCTCAAGCGCGAACAGGGGTAATTTTCACAAACACTTGGTGTACGACCCCATTCAAACTTCCACTAAAACCATAACCTCCAAACCAACCCCCCCCCCCCCCCCCCCCAAAAAAAAAAAAAAGAACAAAGAATCGAAGACCTGAGAAGGAGGAAAAGCTTGAAACATACAACTCTAAATTGAAGCAATCGAAAACCGCAAGGCAAGTAGAGGTTGTGAGATCCGGAATACACGATGAAGAAGGTTGAGAAGTACGATCTGTGGTTGTTGTTGTAGCATCCAAAACTGTTTTTTTTACATTAACGTGTTCAAGGCTTATTTCGATTCAACTGGGGGCCTTCGTTGTTTCTTCATGTTTTTGAACTGTTCTAGTTCTCACCGCAACTTATTTCATTTTTTTTTATTTATTTATTCTATTGCAAGAACAAAAGACTTTTGTATTAGCATTTTAAAAATCTGGTTCAGCTTTCGTGGCCTAGCATTACCCGTTTCACTTGTTACTGTCTTTTAGCTGGATGGATGTGGGTTTTATGTCCGTTTGCTTTCTTATTTCACCTCCCTCTTTTTTTTTTACCGCCACCCGTTTTTGGAGAAGGATGATGGGCCTCTCATGAGCCCATATGATTCCTTCTATTTTTTCTCTTTATTTCTATTTTATGTTTATCTTTTTGAAAACATTCATTTAATTATGTTCTTAATCTTATCTTTTTTTTATGGGTTGTTAAAACATTTTTTATGAGTTCTTCGTAACTATACTTCGTTACTATTCTAGCATTTGTTATTAGTTGGTCGATGACGAAGTTTCCGCCGTTTAGCCGTCAAAATATTAACGTGAAACAAAGGATCTAAGACCACCTTCTTTCTCCGATTTTATTTTGATTTTTGGATTAATGAAGTCTTTTATTTGTAAGCGTCGCGTATCGAAGTTGATAACCTTCTCGATTTCAAATCTATGTTGAATGGCCATTGGGGTCATTTCCCGTACTTTGGGATCGTGATAGGCTACCTTCGATTAATCGGCATTATGTTTGCGATTAAGACGAGATCCATTCTTTCATATTCCGATTCGATTCACTAACCATTGAATTTAATTTTCGTCAAATATTATTGTGGATATTATTGTCATATTTATCTTACTATATATTCATATTATCGTATCATTATTCATATTTATTCATCCATAATCGAAAACACCTAATAAATTATCGAAACTCCTAAAAGCCAAATTGGTGGACTGTTGTATCTTTGGTTATTTGCAGGTATCTTGATTTTAAGTCGTGCCCGACTTTGCTCAAGGCGTAGTTTAGGACACAAATGCACACACACGGCTTTCTCTTGGGCTACCTGACAATGAGACCCCTTTATTTCGTGCAATCCCGTGTAACTTACATGTACCCCTCTCCCATTCCGATGTATGTTTCGCATTTTTTTGATTATTAGTTTATCTCCTAGGAGCACCCATAGGGACTAGAGCGGATTCAAACTATTTTCAAACTAATTCTCGACTCATCATCGAGCCATTTTCAAACCCTCATAAGTCGAATGCTCATACGCATTCGCCATCAACCTATTACAACTCGACCCTTGATGCGTAAGTCAAGTCGGTCTCTTTTTTTCAAACAATTTCATTTTCAACACGCTTTGCACGCGATAATGAGTCAAACCCTTGATCCAACGTCAAACGGATTTTCGAAACAAATTATCAATCAATTAACAATTATTTAACGCTTTTTCAAGGTGTAAAGAGTGGGTTCAAGTCTTTGAGCTTGCTTTCGATTTGTTTGGATGCGAGTTATCTTATTCGTGTGTGAGCAATTGACGCCTTTAAATAACATTAATAACTCGACAACATTCAACCATCTCCGATTACTCATCCTTTCACTCACCTTTCAAACAACTTCTTTTACGATGAAAAAGAGAGTGTCCCAAGTCTTTGGTTCACTCTCCCGACTACTTGGATCCGAGGAGCCTTTCTCAAGCTTTAAGTAGTCGTCATCCGACCAATCTCATCCTTTTATACACCATTTCAAATTCAAACAACCTCCTTTTACGATGAAAAAGAGAGTGTTCCAAGTCTTTGGTTCGCTTTCCCGATTACTTGGGGCTTGTGAAGTCTTTCTTAGGCTTCAAGTGATCGTCATCATTTAAAACTCCATTCAAACATCACTCTTTCCGAGATGAAAAAGAGAGTGTTCCAAGTCTTTGGTTCGCTCTCCCAATTACTTGGGTCCGAGAAGTCTTTCTTAAACTTCGAATAATCGTCATCTGTATTCACTTCAAATCCAATTCAAATCCAGTTTCTTTCGTGGTCGTTACCACGAACTACGACTGCTCTGATTCTTCATTCTCGTCCGAATGTAAGATACGTAGGCACAAGATTGCGATGATCTTAGCGAGCACAATCCCCTCCATATTTCACTTCCCCTATCCTTTCCCGTAGTCGAACTACGACGCTCTGATTTCTCATTCTCGTCCGAATGAGCATACGTAGGCACAAGGGCCCCAATCCTTGGCGAGCACCCTATCCTCTAACCATCCCCTTTCCCCTAGCGTCTTTATCCCTTTATAGTATCGTTATAGTATTTAGTAGTGAGTAGAGAAGAAATAAGTTTAGCTAACATCCATCTCAACTCAAATTAAGAGGTTCCCGTCGAGTACGACGGACGTGAGGGGTGCTAATACCTTCCCCTCGCGTAACCGACTCCCGAACCCAGGAATATGGTTGCGATGACTGTGTTCCTTCCGCTTTGTGAGGTTTTCTCGATATTTTCCTCTCCCGTTCATTTGGGAAAAATAAAGTTCGGTGGCGACTCTGTCGAACCGCATTTTCCGCGCCTTTCGCGCGAGGGTCGTATGTTCGAAATGAATTTTTCGAGGTGCGACAATATGATGAATCAATAAAATGTGTGTTATGGAGACGACGAATATGATGAAATTGAGACTGAATCGGTTCCATGAATTGCTCACCTCGAAGAGTGATGAATTTGTTGTTGCAGTATAATTTAATCACTAACGCATCATAGTCCGCAATGTGAGGACCTAGAGTCTTGAGCCATGGGGCTCCTAGTACCAAATCAGCACCAGTAATAGGAAGTAAATACACTGGAAGGTGGAGATTGTGACCCTGTATCGTGACTGGTAAGTCCTGAATCAATCCCGAAGCCGTCAGTGTGCTACCATTTCCCACAAGAACTTGAAATTGAGGAGCTTGTTGAATTGGCAATTTCAAATAGTGAGCTAAGCGTGGCTGCAAAAAATTATCGGAGCTACCACTATCAAGGAGAACCTGGACTTGTACTCCTTGAATGTGCCCTTGAAAACAAAGTGTGCCTGCACTATGTGCACCGTTGAGGGCATTAAATGAGAGATGGTGCTTTGTTGCAAGTATCTGAAGTAAAGAATTAGCATCTGGTGGATCTATTTCTTGCTCGGGTGAATCAGAATCATCAATTTGGAGAAGGAGGTAGTGTTTATTTGGACAACGATGGATGGGTGTGAACTTGTCATCACAATAGAAGCATTGGCCCTTGCTACGCCAGAGTTGAATCTCAGCAGCAGTGATGCTACAAATGGGACGAGGGTTGGGAATTGGTGTTTGAGTTTGGGGTCGGGTTGATGGAATGGGTAGAATGGCGTTGGTGGGTCGGGTCAAAGAGTGTGGGCTAGGATTGTAAACGGGCTTTGTGGTTTGTGGGTAGGGTTTTGTGAAAGGGGTGTATTTTTCTGCAAATAATTTAGCTAAGGAAAGGGCGTGAGAGAGAGAGGTAGGGTTTTGGGCTATGACATCACGACGGATCTCAGGCTTAAGCCCACTAATGAAACAATCCAAGATTGCATCAGGTGATAGGCCATGGGACCGATTAGCAAGGGTTGTGAAGGTGGAGTAGTATTCACTGATCGTTGAGGTCTGTGTTAATTTGAAAAGGTTAGGTCGTGGAGATTCGTATGGAGAAGGACCATATTCCAATTCCAGAGCACGTGTGAAAGCACCTCAAGATCGGAAAGGGTTGTTACGGGTAATCATTTGATACCAAGGTACGACATCTTTGTCAAGATGCACCGCCGCAATGGTAAGGCGTTGATTGTCCGATGTCGAGTAATAATCAAAAAACTGTTCAACTTTAAATATCCAGTTCAATACCTCAGTACCGTCGAATATGGGAAAATCAAGCTTCACGTTGCGTATCTGAAACGGCTGCCGTGGAGTTCCGTCTGAGTTCCCGCTACCATTCAAGGCGGAAGAGAGTTGTAAAGAGCCCAGTTGTGCTTCAACCCGTTCGAGACGCGCCATATCGTTGTATCGGTGTTGCATATAGTCGTTATGTTGTGCGTCGGCATCTTCCATCATCTTCTGCATCGTGGTGTTGATACCATTGGTGGCAGCTTCCAAACCTTTCATTCGCGTATTTTACGCCATGGTAAGTCGATGAAAGCACCAAATGTAAGGGGTGTTATGTTATGCAACAGAAAGTGGTAACAGATGAAACATTATGCAGACAAATTCTTCACAAAGATTCAATTCATTATAATAAAAGTTAGTACAATGAAGAATCTATGAGATACCAGATTGAGAATAATTTCTCAATCCTTCTTGGAATGAAACAGTACACTTAATGCAATAGAACAATAAGAGAAATCATTCACAAGGAATGCCAATAGAGGAAGAGAAAATAGTGTCACTTGTTGCCCCCTTTCTCACTGCATCCTCCTTGCTATATATGCTAACACGCAGAATATTTTATGTTAGGGATTTTCACTCTCTTGCCTCTCCTTGGTTCCATAATGTTAGGATCATTTGCCATCTGTCCTTCATTGCTTATTATTTGTTCTTTTCCTCCAACAGTATTATTTTGCCAACTCATAACATAACCCAAGCTTCTTCACCATTCCACCATGGAAGAACAACACTAACCTTCATTATTTCATTTTACCTCTCACGAAACAACCACACCTCCATCATATACCTCTTTAACTTTTCTCCACACAACTACACTCTTCATCCTTAATCTCCCTCTTCAAACGCATCATCACCTTCAGCTCACCATATCTAACACAACCAAACACTCACCACTAAACCGCGCCGCCGAGGGAGAACAGAGAAGAAGGGGAAAAAGCGGAGGAAGTTACGTGTGAAAGCTGGACAATTCATTGCTTCGAAAAAAGATGCTTTCGAAAGAGACTTCGTGCAACAGGTGAAGAGGAGAGAAAGTTACACTCTTTTGGTAAACTTTGTTTTTATTTTTTTATTTCATTTATTATTATTATTATTATTATTATTATTATTATTATTATTATTATTATTATTATTATTATTGATAAGTTGATTTGTTTTTGTGGTTTTTCTTGGCCAGTGTTTTAATAGCTATCTCTTTTACTTTTGTGTGATTTGATTTCTATTTTTCAATTATTTCGATTACTGCTCTTTTGTTTGGAATGTATGTATTCATCTCATGGCATATTATTGAAGTTCATTAAAGCCATTAGTTTTCCTAAAAAAAGTTAATTAAGCAATTATTAAGTGTTTTTTTTAAGTATGATTTTAAAAAAGATAAAAAAAGATAAAAAAATATAAAAAAATTGTTTTAATTATTTTTTATTTTATAATATTTAAAAAATACCAAAAATTGTGTCATAAGTATTAATCTTTTTAAATATTTTTATTTAATATTGATTAATTAAATTATTAATTAATCTTATTAAATATTTATATTTAAATTGACTAATAATTTTGTTGTTGTCCGATTCTATTTTGTGATTTTCCTGCTTCCTTGTTTTGGGCATGTTTCTCTGACTTACAGGATATTTTGCCATGACTGTTTGTTGCTTTCTCACAATGATTTGGCGTGAATGTTTTATCTTGTATATGTTTCTACACGTGTTTTACCGCGTATCTTTGTCTGTTTTTACATGATACTTTTCCATGTATCTTCTGTTGACTTGTGTTGTCTGATTACCATGATGTTTTTCCATGTGTATTATGTGATATCTTGTCCGTCTAACAATACATGATGTTTTTGTCGTGTACTGTGTCTGTGTCTTTATTTGATGTTTTCCATTTACATGATGTTCTTCCATGTATCTATTTCTTTCTTCTAATCCTTGTTGACCTAATTCAAGGGAAGAGATTGTATGTTGACTTATCGTCATTGTGCATGTCCTTTGTTTGTTTATCTTTGTTGTTATTTTGGTTCTTAGAACCCTAACAACCAGTGGTTTCACGAACTATGGATGCTATGATTTCTCAAGTTCTTTTTGAGAATATGTAGGCATAGGATTGCGAGATCCTACCGAGCAACCTTTTCTTTTTTCACACTCTTTCTTTTTACACCCTTTTCACATCGTAGTTCTAAACTATGATTGCTCTGAATTCCTATTAAGGATACGTAGGCATATGATTGCGAGATCCTAGCGAGCTACCTTTTTTCTTTTTCCACCTTTTCTCTTTTTACTTTACCCATCCTTACCTTTAGCAAACATTTTTAGACAAAACATAAATATTTCAAGAGGTTCTTGTAGAGTACTATAAATGCTTAGGGTGCTAGTACCTTCCCTTAGTATAACCAACCTCCGTAACTTTGATCTCTTTTTACTTAGCTTTAGACTTTGCTTTTTTCTTTGCATATTTATTTAGGATTTTTGTTCGATCTTTTCCCCTTTCCCTTGGATAAAATAAAAGTTCGGTGGTGATATCTTATTATTGTGAGCCAAGCTGATCCAATAGCTTTGGTATCCGATTCTCACCATACAACTGTTAATTAAGTGAATAATGTAAAAAATGTCACGCTATCAATACCATATCAGCATCTTAGTTGACCAGATCCACTTAAGGTCTAAAAGTGGAGAATCTTCAAATGGCAAGGACAAAATCTGTGTTTTTTACAGGGTCCTTTTTCAAATTCGCCCCAAATGACAGAGGGCAAAAGGTGTATTAAACCAAACTAAAATCATTTTTGAAATCAAAATTTAAAAATATTTTGATGAACGTTTGAATAAGCGAAGATTGAAGGTAAAGAAAAATTGCAAAATTAAGAGTTAAGAGAACATAGATGTTAGAATTAAAGAGATTCAGTTTTAATGAAGTGGCCTACTCATTTCTCTAAGAATTGATCTTGAGAGCATCCAATAATACTTGAGAGATTTTAGAATTTTAAGCCAACAAACCCTCTTATACAAAACAATGAAATTTCAGGATATCTTCTAACCAAATAGAGCTTGAAGCGGTTAGTCTAAAAACAACAAATATGATTGAATCGGGTAATCTTCTCGCCAAACAAATATTTTGAACAACCTAATCTCGAATTAAAGTGGAATTCTAAATTGGCTATGCTCTAAACAAAATTGAGGTTTTTCACAAGTTAACAACGAGGCAAACTGAGATTTTCACCAGACTGATCTCGAACCTACTGAGCTTTTATACAAGTTGAACTCAAAAACCAAATGAGATTTTACACCATGATCACCTCAAACTGATATAACTTTTAATCGAGCAGAGATCAAGAATAGTTGTGAAGATTTTTCTCTAGTTATTCTTCATGAATCCAAAAGGAGATTTTTTTTCTTCGATGACGGAGCTCACGAATTAAACAAAGACAAATCCCAAAAATCAAACAAAGAGTTTTTAAAAATGGTTTAGCTCTAAACCAAAAAGATCACTTCCTAAGGAAGAATGATTTACTTAAGAGAAAATTACTCTTGGTAAATTTACAATAAAGCCCTTACCCAGAACAAATTCCTCACTAAACTTAAGAATGCTCTCAAAGCACCATGGTTTAAACATGTGAGAGAAAATCAAAATGATTTAGAAAAATTGAAAGAGTTGAGAATTGAGATATTTCTCATGTTTTCTGGATGGTCTGAAATGGTAGAGAGCCTCCCTATTAATAGGCCAAGAGATGGTGTAAAAATGGAAACATTCCACGTGCCTTTAAATTGTCGTAATCGATTAGGTCCTAAGGATAATCGATTAGGTACTTCAAATAATTGATTATTATGGCTAAACATGAAAGTTTATATATAAAGTCATTATCAATCATTAAGAGATTCTCATAATCGATTATGGACTTAATTCTTTCTCATCTAACTGATCAGTTATTTGTTCTAATCGATTTAGACATTTCCAAAACTTGCGCTAATCAATTTGACATTTCCAAGTTAGCCTAAAAAATAATTTTGGTGACATATTATGTGGTATCAGATTATCTGTGCATATAAAAAGTTGAAGTGACTCATTATTCATCTTTGAATGCACCATTGTGGGTGAAAAACATGTGTGTTGTGGTACAAAGGTACATAGTGAATTATTTAAAATTCTTGAAGGTGAATATTACCATCTCAAATGGTGGAAACCAATTATGGCCAACCATCCCTTCCAAAGTTTGATGGACGCAATGATCATTGGGCCATGTTTATAAAAAATATTATTAAATCAAAGGAGTATTGGACCATATTGGATCAAGATGTTCTTATCCTTTCAACTACACCAACATAAGAATATAATAAGTTGGTTGAAGAAAGTAAATTGAAATATCTCAAGGCGAAATTTTTTTTGTTTCAATCATTTGAGAGGAAAATAAAAGAAACAACTCTTGATAAGAGTTCATCCAAATCCATTTGGGATTCAATAGCCAAGAAGTATCAGGGGTATACAAAAGTGAAAAGGGCACAATTACAAGCTCTATGAGGGAGAATTTGAAATTCTTCGCATGAAAGAAGACTGTCGCTACGCGAAAAAAGACATAGAGTCGCCACCGGGTTTTATTTATCCCCAAGGAGGAAAAGGGAAATAGCGATAAAACCTTTGGGAAAAGAGCGTGGTCATCGCAACCAAGTCTTAGGGTTCGGGAGTCAGTTATGCGAGGGGAAGGTGTTAGCACCCCCTTGCATCCATCGTACTCGATGGGAACCTCCTAGGTCATTTAGCGTGAATGGGTGTTTTTATTAAGAGTTTGCTTGCTTAAGGAAAAGAGAGGTTGGTTTATTTATTTTAATGCTCGCCAAGGATTGTGGCCCTTGTGCCTACGTATCCTCACTTAAAAGAAGTGAAGAATCAGAGCTCCGTAGTTCAGAGGCTTATGAAATAGTTGTTTATTGGTTGATTTTATACCTTGAAAAAGGGTTTTTCGATTGATTCCCTAAGGCGAAAAATAGTTTGATGAGTTGATGTTATTTTTAGGTTTTTCTTAGGGAAGAATCTATTCTTGACTAGGATTATACAAAAGACTTTGGATAGAGATGAATGTCTCGAATAACCAAGTCGAGCGCCTTGTATTCAAAACATTCAGAACGAGTGTAGGAGGATTCCATTCTCATTCCTTCTCTACCACTTTAAAGCTCATGGTGCATAATTCTAATCGTATATTTTATTGTGTTTTGGATTTTTATGAGAAAAGAGAACCACTTGACGTTGGATCAAGGTTTATTGTTTGTAAAGACACATTTGAAGCGATATGGACAAGGTCGATGGCGGTGCACAAGGCAACCGACTTACAAGGTTAAAAATGGCTCGACAAAATCGAGAGTTTGTTTTTTGAAAATGGTTTTTGGAATCAAAAGTCAACAAGGACAATAACAATATTCACATTAAAATCATGCAAACATATGGGGTTAATCGACTAAAAAAAATCAAGACATGCAAAAAAACGGCACGAAGTGCCATCAAGGAATTCGTCGTGCGAACTCCTTGAGAAATTTTTTTTTGGAGGTAAAATATCAAAAAAAAAGTAAGAAAACAGTGGTGTAACACGGGTGGCCGTGTTGTGTGACACGGCCCGTGTCAGGAGGGGCTTGCAACAAGGAGTTTTGAGGCGTGACATAGGTGTGACACAGGTGGCCGTGTTGTGTGACATGGCCCGTGTCATAGGGTCTGGGACAAAACAAGTTTTTTAGGCCAACCAGGGGTGTGACACGGGTGGCCGTGTTGTGTGACACGGCCGGTGTCATAAGTCCTGGGCATTTTGTAGGTTGAAACCTCAAACAGAGGTGCAACACGGCCGGCCGTGTTGTGTAATACGGCCGGCCGTGTTGTGTAACACGGCCCGTGTTGTGAGGCCTGGGGTTTTTGTGCTATGAAAAAGCTATCAGAAGTGTGACACGGGTGGCCGTGTTGTGTGACACGGCCCGTGTCAGGCTACCAGAGTGAAAAAACCTAATTTTTTCTTTGTTCTCCTTCGTTTTTATGGTTTCTTGAAAATGGTTTCTTGGTCCCTATTGGGACCTTACATGATATATACAGTACAACAACACACAAGAGAGTAAATGAAATGAATATAAAAGCAAAAAGTAAAGGGAGAAAGGTTTGAAGAAATGGATACCAAGAGATTTCTATCCTTCTTGCAAGTACTCCAATGATCTTAGTCGGAGGTGCTCTCCACTCTTCACTCTATGTTGTGAAGATTCTGCTTCTCAATGATCCTCTTATGCTTCTATATCACTCTCTTTTTTCTGGTTTTTTAGGGTTTCTATTGCTCTCTCTAAGTTTCTTTTTTTTTTCAATGTGTGTGGAATGGATGTTGAATGAATCAAGAGTGATCTCCTTTTGTTTACAGCCCCCTCCTCTTATCTCAACTCCTCTAGGGTTTTCTCTTCTCCCCACATATCAGATTTTTCATGGAGTGGTGTCTCTTACCACCTTTTCTCATGCCACTCTCTTTCTTTCCATTTCCATGCAAGGGCTATGCTGCATTTTTGCTGTTGCACTTTGCCTATGCTGTTTTTTCTGCAGCACTTTGTGTCTTGCACCCATTTTGTTGGCTTGTGCTTGGACAACTCCTCTTGGTCAATGCTACCACCTTTGACAGCATTTTGAAAATTATGATATGTAGAAGCATTGTCACATGTTATTCCCTTGGTCTTGTGACATGTGATCTTGTGACATGAAGAAATTTGTCACCTCTTGCATGAGATTGTTTTGCCATGATTAAACATGCATAATCTTGGTCTTAAAACATTCCAATCTTGATTTAATTCTTGCATATTTCTTGGATGTTTATAAGCATAATATGGACTTGGTGTGGCATTACCATAACATGAATTTGATTAGAAGCTTGGATTAAGACTAGAAATAGCTTATTTTTCTAAGCATTATCAAGTGCTTGAGACTTTGCAATAAATGTGACATTTTTGCAAATCTCATGAAATTTTTCTTTGCCATATTCTTGAATCTAGTCTTGACTTCATTAATCTTGAACTTTGAATTATGCACTTGTGATCTTGACTCGTGCTTTGCAAATTTGAACTCCACTTGTTCAAGAATGTTTGAAACAAAATTGGGTGAAGCAATCTTGAACTATGCCTTGCATTTCATGGTCATTAGGAATATATCTTGCATATCTTAATATTTTGTCAAGTAACTTCTTCTTGAAGAAATCCACATGAATAGACTTTCCAATTTAGATCAAACCTTAGATAATGAACCTTTTCTTCCATGTAGTCCAAGATAGACAAGTTATCTCATTTGAAATGGAAAATGACAAATCGACCCAATCCATACCCACATGCTCGATATGCAATAAAATGATGTATGATATGGCGAATGTAGGGTATAAAGGCTAAAGGCGAAAATCAGGGTGTGACAAAGACAAATAAGTTAATGATTACTTTACAAGAGCATTATCAATAGTGAACAATATGAAGATTCATGGTGAGATGTTGGAGGAACACACAGTTGTTGAGAAGACAATTAGGCCTATGTCATCAAAATTTAACTATGTTGTTTGTGCCATTGAAGAAAAAAAACGTTCAAGATCTATCCATTGATGTCGAAAGAACTTATATGAATAGCATTCCATATTCTAATATAGTGGGTTCTTTGATGTATGTTATGGTCTGTACTAGACCCAACATAGCATATGCAGTAAGTCTTGTAAGTAGGTACATGGCGAATCCTGGAAAGGCTCACTGGCAAGCATTGAAGTGGATTCTAAGGTACATAAATGGGTATATGAATAAAGTCATAATTTATGGTGGAGCCTTGGGTGAAGATAGTAAAGCAGAAATCGAAGGATATGTCGACTCTGATTATGCAGGTTGTATGGGTTCTAAAAAATCTATTTCTGGATATGTGTTCACTATGTTTGGGACAACAATCAGTTGGAAAGCAACACTTCAGAAGGTCGTTGCCTTATCAACCACTGAAGCGGAATATATCGCTCTAACTGAACTTGTGAAGGAAGTATTGTGGCTTGAAGGTTTTGCAAAGGAGCTGAAACTTCAAGGTAGAGTAATCACTATTAAATGTGATAGTCAAAGTGCAATACACCTGTCGAAGAATTCATCCTATCATGAGTGAGCCAAGCACATTGATGTGAGGCTGCATTTCATCAGAGGGGTAATCGAGCGTGGAGAAGTCCAAGTGCTGAAGGTTTCGACAGATCATAATGCTGCTGATATGATCACCAAAATGTTGCCCAGTTGCAATTTTTTCCACTGTATGCAATTGATAAAGCTGCATGAAGAAAGCTAGTTCCTTGATATTATAGAGTTAGATCCAAGGTAGATATTTGTGAGATATTGGATCGAACTCTAGTATGGTCGAAGGGTAGCTTCTAGTTCGACAGGGATTAAGCATGAGGTCGAAGTCTGTTTACATGCTGCTGCCAGAGTAATGCGTGTTGTAGTCGAAGTTTGTTCTAACATTTAATAGTCAATATTGCTAGGTTTGTTAGCATATTGAATTTGACATTGCTTGTAAGCCCAATTTTTTAAGTTAGCTTGTACCCTAAGTTAGCTTGTAATGAGTAATTGTTAAAAAGCCCATTAGGTTAGTGTGTTAATTTTCTTATAAATAACATGCTAGTCTCTTATCTTAGAATAAGGAAAAATAGGAAGATAAAATCCTAATTTCAAGTGAGAGAGATTATTTTGTTATTCTTGAATACTTGTAATCTTGTTCTAAGAGAAAGGAAAAAATAACAATTTATAACCAATCCTTGTTGTTCCTTGTTGTTTTACCTTGTTTTTTTGTTAACCCTAACTCTTGTGTGTTTCTTGATCATAAAGAAATCGTTTATATTTTGTTTAAAGGCATCTGATTTGCAACATTTCTTAAACCAAGTTGTCTAAGAAAATGATTTACAACCAAAAACAAATAAAAACATGAAAAAATTATAACCAGCTACCTTAGAAATCTTGCAAACTCTAAGTAGTTTCTTGAGTTTCTCGAACAAAACAAAATTTAGAGGTTTTGCCATTATAACTAGTAGGTGGGTCTTGTGAGGCACAAAATTTCAATTCATCTTTATCATCCATGCATGACATAATTTTTTTCTTAGCTTGATAGTGGAGTTATTGTCACAGGAAATTGTTAAATACTTGCTTTGCTTTAGGCCCAAGCAATCTAGAATTCTTTATAACCATATGTCTTGACTGATGGGTCATTATGAGGGAGATATTATTGGGAAACAAGTGTGAGTTATGTGGAAAAATAAGTGTGAGTTCTAAGTCCCATATTGTTTAAAAAAGTGAAGGTTAATCACTTCATAAGTAAGATGATTCATACACCTATCACCTTAAGGTTTTGGGTGAATATGTGGTGTCTCTCTCACTAATGGGTCATAATGAGGGGGAAGCATTCACATTGGATTAAACACTCACTTAAAGATCAAAGACTCACTCAAACAAGTGAGAGAGACATCACATGCTCACCAAAAACCTTAAGGTGATAGGTGTATGAGTCCTCTTACTTATAAAGTGCTTAACCTCCACTTTTCTAAGCAATGTGGGACTTATAAATCACACTTGTTTCTCCATATAACTCACACTTATTTCCCAATAATCTCCCTCTCAAGTGTGAGTCCATCCACTATGCTCCCTCTTAAGCATAAACGCTTTCATCCACATGCTTGTATCGCCATTGAGAGACACCATTATCTCGTCATGGGCACTTCAACAGGACACGCTGCCCGACCACCATGTCAAGAAGAATTTCAACACAAGGAGTCGGTCCCTTACTCGAACCGGACTCTGATACCACTGATGGATCATCATGAGGGTAAAACATTCATATTGGGTCAAACACTCACCTAAAGGTCAAAGACTCACCTGTTGTACCCCAAATTCTGACCCCTTAGATCCTCATTATCATTTTTAGAAGCATGATCATGCATTATCTAACCCTAAACCAGTGCAAGTTTATTATTGTCAAGTTACAAATGAATCAGGGTTCTCGCACCGACAAATTCAAAACAATCAAGGAATGATCAACCAATGATTTTGGCCAATTCAATCATGGAATGAAATCAAAGACAATATCAAAGTCAAATGGGAAGTCAATTTGAAGAAATCGTTTCAGAATCAAGAACAGTGCAGTCAGGAGGCCCCGATTAGGGTTTTTAACCAGTGGAAAGTCAACTGTAGTTTGACTTTGATGTTGGGAAAGGTTTTAATGGTGGGAGTGAGGTCCATGAAGTTAATATAGGCTATTAAAGACTATTCAAGAAGTGTCAAAGTCCCAGGATGTCCAGAATATCAACAGGCGACTCGATCGGCACCGATCGATCGTACGGTTGACCGAAAAGTCAACTCCTCGAATTTTGAGAATTGGAATCCAAGTTGTGAATCAAAGTTGTTCCTTATGTCATAATGGACTTGCATATCAATTTTCATGATCATTGGATCAAAGATGAGAGAGTAATCGAGAAATCGGGAAATTAGGGTTTTGAAAAAGGCTAAACCGTATCTCCTTAACCGCACATCCAATTGAGTTGGTTCTAGTCTCATTTGAAAGCTCTTGACAAGTCCTACAAAAGTCCCATACTAGTCCACAACCAGAAAATGCATACTTTTTGAGATATAAGCAAAAACATTCCTAGAAGGGAAAATAACTTAGAAAATTTCTAAGTCATTTACACTAAAGAACCCTAAAATCAGCCAACTTCAAGGGGATTTTTCACCTAGTTTCAAATGGAATCAAGACTTCTGGCCAACATGAAAGTTGTAGTACTATGTTAGGGCTTTCTAAAAAGTACAAGTACATCTCAAGGGGATTTATGAGCTGAGAGATACATGTGTTCAAAGTTGGCAATTTGTCACTTTTGTCCCACATTGATGAATTTTGCAAAAGCACCTCTATCACTCAAGTGGATCAATTTCAATGTTCTAAACTCCTTCTATCTGATATATTAATCATCTCAAGCAGTTTGAATCAAAGAAATAGCAAGGAGATAGCATGGAATCAAGAATTGGAAGTTCATTGCCTAAGTTGAAAAGATTGACTTTTCCAAGCATGAGGTGTAAAGGGATTTCTGCTCCAGCCACTCTACCAAGCCTCTAGGCTGTGTTTTCTCTGTAACATCATCATTCTAACTTGCCAATTGAGTTAAGGGAACAGCTAGAGATCAGAAAAGCAAAGCAAGTTGTCATTTGGAAGAAAAAATCTAAGATTTCTTCATGGTGAAGCAAAGTCACCTAGCAAGCTCCTCACTCATTTTTTCTATAAATAGGGACTTCAAACTCCTCATTTAGGACATGAATATCATTCTGAAACCCTGAGAAAAGCAAGCACCTCATTACATCTCTCTCTCACTCCAAATTTGCAAAAACACCAAAGTTGTCAAAATTGCCCAAAAATCAGCATTTGCAACTTTGATGCCATATTGAGTTCTATACATTCCAGCTCTCAAATAACCATCCACGCACTCTCTAAATCACATATATGAGGTGTACCAACCATTGAATCACCAAAAATACCAAGAAATCAAAAAGTCAACTTACCATGGAGTTTACTTTGACCTAAGTCCACAAAATCCTCCAAACTGATCTCCAAACACTTCCTTGATGTTTTGAACCCTTGAACACCTCAAATATCATATATATAAGCTGTCCAAACCATCATTGATCACCAGAAGTGGACAGAACTCATTTTGACCTCTCACTTGGTTTGTTACTTAAAGTTCAAGAAAAGCACAACACAAGTTTGGATTCATAAAGCTCTGGTTTTTCTCAGCATTTTGGCTTGCCTAACAACTCTTCCACAGGTATGTAGTTTATCCCTTATTAATTTCATGCATCACATCTTATAAGATCACATCTTTGGTGCATTGGTAAAACATATATTGGATTGTTTGGCATGATATTAAATGATGATATTCTGCTGTTTTTGTTCAATGGTTACTATGTGGTTTTGATATTCTGTTTTGATGAGGATGTTTACTGATGTTATAATATAGTTCATGTAGTTGATTCTTGGATTAACACAGGCTGTTATGAGTAATATTTTTCATGATCCTGTTTGGTCATAATAGTAAAGATTCATGTTGTGCTATGGAACTGCTATGTTGCTTCCTGTGGTTGCTGTCAAAAACATATTCTCATGTACTTAATGCTGAGTCATCCATATGTGTGTTAATGGTGCTGTTTGATGCTGTTGCTATTGGTCTGTTCATTATGCTTGGCAGGATTTGCTTCATAGCATGATTGTTCCTTGTATTGCTGCTATTTTGGTTTCAAGCTTTTATATTGCTGTCAAAATTATTTGCAAACTTCAAGCCCTGTTTTTATTGCTTACCACAATTCTGTTATCATTTACATAAAAGCATGACAGTAGGCTTTCATCACTCAAACATGATTCAATTAGCATTATAAGCATGACTATGTGTTTGGTTTGGTTTTTGTTGTCATTGCATCAAGTTTCACACATGAACACCAACACTTGATACCACACAATTTGATTTTTGCATAAAGCTTGCCCTTCATCAAAACACACCTCATACACACATCACATTGACCATTTAGAACTTGTGTATGTGCTCATATTGCTGATTTATGGTGTTGTTTTGAAATTCACATTGGACATGAGCACATGAAAGCACCTAATCCACTCACTTAGTCATTTTTCGCACCAAGCATGAACTATGGTTCTTTATCCTTCTAACATGATTTAAATATCATTTATAACATGTGTATGTATTCCTTTGGTTGATTTGAGCATAGCATCAAGATTTCACTCTTTGACACCAAATGTACAAAATGCACCAAAGCACCAAAAACATGATTTTTTCCTATACTTGTTTTCTGCCAAAACAAACATCTTGTACACTTTATATTGAACATGTTTGATGTGTTTGGATGCTCATCTTGTGTTATAAATCAATGTACCAAGTTTCATGCCTTCATATGCACCATTATATGAACAAAATGCAAATGCTATGACATATTTCATGATAGTTGTTTTCTGTGGAATTTTAATGTTTGAATCATCTTATTATCATGTATGTGTGTTGTACAAGTGGTTAATTTGGTTAAACTTGAGCTGGAACTTCATCTGTCCATTATCATGCATATGTGTTCATGCTTTGCAAAATGCCTCATTCTTACATACCAATTTGAACATACTTGCTTGTACTTGCTATCTCATTGTTTCTACAGCTTCACATAATCATATGTAGCATGTACAAATGAACCACAACATAAAAACTTGACTGCACAAAGTTTTGCACCATATCATGCTTCATACACACACTTACACACACTTTGCAATTTGAATGCTATATGCTCATATGTGTGTTCCAGTTTGAATATTTTCACTTACACACACTTAATATGATATGTTTAAACTGTTAGAATGATTGAAATCACTTGAAGCACTCAGAATCCAAAAATCACCTCATCATGCATTGTTATGTCATGTGATTTGCAACTTACATACAACTGTCATATTTACTCATGCCTTGGCTTCAAACTTGCTTGCTATCTGTTATATAGGATATGTGTGATGTGTATGTGACCTTACTTGACTTGTAGCATGAGTATACCAAGCTGTTCATTTCAATTTGCAAGCTTAAATGTCCAATTTTGTACCCTATCGGTTTTTGAAGAGGAAAGTGAATTTCAAAAAACTAACATCACCATCCTCTTCCTCTCATTTTTCTACCCAATTTACATATAAAATTTGTCTCGATCCGATAAGCGGTTAGTGAGATACGGTATAAAACGTATTTGGTTTCGATTATGTTTCCATGTCATTATGCATTCAAACACACACACACACCAGTCATCTTTTTTTTTTCACTAGGTGAACAATTTTTAAAAACCACCTATGCCATCTTCTTCCTCTCATTTTTCTACCCAATTTACATATAAAATTTGTCTCGATCCGATAAGCGGTTAGTGAGATACGGTATAAAACGTATTTGGTGTTGATTATGTATTTTGCCCAGCCATGATTCAAAACGAGCCTTGTATACATATTGTTTCCATTTGATTAATGGATGTAACAGCCGCCCCAGCGGTAAGAACATGCGCGCAATTATACCTTTCACCATCATGACCAGGGTTCGATCCGGGTGGAGGTCGAACCCTTTTATTATTTTTCCTATTTTTGTACATAAACTTCAAAAATTCGTAACTCTCTCATTTTTTATCGTTTTTCACCCGTTCTTTTTTCATTGTGTTTATTTTAATGTGTACTTTCATGTCATAATTTTATTTTCCATGTTTGATTATTTTTTCACCACGTTTTATGGTGCGCAATCCGCGCGTCAACGGTACTAACCCTATTTGGTTGCAGATGAAATTTAGAAGGTTTCCTCTTGTGTTTTCTCAGGAAAATTGATTGTTATCATATCTATATATGTTTGTCAACATGTTAGAATTTTTACCTTGAATTATTTTTATATTTATCTCATCTGTCTGTTAACGGTATTCTAGGTGCGAACTGTCGTCACGGTTCTCGTACCAAAACAATTGCTCTGATTGTCATCATTGCTTTCCATCTTTAATCTTTGTATTTAGTTGTCACCATGAATGTTTGAATGATGTTTGTATTTTATTTTATCCCTAAGCGACGGAGCTCGTTAGCTTTCGTCCAGTTGCCGACAATACTGTTCCTCCAAAGGAAGGTCTGTCCACTTGACTGTCAATGTCTTGGACCAAAATCTCTGCTATCCCTTGAATTTGTTAAGTCACCTTAACCCTAGACTAGAAGCCTTTAGACTTTGCTTGAAGTCTAAGAAACCCACCCATACTAGGAGTGTTCTTCAACTAGAACCCTAGGAAAGAGTTCGTCAACTCTATGTAAGAATCATCATCATGATTTCTTACTTCCCCGTTTACAATTTAGTTTAGGGAGTTTTGTCAAACTCCACACAAACATGGTCATGTTTGTTCCCCCCTTGAACCTTGATCGTCATCAAGTGTTCTTTTCCCTTGTGAGGTGAACTACGATTGCTCTGATTCTATCCTAGTCAGGATACGTAGGCAGAAGGTGCGATACCTTTGCGAGCAAACTTAGAAAACCACTTAGGCCTTTATTTTACTTTTATTCCCAACTCAAACCATAGTGCACAATTCACAAACTTTAGCAATTAATTAAACAAAAGGTTCCTGTAGAGTACTACAGATATTTAGGGTGCTAATACCTTCCCTAGATATAACCAACCCCCGAATCCCCGAATCTCTTAAAGCGTTGTTGTCACAACGCGCAAAAGGTTCTTTCTTTCTTTAGACCTATCCTTTGGATAAATTAAAGACCGGTTGTAAAAGAAATAAGGTTCAAGTTAATTAATAGCTTGATATCAAATTTTCACCGCAACAGAAATGGCGACTTCACTGGGGAAGCTGTTTATTTTGAGGGTTTAACCTATTTTGTTTATATACTTGTTATTTGTGAATATTTGTGAATATGTGCAGATTTGTTCTTTTGGCTTTTGGGAAATACAATTGGTGAGACAACACTATACCCGTGCTTGAGCGTACTTATGATAGGAAGGTGGTATATTCAAGGAGGTTTATAGGGAGTTGATTCCCGACTAAGCCAACTTGAAAACCGCCGCTCAATGGAGGTCCTTTTTGAGGGTAGTGTTGTTGATCGAGTATTCGTGAAAACAATGCTACTTTCTATAAGGGGCCCATGCCATTGAGGACCTTTAGAACACATTACCCCACTTGGCCTTATTAGGATGTAGTGCGATGACTATGAGGAAGTATTTCCGAATAGTTGATACGCGATACTACACTCGGACAAGACTCTCTTGAGAATATTATCGACCCCCGAGTTATTTGGGCAGTTGATAATATCCGAAAGATGGGTTGAGGACTCTGGGAACTTTTTAGAACCTTGTTCTACAGGTGATGAAAATCTCCAGTACACTCCTTATTGGGAAGGGTAGACCTTGGCTCCATACTTGAATTCCCCTAAACCAAAATCTGTTGTTTGCTTATCTATGTGTATATGTGAATACTTGTGTTGTTGCATTCATGCATTCATAGACATCATAACATAAAAGGTTTATGGAACTCAGTCTCTTATTTTAAAACTTTAGGAACATCATGGATCAAGAAAAAAAGAAAACAATCAAGTACACATACAAGAGTCCTAAGCTGGATGACATTGAAAGGTTGAGCACTCTTATCACAGATGTAGAAGGGTTCAAGAGCAGGTACGGTAATTTGTTGTCACTACTGAGGATGAAGAAGAGAATGGATCTAGGACTCCTTTCTACTTTGCTACAGTTCTACGACCCACTCTATCACTGCTTCACATTTCCAGATTATCAGCTTGTACCTACACTTGAAGAATATTCCTGTCTGATCGGTTTGCCTATCCTTGAAGATTCTCCTTTTCCATTCACGGAGAAGGACCCTAAGAAAGAAGAGATCGCCAGAGCAATACAATTGGGAGTAAAAGATATACAAGAGAATATGACCACCAAAGGAGGAATTTCTGGTTTACCTGCTGGGTTCTTGATTAAGAAAGCGCAGTATTATGCCGATCACCTGAGTATGGATACTTTTGAGGCAATCCTAGCCTTGCTCATCTATGGCATCTTCCTGTTTCCCAACATTGATAATTTTGTGGACCTCAATGCTATCAAGATTTTCTTGAAGAAAAATCCGGTACCAACCCTGCTGGGTAATACTCATCATTCCATTCATCTCAGAAATCTTCACAAGGGAGGAATGATCGTCTGTTGTGTCCCGTTGTTGTACAAGTGGTTCCATTCTCATATGCCCAAAGCTCAAGTCTTCTGGAGGAAAGGATGGTGGTCTGAAAAGATTATGGCCTTATCTCACTCTGATATCGAATGGTACAGTCGAGTTTATGATGGGATAAAGATTATAGACAGTTGTGGAAACTTCGGCAACGTACCTCTCCTTGCTATAGATGGGGGAATCAGCTACAGTCCGGTTCTCGCCCGACGACAGCTCGGGTATCCGTTAAAAGACAGACCCAACAGTGCTTGTGTAGAAAGTATGTTCTTTGTGGGAGAATCTGAGTTGAAGGAGGAATTCTTGGAAGCTTGGAAACATGTCCACAAGAGAGGAAAAGAAAGTCTGGGAAAGCCTAACTGTGTCTCTTTTGATCCTTATCTCCAATGGGTTCGGAAGAGAGCTATCCAACTGAAGATGCCTTATGCCTTGCAAGAACCTATGGTCCTAAAAGAAGAACGCCCATTGATCTTCTTTTCTGAGGAGGAAAAGTTGAGGATTGCCTTGAGAAAGTCACAGCAGACTGAGGTGTCCTGGAGGTATAAGTATCAGGTGGTAATGGAAGAGAACGAAACGCTCCGCAAGCAGCTCCAAGAGAGAGATGAAGAGATAAGGGCATCCAAGAAGAGGAAGACCCAAGAGAACCTGTTCTATTTCAGTAACCAGTCTACTCCATGGAAGACAATGATAGAAAAGCTCATGAAAGAGAAAATTGAGGTAGAAGAAAAGCTGAAGAAAGCAGAAGCAACATTAGAGTTTCTGTCAGAAGACCTTATCTAGCACTGTTTCCTTTTTCTTGTAATGTGTACTATTTTGTAATGCAACGTCGAAAAATTAAATGAAATCCTTGATGTTTTGAATCTCGAGGTCTGAGTTCCATAAAACTTTGCGCATTTTTGCATTTACATCCGCATTTTATTTTAAACATTCAAGGGGTTTAAACTCATTTCACAGATATTAAAAAAATGGATCCAAGGAGAAGATCAACTGCAGAGTTCAAATTCCGACAACCAGATCTGGAGAATCTAAAGATGTTGGGAAGAATGGTAGAAGATCCTGAGGCATTCAAAGCCAAACATGGAAACGTGTTATCCTTACTTGAGATTCAGGTAGATGAGGGAATATTATCCGCGCTCGTAAAGTTCTACGATTCAACATATCACTGTTTCACTTTCCCAGATTTCCAGTTGTTACCAACCTTGGAGGAATATTCAGTATTAATGGGATTAAATGTTGCTCCCAGACCATTTTCTGGAAGGGAAGGGTTTCCCGACGAAGGAACAATCGCCGAAGCTATTCATCTTGAAGTAACTGAAGTACGAGCCATGATGATCGCTCAAGGACACCCATACGGGCTACCTACCAGATTCTTGTTTGAAAAAGCGCAGTTTCACGCCGAAGCTAAGAACTTGGAAGTTTTTGAAGCCTTGTTAGTGTTGCTGATCTACGGACTCTTCCTGTTCCCATCCTACGACAACTTCATCAACAAAGACGCAACCAACTTGTTCCTTCTCAGAAACCCTGTGCCTACTCTCCTAGCCGACACCTACTATGCAATTCATCGCCGACATCTGTATGAAGCTGGACCTATTGAGTGTTGCTCCACTCTCCTTTACAAGTGGTTCCTTTCACGCTTACCAAGATTACCAGCACTTTGGGATGTCCAAAACAACAATCCATGGACTGATAGGCTACTGCTGCTCAAGCAGACTAATATTCAATGGTACGACCCTGTTTACGGAGGGGTCCCCATGATTCAAAGTTGTGGAGATTTTCCAAACGTGCCGCTCATCGGTACCAAAGGGTGCATCAGCTATAACCCTGTCCTTGCTCGCAGACAATTGGGGCATCCAATGAAGGGTGAACCAGATTTCAACTTGATGAGGAGTTTCTGCATCGAAGACGGAAGAGACCGAGAATTCAAAGCTAGAATCATCTACGCTTGGCGCCGTATCAACGTCAGGGGCATGACTGCTTTAGATTACCCTGACACGGCAGTTTCAGACTCCTACCTAGCATGGATAAAAGAAGCTGCTTTGAAGATGTTCTATACCAGTTTCGAACCTGATTCAACAGAGTCCACACTTGAGAAAGAATTGCAGACTGCTTTGGTAAAAGCAGAGAAGGAGGGAAAAGCTTGGAGGAACAAGTACTTCTTGGCCATGCAAGAGAAAGAAGCTCTCCAGGGTTTGGGTCGTCAAGGTAGAAGAAGGAATCAACCAGAAGAGGGGGGATCTTCGAGTTAGATAGTTCAGGATCTTTTGAGCTATTTTGTAATCTTTATTTTAAAAGTTGTATTTCAATTTCCAACTGTTGTAAAACTCCCCGGTAGAGGGATGCAAGAAGTGTCTGTAATGTTTTCCCGTTCTTAAAATCTATGAATGACGTTCTAAGACCCCTTGAATGTTCGAAATATTGCATCCGCATATCATAAGCATATCATAAACATAGCATAAGTGTCGTCTCCTGTGTCGTGTCTCATCCCGTTGTCTGATCCTTCAACAGAGGGGAGCACACTGAATCCAACACACAAGTACAATACAAGAGCTCGAGCTCGCCAGATCATGGAGGCGCAGAACCTAGAAATCGAAAGAATTGACGATGAGCTCGGAGATCTCCGAGGTGGAATCAAACAGATTATGGAAGCTTTGCAGGTAATAAGAGCGAAGATGGATACACAGGCTACCGTAGTTTCTGAAGTTACTAATGCAGTTATCGATCCAATTCCAACAGCTGTCACCATCGCCAACAATCCACCATATGGCTTACCTCCGGATTTTCTGCATCCACCGCCGATAAATCAGCAAAATATCCCTTTAAGAGGAGAAATACCCCAGGCAATCCCTACTTATACTCAGGCAACCATGCAAGCGCAGGTGCGCCCAATGTTCCATAATTATCAGCCAGCGGTCGAAGATCAGGAAGAGTACGAAGGAGAAAATGAAGAACACGAGAGATTAAAAGAAAGTGTGGAAACGATGGGAAGAAAGTTAAAGGCTATGGAGGGCAATGATATATTTGGGGCAGACACCCGGGACATGTGTCTGGTCTCTGGGTTAGTAATTCCACCAAAGTTTAAAATCCCCAATTTTGACCAATACTCAGGGGCTTCCTGCCCACGAACGCATCTTCTCATGTATTGCCGTAGAATGGCAGCTTACGTTGAAAATGACAAGTTAATGATACACTGTTTCCAGGACAGTTTGAAAGGGGCTCCGGCAAAATGGTATTTGGGTCTAGATCAGTCCAAAATTCTCAGCTTTCAAGATCTAGCCAATGCTTTTGTCAAACACTATAAGTATAACATGGATTTGGCTCCAGACCGAAGGCAACTGCTAAGCATGTCCCAAAAGAGTTCTGAATCTTTCAAGGAATATGCACAGCGATGGAGAGAAATAGCTTCACAAGTGGAACCTCCACTAAGTGAAAAGGAATTGACTGATTGGTTTGTTGACACTGTGCGACCAGAATTCTATGAGAAAATGATCAGTAGCGTATCCGCTAGCTTCTCGAACATTGTAGCCGTGGGAGTCCGAGTAGAGCTAGGGCTGAAGAATGGAAGGGTAACGGGTAGTTCCAGTAGCTCAAGCGGCCAGGTCAAGAAAGCCAGTAATCCGTTCCACAAGAAAAAGGAGGGAGAAACTAACGCCATCACCAGTAGAAAAGGGGTACGTACACAAAAACAGCCATACCAACAGCAACCCTATCTGAGTTACAATCAACCGATGCAGCCTGGTTACATTCAACAAGGTTACCCCGGAGCAATGTACCCACCACAGTATGCCGCACAACCATATGTGGCAGCTGTAACTCCCGCTTTCACCCGCCCAAACTACCAGACAGTACAGCCTGCACCTGGTTATCAACAACAAATGCAACAAAGAGCGCTCAACGCTCCACCCTTCCCACAACATCAACAACCTCGAGCTCCGGCACCCCGCCAGAATTTCCAAAATAGAAGACCAACAAACAAGCCGAATTTCCCGCAGATCCCAATGACTTACACAGAACTGTACCCCTCGCTGGTGCAAGAAGGTTTAGTGACCACGAGACCGTTGAATCCTGATACAACTTCTCCTCATTACAATCCAAGCGCCCACTGCGCGTTTCATGAAGGTGCCGCTGGCCATGACTTGGAAAACTGTTTTGCTTTAAAACATTTGGTAAGGGAATTGATTGAGAAAAAGATCCTGTCCTTCAATGATATTCCACCGAACGTCAAAAGTAACCCATTGCCAAACCATGGAGGAGTTAATGCTGTAGACGACTCTTCAACTGAGAGATTAATCACTGAGGTATCAGAAATCAAGACTCCACTGAAGATGTTGCATGAGAAACTTGTAAAGGCAGGTTATATCCAGAACAATCACGCCAACTGTGGGAAGTGTTCCGACAATGCCGCCAGTTGTGGTACGGTACAAAGAGACATCCAAAGTTTAATTGACGAAGGATTGTTGCAAGTCTGCGGTAAGATCCAAAGTGAAAATGTTGCAGTAATAAAGCCTACTTTTGATCAACCAAACAAAGATAAGTGGACTCGGGCGTCTAGAAATACAGAACCCATGTTTGACAGGTCGGTAATCAACCAACCCCGATCAGTCGTGATCCAAAGGCCGAAGCCGTTTCCCTACAATAATACAAAAGCAGTCCCCTGGAGGTATGACTTGACAGTGTCCAAGAGAACATACCAGAATAAAGAGATAAAGAAGGAACAAGATAATGTTACAAACATCGTGGGTACTAGCAAAATGACCCGCAGCGGTCGAATCTACCAGCCCAAGATTACCATAGTTACTCCAAAAGACACCACCCCGGCGGAAACTCAGAACAAAGAAGCGCCCAGACCTGAAGGTGAAGATGAGGAATTTTTAAGAATTATTCGGAAGAGTGATTACAAGGTGGTAGACCAGCTCCACCAAACGCCGGCTAAAATCTCCGTCCTTTCTCTATTGATGAATTCTCCCGCCCATCGGGAGGCTCTGCAAAAAGTACTTCAACAAGCCCACGTAACTAAGGACATCACGCTGGGGCAATTTGACTCAGTAATAGCCAATATCACAGCATGTAACACGCTGAGCTTCAGTGACGCCGAGTTACCGAAAGAAGGTCGCCATCACAACAAAGCATTACACATCTCCATCAAATGCCAAGAAGACACATTGGCACGAGTCCTGGTTGATAATGGGTCTTCTTTGAATGTCTTGCCTGCAAGGTCACTCGCAAGGTTAGCCTATACAGGAGCAGAGATGAAGCCCACGCCTTTGATCGTGAAGGCTTTCGATGGATCCAGAAGGGCTGTTATTGGAGAAGTAGAATTACCCGTCATGGTTGGACCACACGTATTTGATATAACGTTCCAGGTAATGGACATTAACCCGGCATTCAGCTGTTTGTTGGGACGACCATGGATACATGAAGCCGGGGCAGTAACCTCAACTCTGCATCAGCGATTGAAGTATGTGATCAATGACCAACTGATAATTGTGCATGGGGAGGAAGACTTTATGGTAAGCAACTTGTCATCCTTCAGATACATTGAAGCAGAAGAAGGTGCGCTGGAAACCTCATTTCAAGCTCTGGAAATAGCCCATGCAGTAACAGTAGAAGAAACGGTAGCCAAAGGTAGTCCATCGTTCGCTTCCGCTCAAAGTATCAGAGCAGCGCTCGCAGAAGGCACTCCCGCAGGATGGGGAGAAATTATTGAAGTACAGCCGAAGATGGATCGACAGGGGTTGGGTTACAAACCAACTCCTGCTGAAGACACTACACTAGACCAGAGGCGTCCCAGGACAATACAAGAAATATTCATCAGCGGCGGGTCCCAAGTCAACGCCGTAGGAGACGAAGAAGAAAGTGAATACATCGGGCATCTAGTGTATCGGTGCAAATCTCCCTTGAGCAACTGGGAGGCCATTGATGTTCCTGTAGTTTGTCACGAGTTAAAGTAATTTGCTTTGTGTCTTTTTCTTGTTTTGTTGTTTTAAAACTCCATGACCGTGCCCAAGGTCATAGGAATGTTTTGTACGGGCCCCGCACTTTCAAAATACATCAATGAAAATGAACTGTTTTGCTAAATTCCTCATTTGCTTTTGATGCTTTTATTCGTTTTCACTTTTAAAGAAAAAATGGCAATCATAAAAAACCGAAAGCAATCTTCTTTTTTGTGTGCTGCATTTATCTTTGTATGTTTAATAAAATTAAACCATTCCCCATCTGCAGCCACATCCAAAAACCCATTGATTCCCATGACCAGGCATCTCCTCCTGACTTTGATTCACCAATTCACCAAGCTGAAGAGGAGGACGAAGATCTTGAAATTCCCGATGAACTGGTAAGACTAACTCAAGACGAAGACATGGAACTCCAACCATACAAAGAGCAGATTGAAGTCATTAACCTGGGCTCAGAAGATGACAAAAAGGAAGTCAAGATTGGGGCAAGCCTCGGGGCAGACATCAAACAACAATTGAAAGAACTCCTGAAGGAATATGTGGATGTGTTCGCTTGGTCCTATCAGGACATGCCGGGTCTAGACACTGACATAGTGGTTCACAAGCTGCCGCTTAAACCAGAATGCCCTCCAGTAAAACAAAAGCTCCGCAGAACCAGGCCAGACATGGCACTCAAAATCCGAGACGAAGTAAAAAAGCAGGTAGATGCAGGGTTCTTGGCTGTATCCAAATACCCTGAGTGGGTAGCAAACATTGTTCCAGTACCGAAAAAGGATGGTAAGGTCCGAATGTGTGTAGACTACAGGGATCTGAACAAGGCCAGTCCGAAAGATGACTTCCCACTGCCACACATTGATACATTGGTAGACAATACAGCTCGTTTCGAAGTGTTCTCTTTTATGGAAGGTTTCTCGGGTTACAATCAGATTAAAATGGATCCAGATGATATGGAAAAAACTACCTTCATCACGCCGTGGGGAACCTACTGTTACAAAGTTATGCCATTTGGTTTGAAAAATGCTGGAGCCACCTACCAGCGGGCCATGGTCACTCTATTTCATGACATGATGCACAAAGAAATTGAGGTGTATGTCGACGATATGATTGCAAAGTCTCGAAGCGAAGATGATCATCTAGAGCACCTCCTGAAGCTGTTCAAAAGACTTAGAAAGTATCAACTAAGGTTGAATCCTGCCAAATGCACTTTCGGAGTAAGGTCAGGAAAGCTACTTGGTTTCATTGTTAGTCAACGAGGAATCGAAGTAGACCCAGACAAAGTCCGCGCCATCCAAGACATGCCGGCTCCTCAAACAGAAAAACAGGTCAGAGGTTTTCTGGGCAGATTAAATTACATATCTCGGTTCATTTCCAACATGACACCGACCTGTGAACCCATCTTCAAACTACTACGCAAAAATCAACCAGTGGTTTGGAATGAAGACTGTCAGCAGGCCTTTGACAAAATCAAAAGTTATTTGCAAGAACCGCCCATCTTGATACCTCCGGTTCCGGGAAGGCCGTTATTCATGTACCTTACTGTTCTAGAAAGTTCCATGGGCTGTATGTTGGGTCAACAGGATGAATCCGGACGAAAGGAACATGCCATCTATTACTTAAGCAAGAAGTTTACTGATTGTGAGAGCCGTTATTCACTCCTTGAAAAGACATGTTGCGCTTTAGCATGGGCCGCCAAACGGTTACGACAGTACATGGTTTGCCATACTACTCTGTTAATCGCAAAAATGGACCCAATCAAATATATCTTTGAAAAACCTGCTCAGACTGGAAGGCTCGCCAGATGGCACATGTTATTATCAGAATACGACATTCAGTACACGACCCAGAAGTCTATCAAGGGCAGTATCTTGTCAGATTACCTTGCAGAACAACCAGTTGAGAACGATGAGTCAGTTAAGCTTGATTTTCCTGATGAAGACGTCATGTTAGTAAAGGATTGTGAAAAGGTCGACCCTGTTGAAGATTCACCACCAAGTTCCCCTTGGAAAATGATGTTCGATGGTTCGTCAAATTATAGCGGGCATGGTGTAGGCGCTGTCTTAATGAATCCAGGAGGTGGTTACACGCCATTCACGGCTCGGTTGGATTTTGATTGTACAAACAACATTGCAGAATACGAGGCATGTATCCTTGGTCTCGAAGCGGCCATTGATCTCAAAATTAAAACTCTAGAAGTGAGCGGCGATTCAGCACTAGTCATCTACCAGGTCACAGGCGAATGGGAGACCCGACATGAAAACCTGGTCCCATACAGAGCATATATTGTCGACATGATCGAGTACTTTGACGAGATTACCTTCAAGCATGTACCCAGGTCTGAAAATCACATTGTCGATGCTTTAGCCATGTTGGCCTCCATGTGGAAAGTCCAAGATGTAAATGATGCTACTCTCATCCGGATTGAGCGAAAAACAGAGCCCGCTTACTGTCAAATGATCGACGAAGAAACAGATGATAAACCATGGTACTATGATATAAAGAACTTCCTGTTACAACAAGAATATCCGACCGATGCTACGTCTCTTGACAAGGAAACTTTAAGAAGACTAGCGTCAAAGTTCTTCCTCAGCAATGGTGTGCTTTATAAAAGAAATCATGACATGGTACTACTCAGATGCATCGACAAAAGAGAAGCAGAGCTGTTAATGAAAGATGTCCATGAAGGGATCTTCGGTACTCATGCCAATGGGTACGTGATGGCCAGAAAGATTTTGAGAGCCGGGTATTACTGGTTGACTTTAGAGAATGACTGCATACAATTCTCCAGGAAGTGTCATAAATGTCAGATCTACGCAGATAAAGTGCATGTACCTCCGACATTGCTGAATGTACTGTCATCACCCTGACCTTTCTCAATGTGGGGCATCGATATGATTGGGGCAATTGAGCCAAAAGCTTCCAACGGGCACCGTTTCATTCTAGTCGCCATTGACTATTTTACCAAATGGGTCGAAGCTGCTTCATACACCAATGTAACCCGACAAGTGGTGGCTCGCTTCATCAAGACAGAGATAATCTGTCGATACGGGATTCCCAACCGAATTATCACAGACAACGGAACCAATCTGAACAACAAAGTGATGAAGGAACTGTGTGATGAATTCAAGATTGAACACCATAACTCCTCCCCGTACCGTCCGAAGATGAATGGAGCTGTTGAGGCAGCTAACAAAAACATCAAGAAGATTTTACAAAAGATGGTGAAAACTTACAAAGACTGGCATGAAATGTTACCGTTTGCTCTACACGGATACAGAACATCAGTTCGCACCTCAACAGGGGCAACCCCTTTCTCTTTAGTGTATGGGATGGATGTTGTACTCCCAATTGAAGTCGAGATCCCTTCGTTAAGGGTTATAATGGAAGCAAAGCTGGAAGAGGCAGAATGGGTCAGGGAAAGATTTGACCAATTGAATTTAATAGACGAAAAGCGTATATCTGCAATGTGTCATGGCCAGGTATATCAGAAAAGGATCAAAAGAGCCTTTGACAAGAAGGTCCGCATCCGGGAGTTCAGAGAAGGTGAGCTTGTATTGAAGAAGATCTTACCAGTCCATAAAGACGCCCGAGGAAAATGGATGCCTAACTATGATGGCCCCTTCATTGTGAAGACAGTTTTCTCAGGAGGATCGTTGATTCTCACAACCATGGATGGAGAGCAGCTTACTCATCCAATAAATTCTGATGCAGTCAGAAAATATTACGCCTAAGAAAAGCCCGATAAGTCGAAAACTCGCAAGAGCGGCTTATGCAAAAGTTAGGGTAAAAAGAAAAAGAGAAAAAGAGAAAAGAATTGAAAGCTCGCTAAGTTGAAAACCCGAAAGGGCGACTTAGGCAAAAATGAGCGTCCCGGTGGATTGAAAACCCGAAAGGGCGATCCAGGCAAAAATTAGGGACAAAGGCGTTTCACTGCATCAGAAGGTTGTCACCAGTGCAGCAAGTTACACAGAGAAAACTCACTTCCGGTTGCTCTCGTCAGAAGCAAGGATGTTGGTGGACTTCTAGTCTTTAGGGATAAATGGTCATGGGATTCAATGTAACCCTTCCACTTTTGCCATTTTTCACTTGTACAATGTTCTAGGGAATCTTGCCATTGGCAAGACCTCCTGCTTGAATAAAATCAGCTTCGAACCATTCTTTTGTTTGCAACTACTACTTCTCTTTATCATTTTTTGTTATGCAAAACACTGTTTATTTGACAAACGATGATTTTGAAAAACGTAAGAGGCAAAATTTTTCATGATAAAACTTGAAAAGGTCAATAAAAAACAAATGCTTTAAACTCGTGGAAAACTCAGTAAGATCATACTCACCCTGATGTCTCAAGGTGGCAGGAGCATTGATATACATTTGCATTTTTTCCCCAGTTGAAACACTTAGCAGATCTGTTCACTTGGTTCGCCTTTGGCCGTGTGTAGTAACCAAGACTAAGAAGCCATCATGTAAAGTTTTGAAGGATCCATCCTCCACAGGATTGCCAAAGACAGAGATTACTGGTACATCGCGGGCTGACCTGACTAAGCTCCGTTCCCCAGTACAGTTGAGATTATTTGCACCACTTAGCCTGGATTCAGTGTGGTTCTACCCTCTCCCCCGGTTGTGGTATCTCATTTTCTGGTTGTTACCATCAAGTCCAGTTGTCACTGGTATTCATATGTTCTATCTCATGGTTGTCACCACAGTCTTTTAAAAGTCCAGTCGTCACTGGCACCTTGTGTTTGTTGGTCGTCACCAACCTTTCCCCGGAAAAGTCCAGTTGTCACTGGCATCGCAAAATCCAATTGTAATTGGTACCCTTTCGTTGGTTGTCACCAACTTCCCTCAGTAAAGTCCAGTTGTCACTGGCATTGTTTAAATCCAATTGTTGTTGGTATCACTTGTTGGTCGTTACCGACTTTTTACTTTAAGTCCAGTCGTCACTGGCACCCTGTGTTTGTTGGTCGTCACTAACATCCCCAATCAAGTCCAGTTGTAACTGGCACCCTTCAACCGAACCGTGGTTAGTAATCATTATTGTTACATCCCCTGAAGTCCAGTCGTCACTGGCATCGTTAAATCCAGTTGCCATTGGTATCATGTGTTGGTCGTCACCAACCTCCCCTACTGAAGTCCAGTCGTCACTGGCGTCTTTTAAATCCAATTGTTATTGATACCTGAGTTTGGTTGTCACCAAATCCTCATAAAGTCCAGTCGTAACTGGCGCGCTCACCCAAATTGTTATTTGTGGTTGTTATTTAAATTCCCCAGTAAGTCCAGTCGTAACTGGCATTCTTATCCGGCATCACTGGTTGGTCGTCACCAAATCCCGTGAAAAGCCAGTTGTAACTGGTATGGTCGTTTATTCATTTAACATTCCATCGGTCGTCACCAATCCCACTAGCTAAAGTCCAGTTGTCACTGGCATTCCCGTTTTCCTTATTTGTTTCCTCTGGGTTGGTAGTCACCAGTACCCCAGTAGGTCTTTGCTTTTCCAGTCTAGTCTCGGAAATCTAGTTGTCACTAGTATCCCCTGTGTGTCTGACTTTGTTCCTAGTCCATTCCTGGAGATCCCGTTTGAACTCTTCATTATAGGAAGGCCTCGTCTGATCATCCCCAGTGAGGTTGTCACCAATTTCCTTTATTCCCCATGTGAAAATTATTCTTTCCCCGGTGGAGTGCATCTCTTTCACCAGTGAACGGTTGTCCTCGTCAGGTTCCGTTTCCCAGTCGGAGTTTCTCAGATGATATCATCTAGTCACGTCTGAACTATTTGATCCCCAGTAAAGTATGTCCCTTTTCCCCAGTGAACGGTTGTCCTCGTCAGGTTCCGTTCCTCCAATCATAGTTTTATCCTCAGATGCTATCAGTTAGTCATGTCTGAACTATCTGATGCCTAGGTTTGAGTTTCTCTTCCCCAGTGCGAGTCCTTCAATAAGGACATCCTCTGTGTGTCAAGTTTCCAGAGTCTGTTCCCCGGTGGATAGCAGTCTGTCTTTACCGTTTTTTTTTTTGTGTGTGTCTTGCATTTTCAAGCATCATAAATCATCATTTAGGTCTCATAGCATTCAAGCATTGATCCTTTGCATAGCATTGGATCTAAGGTACAAAATTTTTGGTTTTTCTGTATTTAAATACCTCTCACTACGATTCCTCGAGGATTGTCATCCTCAGTTCCATCTAGTGAAGATATTTAAATAGGGGCAACTGTTGTACCCCAAATTCTGACCCCTTAGATCCTCATTATCATTTTTAGAAGCATGATCATGCATTATCTAACCCTAAACCAGTGCAAGTTTATTATTGTCAAGTTACAGATGAATCAGGGTTCTCGCACCGACAAATTCAAAACAATCAAGGAATGATCAACCAATGATTTGGGCCAATTCAATCATGGAATGAAATCAAAGACAATATCAAAGTCAAATGGGAAGTCAATTTGAAGAAATCGTTTCAGAATCAAGAACAGTGCAGTCAGGAGGCCCCGATTAGGGTTTTTAACCAGTGGAAAGTCAACTGTAGTTTGACTTTGATGTTGGGAAAGGTTTTAATGGTGGGAGTGAGGTCCATGAAGTTAATATAGGCTATTAAAGACTATTCAATAAGTGTCAAAGTCCCAGGATGTCCAGAATATCAACAGGCGACTCGATCGGCACCGATCGATCGTACGGTTGACCGAAAAGTCAACTCCTCGAATTTTGAGAATTGGAATCCAAGTTGTGAATCAAAGTTGTTCCTTATGTCATAATGGACTTGCATATCAATTTTCATGATCATTGGATCAAAGATGAGAGAGTAATCGAGAAATCGGGAAATTAGGGTTTTGAAAAGGGCTAAACCGTATCTCCTTAACCGCACATCCAATTGAGTTGGTTCTAGTCTCATTTGAAAGCTCTTGACAAGTCCTACAAAAGTCCCATACTAGTCCACAACCAGAAAATGCATACTTTTTGAGATATAAGCAAAAACATTCCTAGAAGGGAAAATAACTTAGAAAATTTCTAAGTCATTTACACTAAAGAACCCTAAAATCAGCCAACTTCAAGGGGATTTTTCACCTAGTTTCAAATGGAATCAAGACTTCTGGCCAACATGAAAGTTGTATTACTATGTGAGGGCTTTCTAAAAAGTACAAGTACATCTCAAGGGGATTTATGAGCTGAGAGATACATGTGTTCAAAGTTGGCAATTTGTCACTTTTGTCCCACATTGATGAATTTTGCAAAAGCACCTCTATCACTCAAGTGGATCAATTTCAATGTTCTAAACTCCTTCTATCTGATATATTAATCATCTCAAGCAGGTTGAATCAAAGAAATAGCAAGGAGATAGCATGGAATCAAGAATTGGAAGTTCATTGCCTAAGTTGAAAAGATTGACTTTTCCAAGCATGAGGTGTAAAGGGATTTCTGCTCCAGCCACTCTACCAAGCCTCTAGGATGTGTTTTCTCTGTAACATCATCATTCTAACTTGCCAATTGAGTTAAGGGAACAGCTAGAGATCAGAAAAGCAAAGCAAGTTGTCATTTGGAAGAAAAAATCTAAGATTTCTTCATGGTGAAGCAAAGTCACCTAGCAAGCTCCTCACTCATTTTTTCTATAAATAGGGACTTCAAACTCCTCATTTAGGACATGAATATCATTCTGAAACCCTGAGAAAAGCAAGCACCTCATTACATCTCTCTCTCACTCCAAATTTGCAAAAACACCAAAGTTGTCAAAATTGCCCAAAAATCAGCATTTGCAACTTTGATGCCATATTGAGTTCTATACATTCCAGCTCTCAAATAACCATCCACACACTCTCTAAATCACATATATGAGGTGTACCAACCATTGAATCACCAAAAATACCAAGAAATCAAAAAGTCAACTTACCATGGAGTTTACTTTGACCTAAGTCCACAAAATCCTCCAAACTGATCTCCAAACACTTCCTTGATGTTTTGAACCCTTGAACACCTCAAATATCATATATATAAGCTGTCCAAACCATCATTGATCACCAGAAGTGGACAGAACTCATTTTGACCTCTCACTTGGTTTGTTACTTAAAGTTCAAGAAAAGCACAACACAAGTTTGGATTCATAAAGCTCTGGTTTTTCTCAGCATTTTGGCTTGCCTAACAACTCTTCCACAGGTATGTAGTTTATCCCTTATTAATTTCATGCATCACATCTTATAAGATCACATCTTTGGTGCATTGGTAAAACATATATTGGATTGTTTGGCATGATATTAAATGATGATATTCTGCTGTTTTTGTTCAATGGTTACTATGTGGTTTTGATATTCTGTTTTGATGAGGATGTTTACTGATGTTATAATATAGTTCATGTAGTTGATTCTTGGATTAACACAGGCTGTTATGAGTAATATTTTTCATGATCCTGTTTGGTCATAATAGTAAAGATTCATGTTGTGCTATGGAACTGCTATGTTGCTTCCTGTGGTTGCTGTCAAAAACATATTCTCATGTACTTAATGCTGAGTCATCCATATGTGTGTTAATGGTGCTATTTGATGCTGTTGCTATTGGTCTGTTCATTATGCTTGGCAGGATTTGCTTCATAGCATGATTGTTCCTTGTATTGCTGCTATTTTGGTTTCAAGCTTTTATATTGCTGTCAAAATTATTTGCAAACTTCAAGCCCTGTTTTTATTGCTTACCACAATTCTGTTATCATTTACATAAAAGCATGACAGTAGGCTTTCATCACTCAAACATGATTCAATTAGCATTATAAGCATGACTATGTGTTTGGTTTGGTTTTTGTTGTCATTGCATCAAGTTTCACACATGAACACCAACACTTGATACCACACAATTTGATTTTTGCATAAAGCTTGCCCTTCATCAAAACACACCTCATACACACATCACATTGACCATTTAGAACTTGTGTATGTGCTCATATTGCTGATTTATGGTGTTGTTTTGAAATTCACATTGGACATGAGCACATGAAAGCACCTAATCCACTCACTTAGTCATTTTTCGCACCAAGCATGAACTATGGTTCTTTATCCTTCTAACATGATTTAAATATCATTTATAACATGTGTATGTATTCCTTTGGTTGATTTGAGCATAGCATCAAGATTTCACTCTTTGACACCAAATGTACAAAATGCACCAAAGCACCAAAAACATGATTTTTCCCTATACTTGTTTTCTGCCAAAACAAACATCTTGTACACTTTATATTGAACATGTTTGATGTGTTTGGATGCTCATCTTGTGTTATAAATCAATGTACCAAGTTTCATGCCTTCATATGCACCATTATATGAACAAAATGCAAATGCTATGACATATTTCATGATAGTTGTTTTCTGTGGAATTTTAATGTTTGAATCATCTTATTATCATGTATGTGTGCTGTACAAGTGGTTAATTTGGTTAAACTTGAGCTGGAACTTCATCTGTCCATTATCATGCATATGTGTTCATGCTTTGCAAAATGCCTCATTCTTACATACCAATTTGAACATACTTGCTTGTACTTGCTATCTCATTGTTTCTACAGCTTCACATAATCATATGTAGCATGTACAAATGAACCACAACATAAAAACTTGACTGCACAAAGTTTTGCACCATATCATGCTTCATACACACACTTACACACACTTTGCAATTTGAATGCTATATGCTCATATGTGTGTTCCAGTTTGAATATTTTCACTTACACACACTTAATATGATATGTTTAAACTGTTAGAATGATTGAAATCACTTGAAGCACTCAGAATCCAAAAATCACCTCATCATGCATTGTTATGTCATGTGATTTGCAACTTACATACAACTGTCATATTTACTCATGCCTTGGCTTCAAACTTGCTTGCTATCTGTTATATAGGATATGTGTGATGTGTATGTGACCTTACTTGACTTGTAGCATGAGTATACCAAGCTGTTCATTTCAATTTGCAAGCTTAAATGTCCAATTTTGTACCCTATCGGGTTTTGAATAGGAAAGTGAATTTCAAAAAACTAACATCACCATCCTCTTCCTCTCATTTTTCTACCCAATTTACATATAAAATTTGTCTCGATCCGATAAGCGGTTAGTGAGATACGGTATAAAACGTATTTGGTTTCGATTATGTTTCCATGTCATTATGCATTCAAACACACACACACACCAGTCATCTTTTTTTTTTCACTAGGTGAACAATTTGTAAAAACCACCTATGCCATCTTCTTCCTCTCATTTTTCTACCCAATTTACATATAAAATTTGTCTCGATCCGATAAGCGGTTAGTGAGATACGGTATAAAACGTATTTGGTGTTGATTATGTATTTTGCCCAGCCATGATTCAAAACGAGCCTTGTATACATATTGTTTCCATTTGATTAATGGATGTAACAGCTGCCCCAGCGGTAAGAACATGCGCGCAATTATACCTTTCACCATCATGACTAGGGTTCGATCCGGGTGGAGGTCGAACCCTTTTATTATTTTTCCTATTTTTGTACATAAACTTCAAAAATTCGTAACTCTCTCATTTTTTATCGTTTTTCACCCGTTCTTTTTTCATTGTGTTTATTTTAATGTGTACTTTCATGTCATAATTTTATTTTCCATGTTTGATTATTTTTTCACCACGTTTTATGGTGCGCAATCCGCGCGTCAACGGTACTAACCCTATTTGGTTGCAGATGAAATTTAGAAGGTTTCCTCTTGTGTTTTCTCAGGAAAATTGATTGTTATCATATCTATATATGTTTGTCAACATGTTAGAATTTTTACCTTGAATTATTTTTATATTTATCTCATCTGTCTGTTAACGGTATTCTAGGTGCGAACTGTCGTCACGGTTCTCGTACCAAAACAATTGCTCTGATTGTCATCATTGCTTTCCATCTTTAATCTTTGTATTTAGTTGTCACCATGAATGTTTGAATGATGTTTGTATTTTATTTTATCCCTAAGCGACGGAGCTCGTTAGCTTTCGTCCAGTTGCCGACAATACTGTTCCTCCAAAGGAAGGTCTGTCCACTTGACTGTCAATGTCTTGGACCAAAATCTCTGCTATCCCTTGAATTTGTTAAGTCACCTTAACCCTAGACTAGAATCCTTTAGACTTTGCTTGAAGTCTAAGAAACCCACCCATACTAGGAGTGTTCTTCAACTAGAACCCTAGGAAAGAGTTCGTCAACTCTGTGTAAGAATCATCATCATGATTTCTTACTTCCCCGTTTACAATTTAGTTTAGGGAGTTTTGTCAAACTCCACACAAACATGGTCATGTTTGTTCCCCCCTTGAACCTTGATCGTCATCAAGTGTTCTTTTCCCTTGTGAGGTGAACTACGATTGCTCTGATTCTATCCTAGTCAGGATACGTAGGCAGAAGGTGCGATACCTTTGCGAGCAAACTTAGAAAACCACTTAGGCCTTTATTTTACTTTTATTCCCAACTCAAACCATAGTGCACAATTCACAAACTTTAGCAATTAATTAAACAAAAGGTTCCTATAGAGTACTACAGATATTTAGGGTGCTAATACCTTCCCTAGATATAACCAACCCCCGAATCCCCGAATCTCTTAAAGCGTTGTTGTCACAACGCGCAAAAGGTTCTTTCTTTCTTTAGACCTATCCTTTGGATAAATTAAAGACCGGTTGTAAAAGAAATAAGGTTCAAGTTAATTAATAGCTTGATATCAAATTTTCACCGCAACATCACCCAAACAAGTGAGAGAGACACCACATGTTCACTCAAAATCTTAAGGTGATAGGCGTATGGGTCCTCTTACTTAGAAAGTGCTTAACCTCCACTATTCTAAGCAATAAGGGACTTAGAACTCACACTTGTTTCTCCACACAACTCACACTTATTTCCCCACATTGACACGCACAATAAGTTATAACTATGAATTCAACTTCAATTATGGACAACGTCACAATAAGTTGGTTTCTTGCCAACCAAGATAGTGCACTAGATACTAGCATGAACACATAATTCGAAATATTTTTCTTGTCATCTACATCTCATCCATAATCATTATCTGAGTAAGCCACAAACTCTGAATGCTCACCTTTCTTGTACTTAATCCCCATCTCAATTATTTCTTTTAGATACCCCAGAATTCTTTTGGTAGCCATTAGGTGAGGTTCAACGGGATGTTCCATGTATTTGCTTATCATGCTCACTACATACATCATATTAGGTTTAGTGGCGGTTAAGTACATTAGACTTCCCACCATTTTATTGAATTGAGTAGGATCCATATTATCTTCTTTGTCTTGTTTTCATAAGTTGTTTCCCGATAAGATAAGATTGCACATAACATTGCTTTAATTCATACCAAACCTTTCAAGTATCTCATTGGCATATCTTTCCTCACACATGAATATTTCCCCATTGTCCTACACAATTTTAACTCCTAGAAAATGTCTTATTTTCATCAAATCAGTCGCGTCAAAGGTGTTCAACATGGATTGCTTAAAACCTTTGAACATGTTGCAAATTATTATCAATTAATAATCTTGAGTGTGTTCTAAAATGACAAGAAAATATGCAAGTGGATGTTAATTTTTTAATTCAGAGATAGACAACACTTGTGAAGTGTTGCAGTAGACAGTTTTTATTTTGAATCCAGAAATAGACAACACTTCATGAAATATTACAGAATATGAAACAATACAACCTTTGAAAATTGTTATTGTAGGCGAAACAATGCAACATTATGTAAAAGTGTTGTTATAGGTGAAACAATGCAACATTTGATAAAAGTGTTGTTGTAGGCGAAACAGTGCAACGATTGAAAAATGTTGTTGTAGCCAAAACAATGCAACATTTAGCAAAAGTGTTGCTAAAAGTATGTGTTCCATAAATGGCCACAACTTTATGAAACAACACCAGTTTGACCTATAAGCTGAGCATTATGGATTCAGAAAAATACATTATAAAAGCCTATGTTCTTCACACAAAATTCCGTATTTTATCTTCCTTACATTTGAGTTTTCATCGGTCTTGTGAAAACTCGAGTATGGGTTGAATTATCCTGGGTATTCCTGCATAGAAACTCTAAGACAATTTGAAAGTGCTTGAAGTACTATAAGAAAAGTGAACCATTCACAATTCTAGCCTCGATCCATTTGATTTATAATTTAATTTTCAAACACATGTTACAATCATTTTCTGTGAAGATTATATCTACACATATAGATTGATGATAAACAATTTCCATGATTGTCTTCTTTCACAAACTATTTGTGCTTCTGAGGACACTTGACAAATATTTCATCTTCGCAGTCCTTATCTATTTTGTTGTACCATGTCCTTGGAGTATGCTTAAGTCTATATAGGGTCTTATGCAACCTATAAACTTTTCTTTCATCTCCCCTTTTATATATTCTAAAGATTGTTCAACATAATCTATTTCATTTAATACTCAATACAGAAAAGCACTCTTCACAACTATTTGGTATATACTCCACTCTCTAATAGATTCCATTGCAAGAACACTTCTTATGGTGTCCCACCTAGCCACAAGTGCAAACATTTCTTTGTAATCAACTCTATGTCTTTGAGTATAGACCTTAGCCACTAGTATTGCTTTGTGTTTTTTAATTTCTTACCTCTAATTGACTTTTTTTTTTTTAGATCCAATTCACTCGTATTACTTTTGCTCCTTCTGGAAGTACTGTCAACTTTCAAGTTTGGAAGTAGTAGGACTTCTATTTCAAACATAATTTTCCCAATTCACAGTTTCATGCTAAATTTTTTAAAATATTCCTCACCTTGATAACATACTTATAACCATGCTCATAAGGGTTCTATTCTTCTTTTCACTCACTCCATTTTACTAAGGAATGTAGGGTGCACTGAGTTATCTTTTTATTCCATTCCCTTCACAAATTTTTTTGAATTCATGAGAGTTAAATTATCCTTATATGTTAGTCCTGAGACAACCAGTTAAGCTCCCAATTTATTTTTCAATCATTACTTTGAATTTCTTAAAGTAGTCTACATCACTAGACTTTTTATTCAAGAAATACATTCAGGTTTTTTCTTAAAAAAATCATCTATGAAAGTTAGTATATACCTCTTGTTGCTGCTAGATGAGGGATTTATAAAGCCACACATGTTTGAGTGAACACGCTTAAATCGTCTTGTTGATCTCCAATCACTCTTCTTTGGAATTGTATCTTTATGTTGCTTGCCTACCATGCAATCTGCACATACTTGTTTTTATTCTTCAATTCTATGACATCCTTTCACCATATGCTTCTTGTCTAGCGTTTTTAGACCCTCGAGGATCAAGTAACCATACCTACACTTTCATAGGTATGTTTTATCTTTACATTCAGTCTTCATATAAAACATCATTTCAACTTTAGTAGTTATGAGAAAAAGCTTGTCTGATGCCATTTGATATGACATAAGTAATCAACTCATGGTGAAAAACCTTGCACACATATTGCTTAAACAAAATTGACAACTTCTTCTGATGGAGTTGGCCTATGCTCCGAAAACTATTTTCCAGTTCAAGAATGTATTAGAGATCAACGATAACTTGAGCAATGCCATTGATGTGCAACCTGATATGGCCATTGCCCATGACTTTCCTCTCTGAATTGTCCCCCAATCTTACAATTTCTCTAAATTCTAAGTTAAGAACCCAAAAGCATGCTTTAATTATACACATATGATCCCTACATCTAGAGTCAAAGAACCAAGTGTGATTCTTGGAGAAGTTATTGACAGAGCTTCCATAGGCCACGAGTAATACATCTTCCTCATCCTCATACTCATCATAGTTAGAATGTTCTTCGAGATTAGGACAATCATATTGAATTTTTCCTAACCTGTGGCATTTGACATATTCTATGGCACTTCAGTTGAGTCTTATTCCTCGACCTTGAGCATTTAGCACGAAACAATGACCTCTTTGCCTTCATGTCATCCTAGATCCATTAAAGATTGTCAAGACCTGGTCTTACTTCTTGACATGTGTCATCTTTTAAAGATGAACTAAGAGGGAACCTTATAGTTCATCAATGGATAGATCTTCAACGTTGTTTTTTCTTCAATGGCACAAACGACATAGTTAAATTTTGGTGACATAGGCCTAACTGTCTTCTCAGCAACTATGTGTTCCTCCAACATCTCACCATGAATCTTCATATTGTTCACTATTGATAATGCTCTTGTAAAGTAATCATTAACTTATTTGTCTTCTTTCATGCGAAGAATTTCAAATTCTCCCTCACAGAGCTTGTAATTGTGCCCTTTTCACTTTTGTATACCCCTATACTTCTTGGCCATTGAATCCCAAATGGCTTTGGATGAACTCTTATCAAGAATTTTTTTCTTTTATTTTCCTCTCAAATGATTGAAACAAACAATTTTTCGCCTTGAGATCTTTCAATTTACTTTCTTCAACCAACTTATTATATTCTTATGTTGGTGTAGTCGAAAGAATAAGAACATCTTGATCCAAAGTGGTCCAATACTCCTTTGTTTTAATAATATTTTTTTATAAACATGGTCATTACATCTTCAACATTTTTGCTTGCTATTATAATATCATCCACACAGAGCAACAAAATAATAAATGAATTATCAGGTCAAAATCTAAAGTAAACATAGTGGTCGAACTGACTTCTGATGAAACTTATCCATGCCATGAACTTGTCGAATCTCCTATTCCACTGTCGAGGAGATGTTTCAGTCCATATAAAGATCTCTTCAGCTTGCACACATAATCTCCCTTCCCTTTTTCGACATACCCTTCAGGTTGCCTCATAATGATTGTTTCATCTAGATCACCATGCAAGAACGCAGTCTTCACATTCATTTGTTCCAGTTCAAGGTCGAATTGTGCCACTGTGACAAGCAACATTCGAATGGATCTGTGCTTCACTACAGGAGAGAACACATCATTAAAGTCGAAACCTTATTTCTGAGTGAACCCCCTAGCGACTAATCTTGCCTTGTATCTCTTCGATGTCACTCCTTCGATCATTTCCTTAACTTTAAAAATCCATTTACAGTTGACTAACCTGGCTCCAGCAGGTTTCTTGATCACTCATCTCATCATCCATGACCTTCAACCATTCAGTCTTCTTTCGGCTCCTCATAACTTTCTTATAGTCTCTAGGTTTTTCGTCTAGAAGCTCACTTGCAGAGATTAAGGCATAAGCTATAAGATCTTCATACCCAAGTCTCTGAGGTGGCTTGATGACTCTCCTTGACCTGTCTCTTGCTAGCAGGTAGTTATTATCAGTCTCCTCATCTTCGACAACATCTTTTGTGTGTTCTTCAACTTCATCTGGGATACGCACTTCAACATCAACATGCTTTACCTTAATAGGAATCTCTCCCTATTCTAGCTCTTCATCATCATCATCAGTTTTCTTGAAAGTCATATCTGCTTCATTAAAAACTACATCTCGACTGGTGATACACCTCCTATGACCTGGCTTTAGGCACCATAACCTATAAGCTTTGACTCCTTCAAGATATCCCATGAACATGCATTTCAGCGCTTTAGGTTTGACCTTGTCTTGCCTAGTATAAGCATAGGCCACACAACCAAATACTCTCAATCTGTCGAGACTAGGTGGATGTCCCGACCAAACTTCTTCAGGTGTCTTCATTCCCAAGGCAGTCGAGGGACATCTATTTATCAGATAAGCTGCTGTTGAAACAACCTCCGCCCAGAACACATTCTTCAATCCAGCACTAACCAACATACATCTAACCCTTTCAAGGATTGTTCAATTGAATATCTCAACTAAGATATTATATAGGAGTATATGCTACAGTCTTATGCCTTGCAATCCCAGATTCAACACAGTAACTGTCAAACGCTTTGTTGCAGAATTCAAGGCTATTGTCGGTTCTCAACCTCTTAACCTTTATGCCAGTTTAAGTTTTGACTAGAACCTTCCAACTTTTGAAATTCTCAAAAGTTTCATCCTTCGTCTTCTGAATGAATACCCATAGCTTTCTAGAATAGTCATTAACGATGGATAGAAAATACCTTGCATCTGAGTGTGAAGGATTCCTTACAGGCCCCCAAAGATCAGCATGAATGTAATCTAGGGATCCATGTCTTCTTTGCTTGCCTTTGTTAAACTTCACCCTACAGGATTGGCCAAATACACAAGATTCACAAAACTCCAACTTTTCGACTTTGTCACCTCCTAGTAAGTTCTGCTTCCCCAATTCGACTAGACCTATTTCCCTGACATGGCCCAATCTCATGTGCCATAATTCTGTCTTCGACACAGGTTTCGTGGATGCAACTTGTCGAACCACTTACAACCTCAGTCTCAGGGGTATACAAGTGTTGTTTGTTCACGCCTCTCAAGACTTCCTTCGACCCCTTCATAACTCTTAGGATACTTTTCTCTCCTTGAAAAACATATCCCTTTCTGTCGAATTCACCAAGAGAAATCAAATTTCTCTTCAAATCAGGTACATACCTGACTTCAGTCAATAACCTTATTGATTCATCATGGAGGTTGAATCTCACAGATCCAATACCTGCAACTTTGCAAGATTTGTTGTTTCCCAACAGCACCGGTCCATCATCTTGATCACATAACTCCTCGAACAATTCTCTGTTTGAAGTCATGTGTCAAGTGCAACCTAAATCCATAATCCATTCTTTTCTTGAGTCGCCACTTGAAACCACAAGAACATCAAATGAGTCGAAGTCATCTTGAACAATGGTTGCGTTGCCATTATCCTTACCTCTATGATCTTTCAAGCGTTCAGGATACACCTTTCTTGTGTGACCCTCCTTCTTACAGTGATAACATCGAATACCAAATGTTTCGTCATTATAAGATTTTTGTTGACTTTTACCTTTCTTCTTGTCGAACTTACCATCCTTTTGCAAGAATTTTCCCTTAACGGTCAAACCTTCGCCCACCGTCGAAGGTTTATGCTCCTTTCGCTTGTTCAAGTCCTTAGAATACAAGGCTGATTGAACTTCTTCAAAGCTCAGGGGCTCCCTTCAATACAAGAGAGTTTCTTTGAAGTGAGCATGTGTTCTTGGAAAAGCACAAAACAACAACAATCGTGCTTGATCTTCATCATCGATCTTCGTATCAATATTTTCAAGATCAAGAAACAACTTTTTGAACATATCCAACTGTTCATCCAACACTTTGTCTTCACTCATTTTGAATGAATACAAAGTTTGCTTCAGGTAGAGTCGATTCACCAGAGATTTGGTCATGTACAAACTTTCAAGTTTCACCCATAATCCTGATGCTGTAGTCTCCTTTGATACATGTCGAAGAATCTTATCACCAAGGCTCAATAATATTGCGATGTGGGCTTTCTCAATCATGCCCATCTTTTCTTTTGTCGTTAACACAGCGTCCATGACTGCCTCTCCCTTCAACGCTTCCAAACAACTCTGCTGAATCAGTAGGACTTTCATCTTCAAGCGCCACAGACTGAAATCTTTCACTCCGCTGAACTTTTCAATCTCATACTTTGTTGAAGTCATCTTCTCCACGCTCACCGCACCAATTTGTTGTGAATCAGATGCCTTTAAACAAAATATAAACGGTTTTTTTATGATCAAGAAACACACAAGGGTTAGGGTTAACAAAGAAAACAAGGTAAAACAACAATGAACAACAAGAATTGGTTATAATCTGTTATTCTTTCCTTTCTCTTAAAACAAGATTACAAGTATACAAGAATAACAAAATAACCTCTCTCACTTGAAATTAGGATTTTATCTTCCTATTTTTCCTTATGCAAAGATGAGAGACTAACATGCTATTTATAAGAAAATTAACACACTAACATAATGAGTTTTTTAACAATTACTCATTACAAGCTAACTTAAACAATTGGGTTTACAAGTAAGGCCCAATTCAATATGCTAACGAACCTAACAATATTGACCAATACATGTTAGAATAAACTTCGACTACAATACGCATTAATCCAACAACAGCATGTGAGCAGACTTCGACCTCATGCTTAATCTTTGTCGAATCAGAAGTTACTCTTCGATCATATTAGAGTTCGATCCAATATCTCACAAGAAATAATTTAGAATTTGTAAGATTTCTAAGGTAGTTAGTTCTAATTTTTCATGTTTTTTATTTGTTATTTGTAAAAAATGTGTTACTTTTGTTAGAGTTGCTGAAAATCAATTAAGCTTGTTATAACTGATTTTTAGTTGAAAAGTCTATTGGTATGTAAGTCATGTATAAGTGTCTTTCACCCCTAAAATAAAATTAAAAGTTAGAATGCATAATTTCTTATTCTAACACTTGTTGGTCTAATCTTCCCAAGAATACATGAAAGAAGATAAATATAGGGACCATTTTATTTAAAATGCAATATCAGATACATAAGTATAAATCACATTTTCTTATATAACTTGGGTGGTGTCATTCTCATATTGCAAGTTTTTTTCAGATGCAAAATGGAATTAAATTAATAGCTAAAATTGTTTCTTGATATTTAATATAAATTCCGTTCACAAAAATTGAATATTGATAAATTTAGCAGAAGCAATCTTAGACTTTCATATACATTGAATATTGATTGTCAAAAACATACAACATCTATTTAAATATACTTACACATTCATGAGACAAATCAATAAAATTGATTAATATTACTATTAACAAATCCACACCCTAAAGAATAATTAAAAACGCAATTAATTAATCATGCAGTTCTAAGCAACATCATGTTCTTGAATTCCTGAAAATCAAGCCTACCATCCAAATTGGTGTCATAGAATTGAATCATGCTTCTACAATCTTTGCCACTTTTTTCATCCAAGAATCCAAGTTTCTTCAACACACACTCAAGTTCTTGGCTTGTGATGAATCCATCACCATCCAAATCAAACACTTTAAAAGTCTTCACAAGATCCCTCTCCAACAACTCATCATCATTGTTCGGTTTCGAAATAGAGTTGTAAAAGAACAAGAATTCATTGAAGTCTAAGCTCTTCTTTTCTATAAGAGATTCAAGCTCGTCTAAGCTAAATTGAGAATTATTACTATTACATATTCTCTGCAGCACAAAGTTGATCTCTTCAACGCTCACAAAACCGTCGCTATTTGTATCTAGCTTCTCGAAAATCCGATGCAAATCAGTGTTAGATAGAACAGACATATTTGCAAATAATGTGTAGTAGTAATTAATGAAAACAATGTTATGAATTAAGGATATAGTGCTATGTGTTTGTTATTCTATAGCCTTATATAGGACAGGCTTGCAATGAAGTTGTTAGATTTTTTCTGTCTATGGAAGAAAAAAATGTTGTGATTGATGACATGATATGTACGAGAATGGTCGTACAAAGTACAGACGATGTAATTTGAAGGAAGTTTCGCATTATGTGATTGAAAGCTTCACTATATTATAAATTCTCAAAATTAAAAATATATAAAAAAAAAAGTGTTTTTCAGATTTCTAAAGTTAGCATATCGAAACTGAAAGTCGTGTAGTTCATTGTTATAAAATTAATTTGTATGAGAAAGATGCTTTTCATTACAAACACTAACACCTTGTATTTTTCTTGTGGTTTTGATGCAGAAAATAGATTTGCCTTAAGAGAATTGTTCTCTAAGCTCCATAAAAAGTAAAATTTGAAAATATATCTTCCAATGTATTTTTTTTTTTTTTTACGTATTTCTAAATGCATAATGGCGATACATTTTTATAGGGATGACAATTTAATTCATTTCTATTAAATACCTATAAAATTACCTATAACAGATAGAGTAAAAACCCACAAAAATAAATACGAGCACAAGTAATTACACATGTAAATAACTGGAGATGAGTGCAGGTATGAACACTTTAGTATTCACCCTGTCTCATACATGCATAATATATATTTATATATTTTAATTTATATTATTATATAAATCTAAATGTTTATAGAATTAAAAAAACATCAATTTTAAACTATTAAATATTTAATATAAATGTTCATTTATTTTATAATTCAACAATAAAATTTTTTAAATTTTTTTTTAATGTTTGTAAAAACTTAAAATATTATGATATTTTATAATTGATATATTTATTTTTATTAAAAATACGAATAACGGGTACAAGTACGGGCATTTATATACCCATAGGTTATAGGGAAGAGTGTCAATGTTGATACACAAGCGGATATGGACTCAGGTACGACGACTTTTTTCAACTGCGAGTATAGGGACGGGTACTATAGTATCATATCCAAACTCTATCCATTGTCATCCCTACATCTCAATATTAATATTAGAATGAGTCTGGAGATGTATCTTCATACGTACCAAAATTACGCTCATCCAACACATAAACCACCCTTTTTTTGTTTAAATTTAGACCGGTTATCCATAGGAGTGTACACGGGTTGGGTTGGACCGGGTTTGACATAACCTGTTACTCAACCCGTTCAAACTTTTATGAGTTGGGTTTGACATCCAACACGCAATTTTATTGTCAAAACCGACTCAAATCAACTCGTTCATTTATGGGTTGGGTTGGATTGTGTTCACGAGTTGTGTTTCAAATTTTATATATATATATATATATATATATATATATATATATATATATATATATATATATATATATATATATATATATATATATATATATATATATATATATATATATATATATATATATATATATATATATATATATATATATATATATATATATATATATATATATATATATATATATATATATATATATATATTATGATTCTTTTTGTCGGTTTAAAAGATGTAACACAACTCAATTCAATCATACTCAATTATAACATTCAAATTCGATGAAACACATCATATAATATCTAATAAAATTCATCAAAACAACATAACACTTAATGATAGTATAAAACTCAATAAGGCAGTTATTTTTATAAAATACATAAGTTGAAAATGATATAAAAACAAAAAAGAAACAACAAGAATTATATAAACTCATTGGTCGAGTAGTATAGTTGATGGAGAATAATTTTTTTTTTGAAAAAATTATGTTTATTAATGAGATATTAATTTTATATTTTTATTTAAAATAATAATAATTACTAAAGATGTCATTATTATAAATATAGAAGAGCTCTGAAATATTTTGGAGATGCATATTTATATTAAATTTAAATAAAATAAGATGATTTACTCACAAATTAGTGAGTTGTATGTATTTTAGGTGCGTTTGGAGATGCATATTCAGACTAAATTTGAATAAAACGGGACAACTCACTCACAAATTGCTGAGTTGTGTGTATTTTAGGTGCGCCTGAACATGCATATCCGAACTAAATTTGAATAAAATGGGGTGACCCATTCTCGAATTGTTGAGTTGTGTTTATTTTAGGTGCGTATGGAATTGCATATTCAGACTACTTTTGAATAAAATGGAGTGACTCACTCACGAATTGTTGAGTTGTGTGTGTATTTTAGATGCTTCCGAAGATGCATCTTTGGAATATGGAAGGGAAAAATCAGATTTTTAGTTTGTTCACCCTCACCCTATAGGGTGGGAAAAGTAACCCTCTTGTCTTAATATAAGTTTTGTTCGAGCAGGTCGCAAGGCCCGCGAACAAATGGATGCCCAATTGTGAAACCCAATATGGAATATACCTAAAACAAGTAAGGAATAAGTGAGACTTCAGCAAGACATGGACCATGCGGTTCAAGTTACTGACTTATCTTCCACCGTTAGATCTTATCGAACGATGATTCGTGCAATGCATTGAGTTAAACAAGAGCGTTTTTAACATTCAACCCTATATAAGCATGACAAATGCCAGTTTTAGGTAAGAATTCACTTTCACTCTCATATTAGTTATATATCACTTCACTGACTTGGGTGTTGCAGTGATAACCTCGTAGGTTCATCCCCACTCCATTGTGCCTGAAGTCATTATCATCGTACCAAAATAACTTATTTTTCTAGACCCTCTATTTCTCTTTCCACAACAAAACACCGGCGCAATTATGGTAATCAAAATCTGATTACCTCGAATTTCAGCAAAAATCGTCGCCTCTTCATCGTTACTCATCTTTCGCCAATCCTTTTTTTAGGTCGAATAATCGATTTTGTAAATTTAGGGCAGCTTCTAGGCCCACTCGATTAGTTGGCCAACATAGTGTCGCACCTACAACTATCGTAGCGACCGATGTTACATATCTAAGGATGGAGTTTTCACTTCCCCTAACGGCAGAAACTGATCTTGGGAGGGAGTTTTCTCTTTCTGCTCTGAATCCTCTGTATATGGTTCTACCAATGATCAGCCAAAGCACCTTCTGGGTCCTTCCGACCTTCCAATCTTTGAAATAACTGCTTCAAGGCCAGACCTTCAATCAACCTCCAACGCAACAATAGATCCCTAGACAAGAAATTTTTAAAACCCTCCAAGAACTGCAAATTAACCTATGCAAGCAAGTAGAAAACAAACTACACAATAACATCTACAACTTAGTATAAAAATATAATTCTCATTTCTTAGCCGAAAGGCTTCTCAAGATCGAAGAAACCATATAATATGCATCTCCTAAGGATCAGTCCTAGTGTGAAACAAAGTTACAAGAAAAATTTGAGACTGTGTCGCAATCATTCCTTAAACACATCGCCTCCCCATGTCGACCTGCTCCAAGATCACCAAGACGCTCCCAACATTTAGAGCATTGATCATTTCCATGGGAATACGAGTTAACATATGGTAGCCACACTCCTTTAGAAACATGTCTTCCCATCCAATTACCATCACACCATCCTCGTAGATAAGGTAGACATGAAGTCTAGTTATAAGTTCCTAATCGAAGAAGTAATCTGTTATCCAGATGCATCCTCAATAGCCGGATCTCAAAATCTCTCTAACCCCCATAAAACTAGACAGCTATAATGGAACTAGAAACTTAGACGAGCACATCAAACACATGGACACCTTGCTTAACTATCATCATGCATAATGTGCGGTAAAATGTCAACTTTCCGTTCTTACTCTAAAAGGAGCCACCATGACCTGGTTCAAGAGTTTGCTTGATGGCTACATAAATTTCGAGAAAGAGTTATGTGATTTTTTCACCATTCAATACATTACCCATAAACGCAAACCCACAACGATAGCCATTCTCAAAGTTACCCACCAAAAGAGGAGAGAAACTATGTGGTTCACCAAAGTAGTTATGCATGTGGGAGGAATGAATAATGGACTGAAGTGTTGAATGTTCAAAAAGGAACTTAGATAATAATGTATGTTATGTGAAAAGTTTGAAACCTTATTTTTCCAGTTACTTCTATGTGACATGCCTCTAATACGGACAACAGTTTTTTATGATGATAACTAATGTCTAAATGATAGGTCAGGCATAAGCAGTTAAGCGGTCAAAGATGCAAACCAGATTATTAGGGTTTGATGGACTTAACTCTACCAATGATGGGAACCAGAGTATTAGGTTTTGATGGACTTGAATCTATCAATGATGGAAACCAAATGGGTTATAACTCAAGTATCTTCTCAAAATAAAAATCAAGTAAGTGTCTATAAGGATGAAGCACCTGACAGGACTTGAAGTATATGAAAGCCTGTCTTGACACCCCTGAGTGAATACATTGTAAAGCATAAGGAAATTCTCGTAAAAGTGCATGGTTAAGCCACACACACATACTTATTTTCATACTTATTTTTATCAAGAAAATATTTTGAAAAAATGTCTTGAAGTCGTTCCAAACCAGTTAAGAATTGTCAAAAAAAGATATGAGCAATTTTTTTCTCTTGCCATTTGATTGACACCTTGTGGCAATCGATTGGAGAAGTTCAAAAATATGCCATAATCAATTAGGACAGTGCCTAAAAGAATGTAATAATTGAATATCTTTTGTTTCTTTTTTGAGCCCAATAATCGATTAATTTGAAGCCAACCAATAGATTAATGTATGTTGCCAAACGATTGGTGAGTCATAATTGGCCTTAAAAAAATTGTAAGTTCACCAAGGAAGTTTTATTGATACCTTGGTTGAATATTTTATCCATTTAAAGATTGTTTGCTTGAATTCTAAGTTAAATTAGTAAAAAGCTTTAGTTTGGGGATTGTGTGGTCAAACCTCTATTTAGGTTTGAAAGTTTAGCATGTTAAAAAGCTTTCGAGGTTCGAGATCAGCCTGTGATAAAATCTCATAGATTTTTGGTTAGCTTGCAGTAAAACCAAGTTTCGGTTAAAACTCAGTCCGTGACAAAAGCTTGTTTCAGATTGTGATCAGCCTGGTGGTAAAATCTCAGATTTTTGGTTAGCTTGGTATAAAACCAAGTTTCGTTTAGAGAGATCATCTCAATGTTAAAAGCTCCAAAAGTTTGTTTGAAGTTTGAAGGCTAACCACTCCAAGATTCTCGTGGAAAGAAGACAAATCACTTTGATTCGCCGTTTGGAAATAGACCCACTACTTCTCTCCTGTGTTTATTGTTTGATTGAAAGTTAGGCATAAACTTCATTTTTCCTTGTATAAAGGGGGTTTGAGAGTTTAATCTACTAAAAGATATTAAGTTTATTGGATACTTCTTGGGGAGAAGAGTATGTCTTTTTGTTTGTTTCGACTGAACCTCTATAACTTCTAGTGTCTCCTATTTTCCTTAACTCTTTAATTTTTGCACTTTACATTCTACAATTTTATTTTTCTGCTACTTAATCTTGAGATCTTTTCTAAAAATTATTTTCTTACTCTGATTTTAATTCTAAAATTTTTTCAAAACCATATTTTCTTAAACACACAATTCACCCCCACCCTCACTATCCTGTGCGCAAAGTCACATGTCCAACAAAAAAGTTAATTCTAAATGGGTGTTGAGAGCTTGAGAGATCTCTTACTATGACCCAACTCTATGTCAATTACGAAGAAGAACTTCTGGTTGAAGAAGTAAATAAAGGACGAGGACAAATAAGCATGGCAACGGGGCAGGGGCGGGTTTTAACAGGCCCAGACCCGCCCTTACCTCCCTGACCCAAACCCGCCCCCGCCTCCAAACCCAGTCGGGGATAATAATTGGTCCCTCGTCCCCCCATTAAGGAACGAGTTTCCCTGCACTCGACCCGCCCCCACCCACATATATTATATATTTTAAAAAATATTATATTTTTTTCGAAAACAATAAAAATCAACAATTTATCTAAATAATTATTTATTTTAAGAATAATCATAATACTTGATCATTTTTATTTAATTTTTATTTTCAAAAAAATAAATGATAATTCTAATTAACAAGATATCATAAGATTAAAAAGTGTAAATTAATAATAAAATTATTAAAACTAAAGGAAATTAATTAAATTTAATATGTGGGGTGGGTGCGGGCCAGTACTAGCATCCCCCCCACCCTCGCACCCGTAAATAAAAACCAAGTTTTCCCCGCACCCGCCCCCAATTAAATCAAGTTTTCCCTATTAATTTCGGGGCGAGGCTGGATGGGGGCGGGTTTATTTTCCATGCCTAAGTACAAGGGAATATGGAAAATAACTGGCCAACAGGGAGAGACCTCAATTGGCGATGTGATGAAGGAGATTGGGGGCCACAAACTCGATTCTCATCTTACACCCTATTGAACATGTTGAGGCAGAAGATTTTGTATGAGTGTGAAAACACCGACCCCAAAGAAACCGACGTGAAGAATCCATACTTAGTAAAAGAATCGGCCATGACTGATAGAACAAGGTTTTGTCATTTTAACGAGAGTCATTACCATAATATAGATGAATGCGTCCAATTGAAAGATGCCATTAAGGAGTCAATCAAGAAACGCATACTAGTTTAGTATACTCAAGAAGACGGTCAAAAGGAAGACCGCAGAAGAAGGAACAAACACATGATACAAAACTAATTACCGAAAAAGAAGTGATTTCCATGCCGAGAAATTGTATCTCCCAAGAATAATATAGAATATGTGATTGAGATCAATGGTAAGAAAGACAACATTGACAAGGGAAAGGAAGACAAAAAAGAGAAATATTAGTATATAGCTTCGATCGCAAGGAGGTCTCCCTCGACCAATGAACTCCTCCAACGACACATTTAAAAGAAGCATTATCGAATTGATAGAGGTTAGCAGAGGGTATGGCTTTTGAGGAGATACTAGAAAAAAACCATTATTGGGTTCAAGGACGACGAGAAGGTGGGTGGCATCCCAAACACAAATTTTCCTCTAGTGATAACGCCAATTGTTGCCAGCTTCGACATCTCCAGAGTACTCATCAATGGGGGAGTTCGTGGGATATCATGTACGCAGAACTCTTTGAGAGCTTATGTTGAAAAGAGATAGAGTATCACATTATGGAAGTTCACACCTACAAGCCTTCAAAAATATAGTGACACCAGAGAAGCTTTGGACTGAAAGGAGACAGAATATCATCTTGTACAGGTTCGGTCCCACAAGCTTGGGCATATGAAGTTGATAGTCACTCTCAGAGAGGGAAGGACACCATGATGGTAGACATATAGTTCTTAGTCGTCCCTTGCAAAAGTGTATACAACTGCATTTTAGGTAGACCATTCGCCGCGAGACTTAACATATTGACTTCCCTGGTACATCTGAAATTAAAATACCACAGCGTCTATGGTGAACATGTATGTACCGGCTTGTCGGGATCCCATCAAATATACAAACAAGAAGCGGGTGAGACTTCAGCGAGGCATCAAACAATGCTCCGCAAAGCGCACTAAATTAAACGAAAGCTCTATTAACCGCCAACCTTATATAAGTAGCACACACGCCAATTTCGAGTACAAATCCAGTCTCATTTTCTCGATCGCTTCACTGACTTGGACGTTAGAGTACTAACTTCACATGTCAACTCCAACTTTGTCGCGTCTGAAGTTCTCACCATCGTATCAATAAAACTCATTTCTCTACATTATACTTCTCGTTCCGCATCGAAACAAGTTTATTTACTCTAATATTAATTAAAATATTTTTGAAAATAATATAATAAAATGGTGCAGTACGGAGAAATATATATGATTTGAATGACAATAAAATAAACAATTATTTGTATAGTCTATACATTTTCAATAAATTATATATATATTTTAAATTCACTCAAATAAATTGTTTTGATAAAATATCTTCTGATAGCTTGACTTCTCTCCAAACTATTTTTGTAATAATTGTCAATAGTTAATTCTCCTTTTAGAGTATTTTTAATGGGAGTATCTTAAGTGGGTAAACTAAGATATTTTTTATAGGCTCAAAGTGATTTGTAAGATTTAAAAAATTTATAATTGATTTGAGTTGTTTTTACTTTAATGATAGTTGTTTATAAAAAACTAAAACTTGACCTTATATTTTATATTTTTTAATTGTAATTATTATTTTTATTGAAGTTACCATTAATTTAATTATTTTAAATAAAATACATAAAATATTCATTGCAAATTTTTTGTGGACCCAAATTATATAGCATACGTTAGCTATATAATTGCCGGAAACTAAAAGTTAGTGAATTAAATGTCTATGTCATAGTCATTCCAATGCAAATTCTTTATAATCATCGTTAGCTATAAAAAATTTAACTATTAAAAATCTGCATTAAAGATGCTCTTAAGAATAAATATCATTTATGATTTTATACATAAATTAAAAAAAAATTGAAATGCCCTTGTCAGTGTAAAATGATTTACACGGTCTGTTAATTATAGATATTGAATGATAAAAAAAATTTAATTTTTATTTTAACAATTTATAAAACAATGCAAACGGATGATAGTGGTGAATTGATAGCGTAAAATTTTTTACACTGTCAGTATATAGTAATTAATCTCATTAAAAAATTACAATAAAATGTCAGCAAAACTAGATTCACAAATGCCTCGTACTTTCTCTACAACTACAACAGAGGAGCAATATGGGCATTTCACTAACATGGTTTTTTTTATTGTACTCCCTCCGTTTCAAAATGTGTCATTTTAGGAAAAAAAAATTGTTTTAAAATGATTGTCGTTCTCAGTTTTCAATGTAGTAATAATTGTTATTTTTTCAATTGTGTCATATAATTATTACTATGTACATTATTTTCAACACATTAATAAAACTAATTTAGTAAAAATATAATATTTTATGACAATATCATTGTATTTTTTAATATGTACAAAATTTTTAAACAATAGTCATTTTGAAACAGAGAGAATAATTGCAACGTGAAGTTTTTGTCATCATTTGTAAGAATAAACTAGTACAAAGTGCATTCAAATGCGTGTTTAGTGCGTCTGTCGCGTCTAGCTTTGTGTTTATGAGAGATACCTTTATCGTAGGAAGCACGTGTCAAGTCATCTTTCTCATGTCAACCGGAGTAATTTTCAATCTGCACGCTTTAAGCAATGTATGAAGATGAAATAATCTAAAACAGGACAAAAAGAGTTTGTAGAATTTGTTTTTGAAGTCTTTGGTTGGTTGCTTTTTTCTTGATTTCTTTTTCCGGTTAGAACTTGTTTTCCAACGAACTAAAAAGTTGCTCGTGGAACAAGCCTCCTTTGTGTTTTGCTTTAGACCTTCATCACTATGTGAACAAATTTTGTAAAATTAAAGCTAGAATTTGAAGTCCCTAAAATTAATGTTTTGAAATTTTAATATAAAAAAATCATTAAAAAAAATGAAATACTTAAAATAATATTTTATGAAAAATTATTTAAATAAATTTTTTATTTGAGGTTTGTTAAAAAAATTTAACAAAAAAGCATAATAATATAAAAATTATTTTTTTAAAAAAAAAGCTGATAGGAACTAACTTTAAAACTGTGGTTAATTATTACTCAATGTCAGAATCCAATATCCAACACATATGAGGGACAAAGATGCTCAAATTTCAAGCACACCAGCATAAAAAGGCTCAAGATCATTTCCACTATGAATGCAACAAAAACTTTCCCCGATCAAAGTGGAGTACTAGTAAATCTTATGAACAAAATAATAATAATACAGTTACTCCACTGAGAAACCTAGGTGGGTGGGATGGTGAAATTATGCGAGAAACTCTTCAAAACTTTAATGTCACTCACTACTTAGAACAAATTTTTATTACTAAAAAGGAATTCTTCCCAAACCTAATTTATGACATCACATTACATGGGAATAAAGAATAGATGATGAAGCAAAAGAATTCTATATTCTTTGCACAAATGCAACTTCAAGCCTTGAAGTGAAATTTGCCTGGCTTGGAGTATTTCTCTTCCGCCTGTTCAACTTTGTTAAATTTAAAACCCCTGATTCTCAATACCTCAGGTTCTGAGGAATCTTTGTAGTCAACTAGTTCGAGAGCCCAACCTTTGTTCTGAACTGAACCACTCACATTAACCTATTTAATTTGTATAAAAAAAATCCTCCATGTTAATTAAAAACTTCAATCAAACACAAGCATGTGCATTCAAGTCAATAGTATAAGTTTCAAGCTTCAATTAGTACTTCATTCGAAGTTCCACAGTTGCTATGTACTTTTAAGTTCTTAATATATGTTTTGGTGTTGAAATTTAAAATATAACTACCACTGGAGTCTAGTGCAAGTAGTTGGTGCACAATGTGTGTGTGAATGTTGTAAAGTTTGATTCCTACTAACAAAAAAAATAATGAAACGCTCAACATGGTAAAATACCAATGAATTGTATTGTCATACCTCTGCATCATCAACGGCATCTACAATAAGAGCCCCGTCTACAGCAAGATTTTCAATGAAAATTTTTCGACCCTTGATTGCTAGTGTGGACTTCTGAGAAATGGAGCAATTTCCACTGACTTTGCTCTTGATTAAAGAAAAAGTCAGACCCCATTTTGGCTTCCATGTGATACGGGGCCAAACTTCAACCTCTTGTCCATTGATAACCTGTAATACTGGATCTGCTACTTGGAAACCAGCCTGGGAGAAAAGGAAAAAAAGAAAGCAGAGAATTTGTAATAAACTGAAACGTCTATTATGGTTATAGCAATTGGCATCAAGGTAGCCATGAAAAAAGCACAAAAAAGACATATGAGAATGGGATAGATACACTGCAGGAATCACAATAACAATCTGGAATCAACGAAGATTCTTGAAATAACATTCAATTGTATTTCATTCTAAATATAACTATTGCAGACCCATTTGTAGGTACTGGGTATATTGGATCTCCACTGTTTGACATTAAACAATTTTCTACAACTTTCTTAATCTGTACAGTATTCTAATCAGTATTGAACTCTACAGAGGCAGCAATCAATCATCTTCTTAAGGTTGGTAACATGCTAGATCATTTACCCTTCCACCTAATTCGAGATTATAGCATTCTCTCTACAATGGGGCTGTATCAAATTTCTCCCCAATAATTCTATTTTTACTCCTATCTTGTCTTGTAAGACCACTCATTCAACTTAACAGACTCATCTTTGTGACATTCAGTTTAATTTCTTTTAAGTTTTTACCATGCATCAAGCTGCTCTATGCAACATTGTAGGTTTTATTCCTACATTTCACCTGCTCAATTTAGATCTTATGGCTGACATCTCTCTCTATCTCTGTTAGTTTGTATGATGGAGTCAAAGCACTTAAAACATATATTGAAATTCTATCACAAATATTTTCACATTACCTAAAAAATAAATAAGTAATATCTACAAAACTAATTTATATGGAAAGAACATAAAATAGTTAAAAGAAAATAAAACATTTAAGTAATAAAATTAACACCTGGGTGTCATTCCATTCACATTCAAGACTTACATGATAGAAGAGTAAAATCACTAAATTACCTTTTTGAGAATAAGGCTATTTGCTCGATAGATGGCCATTTCTCCAGAGGTAGCACTATGGTATGGATTTCCTTTTGGCACCTTCAGATTATAAAAAAAGGTACAAGAAATTATCCATCTTGAAAGCCTTTTAGCAAGTTAAGGGCCTATTTGGCTTTTGTTTCCATTATCTGATTTCATTTCTTGTTTTCACCATTAGTTGCAAAAATGTCACTTTTTTAAGTGTATTTCCTATTTTCAAAGTTCTCTAAAAAAAATACTGAAAGTAATTAAAAGTTGTTTTCAATATTTCTTTTATTAAACTTTGAAGATAAGGGGGGAAATTAGAATTTTATGATTAAAAAGTGAAAATGAAATAAAAACTAAGTTATACCTAAGATGCCATTACTCAAAAAACCTTTTATTCAATTAAGGTTTCAATTTGAATCCAAATTTCTCATTATCACAAACTTGTGGCAAGACCTTTCCAATATACTTCAATTCTATACTGCATACACTTAACTAGGAAATCAAGCGTTCCCACTATTTCTTTTTACACTCTTTTGTTTTTACATGTATGAACTTTTGCATTAGAATTTAAGCAGTACCTTAGCAGCATCCTCAGCATTATTCTTCACAGGTGCATAAGCAAACCATGTTTCCATCACCTACACAATTACATAGGACCAGTCAGGTAGGCACCAAGCATAACAACCAAACACCCAAAAAGTAACATCACGCAATGGACTAACTCCATCTTTAACTGAAAATATAATCTCAAACAATGGCAAAGTCAAATTTGATAATAAGATTTGATTTGCTAAATTGTATACACTGCTCTCAAATCGATAACTTACCGTGAACCCAACCCTGGAGGATGGGGACAGTGTTTTTGGATAGTCTTGCATCATACATTCAAGTCGAGTTGAGGATTTAAATGAAGTCTTGCTGGCATCTTTATACCTGCAGTATCAAGAAAGAAAAAAAAACAATAGTGAAAGAAGAGAAGAAAGATTAAGTCAGTATAGATTTTTTCGTCAAGTTGTTCATGAAAACTTTCTCATAAAATAATGCTAGTTCAACTACAAACTTATTGAGATAGCTCATACTCTAAAGAATAACACTGACCATCTATTTAGAAAAAGAAAGACGAGAAAGAAAAATGGTAAAGCAAATGCAACAATAAAGCATAGACTGTAATCATCGAAAATTGAAGCATGCTACATTGAAGTGATAATAATATAGTATAGTGAGTATTCGAAAGAAGAATTACTTTGGGTTAACGAACTCCTGTATGGCACCTCCTGTTTTTGCAAGCTCCTCGATGTAAGGACCAAGTTCTAAAATCAACTGGCAGAAAAAGTAAGATATCGTTACTATGCAATCATGGTATAATTATGAATCATGATGCAATTCAAATAAGTAAGGATAAAAACAATCAGAATTAAAGCCCGATATTTCTACTATACTAATTTCCAAACATAATGCCTCATGAACTGAGAGCTCACACCGCATGACATGATATTAATGCAGATAAGCATACTATCAAATCTGCCCAACAATAGATAAATCAAAAGGCAAATTCCACAGCTGGTAGAAAGGACCATAACAATGAGATAAGTATGAAAAATGATTACCTGGTTTATATTTCCGGGAAATGGGGAGTAGCCAGTCTCACTGTTGACATCACCATCAGGGTATCCACTTGCTCTCAGAAGAGGATCTAGCTGATTGTACTCCACGTTTATCACCATAGACCTTCCTGGCATTTTAATGATCATGTGCTCAACATATTATTTCAGGAAAATCCATAAAAAATGTCATTGACATAATGAAGACAGAAGATATATTATTATTAATATAAATATATTATGTTAATAAATTTGAATAAAACCTCCAAGCATGTATGAATACAAATACAATCAAAGTAACATGGATTTCAAACTGTGATCACATACCAAATACTTTATCGAAGAAAAGGATCTATCCTAGCAACCTCAAAACTTGGGTACTTCTAAAATGTGAAGTACTGGTACCGGATACACGTACGATACTCGTGATGCCTCATTTTTTCTCATTATTATGTTTTAAGTAAAAATTTTAATTTTTCATATATTAACATAATAGTTTATGTATTTTAGTTTATTTGTTGTAATAACTTACACAATTTTTTTTTATCGTGATGTTTTATTATGAATTCAACAATCAAGTTCTCCACAGATACATTTTATTGAGAAATTCTTATTTTTTATAGACGTACCCGTACCACTAACGGTACTCGAAATGGGGACTGTACCCGTACCTATGCATCATATAGCTAGCAACTATTTATTTGAACTTGGTAGCATTTAATCCTCAACAAATAAGAAAAGAAAGTGGTAGTAGCTTGTTTAGCTGTCACAGATTTACAGTTACCAATTGTATTAGTTTAGTTTAAGCGAATAGTTTAAAGATCAGTGTGAAAATTGTTTCAGCATTATGCCTGAGCTATCAAAGTAGTTACTCATTCATCAGCTTTGTATTACATTTGGTTTCAAGACAAGGTTTCCTCATCAGCTTTGTATTACATTTGGTTTCAAGACAAGGTTTCCTCTGCGTTATGAATAGCTTTAATGATTAAATGTATCCACTGGTAATGATGTCGGGCAGATCAAGTAACCCGCTGCATTTAAAGAAAAAAATAGTAAAACTTTAGGTGGCGTGCATTCTTAGCATAATAACACTCAAATGCAGTGGGTTACTTGATCTGCCCGGCATAATCAATATCAGTATATGAGTTTAATCATTAAAACGAGAGTTATTGATTGCGGCCGCGAACAGCGCGATCCCGGGCGGTCCGGCCGAAGCGGCCACCAGCCGTGCGAGAAGAGGGGGTGGAGTGCCGTTTGAAAACGCGGCCGATATCGCCACAAATGCTGTCGCAGTTCGCACCCTGGGAGGAGCGGTTTATCCGCTTTTTTTTTTCTTTCCGGCTGTGTTTCTCTGGTTCTCGAAGTTGTTTTGCAAATGCGGCGGAGAAGAAAGGTAATGGTTAGAGTTCTATTTGAGTGTGTAACCAAATGGACCGGGTTAGAATAAAAAGGCTTTTTTGACTGAGTACATAACTGAAATGGGTCTGAAATGGGCCGTAGAGTAATTTTATGTTGAGAATTTCTTAATTCACCCCTTGATACTCTTAGTCACCTAGCACATTTCCTTTTATGCTCCTGTTTCCAGAGATACATATCCGGACGCATCTTTTTTTTTTTGCCAAAATTTAGTTTTTTCTAAAGCTACATCTACGGAATAATTTTAAACTGGTAAACGCTGGAAAAACTTCAAAATAATTCAGTTCAGGAAAACTTTCGTAGATGCACCTCCGGAATGTCTAAGTGCTAGATTGTTTCGTAGATACAGCTTCGGAAGTTTCTGCTATATTTGAAACCGGGATGCCCCATACCACCTACATCACCGGAATGGGCGACTCATTCAACCGCAAACGCCGAAACGTGGCCGGATCGTTTTGTTGAAAAGATGCACGAATTCGAAAGATTGAACAACATTGAAAAGGAATCGAATGCGGAAAAGTCCAAAGGGATACCACCAACAGATTTAACCGGCGACACTTGTTTTGATTGGTTTTGAATTCAGGGAAAGTTCCAGAGATACACCTCCGGAACCAATAATTATAGGGTCGTTCCGTGGATATAGCTCCGGAAAAAAGTTTGACAGAAAATGGTTGGTCCATATTCACCTAGGTTTTCTATAAATTTGGAGTTTCATTTGTTATCTTTCACACAAGTACAAAAATGTCTCAATTGTGTGAAATCAAGATCCGTTGATATGTCGCAAGTGTCTCCTTTTCCGACAGCAAAACACCCGGGAGGACGTTCAAGCTCATGGATCTCACCCCCCTCGCCGATATCATAGACGAGATTCAATATCGGCTACCTTACAATGACAAACGAAAGGTTGTGAAGCTTGAGTATGTTCACCTTTAGTTGACAACGAAGGGAACGTTGTTTACAGCAAGTTTGAGCTCAAGAATTAAGACGATGTTAGGGCGATGTGGCAAACGTATTTCGGTTTCGAAGAGAAAATTCCGCTCGAGTTGGAGGCAGCGGTCCGAAGAACGGTCGATGACATCTTAGAGATGTGCAAGCGTCCACCGGACTATTGAAATGTAGTATTTAAATTTCTGTCGAAATTATCAATGTAACGCCGATTTCATTTTATGAATGTTGATTTTTTAATATTTTGTTTCTAGTTTTCTTCCGTAAATACGCATACGAAAATACTCCGTAGATGCATCTACGAAATTAATTAAAAAAAACTGAAAAAATGTATGTCCGGAGATACATCTCCGAAATTAGGGGAATATTTTAGGCAAAGAGCATGGGGTCTAAGAAGACCAAAGGGTGAGATAAGAAATTCTCTTTTATGTTTGGGTATCTTAATTATTAAAAAAAAGGCATATAGCCCCTTAGTTTATAATATGTTAATAAAATTTAATATAAATAATAACATTTAATAATAAAGTTAATAATAACATATATCAGAACAAATAATAAAGTCTTTAATCCATTTTTATTTCATTAATTTGATTTTTATAAAACTTTTGTGTTGCTAATTAAGTATTCTTTTTAATGTTCATCCAAAATAATTTATTTATATAGATTATTTATATATTTAGTCCAAAAAATAATCAATTCTAAAAAGTCAACAAAAAAATACCCCGCAATCCCATTTTTAGGGTCGGCCGCTCGCTCCGCTCCGCCGCTGAATTAATAACTCTGATTAAAACCATTTTTCTTCCACAAAGAATTATTCTTTATCATTTCCCAATTTATTATGACAAACAATAACATATTCATAAAACTTATAGCTTCAAACCACTTTAAAGGTAAGAAAAAAGTTCTGTCCTTTGCAACATACTCCCCCAAAAGCAAATTTATTATTCTCACCCACATTAATGTGACTCTAAAATGTGCACTAGTAGAGAATTTATTACCATCAGAGTGGGTGAGCCTGGTAATTCCACCAATAGCTTCTTTTGCTTTCCGAGGTACTGCAAGAGAATTGACATGGTACTGTTTTGTAGAACTGACACCCAGTGCTGATGGAATTGCCTGTATCCACAAATTACTAGGAAATAAATACTATACCGATTGGAATTTCAGAGAGGATTTGTTGAAACTTGAAAGTATGATATGTGCTAAAGCAACATACCCTGAACAGAAGTCCATTTGTATCTTGGAAAAAGAGAACCCATTTCAATCCGGCATTATACCTAACACATCAAATTTATGATAAATGCGTATCGACAATATACAATGCAATTTGATCTAATTATTTATTGGAGTTTTAGATTTCAATCCCATAAATTAATAAAATTAGCAGCTGATATTTATAGTGTTGCATAACAACTTTTTTTGTTCCTAAATATTTTCAGATCATTCGTAAATTACTTGGAAATATCTATCGGACAGTTCTATCAAATTTCTTTAATATCAGAAAGTGAAATGGAAGACATAAAAATAGGTCTTAAGGATCTATGAACTGTTTTGAGTCATACCATACTTTCAGAATACCGCTGGAATGAAGAAGTGAATGCACATCACCATGCCCGTGTGGTTTTGTCTACCCAAAGAGACACAGTTAATAGAATGCACTTAGTTTGAAAATCCAATATATGAGGCTAATATAGAGTATCTTTCTCGCTCTTTTGCTAAAATAGTGCAATCATACTTGTATCCAACAATACCTGAACTCTGTATCTGTTTTGTGGATCCAATGCAAGCCTGGCATCATTATCGTCTAAGCATGCCACTTTTTCCTGAATCATGTTCAAATTTAATAATTAATATTTTTTTAAAACCAGATTCATCTTTCCACGAAACATTAAAACACATACTTACCTGCTTTAAGAGTGTTACTTGTGTGGGTTGCATGCCAAAGTAAGAATTTGATTCTAATAGCTCTAAGGTACGCCCATGGGTGTCATCAGAGGTCATAATAACAAAAGGAATTTGTGTCTGGCCTTCACCTGAAAGTTGAAAAACACACCCATAACTAGAAAATACTTAAAAATATTAATAGTTTGAAAGAGAGGAAGAAAAATAAACTCTAAAAGTAGTTTTTCTTTCTCGGGTGTGGAAATACTTTTTGGAAAGCATTTTAATAGAAGTTAAAAGGCATTTGCTCAAATTCCTAGTTTTGCGGTAACAGTAAACTGTTGCAATTCATTTTAGGAGGGAAATATCACATGTCGTTTTAAGAATGTTTTAACATGATACATATTTTTTTCTAAAAAAGCTCAAGGACGAAAAATGCTTTTTATGAAGAAAAAAACATTTCACCAGAAATATTTTGCAGGGAGCTATTTTCTACTGATATTTTTTTTCTTTCCAAAATCAAGTTATTTTCCATAAAGTAAAGCTTACATAAAAAATATTTTCTATCAGAACAAATAGACCCTCCGTCAAAGAAATTTGGTATCATTTAAACAATCCGTCTACACAAATTTCTCAATGTCTTCTGTTTAACTACATGCGTAAGTAACAAAATCAGATGGTTAAATATGACTACTGAAAAGGAATTCATTACTAACCTTCTGAGCTTGCTTCTTGAAGTGCCAATATGGATTCAATGTAATGTTGCAAGAAACATGTTCCTGTAGTTGTTTCGGCTGGAAGAGCAACCTAAAAGAAGAACATAAGATATGGTTAACAGTTAGTAATTAATACCTTCTCAATCAAGAATTGTCCACACACAAACACACGGCACAAAAAAACCATTTATTAGGTACGGGAACTAGAGCTAAAGCTATGAGAAAGCATTAGTCCTTTCATTTACACGCATATCTCAGTACCTTACAATACATTGTTTTGGGAGCGGGGGAAAGGAGAAGACTCTATTATGGAAATATGATAAATACCGTAAGAAATTGAATAAACAATCGTCCGAGCAAATAAGGAAAAAAACACATAATTTTCAATGCAAAATAACAACCCCAATATTATAACAGATCAAAGCTGCATTAAAATCAATATTAAGTTATCCATGGAAGCACCAGCAAAGCTTTGCTGTGATGGGGGATCCCCAAAAGTTATTAAATTTCTCTTGAAAAATTGATTATATGAGAATAAAACCTTCCGATTCAAAAGGAAAGAGACTCAAAGACATAGTAAGAGTACTCCTAGTAGCAGATGAGAGGGTACACCACATTGCCATCCTTGTCTAGACACGTGACTTCTTTTCCAGATAATTTAATGACAAAGTAGTCAATGTGTTTGGGAATTAGATTCCTCATTTTAATCTTCATTTAATCTAGACCCACCAAAAAAAAAATCTAATGTACTTGGCATTTAATTAAGTTGGCCCCCTCAATAATTTAGCTTAAACAAGCTCACAATGATCACCAACCACCGTATATATAATGGATGTTGATTGATTTTGACAAAACAACAACAGCCTTTATACACAAGATATCATCATCACATAGAATGATAGAAGCAAAAAGATATCAACAAAGGTAAACCTTAATCCCATTGTATCCTAGACGCTCCCCAAGACCGCCAGCAACAAGAACAAATGCAGCTTTCCGCGCTTCACGCACACCTACTTCCTCATATTTATTGAAGTTCTCATCACCAAATTTCAATGTCTCACCAGTTGGAACCTGCAAAACCATTAAATTCAAAATCAATAACATGTAAATACTCGGTAGCACCAACACCTGAAAAAAGGTATGCCTATGTCAAGGTTGGAGTCCAAAACTGACGGTGACATTTGTGATTAAGTTTAATTTATTCAAATTTTCAAATTATTATCGATATCGAGTCGGTGTCGTGTTTCTGGTGTCCTTGCTTCATAAATATAACTAAAATGCACAAAGTTGAAAATATAATAAAGTGGAACAAACAAGGTAGCATATGAATATGAGAAATAAATAAATCAATCATTGCGACTTACAGAAGGTGTGAAGCCATCGAAAGGATTATTTCCAGCTTTGGAATCAGCCAAGAGTCGTTTAGCGTTATTGATATATGCTACCAAGCCACCAGGGTAGCTCGAATCGAGTACAACAAGCTAACAAAAACGCAGTGTCGTTTAGATATATACTATAATATAGGGAATGCGCGGATCTATCTATTGGAGGGAATTGAAAACGAACCTGATCGAAGAACGCTTTCTTCTCGTCGTCATCGACGCCGGGACTAGGCCAATCGCGAAACAGGTGGCCTTGTCCATTGTCCAATAGCATGTTCACCAACTCTCTCTGAAACGCGGAACAATTATCATAATAATCAGAATCAGAATCAGAAACAGAAGCATTAAAGGTTATTAGAGAGAAAGGGGAGAACCTGTTGAGGCGAGAGAAGGTTGAAATTGTCGCCGAGGGGGGAAGCCATGGGAATTGGAATCGAAGGTGAAGAGAGTGAGAGTAGAAGACGGTTACGACGGAGAAGAAAAGAGAAAGAGAGAGAAAGAAGGTAGAAAAGTTGAAATGAAATGTGCCGGTAATTATATCGATCTAATTTTTACTTAACTTAGTTTCAACTTTTGAACTTGAGTTCAACTGGGTAGGTACATGTACATCTCAAATTCTCAATCTCACCTGAACACAAGGTTCACCTTCGGTTTGTTAACTGGGGCCATATACCAGGCACGTGGCACCGGCACACAATGAAACAACAAGTTTGTAGTCATCTAATTCAAAATTAATATTTTTGATTAAATTAATATTTGCCTGATAACTTTTATAACTAAATTAAATTGACTAATATTAATTTGATAAGTACCCAGAAATTGAAATAATGTTTTTTGATTACTAAATTTTTTCAAAATAAATTTATAATAATACTCCTATACAATTTCACATGAATTAAAAAAAAAATTGATGAAAGAAAAAGAGAGAATATCACTTTTATTGAAAATTAGTGTATTTTAATTATCATTAATAAAAAGTGAGAGAATAAGTTAAAAATATAATTGGAAGATCAAATCTAAAGAACAAATAATTTTACATTATTTTGGGACGAATGAGTAAAATGTATTTTTAATTAAATTTTTAATCTCGTTTATTTTAAGAGTTTGTTGCGTAAAATAGAACATAAATATGATACAAAAAGATACCAACATGATAGATTTATCATATGTCACGTATTTGTTCCACTGGTTAAAAAAAATTACATGATAGTATTATTCTATCGTTTTATGTGTTTGATAATACCTCATATACCAACATGATAGACTTATCATATGTCATGTATTTGCTCCACACGTCAAAAAAATTACATGATAGTTAATTGTACTTGATCAGAAACAAATCAGTAATCTGTCACGCATCATAAGTTGTTGACTTCATTGGTGTTGTAGAGGAGAAAGGGGGTGTACCTGCAAGATGCTCTGATACTTAAGTGAGTAACAGAGTTTAGAAAGAACAAGTACAGAGAAAAGGTGTAGTGAATAAGATACATGACCCTCTAGTAAAAGAAAGTATTTATAATGTGCCCCCAGCGCAGGGTCAACGGTTAGATTGCATTGGGCCGGATTGTCAAACCCAACACAAGTAACTGTCAGGGCTTACGAGGCGTAGAGGAAGACCAGCATGTGGTCTTCGCCCTATATCAACTATCTTGTGATCTTCGCAAGGTGGGTTGACCAACTCTTTCGGAGGTGGGTATTTGGCTGATGACGTGTCCACGCGTGGGGGCACGTGGAGGACGTGGGGAAAGCGTGTGAGCTCTCCCTGTGCAAGATAATGCTCCGTCCGACTAGTGTGCCTTGTTGAGGCTTGTGCCTGACAGAGAGGACGTCAGTAATATTAATCTATGTTTTACGTAGTTTAATTTGGAATTTTCGTTTTAATTTTTCGATCGCATTTTTGGACAGTTTAAGCAATTTTAGTGGGTAAAATTTATTTCAAAATTTGACCAAATGTTGTATTTTTTTGAATTGTATATTTTTTGCTAATCACTTTGGTGTATTCATTTTTTTAGCACTTTGATACCAATCCAACTATTCATTTTTTATTGTTTTTATTTCAAGTTTTAATTAATAATCATTTTAATTAATTAAATTTTCATTTTTAGAATTTTATTTAAATAGTTTATATTATTGTATTACATTTATTTTTTTTATTTTTTTTTAATATTTAAAGTTTTGTAGTTACTCTTTTTATAGGAATACTTATTATTTAAGTTTAGGATTTAGTATTTTGTTTTTTTTTTTTTCAATTTTGATGAAGTCAGTACTGCATACTATTTTTCTAGCTACCACATACTTTCCGCATACACACTTTTGATATCCTTTCTTACTTGTATCCGCCATTTGCGTTTTACTAGATGCTCTCTTTCTCTTTTAATTTTTAAAAAATAAAAAAATAAAACAATATAATAAAGGGGAAAGGACAAAACTTACACGCACAATATCAGACACACTTCATGATAAAAAAAGAAAGATTACTTTCTTCTTCTTTAATAACACAACACTTTTCACATACTTTCTTTTTAAATTGAAAATAAGAGAACCGAACAAAAACAAAAAAGGCTTCCTTCTTGGACACACTTTTTCCTGCGCATGAACCCCTCAACCTTTCCATTGAAAAAGTTATGACATGCCTCTACTGCTATTACAGAAAAAACAAAAAAAACACAACACCACCCATAATACTTTTTTTTCACTTCACTCTCGCCATAAATCATCACCATCAAAATACTCCATACATCTACCATTCAAACACCTTAAAACACCACGTTGCCTTTCTTCAACTCTTTCCTCTTCCGCCTGTCAAAACCATTCATCTTAATAACACACCTCAAATTCTTTCATCTTCACGAACGACCCACTCTTCTTTACTATAATACACATACATCATATACTCCCTCTTCATGAAAAAGGCAAGGCATGAACACATTTCCCTCTTTTCATTTTTAATACAACACACGACATACAAAACATGCACACAGTAAACTCTCATCCACAAGGATTTGGCTTCAATCTTTCTCTTCGCCCGCTCATTACCCTTCTTTCCATCATATTTTCCTCAACTCATCATACAGATACTCCCTCCGCCTTCCTTGCTCTTCATCACTCTGTTGTCGCTCATTTCCGGCGTTAGCCACTGCTTCCAACCCTTCAACAATACAAACCCGCCACCGTCAAACACCTCCACGGCTCCTACGAAAACAAACTTCATATTTGTAACCGCATCGGGAATGCAAGGAGAAGAAGCGAGCAAGAGAACGCGAACATAGACGCGAGACTAAGAGAGTGTGAACAAAGGAAGTTGCAATCTGAAACAAAATTGGACGGAAGGGTTACGTACATGTGAAGCAAGGAAGAAGAAGGTATACATTCTACCTTTTGTTCTGTTTAAAAATAACATGTGTTGACTTTTTATTTTTTGTTATTTTATTTTTTTTTACCTTTCTTATTTCAATATTTTTTTATAGGATTTTTATGTTAAGTTAGATGGGTCTTAGGCCCATCTTATTTATTTTAAAGTTATTAGTGCTCACATTTTAAATTATTTTATTTATCATTTTTTCTTAACTTTTTTATTAAATGTTCTTTTTTATTTTGATTGTTTTAATTTTATTTTTAGTTCTAATTTGTGATATTTAGGATATACCAAAAAAAAAATACATTTTAACCTTTTATATTTCAATATTTTCCTTTTTTATTTAGTTTAATTATTTATTCATCAAATAATATAAAAAATGTAAAAATATACATTTATAATTGTTAATTAATTTAAATATTTTATTTAATATGGATTAGCTAAACTATTAGTTAACCTTTATTGAATATTTATATTTAAGTTAATTAATAATTTCTTTGTTGCGCTATTCGATTCCACGATTCTTTTGCTTTCTTGTTTTGGGCATGCTTTTCCTTGATGCTTTGTCTTGATTAATTGACGATATTTTGTCACGATGTTTTTCCGTGATTGTTTATTCTCTTTGTTTTATTTCACGATGCTTTGCCGCGAATGTCTGTTAGTTTACCACGATGTTTTGCCATGACTATTTGTTGCTTTACACGATGTTTTGTCGTGTTTGTTATTGATTTTACTTACTGTTGATTACCATGATGTTTTTCTATGTGTATTATGTGATATTTTATCTGTCTGACCATACGTGATGCTTTACTGTGTCTGTGTACTCTTGCTTGCTATTTACATGACGTTCTTCCATGTATATGTTGTTCTCTTTGATCCTTGTTGACTTAATCCAAGGGAAGGGACTGTACGTTGACTTATCATTATTGTGCATGTCCCTCATTTGTTTTTTTACCTATCTTATTTGTTTTTGGTTCTTAGAACATGGTAACTCGTAGTTCCACGAACTACAGACGCTCTGATTTCTCAAGTTACTCTTGGGAATACGTATGCACAAGGCCCTGATCCTTGGCGAGCAACCTTTTCTTTTTTCACTCTTTTTTTCTTTTTCACCCATAGTCTCCGAACTACGATTTCTCTGACTTTCTATTAAGGATACGTTGGTATAGGATTGTGAGATCCTAGCGAGCTACCTTTTTATTTTTACACCTTTTTTGTTTTCTTTGCCCATCTTTACCTTTAGCAAATAATTTTAGTCAAAACAAAAATATTTCAAGAGGTTCCTGTAGAGTACTACAGATGCTTAAGGTGCTAGTACCTTCCCTTAGTATAACCAACCCACGTATCTTTGATCTCTCTTTTGCTTAGCTTTATGCCTTGTTTTTTTGCTTAGCATTTTACTTAGGGTTTTTGTTCAATCTTTTCTCTCTTCCCTTGGATAAAATAAAAGTTTGGTGGTGATGTCTTATTATTGTGAGCTAAGTTAATCCTATAGCTTTGATATCCGATTCTCACCGCGGCAGAAAATGGCGAATTCACTAGGGAGAAATGTTCAGTGGATTGAGCCTATCTTGTTTGTATTTGTGTTTTTTTCTTATCTGTATTCTTATACATTTGTATATATTTGTATTGTTTGGGTTTTTCTGCATGCAGGGTTATGACCTTTGAGTGGTGAGATAAGTCCTAACCCAGACTTGAGTGCACTTATGATAGAATTATGGTATAATCAATAGTTAACTGTTGAGAGTAGTCCTAACATGATTAACATATGATATAACCATGCTTAGTGGAGGCCCATTTGGGATTGGTGATGTCTTACGAGTAGTCGTATTGGCATTACTTTTTCCGACCTGGGAGTCTGTGAAGCTGATGACCTTAGTATCCCTTCACCCCTCTAACCCTTTTTAGAATGTAGTGTAGTGATTATCCAGGTGTAGACCTATGATGGTTGTCATGTGATACTACACTCAGACGAGTTTATCTTGAGAATGTTATTAGCCCGCATGAGTAGTCGTGCAGGCCGATAATATCTGAAAGATTTATTGGTGACTCTAGGAACTTTGTTAGAATCCATTGTGCAGGTGTTTTACCCCTAGTACATACCCCAGGGTTGGTTCTTCACCCAGACTTCATGCTATGATTTTGAACCTTTGATCCTGCTATGTGTGATTTGCATCCTGTATTGCACCGCATTGCATATTATTTTCATTTTTTGCATTATTCATTGCATACCATCTATTTGTCAAGCCACTCATTTCCAGTTGTCTCTATCTTCCAGTTTCACCTGTCAGTCGTCAAGCTAATTCCTCGACATCGATACAGGACTAAAGCTAATTACAAACGAAGAATATCAAGCAAGAAGTGCATAATGCAGAGATCTGAATGGAGATCGATGATTTCAAATCAGGCATGACTAAGCTCACCGAGATGCTCCAAGTCCTGATTGCTAGAGGGGAACCACCTCAAAAGATTGCTATTAAGGAAGTTTTAAGTGTTGATCCTCCGCCTGTTCAGGTGCCACCTTCCACTTGACCAAAGTTCAGTTTATCTCATAACTACTCTCCACCTATTGCATCTACTACTATGATTGGTCAGACTGTCAAACCAGTTTTTCAAGCTCCAGTTTTTGCCGAGCCCAGGCATGTGGTCCACACTGTTACCCAGATTGCCCGAGCTTCCTTTGAGAACCCTCTCTATGAGTACAATGTTTCCAGTGCTTAAGGTGAATACTGTGAAGATTTTGTTGAGCCTGAGGCTGTCCGTGAACAGTTTCAGATCATAGATAAGAGACTCAAAGTAGTTGAGGGTACTGACTTCTTCAATATGGATGCAGACAACATGTGCTTAGTTTTTGGCCTTGTTATGCCTGCTAAGTTCAAAACTCCCGAGTTCATAAAGTACAAGGGTCACTCTTGCCCAAGAGCTTATACCAACAATCAGAAGCTGCTCATCCACTATTTTCAAGATAACTTGAGTGGAGCTTCACTCAAATGGTATATGAACCTTGAACAGAATAGTGTCCACTACTTCTAAGATCTTGCTAATGCTTTTATGAAACAGTACAAATATAATCTTGACATGGCTCCGGATCGTCTCCAGCTTCAGAACATGACCAAAAATGAGAAAGAGTCTTTTAAGGAATATGCTCAGTGGTGGAGAGAGTTAGCTTCTCAAGTTGAACCTCCTCTGGCGGAAAAGGAACTGACTGGAATGTTCATGTACAATTTGTCTCCATTCTATTGAGATAAGATGATTGGCAATGTTTCCTATACTTCACTAATTTGGTAACTATTGGCCAAAGACTCGAAGAAGGTTTCAAGAGCGGTAAAGTATCAAAGGTTGGCAAATCTTCCAACAGTGCAAAGAAATCTTATGGGAACTTCCAAAAGAAGAGAAAACATCAGACCAATGTTGTCATGAATGAAGTGAGAAGGCCTCGTCCTAGACCTCAGTATGTTGATCATCATGTTGTTGCTGCTGTTGCTGCTCCATGACTAGCTCAGGTTCCTCAACGTCCGGCTGTTGGACATAACTAGTACCGTAATAGGAATCAATTTGATTATATTCCTATGACGTATACTGAACTTTTTCCTGGTTTGGTTCAGCAAGGTTTGATTACCACAAGAACTCTACTTCCTCCTCCAAATCCTCTTCAAAATCCTCTTCCAACAGGATTCAGATTTGATCTCCACTGTGCATTCCATGAAGGCGATGCAGGCCATGACTTGGAAAATTGCTATGTACTGAAAGCCAGTGTGTGTGATCTAATTAAGGTCAGAATCCTTAGCTTTCAAGAATCAAATCCTAACATCAACAATAATCCTATTCCAACTCTTCAGAAGTGAAGCTTCAGTCAACTTCAGCAAACTATCTCCCTAAAAGCTAGTGTTTCAGATAGGACAACTCATCCTTGTTACTGATTATCACTAGGCCATGTTTCTTGTTGTTTGCATTTTCCTTTATTTTGTACTAGTTGTTTGCCTTCAAATTATGTTTATACTTTTTTAATTAATGAAATGAGCATTGCAACTTTTAATTCAATTCATGTTGTCCATTATTTACATCTTTATGCTTTCTTTTCAAAAAAATATTATATCTCTTTTCCATTTTTTTATTGTGCAAAGATTTGAGGAAGGATGATAAAAACGTATTATCCGTAATTGTTATCGGTATGCTTTCAATCAAACTCTGCTGACGATGTAAGGCATTGTTTCAATCCCCAAACATTGGATAAATAAGGAAGTTATTCCCTTGTCAACCCTTTCGAGCCTAGAAGTAGGAGTTTCTTTCTTTATAAAGAAAATCAAAATCTTAACCTTAGGATGGGTAGTTCTTAGTTAACTTGGTTGTATGTTCATGTAAGACCCCTCTCATATAAAGGTTGCAACCACAAGTTTTCCTTCGCACACAACAAGCAAGTGTCGAAGATGTCTTTCAAGTCAAAATCTGATGATGGTTCACCATAATCATTAAACTTGGAAGTCACTCTCTTTCCTTCTCAAAAACAAAAAGAGAAAATAGAAATCAAAAGAAAAGCCTGCTAAGTCAAAATCTATGAAGGAGACTTAGGCAAATTTGGGGCATCCTGCTGACTGTAAGTTTTGAAATAAATAGTTCAGGAAAAAGCAAGGGATAATAAAAGAGGAGATCTTTAAATCCTTCATCCTGAAAATTCTCAATGCAAAAACAACCAAATGTAGTAAGGAATCAATGACTGTCATCTCAGGGTCCCTTAACTTCTGAACCATCATTGCTACCATCAGTGCAATTCCTAACCTATAGGAAACTGAGTGCATTAGTCTAAGTTTACTGAGCGTAGGGATGAAGATCATCATGAAGATTGGGTGGGTTATAAATAAACTTTGAGCCTTTATTCTTTGTTTCATAAACCATGAACCATGCCACGTTACAACCTTCGAAATACCTAACTGAAACAAGGTTATTTTGAAAGAATACTACAACAAGGTTGCGTAAACTGACTCCAAAAAGATCTTTGCAAATCATTTATTTTAGCATCACACTTGTGCTTTACCTTTCACTTTTAAATGTCTTGAACCGCCGCGTTATGACATGTAACTCTTATACTTTTCATCTTTCAAAAAAGATTTTGATTTCAAAAGTTGCATGAACTTTGCATCTACCATGTTTATACAAATACTTTTGTTTGCAGACTAGCTTTCCTCTCAAGGAATTTTCAAGCAGTTGAGAAACTTGGTCGGTGATCCTATCAGGGGCAAGTCTTTCTCATAATTGGTTTATACATAAGATTTTCAAAACTCAGACTGAGGCAAGCTTTCCAAGAGCGTAGTAAAGCAATCATTTATAGAATCAGACAAGTTAAAGCAATGATCAGTTCATCTACAATAATTAGCTAATCTGGGGAGATTTACTTTAAGAATCCCCAAGCAGCTCTCCATTCTTCCTCCAAGGATAAACTTGATACATTTTACTAGTGTGGCAGAGAGGCGCTCAATAGTAGCATCTTTAATCCACAAGTAGAATGGCAGTGATATCTAGGTTGAGGAATCAGTCTTCCAATCTCATCTTCTCACCAAAAGATTCGAGCCATGTCGTCAAAATCTTCATTTGCATTTGATCATACATCATATCAAAATTCATATACATATGCATAGCAGGAGTGTTTCATTCTTATTTGCATTTCTCCCTAGGTCATGTTGTCATCATGTTTTACCTTGCGGTTAAAGTCCAACTCACTTGGCACAGATAATGACGTGTCTATCTGACGTTCTTCCAGATATGACATTTCTTATCCGATTTTTTTTTAATATGTTTGTTCCTCTTTTCATATAATGCCATTCTTGAGTGTCACATATGTTTATCTATCTGATGTTTTCCCAGATTGAGTCTTTTGTTCGGATGTTCTTCCAGAACCTATCTGAAGTTTTTCTAGATGTTCCTTTTTTATTCTAATGCTTTTCTAGAATCTATCTGAGGTTTTACCGGATATGTTTGTCTCTCTGATGTTTTACCAAATCGAATCTTTTGTTTTGATGTTTTTCCAGAACCTATTTGATGTTTTTCAGATGTTCCTTTTAATTCTGACGCTTTTCCATAATCTATCTGAGGTTTTACCAGATATGTTTGTCTCTCTGATGTTTTATCAGATTGAGTCTTTAGTTCTAATGTTCTTCCAAAACCTATCTGATGTTTTTCCAGATATTCCTTTAATTATAATTCCTTTCCAGAATTTGTTTCACTCCCTAGTGAGTTTCTAGATATACCTTTGTAATTCTGATGCATTCCCAGAGTTTCATTTCTTTCACTGTCTGATGTTTTTTAGATGTGTCCTTTGTTCTGATGTTCTTCCAGAACTCCTTTGTACCTATCTGATGCTCTTTCAAATGTATTTTTATTCTGATGTTCTTCCAGAACTCCCTTGTGTCTATCTGATGTTCTTCCAGATACAACTTTGCGTCTGATGTTTTTCCATATGTGTCATTTGTTCTGATATTTTTTCAGAACCCTCGTGTCTATCTGACGCTCTTCTGGATATGATTGTGCCTATCTGATGTTCTTCCAGATATGATGTTGCTTATCTGACGTTCTTCTAGATATGTCTTCAAAATCTTTTCCCGTATATTTAATGCTTTTCTAAATGTTTCGGATGTATCTTCAAAATCTTTGTCTTCATCTAATGCTCTTCTAGATGTCTTCAATTTGTTTCTGACTTTGGTTAACAGTTGTTGAATATTTTCAAGTCTGTTTCCGTTCTTCATCCAATGTTTTTCTGGATGTGTTATGGAGTTTATTCGATTGTTTTTTCGAATATCTCTTATGTGTTCCAGAGATTATTCAACACTCTTCTGAATATCTTTGATATTTTCCAGACCCACTCAATGCTTTTCTAAATGTCTCTGATGTTTGTTGTATTTTACAGAGTTTATTCAATGCTCTTATAAATGCCTCTGGTGTCTGCTGGAACATCTCTAATGTATTTCTCTGAATTCTCCTCGCCTCATTCAACGATCTTTTGAATGATGTGACTCTTTTCCATCCAATTTGTTTCTTGGATGATGATTGTTGATTCCCCAGTAGAGCTTATTCAATACTATTCTAAATATCTCCATTTGTTTCCCTATTTATCTCTTATGTCTGTCTATGTTCCAAATTTGCATTTAACGTTCTTCTGAATGTCTTTGATGGTTGTTCTTTTCCAAAATTTTGTTCAATGCATTTCTGATAAAACCTCTAATGACCATAACTCTTTCTCCAGTAAAGTTGCTTCTGATTTTTGGATGTTTATGTTATTCCCTAGTAAAGTTGCTTATTCTTTCTGGATGTTTATGTTATTCCACAACAAAGTTGAATGCTTTCTTGGAATTCTCTGTTATATTCTCAAATTTCTGGTCTCATTTTGCATTTAATGCTCTTCTAGATGTCTCTGATTTATGTGTTCCTTTCAGCATCTGATGCTCTCCCAGATATTTATATCTCAGTTCAGGGTTTGTCCATCTCTTTCCAAGTATACCGGATACTCTTTGTCACCTTGACGAGTTTCCATAATATCTTGTTTTCCTCACTTGTGTCTGTCTGTTGTTTATACCTCTATGGTTTCCCCTTTGTCCTTAGTAGTTTATCTTCTGTTGGTTTCATTTCTCCACACAGAACCTTTGTATTGCATATCATATCATATCATAAGCATTTTTGTGGCATCTTAGGGTAAAAAACTGCACATGTTTGTATTTAAGTCCCTTCGATCTTGTCGAGATGAAGATTTCAATCTTCACATCTCCGAATTGAAGAAACTTAAATTGGGTCATCTATCATACCCTAATTTTTGTCTCTAAGATTCCACGAATTTTTGCATCATCTACATAGCATATCATGTCTGTCATCTTGCATAATACCCAATTTATCAGCTGTAGTAAACTTATTGAATTTACAGTCGATTCGGTCAAACCAAAAGTCAACTATGCGTAAAATCACTGGACGGGGAATTTTAAAATCGAGTCCGCAAACATCCATAATATTAATCTACGTTTTACGTAATTTAATCTGACGTGTTTGTTTTAATTTTTCGATCACTTTTCGGTCGCATTATTGGATAGTCTAGGCCATTTAATGGGTAAAATTTATTTCAAAATTTGACCAAACACTGTATTTTTCTGAATTGTATATTTTTTGCTGATCACTTTAGTGTATTCATTTTTTTAGCACTTTAATACCGGTCCAACTATTCGCTTTTTACTGTTTTTATTTCAATTTTTAATTAATAATCATTTTAATTAATTAGATTTTCATTTTTAGAATTTTATTTAAATAATTTGTTTTATTGTATTACATTTATCTTTTTTTATTTATTTTAATATTTAAAATTTTGTAGTTACTCTTTTTATAGGAATACTTATTATTTAAGTTTAGGATTTAGTATTTTGTTTTTTTTTTTTCAATTTTTATGAAGCCAATACTGCATACTATTTTTCTAGCTGCCACATATTTCCAACATACACACTTTTGATATCCTTTCCTACTTGTACCCACCACCTGCTTTTTACTAGATGCTCTCTTTCTCTTTTAATTTTTAAAAAATAAAAAAAATAAAACAATATAATAAAGGGGAAAGGATAAAACTTACACGCACAGTACCAGACACGCTTCATGATAAAAAAGAGAGATTACTTTCTTCTTCTTTAATAACACAACATTTTTCACATACTTTCTTTTTAAATTGAAAATAAGAGAACCGAAAAAAACAAAAAAAAACTTCCTTCTTGGACACATTTTTCCCTGCGAATGAACCCCTCAACCTTTCTATTGAAAAAAATAATGACATATCTCTACAGCTATTATAGAAAAACAAAAAAACACAACACCACTCATAATACTTTTTTCACTCCACTCACCTTTTACACTACTACAACCACTTTTCCTTTTCACATCCTACTTCACTCTCGCCATAACTCATCGCCATCAAAATACTCCATACATCTACCATTCAAACACCTTAAAACACCATGCTGTCTTTCTTCAACTCCTTCCTCTTCCGCCTGTCAAAGCCATTCATCTTAATAACACACCTCAAATTCTTTCATCTTCACGAACGATCCACTATTCTTTACTACAATACACATACATCATATACTCCCTCTTCATGAAAAAGGAAAGGCATGAACACATTTCCCTCTTTTCATTTTTAATACAACACACAACATACAAAACACCTGCATAGTAAACTTTCACCCACAAGGATTTGGCTTCAATATTTCTCTTCGCCCCTCATCACCCTCCTTTCCATCATATTTTCCTCAACTCACCATACGAATAATCCCCCCGCCTTCCTTACTCTTCATCACTCCACTATCGCTCATTTCTGGCGTTAACCACTGCTTCCAACCCTTCAACAATACAAACCCGCCACTGACAAACACCTCCATGACTCCTACGGAAACAAACTTCATATTTGCAACCGCGTCGAGAATGCAAGGAGAAGAAGCAAGCAAGATAACGCAAACATAGATGCGAGACCAAGAGAGTACGAACGAAGGAAGTTACAAACTGAAATGAAGTCGGACAGAGGGGTTACGCACTTGTGAAGCAAGGAAGAAGAAGGTATACATTCTATCTTTTGTTCTGTTTTAAAAATAACATGTACTGACTTCTTGTTTTTTGTTATTTTATTTATTTTTACCTTTCTTTGGGTCTTAGGCCCATCTTATTTATTTTTAACTTATTAATGTTCACATTTTTTATTATTTTATTTATTATTTTTTCTTAACTTTTTTATTAAATGTTGATTTCTATTTTGATTATTTTGATTTTATTTTTAGTTCTAATTTGTGATATATAGGATATACCCAAAAAAAGACATTTTAACCTTTTATATTTTAATATTTTCCTTTTTTCTTTAGTTTAATTATTTATTCATCAAATAATATAAAAAATGTAAAAATATACATTTCTAATTGTTAATTAATTAAAACAATTTATTTAATATGGATTAGCTAAACTATTAATTAACCTTTATTGAATATTTATATTTAAGTTAATTAATAATTTCTTTGTTACCCGATTCGATTCCACGATTCTTTTGCTTTTTTGTTTTGGGCCTGCTTTTTCTTGATTTATTCTTGATATTTTGTCTTGATTAATTGATGATATTTTGTCACGATGTTTTTCCGTGATTGTTTATTCTCTTTGTTTTATTTTACGATGCTTTGCCGCGAACGTCTGTTAGTTTACCACGATGTGTTGCCGTGACTGTTTGTTGCTTTACACGATGCTTTGTCGTGCCTGTTGTTGATTTTACTTGCTGTTTATTACCATGATGTTTTTCCATGTGTATTCTGTGATATTTTATCTGTATGACCATACATAATGCTTTTCCATGTACTGTGTCTGTGTATTCTTGCTTGCCATTTGCATGACGTTCTTCCATGTATATGTTGCTCTTTTCGATCCTTGTTGACTTAATCCAAGTGAAGGGACTGTATGTAGACTTATCTTCATTGTGCATGACCCTCGTATGTTTTTTTACCTATCTTATTTGTTCTTGGTTCTTAGAACCTGATAACTCGTAGTTCCACGAACTACGAACGCTCTGATTTTTCAAGTTCCTCTTGATAATACGTAGCACAAGGCCCTGATCCTTGGCGAGCAACCTTTTTTTTTTCACTCTTTTTTTCTTTTTTACCCATAGTCTCCGAACTACGATTGCTTTGACTCCCTATTAAGGATACGTAGGCATATGATTGCGAGATCCTAGCGAGCTACCTTTTTCTTTTTCCACCATTTCTTTTTTCTTTGCCCATCCTTACCTTTAGCAAATAATTTTAGCTAAAACAAAAATATTTCAAGAGGTTCATGTAGAGTACTACAGATGTTTAGGATGTTAGTACCTTCCCTTAGTATAACCAACCCACGTACCTTTGATCTCTCTTTTGCTTAGCTTTAGACCTTGCTTTTTTTGCTTAGTATTTTATTTATGGTTTTTGTTCAATCTTTTCTTCCTTCCCTTGGATAAAATAAAAGTTTGGTGGTGATATCTTATTATTGTGAGTCAAGATGATCTTATAGCTTTTGTATCCGATTCTCACCGCGATATAGTGGCATGTACTCTAAGCATGCGCCAACATGCATGACGCTTGTGTACAACAACTGCATGCATGCGCCATTCATATTGGCTAATCCTCTTGCCAGCTAATTTTTTTTGTTTGAAGCTTGGTTAGTTTTGTATTTTGTTTGAAATTATGGTTATTTTAGAAAATTATTTGAAAAAGATGGTTACTTTATCAAAAAAAAATCGAAAGTAGATGTAAGACTTATAGTAGAAAAATTGTGCAACTATTGCTCTACCTAAATATGTAAGTTAATAAAAAAGAGTTTGAGGAAGATAAAGCTTTACAAATCTCTCATTTGTGCCTTAGCTGCTAGTGAATAAGGTTTGGTAACATATAAGCTTTGATCACCCAGGGATAGTCCGATACAATCATTAATTCAGTTTTATTATGGTCCATAGCAATTTCAGTTGCTATGAGAAGAAGAGTAGGGAATTGAGCCAAGAAGGAATTTTCCCACCTCAAAAGATCGATAAATGCAAAGAGAAAGTTAGATGAGTTATTTATGAATATGTCATCCCACACAAAAGTTTGATTACTTCACAAAAAAAAATCACATCACAGTTGAATTTTGGTCCATTTGTTCTAGAGAGGATGCAAAAGAACTTCAATGATTTTAGGACCTTTAGGAGGGTGAAAAGAAAAGTCAAAATCTTTCAATATTTTGAAGTCATCCATGAAGTTTCTAGAGGAAAGGTTGAAGTAAGTTCATGTTAGCATGATTTGAGCAAGAATATGAGACCAGTAACATGTGTATGAGTTGATGAACTTTGACTATCCATGTTTCTAGAAGACCAAATGGTATTGATGATATCATTGATAGTTGGCTTCAAGAGTAAGGTACTAAAAAGGATCAACATCTCACAAAAGGTCCACGTGTCTTCAAGGGAATTGAAGTGAAAGTTTGAGTCAATTCTAGCTCTAAGCCAAGGCCAATATTTTATAGAATAATTACATTCAAATAAAATATGGAAAGTATACTTTTTAGAAGATTTGCACAGACTACACATGGAAGTTAAATGACATCATGTAGATTGGAGTGACTCATAAGTAAAAAAAAAAATTGTTCTACATCATTGATGACCATCTTAGGAACATATGGACCATTTTAAACAGCATTCCAAATATCACTTCTTGTGCCTCAAGATACGCTAGCATGCAGATTTTTTTGAAAATAATAATATTCTCTGATGAAACAGGGAGGTTTGTTACTTCTGCAACCATCTATAAAACTCGGATTAGTGGAAGTCATCTTTATGGATGAGGATCAAGTTACCTTAACCAACTCTGATGCCAATTATTAGTATTGAGTGTGCAACCTAAAAGGGGGTGAATTAGGTTTAGAGATATTTCTAGAGATTTTAGGAACTTTTTTAGATTCTTTAAAGTTTATGGCAATGATGAACAAATGAAGATAAAAATGCAATAAAGTAAAATGCAGTAAATTAAAAGACATGGAGAATTATACTAGTTCCCCTTTCCAATCAAGGATGCATCTAGTCCCCTCACACCTTGTGAGAGATTTTCACTATTGTTGGATCTTTGTACAAACCTTATGCCAAGACTTCTTCTACAATCTTCTAACAACACCAAAAAATATGGTGTAACTTTAATCACCGTGATTCAAAGAACTTTTTCAACAAATAGAAAGACAACTCTTCCTATTTGCAAACACCTGTAGAAAGTACAACCACTTTTCTTATAAATAAAATTACCACACACTTGGTGAAAAATACAGCAAATAGATGAAATATTATACAGACAAACTTTGTAGCAGACTTGATCCAATTGAGATTTTAATACTTTTATGATATATGAAAATTAAATCTTCTCCTTCAATAAAAAAAATCAAGATGATATAAATATTTAAGTGTTCAAGTGTTTTCTCTAAACTTTTTCACATTAAAATGAAAATTATGCAGTAAAAATCAGTTAAATATTACAGACACTTGAAAAACAAAAAATTATTCATGAAAAAGGTGATTTTGAATTTGAAAAATTCTTTTATTTATAATGTACCAAATACCTCTTAAAAAACAGAAACAATGGTTGAAAAATACTCATGAAATCATGCAATAATGTGGAAAAGTTTCATGACCATTTGAGATGAAGAGGTATGGTAATGGTTCAACATATTTTCAAAAAAATACAGATGACAATCGATTGCTGTATCATGAAAATCGATTTCTCATTCCATAACTTTCAAAAGTATTGAAAAATACACAATGACAATCAATTGCTTCAGAATGACAATTGATTGTCATGCTCAAAATTTCCATAATTTGCTTCGCAGAGGTTTTGAGCAATCAATTCCTCCAATATGACAATCAATTGCTTTTCAATGAAAAAAAATACAATTTTTACTAAGTTAAAAGATGAAACATAAACCAATGCATGCCTAAAAATTTATGATTAATTATAAAAGCACCTAAAGCTTATAACAACTCAATTGCATAATGTACCTTGGTCTAAGATCTAATTCAATTGAAATCTAAAAATTTATGCAAATTTAATACTTTGATTTCAATCGTTATCTTCTTTGATTTTTCTTTTAAGATAACATATGTCTTCTTCAAAGTCAAGTTAAGAAGGATATATGGACATATTTTCTTCACAACTTCTACAGTGTATAATCACTTGTTCCATAGTCATGAACCAAATAAATACCGCGAACATTTTTTCTAATAACATATTCACCAAATCCATAGAAAGACATATCCTGAAAAAATATTTAACACTTATCTCAATAATGAAAACTCAGTACAGAAAAAAAATATAAATATATAACTCTTATCCTCAATCTAATCAAATACCAAATATCTACAAGTAACATTAGCATGAGTCAACCATTTTACATATGAATGTTGAAACACTAAACTGGATGACTAATAAGAATATTGTTGTTGCACTGTTGATGGAGTCATTAAGAAATCATCTTTTTTTTCAAGACGCGTTGGAATAATGTATCTATTCTGAGGGACACAATGTGGCAAATGGACATCTTTTCCAAATATGTCCTTCAAGCACTAAATCTCAATTTATAAAATTTGTTCAATCCACTCACCCACTCCAACCTCGTGTGAAATACAAAAAATTATCTTTACGTTGTACAAATAGTTAAAACTCATTAAGGTTTTTGTCAATTAAAGTGAAGAAATCTAGAACCATATTTTCAAAATCTTTAGTAAAAAGATATCGAAGTTGAGAGGTTACCTATTGAAAAGAACAAAACGTAGACAAATGTTATGATTGTTACAGTAACAAAAAAACTTAAAAAATTTTATGAGAAAACAATAAAGATAATTAAGAGAGTGAGATACCTCATTAGAATAGTCAAAATGAAGTGAAAATGGGAGAGATATAGGATATGTCTTACATATTTATAATAACGGATGTCCATAATGAATAGATTAGTGGGATTGAGATGCGTGAGAAGTAGTTGGATGTTTTGTAATGACTTTGGTAGAAGAAAATATCATTTAATGTTATGAGAGGTGATATGGGCAATGGTTTTGGAGGAAAAAAATTAAATTTAAGACTAGACTAACTTAATAAGATTTATATATAAGAGAAAAGATATTCCTTCCACTTCATTCCCCTTCAAAAGTTTGATTGTTTTTGTTGCTGGATGCTTTAAAATACATTCTCAAGCATGAGGGGAGATTGGGTGATAAGTCCAAGCTTTTGAGATTAACATTAATTTTGGTAAAACTAACTTGACAGCAAGATGCTGGACAAGATGTCTTAACATGAAGAACAGACTAAAGAACAAGATATCCTATCATGATGATTTGACATCTTTGTCTGTTACTTTGAAGTTTTGATACTTCTAATTTATTTCCAAATTTCAGAATATTGTGAGAACATTTGTTTATCCTAGGTGGCGTTCAAGATTGAGGAATCAGAGATTTTGTTTGAATTTGAAGATGTCGTTTTCTAAGTGTGGAGATATTTTAGAAAACTTTGGATTGAAGAAACTATTCTTGAAGAGAATAAGTTGCAGATCCTATGTAACAGAATTGCTGTGTTTTTTAAGCTCAAATCCAATCTAGTTTATGCTTATGAATAGGATGGATTTAACCTAATCAAAGTGTGGAACATACATTGTTGCTTAGTGAGTTTTAGGGTTTGTGTACTTGTGAGCCTCTCTTGTATCGTGTTGATACTGGAGTTGGACTGTTTGCATTGAGTTGTAATTTTTGTCACTATTGTGATTGAAAGGGAAAGAGTCTCAAACCTAGGAAATTCTTAGGTAGAAATTAAGCACGAGTAGTGATTAAGTGATAAATTATAAATCGGAGGTTGTTTAACTTAAAATTAATACTATCTATTGGATTTCATTCCTGGCTTGGTAGCCCCCAGACGTAGGTGTTGTTGTACACCAAATTAGGTTAACAATTATTGTGTGTTTGTTTACTTTCTGCAATTTTTATTGTGCTCCTTCTTGTCACTGTGTTTAAAGCAGAGATAAAGTGTCTCGACATCTCTTAGTACATCTGAGATCTGCATACCAGAATTTCAATTGGTATCAGAGCAGACATCGTGCTTTGTATCTGGGTGAGATTCAAGGAAGTTACTTTCTGGTGCAATGGACAAGGAAGGATGAATGTTGAACAGACAACCCATCCTTGATGGATCCAATTATGAATATTGGAAAGTGCGCATGGTGACCTTTATTAAGTCCTGGATGGTAAAGCTGGGAAATTTGTGGTCAAAGGATGGGATCCACCAAAGGCTAAAGATCAGGAAGGTAAGATTATTGATATGATAACGCCCGAGGAAGACTGGGATGATGAAGATGACAAGCTAGCTTAGGGTAATTTTAAAGCATTGAATGCCTTATTCAATGGAGTGGACAAGAACATCTTCGGATTGGTAAAGAATTGTATTGTTGCCAAAGATGCTTGGGAGACTTTGAAGACTGTTCATGAAGGAACCTCTAGGGTGAAATCATCAAGACTTCAACTTCTTACAACCAAGTTAGAGAATTTGAAGATGAAGGAGGATGAAAGTATTTAAGACTTTCACATGAACATTATTGATATAGCCAATAATTCAAGTGATCTAGGAGAAAAGATTCCAGAAGCTAAGTTGGTCCAAAAATCCTAAGATCTCTTCCAAAAAAATTGACATGAAGGTGACTGCCATTGAAGAAACCCAAGACATAAACACCATGAAGGTGGATGAACTCATGGGATCTTTTCAGACTTTTGAATTGGTAATCGGTGAGAAATCTGAAAAGAAGAAAAACATAGCCTTGGTGTCTAATCAAGTTGAATGTGATCCAAATTCCAATGAAAAATTTTCTAAGGCTGTTGTGCTTCTTGAAAAACAGTATAACCAACTGTTGAGAAAGATGGACGAGAAGTCAAGATCAAATGTTAAGACTCAGTCATCAACATCAATAGAATGGATGATTTGGAAGAAGAACCAATAATGATAAGAAATCTAACAAAGGCAAGGGAATCCAATGCTATAAATGTGAAGAGTTTGGACACACAAAAGCTGAGTGCCCTACCTTTCTCAAGAAGGAGAAGAAAGGCTTGTCTGCATCTTAGTCTGAAGATGATTCTTCAAGTGAAGGAGAATCTGCTAAACAAGTTTCTGCTCTTACTAGAGTATATAATTCTGATAAAGAATCAGATGGCGAAGAACTCACTTTTGATGAATTAGCTGCCTCGTACAAGGATTTGTGCATCAGAAGTGCAGAAGTGTGTAAATTAGGAAAGGATTAACAAAATATTATTGTTCAACTTCATGATGAAAGATTGAAGCATTTGGTTGTCATCTCTTACCTAGAGGATGAAGTTTTATTGATCAACTCTAAACTTGACAATATGAATAAATTTGTAAGAATGCTCAATAGCAGTTCTGATGTGCTGGATGAAATTCTTCAATCATGAAGGAATGCTGGAAATGTTAGATGGCTCGGTTATACTGATCAAGTTGAGAATAAAGGAAAAGGGTTTGCCATAAATTCTGCTCAACCCAAAAGAAAGCAGAATCGAAAGATGTCAAGTAAGATGTCCCAACATCAACAAACACATTAGAAGAATTCCTCAGGAATAAAGAACCAAGACTAGAAATGTCATCATTGTGGTAAGTTTGGCCACATAAAATCTTACTGCTACAAGCTACATGGTTACCCCAAATATGCGACTCATTCTAGAAGGAAAGAGGCTGTTGTTAAAATAAAGAAGATGTAGATCCCTAAAAATGGAACTGTTGGTCTCATAGCACACACCTCTCTAAGAACTTCTGCTAGAGAAGACTAGTATTTTGATAGTTGTTGTTCTAGACACATGACTGGTGTCAAGAAATTTTTGGTGGATATTAAACCACATTCCACTAGCTATGTCACCTTTGGAGATTGATCAAAAGGTGAAATAAGGGGTGTTGGAAAGCTGGACTATACTGGGCAACCTAGTCTTGATAAGGTGTTGTTTGTCAAAGGGATGACTGCTAATTTGATAAGTATTAGTCAACTATGTGACCAAGGTCTCAAGGTTGACTTTACTAAATTTGAGTGTCAGGTAACAAATGATAAAGATGAAGTTATCATAAAGGGAGTCAGATCTAAAGATAATTGTTACTTGTGGGCTCCTCTAGAAATAAAGTGTTTTTCCATCTGCTTGATGTCAAAAGAAGATGAGGTGAAGATGTGGTATCATAAACTTGGCCATTTACACTTGAAGGGAATGAAGGAAGTCTTGTCAAAGGAAGCTGTCAGAGGTAGTCCTAATATGAAAATAGATGAAGGAAGAGTCTGTGGTGAATGTCAAATTGGAAAGCAAACAAGGATGTCACATAAAAAGCTTCAAAATATAACCACTTCAAAAATTATGGAGCTACTTCATATGTACTTGATGGGACCTATGCAGGTTGGAAGTCTTGGAGGAAAAATGTATGCTTATATTGTAGTTGATGACTTCTCAAGATTCACCTGGTTGAATATCATCAAAGAGAAGTCTGAGGTGTTTAAGTGTTCAAAGAACTTTGTCAAAAACTTCAAAGAGAGAAGGATTGTGGCATAGTTAGAATTAGAAGTGACCATGAGAAGGAATTTGAAAACATCAACTTTGATGATTTCTGTTCCTTTGAAGGAATTAGTCATGAGTTCCTTCACCCATCACTCTTCAACAGAATGGTGTGGTTGAGAGAAAGAATAGGACAATTCAAGAATGTGCAAGGGTCATACTTCATGCCAAGAAACTTCCATATCATTTTTGGGCTGAAGCCATGAATATTTCTTGTTATATCTTGAATAGAGTAACCATCAGATCTGGCACATCTGCTATTTTATATGAGCTAAGGAAGAAAGCCAACTGTGAAGTAATTCCATGTCTTTGGAAGCAACGTTACATTTTGACTGACCGTGAGCAAAGGAGAAATATGGATCCTAAAATTGATGAAGGAATCTTTCTGGGATACTCTACAAATAGTAGAGCCTATAGAGTAATCAACTCCAGAACTAATGTTGTGTTGGAATCTATAAATGTTGTGGTTGATGACTCAACTACAGAAGTTGCTGTCATAAATGATATTGGAACATTCTTTATCATGAGTTATGTTTCTGAAGATGTCACCGAAGATGTTAGAACATTGCATGATGTTCTTGAAGATGCTGCAGACTTTGTTAATCCTAAACCTGTAGAGACTGAGACAGTAGACAAGGGACCCTCCATCAGAATTTAGAAATATCATCCTAAGGAGCTTATAATAGGAGATTCTAATGGTGGAAGAATGACCAGATCAAGAGAAGTTGTTACTGGTGCTTGCTTTGTCTCAAAATTGAAGCCCAAGAATGTCAAGGAGGCCTTGATTGATGAATTTTGGATCAATGCTATGTAAGAGGAACTGTAGTAGTTCAAAAGGCATAAGGACTGGGATCTTGTGCCAATACCTTAAGGGTCAAATGGTATTGGTACAAGATGGGTGTTTAAAAACAAGTCTGATGAGCAAGGTGTGATTACCAGAAACAAGGCTAGACTTGTTGCTCAAGGGTACACTCAAATTTAAGGGTAGACTTTGATGGAACTTTTGCTCCTGTTGCTAGGATGGAGGCTGTTAGATTGTTACTTGGAGTGGCTTGTTTGTTGAAATTCAAGCTGTTTCAAATGGATGTTAAGAGTGCCTTTCTAAGTGGATACTTGAATGAAGAAGTATATGTGGAACAATCAAAAGGATTTATTGATCCTACATTTCCAGATCATGTGTTTAAATTAAATAAGGCCTTGTATGGATACAAAAAAGGTATGAGAGGCTAACTGAGAGGCTAAATGAGTTCCTCATTAACCATGGATACAAAAAAGGTGGAATTGATAAAACTCTCTTTGTTAAAGAGAAGGATGGCAAACTCATGATAGCTCAAATCTATGTAGATGATATTGTGTTTGGAGGGATGTTAGATGAGATAGTTCAACATTTTATCAAGCAAATTAAATCTGAGTTTGCGATGAATTTGGCGGGTGAGTTAACCTACTTTCTTGGTCTCCAAGTCAAACAGATGGAAGACTCCTTATTTATTTGTCAAGGGAAATATGCAAAGAGTATTGTGAAGAAGTTTGGTTTGGAGAATGCTAGCCACAAAAGGACTCCTGCTCCTACACACTTGAAGTTGTCTAAGGATGAAAAGGGTGTTAGTCTTGATCAGAGTTTGTATAGAAGCATGATTGGGAGTTTTCTATACCTTACTGCATGCAGGCCTAACATAACTTTTGCTATTGGAGTTTGTGTTAGATATCAAGTTGAACCTAAAGTCAGTCATATCAAATCAAGTCAAAAGGATTTTGAAGTATGTGAATGGTACATGTGACTATGGTCTGTTGTATTCTCATAATTATAATTCCATGTTGATGGGATATTGTGATGCTGATTGGGCTGGTAGTGCTGATGATAGGAAGAGCACCTCTGGAGGATGTTTCTTTTTGGGAAACAACTTGATTTCATGGTTAAGTAAGAAGTAGAATTGTGTTTCTCTATCTACTGCTAAGGCTGAGTACATAGTAGCAGGTAGCAGTTGTTCTCAAATGATATGGATGAAGCAAATGCTGACTGAGTATAATGTCACACAAGATGTCATGACATTATTCTGTGATAACTTGAGTGCCATCAATATTTCAAAGAATCCTATTCAGTACAGTAGAACCAAACATATTAACATCAGACATCATTTCATTAGAAATATTATGGAAGACAAAGTTATAACATTGGAGCATGTTTCCACAGAGAATAAGCTAGCTGACATCTTTACTAAAGCTTTAGATGCTAATCATTTTGAGGTGTTGAGGGGTAAACTTGGTATTTTCCTGTCTAAAGATTTATAGTAGTTAATTTGGTGTGGGAATACTATTCGAGTGAGTGTATGTGTGTTCCCACCAAATTAAGAGAGGTTTTCAAAGCCAACTCTCATTTGTAGCATAATTCTTCAACAATATACTGGTATTTTGATGAATGATGATAAAGTCATGAAAATGGGGTCTCCTTTGACTTTGCATCATAAATTATTTGCTAGTGATCATGTCCAAGACATTGTCACATCAAATGTTGTTGCTGATGAGGCTACTGAAGACGATGTCTGTTAGTAGTATTTATTTTTTTGTGGTTATGTTTTGTAAGGGCTAAATGCCCAAGATATTTTTGGCACTTCATGTGCTTGATCTGTACTTTAAACTCTTGTTCTGCTTGTGTTAATGTTTGGTTGTTTACTTATTTAACTACCTTTTTCATATTATGGCTAAAAAGAGAGAGTAATACTAACTTAACTAACCACTGCTAACCACTGGCTGTTGTTGAAGGGGAGAGTGTTAACCACTTGCTATAGAAGAAGGAACTAATTGAGGGGGAGAATAAGTTGCAGATTCTCTGTAACAGAATTGCTGTATTTTTGAAGCTCAAATCCAGTCTAGTTTATGGTTATAAATTAGAGGAATTTAACCTAATCAAAGTGTGGAAATACGTTGTTGCTTAGTGACTTTTAGAGTTTTTGTATTTGTGAGCCTTTCTTGTATCGTGTTGATACTAGAGTTGAACTGTTTGCATTGAGTTGTAATTTCTGTCACTGTTGTGATTGAAAGGGCATTGAGAAGGGTCCCTGACTTGGTAGCCCCCAGACGTAGGTGTTGTTGTACACCGAACTGGGCTAACAATTACTGTGTGTTTGTTTACTTTCTGAAATTTTTATTGTGCTCCTTGTTTTCATTGTGTTTAGGACATCTGAGATTGCATACCAGAATTTCATTGGGGATCAATTATCCTATTTTAAAATTTAGTTTTTAATTAGTCTATTTTCCTATTTTTTATTATTTCAATTACAATATGAAGCTTTTGTAGCACTCCTTTAGTTGTGTTAAAGATGTCATCACGAGGGGAAAGCATACACATTGGGTCAAATATTCGCCTAAAAGTCAAAGACTCACTCAAACAAGTGAGAGAGACACCACATATTCACCCCAAAACTTAAGGTGATAGGTGTATGGATCCTCTTACTTATAAAGTGTTTAACCTCCATTTTTCTAAGTAATGTGAGACTTAGAACTCATATTGAATTCTCAATACAACTCACACTTGTTTCTCAACAATCTCCCCCTCAAGTGTGAGTCCATCCACTCAGCTTCCCCTTAAGTGAAAGTTCTTTCATCCACATGCTTGTACCGCCGTTGAGAGACATCATTATCTCATCATGGACAATTCAACGAAACATGCCGCCTGACCAACATGTCAGGAAAACTTTCGACACAAGGAATCGGTCCCTTACTCGAGCCACGACTCTGATACCACTGATGGGCCATCATGAGGGGGAAGCATACACATTGGATTAAACACTCACCTAAAGGTCAAAAACTCATCCAAACAAGTGAGAGAGACACCACATATTCACACAAAGCCTTAAAGTGATAAGTGTATGAGTCCTCTTACTTATAAAGTGTTTAACCTCCCCTTTTCTATGCAAATGTGAGACTTAAAACTCATACTTAATTCTCAACACAACTCACACTTATTTCCCAATACTCCTCTTCTTTATTCATATGAGAATTATTCAATCAAATGAGAAATGTTCAATTTTTTCATCATTCACTTTTATGTTCTAATACTAGCAAAGTATAAATCAAATGATCTCAAATGCAGTCAATGAGAGTGTTTCTTCTATCATTTTTCATACTTAATCTTATAGAAGTAGTAATTTACAAATTAAAGAACTAATAATTGTAAAAATATATGTAACCGATTCATCATACACAAAAACATCAATGATTTGATCACTTTTCTTGACAAAAGATTCCTCAAGTGGAATCTTCAGGTTGGATATCATTGTTATTGAACATGATTCGTGGCTTCCCCATGCTGAAATTCAAAACCCTTGCGTTCATATTATACTTGATCACTCCATCATACAACAACTTTCTTATATAGTGCTCTATGTCTGAACCAATCAGTCGAAGTGTGTATTCATTCAATGGAGCACCCTATTTCCAATCATAAAAAACATTCATCATTGTGACACTATTCTAAGACACAAAAAATCTAGTGTGAATTTGATTATGTTTAAGGAAACTACCTCGTAGTGATCGACAAGCTCCTGAAAGTAAGAATAAACCAAGTTACAACTCTCAGCTTTCCACACAAACTCGTCAGTAGGATCAAGAATAAGTGAAAGCTTATCCATCTGCGATTGATCAAAATCACTGGTTTCTGGATCGATATAAGCAGCATAGATTCGAACATGTCGTGTCGCGCAGCTCAACCACTGTCCTCCATATTCCCTGCTCATACCTTTGTTTTTTACATTCACCTGAGGTTCAACTGGTCTTGGTTCTGTTCCTTTTGGATTGATTCGTTGGTTTTGTGGTATTTCTTTCTCTTCTATTACCTTCACACCTTCGGAGTCTTTAACATCGGATTGTTGTTGACATGATATGAAAAATGGAGTTCTGGATTTTGGTTCTCTTCTTCTTCCACCTCCTGTCCAACCTAGTATGGATAATTTGGTGGAAACCATGGAGGAACAACTTGTGGCCATGGTTAATTTTGTGATGTTTTTTTGGCCTTCAATGGCTTATAAGAGGGCCTTAATATTAGTTTGCATATTTCTTAGCTTCACTCCTTCTTCTGCTATGGATAAGATTTCTTACGTACTAAATGGAAGGAAATGTTTGTGGTCACACAAGAAATAAAGAGAAATAGAAGATCAATTTCCAATTTTACCCATGCATATTCTTTATCATGAGTTTTAAAACATATATTCTATATATTCCTTATATCCAAACATCACATTATTACATAATTTTTAAACTTTTCTTACTATCAAAAACTAAAAAATTATGTAAAAAAAACTAGTTTAATTTAAATTGAACAAAGAAGATTTTTTATTGATTAAATCGATACTAATCATATATATATCAAGATCAGAAAATGGTGGACATGCAAGTTTTTTTTGCAGGATCAGAAAATGTTTTGGGAGGTAGTTCATCAACTGAAGACTCAGATGGGTCTAATCATGGAAATCATGAGAAACATGCTAAGAAATGAAGGCAACCTTATGCCTAAAACTGCAGCAGAAATGGTCGTTCTACCCTTACTTGTGAAATCTCTCCCAGAGCGTGATGTGTCTCGTAGATCTTTTGCATGACTTGGGGTTCCAAAACTTCCCCATCAACAGCCGTCTCCTGTTTTCCAAGATAATCCTAAGATTGAAAGTTATGCACAGAGGCCGAAGCAGCCTGAAAGAATCTTTGACCAACTCCCTTGACTTATGCTCAATTGCTGAAACGTTTGCTTCAACTTCAATTGGTTGAACTTCAGACTCTGACTCCATTTACTGGTAAGCCTCCACTAGGCTATGATGAAAGTGCCTATTGTGATTTCCATTATGGGATACCGGGGTATAATATGGAGAAATGCAAGGCCTTTAAGCACCAAGGTCATGGACTTAATCGATTCAAAGACAGTTGAATTCACGTCGGGCTGTATGAGCGTACAAGGTGGTATTTTCCCAGTTGTGGTGAAAGAAGCGGATATTTCTATTTTCTCCCCTGAAGTGGCATCAGGTCAGAGGCGTATCTTACAGTCTTTGGTTTCAGAATCTCCACGTCCACAGCTATTGCCTGTTCCTGGGCCAAGTCTAAGCATGAAAGTACCTGAACGAGAGGAATGCCATAATCGTCACTACAAGAAAAATGGAAAATTGTGACGGTTCATTTTGACATATTACGACGCTTTTAACCGTCGCAATTTGTAAGTTACGACAGTTTCAACCCCGTTGCAGAAACGTGCGTCGTGAGGCCGTATTGCGACGGTTGTGAAAACTGTCGTACAAACCGTCGTTATTTTCACGACGGGTAGCTAACTGTCGTAATCTCCATATTGTGACGGCTTTCAACCGTCGCAATTATATTTACTAATTCTAAATATTATTTATTTTCACGAAGGGTAGCTAACTGTCTTAATCTCCATATTGTGACGGTTTTTAACCGTCGTAATTATATTTACTAATTCTAAATATTATTTATGCTAGCTGCGACCGTTTAAACCGTCGCAATTTTATCTATAGAATTTTTTTTATAATATTCTATTTTTATTTAAATTACTTTCATCTTATTTTTTTTATAATAGTTTTTTTTAATTTAAACTATTATTATTTTTTGGTAATATATCAAATATATAAAGACTCACGTATATCAAATATATAAAGACTCACATATAACAAATACATAAATTTATATAACATAAAAAAACAATTGATATTTCATTATATCACTCTTCTAAATAACTTATTATATTTTCTACTAAATATATACTTATGAATATCTAAATGATCAAATGTCATAATCTATAACTTGATATATACAATATAATCTATATAATTGTACAACCTATGATGATCCAAGATATTCTGCCCAATTTCCACACCAAATGATGGTCCAAGATTTTCTACCGATGGCCGAAGAAATCTTTGGTATGATTTTTCCTTAGAGGATAGACATGAACATCTACAAAAGCTTAAACATTACTTCCAGTTAGCAACAATAAAGAAAATCACTTATGGTCTTCTAGTATCATAATGAGCCTTTCATAATCAATTTTGTAGTCTTCTAGTTGCTGCTAATCTTTTGGCTTCACCAACACGTTCTTCCAAAATCAAAACTTCCTCAAGTTGTGTAGGTCAAAACTTCCTCAAGTTGTATAGGGTATTCTGGTAGCTTTTTGTATTGTGAGAAATATGAATTTCTCCACCAATATAAACCATTTTTCTTTAGCATTTTCTAGAAATCCACTCACTAAACTTTTGTGAGACCTGCATTATTAATCAATATATTGATGGATAAAATATTAATGTACTGGCTATATAAATGTGTTTAATATGAATGAAGTGTTGATATATAAAGTAAAAGGTGAAAAAACAGGACTATAGTAGTACATGTTTTTTTTGCATAACTTATTGAATTTGGATCTCATCAATTTCACGCCAAACAAAACCAGCACGGGGAAAGTTAAAGATGATTTGATCATATTTTTGGTTCTTGAGAAAATTATGTTCTTTCATGTTATGAACATCCACATTGTGCAAGATGGTGCAGCCAAGATTCTCAAGTTTACTCAAGTTACTTGATGCACTTCCATATATCAGCACTAGAGACTCTTCAAATTTGCGGTATTGAAATTTTCAAATAAAAGGAGACAATAAATTAGCACCATTAGTAGTTTAATAAATAAGAATGTAGCAAACTTATTTATAAAATAAAATAGGGTTTTCAAAATGTACCTCTAGTGTTCAAAGAGGTAGCAACAATGTAAACAGCTGAGCCAAATGCCCTTGCCAAGGAAAGTGAGAAGGAGAAATCTCCCTCGCCTACAATCAAATATTTTGTGAGAGCTACGATAATGCATAATACTTTTCTCTTCCATTTTCAATACTCATGTTTGTTCGATAGTGGACTTGTTCCAAGTTTTTAGTTACACATTGTTGCGGTGGAAATAGGATCACAAACTATTAATGAGTTTGAATCGCAATTCAATTCACAACCGCTCTTTGATTTATCCGAAGGAAAAGGTCAAAAGAGGGAAAACCTATTTTTGCATCGTAAACACAATGCGGGGAAAGATCTAGGGTTCGGGGGTTGGTTAAATTTAGGGAAGGTATTAGCACCCTAAACTTCTGTAGTACTCTACAGGAACCTTTTGTTCAGATGTTTACTATTTTGCTTTATTTATTTGCTTAAGGTATATGTACAAAAGATTAAAAGTGAGAAAAGAGACCTAAGGGGGTTAATTCTAAGTTTACTCGGCAAGACATCGCATCTTGTGCCTACGTATCCTTACGGGAATGGAATCAGAGTAATCGTAGTTCCTCTCAAAAGGGAGGTTAGAGACTTCTTGACTGTGGTCAAGGTCTCAAGGGGAATAAACGCGTCTTAAGGACACGCTTACGCGGAGTGTAGGAACTCCAAATTTCTACGTTGAAATGTTAAGTTGAAATTAGGGATTCCACGGCAGGAAACCCTAAAATGAGCGCGGCGGCTATTTGACCTAATGCTAGGGGTAAAATGGTAATTTTGCCTGCGGCGAGGCATTTGTGAAAAATTAGGGTTTGTAAGGTGAAAGGGTTTGAAGTTGAGGACTATTGGCGCGGCGACCAAACGGTTAGACCTAATTCCTTCGGAGGAGTGAAATTATTGGTAAAGACGCGATAAACATACAATGGCAGAACATAAAGTGCGGAAAGATAAATGCGATAATTGTCTCGCAAAATTACACCCCATAAGCAGTTACAAATATGATAATTGAATATTTAAACTGAAAATAAAATCAATTGAACTTAGTCAGCTGCAAAAAAACTAAAACAAACAGAGACTGTTATTATACGGGGTTAGACAAAAAATTAGACGGGAATGTTAGGAATTTAAGTAGAAAATTATAATTTTAACGAAACAAGAAAAAAAGTTAGAAATTTGGATCTTAAAAATGAGGATGTTAGCGAAAAATTAATAAACAATGAAAATTAATATGCAAAGAAGATGACGATAATATACAAGTGATAATGGAATATGAAATAGCAACGATGATGTCAGATTATGTACAAATATAAAAATAAATACAAAAATAAATAAATAAATATTAGTGAACAGGTTCATGGATAATCAAGAATACTGTTAGAATGAAGGATGAAAATTGGAATTGACAATAATTAGAAGTTAAGTGATGAACGTTTTGAGACGATGAGAATTTAGGTAATAAGAAAAGAGTTAGAATGGAATTAGGTTTTTTTTGTGAGATTTGGAAAAGTTAGAACTTTAATGTGATTAAAAAGTTAGATTAAAAAGTTAGAGTTAAAAGTTAGCAAAAAATTAGAACTTCGAAATTTGGTTTTTAAAAAAAAGGTTAGAAAATAAAAATAAAAGCTTGAAAATAAAAGAGAAAAGGTTAGAATTTTAATAAAAAAAGAGTTAGAATGTTAGAATTTTAATTAAGAAAAAATGGTAGAAATTTTGAAAAAAAAGATATAAAAAAGATTAGAAATTAAAAAAAGAAGAGTTAGTTACTTTTGATGAAGACTGCAAGAGTCTTTGATGCTTGCCGATCCCCCCGTTTTGTTGCTTCTGAGGGTCCTTTTATACTTGATTTTTAAATCTTTTTCAATCTCAGATTTGATTTGAATATCTCAATCTTTTTCAATCTCTGATTTGATTTGAATGAATTTTTATGATGATTTCAGATTTGATTCAATGATGGTGATGTTGATATTTAGATCTGATTTTCTTATGATGATGATATGATTTGATTGATTTGATTTTGCTCCATCTGGAATTCATTGGGATTGGATTTGATTAAAAAAGTGTTGGGATTTAAATTTAAAAAGTTAGCAAAGAAAATAAGAGTTTCAAGTTAAATAAAAATTAGAGTTTTAAGTTTAAAAAAAATGAGTTAGAATTTTAAAATAAAAAAATATTTGAATGTTGATTTTAAAAAATGTTAGAATTATTTTAAAAACTGTTTAATTTTAAAAGGAATTTAGAATTTTAATTTGAAAAAGGATGGTGTCAAAAAAAATTTAGATTTAATTTTAAAAAAAAAGGATAGATTTAATTTATAAAAAAAAAGGTTAGATTTAATTTTTAAAATAGTTAGAAAAAAAAGATTTAATTTTAAAAAGAAGTTAGAGAAAAAAAAGATTTAATTTTAAAAAGAAGTTAGAGAAAAAAAAGATTCAACTTTTAAAAAGAGTTAGACAAAAAGATTTAACTTTAAAAAAAAGTTAGAAAAAGAATTTTAACTTTAAAAAAGTAGTTAGAAAAAAGATTTAACTTAAAAAAAGTTAGAAAAAAGATTTGATTTTTTAAAAAAAAAATAGAAAAAAAGATTTAATTTTAAAAAAGTTAGAAAAAGATTTAACTTTAAAAAAGAGTTAGAAAAATGATTTATCTTTTAAAAAAGTTAGAAAAAAGATTTAATTTTAAAAAAGTTAGAAAAAAAGATTTAGTTTTAAAAAAGTTAGAAAAAAAGATTTAGCTTTAAAAAGGTTAGAAAAAAAGATTTTAAAAAAAAGTATTAGAATTTGATTAAAAAAATGTGTTAGAAATTAATTTAAAAAAGGTTATAAAAAAAAATTTACTCTTAAAGAAAAGAAAAAAAAAAGTTAAATTTTAATCTAAATCCTAAAAGTTAGTAAGAAGAGCTTAACATGATTTAAATAAATAAACTACATAGAAAAGAAAAAAAAGTTAATAAAAAACATTAGTAAAGTTATAAAAAAAATTTAATTAAATTATTATTAGTTAAAAAAACAAGATTTAAAAAAAAAGGTTAATTTATTAAGTTAATCAGAATTTAAAATAAAAATAAAAAAGAAAGGGTAAAATTTGGGGTATTACAGTTGCCCCTATTTAAATAACTACACCGGATGATTTGAGTGGCGGAGACTCGAGGAATCATGGTGGAGGGATTTAAATATAGATAACCGAAAATTTTGCCCTTATATGTGGCGATATGCAATGTTATAGACAAAACAAGAACAGACTAATGCAGACAATGCCATGAATATGATATGATGCGTATGTTGAAATGATGAATGCGAAAATGCTGACGAATACGACGACACAGGGACAGACGCTACGAGAAGAACACACTGGGGAAAACGACGCGCTGGGACACAGCACAACACCGGGGAATTCTAAAATGATGGTCAACTGGTGTGAACACGACCAATTGTCATTTTTAGAACGGGAACGAGATTCTCAAATGGAGATGGCACCTGTGAGACGACCTCCACTGGGAATCTAAAAGTAAATCTGGATCACGTACGATTGCAAAATCGATCACAGAATGCATGGAGCATTGAGCAAAGAATAACATCCAAGCTTCTGTAAACTATCTCTCGTGACACGATCAAACGGACTTTTCGGGAATCCGTAGCAAATATACAGGGTAAAAACCGGCTGTATGCCAAAATAAATGGACTTTAGGAATAAGATCCTTAAATGGAGATGACACCTATGAGATGACCTCCACTAGGGAATGTCTAATAATAAAACTGGACCTACACGATTGCAAGATCGATCACAGAATGCTGGAGCATTGAGCAAAGAATAACATCCAAGCTTCTATAACCTATCCCTCGTGATGGGATCGGACGGACTTTTCGGGAATCCGTATCAAATATACAGGGTAAAGACCGGCTGTATGCCAAAATAAATGGACTTTAATGGGAAATGCCCTGATAAGCTTCTCGAGAGAGAGAACTGTCACTTATCGTTGGAAGGGACTTATGTGTCAAAATGAATAAGCACTCAAATAAAGAGGCTGTTGCTTATCTGATATATAAATCTTCTCATTTTTAAGGTCGGCGCCTGAAATATGATTCTGATTCTTCTTTCACTGAAGGATAAATGAACTTCTTCATACTTCAAGATCGTGCTCTCCTGAATATGATTCCGCTCCTTCTTTTACTAAAGGGTAAATGAACTTCCTTATACTTCAAGATCGTGCTCTCCTGAATATGATTCCGCTCCTTCTTTTACTAAAGGATAAATGAACTTCCTCATACTTCAAGATCGTGCTCTCCTGAATATGATTCGGCTCCTTCTTTTACTAAAGGGTAAATGAACTTCCTCATACTTCAAGATCGTGCTCTCCTGAATATGATTCCGCTCCTTCTTTTACTAAAGGATAAATGAACTTCTTCATACTTCAAGATCGTGCTCTCCTGAATATGATTCCGCTCCTTCTTTTACTAAAGGGTAAATGAACTTCTTCATAATTCAAGATCGTGCTCTCCTGAATATGATTCCGCTCAAACCTCCCCGTATTTCAAGATCGTGCTCTCCTGAATACGATTTGGTTCAAAACCTCCCTATACCTCAAGACGACAGGGAAAATGGAAGCCCAACTGCTCCATGGAGATGGCCATTTGCTGCGAGTCATAACGAAGATAGGATCGGCTTCTTAGGTGAGAAATGTTGCATACCGATGTTGTAAGATGTAGGATTGTTTTCCAGGCGTGAACTGGCGTGTATCTGTAAAGGATTGTGGTTGAAAGATAGTGCAAAATAAATGCACGTCCGGGTACAGCGATAACCTTCTCAGGCGAGAACAGTCGCGTATCCGTCATGGTATGGTGAAAATCTTTAGATGGTGCAAAATAAATGCACGTCCGGTTGGGCTCGACGACCGACAATACTGAGATTCAATCTAGGATCGAGCTAGAAAGAAGACTGGTAATCAAGACTCCGTCGAGGGAATGATCTCGAAGGGTAGATATCTTATCCTAGTGAGGAAAGATAGCTGAAGTAACCGTCATCCACGAGGATCGAGCTCTGTGGGGAAACTGGAAACACTTATGTATTTTATGCTTAGGTATGACAATCTATTTGGAGAGAATGGACGAACCCAATTACTCGGCGGTAACAACCAATGATGGTGAAACATAATGAACCTGTGAATGCTAACGCATATGTTGATGCATATGTTAATGTGAATGTATGTTAATGTCTATGTATGTTAATGTTTATGTATGCAAGATGTTATGAAATGAGTATGTAATGAGTATGTAATGAATATGTAATGAATATGTAATGAAATAGGCATGTGATGCTTATGCCCTTGCGTATGCTGACGAAACAGACTAGAGACGGGACGAGAGATGAAATAAACATCTCGACGGAAATACCCTGCGTTCTCTGCAACCAATACGTCAATCATGGGTAAGAAAGATCAATGGTAGAACCAAATCTGGTTTTAAAGTTCTGAATTCTCTGGGGAGAAGGTAATCTGCTTGGGTGTACAGTATCACGTCTTCACATGGGGAGAAGAAAACCTGAGGGACACTTTTGAGTTACCCAAGAAAAAGTTGTCAGCTTATAGTCTCTCTGGGGACTGTGGTGAGGCAATAGTTTAAGAGCCTGTTGCAACACTGAGATTTATTGGGGAATGAAGGCCGCTGTGAGTAAAATCCCTCGGGTGCACGAAAAAAATTGTGAAATCCCATGGTTTTGATCTTGAAGGACCTTATAGTAGTCGCCATTTGTTTCTTCAAAAAACATGGTGCCCCAGGATACTTGTGTTGTGAGGTAGGGTCATCTCAAGAGGATTTTATAGAGAACACGGAGTCTGGTTGCCCCACTGTTTTCAAACTCTTTGAGAGATTTGTCAGATCTCGACGTAACTGGCACAAATTAATCGTGTTACGACGAAATCTTTGGGAAATAGCTCTTAAGAACGTCAGACTCGCGTTGGTAAGCGAATTGGGAAACTGCCTGCCCCTGTTCAGCAGGATCTTCAAGTTCCACGGGTTATGTTCATATGTAAATCTCTAAGATATCAAGCAAAGTTGTCATGCCTGAAATGCCTATCCTGAGCTTGTCAATGTACACATATATTTGTCTTGAATTTTTGTTTTGAAAAAAAGATATCGCAACAACTTGTGACCGAAATCACTAGTCCGGATATAAGTTTTAATTATAATGCCAACATGAATTTTTCTGAGCATAGCTCGTAGGAGTCAGGAAACGTGATCTTGTCGAGTATGCTTTCAACCGAAGTCCTACTTCAATTAGGTCTTTTAAAGGTTGTATCGTGGCTCGGTTCACGGTTTGAGAAACAAAAGATAAAGGCTCAAAGTTATATTTGTACCCACCCATTCTTCTTGATGTTCTCCAATCCTAATTCAGTTAACCGGATACGAATGCCCATATCTCAAGCGGATTTGCTATGATCGAGAACTTATCAAGGCTTTGGACATGGCAGTCACTCACCTATTTCTAATGGCGATTGGTCACACGATTTTGTTCTTTATAAGGATTCAAAAAACTAATGGTTTATTGCTCTTATTCCCTAACTTTTGCCTGGACATCGTCTATTGATTTGACTTTGGAGTCCAGCGGGATGCCCCAGTTTTGCCTAAGTCTCCTTCATAGGTTTTGACTTAGCGGGCTCTTATTTTTTGAATATTCTTTTATGCACAAGTCGTGTAAATCTTTTGAAAGGCTCGTGACTGCCCCACTCCTTAGATAACTGAGGGATGGTCATTGTATTGGACTTCTTAAGATGCTAAGGATAAATTCTCGAAGGTTTGCTCTTCCTTTTTAGAGTCTAAGTGCTCGATCGGTTTAACTGAAACCTACCCTGCCCCAGGCTAGGATGAAGGTTCTTAAAAGAAAGAAAAACTCCTACTTCAAGGCTCAAAGAGGTTAACGAGGGATTAACATCCTTATATCTCCAGTGTTTGGGATTTGAAACAATGCCTTACATCATCAGCAGGTTTTAATTGAAAGCATACGACAAGAAATTTGACGTTTTAGGTTCGTCATCCTCCTCCCAATTCTCCATCTGAACAAGAGATCGGGTAAAGTTGGCATTATAATTTATGAAAAATATATTTTGAATGAGTGAAACGAATGGATTTATTCAAGACAAACATATGCGTTGCATTAATTAATCAAAGATAAACAAGTTCGTGCATACTAAATATGCTTAATCAAAGAGAAATACATATAAATAAACAAATGGGCTGTCGGAAAAATCCTTCTAAATGTTTATGAAATCTTGCATTCAAGAGTAACAGTTTCCTTTGGCGGAGCCTCAATGGAAAGGACGTCTGGTTTATGATCACTGTGAGTCGTCATGGCTTGCCCCAGTTATGCTGGTCACATCCTCAACAGTTTTCAGTCGTTGCTTCAAAATAACTTTCCCAGATTCTTTGTTGATCCCGGTCATATCATCTTGAGGGTTACTGAAATGAAGCGGGCTATGCCTTTGAATAATTACTGGATTCAACTGATTTGCTGAGGGGATAACATACTTTGCAGAATTTAAACTTGACAAGCGGGGAACCCCGAGAGGTGTCTCGATCTTCGGCTGAGCATCGCTAAAAGACAACTTCTTCGTTTCTAGCAAATTTCTGACACAGTTCTTAAGAGCGTATCAATTCTCTAGATCATGGCCGGGCGCACCCTCATGAAATAAACAATGAGCGGCAGCGTCGTAACCTGCAGGTAACGGATTAGGCGGAGGACCCAAAGTACGGGTGATAATCAGACCTTGTTGTACCAAATGGGGGTATAACTCAGTGAAAGTTATCGGAATTGGAGGACAAGGCTTATACTGCCTCTTACGGGGATAAGGAACCTGATTCTGTGATTGTTGGAGAACAGGAGCGTTGGGCACTCGTTGACTGTTGACAGGAACTTGCATGGGCAGATAACCGGAAAGTTGTTGATAAATCGGTGCTTGCTATACCTGAGCTGACTGCACAGGCTGGTATGTAGGAAACTAGTGATCGAAAGGAGGTGCAACAGTATCTACATAGGGTTGTTGGACATATGGAAACTGATAACCTCGAACATAACTCTGCTGATGTTGCCAAGGTTGAGGAGTAGCTGTTTTGCGGTTCCTTGAACGTGCGGGTCCTTTACCATGGTCGGAGTTAGGAGTTTTGCACTTTGGAGGGGTAGCTCGTCGAACTGGTTGAGCACTAGGAGGCACCAAACCGGATTGAAGACCGTGAGGAGGTACATTCTTGACAGTAACAGCTGGTTGAGGTTCCATAACGGTATTAGTCTCAGAAACAACAGTAGACTGAGCATCCACCTTCACACTAAGAGCTCGTAGCATTTCCAAAATCTGCCCTACACTTCCTCGAAGATCTTCGAGTTCATGGCTGACACGGTTGATCTCTTGGTTTTGATCTTCCATCCTTTTGAAGGGTCGTATTGATGCAGAGAACTTAGGGTGACAAAACTGGAGGGTGAGAAAACCGCGTATGAGAAATCGGGAGACACATGCAATGCAAAAGTATGATGCTAAAGTGCGAATGCAAATGAAGATTTCATGGAATTCAAATATTTACGAATATTGCGGAATACCAAGGAAACTTTTAATTCATTGAAGACAAATTACAAATAATATTCTTGCAACCAAAATAGCTAAATAAAAGCCTAGAAAGTCCTAGAGAAGCATCTTCCACAACTTCAGTGAGCAGACGGAGATCCGGAGGAAAATAAATATTCGTAGAGCCTTCTCTTCTTGTAGGATTGTATCTCATCATTCTTCGACTGAATCTACTTTTGAAGTTCTTCGTACTCGCTGGCCATCACATGGTATTTGTTCTTCCATGATTTTGTTTCGCGTTGTGATCTCTTCAAAGCGATCTTCAAAGTCTCAGCTTCGGTCATGAAATACTGGACAGGTTCTTCTCTTTGAGGTAAAGGATCTTGGCGAGAGTAGGGCATCTTCAACTCAATAGCTCTTCCTCGAACTCATTGAAGGTATGGTTCCATAGACACACAATTAGGTCTGCCCAAACTTTCTTTGTCTTTCCTATGCAGATGATTCCAAGAAGATAGAATCTGATCTTGAAGCTTTTTGTTGTCTTTGAAAAAGATTTTCTCCACATGAATACCTTTAGGTGGTTCCTTCAAGGGGTATCCCAACTGTCGGCGAGCTAAGACTGGATTGTAGCTAATTCCTCCATTGAAACTGAGCAAAGGCACATTGTTGAAGTTTCCACAACTATCAATGATCGATATCCCATCGTACATGCGGTTATACCAATCAATATCAGAGTGAGTTAAAGCCATAACTTTTTGCGACCAACGTTCTTGATTAGCTCTCCAAAACGGACCGGACTTGGGTAAGTGAGAAATAAACCACTTGTATAGTAATGGCACACAACATGTAATTATTCCTCCACCATGAAAGTTTCGGAGATGTACTGAATGATAAGTATTACCCAATAGCGTTGGAACTGGATTTCTTCTCATGAAGGTCTTGATTGCATTAAGGTCCACAAACCCCTCAAAACTAGGAAAAAGCAGCAACCCATAAATAAGCAGAGCAAATATTGTCTCAAAGGCAAACATGTCTTTATGATCGGCATAAAATTGGGCTTTCTTAATTAGGAAGTTCCTGGGAAAATCGGAGGTCCCCCCTTTGGTGATCATATTGTTTTTGACCTCGGATATCCTTAGACAAATGGCTTTAGCAATATCTCGTTCTTTAGGGTCTTCCTCCAAGAAAGGGAATGGAGACTTATCCAAGATAGGTAACCCCACCAACTGAGAGTACTCTTCTAAGGTAGGTAAAAGCTGATAATCTGGAAAGGTGAAGCAGTGATAATCTGGATCATAGAACTGTAGCAAAGTCGCAAGAAGTCCTTCGTTTACTTGAACCTTCAACAAAGACAATAGCCTTCCATATCTGTCTTGGAACTTTTCTTGATCTTGAACCAAACCTCTTAGCTTCTCTAGGACTTCCAAATTAAAACCCTTAAAAGTAAATTTCAAAGTATGCCTTCTATGGTGATCCATGGTATCCTGCAATGTTCATAAATAGAGTTTGAATTCCATGAAATCTTAATGCGATATGATGTTTAATGAATGCAATGCATGAAAACACACAAATTCCTAGGTTAAAGGATCGTGAGCGGAGTTAAGGTCTACCCATCCCAAAAAGGAGTGTACTATAGGTTAGTTGTACCTGCAGAACAAGGTTCTAAAAAGTGCCCAAAGTCATCAGCCCATCTTTCGGATATTATCAACCTTCCGACTGACTCGGGGGTTAATAATATTCTCAAGAGAACCTCTTTTGAGTGTAGTATCGCGTAGCAACCATTGTAGGACTACTCCCACATAGTTCCTGCACTACGTCCTAAATAAGGCCAAGGTGGTGTTAAGGTACTACGGTCCTCAATATCACAGACTCCAATCGACCATGGAAAAAGTTTTCACGATTACTCGTTCAACCGAACCATTTTCGAAAAGGTCTCAACTGAGCGGTGATTCTCGAATCAGCTTGGTCGGGATTCAACTCCCTATAAGCCTCATCGAATATATTCCCATCCTATAATAATGTCACTAGTCCGGGCGTAGGACTTATCTCACAACACAAGGAACAGTCCCAAAATCAAAGTACAATATATACATGCAAATGAATAGTAAAACAAATAGTAATAAATATGAACAAATTAGGGGTAACCCTCAAAAGTTAAGAAAAGTCCCCAGTGAAGTCGCCATTTTCTGTTGCGGTGGAAATAGGATCACAAACTATTAATGAGTTTGAATCGCAATTCAATTCACAACCGCTCTTTGATTTATCCGAAGGAAAAGGTCAAAAGAGGGAAAACCTATTTTTGCATCGTAAACACAATGCGGGGAAAGATCTAGGGTTCGGGGGTTGGTTAAATTTAGGGAAGGTATTAGCACCCTAAACTTCTGTAGTACTCTACAGGAACCTTTTGTTCAGATGTTTACTATTTTGCTTTATTTATTTGCTTAAGGTATATGTACAAAAGATTAAAAGTGAGAAAAGAGACCTAAGGGGGTTAATTCTAAGTTTACTCGGTAAGACATCGCATCTTGTGCCTACGTATCCTTACGGGAATGGAATCAGAGTAATCGTAGTTTCCCTCAAAAGGGAGGTTAGAGACTTCTTGACTGTGGTCAAGGTCTCAAGGGGAATAAACGCGTCTTAAGGACACGCTTACGCGGAGTGTAGGAACTCCAAATTTCTACGTTGAAATGTTAAGTTGAAATTAGGGTTAAATTAGGGATTCCACAACGGGAAACCCTAAAATGAGCGCGGCGGCTCTTTGACCTAATGCTAGGGGTAAAATGGTAATTTTGCCTGCGGCGAGGCATTTGTGAAAAATTAGGGTTTGTAAGGTGAAAGGGTTTGAAGTTGAGGACTATTGGCGCGGCGACCAAACGGTTAGACCTAATTCCTTCGGAGGAGTGAAATTATTGGTAAAGACGCGATAAACATACAATGGCAGAACATAAAGTGCGGAAAGATAAATGCGACAATTGTCTCGCAAAATTACACCCCATAAGCAGTTACAAATATGATAATTGAATATTTAAACTGAAAATAAAATCAATTGAACTTAGTCAGCTGCAAAAAAACTAAAACAAACAGAGACTGTTATTATACGGGGTTAGACAAAAAATTAGACGGGAATGTTAGGAATTTAAGTAGAAAATTATAATTTTAACGAAACAAGAAAAAAAGTTAGAAATTTGGATCTTAAAAATGAGGATGTTAGCGAAAAATTAATAAACAATGAAAATTAATATGCAAAGAAGATGGCGATAATATACAAGTGATAATGGAATATGAAATAGCAACGATGATGTCAGATTATGTACAAATATAAAAATAAATACAAAAATAAATAAATAAATATTAGTAAACAGGTTCATGGATAATCAAGAATACTGTTAGGAATGAAGGATGAAAATTGGAATTGACAATAATTAGAAGTTAAGTGATGAACGTTTTGAGACGATGAGAATTTAGGTAATAAGAAAAGAGTTAGAATGGAATTAGGTTTTTTTTGTGAGATTTGGAAAAGTTAGAACTTTAATGTGATTAAAAAGTTAGATTAAAAAGTTAGAGTTAAAAGTTAGCAAAAAATTAGAACTTCGAAATTTGGTTTTTAAAAAAAAGGTTAGAAAATAAAAATAAAAGTTTGAAAATAAAAGAGAAAAGGTTAGAATTTTAATAAAAAAAGAGTTAGAATGTTAGAATTTTAATTAAGAAAAAATGGTAGAAATTTTGAAAAAAAAGATATAAAAAAGATTAGAAATTAAAAAAAGAAGAGTTAGTTACTTTTGATGAAGACTGCAAGAGTCTTTGATGCTTGCCGATCCCCCCGTTTTGTTGCTTCTGAGGGTCCTTTTATACTTGATTTTTAAATCTTTTTCAATCTCAGATTTGATTTGAATATCTCAATCTTTTTCAATCTCTGATTTGATTTGAATGAATTTTTATGATGATTTCAGATTTGATTCAATGATGGTGATGTTGATATTTAGATCTGATTTTCTTATGATGATGATATGATCTGATTGATTTGATTTTGCTCCATCTGGAATTCATTGGGATTGAATTTGATTAAAAAAGTGTTGGGATTTAAATTTAAAAAGTTAGCAAAGAAAATAAGAGTTTCAAGTTAAATAAAAATTAGAGTTTTAAGTTTTAAAAAAATGAGTTAGAATTTTAAAATAAAAAAATATTTGAATGTTGATTTTAAAAAATGTTAAAATTATTTTAAAAACTGTTTAATTTTAAAAGGAATTTAGAATTTTAATTTGAAAAAGGATGGTGTCAAAAAAAATTTAGATTTAATTTTAAAAAAAAGGATAGATTTAATTTATAAAAAAAAAGGTTAGATTTAATTTTTAAAATAGTTAGAAAAAAAAGATTTAATTTTAAAAAGAAGTTAGAGAAAAAAAAGATTTAATTTTAAAAAGAAGTTAGAGAAAAAAAAGATTTAACTTTTAAAAAGAGTTAGACAAAAAGATTTAACTTTAAAAAAAAGTTAGAAAAAGAATTTTAACTTTAAAAAAGTAGTTAGAAAAAAGATTTAACTTTAAAAAAGTTAGAAAAAAGATTTGATTTTTTTAAAAAAATTAGAAAAAAAGATTTAATTTTAAAAAAGTTAGAAAAAGATTTAACTTTAAAAAAGAGTTAGAAAAATGATTTATCTTTTAAAAAAGTTAGAAAAAAGATTTAATTTTAAAAAAGTTAGAAAAAAAGATTTAGTTTTAAAAAAGTTAGAAAAAAAGATTTAGCTTTAAAAAGGTTAGAAAAAAAGATTTTAAAAAAAAGTATTAGAATTTGATTAAAAAAATGTGTTAGAAATTAATTTAAAAAAGGTTATAAAAAAAAATTTACTCTTAAAGAAAAGAAAAGAAAAAGTTAAATTTTAATCTAAATCCTAAAAGTTAGTAAGAAGAGCTTAACATGATTTAAATAAATAAACTACATAGAAAAGAAAAAAAAGTTAATAAAAAACATTAGTAAAGTTATAAAAAAAATTTAATTAAATTATTATTAGTTAAAAAAACAAGATTTAAAAAAAAAGGTTAATTTATTAAGTTAATCAGAATTTAAAATAAAAATAAAAAAGAAAGGGTAAAATTTGGGGTATTACACACATCAACTAAAAAGTGATATGAAGGAAGAAAAAAAAACAGTGATTCCTGCTAGTATTGAGTAGCTGATATAATTTCCTCAATTGATGCCGTTTCAAGGATATCAATTTTCATGATTTTTTACAAATAACAAACATGGTTATCAACTTGAGATTCAAAATTGTGAATTTGAAGATCTATTTTCCAATTTGTGAACTATGATCAATAAAACTATGTAGCTTGAGAAAGTCTTCAGGGGTGATCCTAACATAAGTCTTGATGAATTACTTGCTGGCATGGTACGATCAATGAATGGTTTGCAAGTGCTTTTCTGGAACTGCATCACCAAAAGAGTTCATTATTTCTCAAGGTAATTTTATAAGCAGCTCATTGGTTTAAGCACAATAAAGGCAAGCTCATGGAATGGCGTTTGTGGTTTATTTGGAAGATCTATTTTCCAATTTGTGAACTATGATCAATAAAAATGACATTTTAAAGTAAAAACAAGTGTAACTATTTGTTTAAATCAGGATCATCAGAATCCATCACCGTCTCAGCCAAGCAAGCATTGGAATCAAATTTGGATATCACTGTCTAAAGGTTGCTGCCAGTATCCACTGCTTGTGACACCGATAGGATAGCATGAATATGGTTTAATGACTTACTCAAGCTTTCAGTCATACTTAAGCACATTATAATAACTCTGCCAAGACCATGGGAATCATTTTCTCAACTTACAAACGGTGACCATGCTCACAAGAAGCTTGTTCCAAGAAATAGATCATTTAGATTTGAGAAAATTTGAGATCGAGTTGTTTCGACCTGGTGAGCAATTGAAGCATTTCGTAATGGCAAAGCAGCTTGCAATCAACGATATTGTCGGAATTTGGTTGATGGGCCTTTCCATTCGAATGGAACCATCTGAAAGCTCTCGGATTTAACTCGGCCATGTGGGGTACATCATCAATGATCTTTCTCTACAAAGACTGCGGTCTACAGAATGTAAATTCATTGTTGACAGTTGCGTCAACCACCAGGGATATGTACTCCTCCAAATTGTTGATATCAACTATGTCGTCTCTTGGTTTCAATATGTATCCTGGATAACCAGCAGGCAGTGTAAAGTCCAAACATAGATCTTCAATTTGGCTGCCACGACATACAAAGTCAGTGTTAGCATCAGTATAGTTAGCACAAATAGCTTTTATATGTTGCTTGCGCTGAACAATGGCATTCAACTCTCGCAATAAAAAAGAAACCACAAACTTTCTTTCTCAAGCTACAACATCGAAACAATATCATAATCATTCAGAATAATTAACTATTTGTTTCTCTGAGGCATTTAATCGAACATCTAACATACATATCAATTATAAGAGCAATAAGCGGAGCTTTAATTTCAGAAAAACCAAAAGTGCAGTTCCACTTTCAAGCTCACGAATCTCATACGACCAGTAAATTACATGTTTCGAATTCCAAAAAATAGACAGCCACTCTCTACAGTGCGTTCACTACAATACAATCCAAGACACTAAATAAATTCCACCTGAATTCAATCCAAGACACTAAAGAAATTCCACCTGAAAGCATAATACAATCTTCTCTGAGTTCAAAGACAGTGAATTGGAGGATATAAAAAAAAAGAGATGTCGGGGTCACAATATTACATATTACCTGAGAACTTTCTCACCCTTCTCCTCCTAAGACACTAAAGAAAGATACGAAAACATACTGAAACAAATAAATATTAACTTGGATAGAGATTATTGAAACTAACTTTTATAACTAAAGAACATACCTTCACACTAGTCAAAAGAAATAACTTGACAAGATCCTCTGGCTCATAGTGACAGTCCTCACTCCTCTGGGAGTTTTGTAACACAATGGGGTTTATTTTTAAGGAGTAATAGTGATTTAGGATTCTTAGGAGGTGCAAAGACATATGGAGGTGTTTTCCTAAAAATATTTGTGAAATCTAAATCAACTTCGATTTGTCTCATGGTTTTTGGTAGCCTAGTTTTGAGGATTGACCCATCTTCAGGAGAACAGCTAACTTCTGACTCTGAACCTAAAACATTTACTAAACTGATTAACAAGTTTAACTCCTAAATGCATATAACTTCGGCTGATTTATGGCCATAACATTGAAAATCAGAGGGCCTTCTATTATTTTTGCCAAATTGATTCACTATCATCTTGAGAGTTGGAGAAATTTCATCCTTAATATGGATGTCCAACAACATCTGTTCAATATAATCTACAAAGAGAAAGCAAGTCCCTGAGCCATGTTGAACATTTTGACTCATAATGTGGCAATAGTTTTGCCAGAGCTATATAAAAAAGAACATACCTCTTGCAAAAGAAAGATCAATTATATCTGAACTATCATGTTAATTTTGACTAGCTACATACTTCCCTGGCACATCTTGTGAATCAAAAAGCACTCTACATCTTCCATATACGTCTAGGTTATTCATCAAAATACTTTTGGCTCCCCCTTCATCAAATTTTGCTGATGTTTGGCGATAGAGGGGATCCACAGAAAATGCAACTAGGGAAAAAATACACAATTAACACTGAATAAATCTCAATCTCACACTGTAAACACAAATAACAAATAGAATGAGATTTGAGATCACCGTCAAACTTCTTTACATTAAGAGCCTCAAAAGATGATTCCAATGTTGGCAAAGGTGACAATTGCATGAACAAACATCAATTAGGCACTTAGAACTTATCAATAAATTTTAAGTTTGATTATTCAGACCAATTCAGAGATCAAAAGAATGGACCTTTTTGACGATTCCCTTCTTGCCATCTTCTTATACCCCTTCTGCATTGATACTCTCTAGAGAAGTGTTTGAACATCATGACATCATTAGAAGTTAGAACAAGTAAAGAATAAAATGTTAAAATTCTGACAATAATGTAGTGTTAGGAAATAATTCCAATCCTGCATGAATATATATTTCCACAATAATGTAGTGTTAGGAAATAATTCCAATCCTGCATGAATATATATTTCCATAATAATGTAGTGTTAGGAAACAATTTCATATCTTATTTTACATTGTTTCTTCAAAACGAGCCGTTAATGACAAGTAATACTCTTTCAAAATGGTTTTGAAGGCTGGTGCAATGTCATCAATGATTGTAAAATCTCATAAGACAATGCCATACTTTACTAGGATTCTAAAAGATTTGAAAAAAATTTGAACCAGTACTCAGATCACCCTAATCTGACAAAGGTGGTAAACAATTACAAGTTACCTTGTCAAACTTTTCGAAATTTATACATATATGATTTAATATGATGTACTATGTACCAAAAGTAGCTATATACCTTGTAAAACAGAATTCAGAGGTAATAACATCATAATAGATTCAGTCTTAAGTTCATAAACTGTGAAAGAGCTCAAGTGATAAAATAACAGAAAAACCGAGAGATCAAAACATTAAGAATCAGAATTGTTAATATCAAATATTCACAAGCATTCTAATCAAGACACAAAGGTAAATTATTAATATCAATTGGAGGACGCAAGAGGACATTGGGACATTCACAGGGTACATGAAAATATAGGTATATAGGAAACTTACACACATGAAACTTAGAAACCGTCGTTTCTCCGAGAAAAAGTTTTAAATCAACAAACTGATCCAGAAAACACAAGTATATACAAGCTGTTAAGCACATCGAAATGATAATAATTCAGCCAGTTCACTCAACTTAGGAAGAAACAAATCAGCATCACTATGTAGAGACAACTTCGCAAATTTAGAGCAACCAAAACTTTTAATCAGAACAGCACAATAGGGGGATAATTTGTGCAACCAAAACCTTTATTCATATTAGAACAGTCGAGGATAACATTCAGGAAGCTGAGTAAGATTCTAATGTGAGACACATAACTATTTAGTCCCAACAAAAAATTGAAAGTGCACAATTTGCAATCACAATGGCTCAAGAAAATGGAAACAGGAAACCAATTCAACAAAATAAAAAAGTATAACACCAAAATAAAATTCATCATACCCAATAAATCAAACAAAAACATGAAGACCAACATAAGAAAATAATCACTCAAAGTCAACAGGAAATGGCTAAAATGCAATATTAAGCAGCATCATAAAGTGGAACTAAAGGGAGAACCTGAATATGAATGATATGAAACCACATAAATTAAAACAAACATGAATACATAACTTAAAATCAACCAGAGAGATGAAATCAAAATACAGAAACTTATCTTCTGGACCCTTTTCCTTAATATTCCTGGTAGTCGAGTTGCGAACACTGAAAAGTTAAGACGACAAACCCCAAAAATGTGGTCGAGCTGCCAATAGGGTGGGCAGTCGAACGAAGAACTTGGTCGAGCTGAACGGATAAATCAATACTTGAACGGGAGAAGAAATTGTTCATGATTTTAGGGCAAAAAGCTTCATCAATTTCTAAATATGTGAGTTTACCATTTTTGATTTTGAGATGAGTTCTGTTTAGGATTTGAGAGATTTGGAGAATGAAAATGGTTTCTCGTGGTGAAAAGGGAGAAAGAGTGTTCTTTAGGGTTGTTGGTAATTTTTTTTTAAGATAATAAGTAAAGTGAAATGTAAAAGAGGGAAAAAAAAGTAAAAGAAATCCCAAAAAATAAAATTTCATAATTTTTTATTTTATTTGTTATGTGAGGTGGTTGTAGATTCACGACGGTTAGTTAAAACTGTCGTAATCACTAAGTTGTGACAGTTGCATGTCAACTGTCGCAATTCAAGTGTCATAAATCAATAATTTTCTAATATTAACATGCCTACAAAATCTGCGACGGTTGGCTTAAACCGTCGTGAGAACTGTCGTAGTCCAGGAATAAGGACGGTTTTTTTATAACTGTTGCAAAAAATCTACGACAGTTGACCCTAACTGTCGTGACAACCGTCGCAATTTAGAAATAATGACGGCTTTATGATAACAGTCACAACTCAAGTGTCGTAAATCTCATTTTTTCTTGTAGTGCGTTATCAACAAAAAACTGGCTCCCAGAAGAAACAACAAAGATCAAGAAGGCTCGAGAGAAGGTTTGATTTCATTTATGTTCCTCATGGTCAGCTGTTTGTTCGCCTACTTCAGGGCTTCTTGATTCAACTAAGAGAAGTTGCGCATGTTCCAAATCCTCTCCCTCTAGATTATGACATGAATGTTAGGTGCGAGTACCACTTGGGAACGCAAGGGCGTGCAATTGAAAATTGCAACGTGTTTAAACACAAGGTGCAAGACCTTGTCGACTCATAAGTCATTACATTCACTGCAGACAGTCTGCACGTTAATTGAAGCCTCTCAAGCAAGCATTTAAGGTTGTGAAGACATCATCAGAAATAAACAGTCCAGACAAAGCTGAGCCTCCTCAGCCATGGCATTTTAAATTTCGTTACTGCATTGGTCATTTGTATTTTTCATTGTTTGCTAATGCTCTGTTTGCATGTAAAAACTTGTTTGTTTCTGAATGATGATCTTAATGCAATGAGTATGTTTTTCTTGAAGTAATCCATTCGGGTTCACTCATATAATATTTATGTGCATTACAATACCAACTTTCTTGCTTAGACTCCTGGAGGGAGGATGATGAAGCGAAAACACAAAGTCTCTGGTCATATGCTTTTGGATAAAACCCTGCTGATGGTGTATAGGCATTATTTCGAATCCCCAAATACCGGAGATATAAGGAAGATAATCCCTTGTCAACCTCTTTGAGCATAGAAGTAGGAGTTTTTTTTTCTGAAAACGAAAAAACCTTCAATCTTAACCTGGGGAAGGATAGTCTTTAGTTAGTCTGACCAAATGTTCAAATTTTAAAAGGAGTGTGCATGCAAGGATCCATTACCTTTTATCCTTCATAATTCCACAGTGGTTATCCCTCACCAAGCAAAGGATGAGGCGTTCATAACCCTTTCAGAGAAATCAAGACAGCCTGTGTCACACGATTTGTTCCAAAAGAAAAAGAAACTCGCTAAGTCGAATCTTGAAAACAAATGACTTGGCAAACATTATGGCATCCCGCTGGAATTTAAAATCAATAATTTAAAAGAATCAGTTCAGGCAAGATCAGGGAAAAGAACAGAAAATGAAAAGGAGGACAACAGAAAAAACCTCAGAAAAGAACAAAGTCATGCGACTGCAGACACCAAAGACAAAAGGGGTGACTGTCGCTCCAAAAATCTTGTGGGTTCATTAACCGTCACTTCTACCATTCAATAACCTCTTTGAAAGGCGAACGCTTGTTCCAAGTTAGCTGAATATAGGGCTGGAGAATATCAAGGAAAATGGACGGGTACAAATAAATTTTGAAAGCGTACTTTAACAAGATATTCCTGACTCCCATGAGTTATGCTAAAAGACTTTGTTGGTATTGCATGTGCATGATGTCTTTCATTCAAAAATTAGTGTCGCATTTTAATTAGTGACTTGTTCACAAAGTTTAGTGATACCTTTTCAACAAAAACTTCAAGATTAGCATGTACGTTGCATTAGAATTATCATTCTCAGAATAAACATTATCTGCTTACATACATGTATTTGTCATCAATGAGGTTTACACAATGAATGTTAGTCAAGAAGTCATATCTTTCCAGGAGGAAATTTCTAGATAGATATGAGGAGGAGCATGTAGCCAAGAAACTCTATCAAAAGATGCCAATCTAGGGCAGTTACATCGAGAAATCTCTAAGGATCGGTTAATCTGGGGCAATCAGGTTGGGATCTGATAAATCTCTCGAAGGTCATCTAGTCAGAGGCGTTCCTTCACAAATCCAATCAGACAGGGGAAAAAGTTACTTCAAAGGCTCATTTTGAAATAGGATGCTGCAAGAGCGCAAATAGTTATCCTCTCTAGAAGACAGTTAATCAGAGTCACCTCTCCATATTTTTAGAGCTACTCAGAGCTACTCAAGCAGGTTTTGTCAACCTTCGAGTTCAGAATGAATTTCGGGAAGTCATGTTAACCATTCCCTAAACTTTCAACCAGAAATCTTATATTCAGACAAGACGCTTTCCAACATCATTCATACCTGACCTACCTTGAAACCACCGATTGAGTCGTCATACCATTGCATAATCATTGTATATCATCTATCATAGCATAGCATGGAGCTTTGTAAAATCGAACAGATAACCTAAAGTCCAATCCCTATTGGCATCCCCTTTAAAGCAAAGTCCAATCCCTATTAGCATCACTTCATTCTAAAATCCAATCCCCATTGGTATCCAGAAAATATCACCTTCCATCAGGTTTCACCCGTCCTTACCAGTAAAATACAATCATACTTGGTATATCCTTCTTTTTCTGGTAGAGCGGTCCTTTTGCATATCATAAGCATCATTGCATTGTATCCTCAAATGCGTAACATTTCCATTTTATATGGAGTATTACGCCATAGAAAAAAATCAAACATATGCATGCGAACCATAAGCCAGATTTGGTACCTCGTATGGAAGCTCAAATCATCCTTTAATCAAGACGATGACATATTGATCAGTCACCAATTCTACGAGTTTTCATCCATTTATTCGGCATAAAGTCACAACAATCGGTAACACTTTCTTTTGTAATGTTGATATTTATTATGCTTTTTGCATTGTCATTATTGCATTGTTTCCTTTAGTAGTTTATATTATGTTCGGTGCATTTTATGCGTTTGGTGGTAGTTTTGATATATCCAGGTTCATACGAAGTAAGGCCAAGGACTCGGGCAAAGAAATTGGGGATTTCGGGAAAGTGGAAAAGGTGTTAAAAGCAAATTCAGTGGCCTGACACGGGTCGTGTCAGAAGAGGAGCAAATGGGCGTGTTGGTGTGCAGCTGTTTGAGTAAGACAGGGAGCTGACACGGGTGCCCGTGTCAGTAAGGCTGGCTGATGAAATGTTTGTTGTATCTATACCAGTGGTCCAACACGGCCGCCCGTGTCAGCTGACACGGCCCGTGTTGGCCTGGGCGTGTCATTTTCCTGCTTTTGTCAGTTTTGACCCTGGAGGGCATTTTTGGAATTTCCTGGTCTGCCTAGTGGATCTGTGAATATTTGAAATGCATTGTGGAATAGAGAAAGGGAATTTTGATCATACGGGAGAATTAGAGAAGAAAGAAGAGAGATATGGAGGATTGGGAAAAGAGGAGATTTTTCATGATCGGAAGAATTTGAAGATAAACTTTTATCATCAATTCTTGTAATGTCTTTACCTTGTATTTTGCTTTCTTTTAATATGATGAATACCTAAACCCCCCATTGCTAGGGGGTGTCCCTAAATTGTTATGTAATGAACATCTTTTGAATTATTCAATGAGACTTTGCTTTCTTACCTTAATCTTTTGTTATGCAAACTATTATACTTTTCGATCGTACAAATTGGGAATGATTTATGATTAGGGATTTGGCCTGAAAAACCAATCTATTGTTTTGCATGATACGTTGCGATAGATATTTCCTAGGAATAGGGATATCTTGTAGTGATTGATAAAAACCTTGTCAATACTATTGCTTAATGTCCTTCCTTAACTGCTAAGGAATTAGGGTCAAGGAAGAATCTCAAAGGTTTTTCGGTTAAGGAATTCATGAAAAATATTATTGAGGTTCAGTAAAAACTAAGGTTTGAGGCATGTCTCGTTGATAATGATTTAGGGTTCTTACTGAGCAATTCATACACCTCTCCCATCATATTTTCTCATATTTGTTAAAGTAATTTGATTTTTCCTGCTTATTTCATTCTGTCATTATAATTATTTAAAAATCACCAAACAAAACCCCCAAGGATATTTTTGTTTAATTGAAACAACACATGTACTTACAATTGCACGCAGTCCTCGAGAGATCGATTATGGGGATAACCCCACTTATTACTGCATCAGTAAAAATAGTACACTTGCTATTTTTCCGATCATGTTTTTGGCGTTGCTGCTGGGGACTGCCAAATTTTAAGTACTTTGTTAGTTCAATTGGAATTTTGTCACTTTGTGACTAAAATTTTTAATTTTATTTTTCTGTTATTTTTATAATTATTAATAATTTTCTAACCTGTGTATGCGAGGTAAGACCTCAGCTGTATTTTCTTTTGACGCAGAACCAGAGAGTTCTTTGCACGCAAGACGCCGTCAAGCCAAGCAAGAAGGACTGGCACTGTCAAGTTCAAAACTAATTATTTCTGAGTAAGAAAGAGAAGAAGCAGTTTCAGTCCATTCCAAGCACACAGATTCCGGCACAGACTCAGAGTCGGAAATTCCTATTATGGCTGACCCCTCAATAGAAAAACTTCTCGGTGACTATGGAAGAGCAAATGCTCCAACAGTGCGGTTGACAATTGTAAATCAACCAATCACTGTAGCGCAATTCTAGCTGCACCCGTCCACTATCCGACAACTTCAGAGTAGGCCTTTTTCAGGAATGATCAATGAAGATGCAAATAAGCATCTACAGAGGTTCCTTACTATGAGTACATTATTAAAAATTGAGGGACACTCTGAAGAAGCGAAGAAGCTGGTTATGTTTCCATTTACTCTATCTGATGAAGCCGAAGAGTGGGTGTACTCATTACCTGCTGGGAGTATTGCTACTTGGCAAGAGATAGAAACGAAATTCCTAAATGAATATTTCCCTACTTCTATGTACATCCGAAAGCGGTACGACATCGTGAACTTTAAACAGAAAGAGGGAGAGTCACTTGGAGATGCGTATAAGAGGTTTAAGAGGTTTTTGGTTGCATGTCCCACTCATAACATGGACGCAACCGAACAAATGCATAATTTTGTGAATGGTCTCAAGATGAAGACTAAGAAGCTTATCATTACAGCTGCCGATGGCTCAACCAACTTTACAACAGCCACTGGCATTAAAAAAATAATTGAGGTTATTGCAGCAAATGGGCACTTGGAGTTGTATGATTGTAGTGTAAGTCAACCTGAAAAGATAATTGACATGAAGCTTACGGAGTAAGTGGTAAAAATAGAAGAACAAATTGCGGTTGAGGTAGAAAGGAGGATTAAAAAGATGAATCTTGATACTCAAACTGTGGCACAGGTTCAACCAGCTCAAGTAATCAATTGTTAAATCTATGAGGAACCGCATTTCACTGTGCATTGTGTTGCTACCATGCAACAAGTGGAAGCAATCAACTTTTTGAAACAGAATAACCCTTATTCCAACACCTATAATCTGGGGTGGAAGAATCATCTGAATTTCTCATGGAAAGATCAGCAAGGGAATGTTCCAAAGCAAGGGGTTGCTCCACCTCTGAACCAACCGCAACAGCAACAGTACCGTCCTCAACAACAACAACCTCAGTAGTCGTATCCTCAACAATTTTAGCAACAATTTCAACAACACCCACAACAGTTCCAACAGCAAGCACCACGAAAATCTGATTGGGAAATTGCCATTAAAAAAATGGCCGCTCAGATCTCCCAATTCTAAGAAGAGACAAGAAGCAGTCTTAGAAACATAGGTGCTTCGATAAAAAAACCTTGAAGTCCATATGAGCCAAATAGCACAACAACTAGCAAGTTCTCAAGCACCAGGTACTCTACCTAGTGCCATTGTGCCCAACTCGCGGGATCATAATAATGTTAGTGTCTTGACCATAAGGAGTGGTAAATCTATTGATGTTCCTGAGAAAAATTCTGAATCGGAAGACCAACTGCCTGAGGTCGATCTTGAGATCAAATAAAATGAAGTAGTTACTGAAAAGGTGGTGTCACCGGAACAAGTGGTGAAAGAGAAAGTTATTGAGCCCAAAATGGTCATCAAGCTTCCTTATCTTCAAAGGAATTATAAGAAGGGGCAGCAAGAGAATAACTTCGAAAAATTCTTAGAGATGTTCAAAAAGCTTGAGCTCAATATTCCATTTTTGGAGGCACTCGAGCAAATGCTTACCTGTGCGAAGTTCATGAAGGATATTATTTCAAAGAAGCGAACCGTTGACATGGATCCAATTATTCTAACCGAAACTTGTAGTGCTATTTTACAGGGCATGAAGATTCTGATAAAGAAGAAAGATCGAGGTGTCGTCACTATACCCTGTACAATTGGAGATAAATCATTCAAGAAAGCTCTTATTGACTTGGGTGCTAGTGTAAGCCTAATGCCCTTATCCATCTACCGAAAGTTGGGTATAGGTATGGTGCAAGACACTAGGATGACACTTCAATTCGCGGATCACTCGGTAAAGAGACCTTATGGGGTTGTGGAAGATATTCTAGTGAAAGTGGACAAGTTTGTGTTCCCGGTGGATTTCGTTATTCTTGAAATGCCTGAAGATGGAGAGAACCCTCTTATTCTTCGAAGACCGTTTTTGGAAACTTGGAGATGCTTAGTTGATATAGAGGGGGGAGCCATGACTATGAAGGTTTATGATGAAGAGGTGAAGATAGATGTGAGGAGTACAATGAAGCACAAAAATGATCTTGGCACAAGCAATACTATTGGGGTGATTGACCAAGTTGTTGCAAATGAAAATCTTGAAAGTGCAGCCCAATTGCCTCTAGAAAAAGTGTTAAGTTTGTCAATTTTTGAGGATAATGAAGAAGTGGTTGAAGGAGAGTTAGAAGTATTAGCCATGATGGAAGCTCTACCCCCTTTGAATGGACCTTGACCACACCGATGGGGGGACCTGAGACAACCTCAATAAGTGGAATGGAGTGAAGAGACCAAAAAGAGTACGAAATTGAAACAACTTCCGAAAAACGTCAAGTTTTTCTTCCTCGACACTGAAGATAAATGTCCAACCATCATAAGTTCTAGCCTCAAAACTATCCAAGAAGATAAGTTGATTGTAGTTCTCAAAAGGTACAAGGGAGCTATGGGTTGGAAGATTAAGGATTTGAAAGGTATTAGTCCCACTGTCTGTATGCACAAAATTCTCATGGAGAATGATCATAAACCGGTTGTCCAACCTCAAGAAGGCTTAATCCAGCTATGAAGGAAGTTGTAAGAAAAGAAGTGGTGAAATTGCTAGGCGCGGGTATGATTTACCCAATATCTGACAGCTCGTGGGTGAGTCCAGTCCATGTAGTGACCAAGAAAGAGGGAACCACCATCATCAAAAATGAGAAAAATGAGTTGATTCCTACGAGGACGATTACAGGGTGGCGGGTGTGTATTGACTACAGAGGATTGAATCTTGCCACAAGGAAGGACCACTTCCCATTACCATTCATTGATTAGATGTTAGAACGGCTAGAGGGTCATGATTACTATTATTTCCTAGACAGGTACTCCGGTTACAATCAAATTGCGATTGCGCCGGAAGATCAAGAGAAGACGGCTTTTACATTCCCATATGGTGTTTTTTTTTACAGAAGGATGCCACTCGGGTTATGTAATGCCCCAACTACATTTCAAAGATGCATGACTTCCATCTTTGCTGATATGCTTGAAAAGCATATGGAAGTCTTCATGGATGACTTCTCGGTATTTGGTTCTTCTTTTGATAATTGTTTAACTAACCTTTCGCTTGTTTTAGAAAGATACCAGGAAAGTAACTTAATCCTTAACTGGGAGAAGTTTCATTTCATGGTCCATGAAGGTATAATGTTGGGTCACAAAATTTCCCACAAGGTAACTGAAGTTGACCAAGCCAAAGTGGAGGTAATCTCAAAGCTTCCTCCTTCGATGAATGAAAAAGGTATACGAAGTTTCTTAGGCCATGCGAGTTTCTACCGCAGGTTCATAAGAGACTTCTATAAAATAGTAAAGCCTCTAACTACTCTTTTAGTTAAAGATAGAGTGTTTGTTTTTGATAAGGAATGTGTCGATGCATTTGAGACATTGAAAAATAAATTGGTGTCGGCACCTATTGTTATTTCCCTCGATTGGTCTCTACTGTTTGAGATCATGTACGATGCTAGCGACATTGCAGTAGGGGTTGTTCTTGGACAGCGAAGAGATAAGATATTGCATGTTATTTACTATGCTAGTCATGTGTTGAACCCTGCACGGATGAACTACGCAACTACCAAAAAGGAGTTGCTAATTGTTGTATATGCCTTTGATAAATTTAGGCAATATCTGTTGGGTTCGAGAGTCATTGTTTATACTGACCATGCTGCTTTGAAATATCTTTTTGCTAAGCAGGATTCTAAGCCAAGACTCTTGAGATGGATTCTACTCCTCCAAGAGTTCGATGTTAAGATTCGTGACAAGAGAGGGTGTGAAAATACTGTTGCTGATCACCTTTCTCGGATGTCATCGATTGAAGAAACAGAAGAGAAGCGCCCAATAAAGGATGAGTTTGCTAATGAACACATCCTTGTTATTGGTGTTCTATGGTTCGCAGACTATGCGAATTATCTAGTAGGTGGTATTATTCCTGACGATTTCAATTCTAACCAGAAAAGAAGTTCTTGCATGATTGCATATTTTATTTATGGGATGATCCATTCTTGTACAAAAGAGGACTCAATGGGTTGGTAAGGAGATGTGTGCCTGAAGTAGAACAGAGGGATATGTTAAAGGCTTATCATGACTCAGATTATGAAGGACATTTCAGTGGTGATAGAACTGCAGCCAAAGTCCTTCAGTTAAGGTTATACTGGCCATCATTATTTAAAGATGCCCAAGAGATGGTGAAAGAGTGTGACAAATGTCAAAGAACTAGGAATATATCTAGGAGGAACTAGATGCCTCAGAATTCCATGTTAGAAGTTGAGTTGTTTGGGGCATAGATTTTATGGGGCCATTTCTATCATCCTTCGGAAAAACTATATCTTAGTGGCGGTGGACTATGTATCTAAATGGGTGGAAGCCATGGTCTTGCCTACTAATGATGCGAAGGTAGTGGTGAAGTTTTTGAAAGAGAACATTTTTTATAGGTTTGGAGTGCCGAGAGCGCTTATAAGTGATGAAGGAACACATTTCCTGAATCACCTCATGAAAAGGTTACTCCAGAAGTATAACGTGAAACATCAGATATCCACTCCATAACATCCTCAAACTAGTGGCCAGGTAGAAGTGTCCAATAGACAACTCAAGCAGATCCTTAAAAAGACCGTTAGTTCCTCTCGTAAGGATTGGGCTACTAAGTTAGATGATGCTCTTTGGGCGTATCAAACGACATTCAAAACGCTTATAGGTATGTCTCCCTACCAACTTGTGTATGGAAAAGCATGTCATCTACCTCTTGAGTTGGAACACAAGCCTTTATGGGCCTCTAAGTTCCTTAATTTAGACCTCACGAAAGCAGGAGATTCTAGGATCCTTCAACTCCATGAGCTAGAGGAATTTCGGAATCGGGTGTATGAAAATGTCAAAGTCTATAAAGAGCAAAAAAATAAATGACATGATAGAAGGATTCAAAAAGAAAGAGTTTTGGGAAGGCCAGTTGGTCCTTTTATACAACTCCAGGTTGAAATTATTCCCTGGAAAGTTGAGGCCCAAATGGTCGGGACCATTTGTGGTTCACAAGGTGTTTCCTTACAGAGTTATCGAATTGAAGAATTCAACAAATGGAGACACGTTCAAAGTGAATGGGCAGCGATTGAAGCCTTATTTTCAAGGACAATTGAGTGGTCAAGTTGATGTCATTCGTCTTACGGGGTAGGATGGATGACCGTCGAGCCATGCGGCGTTAAATGAAGCGCTTAATGGGAGGCAACCCACGCGTTTATTTCTAACCTTTTTTGTTTCTTGTTTCTGCTAGAAAAATTAGGCTTGCAATGCACTCACAAGAATCGTGAAGTCACCCTAAGGAGAAGTTTTTTTGAGGCTACAAATGTATAATCAAGTGTACCAGAGAAAAATCGGAAAAAGTAAAAAAAAGAGGATAAATTGTGATAAAAACAGGGACCTGACACGGCTCGTGTCAGGTCATAAGGTTGATGAAAACAAAAGAAGGAAATTTGAGGCATTCAAGTGGGTTGACACGGCCCGTGTCAGATCCACTGGGGACTTTGTTGTTTGACACGGTTGGAAATTGGAAGGCAGCATGCTGACACGGCCCGTGTCAGCTAACACAGCCCGTGTCAAACATGATGTGTGTTTTTTTTCTTCAAAATTTTCATCTTCCACATGGAGGGGCCCACACGACCCAAACCTCTTAATTACCCAATTACTACCCATTACCCTTCATCATATCAGATTTTTAACATCATTTTCTCTCACCTTTCATCTTCTTCTTCCTTTCTTCACAAAAAACTCCATTAAACCCTATACAAATCCTTCATTAAAGCTTCAAACTTCCCACAATCCCTACATCAAAATGCCATACTACCTTCACAAAAAGTGCTCAGCTCTCCATCCTCTACAATATCCCACCATTTTTTCACTAACTCTAACTTTTATTTTCGTGATTTTTCTCTGTGTTACAGGTACGAAAAGAACAATGCCTCCCAGACGAGTGGTTAGAGGAAAATAAGTGGAATCCGAAACCTCAAGGTTGAGGAAAAGAGAAAGTCGGACGCCTAACGCACACAACATTATTTTCGACGCACCCGAACATGAGAAGCGTTATGCATGCCACGTGAAGCGTAAAATTACGCCAACAAGGTACATGTGTTACACAACTCTTTCTGAATTATGGTTAAATATTGAGATAGATAAGATGTTTTATAGTCTGGGTATGCTAGAATTCATGCATTTAGAAGCTCCAACGTATGAACGCATAACGTTGGAGTTTTTAAGCACCATTTAATTTCATTTGAAAAAAAGATGGAACGGTATTATGAAATATTTCTATGGCACAATGCAGTTTAGACTGTTTAATACTAACCATGACCTCAGTGTGGAAGAGCTGGGAGGTATCCTCCGAATTCCATTGTATGGCCCGGGAGCTTTCCCAAAGACTTTTGATGCGAAAGCATTATAGACAGCTATTACAGGTAATACTGAGTATGTCTCAAAGGGAGGCAAGGCATCGAGTATTCAAAATCCATGTTTCAGGTATGCACAAAAAGCTTTAGCGTACACTCTATTCGGGAGGGGAGATAGTACCAGAGTGGCCACTCAGAGGGAGTTGTTCTTCCTGTATGCTATGGTAAACTCTGAAATGGTAAGTGTAGCCGTTTTTGCAGCGGACTATTTGGGTAGAGTAGGAAGATCAGCTCAAGGGGGAATCTCTGTGGGAGGCATAATAACTCAGATAGCCAATCACTTTGGCTATGACCCTGCTGCATTAGGTGACACACCGGTATCAGGTAAAAATGGAATGGATATGACGGCCCTGGTCCAACAGGGTATGATTTATATTACTCCAAATTATTATGCTATAATGAGCCATAACATGTTGGTAATTTCCCTCCTGGCTCCTAATAGAGTTAACATTTCTGATATGGATAGCTGGATTTATGATAGTACCATCCAAGATGAGGATGAGTACCATGCTGACCCTTTGTCTACAGGAGAACATGAAGAGGAGAACGTTCCTGTGTTTGAACAGTTTGTCCCTGAGCAGTCTGTGCCATCACAGGAGGAACATATGTGTACAGGTGCGGGAAGCTCATCCACTGCTGACGATAATTGGTCGTGGGTGCATGGTGAGATCGGGTATCTTCGGGTGGAGCAAACCCAACAGGAGAAAGAGAAAGCTCGCCAAGGGGGCGATAATGGATGACATGCTAGCTATGATACAACAGCTGATGTTGCGTTTCCCTCCTCCTCAGTGAGGCTTTGTGAGTCCCCTCTCTTGCTTGTTCTAAAACATTGAGGTCAATGTTTAGTTCAAGTGTGTGGGGTTTTTATTTACTTTTTGTTTTCCTGTTTTTCTCGAATATTATTATGATATTTCACTTGTGTGTTGTTTTATATGTTGTTTTTATTTGTTTGGTGTTTTTATTTATGTGTTACAGATTGGAGACTTTTATGCTGGATGAATAGATATGCTTATAGTAAAATGGATGAAAAGACATAACCTAGGCTTATTCTCTAGGAAACCCCCGGAAGTTGATACTGTTGAAGTGGATGATTGGACGTGATTTCCCAATACGGGACTGATACGGGAGTACTTCAACCCGAGATGGAAATGAGGCCACATCACACGAGAGGTACCTTGGAAACTGTCAGTATGCCAAACATGGTGAGGATTCTCTAAATCCAAACATGTTATCATCATGAGGGTATTAGGTATGTCTTTGTCACTCTTAGCTTGCGTATTCGTCTATTGGATTGTTTTTATGGACACATTTACACACTGAGGCACTTATTTTTGTTTAGCCCTGAGCCTTTTAAGCCAACCCTTTTATTTACCCCTCGTTAGCCCCTTCGATCCATATTCCCATTTATTTGTTATCAACCACATCATATAACCTTAAGCTCAAACACTTCCTCACCTTGCTCGGATAAGTGTTGTCAATTTCTGATCCGTGTAAAATTAGAAGTTTGGGGTTGGGACACTCGCATAAAAAGTAGGTAAATGCTTTCGGAAAAAAAAGAGAGAATAAGGAAAAGCCTTGAAAAAAAGAAGAAGAAAAATAATAACTTATATGAAAGAAGGCACTTACCTACAAAAGGATCCGGTTAGAAAATAAGTTGTAGCCAATATTCTCAAGGTTTCACTTGAAGAGAGAAAAAGAAGAGAAAACTGGAAAATCCAAAAGAAAGTGTGTCAAACGCCCTTGGTTATGAAAATCAAAAAGTACACGAGAATGAGAAAGATGACACTGCATCCAAGCCTGTAAACCCCTTTTGTTTTTCCTTTTCGATTGTCTATCCCACCATGTCCCTAGCCCAGTTATAACCTGTAAAGCCCTCACAAAGTATATATTGTGTGCTTATGATAAGAAAATAGATGATATTCAAGATTATGAGTTGACTTTGCATACTGTGATTTTTGAGTGTAAACACTTTAACCCGAGAGATTTGGTGAGAGTGTAAAAAGCTGACAGGTGATAAGGTACTTCAATATGCAAATGTGGTGGAACGCCAAAAAAAAATCGAGTGAGAAGGAAACCGTTGAAAGGAACACTAAAGGCGAATCACGAAAGATCTTGGCAGTATTGTGATGAGATTTTTGCAAATAATTTGGGGGTGACCTTTTTATTGTCTCGAGCATCACTTGAGGACAAGTAATGAGATAAGTTTGGGGTTGTGATCGGTCACCAATTCTATGAGTTTTCATCCATTTATTCGACATAAAGTCACAACAATCGGTAACACTTTCTTTCATAATATTGATATTTATTATGCTTTCCGCATTATCATTATTGCATTGTTTCATTTAGTAGTTTATACTATATTTGGTGCATTTTATGCATTTGGTGGTGGTTTTTATATATCCAGATTCATACGAAGTAAGGCCAAGAACTCGGGTGAAGAAATCAGGGATTTCGGGAAAACAGAAAAGGTGTTAAAAGCAAATTCAGTGGCCTGACACGGCCACTCATGTCACCTGACATGGGCCGTGTCAGGAGAGTAGCAAATGGGCGTGTTGGTGTGCAGTTGTCTGAGTAAGACAGGGAGCTGACACGGGTGCCCGTATCAGCAAGGCTGGTTGATGAAATGTTTGTTGTATCTATACCAGAGGGCCAACACTGCCACCCGTGTTAGCTGACACGGCCCGTGTTGGCTTGGGCGTGTCATTTTCCTACTTTTGTCAGTGTTGAACAATTTTGACCCCGGAGGGCATTTTTGGAATTTTTTGGCCTGTCTAGTGGACCTGTGAATATTTGAAATGCATTATGGAATAGAGAAAGAGGCTTTTGATCACACGGGAGAACTAGAGAAGAAAGAAGAGAGCTCTGGAGGATTGGGAAAAGAGGAGATTTTTCATGATCGAAAGAATTTGAAGATCAACTCTTATCACCAATTCTTGTAATGTCTTTACTTTGTATTTTACTTTCTTTTAATATGATGAATACCTAAACCCCTCACTGCTAGGGGATGTTCCTGAATTGTTATGTAATGAACATCTTTTGAATTATTAAATGAGACTTTGCTTTCTTACCTTAATCTTTTGTTATGCAAATTATTATACTTTTTCGATCGTACAAATTGGGAACGATTTACGATTAGAGATTTGTCCTGAAAAACCAATCTATTGTTTTGCATGATATATTACGGTAGATATTGCATAGGAATATGGATATCTTATAGTGATTGATAAAAACCTTGTCAGAACTATTGCTTAATGTCCTTCGTTGACTGCTAAGGAATTAGGGTCAAGGAAGAATCTCAAAGGTTTTTCGGTTAAGGAATTTAAGAAAAATATTATTGAGGTTCAGTAAAAACTAAGGTTTGAGACATGTCTCATTGATAATGATTTAGGGTTCTTACTGAGCAATTCATACACCTCTCCTAATGTATTTTCTCATATTTGTTAAAGTAATTTGATTATTCTTCTTATTTCATTCTGTCATTATAATTATTTAAAAATCACCAAACAAAACCCTCAAGGATATTTTTGTTTAATTGAAACAACACATGCACTTACAATTGCACGCAGTCCTCGAGAGATTGATTTTGGGGATACCTCTACTTATTACTGCATCGATAAAAATAGTACACTTGCTATTTTGCCGATCACATATTCCCAACAAACATTCCCTCGATCAGTTTCCTTCCCGTCAAATCCCTTTGACGATGTGATTCTTCGGACGGGATTTCTTTCTGTCAAATCCCTTTGACAATGTGATCTTTGGTTCGGTCTTCTTTCCGTCAAATCCTTTTGACGATGTGGTTTTTAGTTCGGTTTTCTTTCCGTCAAATCCCTTTGAAGATGTAGTTTTTGGTTCAGTTTTCTTTCCGTCAAATCCCTTTGACGATCTAATCTTTGCTTTAGTATTCTTTTTATCAAATCCCTTTGACAATGTGATGTTGGTTTGCTTTCCCTCAAATCCCTTTGACAATGTGATCTTTGGTTCGGTCTTCTTTCCATCAAATCCCTTTGACAATGTGATCTTTGGTTCAGTCTTCTTTCCGTTAAATCCCTTTGACAATGTGGTTTTTGGTTCGATTTCCTTTCCGTCAAATCCCTTTGACAATGTGGTTTTTGGTTCGGTTTTCTTTCCGTCAAATCCTTTTGACGGTGTGATCTTCGGTCAAGTTTTATTTCCGTCAAATCCCTTTGACAATGTGTTTCTTTGGACAGGCTTTCTTTCTGTCAAATCCCTTTGATGATGTGGTTCTTCGGACAAGCTTTCTTTCCATCAAATCCCTTTGACGATGTGATTCTTTGGATATGTTTTCTTTCTGTCAAATCCCTTTGACGATGTGATCTTTGGTTTGGTTTACTTCCCGTCAAATCCCTTTGACGATGTGGTTTTCCGGTTAGGTGTTCTTTCCGTCAAATCCCTTTGACGATATGGTTCCGGGGTTCACTGTTCTTTTTTTGGGGCATGTTTTCTTTCTGTCGAATTCCTTTGAAGACGTGTGACTGGGCTCCAATTACATACGTCCCCATAGACTGCAAATTTCCAGGTTCTCCTGATATTCAATCTCCCTGTACCTTAAATGTATAAGAGTCGTTACTATCATCCTTTTAGGTTCAAGTTGATTGAATAGGGGAAGTTGTAGCACCCCAAAATTTGCCCATTTCTTCTCTTGTACCCTGGCTTGTGTTTCTTTTCATTTCGCATTTTTTCATATCATGGCGCTCTCAATACATGGGATCAAGGTATTTTTGTGGCTCAAGACTTTCTTTTTATTACAAGAGTTTAAATAGCGAGCGTCAGAGGCATCGACATTTATTTTTCCCAACGATCGAGCAGCCGATTTTATTTTATTCAGCAGGTTATTTTCAGCACAGGAGACAATTCACAGGTTATTTCAGGTATTTTATAGGTGCAATGTCAAAGGAGAAGTTTTAGAGGCTTAATAAGGTTCAGAACAGATGGCAACATGTGGTTACGTAAGTTTCCATCCACATGGCGCCAAAATTAGCAATTTTTGAATGTGGTAACCAGTTACCACATATGGGTAATCGATTACCTCAGGCGTATTTTACAAAAGTGGTTCAAATTTCAGCACTGCATAATTTCCAATCATTTTCAACCCTTGATCTCACATGGAAGGATCTAGAATTAATTCATTTTCATCATTTCCCTCCAAAGTTCAAACACTTCATTCCTAAATCCTCTCCTAATTTCCATTCCAAACACTAACCCACACTTCAAACCACATTTTGATTCCTAACCTAGGGATTATTTAATCCATTTCACTCCAAGCCTCTCATAACTCTCACTCATTTTTCTGATTTTTTTACATATCTCACTTCAATTCTCTCAACGTTTCTCTCATTACAAAACCTTCCACCATAACTCCATAACAAAAAGATTCACAAATTGTGCATTGCAATTTGTGAATCTTTGAGCTAAACCTTCATTGCATCTTCATTCTTGGTTCAATTCTGGTTCTACAGTTCATTTGGATCTTGAATTAAGTTGTTGGAATCACTTTTGGAAGAGTTTTTGCTTATATTTGGATTCTTGCTTGGAACTTCAGGTTTTCTTGTAAAAGCTTCATAGATCCTTGGATTTCTTGCTTGAATCTATTAATTGCATCTTAACAACACTTACCAAAGCAATTCTCAACTTTATTGGTTAGTAATTTCTAGATTTAGCTTTGATATTGCTTAATCTTGCATGTTATGATGTAGATCTTTGGTATGTCGTTGATGTGTGATCCATTTGCTTTGATTTGATCTTTGATCTTGTTGTTTGTTTGATGCAATTGGAGTTTGCGTGATGTGTGTCGCTACGCGAAAAATGACACAGAGTCGCCACCGGATTTTATTTATCCCACGGGGGGAAAGGAAAATAGCGATAAAACCTCTGGGAAAAGAGCGTGGTCATCGCAACCAAGTCTCGGGGTTCGGGAGTCGGTTATGCGAGGGGAAGGTATTAGCACCCCCTCGCATCCATCGTACTCGATGGGAACCTCCTAGATTATTTCGCGTGAATGGGTGTTTTATTCTAAAAGTTTGCTTGCTTACGGAAAAGAGGGGTTGGTTTATTTATTTTAATGCTCGCCAAGGATTGTGGCCCTTGTGCCTACGTATCATCACTTAAAAGAAGTGAAGAATCAGAGCTCCGTAGTTCGGAGGCTTGTGAAATTGTTGTTTGTTGGTTGATTTTATAACTTGAAAAAGGGTTTTGGATTGATGCCCTAAGGCGAAAATAGGTTTGATGAGTTGATGTTATTTTTAAGTTTCTTAAGAGAAATTGTTCTTGATTAGGATTATACACAAAAGACTTTGGATAGAAATGAATGTTTCGAATAACCAAGTCGAGCGCCTTGTATCCAAAACATTCGGAATGAGTGTAGGAGGACTCCATTCTCATTCCTTTTCCACCACTTTGAAGTTCGTGGTGTATAGCCCTAATCATGTATTTATTGTGTTTTGGATTTGTTTATTAAGAAAATGAGAACCACTTGACATTGGATCAAGGTTTATTGTTTGTAAAAGTATTTGAGGTGATACGAACAAGGTCGATGGCGGACGCACAAGGCGGCCGACTTACAAGGGTTGAAAATGGCTCGATAAAATCGAGAGTTTGTTTTTGAAAATGGTTTTCGGAATCAAAAGTCACCAAGGACAATAACAACATTCATACTAAAATATACAAACATATTGGGTTATTCGCATAAAAAATCGAGACATGCAATAAAAACGGCGAACTCCTTGAGAAAAATTTTTTTGAGGTTTTTTTTTTAGGTATTTGAAGTCATAACAAACTGCACAAAGCCATAAATTTCTCATTTTTTTTTGCAAGTTTTGAAGCCATGAGTCGACCATAGGGTCAGCGCATGACTTTCAGCCTTTCCCACGGCTCGGCGCATAAACACCATGCGTCGACCATACACTCGGCGCACACCATTTGATAGGCTGACGGGTAAGCGCCCGCCGACCCTTGCGTCGACGCATACTGTAAGTTTTTTTCAATTTGTCCAAAAATGCAGGCTATGCGTCGACGCATAGACCTGCTATGGTCGACCGTTAGCCTGTTAAAACAGCCAAAATCCTAACTTTTTCTACGTTTTCTTTCGTTTTCGTGGTTTCTTGACAATGGTTTCTTGGTCCCTTATGGGACCTTACATGATATATACAGTTCAACAACACATAAAAGAGTAAACAAAAGGAATATAAGAGCAAAGAAATAAAGAGAGAAAAGTTTGAGAAGATGGATACCCAAGAGTTTCCTCTTCTTGCAAGTCCTCCTTGGTTTTGGATGAATGTGCTCCCCTCCTCACTCTATGTTGTGAAGGCTCTTGCTCTTTAGTGGTTCTCTTGGTTCTATCTCACTTTCTCTTTTCTAGTTTGCAAAGCTTCCTATTTTTCTGGTTTTTTTTAGGGTATTGTTTGCTCTCTCTATTTTCTGGTTTTGCAAGTGTGTAGAATGAATCTTGAATGAATGAAGAGTGATCCCTCTTGTTTACAGCCCCCTCCTCTTATCTCTCCACTCTAGGGTTTTCACTTCTCCCCACACTTCAGATTTTTTCATGGGGCAATGTTTCTTACCACCTTTCCTTATGTCACTCTCTTTCTTTCCATTTCCATGCAAGGTGCTATGCTGTATTTTTACTGCACTACTCTATGCTGTTTTTCTGCAGCACCTTGTGCCTTGCACCCATTTTGTTGGCTTGTGCTTGGAAAGCTCTTGGTCAATGCTACTACTCTTTTGATAGTATTTTGAAAATTCTGATGTGTAGAAGCATTGTCACATGTTACGCCTTTGGTCTTGTGACATGTAGATTTTGTGACATGAGGAAATTTGTCACTTTTGCATGGGACTATTTTGCTTATGATTAACATGCATAATCTTGGTCTTAAAACAATCCAATGTTGATTTAATCCTTACATATTTCTTGGATGTTTGTAAGCATAAGGTGGACTTGGTGTGGCATGAATTTGATTAGGAGCTTGAATGAAGATTAGAAATAAATTCTAATCATTACTTAGAGTTGGATATATTGTAACAAATGACATTCTTGTAATGTCATAAAGTTTCTCTTGGTAATATTCTTGCCTCTAATCTTGAATTCATGATGGATTTTCTTAGAACCATTAAGCTTGAAATGGATGAAGTCTTGAACTATGGACTTGTGATCTTAACTCATGTTTTTGCAAATTTGGACTCCACTTGATCGAGAATTTGAAACAAAATTGGATGAAGCAATCTTGAATTATGCCTTGCATTTCATGGTCATTAGGAATATATCTTGAATATCCTAATATTTTGCCAAGTAACTTCTCTTTGAAGAAATCTACAAGAATAGACTTTCGAATTTAGATCAAACCTTAAATGATGAACCTTTCCTTCCATGTAGTCCAAGATAGACAAGTTATCTCATTCGACATGGAAGATGACAAATCGACCCAATCCGTATCCACATGCTCGATATGCAATAAAATGATGTATGGTATGGCGAATGTAGGGTATAAAGGCTAAAGGCGAAAATGAGGGTGTGACAGCTGCCCCTATTTAATCCTCTTGGACCTGAATGTCTAGAGGGTAAAGGTGCTCGAACATTCATGGTAGAAGAGAATTAAATACTAGAATACCCGGGATTTTCGACTGGAGAGGTATGGGGTAAAAGTAAATAGTCAACGAGATGGCTTGAAAAAGGTGTCTTGTTATTGAAGAAGGGTTATGAGGGATATGATGATATGCTTGAGATGCAATGCAGAATGAACATGAGTGCTTTGCCAGCCGGAAAAGGAGGCTCCTCGTAACATGAAAACATAATTGGCCAAGAGATATTCCTTCTATAAAAGATAGAGAGGACTCAAGAAAGGGATTGTGAGATCTTCCTTCTACAAAAGATAGAGAGGACTCAAGAGATAACAATGAGATATTCCTTCTACAAATGATAGAGAGGACTCAAGAGATGTTTTTTTTTTTTTTTTTTACAAAAGGCAAGGTAGACTCCTGAACAAAAGGTTTGGAGAAAATGCTTCCTTCTACAAAAGGTAGAGAGGACTCCGAAACAAAAGGTTTGAAGACAAGTATTCTTTCTACAAAAGGTAGAGAAAAACCCCCTTGGGAGAGTACGATCGTATTTCCTTCTGTCACGGCAGAAAGGACTCCAGAACAAAAGGTTAGGAGAAAATGTTCCTTCTACAAAAGGTAGAGGGGATTCCTGAACAAAAGGTTAGGAGAAAAATTCCTTCTACAAAAGGTAGATAGGAAACTCCCTTAGGAGGGGATGATCGTATTTTCTTCTGCGGAAAGCAGAAATATTCCTGAACAAAAGGTTAGGAGAAAATATTCCTTCTACAAAAGGTAGACAAGATACTTACGAAAGGTAAGCTGACAAGAATCTGTACAAAAGGTACGAGAGGTCTTGTTAAAGGTAAGTTGAATCTGTTGCGAAAGGCAAGGCAGGGATATTTTGAAAAGACTCACAAAAGGTAATTTGAGGGCGATAACCATCCTTCTGCAAAAGGTAGAGGAAATTGTATAGGGTATTAGAACATCATTCAATCTCACAGGCACAACGGCGGAGATGATATTCCTTAAGTATGGTAACCATTCATTTCTTGGCCACATAGGCATCAAGCGTCCAGATAGATCGAAGATACCCAAGACAAAGTTTTGTCGCATGTAAAAGACAGCGAGAAACGCTTACAAAAGGGAAGCGAATGGAAAAGATTTCACGCAAACGGCAATGAAATCCCTTACGAAAGGTAAGGTGAGAAAATATCTCATGCAAAAGGCTCAAAGGACTTACAAAAGGTAAGTTAATGGATAAACACTCCAAAAGGATCCTGCCAGGATTTTCACAGGAAATTCGCATCTTTGAGAATGAATGGCTAAGCACATGTAATGATGCAGTATGTATGCAAAAATGTCAAGGACGTAAGGACATGAAGGTTAGGGGGTGATAATTTATGCCAAGTGATTGGGCTTTGATTTGGGGGGTCGAGTTTGACTTCCCAACATCCTAGTGACGAAATTTGGATCATCTCCAGATGGTCTCATCAGACAAGCCGTGCTGGCCAGTTAGGTTGCCCCTGATTTGGTCATATTCCCGACGAACTTTATGATCGGACGATGCTTAGTGTACACGTGCGCCTACTAGAGATCGTTTTTATCCTTCATACACCTAGGTTGAAGAGCAACTTTATGCTTTCTTTTGTTATTGTTATCGGTATCCCATAATTTTTCAATGCAATATTTATTAAGAATGAAAATTCCACTTTTTGCAAACATAGAAGAAAGTAAATGTGACACACGAATTGATGAAAGAGATTTTTATTGATGATAAAGTGACCCATAATGGGTAATTTTACATAAGGATACAATTCCTAAAATAGGTAATTGCAAAAAATATGATAAAAAGCACAGTGGCAATGTGAACAAAAAATCGGATTTCCATTGAGTTCCAATTCTGTTATGATCCCTATGGCCTTGAAGCTTCTCGTACATTGCCTCCGAGGAAGGTGGATGAATTGATCTTCCCCATGTGTAGTTCTCCTTATTCGGATGATGAGCTCACAGACTTTTCGTAGACCTCAGTCTTTTCTTTTTTAGGTCCCTAACTTTTGCCTAGACCGCCCTTTCGGGTTTTCAGTCTACCGGGATACCCATTTTTTGCCTAAGTTGCCCCTAAGGGTTTTCAACTTATCGGGTATTATTATTTTTTATTTTTAGCCCTAATTTTTGCCTGGACTTTTCTTTTTGTTGTCCACCGGGTCTACTCTCAAGCGTAGTATTTTTTGACTGCGTCCGCATTTATAGGGGATGACAGATCTTCACCGTCCATGTTGGATAATATCAAGGACCCTCCGGAAAAAACCTTCTTTACAACATATGGACCCTTATAATTAGGTGTCCATTTGCCCCTTGGGTCTGTGTGGATTGGCAGAATCTTTCTCAATACCAAGTCTCCCACTTCGAAATCTCGAGGGCGAACCTTCTAGTCAAACGCCCTTTTCAACCGCTTTTGGTAAATCTGGCCATGGCAGATGGCTGCCATGCGTTTTTCATCAATGAGATTAAGTTGATCAAATCTCGCCTGCACCCATTCGGCTTCGTCAAGCTTGACATCAGTCAGAATTCTCAGGGAAGGGATTTCTACCTCAACAGGGAGTACCGCATCCATGCCATACACAAGAGAAAATGAAGTTGCCCCAGTAGAAGTACGCACTGAAGTGCGATAGCCATGCAAAGAAAATGGTAGCATTTCATGCCAATCTTTATATGTTTTCACCATTTTCTGAACAATCTTCTTGATGTTTTTGTTCGCTGCTTCAACGGCGCCGTTCATCTTTGGGCGATACGGTGACGAATTGTGGTGCTCGATCTTGAAACTTTCACATAATTCCTTCATCATCTTGTTATTGAGGTTTGAACCATTGTCAGTAATAATTTTATTTGGGATCCCATAACGACAAATGATTTCCTTTTTGATGAAGCGAGTGACCACTTGTTTGGTGACATTGGCATAAGATGCGGCTTCTACCCATTTAGTAAAGTAGTCAATGGCCACTAAGATGAAACGATGTCCATTTGAAGCAGTTGGCTCGATGCGTCCGATCACATCTATGCCCCACATGGCGAAAGGCCAAGGCGACGTCAAGACATTCAGAGGAACTGGTGGCACATGTATCCTATCTGTATAGATTTGGCATTTGTGACATGTTTGCACGTGACGATAGCAATCAGTTTCCATCGTCAACCAGTAATAACCAGCTCTCAAAATCTTCTTAACCATCGTGTGTCCACTGGAATGTGTACCGAAAGAACCTTCATGGATTTCGTTTATGATCCGGTCGGCTTCGTGTCTATCCATGCATCTGAGCAAGACCGAGTCATAGTTTCGCTTGTAAAGCACATCTCCACTTAAGAAGAATTTGGACGAAAGCCTTCTTAAATACTTCTTATCTGTGATGGAAACATTTTCTGGATACTCTTGCTTTTCTAGATATCTTTTGATATCATAGAACCAAGGTTGATCATCGGTTGCTAACTCTGCTTCCAGGCAGTGAGCAGGCTCATCAAGACATTCAATACGGATAGAGGGTGCCTCATTTTTCCATTTAACTTTGAACATGGATGACAACGTGGCAAGAGCGTCTGCCAATTGATTGCTTTCTCTAGGAATGTGATTGAAAGTAATCTCATCAAAGTATGGGATTAATTTCAAGACGTGATCCCGATATGGCACTAATTTGCTGTCACGTGCTTCCCAATCGCCTCTGACTTGGCTGATGACTAGAGCTGAGTCTCCATACACTTCCAGAATCTTGATTCTATGGTCAATAGTGGCTTCAATCCCGAAGATACATGCTTCATATTCTGCCATATTGTTGGTGCATTCGAAACATAACCTTGCAGTGAATGGAATGTGGAAACCGGTAGGAGAGGTGAGGATTGCCCCTATCCCATTGCCTTGAGCATTTGCGGCACCATCGAACACGAGCGCCCATCGCGATCCTGGTTCGGGTCCTTCGTCTGGGCCTGGTGTTTCGTAGTCTCTGACAAACATGATATCTTCATCAGGGAAGTCAAAACGCATGGGCTGGTAATCTTCCACGGGTTGGTGAGCAAGGTAGTCAGATAACACACTCCCTTTGATAGCTTTTTGCGAGACGTACTGAATGTCATATTCTGTCAGTACCATTTGCCAACGGGCTACTCGTCCGGTGAGAGCAGGCTTCTCGAAGATGTACTTGACTGGATCCATTTTTGATATCAGCAATGTGGTATGGGTCAACATATACTGCCTTAAGCGCTTGGCAGCCCATGCGAGTGCACAACAGGTCTTCTCCAACACTGAGTATCTTGTTTCACAGTCAGTAAACTTTTTGCTTAGGTAGTAGATAGCATGCTCCTTTCTACCTGTTTCGTCATGCTGTCCCAACACGCATCCCATGGACCCTTCCAGAACGGTCAAGTACATGATGAGAGGTCTTCCTGGCACGGGAGGCATCAAGATCGGTGGCTCTTGCAGATATTCTTTTATTTTCTCAAATGCTTTTTGGCAATTGTTATTCCACACGATTGCTTGATCTTTGCGAAGCAGCTTGAATATTGGCTCACAGATGGCTGTTAGGTGAGATATGAATCTGGCAATGTAGTTTAATCTCCCTAAGAAACCACGAACCTCCTTCTCGGTTCTTGGAGCTGGCATATCTTGGATAGCCTTTACTTTGTCAGGGTCGACTTCAATCCCTTTTTGGCTCACGATAAAACCTAGCAATTTACCAGATCTTACCCCAAAGGTACATTTATTCGGATTGAGCCTTAGCCTGAACTTTCTTAACCTAGCAAACAACTTTTCCAAGTGGATGAGATGTTCCTCTTCAGTTCCAAGATTGACAACTTCCAATGACTCTTGATGCGGCTGGATGATCTTTGATTCCTGCTTTAATAGTCTGGCTAACTCTTCGGGGAGTTCACAATCTTCTTCACCATCCTCGTCGGCGTGGTAGATTGGATTATCAAAGTCATATGGGACCGTAGCAGTATCGTTATCAATGGAATCCGGGGTGGATCTGCATGATTGGTGATTTTATGCTTTATTTTCAAAAGATGAAAAAGAAAAATGCGAGAAAACATTGCCATTTATTTATGCAAAAAGTAAAAAAGAAAGACAAGGATCACAATTGAATGCAAAGAGGTTCATTTCATTCATGATAAACATTATTTTGAAAACATGGGGGCCCTACAAAATAATCCTTATGCCTTGGGCAGAGCATAGGATTTGAAAGCAGAACAAGGAAAATTACTCTTTAACAAGGGTGACCTCCGGTATTTCCGTAACGGTCCAATTATTGAGTTGTTGATTTGGTGCCTTTGGGTACACCATGCAGACTTCCTTTAACGCATCGTCTTCAGCCTCCACGACAGCTACATGATCATCCACCATGTGTCCACCGCTTACAAAGGCTAGTGGGGGAATGAGACCTTTGCTTTTGTCCATGATTGTCTTCTGCTGCACTACCTGATTGCCAGAATAACCCAAACCAGTTCTGTTTTTGTTGATGGGAAGCTCCAACACTCTACCCCAACCTTTAGGGTGACCAGCCTCAATTACAGTTTTTGCATCTTTCCATGTAACCATAGGGGATCCGAACCTTTCTGATTTCTTTTCCTCCTCCTTAACAGGAATCATCTCCATGCTTATCACATCAAACGCTTGGAATGGGGTCTCGTGCACCTCCCCTCCTATTTCAATATAGCGAAAAGAAGCAAGATGGCTTATAAGCACATCAGATTCGCCCTCAATGACGACCATCTGATTGTTGATCATAAATTTAATCCTTTGATGCAGGGTTGAAGTTACGGCGCCTGCCGAATGAATCCACGGACGACCAAGAAGGCAGCTATAAGCGGGATAGATATCCATTACATAAAATGTAATGATAAAGGTATGAGGTCCAATCTTGATTGGGAGATCAACTTCGCCTATCACAGTTCTCGTAGCCCCATCAAAAGCTTTTACAATGGTTTGACTTGGCTTCATCACAAGTCCTTTAATTGATAGCTTGTTCAACGAGCTCTTTGGTAACACATTCAATGATGATCCAGTATCGACCAGTACTCTTGAGAATACAACATCTACACATTCTATGGTAATGTGTAAGGCCTTGTTATGGTTCTTACCTTCGGGAGGTAGCTCACTATAATTAAAGCTCAAGATATGGGCTGATGCTACATTCCCCACCACTTCTTCAAACTGCACCACTGATATCTCTTCTGGCACGTGAGCAGTTTTCAAGAATTTTAACAGTGCTTCTTGATGGGCTTTCGAACACATTAATAATGATAGCATGGATATCTTTGAGGGAGTTTGATTGAGCTGATCGATCACTTTGTAATCACTTTTCTGAATGATTCTTAGAAATTCCTCCGCTTCATTGGAGCTTGGTTCAACAATATTTTTCTTTGTATTGTCACCGCTGTTGATAGGTGGTGGAGAAAAGATTCGACCACTTCTAGTGACACCACCGGTTCCCACAATGTTCTCTATGGAGCTACCATCTTTCACAACATCTTCATCCACTTTCTCTCCCTTAATGTAAACAGTCGGCTCATATTTCCAAGGGACAACCTTGGTGCTCTCAAAAGGAAAAGGAGCAGGCGTAGATATCACTAACAGAGCAAGTGAAGGTGGAGACAGCGGAATCTCTACTTGATCATACAATATCTGCAATGGTTCGCGAACTTGATTGTACGGGGTTTGAATAGAATGCCAGTCATAATCACAAGGGATTTCCAAAAGCGCATGAGGCTGATCACATGGAACATCATATGGAATTTGCATCGGAATTTGGACAGGATACTAATCTTCATCACATTGAATTGTTAGAGGAATACGTGGTTGTTCATATGGAATCGTCAACGGTACATGGTTCTGACCATACGGATTGTTCAACAGCTCTTCATCATAAGTAAACTCCATCGGATCATAGGGAATATCAAGAGTTGCTACTTCTTCAGCATTAGATATCTGTTCCACTAACATGACGCCTTGATCTAACAAACTTTGAATGCCCATCTTCAATTCATGACAATTTTGGGGATCTTTCAAACAGTGTTGGCAATCCTCAGTACATCCTAGGACAATATTTTTTATTAGCAATTGTTCTTTAACAACAGCAAAAGGGGTCTTTATTTTATCAACTTCTGATACCAACTTCTTTCCTTTAGATTTTTCAACCATGTTTGTGGCATGGTGCGACATTGGATTTTTAGTCCCATTGGGAGGGTTCTTGGTGAAATTGATGGCTTTTGAATCAATGAGATCTTGTACCACGTATTTCAAAGTTTTGCAATTTTCAATGTTATGTCCGAGAGCTCTGGAATGGAATTCGCAGCGGGCATTTGCATCATAGCCGGGAGGTAGAACAGCTGGGGGAGCCTTCATTTCTCTTAACTGCACCAATGAACTTCTAAGCAAGAGCGGAAGCAACTTAGCGTACGTTGTAGGAATAGGATCAAATTTTTTCTCAGGTCTCCTTTGTCTCGGCGGACCTTGATAATAGTTTTGACGTTGTTGCTGATAAGGAGCTTGAGCAGCCGGTTGACTTGCGGGTATGGAGAGAGGCTGATTTGGAGTAACTGCGGCCACATGATGATAAGAGCCTTGGTATGCTTTGGCCTTCCCTTTGTCCATAAAAGCAGCGCTCGTTTCGCCTTCCCTTTTTCTTGCAAAACCTTGGTAGGGCTTCTTAAAAGCTCCATCAGCAATTTGAATCTTTCCAATCTTTATCATATTCTCTATCCTCTCACCAGCCATCACTAAATCTGAGAACACAGTAGATGTGCATCCGGCCAAGCGTTCTAGGAAAGGGCCTTGAAGAGTCCCCATGAACATATCGGTCAATTCTCTTTCAAGAAGAGGAGGCTGGACTCTAGCAGCTAAGTCCCTCCACCTTTGAGCATAATCCTTGAACGCTTCACCAGATTTCTGGGTCAAGCCTTGGAGTTGTGTGCGATTAGGCGTCATATCAGAGTTGTATCGGTAGTGTTTCAGAAATGCCTCGGCTAACTCTTTCCAAGTCTTGATGTGCGTACCTTCTAACTGCATGTACCATTCAAGGGAAGCTCCACTGAGGCTATCTTGAAAGAAATGCATTAGTAGTTTTTCATCATCAGAGTAGGCAGCCATCTTCCTACAATAAGATCGGATGTGAGTTCGGGGACAGCTTGTCCCTTTGTATTTTTCAAAGTCAGGGACTTTGAACTTGAGCGGAATCTTAACACCGGGTACCAAACACATATCCGCAGCCTCTAACCCAAAAGTGCTTGGGCCTTGTAGTCCTTTGACCGTCTCTTGCAAGGCGAGTACCTTCTTTTCCAAGTCAGTAGTTGGTGCTCCAGAGCCGTCTGCAGCCAAGTCATTGTGAGAGTTGTAGAAACCTTCGTGATCGTCAAAGTGGATTTGAGGGGTAGTCGTACCACTACGAGGAATAGGGATTGCACCTGTGCCAGCAGGAGTAGGGATCGTGCCACCAGGAACGGGGATTGCATTTGTAGGAGTTGGAACGACTTCGCCAGGAGTTGGAGTTGAGCCTACAGTAGTAGGAACTGGAGTGTTGGCAGCGTTTCTCTCCATGGATTGCTTTAACTCTTCTTGTCCTTTAGCCATAGCCAGGATGACTTCCATCAACTGGCCCATCTGAGTCTTCATGTGGGTCATCTCGTCTCTGAAGGCGGCTTGGGTCTGTTCAATTTGATCCATCAGTAATCTTTGCTTGCCACGAGTGTAGTAGGGATGTTGGGAAGTCAGCTTGTTTACTGCGAATGGAGGTCAAGTTTTTTTTAAGTTTTTGGTTTTGTTTTTATGAAATGCGACATGATGCGTATGTAATGCATATGAATAATGTTGTGCGCAAAGCTCTTAGTAACATTGTTAGTTATTGTTGAGAATATAAACATTTTCCATTGCAATTAATCAGAAGAGACATAATAGAACAAACTCCTACTTCATTAAGGCTCGAAGCCAAGTTCAAATACAAAATACAAAACATACACTTCTTAAGCAAATTACAAATCGACTCTAAATGTGACTCCTTGGGCTCTGCGAACCGCCTCTAAATCTGTAACAAGTTCCCCCATCGTTTCCTTGCAAAACTTCACAAAGTCGAACACAGGGACAAGAGTGTTTTCAGGAGTCATCACTTGATCGGCTACCTTCAATCTTTTAGGGATCTGCTGAAGCACAAAGTTGGAGAATCCCGCCAAGTTTATGAATTTGTTCTTCCATTCCTCATAGAGAATTTGGAGATCATGGATGACGTTATCTCTCTGAAGTACCGCAGCTTCTGCCTGACGATAACTTTCTTCCCAATAGTGGCAGCTGTCCTTCAACTCTAGATATAATTCATCATATATTTCATCTTTCAGTCTTCAGATTTCTTCGATAGCTCTACCCAACTAGTACTCTGCTTGCACAAAGTCTCGCTGCGCATTCTCCTTTTCCAATAGCTCATGAGCTAATCGATCTTCGCAACCTTTCATAATGCCTTTCAACTTGTGAATCTGAGCCTCAAATTTTTCCCTTTCATCTTTCTTCATCTGGGCGGCTATTCTCACATCATTTTCTAAGTCTCTGACCTTTCGCCACACTTGGTCCAATTTTTCATTTTGGTGATCCAAGTCGGCGTTGGCGTTTTTGAGAGCTCCACCAACCCATTCTTTCTTTCCTTTCTCTTCCCTAGCCCTTTTCTTGCTATCCTCGAACTTTTCTTTCAACTCTTTGCTTTTGTCTTCCCAAGCTTCGCTTTTCCGCTTAGTCTCGTTGAGTCGAATTCGAAGCTGAGTGTTCTCATCTTCAAGTTCTTGGATCTTAGCCTTAAGTTTCTCCATATCTTCGGGTAAGATAGGCTCGGGTTCAGGATGAGATGGGAAAACAGATGCATCAAAGATAAAAGGTAATCTGACCTCTTTCACTCTCTCTTTCACCCATTTGACATAAGGTTCACGAGCAAGGATGTTCTTCCGCCCATTGTCTGGATTGCTTCTTTGGATGTTTACCCATGCTCTTCTTGCTCTTTGTACAGACGGATCACTTGGATCGGCCGTATTGACAAGGAATGGCACCAAATCTTCTTCTTTAGGAGGGTCATCCATGGAGTGTCCAAACTGTCTCTTGAGTAACACCGGGTTGTAATTGATGCAACCTCGCGTCCCCACAAGAGGCACGTTGGGAAATTGTCCACAAGAAAAGATAATATCTTTGGTTTCCCATTCCCTCTTGTACCATGTGACGGAACTAGCGGTGAGTGAAGCGAATCTTTGAGGCCATGAGAGTTCCTTGGAAGCGAAAGGTCCTTTTTCGGGCATGTGGGTCCTTAGCGACTTATGCAAGAGCGGAGCACAACAAAGGAACATTCCACCTCCTTTTGTATGTCTTGTATGGAGTGTGTGGTAGAAGTCACCTAAGAGGAAAGGCACAGGGTTCTTGGTCAAGAAGATTTCCACAACTACTTGGTCCACAAAATTTTCCCCATTTGGAAACATCACAATTTCGTAGACTAAGAGTGCTAGAATTGAACCGCATATTTCCCATTTCTCCTCCTTAGCATACTTCCACGCTTGTTCTTCCAAGAATTTCCTTGAGAAACCCCTAGCTCCTTTGGGTGCCCAACTGGCTATCACATCTGATGTAGGAATCCCTAATGCAGAAGCCACTTTCTTCAACGTGAACTCTTCTTCGAGCTTGGGAAAAGGATTGCGATATTTTATGTAGAGGTTCAAAATCTTCTCAAATTCCTCCAAAGTAGGAGCTATCTGAAAATCGGCGAAGGTGAAACAACGGAAAGACGTGTCATAGTACTGAGCCAAGGCTGTGAGGGCTTCAAACTCCACCCTCTCTGTCAACAGATCCAAAATTCTCCCATAAGAAGAGTGAAATTTGTTGTGCTTGATGGGAGTGATCTTGGCACTTAGAGCTTTTAGACTGTCGATTGAAGGATCTTTGTATTTGAAAGTGAAAGTGCTCTTTCGGTCGGTTTTCTTGTTTAGCTTCATTGTTCCTAAATTCACATTCATCATGACTGCTTCTGAAAAATGCTTATATCTGCAACAAGAACAAGAAACTAAGAGCTTTGTTTTTTTTATGAAGTATGTATGTATGAACGGATGCAGAATTCGAGCATATGGGTTCATAAGTCCGTGGTATGGATATGGTCGATACTGTCTGTTTTATGGAAAAGGTTCTCACAAGGTGTGATCTAGGGTTTAAAAGGGATCCCAAAGTCATGGATTCATATGACTGTTCATCCTACATGACATGAATATGTCGGAGGATGACTCCATCACATGAATCTCTTTTGGGTGAGGTCCTCGTATCGACCCACATGAGAAGAACTTCTCGAGGGCCCATACTACGAGACACATCGACATTGGGTTCTAGACAAGGATTTCAGAGTCATGGACTTTCTTGACTGTTTGTTACGTATGTCAGTCATTGCCAGGCAACAACTCCATCAAGAAAGTCTCTTCTGAACGAGGTCTTCGTATCGATCCACACAAGAAGAGCTTCTCGAGGACCCATACTACGCGACCATCAATCTTAGTTGGCCAAAGGTTTAGGGTTCTAAAAGGTCCTTAGAGTAATGGATTCTTGAGAAAACATTGATCAAACACGCTAAGAGCTTGACAGTTCTCATCATTCTCAAATGAATCTACTCTAAGCGAGGCTCTCGTATCGACTATTACGAGATGAGCATCTCGGAAGCCCATACTACTCAACCTCTCCTATCTTAATTTTAACACTCTAGACTCGGGTATAGAGTCTTTCCCTCAAGGTTTGCCACCAAAGTTTTCAATCCATACCAAGAACCAATGAAACCAAACACGGTGAGATACAATTGAAAAAAATAAGGAAAGCGATAAACAAACAAAAAGGAAAGAACCCAAACACGCAAAAACAACCTAGGTTAGGCTTGACTAGCTTAGGAAAAAGTCTCCAGCAGAGTCGCCAGCTGTCGCTACGCGAAAAATGACACAGAGTCACCACCGGATTTTATTTATCCCACGGGGGGAAAGGAAAATAGCGATAAAACCTCTGGGAAAAGAGCGTGGTCATCGCAACCAAGTCTCGGAGTTCGGGAGTCGGTTATGCGAGGGGAAGGTATTAGCACCCCCTCGCATCCATCGTACTCGATGGGAACCTCCTAGATTATTTCGAGTGAATGGGTGTTTTATTCTAAAAGTTTGCTTGCTTACGGAAAAGAGGAGTTGGTTTATTTATTTTAATGCTCGCCAAGGATTGTGGCCCTTGTGCCTACGTATCATCACTTAAAAGAAGTGAAGAATCAGAGCTCCGTAGTTCGGAGGCTTGTGAAATTGTTGTTTGTTGGTTGATTTTATACCTTGAAAAAGGGTTTTGGATTGATGCCCTAAGGCAAAAATAAGTTTGATGAGTTGATGTTATTTTTAAGTTTCTTAAGAGAAATTGTTCTTGATTAGGATTATACACAAAAGACTTTGGATAGAAATGAATGTTTCGAATAACCAAGTCGAGCGCCTTGTATCCAAAACATTCGGAATGAGTGTAAGAGGACTCCATTCTCATTCCTTTTCCACCACTTTGAAGTTCGTGGTGTATAGCCCTAATCATGTATTTATTGTGTTTTGGATTTGTTTATTGAGAAAATGAGAACCACTTGACATTGGATCAAGGTTTATTGTTTGTAAAAGTATTTGAGGTGATACGAACAAGGTCGATGGCGGACGCACAAGGCGGCCGACTTACAAGGGTTGAAAATGGCTCGATAAAATCGAGAGTTTATTTTTGAAAATGGTTTTCGGAATCAAAAGTCACCAAGGACAATAACAACATTCATACTAAAATATACAAACATATCGGGTTATTCGCATAAAAAAATCGAGACATGCAATAAAAACGGCGAACTCCTTGAGAAAAACTTTTTTGAGGTTTTTTTTAGGTATTTGAAGTCATAACAAACTGCACAAAGCCATAAATTTCTCTTTTTTTTTTTGCAAGTTTTGAAGCCATGAGTCGACCATAGGGTCAGCGCATGACTTTCAGCCTTTCCCACGGCTCGGCGCATAAACACCATGCGTCGACCATACACTCGGCGCACACCATTTGATAGGCTGACGGGTAAGCGCCCGCCGACCCTTGCGTCGACGCATACTGTAAGTTTTTTTCAATTTGTCCAAAAATACAGGCTATGCGTCGACGCATAGACCTGCTATGGTCGACTGTTAGCCTGTTAAAACAACCAAAATCCTAACTTTTTCTACATTTTCTTTCGTTTTCGTGGTTTCTTGACAATGGTTTCTTGGTCCCTTATGGGACCTTACATGATATATACAGTTCAACAACACATAAAAGAGTAAACAAAAGGAATATAAGAGCAAAGAAATAAAGAGAGAAAAGTTTGAGAAGATGGATACCCAAGAGTTTCCTCTTCTTGCAAGTCCTCCTTGGTTTTGGATGAATGTGCTCCCCTCCTCACTCTATGTTGTGAAGGCTCTTGCTCTTTAGTGGTTCTCTTGGTTCTATCTCACTTTCTCTTTTCTAGTTTGCAAAGCTTCCTATTTTTCTGGTTTTTTTTAGGGTATTGTTTGCTCTCTCTATTTTCTGGTTTTGCAAGTGTGTAGAATGAATCTTGAATGAATGAAGAGTGATCCCTCTTGTTTACAGCCCCCTCCTCTTATCTCTCCACTCTAGGGTTTTCACTTCTCCCCACACTTCAGATTTTTTCATGGGGCAATGTTTCTTACCACCTTTCCTTATGTCACTCTCTTTCTTTCCATTTCCATGCAAGGTGTTATGCTGTATTTTTACTGCACTACTCTATGTTGTTTTTCTGCAGCACCTTGTGCCTTTCACCCATTTTGTTGGCTTGTGCTTGGACAACTCTTGGTCAATGCTACTACTCTTTTGACAACATTTTGAAAATTCTGATGTGTAGAAGCATTGTCACATGTTATGCCTTTGGTCTTGTGACATGTAGATTTTGTGACATGAGGAAATTTGTCACTTTTGCATGGGACTATTTTGCTTATGATTAACATGCATAATCTTGGTCTTAAAACAATCCAATGTTGATTTAATCCTTACATATTTCTTGGATGTTTGTAAGCATAAGGTGGATTTGGTGTGGCATGAATTTGATTAGGAGATTGAATGAAGATTAGAAATAAATTCTAATCATTACTTAGAGTTGGATATATTGTAACAAATGACATTCTTGTAATGTCATAAAGTTTCTCTTGGTAATATTCTTGCCTCTAATCTTGAATTCATGATGTATTTTCTTAGAACCATTAAGCTTGAAATGGATGAAGTCTTGAACTATGGACTTGTGATCTTAACTCATGCTTTTGCAAATTTAGACTCCACTTGATCGAGAATTTGAAACAAAATTGGATGAAGCAATCTTGAATTATGCCTTGCATTTCATGGTCATTAGGAATATATCTTGAATATCCTAATATTTTGCCAAGTAACTTCTCTTTGAAGAAATCTACAAGAATAGACTTTCCAATTTAGATCAAACCTTAAATGATGAACCTTTCCTTCCATGTAGTCCAAGATAGACAAGTTATCTCATTCGACATGGAAGATGACAAATCGACCCAATCCGTACCCACATGCTCGATATGCAATAAAATGATGTATGGTATGGCGAATGTAAGGTATAAAGGCTAAAGGCGAAAATGAGGGTGTGACAATGTGACATGACCTAATTTTCATGCACAATTGATTGCTTATTCATTTGGATGATCATATAAGTTGTTTGCTGCTGAAAAGTGCTTTTGGAAGCTGACTTTTTGCCTCTATTTCAGTGGTAATCGATTACCACTATTAGGTAATCGACTATCCTATCTATTTTTCACGTTTTTGGTCAATTTTCAAAGGGGTAATCGATTACCACCGGGACAAATTGCCTTTTTCTTGCATTTTCAAGCTTGTTTGAGTTCCTTTTCATCCTTAAACCTCATGGATGATGTGATGCATTTATGTGGATTGATTTTTTTAATACTTTTTCCATCATTTTTTATAGCATGCTTATGTTTCTTCAACACATGAATTTTGGTTTTCCGTTGACGAACGTTTATGATCATCGTGTTGCATTCTTAGGGTGTTGATCATGTTGCATAATTATTTTCCCATTGTTGATTGTTGATTATTAATGCTTATCTTGTTGGATGTGTATCACATGCTTATGATTATTTCCAATTTCGTAATTGCATAATTGTTCGAATTCATTAATCGGTGTTGAATGCATGATGATCCTGTTGGATGTTTAATTGTACAATCTCGTGGAATTTGTTTGTGCTCAATTTGTTTATGTTTAGTCTTGTATGCTTACCTCTTGATGCTTGTTTTGGTTTGTTATGCATGCTCATTAATGATCTTTTCTTGCTTGAGGTGTTGCTTTAAGTGTTTTCACACCTGCTGTTCTGGACTTTGACATGCTGCTAATTTTGCATCCATGTTGCCTGCTGCTTTTTACACCTATTTCTGCCTGAAAACATGTGTTGTTATTAACTGTCTTGCTTGTGTGCTAGATTTTACTGCTGTTTTATGCAGGAAATGCTGTTGTAGTTGTTGTTTTTGCCTTGCTTTCCTTATTTTTATCTTGTTCTTGCATGCTTCCTTAAGGCCTCCTAGTCCAACTTAATTTTCGATTTAGCTTGGAGTAGGATAGACATTAAGAGTTTAATCCATGCATGATAACATTAGGCTAGTCCCTTTTAACCTCAACCTTAGGTCCATCTTTTGCATGCTAACATTAGGATAGAATCTCCTTTCGCATCCCTACCTTAGGGTCACTTTGCATGACAACGTTAGGGCCGAGTTTCTCTTAGACCTTCTGTGCTTCTCTCTTTTCATCTCAAAACAATTCTAACTCATCTAATAAAGACGGTGAACATTGTGGGCCACGAGCCTTAAACATATGGGAAATGATGAGTGATGGGTCTCCTCTCACTTGTCTAGAGTGTTTAGCATACGTCCCGTCTGGGGGTGATATGCGATGCATTCATTCCTATATCATAGTCTTTAGTGCAACGTGAATCACAATGTAAACTAACTCACTTCACTAAAACTCACAAACAAAATTTAAACCTTTTTTCCTTCGAGATTGTGTTTCAAACTCATTTTCAGAAAAGAGTACGTTACTTATTCGTTCTACCGCAAACAGGCATCGACCCTAATTGCTGGAATGGGATCTTAACGTCGCTCATAAAAAACATTTAACCAACCTGTGGTTTCCTCTTTACCTGAACTACGTTTGCTCTGATTTCTCATACTAGATGAGGATATGCAGACACAAGATGATGATGTCTTGGCGAGTAACCTTCCCCCATCACCCGTAGTTTTATGAACTACGTTGACTCTGACTTTCCCATTACACGAGGGAATACGTAGGCAGAGGGCGGTGATATCCTATCGAGTCTCTTTTTTTTCTTTTGTTTTCGTTTTTGTTTAGCAGTAGCTTTTAGATAACACAACCTTTGATTAGACAACACGCGTGGATCCCGTTGAGTATAACGGACGTGAGGGGTGATCATACCTTCCCCTTGGGTAACCGACTCCCGAACCTAAGATTTGGTTGTGATGACCTTGTCTTCTCCTTTCTTTTAGGTTTTCTTCAATCGTTTCCTTTCCCTCTCTTTGGGATAAATAACATTCGGTGGCGACTCTTATGTTTGTTTCCGTCGGGTGTTTTTCGCAGTTGCGACAACTGGTGACTCTGTCTGTTTTCGTATCTTTGGGTGTTTACTTTCATGCGGTTATTTGCTTTTATGTACATTATCTTTTGTATATTATTGCATGTGCATTTTATTATGCTACTGTTGTTGTGTTGTTGGATGGGTTGTTCCGTTGAGAGATAAACCCAATACCCAAGCTTGAGTATACACGCAGGATTAATGTGGAGAGTAGTGGGAGCTTGTGTGGCGTTTGGCCATGCAATAGCTCATGCGAAATTCACATCCAGACGAGGTTTTTCTTTGGAGATACTCTATCATGCGCGTCTGGTGCAGTTGAGGGAGTATTGACTTAGAAAAACTAACGACTCTAGAGATTGTTCATTGGTAAGTAAGTTGAGACCTCCTTGATTGACCATGATGCTAATAATTGAAAATGAAGCGCAAATTCAAAGTAAATAACTAAAAAATAAAGATATAAGGGAACATAAATAACACCAGAGAGGTATACATATTCAACTATGAAGACCTAATTATGCTCCTAAGAATTGATCTTGAGAGTATCCGCCATGCTTGAGAGCTTTGAGAAAGTTATTCCCACAAACCCTCTTATACAAAGAAATGGAGTTTTAGGCTTACTTCTAACCAAACAACAAACATGACTTCAAATGGTTAGTCTTCACACTAAACAGAGATTTTGCGCAGGCTGATCGCGAACACGGACAAAGTTTTAAGTTGGCTATCCTCCAAACTAAACTAGATTTTTGAGTTAGAAATCATTAATATATTGTCATAATCGATTATGGACTCAATTACTCATCATCTAATGAATTATGCAAATAATTCAATCAATTAAACAATTGCAAATAATTTTCCTAATCAATTAAGCACTCCCATTATCAACTGGCTAGCCTCTAAAAACATTTTTTTGGTGATTCGTTAAAAAAGTGAGAAGCTTCTCAATGTTTATAGTGTGTGTGATTTATCCATAATGTTTCCAAAAATGCCCTTGTGCTTTTACAAGACCAGGTGAATTAAAGCGGCATTGCTGGCTACTTGGTCAATCTTTGATCAAGGGTTTCGGACGTGAAAGAATCAACAACAAACCTAAGGATTATTGGGTTATAAGTATTCATCTCTCGTATACACACGTGTATAAAGTAAGATGTATTATAATATATCAATTTGAATTTGAATTGAGGGCAGACGTACCCATAGCGAGGTCGATTGGTGAACTGCATAAACAATTTCTTGTGTACCCTCTCTCTCTCTCTCTATCTTTTAATTTTGTGTTTACAAATTATTGAATTCATTGTTCATTTGATCAATTCGTTTGGAAATTATTTTTTATCACATTTTGATATAGTTTTTGTTAATATAATCATAACCCGTTTGATTGTTATTGGCTTTTATGATCAGTAAAACAAAGTAAATTTTATAAATGATATCGATTTCACATAAGGTGTTCGATAAGTTGGCTTATTGTGTTTTGGTGTGTTTTGATCACGGGGAACAAGTTTTACGTATAACTTTGCATTCAATTGGTTTGATTAATATTTATTGAACAATTTATGTTCATTATCATACGTTTGTGTACCTTTAAGTATATCCGAGCTTTTCGATAGATGTTCGGTTAGACGATTCGATTCATGTTGTTTCTAATGTGTCATAAAACTTTTCAAACCTGTTTTAGCCAAAAGTTTTTAACTTGTGATCTATTCACCCCCACATTATAGATTAAAGCATATCCTCTAACAATTGGTATCACGAGCTTCGATTAATTCAGTGATTTAGATTTTCTTATTATAAGAATGTCTATGAACCTAAGGGAGCATATAATAGAGCACCTAATTTCACCGGCAAAAATTATAGCTATTGGAAAGCTTGTATGTGTATTCATGTCAACTCGGTTGACAAAGGTATATGAGACGCCATCATGAACGGTCCTAATGAAATCACAATGACCAATAATGAAGGTGTTATTGTACCTAAACCATAAGCATAATGCGATGATAATAATAAGAAATTGTGGTCACATGATTGGAAGGAGAAGAATATTCTCACATTCGCACTAGCTATTTTGAGACCACCAAAGCTATGTGGGGGGCATTAGAAGTTTCGCATGAGGGAACTAATGAGGTCAAACAAGCTAAGATCAATATCTTAAATAAATATTTTGAGCTACTTCGCATGTAGCATGGTGAAACCATTGCGCAAAATGTGAAAGTGGTTCACACATCTTATCAATCGATTGAATATGCTAAGTAAGCCTATTTCAAATGAGATTTCTATTAAGAAAGTTTTAATATGTCTTAATAGGGAATGACAACCCAAGGTCACCACTATCAAGGAGGCAAATGATCTTAACGTACTTGATCTCACTACTTTATTTGGAAAATTGGAAGAACATAAGCAAGAACTAACTTGCTTGGAAAAACATGGAAAAAAAAGGTATGAAAAGAAGGTAAAGAAGGAGAAAGGTAAAGACTAGAAGGTAGAAAAGAAGTCCATTGCTCTAAAGATTTCAAGCTTAAAGTCCTCACATAATGAGAAAAGTGAATGTGAAAGTGAATATGAAAAGAATTCCTATGATGAGGATATTGGGTTGTTTGTCAAAAGATACCAAAGGTGTATAAGGAAAAATGGATTTAGATACTCAGACAAGAACGTAATCAAATTTAGAAGGCTAACAAAATCCTTAAGGGATGGTGAGGATAGGAAAGGTAAACTTAGAAGATCTTGTTACCAGGGGAAGTCGATCACTATAGACCGGAGTGTCCTATGATGAATAAAGACAAAGAGAAAGGTCACCACAAGAAATCTAGCAAGTCTATAAGAGTGTATGCCGCTTGGGAGAGTACAAGTGATGAAAGCATAACTTCAAGTGTTGAATCGGCCCAGATTTGCCTCATGGAAAATAGAAAGAAGAATAAAAATTTAAGTCTTCCTAAGCTTGAATCTATTAATGACTTATCTTATTACATAAAAATTTAAGTCTTCACATGAAAAAATCTTTTTACACTTAGAAGATAAAGTGTTAAAATTCGAAAGGAATTTATAAGCTATTAATAAATCTATGATAGATATTCAAAGTGACAAGAATGAAGATATAAAACCTCCAAGGTTTGGTTGTGAACATTATCACAATTGGCAAGAAGAGGTTAATACTCTTCAAGTCAAATTGGACAAAGCCTTACAACCTAAGATTGCATTTTCTATTGATCCATCAAAGTGTGAAAAATATTTGAATCATTTAAATTAAAATCATAGATATGTGCATAAGGGTTCAAATAGAAAGAGTACATCTCATCGCACCTTATCTTGTCATTATTGTTGCAAAAAAGGTCATACTATTGAAAGGTGAAAATTTCGGAAACTTTTTGTCCCTAAAGGAGTTGTTCAATGGTTACCTAAATGAAACTTTGATTTCACTTACTCTTAAGGACCCAATGAAAATTAGGTACCGATTTCCCTTGTTTGATTCTACTTGTTGAATATCTTGACTCTATAGATAAGATATGGTATCTTGATAGTGGATTTTCAAGACATATGACGGATGACATATCTCTATTCATTGACTTTGTACCAAAAAAAGGGGTTTGTCACTTATGGAGACAACAACAATGGATCAATACTTGGAAAAGGTAGTGGGGTAATCCCTCATCTACTACTATCTCCAATGCCATGTTAGTTGATGGTCTTAAACATAACCTCTTTAGCATTAGTCAACTTTGTGATAAGGGTTTTAAAGTTACTTTTACAAATACTTGTTGCTTATTTGTACATAACGAGAAGAAGGATTGTATGTTTAAAGGGTTGAGGGTTAATAACACTTATATGCTTAACTTAGATGATGCATCATGTTGGAACTAAGTGTCTAGCTACCATGAGTGAAAACTCTTGGCATGGCATAAACGCCTAGCTCATATCAACTTTGACTTACTAAACAAAATGACCTCAAAATATTTAGTAATTTGTATACCAAAAATGAAGTCTGCAAAATACTACCAATGTGTAACATGTCAAGTAGGAAAGCAAATGAGAATCTCATTTAAATCGAAAAACATTGTTTCAACTTTGAAACCTCTTGAGCTTCTTCATATGGATCTCTTTGGTCCCTCAAGGACCAAAATCATAGGTGATAACTATTATAGCTTTGTTATTGTAGATGATTACTTAATATTTTGTTGGGTCATGTTTTTATCTAGTAAGGATGAGACATATCTGGCTTTTAAACAATTTGCAAGATTGTTCCAAAATAAGATGAATTTGAAAATTGTTTTAATCCAAAGTGATCATGGAGGAGAATTTTAAAACCTCCTCTTTGAGAAGTATTGTGATAAACATGGCATTGAGCATAGCTTTTATGCTTCTATAAATCCACAATAAAACAGTGTTGTGGAACACAAAAATCGTGTTTTATAGGAGTTGGTTATGACTATGCTTAATGAAGGTAATCTACCAAAGTGTTCTTGGGCTGATGCCATTAACATGACATGTTATGTCTTAAATAGGATTCTAATATGTCCTATTTTAGACAAAACACCATATGAACTACTTATAGGTAGAAAACCTAATGTTTCTCATCTACACATTTTTGGATGTAAATGTTATATTTTTGAACAATGGAAAGGACAGTCTTGGTAAGTTTGATGTGAAAGTCGATGAGGGTATCTTTCTCAGATACTCCCAATCTAGTAAAGCATATAGGGTTTATAACAAAAGATTACTTATTGTTGGAGAGTTGGTACACATTACTTTTGATGAGTCTTATCCCAAAAATGTCGGTAAAGGTGTTTCTTTTCATGATGTAGGTGTATCTTCACAAGAAATTATCAATGGTCTCGAATAAGGAATTTGTCAACCTAAAGAGGTGGAACATTAGAAGAAAGAAGATGACAATCGTGAAGAGGAGAAGGTTAAAAGTCCAGATGCACTAGACAATATACCTTTGATTTGGAGAACATCCAAAGGTCATCCTATCGACAACATACTTGGAGACATCACTAAAGGTGTGACAATGCTCTCCAAGATAAGTAAATTTTGTTATCACTTTACGTTCGTTTCCCAAGTTGAACCTACAAATTCTAAAGATGCATTACTTGATGAGCATTGACTTATGGCCATGCAAGATGAACTAAACCAATTTAAAAGGAATGATGTTTGGGACCTTGTCCCTCATCCTAAGAATCATCAAGTAATTGACACCAAATGGGTTTTTAGAAACAAGATTGACGAAAATGGAGTTATAACCCATAATAATGCCCGACTAGTTGCTCAAGGTTATAACCAAGAGGAGGGCAATGACTATGAGGAGATTTATGCTCTGGTTGCTCGCCTTGATGCTACACGCCTTCTACTAGCCTATGGTTGTGCCAAAAAATTCAAGTTATTTCAAATGGACATGAAAAACGTGTTCCTTAATGGCTATGTTAATGAGGAAGTGCATGAAGCTCAACCCCTCAGTTTTGAATGTCATGTGTATCCAAATCATGTTTACAAAATTAAAAGAGCTTTGTATGGTCTCAAACTAGCCCTTCAGGCTTGGTATGAGTAACGAAGTAAATTTTTTAATCGATCAAGGATACTCTAGGGGAGATGTATATACTACACTTTTTGTTAAGCGCTAAGGAGAGCATATTTTTCTTGTTCAAGTTTAAGTCAATGATATTATTTTTGGATCCACTTACATGCAACTTATAGAGGAGTTTTCCATGCTTATGCAGGGTGAGTTTGAGATGCGTCTCATGGGGGAGTTAAATTACTTCCTTGGTATTCAAATCAAGCAACTCAATGAAGGTACATTTGTGTGTCAAACTAAATATTGCAAAGACTTCCTAAAGAGATTTGGCATGGAAGATGCAAAATACATTGACACTCATATGACCATAAATGAAAATGGTAAGGATGTAGATGTGAAGAAATATAAAGATATGGTTGGTTCTCTTCTATATCTTACTACATCTAAGCCGAATATTATGTTTAATGTGTGTATGTGCGCTCGTTACCAATCGGCTCCTATGGAATCTCACTTAAAAGTCGTAAAATTCATTCTTAGGTATCTTCATGGTACTTCAAATATGGACTTTGGTATTCTAAGGGAAGCAATTGTAATTTGGTTGGTTATACCAATTCCGATTTTGCGGGTTGCAAACCGGATAGAAAAAGTACTAGTGAAACTTGCCACATGTTTTCAAATTCTTTAATAAGTTGGCACAACAAGAAACAAGTTTATGTTGCCTTATCAACTATCGAGGCGGAATATGTGGCAATTGGTAGTTGTTGTACTCAAACTTTGTGGCTTAATAAAAAACTACTTGATTTTGATATAAAATTGCAACGTATTCCTATTATGTGCGACAACACTAGTTATATTAATCTAATTAAAAATTTGGTGCTACATTCTTACACTAAGCATATTGAGATTCATCACCACTTCCTATGTGACCATTCTGAAAAAGGAGACGTCGTATTTGAGCATGTTGATAATAAAAATCAACTTGCGAATATCTTTACAAAACCTCTTGTGATCGAACCATTTTTCAATATTCGAAGGGAATTGGGGATAGTTGATATCTCAAATCTTGCCTAACATATGATTTATTGTATGCACTTTATATACTTTTGCTATAGATTTCATTGGAAGTTCTATTACATAAGAATGCATCCTTCATCAACTCATAAACGAGGTAATATTGTTCCATTTTCTTTGCTTTTTGTAAGCTTTTATTTTTGCATGTTGTTTGTATTCCAAATGATTGATATTCTTGATATATGATATAGTTCATGAATGTTCACTTCCAAAATTTTCCATTGATGTATGTCAATTTATATGCTTATAGTAACTTTATGATATTTTACTTTCATGATTGAAATATGCTCTTGGTGCATTGGCTTGATACTTATTCTGGCAAGAAATATTGTTGAACATTTTACAATCTTGACAAAATTTTTGTTGTGTGTCACTGTTATGATAACATCTCTGCTTTTGGTTTAAGTGGTGATAATTTCATATATCGCCTTGCTAAAGCACATGCATGTGCGGCATTTTGGGAGCACCAAAGACATGTGTCACGTAATTGTGACACTTTTGTAGCAACACAAGAGTCTTTGATTACAATGTATCCTTCACTTTTCATGTTTATGTTATGTTATTTGGCATAAGTTGTGGCAACTATGTTCTATTGTTCCTTAATATGCTTGTATTTATGTTTAAGCTTTCTTGTTTAGTATGCAAATCATTTTAGGTGAGTGTTATCATATTGATGTTCTTATCTTTGCAAAACGTCTTTGTATGATATATTGGTTTGTATGTGATATAAAATATTTCTCTTAGCTTGCTTTGTCTTTTTTTGATGTTGTTAAGGAGGAAAAGCATCTACAAGATGAAGTTGGATGCATATATTCAGGGGGAGTCTTCATGAAGACACTAACCTTCATGAAACACATCGTCTCAAGTTTTACAATCATTAAAAAAGGAGCATGTGAGTGCAACTTTCCGCTAGATGTATTTTACATGATGTTAAAACTTGGACATTTTAGCGTTAATGTATATTAGACGGTATCCTCTGATTCTATATGTGAATCTTAGTATTAGGAAGCACTAAATTTTTTTAGAAAAGTATCATACATAAAAAATGCATTAAAAATAAAATTTTAGGAAGGCATTACAACATAGGTCGACACGTAGAAGGAAAACTTTCCTATGTGTCGACACATCAATTCTTTATGTCGACAGACATTCTGCAGTGTTAAAGCATGTAGGCTCTGCCCATGTGCTGACTCACTTAGTTCGACTCAAGACCTTCATAGATCGACACAAGACCTTCATAGGTCGACAAATAGCTTTCATAGGTCAACACATATGATGCATTTTTCCGAAATTCACAATTTTCTCCATTCTTTTGCATTTCTTTTGCTTCTAAACTTGCATACATATAAATACTTGATACATGCATCATTTTTAGTAGGGTTATAAAGTAAACCTATACGAAATCGTAATTTCAAAGCATTCTCATCATTTTCAACCTCTCTTCTATACATACGTGCAATCAAACTACACATAATCATTTTTTATTTGGACGACCATCTATATTAGAGTTGATAACGTCCAATTAGGTTATTGTAACATTGATATTGGGTTGATAATTTTGAGAATTTCAAATAAGAAAATTGAGTTGGGGTTTTCCTTCAAGATCATTGATGATTTGAAGGTTTTGGACAAGATTACACAATTCGAATCCGATCGAGTGAAAGCCTTGGGACAAGGGGTGCCTTGTAAGGGAGTAGCGTGAGACAGTGGACCATGCTGGTAAATCTTGGGTTTCAATAAGTGTGCTCTTATGATTAATTTGACTAAGTGAAAACCTTGGTATAAGGAGTGTCTTGCAAGGTACTAGCAAGAACAGGTGAATTCAAGCGACATTGTTGGTTACTTGATCAATCTTTGATCAAGGGTTTTGAAGGTGGTAGAATCAACAACAAACCTATGGTTTATAGGGTTAGAGTTTTTCATATCTTATATACACACACTCACAAATTAAGATATCTTATAATATCTCAATTTAAGTTCAATATGAGGACGTGTGTACCCATAGCGAGGCCGATTGAGAAACTGCCTAAACAAATCCTTGTGTATTGTCTCTCTCTCCCTCTCCCTCTCTCTCTCTCTCTCTCTCTCTCTCTCTCTCTCTCTCTCTCTCTCTCTCTCTCTCTTTTAATTTTGTGTTTGCAAATTATTGAATTAATTTTTTTGATCAAGTTGTTTAGGAATTAATTTTTTTATCACATTTTGAAACAGGTTTTGTTGATATAATCATAATCCCTTTGTTGTGATTGGGTTTTAAGATCAACAAAATAAAGCAAATTTTTAAACGATATCGATTGCACACAAGGTGTTCGATAAATTACCTTATTGTGTTTTTGTGTGTTTTTATCATTGGGAATAAGCTCTACGTATAACTTTACGTTCAATTGGTGTTGATTAACAGTTTTTGAACAATTTTTATTCATTATCATACGTTTGTGTACCTTTATGCATATTTGAGCTTTTCGATAGAGGTTTGGTTAGCATATTCGATTCAGGTTGTTCCCGTTGTGTTAAAAGTTTTTAAAACTTTTCAAAATTGTTTTTGTCAAAAGTTTTTAACTTGTGATATGTTCACCCCCTCTAGATCAAAGCTTATCTTCTAACACTAAACTAGTAATATGTGATTTTCCTTTCTAGGGTTGTGGATTCAGCTACCCAGACGTAAGTTTAGTTTCACCAAACTAGGTAAACAATTGATTGTGTTATTTTTTTTTGCTCCATCATCTAGTGATTTCTATTATAGTGCTGTTAGTGTAGCTTGTCAAACCTGTTACCGGAGCATCGTGTTTGACATTTGTTCCCTGAGGAACATGATTTCAATTGGCATCTGAGAATGCACCCTAGCATGTCGTGTAAGCTCCAGGGAAGGTATTTATGCTCAAATAGAGACAATTAAATATGGAGGATCAATCAGTAAACAACCTGTTTAAGGTGGCACAAATTATGATTATTGGAAGGTGATGATAATGGCTTTTCTCAAATCCTTGGGAAACAAAATATGGAAATTTGTGCTTAAGGGAAGGAAACATCTAATGGTTACTTATAAAGATGGTACAGCCATCTTAAAACTAGAGGTTAATTGGACTGATGCTGAAGATAATGAAGTCGTTGGGAACTCCAAGGCATTGAATGTTGTTTTCAATTGTGTGGACAAGAACATGTTCAGGATGATCAACACATGTCAAAAGCTAAAGAAACATGGGATATTCTGAAATTTTCACATGAAAGGAGATCTAAGGTTCGTATTTCAAGGTTGCAGCTCCTAACAACAAAATTTGAGAAACTAAGGATGAATTAAGATGAAACTGTGAGTGAGTTTCACATCAGATTGCATGAAATTGCCAGCACATCCTTTGCCTTAGGTGAAAATATGTATGAAGAAAGGCTTGCCAGAAAGGTTCTCAGATCATTACCTAAAAGGTTTTATATGAAAGTGACTGCTATTGAAGAAGCTCGGGACCTAAGTAGTATAAAGGTTGATGAACTCATTGGTTCCCTACAAACCTTTGAGATATCCATCAATGAAAGGTCTGAAAAGAAGAACAAAGGTATAACCTTTATATACTACACTGAGGAAGTTAGAAGTCAAGGTTTCAAAGAAGAGAGCTTGGCAGATGATATTGCTCTTCTTGGGAAAATATTCAACAATAAATTTAAGCATTTAGATAGAAAGTGGAAGATAAATGCTCAAGACAAGAGGTACAACATCATTCCCCGGAACAAAGACATGAATGAAGAATAACCCAATGGTGGGAAGGATACTCAGTGCTTTAAATGTGGAAGCTATGGACACATTAGATCAAAATGCCCTAACTTTCTAAGGAGACAGAAAAAAGGATTAAACATCACTTGGTCAAAATCTTAGAGTAAATGTGATTAAGATGTTGCCAATATTGTGATGGCATATCCTGAAAGATATGAGTCTGAAGATGAGTTCATTTCTGAAGAACTAACTAAAGAAAAACTTCTTGCAACATACAAGTTTCTACTCACCAAGTGGGAAGAATTGTGCTTAATTGCAGTCAACCAGGAGAAATTCATAGACACTCTTAAAAAAGAATCAGAAGAATGTGCTTCAACCATCACAGTTTTAGAAAAACAAGTCTCATCACTAAAAAACTTGATGCAAACAAAAAGGAACTTGAAAAGGAGTTTAAAATTACTTGATGAATTAAAATAGGTTGGAGAAATGAAAGAGGTAAAGATTCCCTCCTAGAAGGTTGAAAAGAAGGTTGAGGTTCTGAAGTTGGAACACATGTCACAACATCGTGGTTGACATATGGCACCTCATTATAGTAAGAACAAGAAACAAACTCTGATATGTCACCACTGTGGTATATATGGACATACAAGGTATTATTTTTTCGAATGGCTTAAGTTAAAGATTAGAGGACGCAAGGAAGACAATTCTAAGAAGAAGTGGAAATCCAATGCTTAATTATCTAACTCTAAAGCTCATATAGAACACATACTTCCCTCGAGGATATGATGATATGGTAATTGTGAGTATACCATGCTTGTGTCTAGAGATAAGACTGCCCAGGGAAATCAAGCAAAAGAAAAAATCAAGTCCTCGTTGAAATTGGTTAATCTTGTTCAAGAAGAGGTTTCACTGAGAAATGTATTATCTCCCAATATGAAGCAACTGGGTGATCAAAGGAGGAATAAGAACTTCAACAAGTCTGAATAGTTGGTCAAAAAAGGTAAAGAATTTCTTTTGAAGAAGGTCATATATGCAAAAGACAACATGAGTTTGAAATACCTCATGATTGATAGAGCTAATTGGTATGAAGAATAAAGGTCTACTAAGATGTAAGAACAGATGTTCCAACATCTGTCTCAAGAGTCTGAATCATTTCTTTAAGATGATTTTAGACTTAAAAAAGAAGGTGTCATTAAAGGGAATGCTGATAGTCAGGCTGGAGGTCCTCCCAAATTTGAACAACCTACCTTGGTTCATAGGAAGGAGCCAAATATGAATAATGGTTATGAATCAATACTGATTAGTAAAGCTGGAAGTAGTAGATTAAAATTGAGCTATAAGAAGTATGAATCAGATAATTCACTCCATAATAAATCTCTTGAGGTCGAGGATAATACTACTACATATGGAGATATAAGTTTTGTTCCACTCAGGTCTAGGCCTATGAGAAATATTCATGAAATCAAAATGTCTCATGGTGAAGATCCCTAGGAAACCAGTTTGAAAAATACAGTTGGCGATAACTTAGTGTCAGTCATCAGGTCCATATGTTAGATGAGTATCAAGTGCATAAAGAAGTTGATGATCTTAATCATGAAGATATCGAGGGTGGTAATGTTATAACTGATGTTGATAGTCATGATCATGCATTCAAAGATGTGAAGACACATGGCTAAAGTTTTATATGTAAGAATGAAAGCATTCTTCTAGTTTGTACTTTAAAGAATGATATGTCCCATTTGTTGGCTCTAAATTTCGACACCTGAATTGGTTTAGAAGAGAGTAATAGAGTTTCCAAAGAAATCTGAATATTTCGACCAGAACCATATTTTTGGAATGTGAGTCGAAGGTGTTCCTTGGCCAAGAGGAACTACTTTATGGACTTAGAATTATTTCTTATCCATTGGAAGATGTGATTCAATAAGGGTGTTGTTGAAGGCATTTTGACAGGAAGATTTGAATTCAAATAAAGGAGGGAAAGTTCGTTCTTATCCATTTCTTAAAGAAGACATGTGGAGCGCTTCTAGGAATTGAAAACATGCAGAGCGCCACTTGTCTTGATTTAGTTTGTTAGCTGTTGATGATAGTTATTTTCAATTAATATAAATAGCGAGTCTTAGTGTTAGGATTTGTGTGTGCTCAATTGTGTACAAATTCCTCAATATACTCCAAGTATCCGCGTGTAGAGAAACGAGTTTGTGAGAATGTATGTTGATGTAACACCATTTTTACATTTCAATGCAATTCAATAAGTCTTTTTAATTAAGAATTTATCTTTTATTTATGTAAGTTATTGTCTACATCTTTTACCAGTCTTTCGACTTTAATCCTTCGTGTTCAATTCCACTTACATTTGAAATAAGTTATTTTATCATGAACTTTGTCGAAGTGTTCATCGTTTTCTAACTTTATTTGAGATCAATTAGCACATGTCATAGGATTTGTATGATCAATCTTGCAAGTAAAACAAGTCTTTTTTGATTTGGAAGACCAACGGTTATTCACCAATTTTCACGGCGAACAAATTGGCACGCTCAGTGGGACAGTGCTAAGTGATCATAAAAATTTGCTTCGAAATTTTTGAAAATTTATTAGCTATGCGGTCAACTTTCTCTTTGAAAACTTCGTTACATGTTATTAAGAAGTGGTAAAACAGTCACCACAAACAAAGATAGAAAAAGGAGAAGATATAGGAGGAGAATGACGACAAATTCTAACCAGCCAAATATTCCTTAGGATATGCCTAGTAACAATGTAGAACAACCCATAGGATCTTCGACAGGAGGACCAACGGTCTCACCGTATGTCTCTGAAGCAATACCATTTATGGTAAGTTTGATACCTACACATTTGATTTCCTATACGCAACCCATTCTGACTTATATTGGGCCAAGGGGTCCTCCACAGGCTCCACCACCAATAGGGGCTTCAACATTCAGAAGCGTCCCTCCTCTTGGATTTTCAATACCCCTACCTTGAGACCCACCCTATGGGATGCCAACTTCGATGATGGCAAACTTATAAAATTCCCCTCCATTATATACAGAACCCGTAATGACTTCACCATTACAGGGATCAGGCTCTAGGGAAAATATGGGTCAAAATAGTCAAACTTTAGGATTAGGGTATTCAGCCTAAATGCCAAATTTAACAACCAGTTCTACATCATACTTAAGACAACAGATGGACAAAAGTAACCTTCAAATAGTCCAAATGATGTCTCAAACTATGGGGGAAATCTTTCAGCCTCTTATTTAGAATACTACCCAAACTAATCAGCAGTTAGTAGCGTAAATGACGCGCCTTGTAGAATTCTTTGGTGTACCAAATCCCCCTCGACAACCACCAAGGGAATATATGATAGAAAACCAAGGGGTAGTCTTCGATGAAGATACCACCATTAACCAAATCCGGGAAATATACCCCAGGAAAATCAAAATAACCAGGGAATGATCGAAACACCTAGAGTCGAACGCCCTAGGAATCAACCACAAGTTCCTAGAGAAGAAGAACCAATGATAGTTTTAGTAAATAGGAACCAGGATGCTGAAAATGTTGTACAACAAGTTAGACGTAACAACGTAGTAGCATATAATAATTTGGCTGCCATGGTCAAAAGAATCATGGCACGTAACAGAGTAAATTTTGGCCTTCTACGGCCAAATTATACATCACCATTATCTGAATACATCCTTCAGTCAGATTTACCCCCAAGAACGAAGGTTCCTAAGTTTACTAAGTTTTTTGGGGATACCACTGAGTCCACTATCGAACATGTGGCTAGGTATTTGATAGAAGCAGGAGAAATTTCGAATGATGAGAACCTTAGGGTAATATATTTCCAATTTCTCTTACAAAGAACGCCTTCACTTGGTTCACAACCCTACCTACAAATTCAATTCATAACTGGACCCAGTTAGAACGTTTGTTCCATGAGCAGTTCTACAAGGAACAAACAAAGATCAATTTGAAGGAATTGGCTAGTATAAAATGAAATTTTACTGAGCCAATAGACGATTATTTGAATAGGTTTCGACTTCTCAAGGCAAGGTGTTTCACATAAGTGCCAGAACATGAGTTAGTTGAAATGGCTGTTGGGGGCCTGTATACTTCCATCAGGAAGAAATTAGATACTCAATACCTAAGGGATATGGCCTAGTTGGCCAATAGGGTTCGACAATTAGAATGTTTGAAAGAAGAAAAGGCTAGGGCAAATAAGAATAAAAGAATAACCTATGTCGAAATCAATGAAGAAGACGAAGGGCCTTATAGTGAGCCTATGAGTTTCGATCAGAATGAAGTATATCTCGCTAAATTGAAAAAAGGATCACCCTATTCTTGCAAGGTTTTAGCACATTCGAATAGAAAGAACCCTGCCGAACCAGAAAAGAATGATAAGTTTCTTAAGAAAACTTATACATTCGACATCACAAAATGTGACGAAATCTTTGATTTGTTAGTTAAGGATGGGAAAATGATAGTACCACCTGGTGTTAAAATGCCCCATTTAGATCAAAGAAAGAAAATAGGGTTTTGTAAATACCATAATTTCTTGGGTCATAAAGCCTCTCAATGTTTTCTTTTCAGGGATCTTGTTCAAAATGCTATCCTAGAGGGAAGGCTAAAATTCGGGGAGAAGTCCAAGAACCAGATGAAAGTTGATGCTGACCCTCTAAAAATTGCTGACACTCATTATCCGGAGCCAAAAGAGGTTAACATGGTCGAAGTCGCTGAAGATTTTGACAATGCAGTTAACACTGTTGAAGTCACTGAAGACTTCATTAATAAGGCTATTTTGGTCCAGGTTACCGAAGATCTTGACTAGAAATTCATGAAAGATTTTGTTCACGAAGCTACTGAAGGCTTCATCAAAGAAACTACCGACAGTTTCAACTGCGGAGTTACTGATGGCTTCGCAAAGGAGTTACTGAGGACTCCAGCCTTATGATGACAACGAAGGAAACTGCTGACGGTTTGTTCGAATGGACAAGGCTGCAGATGACCTTCAAATAAAATTCTATAAGATGGATATTGTTGATGATGTCAATATGGACATCAACATGGTGGAGATCCCATAAGAAACCCCCATGGAAGTCAACAAAGAACGTCGACAAGAAGAATATAACAATGTTGCTTACCCAAAGAAGGAGGAAAGCCTCATAGATTTTCTCCACAGGTGCCAGAATAAAAAGTCTGAAGTTATATTGTGCCCAAGGTGCAGTGTTGTGTTTGACAAAGAGGCAGCATGCAACATAGAGGGTATGAGGAGGGAAAAAGAAAGGCGTGAGCACAAAGCCTTCTACAGGCAACGAGGTTTCGACCCAAGAAGATCCTCTTCAAGGCAGGATAAAACCAAGAAAAGGGTGTCAGGAGTTAAGTCCTCTACATTCAAACCAAAGGCTGAGGCTTCAAAGGGAAGTTGGATGAAACCAGTCGAAAGCAAGCATCAGGGACAATAAAAATGGAAAAAGTTTGATGTTGACAGGGGCTTTTCAATGGCTTACCGCAGGGAGTTCCAGGCTTTGAAGAAGACATCCTACATCTCATAAAACTACAAAGAAAAATAATCCAATGTCTCGATCTCAATGGAGAAGGGAGCAGCACAGAAGGAAGGCTCAAAGAGAGGTTGGGGCTAAGGCGGAATCTAGTACTAACCTGTCTACCATGAAGGAGAAAAAGGAGGAACTAAAGCCTTTCGAGAAGCTACCCATTGGGAGGAAGTTGTTTGCCACCCAATGATAGGAGGCTAAGAAGAAGCACAATCGAGAAATTAATAAAGATGAAATGTTGACTGATAATTTCGACTCTGGGTCAGAGGCCTCATTGGATATCATAGTAAATATGGTATCGGTTTTGCCTAGAGAATTCGACCAAATAACTGAGGTCAAAGATTTGGACATATATATACAAAAGCTGAGATGGTAGCGCACAAGTCAGTGTGCTACTATATGATGAATAACGAATGTGTTGAAGAGCAAAATGCATTCTTCGAGTAGCCAGATGAGGCAATGAAAAATCATTTGAAGCCGCTGTTTATTACCGGAAAGGTAGAGAACGTTGCGGTTAATAGAATTTTGGTAGACTGTGGCGCTACGGTGAATCTGATGCCGCATTTTATGCTGAGGAGAATCAACAAATATGACACAGATACCAAACCACACAACATGGTGCTCTCAAATTACGAGGGAAAGGTGGACACTACACTTCGTGTCATACAAGTTTATCTTACGGTGGGGACAGTTACAAGACCTACTGTCTTTATGGTGGTCGAAACGAAGGCCAATTACAACTTGTTGTTGGGACGAGAGTGGATCCATGGAATTGGGGTTGTACCATCTTCCATGCACCAGAGGATTACAATATGGTGACCAGACGACATTGTCGAAAACATTGAGGCTGATGAAGGTTATTCCAATGCACCAATTAATCATGTCGACCGACACAGTTTCGACAAGCACTTGGCCAACATTGCTCCATGCAATCCGGTTGACTTTGCTTTCACTGCAGATGACGACGTTTACTGTTTGTTATATTTACATCATGTCCATGGTTTTCTATGGGATAGAGAGGTGGTAGGAGAAGACAACCTTCCGTACCTTGGTATATCTGGGATAACCCCAACAGGTTGGAGAAGCGAATTCTGTGATGATGACTAAGTTCAAAGTGCTCAAAAAGATTTCGGCTTATATAGGCGAAAATAACTTACAAGCAGTCTTAAAGGCTGAAGTGGAAAATATAGTTGTCGAAGCCAACCAAGAATCATACAAAGGAGGTCCTGGTAAGGACTTTGATTCAGAACCACCCGATAAGGTTCAAAACTTGCTTTCGGTGTAGCCTATTTTTATTTCAATTATATCCTTTTCAATTTTTGTTTTAAATTTCAACTTCTTTTTAATTAACCATTATATGGGGTTTGCATATCTCTTTCACTATATTATTTTTTATTTATAAATAATTTAATTAAAATCATAAATAATTACACAAAAAATATCATTTATATTTTTCAGTGTTTCACAATCCTTGTAAATAAGGACTTAAAACAATTAAAGTAAAAATGGAACAAGGAGTAAAGTTTTTACACTGCATATCTTAATTAAATGGTTTAAATAGTTGGTTGGTCCATGTAAATTAATAATTTTTTAAATTTGATCTATGTAATTTATTTTTCTTTTGATTTTTTAGCAAATTTTAATTTTAGGACTAAAACGCACGCAAAAAGTAAGATATAAGGATTCAGACCGAAAAAATAAATTACAAGAACTAAATTAAAAGATGAACTAATTTATAGAGAACAAAAATACATTTAAGTCTAATTAAATCTTAAAATTTTCAGGTGTCTATATTATAATAAGGATTTAATTGATATAAAAAGGAATATTATTATATATAGGGATTAATTATTATGCATTGATAGTGTAAAAAGTTTTATACGATTAATTTATCACCATCATCCATTTGCATTATTTTACAAATTTTTATATTTAACGTCTATAATTAACCGATGATGTAAAGTGTATATAAGACCAAAAATAATATTTAATGAAACTGAATTTTAGAATTTGTGTTTTTCCTTCACCCAATTTACTTTCACTTCTATTTTTTACTTCCACTTCTCTGTCATTCCCTCTCTCCCCAACTCGAAGTCCTACTATCCCATTTTATCTTCTCCCTCCAAAAACGCTCTTCAAATGCTTATGTTCTTCCACCACACACTCCCTTCCTCCGCTCTCCCCTAACAAATGAGAACCCTTTCTCAAGAAGAGAGTCGGATATATTGGAACAGATTTTTGAGGTTTTTTTTTCTCTCTTACTTTTTGTTTTTTTGTTGTTGAAATTTGAAACTAATTTGTGTTGCTGATTTTGTTTTCCAGGTTTGCAAATTCAACGGAATGAACACAAATTATCCAGTAAAACCTTTACTCTTTACTTGTTTTCTATTGTGCTTCATTGTATTTGATTTAATTGCGTAACATTGGTTTTGATTTGTGCGTGAACTTTTTGGGAATTGAATTGAAATTGACTAATGTTTGTGATTTGGATTCACATTAGTGAGATTTTATTATGCCTTTTTCATATGATCAAAGTTAAATGCAACTATTGTGAATGGAGTTTGCTAAAGCTTGACATGATGTAGCTATTGAAAAAGAACTTGAAACTGCTATCTTCAAGGTCGGTGGCATATGTGATAGTAACTTCAGTGAGCTGGATAAGATTAAATGGGGCCGAAGTAGCATGACCTATAAAGGAGTAACTGACCTTCTTGTTATCTTATCCCCTTAGTTATGTAATATTCTCTTTGGTGCTATTTATGAGAAATAATTTACTTTTTAGATACATTAAATAACTAATGAAAGAATAATTAATGAAATATAGATCAGATACATTACATATATTAGAAGTAATTCATATTTATTAGTTGTACTATTTTCTTAGCCCCTAAGTTTGTTAGAGGGTATTTTAGTATTTTTATCTTATTCTAGTAACCCTAGTTTTACCTTATAAATAGGGTATCAATCATTCTAATTTTTGTAGTGTGTGTAGCCGTCATTCTCTTAATAGAATATTTCTCTATTCATCATTTATTCTACCTTTGCACCAACAATTGGTATCTAGAGCTCCGGTTCAGATTCATTGGGAAACACGAGTGAACGTGATATCTTGTGTGTTTGATTTTGATTCTTAGATTCGTGTTGAATCTTGAACAAAATCTTATCAAAATTTTAATTACGTGGGTTGGGAAACACTGTGTGAGAAATCTGAGTGTACTGTGCAAGGTAGAAGATGAACGGAAACGGCAACATGAACACCAAACTTCCAGTATTTGACGGTAAAAAATGGAATCGTTGGATGATCCAAATGCGTGTACTGTTTGGTGCTCAAGATGTTCTAGATCTTGTCACTGATGGTTATGTTCCAGTAGCAGCAAATGCAACAGATGAACAGGAAAAACGCGCAGAAGGAAGTAAGGAAGAAGGATCAGAAAGCATTGTTCTTCATTCATCAATGTGTGGATGTAAATGTGTTTGAGAAGATTGCAAATTCAACAACAGCAAAGGCTGCGTAGGACACACTGGTGAGATGTTATGGTGGTGACGCATCAGTGAAGAAGGTAAAGCTTCAGTCCTTGAGAAAGAAATATGAGACTCTCAACATGAAGAATAATGAGAAAGTCTCTGAATACATCTCCAGAATGATTCTGATCACTAATGAGATGAAGGCGTGTGGTGAAACTCTTTCTGAAGAAGCAATCATGGAAAAAGTATTGAGATCCCTTACCCCTCAATTTGACTACATTGTGGTAGCAATAGAACATTCCAAAGATCTGAGCACCATGAGAATTGAAGAGCTGCAAAGCAGTCTAAAAGTGCAAGAGTTGCGTTTGACTGAGAGAACTTCTGAAAAGGAAGTAGAGCAGCAGGCTCTGAAAGAAACTTCTGATAGGAGGGAAAAGAGAAGTATGACAAGAAGAAGTCAGAAAGCTCAACCTCTAATAGAAAAAAAAATGCTCAGAAGGGAAAAGAGAAGTATGACAAGAAGAAGATTCAATGTTACTGTTGTAAGAAGTTTGGTCACTTTGCTAGAGATTGTTGGTCAAACAAGGAGAGAAAATCAGAAGAAGCAAATATAGCCAGAAGTTCTGATGACGAATCTGTGCCATTAATGGCCTCTGAATATGATAATATGGATCTGATAGACTTGTGGTATATGGACACTAGTTGTTCAAATCATCTTACTGGAAACAAGAAATGGCTGGTTGACTTTGACTCTGAAAAGAGAACAAAGATCAGATGTGCTGATGACAAATATCTTAATGCAGAAGGTATGGGAAATGTCAGAGTGATTCTGAACAATGGGAAAACAACATTGATTCAGAACGTGTGGTATGTACCTGGCATCAGAAGCAATCTGATGAGTGTGGGACAATTAATTGAGAAAGATTTTTCAGTTACCATGAAGGGCAATCTTCTGAAGCTGTATGACTGCAATCAGAAGTTGATTATGGAGTCAGAACAGGGAAGGAATAAAACATTCAAGGTAAATGTCAGAACTGCAGACTCAGAATGTCTTAGTGCAACAAGTGCTGAGAAGGAGAGTGAGCTGTGGCACAGAAGATTTGGTCATTTGAATTTCAGAAGCTTAAAACATCTGAATTCAAAGAAGTTGGTACATGGAATTCCTACAATTAAGAAGCCTAAAAAGTCATGAAAAGTTTGCATGGAAGGAAAACAACCACGATGCCATTTGCGTCAGAAGCTGCTCCAAGAGCAAAACATGCCTTGGGAGTTGTACATTCTGATGTGTATGGTCCATTTCCAGTAGCATCAATTGGAGGGAATAAATACTTTGTGTTGTTTGTTGATGAATTCACAAGAATGACATGGGTATCCCTTATTAAGTTTAAACACGAGGTGTTTGATGAATTCAAGAAGTTCAGAATGAAGGCTGAGAATCAGAGTGGTCAGAAGTTGAAGATTCTTAGAACTGATGGTGGAGGTGAGTATAACTCCAAAGAGTTCCAGAAGTTCTGTGAGGAGAATAGAATTTAGTATTAGGTTGCTGCTCCTTATACCCCTCAACACAATGGTCTTGCTTAAAGAAGAAACCGCACTTTGCTTGATATGGTGAGAAGCATGCTAAAGGAGAAGAAGCTTCCTCAGAAGCTCTGGGGAGAAGCTGTTGCCACTGCAACGTATGTACTCAACAGATGTCCTACGAAGAAGTTGAAGGAAATAGTTCTAATACAGAAGTGGACTGGAGATAAGCAAAGTGTTAGTCATCTAAAGGTGTTTGGTTCTGTTTGCTATAAACATGTTCCAGAAGCCAGAAGACAGAAGCTGGATGATAGAAGCAAAGTGATGATTCTGATAGGGTACCACAGTACAGGTGCATACAAGCTCTATTGTCCAGAAACCAATAAAATTGAATTCAGCAGAGATGTGATTGTGAAGGAATCAGAAGTTTGGAATTGGGATAAGTCTCAATTTGATTCTGATGTTAGAACATCTGAAGAAAGGTCAAAGTTAAGAATTTCTGAAGTTGGAATAAACTCTGACGTTGATTCTGACTCTGATAGTGATCCTGACTCTGGAGAAGACTCAGAAGATGAAGGTGACTCTGATGACCCAGACTCTGATGGTAATCCAGATTCTGGTGGCAATTCAGACTCTGAAGATGGCCAAGGCTCTGGAGGAAGTCAAGCTTCTGAAGCTAGAAATTCTGAAGTTCAAGACTCTGGAAATATGCCAGACCCTGAAGATGGTCAAAGCTCTAGAGGAAGTCAATCATTTGAAGCTCAGGACTCTGAACAAGTTCAGAGACCACAAAGAATAAGAAACGTCCCTATAAGATATGCAGATTTTGACATGCTGCAAGACACTGAAGTAGACTCTGAAGGAGAAGTTATTCAGTGTGCCATGATAGTAGACTCTGAACCCATAAGTACAGAAGAGGCTCTTAAGCAGAAGCTCTGGCTGAAGGCCATGAAAGAAGAACTTGATGCTATAGAGAGAAACAAGACTTGGAAGCTGACAGAACTTCCAAAAGACAAGAAAGCCATCAGCGTCAGATGGGTTTTCAAGCAGAAGTTAAAGCCAGATGGTTCAATTGGAAAACATAAAGCAAGGTTGGTAACCAGAGGATTTCTACAGAAACCTGGGCTGGATTATTCTGAAGTGTTTGCACCTGTAGCAAGACATGAAACAATCAGAATGGTGATTGCAATAGCTGCTAACAGGAATTGGCCTCTGATGCATTTAGATGTAAAATCTGCATTTCTGAACGGTCCATTAGAAGAAGAAGTTTACGTGTCACAACCTCCTGGATTTGTGAAAAAGAATCAGGAAGGGATGGTGTACAGATTATACAAAGCTCTATATGGCCTGAAACAAGCGCCCAGAGCTTGGAATCAGAAGATTGATTCATTTTTCAAGAAGCAAGGCTTTCAGAAATGTGAGATGGAGTATGGTGTTTATGTTCAACATACTTCTGAAGGCAATATGACTCTGGTATGTTTATATGTTGATGACATACTGCTGACTGGAAGTTCTGAACAGGAGATAGCCAAGTTCAAGAAAGTTCTGATGAATGAATTTGAAATGACTAATTTAGGCAAAATGACATACTTTCTAGGGATGGAGTTCAGATATTCTGAGAAAGGTATCATTTTGCATCAGCTCAAGCATGAATTAGAACTTCTGAAGAGATTTGAACTGAAGAATTGTAAGATTGTTGTCACACCTTCTGATACAAATCAGAAACTGGATTTTGACTCTGATGGAAAGGATGTGGACGCTACAACCTTCAAACAGTTGGTTGGTTCTCTGAGGTATCTGTGTAATACCAAACCTGATATTTTCTATTCTGTTGGGATGATTAGTAGGTTCATGAGTAAACCTAAGTGGTCCCATTACCAAGCTGCTGTCAGGATTCTGAGGTATATCAAGGGAACTCTGACGTATGGAGTGTTGTTTCCTTCTGGAAGAAAGGATGAGTCAGAACTTCTGAGTTATTCAGATTCTGATTGGTGTGGAGATAAAGTTGACAGAAGAAGTACCTCTGGGTACTTGTTCAAAAATCTGGGAGGTCCCATTTCTTGGTGTTCCAAGAAGCAACCTGTTGTGGCGTTATCAACCTGTGAAGCTGAATACATCGCAGGTGTTGTTACTGCATGCCAAGCTGTGTGGATTCTGAATCTGTTGTAGGATCTGAAGATTAAAATAAACAAACCTCTGAAGTTGATGATTGACAGCAAGTCTGCAATCAATCTTGCCAGAAACCTAGTGTTGCATGGGAGAAGCAAGCATATTGAGACAAAGTATCATTTTCTGAGACATCAAGTTCAGAGTGGAGTGTTAGAAGTTGTACACTGCAGCACTCAGAAATAGTTGGCAGATGTTCTGACGAAAGCTATCAAGACTGATCAATTTCTCAGAATAAGGGATGAAATTGGTGTTACAAGTTTTGATGGAATATGAATTAAGGAATGATATTAAAAGTAATTCATATTTATTAGTTGTACTATTTTCTTAGCCCCTAAGTTTGTTAGCGGGTATTTTAGTATTTTTATCTTATTCTAGTAACCCTAGTTTTAGCTTATAAATAGGGTATCAATCATTCTAATTTTTGTAGTGTGTGTAACCGTCATTCTCTTAATAGAATATTTCTCTATTCATCATTTATTATATCTTTGCACCAACAACATATTCTATGAATCTAAAAAAAGTCATGAATTTGTTGTTATTCTATTTTTCACTCATGATTTCTTTATGCTTTTATGATACGTGTCTTCTAGGTTCCCTCTCTGTCAACAATGATATCCTTTAAGATGGAAATCCATGAGAACGCATGGAAAGGAGATGTTCATGGCATTGAAATGGCAAACTACATTAATCCTTATCTTCCTAATAGTATCAGAGTTTTTAGTGTATTGCCTTCAACAAAGTAAGACTCTTAGTCACCTGTTGATTGTTTAAAATGTTTGATTTTTGATTTTATTCGATAATGATTTAGTTTCTCATATCTTAATCATCTAGTTGCAATAAATTATATATGCATGAGGCATGTGCTTTTATGATTAAACAGGTGTTTTTTTTCATCTCATTATTTGAGCTATTGATCATGATTTTGTTATTTTTCAATTGACTCAATAATTAGTAGTGTTCCTTTATCTTTAGTTGACAATAACTTCTCATTCATATTTCTAACTTCATAGTTTTGGCTTATTTTTTAGGATTCGATTCTAGAAGAGAGTGCAATCTGTAGAAATATTCTTACCTTCTCCCTGCTGATATAATAGGAATCCATAGTCATTTTAGTGAGGATGAAGTATATTTTCACATTTCCGAGTTCAACAGTATACTTAGTGTTTTCGAGGTATACTTTTTTTCTCATTTGTATTTTCTTTTGTTATTGTAGAATTAACAATACTCTATTATACTTTACAAATTTAATTTAGTTACAATTATGATAAACCTCTCCTAAATGTTTAGGTTGGAACATATTTGTGGCTTTTTTGATGTAGGGAGACCCATCCTTTCCATAATTATACTGTTCGGTCTATATCCTGGAAAAAACACCATGAAAGGAAATCATCAAAAAATGGTGACGTGACGAGCTTTTGGATTTCGAGAAGGATCCATTGGCAGTCAATATTAAGATGGTAGCGCAAGATCCAGTTGAAAAAATCGATTTAGGAGAAGGGACAACAAAGAGGCCAACATACATAAGTGCCAACATCAGCCTACAACTCAAGGTCAAAGTAATCCAACTATTAAATGAGTTTAAAGACTGTTTCGCATGGGATTACGACAAGATGCCTGGTTTAAGCATAGATCTAGTCAAATTGAAGTTTTCAATCAAGCCTGGGAAGAAGTCAATCAAGCAGAGTCCAGGGCGGTTTGTGTCGCGGTGAGAATTGAATATCAAGCTATTGATTAACTTGAATCATAAATCATATTCACCACCGGTCTTTAATTTGTCCAAGTGAAAGGAAAAATTTCGAATTACCCATAAGTATGCAATGCAATGTAAAGCTAGAGAATCTAAGGTTCGGGGATTGGTTATACCTAGGAAAGAGGCTAGCATCCTAAGTATCTGTAGTACTCTACAGGAACCTCTTGTTTAATTGTGTTATTATTGTTTACTAAGGGTGGGAATCATAGGGGTTTATTTATAAGTATGCTCGCCAAGAAGTCACATATTGTGCCTACGTATCCTGACGAGAGTGGAATCAGAGCATTCGTAGTTCCCCTAAAGGGATTGAGGAACCATTGACTATGGTCAAAGTTCCAGGAAGGAGAATGTTTGTTGATTGGTTCTAGGAGAAAAGACAATTCGTCATCTTAGGAAGAATACTCGACTTAACCAGCGCAAACATATTGGAGATGGTCTTTGCATCGCATTGAGAGAAGGGCTCCAATTCTGATTTTTATCGACGAATATGCCACACACCTCTCTCAAGCGGAAAAGATATTACATCTTTCTCGATCATATTATGGGGTAGGATAATTATATATCGACTACATATATGAATCATGTCTAATTCTCTTATGGGAGAATAGGAGATTTTAAATTAGTTGTCCAAGTTGAAAATGGTAGTCCTATGTTGAGAAATACAAGGGTGACCTAAGCTGATCGACCTGAAGAATCATGGATCAAGCGGGGGAAATGATGCAGATGAACAATGCATTGTATACAACTTAAAAAAGTTATATACAGGTTCTTCCCTTGGACATAACATAAGTAATAACAAACATTTAAGGACTATAAATAATTATCAGATAAAAAAGATAATCAAGATATGTGGTCAAGCAAAGATTGATTATGAAGTCGGGATCGAAAGGAGAATTTCTAGCCTAATGTTATCATGCAGTGATTTTCATCCTAATGTCTAATTCAACATTAAGTGATCCCGATGGGATCCCATCACCTAATGGAATATCTTAAGGGAGTATCCAAACATATCGCGCATCACTATCACAAATCATCATGGAGCATCACAACTTTCCAGAAAGCTAGGAAATCGAAGTATTCAAGGAAATCGACAAACAATTAATCATACTTCTAATAGTGCCGCAAATTAAAATGTGAGTCTCCTAAATTTCAATCAAAATTTAGTTAAAAGATGAATCAACATTATAATTAGAAATTGAACGCGTGTATGCAAAATAAGCTTCAAGATGATCCACAAATTAAATTGTATTTAATTAATCAAACTATTAAAATCCTAATCGATTGAATACTAGCGCAAAGTTAATTAAGTTAAATTAATGATTCTAGAACTAATTCTACATCTAATTAGTATCTAATCATGAATTTAAATAAGTTACTAATCTTAAACTAAAAATTGATCATGAGCCAATAATCAATTATTCAGATTATCAATTACTTGTGGAAAAAAAAGAAACGGATGATGTGGGGGTGAAAGGGTGCTTAGAAAAAGAAAAAAAATCTGGCCTGTTGGCCTATCCAAGAGGAAATTGTGACTTAATACCACCTCCATGGGCATACAAATCTTAGAAAAGATGATTATCCAACACTGCAGCCGAGACAATGGAAATGGTTTGTCGAATCTTCCCAATTGGATGCTCTGGATCTCTTCGTGACGGTGGCGGTTGGAGTAGGATCAGATGATGTTCAGTCTTGTTTTGTTTGCTTCTCACATTTGCCTTTTTTTATATTATTGGATGGTATAATATATATAAAAAGTTGTTATGTTGAATGAAGGTAGTTTTAGATAATTGTTAATAGGACCTATAAGTCGTACGACCTTCCATAGGCTGCCAAATTCGTATGGTTGGCCATGGCATTCACATAAGATTGTCATTCCGAATAAATTATTATGGGAACGTAAAAAACAACCATGCCTCTGTTGTTCTTTCAATTGTAGCATAGCCTAAAGGCATATTACCATACTTGCAAAAATCAAGCCGCATAAATTGCTTTAGGTTTTCCTTTCTTTTCATGTGTTATGGGGTTCTTTCATATGGCTTGAGCCAAAGTCTTGAAATAAAATGATTTTGAATTTTCCCTTTGGTCATGTGAAAAGATGAACTCGAAATGGCATGTTTGGGTTCTTTGGTGCATTATAAACCGAAATAACTTGAAGCTATGAATTAGAAAAAAGGAAATGAAACAAAGGAGGGGGCGAAATGCCTCGGGCCTCAATAACCTGTGGCATGTACTTGCTTCTAAGAAAACCATGAACTTTCTAACCTCAAAGTAAGAATCTTCGAGTCAATATATGGGAATAACTTAGTCTGGAAACCACCCTAATGATTAATGAATAAGATACAACAAAACCAACTTGCATTCACAATCCTAACTTCAAACTTCCCATCGTGATGACATTTTAGATTCCAAATGACCCGTGTGGATGATCTTGAGCTTATCATCGACTTGTATTCTTAATGAATGACCTACCTTTCATCGTCGGTAAAGAGTATTTAAAAAGGAGGGTCGTGCCTTGAGTACTACGAGTCTTCGCCTTATATCTTGGCCTGAAAGACACTGGCATTTCTGACCTTTAATGGACCAAACTCTAATATTATAAATCTTAATCCCGAGATATACGTTGAGGCTCTTGAGGAAACAGGAGACAGACGAACAGAAGGAAATCCTGCACGAGCTGGTTAGTCACAATAAACACGCACACAAGGTCCTGTGATATGTTGATGTTATGCTATGTGATGCGCACAAAAAAAAAGAGGTGGGGTCTAAGGGTCGAAAATTAGGGCGTGACAGTTTGCACCAACAAATCTCTCGAAGATCAAAGAGGAGGTAGAAAGGCTTCTCCGGTGTAAATTCATTCGTACAACCAGGTATGTCGAATGGTCAGCAAATATTGTGTCTGTCATTAAAAAGAAAGGTTCTTTGAGGATATGCATAAATTTTAGAGATTTAAATGTTGATACCTCAAAGGATGAATATTCAATGTCTGTGGCAAAAATGTTAGTTGATTCCGTCGCAGGCCACAAATACCTTAGTATGCTCGATGGGTATTCGGGATATAACCAAATTTTTATTACTGAAGAAGATGTCCCAAAGACAACATTTCGATGTCCTGGGGTTTTAGGCACTTACGAATGGGTAGTGATGTCTTTTGGTTTAAAAAATGTTGGGGAAATGTATCAAAAGGCAATGAATTTGATCTTCCATGATTATATAGAGACTTTTATGCAAATATACATTGATGATATTGTTGTTAAGTCTATTTCAGGGAAGAATCACATCGACCATCTTTGACAATCTTTCGAAAGGATGAGAAGACATGGTCTAAAAATGAATCCTCTAAAATGTGCTTTCTGTGTGCAGGCAGGAGATTTCTTAGGCTTTGTGGTCCACAAAAAGGGAATCGAAACAAATTAGAATAAGACCAAGACCATAATGGAGGCGAAAGCGCCATCGACAAAGAAGGAATTACAGTCATTGTTGGGTAAAATTAATTTCTTGAGGAGATTCATATCGAATCTCAGCAGAAAGACTAAAGTCTTCTCACCTCTGCTTCGACTCAACAAGGAAGGGTTCAAATGGGGACAACCTTAGCAAGAAGCATTCGATAAAATCAAGGATTACTTGAGTCATTCTCCAATTCTATCACCACCTTGTAGGAATAGGAGCGTGAGGTTATATATATCTGCATCATATAAAACCTTAGGAAGCATGCTAGCCCAAGAGGATGGAAATGATGTCGAAAGAGCCATTTACTACCCTAGTAGGGTTTTATATGATGCAGAAACTAGGTATAACATAGTTGAAAAACTATGTTTATGCTTGTATTTTTCTTGTACAAAGTTAAAGCATTATATAAAACCAGTTGATGTTTATGTTTCATCTCATTTTAATATCATTAAACACATGTTGTCCAAACCAATTTTGCATAGTCGAATTGGTAAATGAGCATTAACTTTAACTGAATATTCTTTAACATATATGCCTTTAAAGGCTATTAAAGGACAAGTGGTAGCAAACTTTATAGTCGACCACTCGATAAATGAGAATAACATAAACTATCTCGAGCTTGAGCCTTAGAAATTATATTTTGATGGCTCTAGCCATAGAGATGGGACCGGTGTAGGATGTTGATCATTTCTCCTAACAAAATTTAAGTATAAAGTCAAAGGTCTTTGTTCAAATAATGAGGTTGAATATAAGGCTTTAATAGTCATACTTGAGATATTGTTGGAGTTGGGGGCGACTCAAGTCGAAATAATGGAAGACTCAGAGTTAGTCATAAAACAAATCACAAAAAAGTACAAATGTGTTAAAGAAAACCTTATTATGTACTTTGTAATAGCCAATCAATTACTGAAAAGATTTGAAATGGTTAGTATTCGACACATACCTCGATTGGAAAATCAAGTGACCAATGATTTGGCTCAGATTGCTTATGAGTATAAAATTTCGAAAGAAAAATTACAAGATGCAGTTGAAGTCAGAGGAAGAGTTGTGTCAGCCAGATTGTCCCCATCAGATTTGGAAACGACAAAGCTAGGGTGCACTGATAAAGAGAATTTTGAAATCTTTGCGATAGATAGCTTGATGGACGAAGATTGGAGGAAACCAATAGTGCAGTATCTGCAAAATCCAACGGCATCCGCAGAGCAAAAAATCAGGTATCGTGCTTTAAGTTATGTTCTTCTGGGGAATTAGTTATTTAAAAAGACTCTTGAGGGAGTTTTACTTAAATGCCTTAGTGAATCAGAAGCATATTAGCCCTTTTGTCTGTCTATAGTGGGGCATGTGGGGCACACCAGGTAGGCCACAAGATGAAATGGTTGATGTTTAGACAAGGCACGTATTGACCCACCATGTTAAAAGATTGTATCTAATTCGCTAAAAGGTGCCAAAACTGCCAAGTATACACAGGTATACAACATGTTCCTGCAAGTGATTTACATTCCATAGTCAAACCATGGCCCTTTAGGGGTTGGGCTTTGGATTTGGTTGGAGAAATTCGAACAGTGTCATCAAAAAATCAAAGGTACATTTTGGTAGGTATTGACTATTTTACAAAATGGATCAAAGTTATACCTTTGCCAAATGTCGACCAAGAAAGCGTAATCGAATTCATCAAAAAACATATTATTTATAGATTTGGAATCCCAAAGACCAGTACAATAGATCAAGGATCAATTTTTACTGGTCGAAAGATGCAAGAACTTGCCAAGGAAATAGGTTTCAAATTGTTAACTTCCACGCCCTATTACGCTCAGGCTAATGGTCAGGTCGAAGTAGCGAACAAAATTATGATTAGTCTAATTAAGAAGCATGTGGGGAAGAAGCCTAGAAATTGGCACAAAACTTTGGATCAAGTGCTCTGGGCATGTCAAACTTCTCCCAAAGAATCAACTAATGCAACTCCGTTTCGATTAACGTTTGACCATGATGCAGTATTGCCAGTGGAAATTTACTTACAGTCAACAAGGATCCAAAGGCACCATGAGATTCCATCAGAATCCTACTAGAACATGATGTTAGATGAGTTGGTTTATTTGGATGAAGAAAGGCTTAATGTCTTGGAATTGTTAAGAAGACAGAAGAAAAAAGTAGAGAAATCTTATAATAAGAAAGTGAAGGTCAAAATGTTCTTGCCAGAAGAATTGGTTTGGAAAGTAATTTTTCCTATGGATCGAAAAGATAGAGCCTTAGGTAAGTGATCCCCTAAATGGGAAGTTCCTTTTCAAGTCATACAAGTTTTTTCTAATGGTGCATATGAGATTGAAGAGTTAGGCGAAGATAAAAGAATCTTGAAGGGTAATGGGAAATACTTGAAAAAGTATAAGCCTACACTTCGAGAGATAAAAATAACTAAAGAGTAATCACGAGAAAAAGGGAAAAGCTAATATGGTAGATAAATATGCCAAAATGGCTTAATCCATTATAGAGAAAAGCCACAAAGGGCCAAAATCCATGATTAACAAAAGAAGAAAAAAATACTACAGGATAACTTTAGAAGAGAATAAAGCCTTTCATCTTTTAGTACTTCGACCTTTGGAGCACCAGACGATGTTCGCAAAGAGTTTTGCTGGTCGAGAGGGTTTCAATCTCTTTCCCAAATTGTTGAGCTTTTTCAAGATGTTGAAGGCCATCCTGGATCTCTTTCACCACCTCGTCTTTGACAAAACTAAGCAGGTTAGTCTTACGTTGCTTGACTTCAGAGATTTTGTTTTGCAAAATGATAACTTGTCTCTCCCAATCTACAATATTCTTGTCGCATTTTTCAACTTCTTCCTTATTCTGCTCAGAAAGTTTCTCGAGAGTCAAAAAATTTTCAGTAGACGCAGAGACAACCTCCCATGCAGCTTTTTTATTGCCAGTTTTGGTGGTGAGGTTGCTCGAAAAGTCTCTGATGTGGTTAAGATCAACAACAACAAGATCGATTAGCGTACTCAGTTCCATAACAACATCAACCACTTCTGGTGAAACTTCCAAGACATTGATTTGTTTCAGAAGTTTCTTGTGTCCAAAATTGATAGAAACATCTTGTTCTAAGATTTGGAACAAGTCCACTACAAAGATTTTTTTATCTGCATGAGCAAATCACTGTCAGTTTTCCTAGTCAGAAGATTCCCCGAGGCGGTCGAAGTGCTGGTGCTTTTGTCGCCAGAGCTGTATTGGGAACTGAGCATGGCTTTCAAGCACTCCAATGGTCATTATACATTCAAGGATTCCAGCTCCTCATGTGAGAGACTGGTCAATTGAGTTAAAAATAACTAAAGAGTAATCACGAGAAAAAGGGCAAAGCTAATATGGTAGATAAATATGCTAAAATGGCTTAATCCATTACTGAGAAAGGCCACAAAGGGCCAAAAGTCATGATTAACAAAAGAAGAAGAAATGTTATAGGATAACTTTAGAAGGGAAGAGAGCCTTTCATCTTTTCGTACTTCGACCTTTAGAGCATCATGCAGCGTTCGTAAAGAGTTTTGTTGGTCAAGAGGGTTTCAATCTCTTTCCCAAGTTGTTGAGCTTTTTCAAGATGTTGAAGGCCAGCCTAGATCTCTTTTGCCACCTCGTCTTCGACAGAACTAAGTAGGTTAGTCTTACGTTGCTTGGCTTGAAAGATTTTGTTTTACAAAATGAAAATTTGTCTCTCCCATTCTGCAATGTTCTTGTCATATTTTTTGACTTCTTTCTTGTTCTACTCAGAAAGTTTCTCGATAATCAAAACTTTTTCAGTAGGCGCAGAGACAACCTCCTATGCAACTTTTTGATTGCTAGTTTTGGTGGTGAGGTTGCTCGAAAAGTCTCTTAGGTGGTTAAGATCAGCAGCAATAAGATCAATTAGCGTACTCAGTTCCATAACAACATCAGCCACTTCTGGTGAAACTTTAAAGACATTTATTTGCTTCAGAAGTTTCTTAAGTCCAAAACTGCCAGAAACATCATGTTCTAAGATTTGAAACAAGTCCACTGCAAATATTTTTTCTTTTATCTGCATGAGCAAATCACTGTCAATTTTCCCAGTTAGAAGATTCGCCGAGGAGGTCGAAGTGCTGGTGCTTTTGTCGCGAGAGTTGTATTTGGAACTAAGCATGGCTTTCAGGTACTCCAATGGTCGTTGTACTTTCAAGGGTTCCAGCTCCTCGTATGAGAGACTGGTCGATTGAATTCCAGTCAAAGTAGTAGTTGGAGGATCCTTGGATTGATTCCCTTAGTCCTCTTTGTCTTCTTAGACCCCCACTTCAATTTCTGCATCAGACGCAGATTGATCTTCATCTTCCTCTTCTTCATTCTCTTCTTCATTTTCTTCTTCTTCTTCTTCTTCAACAGACTTGTCATCTTCTCTTTGTTGCTCCTCAAGATTACCCTCAGCAATTTATTCTATATTGGACATCACAATGTTCCCTGAGAGATCAACAACTTCTCTTTCGACCAAGTCTTCTTTTGGAATGGCTACCTCGACATGAGGAAACTCAACCGCATGAAAGAATTGTGTTTTCTTGGGAGCACCTGAAGATTGGATTCCTTCATCATATCCTTTGGTAGAGCCTTTTGCAGAAGCCCCAGAAGGAGTTGTTAGATGATAGTTAGGGTCACTGCTTGTTGTTGGAATAATTTGTTGCACCATGGGCTGCCCTCTAACATCAGTGGTAACCTAAGGAGAGAAAAGTTAAAGAATTAGAGGGATAAATGGTGAAGAAAGTTACGAGTTTCTAGGTGAAGTATTTACCTTGGGATCATCATCCCTAGGACTGGAGTTGTCACTCTCAGTTTGTGCTATATTGCAAGCATGGGACTTTTCGTCAAGAGCTTGCCATCCTTTGTTTTCGATTGATTGAAGGCTTCAGTTATTTTGGCCTGCTTTCTCCTCCTTTTAAAGGCTAGTTCTTCAAGAGGAGACTGATCTTCCTCATCCGATTTAGTTATGATTTGGCTGGAAGCTCCTTTTGATTTTTGCTTTTTTGGAATGAGGGGTGGTCTTCGAGAGCTATGAGGAGAAAAGAGTTGAAGTATTAGACAATATGAGATTATGTAGTAAAGAAGAAATGAGTAAGAAAATTTACCTTAGTAACTTGGCTGCTTTCTTCTGTCTTTTCTTCGTTCTTATTCTTCTTGGGTGCAACTTTGATAGCTAAAATTTAAACAAGACATTGCAAGTAAGATGATAAAAATCGAATAAGAGAAATATAGTTAGAAAACCTCATATTCCACACCTTCATATATTTCGAACTCAATGCGAACATCTTCGATACCGATATGAAGAGGCCCTTTGAAACTGTCTAAAGTATGCTTAGTCGCAACCACCCGCAGAGCCTTCGATTTCGACTATTGACGAAGGATTTTTATAGAATACCCACAGATAAACCAATCTGAAAATGGAGGGGCAATGGCCACTCCAAAGTCTGCAGTTGGCAGTCGAGGAAATTTGAGAGGGAACTTGTTGAAAGCCATTGCGTATCATTCCCTAGAAGGAACGAACGAAGGGAGCTGTAAACTCTCCATTTTCTTTAGAAACTTTTCCTTTAGTGTAACAGCTGCTTCGTGGACGGTTTAACTAAGATCATTTGATCGATAAATAGTTTTAAAGTACTTCTGGAATGCTAAGATTTCTTTGATGTGTGTCGAAATGATTTTCTTGGTCTTCTCCTGCATAGAGAGGAAATCTTGGTTAATAAGTCGAGTAAAGGAAGGAGCACCGAAAAATCCTCTGCATAATATGTTGACCACCAGCTGTTGAATTATAGGGTGCAAAGGAAACATAGTTTGAAACTAGTAAGGATGAGTTGAGCTTTATTAGTATAGCGGGCAAGTTGCATCGAAGTCATCTCTTAAGTATACTTCACATAATAAAGCAGAAGCGCACTTTTATTTTTGAAGAGACACTTGGAAAGAGCTTGGACCAGCCCAGACTATCGAGCAACTAAGCTTGGTTGGTAAGCAATCAGAGCCACTTGAGGCTTCGATGGATTTAGTCGAAGGGTTAGCAACCTTGGAATCAGAAAAGCCTCCAAGATCTGTAAAGACTCTGCTTCTTGAGCCTTGGTTAGGGCTGGAAAGGATTTTGTTAACCACTCAGAGCCATACTTCCTTGCAGAAAGTGGAACCATGTTCGACGTGAACTCATGACATTTTACAAACATCATGACATAACTCAAGAATGTTAGCCTGAGGGATTGTTCTTCTTCGCTGGGAGTGAGCTGGACCAAGCGAGTCCCTTCGACTCTTTTGTTCTTGATGTCTTTAACAATTTCATTTATTGGATTTTTATTGGGGAGACTGGCTTTAAATGATGCATTTAGCCAGAGTTGTAACAGCCAAAAGGGACCAGACAACAAAAGGTTCCCTTTTTCTGCCAAATCTTTAAGTTGGGCCACTCCTTCACTTAAAGATTCGTAGAGATTCCCTAAGATCATTTCGCTTAGATTGATATCATGGCCTTTGTGAAGTTGAGTGGCCAGAGTTAGATATCTTCTAGCTACTTTGAGGGGTTTTGAGCAGAAGACACAATGGGATAGCCATACTGTCAAAAAGGCTATGTGTTCTTTATTGGAAACATCATCAGTTGTTTTGTCGAAGTAGTGTGTTATAAAATGAGAATATGTGGCTTTAGTAGAGGCAAAACCTATGGAGTCGTCAAATTCTAGGTCTGGGTCATAGAGGTTTCCAATGGGTTTGAGCTCTGTGATAGCAACTATGTCGAAGAGTGTGGGAGTCATCATCTCACAAGGGAGATGGAAGGTAAAATGAGTGCTATCCCAGAAATACAAAGAAGAAACCAGCAAGTTCGAACAGTAATCAAGACCCGTTTTTGATAGCATAATCAAGTCGTAAATTCCCAGGTTCTTCCAAGTTTGGGATTTAACTTTTTCTATTTTTGGTAGCCAGTTCATGGAATCATCAGATTCTTTGAAGGATGGGGTTGCTCTAAAAACTATAAAGTTATTGTTCATATACCTTAAATCTATTTTATTCAATACTACCGCATCAGAAGAAGTTTTCTCAACCCTAGATTTTTTGGCTTGCCCTATGGGTTTTGATTTGTGGTAAGAGGGTAAAAAGCCCCTAGATTTATTGTGATCAAAACTAAGAGCAGGTAAAGGACCGCATAATGCATGTCATTTACCAGAAACAGTAAAGGGAATAAGTACCTAAGATTCATATATTTTCCTCTTTTCTTCTTCAAGCGGCTCAAGGATGAACTAATAGCTTCCCACCACCTTTGGCGTTGATAGTGTGTCAAAGGGAAGAAGTTAAGAGATCTTCTCATGGTATTTTGATTTGTGGCCTTTTTTGGAGTCTTTGATATTGGTGGTTGAAGATGCCATTGATGAGGTTTGAAGAAAATCTAAGTATTTTTGAAGGTTTGGAAAGTGAAGAGAGAAGAAAAATGCTTGAAGATTTTAGGGAAGTGTAAAAGTTAAAATGGCTAAGTTTTGAGCAATTTATAAGCTCGTGGAAGTTCAAGGGATTTCAAATCAGCATTAAAGAGTTGATGGTTAGTGGGACACTGTCGCATCGCAGCGAAGAGGGCCCGGCAAAGACAGAAGAGTCGCCATCGTTTGTTATTTATCCCAAAAAGAGGGAAAGGAAACGATCATAGAAAACCTACAAAAAAGGGAAAAGACAGGTCATCGCAACAAAATCTTGGGTTCGGGAGTCGGTTACGCAAGGGGAAGGTATGAGCACCCCTCACGTCTGTTGTACTCAACGGGATCCACACTTGTTGTCTATCTAAAAGGGTGTTAATCTATCAAAGGCTGGCTCACAGGGGCAAAAGAAAAGAAAAGAGACTCGATAGAGCATCACCGCTCTATGCCTACGTATTCCCTCGTGCAATGGGAAAGTCAGAGTCAACGTAGTTTAGAAAACTACAGGTGAAGGTGGGGAAAGGTTGCTTGCCAAGACATCGCCATCTTGTGCCTACGTATCCTTGTCTGGTACGAGAAATCAGAGCAAACATAGTTCGGGTTGACACGCCCACAGGTTGGTTCAAGTATTTTAACTAAGTAGGGTTAAATAGTGGTTCCAGCAGTTAGGGACGATGTCTGTTTGCGGTAGAACCAAGACTTAACACACTCTTTCTGAAAATGATTTTCCAAACAATCCCGAAGGATAAAAAGGTTTGATGTTTTGTTTTTTTTGTTTTTTATGAAGAAGTGAATTGAGTTAAGTTTGTAACTCATGTTGCACTAAAGACTATGACTTGAGAGCGAGTGTGTCGCGTATCACCCAAAGGGCATATGCTAAACACTCTAGACAGATTGAAAGGAGGCCTCCTAACTATCATTCCTCAAGTACTTAAGGCTCGTAGAATACAACATTTATTATCCTTTATTAAGTGTCTTAAGATGTTTAAGAGATGAGAAGAGAAGACACAAACTCTAAGGGGAACTGATCAATCCTAATGTTATCATGCAATATGATCCTAAAGTTGAGATCAAGAGGGAAGAAACTATCCTAATGTTATCATGAAAAGGATTGAACACCTAATGTCTCTCTTATTCCCATCTTAAAATAGAGGGACTAGGAATCCTAAGGGATCATGGCAAAAGAACCAAGTAAACAACAAATAATTCAATCACAGATAGAATGAAAGATGAAAAAAATTTGACTTGAACAAGTCAAATACAATGCAAACATGAAATGCAAAGATGCAAAAATGAGATATTAGAATCAAATGATGCATCAAAAACAAGTGATCAAAATGATTTGAACAAGTTCAAAAGAGTGAGATGAAATGGGAGAAGTTACAACCCCTACAACCATTCAAACATCAATCACTAAAACAAAAGCCAAGCATAAAACAAGAGCAAAGGCCATGATCAAATAGAAGATGGGAGAAAAGAGGCTTGGGCAGCAAATAACATGTAAAGCATCTCAACTAAATATCTCATATTGATCATGAAGCAACAAAGAGCAAACAAGTGCAAAAGATTGATCATCATTTAAGACAAGCTCAAAGTATGAGCATGAATACCAAATTGTCTTAAATGATGATCAAAACCAAAGGGGCAGAAGTGAAAACATAAGAAGAGAGGTCCAAATCAAGATGGAAAGCAAATCCTAAGCAAGAACCAAGTCAAGGCAAGAGGAAGAAACAAAGTTCAATTCCATGTTCAACACTTAAAATCAAGTGGAATACCCTAACTTCCAAGTAACTTGTAACACAAGTTACACAAGGGTATGACCTAAAAAGGCAAGACCAACACCTTAATCATGTCAATAATGATTATCAAGACTCATAGGGTGCATATGGGATCCATCAAAGTCATTTCCCAAAGGAACTAGGTCAAACTAGTTTGTATGAACTTCCTCTAAGATGACTTGACTTGCAAGCTTCATCAAAATTAGAAGGAATGTTCAATAAATTCCAAATGAAATGCACGAAGCATCCAAGTTCAATGGAAAATAGATGACAAAGTTTCAAAGCCAAACTCAATTTTAGGCATCACCAAATAATTTGATTAACAAGGGTGCTCCACCTTTTTTAGTATTGATCGAGGGGCATCAAAAGTCAAATCAAAGTCAACCCTAAATTGATCAAACATGAACCAAAATCATCCTCAAAGGTACCTTAATCCATCCTCTAAATGGAGAATAAACCTCAATCATATGAGATTTGAATTGGAGGTTCAAATGTATGTGATCAAATGAAGGCAACATTAAGAACACATCTAATTGAAAAATCAAAATAAAATTGCAAAATAAAGTAAAATCAGAAACAAAAATTATGAAAAGTTAAATAAAACCCTAAAGTGTAAGAAATATTTTTTTGAGAATTATTGAGTGATTAAAAGTATTTTTAAAATAAATAAATGGAAACAGAAAGAAAAATAAAATAAAATAATAAAGAAACCATGGGAGGTGTAGTAGAAATTCCTAGAAATAACATGATTCACGTGTAAAAGGAATTGGGCTCACTAAAGGGGAGGGTGCCAACAGAAAATGAGGCCATCTCAACCCAACCAAGCTCTGAACATATGAAGCGCACCATTTCATTTAAATACGTGGATTCAAACTCACACGCGGGCACGGTCAAATGAATGAGAACACACCACATCAAAGGGTCAACAATTCAAACCATTCCAACTCAGCACTGACCTGAGAATGAACCAGACGCTGGAGCTAGGACTCCGGTCGTCTTCTCCGGCCACATCACCGGAGCTCAGTCCACATTTCTCAATGAAAATGCATAAAAATGATACCAATCGAAAGCTCTTGCTACAAGGACTCCAAATCCACAAATCAAACATCCAAAATGTTCCAAATCAAAGAGAATCGAAGACATGAAGTTCGTGATGCATATTCTAAAATTTCATCAAACAGAGACAACAATGGATCAAACATGGCCTACTCAACGTAGGACTTCAGATGCAACCAACATGAGCTTAGATATGTGCCTAGCATGAGAGAAAAATGGAAGAGAAACTTACTGAATGGAGCAACTCCGTTGGTTCTTTACAAGCACGCAAACTCCAAGTTCTTGCTTCCAACTCACTCCTTATGCTCTCAGGAAGATGAAACAAGCTTCAACTGCAGCTGACTTGAGGTGAAAACTCATATTCGAAAATAAAAATGTTTGGAAAATTTGAAATTCTCTCTGCTCTCTCCAGCTGCCAATCTCTCTTCTGAGCATTAGGGCAACCTAGAATGCTTTTATATGATGGGTTTTTGATCACCATGCAGGCCCATGCTGCTTCTTTTAAGTGATTTCAAAAAATGGCCAAAAATACCAAGTTTCACATACACACGGGTTTTTCCCTTTTCACACCACATGAGCTCAGCAATTTGAAGTGTGTGGAATGTACAATTGATCTGAATTTGTTTGGGCTTTACAAATGATCCATACCTCAAGTTTGGAATCAAAACTCTTTTAGTAAGAAATTTGAAAATGTGGCATTTCATGGCATTTTGTGTTGGTCCAATTGTGGTAAATTTCCTCATGATCATATGTTGGTGTAAAATGACTCAAAATGAGTGACAAATATAACTTATAATGTACCAAGTTCATGTTATGACCAAAAGTCCAAATTTCACATTAAAAGTCTTCCACATGGTCATGTAATTCCACAATTCAAATGAATTTTGAGTTCCATGATGTGAATAAGACTCTTAGGCACAAATTTCATGTTGGTTGGAAATGCATTTGACGTACATAAGTTCATGAACTTGACCATTGAAATAAGTGACCTATAATGAAACTTTCCTAAAATACCCTTGCCTTGTGAGGTCCATAACTTGAGTTCCACACATGAGAAATAGGACTTCTAGGACTTTTTGGAAATCTAAGATCATGAGGAACAACTTTCATGTTCACTTGAAGTTGAGGAGAAACATGCTTCTAGGTCAAAAAGGCATTGGAAGTGAGTTGACTTTTTGTTGACCAAAATTCTATTCATTTGAGACCCCTAACTTGTTGGCCTCATAACTTGAGATGTACAAACCCAATGGATGAGTTCTTGTACTCAAAAGAAAGCTAATAACATTCCTTACAAGTCCCATGTTTTCATGAAAATGATATTGAGCTTGCAACATAGGTGAAAATGGCCTTGAAGTTGCGCACTAAAGAAGGGGATTTTACACTGAAATCATCTGAAACCCTAATTTAGTAACTTATTCCACTCTTGATTCCTCTTGATTTGATATTGTCATGAAATCTTAGATGCTTCAAAATGACTTACCATGGCTTGTGTGACTTGAAGACCAGTTTGGAAACCTCTCAAGTCCACAGTTAACCTTGAGTTGACTAGATGGAACCCTAATTCCAAGTCCTTTGTCTATGGCTTTTGCAGATGAATTAAATGATTGCACAAACTCCACAATGACCTCTAAGGTACTCAATGAGCTTTTAAAACAAGTTGTAACCAAGAACATACCTCATGAACCCCTGATGACCCTCTGATGACCCTCTGATGACCCTTAAGATAGGAGGTAACAACCTCACACCAATCTCCCCTTTCAAGGAGCTTTGAAACTTCTCCATGATGATGAAACCCCTAATGATTTGCACAAATAAATCTTGTTTGAGCTTGAAACCAAAGAAGACCCTCCTCTTGAATGGCACAACAACTCTTGATCCCCTGCTAAGAACAATGGTATGCAAATGCAAATGTTAGAAAGCAATGAAACATAAAGCAAGTTAAGAAGAAAAAGTTGGTAAAATTTTGGGGTACAGCAGACACGGGTTCCACCAGGGCCGTTTAATGGAACGTAGGTCGCTAATGCCTAGTGCATGATTTCTTAGGGTCTAGTAAATATGATGATGTCTAGAGAATGTGGTGTGCTTTGATGAGATGTTTCAGAAATCGCTATGATGATCATGACGTCACAGGTTTTTTGGAATAGTAATAGACATCAAAAGCATTAAAAAGTCGTTCGAGGCGTCAAATGACATTATCAAAAAATACCTTTTTCTTCAGTGATGTCGAAAATGACATTTTTGGGGGGCAATTTGTTGGCTCTAAATTTCGACGCCTGAATTGGTTTAGAAGAGAGTAATAGAGTTTCTGAAGAAACCTGAATATTTCGACCAGAACCATATTTTTGGAATGTGAGTCGAAGGTGTTCCTTGGCCAGGAGGAACTACTTTATGGACTTATAAATATTTCTTAGCCATTGGAAGATGCGGTTCGACAGGGGTGCTGCTGAAGGCATTTCGATAGGAAGATTTGAATTCAAATAAAGGAGGGAAAATTTATTCTTATCCATTTCTCAAAGAAGACACGTGGAGCGCTTCTAGGAATCGAAGACATGCAGAGCGCCACTTGTCTCGATTTAGTTTGCTAGCCGTTGATGGCAGTTATTTTCGATTAGTATAAATAACAAGTCTTAGTGTTAGGATTTGTGTGTGTTCAATTGTATACAAATTCCTCAATATACTCCAAGTACCCGTGTGTAGAGAAACGAGTTTGTGAGAATGCACATTGATGTAACACCATTTTTACATTTCAATGCAATTCAATAAGTATTTTTCATTAAGAATTTATCTTTTCTTTATGCAAGTTACTATCTACATCTTTTACCAGTCTTTAGACTTTAATCCTTCGTGTTCAATTCCATTTACATTTGAAATAAATTATTTTATCATGAAATCTGTCAAATTTTTTATCGTTTTTCTAAACTTTATTTAAGATCAATTAGCACATGTCCTAGGATTTGTGTGATCGATCCTGCAAGTAAAAAAAATCTTTTTTGACTTGGAAGACTAGTGGTTGTTCACCAATTTTCATAGCGAACACCATTAGAATGATGAAGATCATTCCATGAGTGGAGATGGTAATAAACATGTTGTTTCCTTGATATCTGCTAAAATAGATATGAATTGGTTCTTGAATGCTACATCAGACAATGTAATCTTAAGAGGTAGTAAGGATTTGTTGTTAGACACAATGGTGGGAAGTAGGACAATGTCAGATACTCAACATAGGGAGACTGAGTATGAGTTCAACATGATTGAAGATGTGAGCTACCTTCTTGATTTTCATGAAGAGAAAATGAAGAGTTCCTCATGTGATTCCCTAGGAAGTAGTTGTACTCAACTTGAATAGAGTAATCCTATAATCAAATATGTCATCAAAATTGACAAGGAAGATGTTGTACAAGTTGTGACAAACATTGTAAGTGACAAAATGATAAGTGAGAAAGCTAGTCTTGTTGTCTATGGAGTAAAATGAAGGGCAAAATTAGATACAGATGTTGAAGCAAATGCATTGTCCAATGTTAAATGGCTGAATGAAAAGGGATTCTCACTCTTAAAATTTATTACTTGGTTGAAGAAGATTGACTGAAGAGAATATGGTTGTATCACAAAAGGATATGCCTTGAAAGGAAGCTGACAATAGAAGTTTTGACAACTGAAGAAGTGGTACAACTATTGAAAGAAGGATGTAGAATCTTGTAATTTGATGAAGTTGATCATACATCTGTTGGGAGCAGCGGTAAGCAGTTGCTCAATAATTTCAGGTTTGTTCGAATAAGATTTGTTTAAGACATATTCTCTTTTAGTTTTCATGATAACAAAAGTATTAAAAGAACATTAGTTTATTTGATGTATGTTTTATTTATGCAGGTTCTTGTTCTTGTACATAAATAATCATAATCTGTTTTACTTAGACACACTTGGAGTTGCTTCATTGCTAGCTTCTGGTGGCATAGTCTGAAGAATAATTGCTAGTATGGCTTAGCGCAGACTCTGAGCGGAAGGCCTCAGCATTCAGACGAGTTACTACACTTGGTAATTGTATATCAGCATCTGGTACCATTCATAGTTGGTGATAAAGTTATGGATTATCCGTACTACAGAAAACAAGTTGTATTGTCTTATCATCTTGTCAGCTAGAGTCTACAAGATTGCAAGGCTCAAGAAAGGTTGACATGCTCTACGGACATCTGCTCTCAACAGCTCTATCAGTATAAAATATCTTGAAGACTTAAAGGTTAAATGCGTTATACACTAGATTCAGAATCCGTTGTGCATCCATCTTTAACGTCTCTTGTACTATGGAGTAAAAGCAAAGACACTTGATCAAGTCAATTTGTCAACGACTAGTTTCTAAAAAGGCTATATATATGGCTGAAGATTCAATTTTGAATCTTAACAAGGATTCTTCTAATGAAGGAATAACAAGATCAAGTAATTATCAACTCTAATGTAATATGCAAAATTTTTATTTTAGGTTGTAATTGTAAAAGCCTTCAGATTTCTTACCATTGTATATCTTAAAAATCTTAAGAGCTTTAGGTCTTTGTTATGATGATTTCCCGTACCTCTGATACTTATATCATGTACACCTTGTTCTCTATTCTATTGAGCCTTTAGTAGCAAGACATGTGCCCTAAGATAAGGAAAGTCTCAGTCTGGATGGCCAGAAAAGCAGGTGGCTCGGCCAGAAGGTGTTAGCAAATGGAAGTCTTAGACATGTGCTATAAGCAAACGAAAGTCTTAGACATGTTCTCTAAGCAAATGGAAGTTTCAATCAGAAGACAGAGGAGTAGGTGGTTCAGTCAGATGGTGTGAGCAAAGGTTAAGTCTTACACATATGCTCTAAGCAAGGGAAGTCTCTGACAGTTGGTTTGAGCAATTGTAAAAGTCTTATACAGAAGCATAAGAGTTTGTAATCATGAAGTGGTTATAATAAAAATCTCTTGTGAGGCAAGGGGCCTGGACTACTCTCAGTTAGTGGAGGAACCAATATAAATCTTTTGTGTCTTATGTTGTTATTTTATTTACTTCTGTTATTTCCGCTGCCAACAAATTAATTTAGAATCTGAACATCAGTTCTAATTCTGAAACTCTGATCAGAAGTTAAATTAAAAGAAAACGCGAAACACAATTCAACTCCCCTTCTTGTGTATTTTTCACACCTCCAATTGGTATCAGAGTCTGGTCTGTCCTTAACACTTAACAGTGGCGCAAATAATGACCCAATAAGAAATGTATATTTATTCTTCAAGAAGGAATCAAGTGCCATATGAAAAATATCATACGACTTTTCCTACCATATTCAAATGGATGTTTCCGCTAAATATAAATGTTGGAAAAGCTAAACACATTTTTAACTCATTGGACTTGATAAAGGGTTGCTAAAGGTCTATAGAATATCCTTGGAAGAGGTAGTACTATAGAAACTAATGGTGTTAAAGATGATCATCTTGAAAATCTCTTTCACCAACTCAGAAGATGCATATTGAATATCTTCAGATGTAGTTGCATTATGGTAGATGTTCTATCTCACTTCTGAGTATATTAACATCATTGATATGTCTAATGCTTGGACTATATTTGAATTCTTGCGCTTGGGTTTGTGGCATTATGTATTTTAAGCTTGATGTATTTACACTTCATCTAATATTTTCAAGCAAATTCTGAGAAAATTGTTCCTTGACTTAAATCTAAAGTCACAGTTTTTTTTTAATGTTTACATCTTGAATCTGCTATGTTATGAAGGTTTATCTTGCAGTCTTCAAAGGAAAGAAATGAAGTTATATGATGAAAAACTATTCAATTGATAACTTTCTCTCTTTAGCTTAAGTTCTATGGAATGACTAATGATAAGAAACTTAGGTTTCTTGTCAGAAGGACTTCCACACTGGCTAAATGGATTGTCATATCTGTTGATAGAAGAGTAACTTCAAAAGCTTCTGAAATATTTGTATTTCAACTTGTTTCCCAAATCTGAAAGCAAATAGAAACACTACCGGAACCTAATATCAGATGCTCTTCAATGTTTAAACCTTTGAAGATGATATTAGTGCATGATGCAGATGAAAAGAAACATATGTGTTATGAAATAAAAATCAAGTATTGAAAAGTAAGAGATGGTGTCAAATCTATCTTGCTTCAAAATATTTAATAATGTGGAGTTCGTTCTTTAAGGTGACATCTTAAGAAACTTCATTGCTTCTTGTTTGAGGACTATCATGGAAGTTGTTTTAAAATACATTTCTATGAGAAATCTTCAACTTCTCTTTGAGTTCTGTCAATTATACTAAGACAATACTTTGATCTGCTTTATCTTAAATTCTAATAGCTAACACCATCTGTTATGAGCTTGTCAATAATTTTAGAGTCAAAAGATTTAATTCCAAACAATGAGATTAATGACACTACATAGAACAAGATTTTTTTTCCTATCATATCTCATCCTATACTTATACTCTGGAGTGATTTATGATCTTGCTATTAGAATAAGATGTAAGGCAAAGAAAAGTCTGTTTGTACTTACATATATGCTTTTATAGAAATATGAGTATCATAATGTATCTGCTACAGATATCAAGGTAAGAAGCAGAGACATCTTCCATAAGGTTGTTTACAATATTTATTGGAGGAAGAGTCAACAGCCCAGATTCAAGTACTGATGGTACTGAATTTTGTGAGAGTAGTGGAATCAATGGTTAGACAACCATTGAATCAGAATCCACTCAAAGTTGTGTTTAGACTCTATTGATTAATTATGAATACTGAATCTTGTCTGGCCAACAAAAAAAGGTTTGTGGCATACCTCAAAAAATCAAAATAATCGAGAAATACGACCCTCGCGCGAAAGGCGCGGAATGCGGCTCAACAGAGTCGCCACCGAACTTTATTTATTCCAAAAGAGGGAAAGGAAAATATAGAGAAAACCTTTAAAGGAGATAAGAACATGGTCGTCGCAACGACATTCTGGGTTCGGGATTCGGTTACATAAGGGGAAGAAATTAGCATCCCTCACGTTTGTTGTACTCAACGAGAACCTCTTAGTTTGGTTTGTGATGAGAGTTATCTAAGCTTGCTTCTTTTCTTCTCAATAATAAATGTGAAACAGTAAAATAAAGAGAACCGATGCTAGGGGAAAATGAGTGGTTTTAGAATAAGGTGCTCGCCAAGGATTGAGACCCTTGTGCCTATGTATACTTATTTGGACAAGAATGAGGAATCAGAGCTTTCGTAGTTCGACTATGAGAAAAGGTTGAGAAGACAAAAGATGAATAGAAGATGGAAGATTGGAAGACGCAAACGGGGAAAAAAGAAAAAGGTAGCTCACCAAGATCATCGCAACCTTGTGCCTACCTATCTTTATTCAAACGAGAATAAATAATCAGAGCGTCCGTATTTTGTATAGACGACCACAAAAATAGAGGGGAAATTTGTTTAAATTTGGTTTGGAAATGAAAGATTGAATGACAAACAACCCAAATGATGTGCCTTGAGAGTTGTCACTTAAGAATCCAAGGAATGCGAGATTCCAAGAACTCAGTTCTTTCGGGAGTTGATTAGAAAGGTTTGAGGAAAGTTTGAACATTTTGAATTCGAAAGATTGAATGAATAACAACCCAAGGGGCGTGCCTCGAGAGCCATTCATTTGAAGATCCAAAGAATGCTAGATTCCAAAACCTCCTTATTTTGTAAGTTGATTATGGAAATGTTTGATATAGATTAAGTGTTTTAAGATGAAAGAAAGAATGAATAACAACCTAAGGCATGCGCCTAAAGAGCCAATCATTCGAAGATCCAAGGAATGTGAGACTTCAAGAATCTTCTTCTTTCATAAATTTGTTAAGGAAAGGTTTTGACAAAGATTGAATTGGATTGGTTGCGAAAAGAGGTTGATGGCGAGGCAAAAGACACTCAACTTACAAGTTTGAATAAAAAGTGACTTAACGTTGGATCAAGGGTTTGTGAAAGATGTGAGAATCAATACTAGTCCCTAGGGGTGCTCCTAATGATGAAACCACGATGAAATGTGTAAGTGTGTGCGTTAGGTTGTTGGTGAGTGCTTACGAGCAATCGACTTACAAGAGGTGTTTTGAAATTGGCTCGACAACAAATCGAGAATTAGTTTGAAAATGTTTTTTTCTATGCTAGTCCCTAGGGGTGCTTCTAGTAAACAAACCACAATCAAAGCAAAACAAATGTGTACATCAGAATGGGAACGGGGTACATGTAAGTTACACGGGATTGCACGAAATAAAAGGGTTCATTGTAAGGTAGCCGAAGACAAAGTCGTGTGTGCGTGAGGTGTCCTAAACTAAGCCTCGAACAAGAGTTGGACAAAATCTCCATTGCTAGGGTTTTTGTACAAAGTCCAAGTTCCATTTGTCAGAATAGTAACCAACAGTCCACCAACTTAGGCTTTTAGGTTTCGACAATTATTAGTGTGTTTTTGAATAGTATGAACCAAGAATGAACAAGATGTGAATAAGATGAATAATATGATCAAGAATAATATCAATAATAATATAATCAAGATAATATTAACAAGATAATATCCACAATAATATGAACAACAAGATAATAAAATCAAGATATGTTGACGGAAAAGTAAATCAAGAATATATTGACAGAAATTAAAGCAAGAGTATATTGACAAAATTTAAAGTTAGTGGTTAGTTGTTATTGAATGAATCGGGTCGACTATAACGCTAAACCATCGTAGCACAATCTATGACGAAGATCATGCTATAGAAGGTCGCTCAAGCTATGATATTTGTGCTAAAACACGATGGAGAAGTGATATTGTGAATTATTCTCAAAAGAAATCGTGTCACACAAAAAGAAAAATGGATAATATCGTCTTAATCATAAACTTGCGTCAATTAGTCAAAGGTACCCTATCACGATCCCAAAGTATAGAAAATAATCTCAATGATCATTTTCTACAGATTTGAAATCATGAAGGTTAAACAACCTCAACCAACCAACATTCATAATATTAAAGACTTTCATTGATCAAAATAAAGTCAAAAATGAAATGAAATAAATCGTGAAATCATAAAGAAAAATTATTAAAATGAGTATCCCACAATACTTTTTAAGAAAAAAAATAAAGGGAAAAATAAAAAAAATAAAAAAATAAAAAAAGAACAAAAGTAAGGGTGGTGCACAACAGATCAGAGTGTATGAGTAATAGGTGGAATCACGTGGGCTAAAAGCAAGCCCAACAAAATGTTGAGCTGGGATCAACTTGAAGATATATAGAGGATCTGCCTTCTACAACAGGTCTTGCCCCAGTCTGAACATGGAAATAGCCTGCTCCTGATTAACCAGTTTTGAAGTGATTTGCTCTTTAGAAGTTGAACTTTGATGTGCTCTGAGATGGCTTGCCCCTGATTAAGTCGTTGAAGGATTTGCCCCTGATTGAGCTGTTGAGGTAGCCTTGCTTCGAGTCAGCCACTGAAAGTTCAAGTTCCTCTTTGATTTCCCCTTGTTGGAATGTCTTTGATGTCAAACATTGATTTGCAGTTAAAATTGTACATTTACAAATGGTAATCTTAATGCAATGCTCATGCAAGTTTCGAAAAAAATCATTTATTGGAGTGTCGTGATAACGTGAGACATATGAACCGTTAGTCCAGACGTCGTGCTGATTTGACTTAGTGTGTAAAAGATATAGCATGGAAAATGACACCAATGCTGAAGATTAGCAAATATGTGAGAAGTCAGTTTATGCAATCTTGCAATAGTATGCTTTCAGAATAAACATTGTCTCAATTAGGTCTTTCGAGGGTTGTAACATGGTCTAGTTCACGGTTATGAAACAAAAGATATTAAGCTCAAAGCTCGGTTTGTACCCACCCCTTGTTCTTAATGATCTTCAGTCCTACATTCAGTTAATTCTGCATATGTTTGTCTTTCAAAAGGGTTGACGATATAAGCATGATGATTCAAGGTTTGCTTGGAATGGCAGTCACCTTATTTTACTTTAACAGATGTCAGTGACCTTTTGATTTTGATCATGGTGGCCACTGGATCTTATATTATTTTTGTTAAGGATTTGAAGACCTCTTTTAATTTTTCTTTTGATCCCTAACTTTTGCATAGACTGGTTTCATTTTTCAAGTCTATCGGGATTGCCTTGATTTTTGCCTAAGTCTCCTTTTGAGGTGTTCGACTTAGTAAGCTTTTAATTTTTTTGATTTTGTTGGAGGATTGTGACTGCCAAGTCATGGGTCATTGAAGAACAATCGTCATGTCTTTTGGATTTTTCTTTGTGATTTGAGTGTGTAGTTGGATTGACTGAACATTACCCTGCCCTAGGTTGAGTGTAAAGGTTTAGAGATCCGAAGGAAACTACTACTTCTTGGCTCAAAGTTGTTAACTAGGGATTAACTCCTTGCCTCTCCAGTGTTTTAGGGGAACAGAAATAATGTTTGTACATCATCAGCATAATTTTATCCGAAGGCACACAATTTGCAATTATAGGTGTTTTGTTTTCATCATCCTCCCTCCAAATCATGCTAAACAACAGTTGATAAAAAGAGTGAAGCGGATAAATATGTATGTCTCTGTGCTTTGCAATAGATAAAAAAGTGAATGAATACGACATAACTAATTCAAAACATGCATAATCAGTACATTAATAAAAACCAAATACGAAAGGCAATGTTTAAAACATATAGTACTTAAACAAACAAAGACGAAATACAAGAATGCAAATGACGGGATGGCATGATGATTGCCTTCTTTGGGGGAATAAACTTGACTTGACTTGATGCTAGAACTATCTTAGCGGTGGCATCGGGTTGTTGATAACATTTGGAGACTTTGCATTGAATGTGAAATCCTTCGAATTGACCAGGTCTTGAACCTTGTGCTTGAAGGCTCTACAGTTCTCGATCCTGTGCCCTGGAGCGCCCTTATGAAACTCACAATGGGTATTAGCATCATAGTCTGGAGGAATGACATTTGGAGGAGCCAAGTCTCTCAGAGTAATCACCTTTTTCTCCATCAATCCAGCAAAGATCTAAGCATATGTCATTGGTAGACGATCAAAGTTTCTATCTAGCCTCCTTGTCCTCTATTAATTTGGTTTACGTTGCTGTTGAGCAGCTCGTTGATGTTGATTATGTGGAGGATACTGATACCCTTACTGATTATATGACTGTTGTTGAGGAGCCTGTTACTAAGGCATTTGAGCTTGAACAATTGGCTGGTAAGGCATTGGAGCGTATTGTGCAGCAGCAACATACATATGCTGCAAGTAAAGGATTTGATAAGGCGTCGGGGCGGGAGCTTGTTGAGTTTGCCCTTTTTGAGAAAAGACAGCATTTGTTTCGCCTTCCTTTTTCTTGTATCTGTTGAAAGGCTTCTTGGCTCCAGACTAGCTGCTAGAACCTCCTTGGATTTTTCCTCTCTTTAGACCCTCTTCGATTCTCTCACTGATGGTCACCAAGTCAGAGAATCCAGCTGAAATGTTACCGATCATATTTTCATAGTATTGGCCTTGCAAGGTACCCATGAAGATGTCAATCAGTTCACGGTCAACAAGAGGTGGATGCACTCTTGCAGCTAGCTCTCTCCAACATTGTGCATACTCCTTAAAGGATTCATTATCCTTTTAAGTCATACTTTGAAGTTGAGTACGGTTTAGAGCAAGGTCGGTGTTGTATTTGTATTTCTTGACAAACACATTAGCTAGCTCAGCCCAAATGTGCACACTGCTATGCTCCAGTTGCATATACCACTCAAGTGATGCTCTAGACAAGCTGCCTTGGAAGTAATAAATCATCAGCTTTTCATCTCTGGCATAGGCAACCATCTTGTGACAGTACACCTTCAGATGAATGTTAGGACAACTGAGACTCTTGTACTTCTATAATTATGGCACTATAAACTTGGGAGGAATGACGACATCTAACATCAAGCACATTTCCAGAGCATTCAAAGAAGTTGAGTTGTGCCCCTCCATGACTCGGAGTTTCTCAGCTAGATCATGACACATCTTGATGGCTTCAGAATCCTGTGCAGCAGCAGGATTAGAAATTGAGATAGCATAATGATAGTTTTGTACAACATCATACTAATCTTATAGATTCTCTTCAGAATGAGGAATGGGGATCTGAATGACAGTAGGTTGGGCTTACGGGATGGCTCAAACAGTAACTCTAGGTGTTAGGAGTGGTTGAGAAGTGGCTTCTTCAGCTGCGATAGTGAAGTTCATCGGTATCCCATAGGTGATAGGATTAGGAACAGGAACTGAGAGCCTTGAGGTAGACCCTTGGACATGAATGTTGTTGTTGGCAGAAGCAACTTCACGCAGTTCTTCCTCCTTTCTAGCCATAGTTATGGCTTCGAGAATCTGGTCAATCTTGCCCTTAATAGAGTCCAACTCCTCTCTGGAGGCGGCTTGCTCTTGTTGAATCTACTCCATCATGCGTCTAGTGTTGGCTCGATTTGCGTACTAGTGTCGAGGAATCAACTTGATTTACTAGAGATGAAGGAAGGTGGAATGAGTGTCTGTTGTTGAAATAAAATGCAAGATGCATAACCGATGCAATGCAATGAAATGACATGTAGGTATGCAATGTAAGATGCAAGATCCAGGATCACACGTTCAATCCATTCTGAGGTTGGTTACAGTAACGGGTAAATAACCAAAGTTTCTGATCAAACAAACCTTATAGGTAGGCTCTATACGGGAAGATCTAGATTCTTTACCCATAAACACACTCACGAGATGGTTTCTATGTTGATGGATAAGGTTTCCAGAATCACGGACACTAATCGCATCAACATCACGCAACAGGCTAGCTGCCTTACGACGATAATGACGACAAGGTCTCTTCTGAGCAGGGTCCTCATGCTAGGCACACAAGGAGCGAGTCCTTGAAGACTAACATTACATGACCACTAATATAGAACTGATGCTAAAAGGTTCCCAGAATCACAGACCCTTCATGAATCAAGTTGTGCAACAGGCTAGCTGTGTTACAACAAGATCTACGAATAGGTCTCCTCTAGGGGGAGCTTTCATGCTAGGCACACAAGGAGCGAGTCCTTGGGGACTAGCACTACTCGACTTCCAATTCTAAGCTATGTGTTCCCTCTACTTTTACCAAAGCTCAGGCATAAAGGTTTACTTATGATATTATCCCTATATCCAACAGGAAATCACGATAAAGAGAAAACAATAAGAGAACCAATACATAAACAATAAGAAAACAAGCAAACAAAGATAATGCTCTTTGCAAATCGCCCTAAGTTAGGTTTGACTCTCTCTTGCATAGAGCAGTCCCCGGCAGAGTCGCCAGCTGTCGCACCTCGAAAAATTAAAACAATCAAGAAATACGACCCTCGCACGAAAGGTGTGGAATACGGTTCGACAAAGTCTCCACCAAACTTTATTTATCCCAAAAGACGGAAAGGAAAATATTGAGAAAACCTTTAAAGGAGATAAGAACATGGTCGTCTCAACCATACTCTGGGTTCAGGGGTCGGTTATGTAAGGGGGAGGTATTAGCACCCTCACGTCCGTTGTACTCAACGGGAACCTCTTAGTTCAATTTGTGATGAGTGTTATCTAAGCTTGCTTTTTTTCTTCTCAATAATAAATGTGAAATAGTAAGATAAAGAGAATCGATGCTAGGGGAAAATGGGTGGTTTTAGAATAGGGTGTTCACCAAGGATTGAGACTCTTGTGCCTACGTATACTCATTCGGACAAGAATGAGGAATCAGAGCTCTTGTAGTTCGACTACGGGAAAAGGTTGAGAAAATGGAAGATGAATAGAAGTTGGAAGTGTGAAAGACGCAAACGGGGAAAAAAGAAAAAGATAGCTTGCCAAGATCATCGCAACCTTGTGCGTACCTATCTTTATTCGGACGAGAATAAAGAATCAGAGTGTTCGCAGTTCATGGAGACGACCACGAAAAGAGAGGGGAAATTTGTTGAAATTTGGTTTGGAAACAAAAGATTGAATGACAAATAACCCAAGGGGCGTACCTCGAGAGCTATCACTCAAGAATCCAAGGAATGCGAGATTCCAAGAACTCAATTCTTTTGGAAGTTGATTAGAAAGGTTTGAGGAAAATTTGAACATTTTGAATTCAGAAGATTGAATGAATAACAGCCCAAGGGGCGTGCCTCGAGAACCACTCATTCGAAGATCCAAAGAATGCTAGATTCCACGAACCTCCTTCTTTCGTAAGTTGATTATGGAAATGTTTGATATAGATTAAGTGTTTTAAGACGAAAGGGTAAATGAATAACAATCTAAGGTGTGCGCCTCAAGAGCCAATCATTCGAAGATCTAAGGAATGCGAGACTCTAAGAATTTTCTTCTTTCGTAAATTTGTTAAGAAAACGATTTGACAAAGATTGAATCGAATTGGTTGTGAAAAAAGTTGATGGCGAGCTAAAAGGAACTCGACTTACATGTTTATATAAAAAGTCACTTGATGTTGGATCAAAGGTTTGCGAAAGAGGTGAGAATTAATACTAGTCCCTAGGGGTGCTCCTAATAACGAAACCACGATGAAATATGCAAGTGTGTGGGTTAGGTTAATGGCGAATGCTTACGAGCAATCGACTTACAAGAGGTGTTTTGAAAATGGCTCGACGACTAATCGAGAATTAGTTTGAAAACGGTTTTATCTATGCTAGTCCCTAGGGGTGCTCCTAGTAAACAAACCACATTCAAAGCAAAACGAATGCATACATCAGAATGGGAGCGGGGTACATGTAAGTCACACGGGATTGCACGAAATAAAAGGGTTCATTGTAAGGTAGCCCAAGAGAAAGTTGTGTGTGTGCAAGGTATCCTAAACTAAGCCTCGAGGAAGTTCCGTACAAAATCTCCATTGCTAGGGTTTCTGTACAAAGTCCAAGTTCCGTTGCTCGGAATAGTAACCAACAATCCACCAACCTAGGCTTTTAGATTTCGAAAATGAAAATGAAAATAAAATAAAAGGAAATAAATCGTGAAATCATAAAGAACAATTATTAAAATAAGTATCCCACAATACTTTTTAAGAAAAAATAAAGGGAAAAAAAAGAACAAAAGTAAGGGTGGTGCGCAACAGATCAGAGTGTATGAGTAATAGGTGGAATCATGTGGGCTAAAAGCAAGCCCATCATCCACTTTCCCAAACTGCGGACCAAAAACAAGGAGGGGGAGTGGGAAAAAAATAAACGGGCCAAGAGACCCATTAGTCCAAACAAGGTGAGCTCACCATCAAATTTTTTAAGAAAACAAAGAGGGTCAGCATCTACTACTTACAGTCAAACAAACCAAACTCCATTTTAATTCCTTTTAATCCTAAAGAAATGGAACAACAACGTCATCGAAATCAAAAAGAAGAAAAAAACGACATAGCCAAGTGTTTTCCACCTTTGCTTATGATCTCAACCCGCTTTCCCTTTTCGTGATCTCCTTCCGATTCAGGTTTGTGACTTGTTCTTCACCTCATCTCCGTTTCCGGTTCAATCGAGTTTTGAATGGGTTCAAGTCAAGTTGTTGTTGTGTTGTTTGATGAAGAAAGGTGAAGAGTGAAGCTATGTTTTGGCTTTTGAAGGTGGGTCGAAGTGGAAATTTGGCAGAAATTTTGTGATATTTGTGAGTAGTAATTCAAGCTGAATAACAGTGCCTTTTTTTAGCGTTTTTTTTAAGAGTGATTGGGAGGCTTCTTTTATAGAGGAATATAAGGGTGTTTTGGGAAATGAAATGATAAAATTGGGAGATGTATATTACTGCCGCGTTTTGTGAATTTCACAAAGTTAATATTTAAATAAATATTAATAATTATAATTTATTTATTTTTACACACTCACTGTATATATACTCACACAACTCTCAAAGTCCTCCAAGTACTTGGGTTAATTGGATGCATGACTTCGTTTTCACCTCGTGAAGTACATTTATAAATATCATAGAAAAATGGTATTATGATTAGGAATAAGAGCAATGATCTTAATACTCTAAAATACAACTTATTCATCCTATACAAAAAACTCAATAGGCCAAAAAATAAAAAGGAGAACTAGCCCAACTAATTAATGAGGCTTAGTTTTCTTATTATTAAGGTAAGGAGGAGGGTACACACTAACAACCTCTCATCCTAAACCCCCCCTAATAAAATGCAAAGCAAAAAACTTTATCTACAAGTTATTTCATGAAAAGTATAGAAGAATACAACATTTTTGTATTCAGTCAAAACTTGATGCTCTGCTCCATCTTCCTCTCAAGTATTCCTCTAATGACACACTTTGCTCAACGCTAGACATGGACAGTGAGTCATCTTCCACATCAAGTAGTGCAAGATTAATATGTGACTTTAGTAGATTACTAGGTGGACATTCTTCGTCTTCGAGCTTTTCGCGTGCTTCCAAAGCGTTCACTTCTAACTTTGCCCACTTGACTGCATCGTCGTCGCCTCGAAGGAGCTTTGATACCTGTTGTCAAGTATAGAATACATGAGCTTTGAAAGAGACAAAGGACTAGTGGAGAGAATGAGATTACTTTTCTCAGTGCTCGAAAGGACCCGAAAAGATGATAGTGGACCACTTACAATGCTCATTTGTGGCCTAGCTTTTGGAGCACGTTTGATGCAAAGAGTGGCTGCTAAAACCATCCTTTCAATCTCCTCATGATCATACTTATCACCCAAACTAGGATCTAACAATTGTGACACCTTTCCATTAGTTAGAAGTGGAGTTGCCTGCAAAAAAACGTTTTTTTAGATTATTTCATATGATTAGAAAATAAGAAGTGTCTACAATCACGGATACGTACCCACATAACGAGACTTTGTTGACCTTTTGGATAATCGACACTTATGGGCTTTCTCCCGGAAAGAAGCTCAAGAAGCACGACTCCAAATGCATAGACATCGATCTTATCGCTTACTTTGCCGTACATGAAGTACTCAGGAGCCATATAACTGTATAAATGAGTGCATCACATAATTCAGGTTCGGTCTGAAAACGGATCAAAGGATTTTGATGCGTTTGAAAGTACTAACCCGAAGGTTCCAGCAACATCCGTGCACGTTATATATGATGACAACGAGGTTGACGCCCACGTAGCCAATCCAAAATCAGATAACTGAAAAAAGTCAAAGCGGAATAGTGTGAGCATTGATTAGTACAAACAATCCAAAATATTAAAAGCTTATCGCTCAAGACATAAATACCTGTGGTTCGAAATCTTCGGATAGTAATACATTAGAGGATTTTACATCCCGATGGATCACAGGATGATCATCTTTACAATGCAGATAATCTAAAGCCTCGGCAACACCCACAGCAACCTTATATCTCTGTGCCCAACCGAACTCGCGGGGGTTTTTCTTAGTACCGTGAATGTTCTCTTCAAGGCTTCCTCTTGATAAGAAATCATAGACTAGAAGAAGCTTTCCGTTTTCGAAGCAGAATCCAAGGAGTGTAATAATGTTTTTATGATGCAGTGTAGTAATGATTTCGATTTCCAAAAGAAACTCTTTCAAAACATCATAAGAAGGCTTTAGGATCTTGACAGCAAGTTCCTTGCCGTCGCGAAGGCAGCCTCGATAAACCAAACTACTTCCTCCTTTACCGATCAAGTTTTCTGAAATCATATTCGTAATAATCTTGTTAAAAATAAAACGGTTTTGTTAAAATTGATGAAAACAATCAAAGTATTATACTAGGAAACAAACCAGGCAAAAAATTTGATGTTGCCGATACAAGTTCGTGGTACTCGAACAATCTACAAGTCGATGAGTATTTCTCAGGAAGGCCCTCCAATTCTTTTGGAATGATTTTTAAAGTGCATTCAGGCAATGAATATGTTTTCCTTATTTCCGAATCTACCGGAACAAGAGCGCCGCTTTCACTATTTAATGCCGCCGATTGATCCCGACCTTGATCACAAATGCTAACTTGTTTATCATGATCAACACCGCCATACGATACATTTCTATTCGGCAAGCTCATTGCCCACTGGACGACAGAGGTCTGCTGGCGCTTGAATGGTTTAATAGGTAATTGTCTCTCTGATAAAATCTTCCGATGAAGTAGCGGCCAACCGGGTTTCAATTCTGGTTGTTGTCCCGCATCAATGGTCGGTACAGGCACTATTGCCAAAGAATTCCCATTGTCACCGTCACGAGAAGAAGAGCCTTCAGATTCTTTCAAAGGCTCTTCTCCACATTGATGGCATGAATTCTCTTCCATTGCACCACAAATTGAACAACTTCGGTCTCTTACTTTCTCTGTAGAATCAAGTAAAATCTTACCTAAACTATGATCCGAAACCCGTTTGCTTCGCTTATCACCATCATCATTCGACACTTTCGTATTACTACCAAGTGTTGAACGAATCGAACCAAGCAAACCATCTCCGCGATGACAATCAAACCCTACCAAAACAAAACCAATCACTGAAAATCAAACAAAATTCATGAAACATAAAATCCACATAAACCCAAATCAAGAAAAAAAATCAAAACCTTGTACATCAACAACACTTGATTCTTCCAATCTACCGCGCCGGAACACAATCTTCCCATTATTAACAGCAAGAACACAACAATCATGAGCTATCTTTCCAGCACAGTACTTAGCTACAGAGCTAGAAGTTCGAATTCTATGAAAGCCATGAACACTCCCAACAATAACATGAGTTGCACAATAAACATTTGCTTCTCGCACCAAAATTTTCTTCACCGATGTTCCACGGCAAATTTTTAGCTTAAGATCCACCTACCAAGTCAAACAAACAAAATCAAAATCTTGAAATCATAAGAAAACCATTAAAATAGCTAAGAAGAAATTGAACCTGCTTCAAATTACAGAACCCTTCATAAACATTAAGAACAGAGTCAAACGCCTTAACAAGAGAAAGCAACGACGACTTCCCATCTCCATTCATAATTTCTACACAAACCCATTTCACAAATCAATCTTCAATTCATCACAAGAAGAAAAAAATCAAAACTTGAAATCATAGCTTACCATGGGTACCAAGAACATGCAGAGCAACAACGAGATCACCGGGTTGAGCAACTTTAACTAAAGCCCAAGTGAGAAGCTCTTTACTTGGGGAATCCATTTTGACTCCCACCACCACCGTCCGGCGACCGGAGCCGCCGTCATGAGATATTTTTTGCATTTTTTTGGTCAGATGATCACGATCAGAGTAAGAGTACGATGTTGTTTTTTTCTTGGAGTATACGAGGTTGTTTGTTTGTTAGTTATATATGACACACACAGAGAAACAGAGGTTTGTGTCGGAAAATAAGGTTTGGTTTGGATTTAACAGTTGTTGGAAATTTGAGTTTGAAGGTAGCACCCGACAGAAGAGAACGCCACAACTAGAATAGGTGGAAGAAAGAAGAGTGACACGCTTATACTAACTTTTCGGTTAAAAACATCATTAAACATGTGACTTTTTTAACAACATTCTAACAACGTTTCATGCTTTTTTTTCAATTTTGACTACTGGACCCCACTTTTCTCTATTTTTCTTAATCTTTTTATTTATCTAAAAACATTTCTTCATTTTATTTAAGACTTTATAATTGTACTGGATTCGACTAATGCAAACTAGCTTGTGTGCTAAGAAATAAAAAACATATAATACTAGATTCCAGAAATTTGATGTTATAATATTTTTTTTACCAAATAGAATGCATGAATTAAAAAAAAAATTTATTTCTATATTTAGTATATTAACATATAAAGCATTTATCTTTAAATATTATAAATATATATTATTTTATTATCTAAATAAATCTCTAATTAATACTCTTAAGTGTTTTGAATTTTTTTTTAAAAGTCTAGATTAAATATGTACTTATCTAGTCCAAGAATATATATATATATATATATATATATATATATATATATATATATATATATATATATATATATATATATATATATATATATATATATATATATATATATATATATATATATATATAAAATAAATTTGAAAAATGAATTTTTATTTATAATAGTAATCTTTAGAAATATATGGTCAAAGATATATCAAGTACCTTTATATTCAAAATGGATATATTATTTAAATTTTAATCAATATGTATAATTATTAAATGAATCTGAAAAATGAATTTTTATTTATAAAAATAATCTTTAAAAATATATGGTCAAAGAACCTTTATATTCATAATGGATATATTATTTTAATCAATTTTTATAAAATAAAAAATATGATAGGTGTTTATGCATAAAGATTACTTTAAACTTACAACTTAGCATTTCCATAGATTCAAATCAAAATGTGTTAGGGGTGGTCAACTATATATAAATTATGGGTAGGTGGGCTTTGCTTAGCTTTTATGATAGGTATAGGAAAATTTTCAAATGATGGAATGTTTCATGTATACATAAAAAGATTACTATTTGCAACTTTTATTTGTGTAAGAAGAAATTTTGTTATGTCATTCTCATTTTAATAGCATCATGCTTTAATTTGCATGGTTTTCATTGTGTTGCGTTAGCATCCATCCATCTATACATTGCATGTTTTTTTTTCTTTTTCTTTATGAATCTCATCTACGGATGCTTTGAATACATAATATATAGTAGGCCTAGCTAATTACTTTTCTTTTCCATTCCACTTAATTTTTTAAGATTTGATTTGACTCATTAATAACAATAAAAATTGAATATTCAAGAAATACAATAAATGAGAATTTGAATGGATTTTTGGAGTAATTTTTTCGTAATCTAAAAACACAAAATTTAATAAAGATAAAAGATACATATATTTTTATTCTGATTCGTTGTTAATTAAATATGTCCAATTCATCTGTCTCTGTCAGAATGATTTTGTCTTCTCAATAAAAACTTAATTCATTAATCAAAGACTTGATTACAAACTCAAAGACAACATGTCTAAAACTTCTTGAAAATCTTAATTATAACCAAAAGTATTTAACTAAAAGTTAAGAATACAAGCACTACTACAAAACGTGTAAACAACAACGACAAAGTAAGAACCGTTTCCTCTTCACCGTAGCAATATGTGATATTTAGGAGCGTGTATTTTTTTTATTAAAATACTTTTAATCACGGTTAAAATTCCAACCGTGGTGAAAAGTAAGGTCTTTCACCACGATTATTTAAAAAACTGTGATTATAGGTAACGTCTGGTCATGGGTTCAAATCTCAGCACCAGCATTTTTAGTTTTTTACTTATTTTTTCAAAATGTTGACAGACCTTTCACCACAGGTATTTAAAAAACTGTGGATTATAGGTAGCGTCTGGTCATGGGTACAAGTCCCACCACCAATATTTTTGGTTTTTTACTTATTTTTTCAAGTCTCAGCACCAACATTATAGGTGGCACATTCATTGAGTTTATTCATTGTCCTTAAACAAATCTTGGTCGTCCATTTAGTAATTATCAATGGTCAAGACACTACTATTAGTGATACGCGTGAAACTTAAAACTAAGACGAACTTCCAACTTAGACGAACTAGATCTTCTACCTCTAAACATCATCTTTCATTTACAATACTCTATTTCTCCACTAAACCAAACTCGAAAACAACATTTCTTTCATAAACAAAACTCGAAAATATCATTTCTTTCATTAACAAATTTCAGAACTCCATCATCTCTTCTACAACTGAATGAGACAAGGAAAGTATGGATTCGAGTTAGCAATGTTAGTTGTTGGTCCTCTTTTTTTTTATTATTGTTGTTCTTGTTATTATTGTTATTCTTGTTGTTGTTTTGTTGTTGTTTCTGTTATTATTGTTGTTGTTGTTGTTGTTCTTTTTCTTCGTCTTATTATTATTATTATTATTATTGTTGTTCTTGTTCTTATTTTTGTTGTTTTTATTGTTGTTCTTGTTATTCTTACTGTTGTTCTTGTTCTAATGCTGTAATTTTTTTATAATTTTATTAAAAGACATACAACAACGGGTATTTAAAATAGTCGTAATTATAGGTAGTTCTAATGCTGCATTTTTTTATTTTATTAAAAGACATACAACAACGAGTATTTAAAATAACCGTGACTTTAGGTAGCGCGCTTTCCAATTTATTACAACGGTTACTGGACCGTGATTATAAGTATCATATATACAACGACACTCTACATAACAACGCCTAGGCCCACGTGATTATATATCTTTCTCAACCATTATTAAATGAGTTTTTCGTAGTAGTGAAGATTGTGTTTATAAAGTTGCTTCTAAAATAAGCAAATACGCAAGTTTAAAACAAAATTTGCACTTAAAAAATATATTTAAAAAATGTTCTAAGAATATGAACGTGATATTTTCTTAGCATGGAACACTTCTTTTTCTTTCTCCTGTGTATGTTCATTGGTTTTCGAAACTTTCAAGACCTCATTATATAGATGATGAATGGATTCATTGGAGGGTGAAGTTAGAATATCCTTAATATCACAACTGTATGAAGGACTTGATTCTACAACAATATAGTGGCGCTTCCAACATATAGTGGGTAAGGATAGGATAAAAGGAACCATGTTGGTACAAAAGTAGCGCCCGTTTTCCTGATTTGCGGGGTAGTGGAAAGGATATTTAATATTGTACTGATTGTACTCTTGCTACATATTCTTCTATCAGTCATTGACTTTTAGTCATTAACTTCTAGTCAGAGGCTTCGTATTGAAGTTGATGAAGCTTGAATAGCGTTCAGAGCCTATCTTTAAAATCTGGTGAAAACGAGACTTCAGAGTCTATAGAGTTCAGAGTCCTAAGGCTTTATAGGTTTGAATTATCAAAGCATTTATTAGAGTCATTCTGGATAGATTTTTGTAGAAGTGTTGACTTGGTAATTCAGATGCTTAACTTTCATTTAAAACATGCCTTCGTATCTTCGTTTGTTTCAGAGTTCGTCTACATTTTAGAGTATGCTTCGTTCAGAGTTAACTTCTTTAGAGTCAGAATTTGTTTTCTTTGATCAGCGCACTTAATAAAATAATTAGAGTATAAGCCAGTTTTATGATGACAAATACACGTATTTTGACGAACAATTATTACTTGGATAATAAAATTTATAAAACATCAGAGTTAGGTTTGTAAGTCCCCCATGAGTTTTATACTATAAAAATTATTCTCAACTTCTTCAGAGTGATATTTGTAAGCTCCCGCTGAGATTGAGACTAGAAATTTTTTGATATTTCATAAAAAAATTAATCAACATGATAATAAACGTTCACCTGGTAATTATAAGAGTTTCACTATTTGATTATTATCAATAAGAAATCTGATTGCCTGGTTGATAAGCTTAAGAACAAAGATCCGATATCATGGTTAATAAATCTTTAAAAAAATTTTAGGGCATAATGATATAGCATGTTTTGGGATTTATTATAGGATAAAGATATATCAAAATCATACTTGTTTCTCTCCCTTTGTCATCGATCAAAAAAGAATAAGATAAAATTAAATGAAGTCGATTGAAAAAGAAAAAGCTTCATTAATTTCTTTGAAGTACATGACACAATAGAAGAGATACAAAAGAGAAAAAAAAAGGGAAAATGAGACTAGGGAATAGAGGGTCCAATACCATAAGTGCTTTCAGCTACATCAAGCTTCAAGCTCCAATGAATTTCAAGAGTCTTAGTTAAGCCAGTTTCTTGCACCTTCTTCTCAATTCCTTCTTGAGATAAGAGTTCTGAATGAACTCATCCACAAGAAATGAAGAAAGACATTTTCTCGTGAGAGGCAATGATCTTTGACTTCAGGAAGTTCAGGATGGTGAGAGGAAGATTAACTTTAACTCTAATTTAGATGAAGAACATGAGATATTTATCATCATAAGTAAGCAAGTCTAGATTCTCCTCTCTTGGAAGAATATTTGACCAATAGTTGATGCCATATTTTTGCCATGGGAAGAAGAGAGAAGGCACTCGCCATCTTATTAAAGTTGGCAAGAATCCGCTTAGGAATGAGGGTGATGAAGGGACGACTCCTTTTGTACTGATCAACACAAACACCAAATTTTTTACAATTTATTGTCTTTTAAATAAGAGAATGAGTGATGACGATTGGGATTCCAAAGACATTGGACTGAATTCCTAAAGCAACTTGTCCATTCTGTTCAATGGAAGCGTTTGTCCATAATTCTTTTACAAAAACATGATAAATTGGTTCATATAGCATATCAAAGTACATTCCCTATTGTTGAAAAGTGACAACATCAGAGAGATCAAAATCTTGATCTTTTAACTCAACGAAAGCAACAAACTTTTCCTAAATGATTGTCAAAGAATTTTTTTCACCAAAGAAAGTTCTATATGTCATTTCTAATTATATAGTTAAGATGAAGGAATAAAATAAAACTTTTAGAAACGGTTTTAAGAAGGCACAAGAGATAATGATAAGTGAGAGGTGAAATAGACTTTTTTTAATTAAAAAATTAAAATGAACCTTAATATTAAGATAGCCCTAAATTTATAATAAATAATTTTAACTATTTTTTGTGTAAGTTTAGTAAAGAAAACTAATTAAGAATAAATTTTCATAAGAATATTTTTATAAATATAAAATTACATTTTTTTCAAGTGTAATAAGAGAAAAGGCATGCACAAAAATAATTGATACCACTTGCGCATAAAAATAGAGCTGTTGCTTTCTTAACTCTCATGTATAAGAAGAAGAATTTATACCATTTGGAAAAAAATATTAAAAGAATACATTTAAATATTTTAAATTAAAATCAAGAAAAGCATGTATAGTTACAAAAATAATTAAGACATGAACAAGTTTAAGGGGTGAAATTAACTCAACTCTCGGAGGGTTAATCTTAGTGATGAATCTTTAATGCACGTGATGGCATTTTTCTCTCAATAAAAGTGGAGTATGATCGCATCGTGTGGGTCTCTACCAATGTAAATATCAATCACATTGAAATGAGTCTTCAACTCAAAATCATTCACTAGTAAATATCACCGCAAATATGCCCGTGCTTTGTTTCATCACGGACAAATTCTCGTACTATTTTATTTCGATTGCAATCTATTCCCAACTTATCTGAATATTATATTCTACTTAAGTTATACATTTATAGTAAGATGTTTTACCTTATCAATACAATATTATATTCTTTACTTTTTATCATATAGAATCATGCATTATTTTTTCTCTTTTTTTTAATAATGGCCTACTCGGCTTATTTATCTTGCCTTATATAATCTCTATTTTTCTTCTATTTTTTTTTTCACTCGCAATTTTTTTTAGGAGTTTTCTCTTATCGTTATCATTAAATTCCGAATGTAGTTTTGGAGAGTAACGTCGTATAACCTAATCTCCATGAAGTAGTTTTGGAGATGTAAAAATATTGTATAAAGAATGTGAGACGATCGATTGAGAAAATTGATTATTGTTGGAATTAACTCAAAAACTTTTAAGAAATTCCGAATCAATCTTGATGAATAAGAGTTAATCAACCGATCGAAATCTCTTGCTCTTCATTATTCACTCAAGTGAAACAAACACACCATGATTGTAAGAATGATTCTATGCAACAACTGTTAATGGAAGAAGGAAGGAAGAAAATTGAATAAGAAAGAAGATCAGGGTTTGACAAAATAGGGGAAGAGGAGAATGATTTCTACAAAGTAACTCTCAGCTCTAAAACTGAAAAAATATTATTCAATTGTGCAACTGTACTTTCTGTTGTGTGTTAGAATATTATTCTCTTTTCTTCTTACTCAAAATAGGTGTTACTCCCTCTATTTATAGTTGAGCTACCTTACTCCCTAAGGTAAAGCCCAAAATTTCTATTTTGTTCTAAGTCAAAATCTTATGTCGAGTTATACTTGCTTCGACACAAGGAATTACAATCTTAACATATCACCTAATTAATTGTGTCTAAGTTATCTATATTCATCATAGACCTTAGCTTCTTGAACACTTCGACTTACACTCCTTTCGTCAAGATATTTGTAATCTAGTTCTCGATTCTGCAGTGTTCTAAGTTCATCTTCCCTTCTGCTACCTGCTCTCGAAGATAATGGAATCTCATTTCGATGTGCTTGCTTCGCCCATGTGCTATCGGATTCTTCGCCTAGGTTGACAGTTGACATGCTGTCGATCTTCATGGTAATTTCTCCATGACTCTTTGCTATAACCTCTTCGGCCAGGTTCACCATCCACTTTGCTTAACATGCACAGAGAGAAACAATTGTGTATTCTGCTTCGCATGACGACAATGCCACTATTGGCTCTTTTCTCAAACTCCAAGCAACTGGTGCACCGCCTAGCATAAACATACAACTAGCTGTTAATTTTCTATCCTTAGCATCACTATACCAACTTTAGTCGGTGTATCCCACTAACTTGCATTCTTTTCCTCCATCAACTGCAGGAAATAAAATATCGTAGTCGAGAGTTCCTTTCAGATACCTTAGTATCCTCTTCGCCGCTGCTTGGTGTGATACCTTTGGCTTTTGCATGAATCTATTCACCATACCTACACTGTATGCTAGATCAGGCCTTGTGTGACAAACGTATCTTAATGACCCAATAAGTCTTCTGTACTGAGTTGGGTCGACATCATCTTCATCTGATTCTTTTGACAGTTGCAATTTGGGTTCAGTTAGAGTCGAAGTTGGGTTTTGCATCTTAAATCTTCTGAGTGTTTTGCCTGCATATCTTCTTTGATGTATCATCAAGCTTCTACCACTCTTGTAGAATTCAATGCCAAGGAAATATAAGACATTTCCCAAGTCTGACATTTCAAATCCCTCACTTAGGTCATGTTTGAAATCTTCGATCTCCTTCTTGCAACTTCCTGTTATCAACAGGTCATCGACATAGAGACATAGTATAAGCAATCCACTCTTGCTTCTTCTTACATATACTCCATGCTCAGTCGTGCACTTCACAAATTTTTTCTCCCTTAGAAAACTATCTATCTTTTTATTCCAAGCTCTTGGAGCTTGCTTAAGTCCATACAAGGCTTTATGCAGCCTGTACATCTTTCTTTCTTCTTCACAAATCCAACTGGTTGTGTGACATAAACTTCTTCATCTAAGGGGCTATTTAGGAATGCACATTTCACATTCATTTGACATACCTGCCAGTTGTTCATATTTGCTAGACCAATAGCCAACCTGATTGTTTCGATCCTAGCAACGGGTGTAAAAACTTTATCAAAGTCGATTCCTTCTTTCTGAAGAAATCCTTTCGCCAAAAGTCTCGCCTTGTGTCGAGTTACTTCTCATTTAGGATTCAGATTCACCTTGTATACCCATTTCACAACGATTGCCTTCTTGCCTTGAGGAAATTCGACAAGTGGCCAAGTGTTATTGACTGCGATAGACTCTAGTTTTTCATTCATTGATTTACCCACTTCAAATCTTTTAATACCTCAGATGCATTGTGTTGCACCCCAAAATTTGCCCTCACAATACAAGACTTTGTGTTCCAAGAAGGTTCACAAGGTTCACAAAATTCACAATTGGTCAGAAGAGTTGACAATTCCCTCAGACAATGCACCTCCTAAGCAGTGCATCCAAAACTAGGGTTTTGACTTTAATCAGGCTAAATGGACTTCCAATACCTCAAGTGAGTTTCATAACATCTTATATGTGTATAAGAACCCCCATGTCAAGTTTCAAGACTTTTCTCAAAAGTTTGCTCAGTCAGATGATCAGATAAGTCAAAAGCAGTCAACGCAGTTAAAAAGTCAAACTGAGGTCAACTGTAATACCCCAAATTTTACCCTTTCTTTTTATTTTTATTTTAAATTCTGATTAACTTAATAAATTAACCTTTTTTTTTAAATCTTGTTTTTTTTAACTAATAATAATTTAATTAAATTTTTTTTATAACTTTACTAATGTTTTTTATTAACTTTTTTTTTATTTAGTTTATTTATTTAAATCATTTTAAGCTCTTCTTACTAACTTTTAGGATTTAGATTAAAATTTAACTTTTTTTTCTTTTCTTTAAGAGTAAATTTTTTTATAACCTTTTTTAATTAATTTCTAACACATTTTTTTAATCAAATTATATTACCTTTTTAAAATTAAATCTTTTTTCTAACTTTTTTAAAAGATAAATCCTTTTTCTAACCCTTTTTTAAAGTTAAATCTATTTCTAACTTTTTTTTAAAGTTAAATCTTTTTTTCTAATTTTTTTAAAAAAATCAAATCTTTTTTCTAACCTTTTAAAAGTTAAATCCTTTTTCTAACTACTTTTTTAAAGCTAAATCTTTTTTTCTAACTTTTTTAAAAAAAATTAAATCTTTTTTTTTTCTAACTTTTATAAAGTTAAATCTTTTTTTCTAACTTTTTTAAAAAAAATTAAATCTTTTTTTTTTCTCTAACTTCTTTTTAAAGTTAAATCTTTTTTTCTAACTTTTTTAAAAAAATTAAATCTTTTTTTCCTCTAAATTCTTTTTAAAATTAAATCTTTTTTTTCTAACTATTTTAAAAATTAAATCTCACCTTTGTCACTTTTTTTGTTCTTTATTATTTTTACTCTAAATTTTTCTATCTTTCATTAAAAAAATAACAAAAATAGTTTTTTATTATTATTTAATTATTATTTTCGTATTTTAATTAAATCATTTTTTAAAATATTATTTTTTTCACTTTTTTCTAAGTTATTCATAAAAATATCCAAAAAATCATAAAATAAAAAATATTGAAAAAATTTTTGTTCTTTTTATAATATTTTTGATTTTAGGAATCAATAGGATTATTAGTTTATTTTAATTATTTTAAATTATTAAAATTTTTTTTTTCTTAACTAATTATTTAGTTTGGGCTTTAAAATGGGCTTTAGGGACATTATTGACAATTTGGTGTTAACCCTAATTTGTTCCCTATATATACATGTGTTGCCTTGTTGGAAAAAGGGGAGAGAATGAAAAAAACCTAAGAGGAGTGAGTGCCGTTTGCCGTTATTTAGTTTTCTTCTTCATCCATTACTATTGTTTCTTTTTCTTCATCGTTTACCGTTATTTCTTTTCCTTCATCTATTACTATTGTTTCTTTTTCTTCATCGTTTACCGTTATTTCTTTTCCTTCATCTATTACTGTTGTTTCTTTTTCTTCATCTTTTACCGTTATTTCTTTTTCTTCATCTATTATCGTTATTTCTTTTTCTTTATCTATTACTGTTACGTTTATATATATATAATTTTTAAATTGTTAGAGTTTATATATATAAGATTTTTGATCGAATTGTGTCGATACGATGTTTGCACATTTGTGTGCATGACGCGTGACATTTGTGTTAGTTCGATCTGGTTGCGATGATCGCATTTTTGTGTGAGCAATAATACTATTTTTTGCTTAATTTCTTTTTCTTTGCGATAAATTTTGTTTCGTCCGATTTAGATCTGGTTGCGATGAGCGCATTTCTGCGTTAGCAACATTGTTGGGTTATTTGGCACATTTAAAATTCATTATTGCTTTATTATTATTATTATTATTATTATTATTATTATTATTATTATTATTATTATTATTATTATTATTATTATTATTTATTATTATTATCATTATTATCATTATTATTACCATTATTATTATTATTGTTATCATTAATTTATTAAAATTTGTTATAATATAAAAATCTGTTTTTTAAAATAAATAACATTAACATCTTTTCCAAATTAATATGAAAACCTATTATTTTTAAGAAAAACTTTTTTTTAGATAAATTTAAAATAATAACTAAAATCTTTTTTTTAAAAATAATAACTAGAACCGTTATTTATTTTATTTTATTATTGTTCAATTCAAATTTCATTATCATATTGTATCTGCTCCTCTCATGTAACCTCGCGAACTTAACAATCGCTCTTTAAATTCTGCCTTTAAATTTCTGCTTGCATGGTTTAAATTATGACATTATCTCTCTGTTTGCATGATTCAATTATCTCACGCGTTTACTATTATTTCTGTCACATTGCACACATCCGAAGGTTAGGTCTAACTGTTTGGCCGCCGCGCCAATAGTCCGTAAAACTTCACACATTCAATTTCAAATCCTCAAAACTACAAACTGCAAACCCTAATTTTCACAAATGCCTCGCCGCAGGCAAAATTACAATTTTACCCTTAGCATTAGGTCAAAGAGCCGCCGCGCTCATTTTAGGGTTTCCCGCCGTGGAATCCCTAATTTAACCCTAATTACAACTTAACATTTCAACGTAGAGATTTGGAGTTTCTACATTCCACGTAAGCGTGTCCTTAAGATGCGTTTATTCCCCTTGAGACCTTGACCACAGTCAAGAAGTTTCTAACCTCCCTATTGAGGGGAACTACGATTACTCTGATTCCACTCCCGTAAGGATACGTAGGCACAAGATGCGATGTCTTGCCGAGTAAACTTAGAATTAACCCCCTTTATTATTTATTATTGCTTATTTATATTTTATTTATCTTTGCTATTTAATTATTTTGCTTATTATTTTGTAATTGTTTCTTGGATGTAAAGTTGTTTAATTATTTAATTATTATTATGGTTAGTAATTAGGGAGTGTAACAACATGTATGTAATATTAAAATAAATTTAGATCACTTTTAAATAAAGATAATTAAAATAAACACGTCACACACGTAAGTCGATTTTAATCGCCGTCTCACTTCCTAAGGATATCCCTCAAGTTGCCTACGAATAATGGTTAAGTGGGGTGTATAAAGCAAGTCCCTCAAATAAAAAAATCATCAAAGTCCCTTATGGTTGCCTTTACGAATCAAGTCCCTTTCGAAAAATGATGATGGTCCCTTATATGTGCTTATTACATCCCACAATGGCCTTCAAAGTCAAATTGTCCCTCACATACCCCTTAACATCCAAAGTAAGGACTACCTACTCCATTATAGTAGGGATAGTCTTACTAAAGGAAAGAATGAAGAATAAGAAAGACCTTTAAACATTAGGGTAAGTTACTCCTAGGTGCTTGCTCACTTCAAAATTGTTTCGCACTTAAACAAATTTTCAACAAGTTTTCAAACAAGTTCTTAACACATCCTTACATGGATTATTTATTAACTATTCTGAAAATTTTCTATTCACACACTACAATTTCAAAACAATTCAAAAGTGAGTTTAAGTACCTAAGAGCCCATGGATAACCATGGATGAAAAGGATGCTAATACCTTCCCTTTTCATAACCTACCCCCCGGACCCAAAATATTCTCTAAGGTCTTTCCTGTTCTTTTATAACCTTTCCTTATGGATAAAATAAAAGTCGGTGGCGACTCTTGCTATCCGCAACATTGTTTAAAGTCAGTTCACCGGGTTACACATTGATCGGCTCGACATATGCATAGAAAGAATAGTGTACCAGCTCACCTTCTTCATTGCCACGTCATTTGATGTAATCACACATTCTTGCAACCTTGCAAGCCTGAGTCTTGTTCATTGAGGTCTGCTTGGGTCTGCTTCACCTATGACTTCTTCTTGTCAAACTTATCTTTCGAATTCGCTAGTTGGTTCTTCACATAAGATTCTCATTGAATCATTCTTAATATTCTCATTCCAATCCCATTCTTTAAGCTCATCTATGATCACATCCTTGTTGATCACTACTTGCTTGTTCACTGGATCAAACAACTTATATCCTCTAGTCGAATGATATCCTATTAGGATCATTTGACTTAACTTGTCATCAAGTTTTCTTCTCAACTGATCTGGAACATGTCTATGTTTTATAGTTCCAAACACCTTCAAATGAATTAGACTAAGCATGACACCAGACCAACGTTCTTCTGGCGTGATTCCTTCTAACTTTTTCGTCGGATATCTATTCAAGATGTATGTTACAATCGACACAGCTTATCCCCATAATTTTTTGGGTAGATGCTTGCCTTTCAACATATTTCTCACCATGTTTATGATGGTCCTATTCTTCCTTTCTGCAGTTCCATTATGTTGTGGAGTGTCGGGTGGCACCACCTTATGCATAATCTTTTCTTTCTCACGAAATGCATCGAAATCTTTTGACACATACTCTCTATCGCACTCTCCACCACCATCAGTCCCCATAATCTTTAAATTTAGACCATTTTGTCTTTCAACCATAGATTTAAATTTGGCAAATACCTCGATCACTTCACTTTTCTTCTTGATTAGGTAAGTCCACAGTTTTCGATAAAATCATTTATGACAAAGTATCTGTTACCTCCAATCGAATCCACCTGGATGAGACCACATACATCAGAGTATATGACTTCAAGAACTGCCTTCGACTTGCTTCTTGTATCCTTGCTGAAGGTATTCTTGTGTTGTATCGCCTGGACACATTCTTCACACACTTCACTTGGAATGTCGATTTCTGGTAATCCTGAAACCATATTTCTTCTTTTCAAATCTCTGATGTCTTTGAAGTTGAGACGACCAATTCTATAATACCATATACATTCATCTCCGCTGGCTGCAATTACAAGGCATTTATGCTTCATCATATTAAGCTAAATCTTAAAGGTTTTATTTTGAGACATTGGAGCCTTCATGATCAACCTTCCATTTGGGTCGAGTACTCTCATCATCTTATCTTTAATCGACACCTTATAGTTATTTTTGACCAATTTCCCAATGTTGATTAAATTACTCTTCATGTTTGGTATGTACAATACATTGGAAATTACTGACCTCTTGCCATCTTTCCTCATAATCAGAACATCACTAACACCTTCAGCTACTAGAGTATTATGTTGACAAACCAATATTTCCTACCAGTCATGTGTGATAAGCATCCTGAGTCCAAGTACAATTGGTCCTAGAATCTTTCTTCATCTCTTGTTGTGACCATCAACAACATCTTTTATTCATCATGTTTCGCCAGCTTTGCATCAGTTTCTTGAGTCTTCTGCTTTTCAGGACAATCACTAAAATAGTGACCATACTTCTAACAATTGTAACATTGAATGTGACTTTTGTCAGGTTTTCGACCACCACCACTTTGGTTTCCTTGGTTCTAGGGTTTTCTATGATTCGACTGATTTCCTTCTTGCTGATTTTGACCAATCGAGTTGTTGTAGCCTCCTATGGCTTTGTTGCCATTCTAACTTCCTATGCCTTTCTTTTCTTTTGTTGATTGCACCTGCAAAGCCATATCATTCTTAGACTTTCCTGCAACTCTTTCAGCCATCTTTGTTCCTGAGATTCAAGAGTCCCTTGGAGCTCTTCCTTTGTCAATGTTGACAAATATTCTGACTCTTCTATGGCCACTACCATGTGGTCGAACTTTGGAGCCAATAACCTCAAGATCTTTGCAACAACTGATCTTGATATCAACACTTCTCTACATACCATAATTTTATTCACCAATTTAGTAACCCTAGTGAAGAAATTAGTTATGCTTTCACTTTCTTCCATCTGAAGCAATTCTACGTCCTTTTATGAGTTTGTAACCTCACCTCTTTCACCTTTTTTGCGCCTCCAAACAATTTCTCCAATATTTCCCATGCTTTTTTCACCGATTCTATATCATTAACACTTTTAAAATTCTCTGGATCAACGCATTGATGAATTATAAAGAGAGCTTTATAATCTTTCTTCTTTAATTCTTTGTATGTAGCCTTTTCTTGATATGTCGTGCTTTCTACAAGCGGTGTTACTCCTTTCTTCATAAGATCCCAGAGATCTTGATAACAGAAAACCACCTTCATCTGCTTGCACCAATTCTCATAATTATTGTTCTTTAGAATTGGAAGAATCGTCGAAAACTGCTTGTTTGGATGATTCATCACCATCGTGATTTCTTCCCACAAATCGCTAAGTCAGTGCTCTAGATACCAGATGTTTGAATTAACCCAAAAACTTTAAGAAATTCCAAATAAATCTTGATGAACAAGATTTAATCAACCAATCGAAATCCCTTGTTTTTCACTCTTCACTCAAATGTAACAATCACACCTTGATTTCAAGAATGATTCTGCACAACAATTGTTAATGGAGAAGGAAGAAAGAAAATTGAATAAAAAAGAAGATTAGGGTTTGACAAAATAGGGGAAGAAGGGAATGATTTTTGCATATTAAATCTCTGCTATAAAACTGAAAAAATATTATTCAACTGTTGTGTGTTACAATATTATTATGTATTCTCCTTACTCAAAATAGGGGTTACTCTCTCTATTTATAATTGAGCTACCTTGTTCCCTAAGGTAAAGCCCAAAATTACGAAAGCCCAAAATTTCTATTTTGGTCTAAGTCGAAATCCTATGTCGAGCTACACTTGCTTTGACACAAGGAATTACAATTTCAACAATTATAACCCTATAGAGTTAGGGATGTTTGGCAATTATGATAACATTTATGATTCTAGTAGTGATATTGTTTCTATTTTCCCCTATACTCTTCCAAGACAAACAAAACTTCTAATATGTTAGAGCACAAGGTTGAAGATGAAGAAGATGATGGAAGAGAAAGAGAGAGAAGAAAATATGTAACTAACTTTCTAACAGAAATTAGAATTAGCTACAAAATTCTTATCTCAACTGAAACTAGCTTTTAGTATTTATACAATCAGAGTCTCTAAATGAAATTCAAATTTAGGCTCTAAATGCAAATGAAATGAATTACAACTAACACCACCCCTTAATTCATATTCAGCTAATTAAAATTAACAACACTAATTTCATCCCTCAAATGGATAAAGTGTTCAATTTGATTGTCTTGGTCATCACATATACAAGTTGCTTCTGAGTCCTATAATGAACAACTTCAAACACTCCATTATAAACTTGATTTCTCATAAAGTGAAACTTTGTGTCGATATGATTTATCTTTCCATGCAACACTGAATTCTTGGAAAGACTTATAGCTGATTTGTTTTCAATTATCAACCTCATAGACTTGCTTACCTTGATCTTCAGATTCTGCAACAAGATCACAACCCAAACAACTTGACAAGCAGACAAAGTACCTGGAATGTACTCATCTTCATATATTGATAATTCAACTAATGATTTCTTCTCGAAGCACTAAGAAATAGGACTTACCAGATACTTGAAGAAATATCCAGAAGTACTTCTTTTGTCAACTCTGTCTCCATATCAATCAGAGTTTGAAGAACATATCAACTCTGAATCATATTTAACATCAGAGGAGAATAAAATTCCATACCTCAGAGTCCCCTTAATATACCTTATTATCCTAACAGTAGTTTGGTAATATGACCACTTTGGTTTATTCATAAACCTGCTCATCATTCCAACTACATAATAGAGGGCAGGTCTGGGGTTATAGAGACATCTCGATGAACCTACCATCTATTTAAAGGTTGTAGCAACTATATCATCATCTTCAACATCAGAATCCAGCTTGTGATTTGTTTCAGTAGGTGTGATTGCAGACTTACAATTAATTAGCTCAAACCTCTTCAGAAGCTCAAGTTCATACTTCATTTGATGTAAAATTGTACTCTTTTCAGAGTATATAATCTTAAACCCTAAAAGATGTACCATATTTCCTAGATCAGTCATTGCAAACTCATTCATCAGTACTTACTTGAACTTGGCTATCTCATCTGAACAACTACTTGTTAGAAATATATCATCAACATAGAGACACACCAAAATCATATTGCTATCATATGTATGCAAAACATAAACACCATACTCCATCTCACATTTTCTGAATCCTTGAAGCTTGAAAAATGAATCAATTTTCAAATATCTTGTAAAGGACCATTCATAAATGCAGATTTCACATCTAAATGCATCATAGGTCAATTTCTATTAGTAGCTACAACAATCACTAGTATGGTCGTTTCATTCCTATATACAAGTGCAAACACTTCAAAGTAATCTAATCTGGATTTTTGTTGAAATCATCTAGCTTCTATAACCTTTCTTTGTGTTTGCCAATTGATCTACCTGGCTTCAGTTTCAACTTGTAAACCCATCTTACGCTGATGTATTTCTTATTCTTTAGAATCTCAGTCAACTCCCAAGTCTTGTTTCTTTCTAAAGCCTCAAGTTCTTCTTTCATGACCTTCAGCCAAACTTTCTTCTTAATAGCTTCTTCAGTACTAACTTGTTCAGAGTCTACCAACATGGCACACTAAATAACTTCACCTTCAGAGTCTATATCAGTATCTTGAAATATGTTAAACTCTACAAACCTTCTTGGTATTTGTCTAATTCTTTGTGGCCTCTGAACTTGTTCAGAATCTTCTTCAGATGTTGGAATAATATCAGATGCTAGACTACTTTCAGAGGATGAACCAAATTCAGAGGCATGACCACCTTCAGAGGCATGATTACTACCAGAGTCTGGATCATCATCAGAACCTAGATCATGATCAGATTCACCTTTAGAGTCAAGCTCACCTTCAAACTCTACTTTAGCATTAGAGTCACCTTCAGACTTTGACTCATCTTCAAAGGCAGAATCTTCTTCAGAGGTAGAATCTTCTTCAGAGGCAATTCTCTTTCAGAGGCAGATTCTCCTTCAGACTCTGAAATGTCTTCTAAATTTAACTCAGATGTTAACACTACACTAGAGTTAGATTGAGACTTTTTCCAATCCTATGCTTATGTTTCCTTCACAATAACATCTCTACTAAATTCAAATTTGTTGGTGACTGGACAATAAAGCTTATAAGCACCTGTATATTAACATTACTTTGCTTCTATCATCCAACTTCTTTCTAGTAGTATCTGGAACATGTTTGTAACAAATATAACTTAATACTCTGAAATGACTCACACTTTGCTTATCTCCAATCCACTTCTCAAAACAAACAGTTTTCTTCAGCTTCTTGGTTGCACACCTATTGAGAACATATGTTGTAGTGGCAACAAATTCTCCCCACAAGGTGTGAGGGAGCTTCTTCTCCTTCAGCGTCATCCTTGTTATATCAAGTAAAGTTATGTTTCTTCTTTTATCAAGACCATTGTGTTATGGAGTATATCGAGCACTCGCCTCATCTCCAACTCCATTCTCTTCACATAACCTTCTGAACTCTAATGAGTTGTACTCACCCCCACCATTAGCTATGAGAATTTTCAGCTTCTGACCACTCTGTCTTTCAGCCTTCACCTTGAACTTCTAAAACTCAACAAATACCTCATGCTTAAACTTGATGAGTGCTACCTATGTCATTCTTGTGAAATTATCCACAAATGGCACAAAATACTTGTTTCCTCCAAGTGAAAATACTTCAAATGGTCCACATACATTTGAATGCACTACCCCTAAAGCATGTTTTGCTCTTGAAGCCATTTCTGATGTAAATGAAAGTCTAAGTTGCTTGCCTTTCCTGCATACCTCACATGACTTCTCAGGCTTTACAATCTTAGGAATGCCATGTACGAGCTTCTTAGAACTTATATGCCCTAAGCTTCTGAAGTTCATATGTCTTAATCTCTTGTGCCACAACTCACTATCACCTTTAGCACCTTCTGCACTAACCATTTAGTTTAAGCTATTTCCACAATCATTTTAAATGTTTTATTTCTTCCCTGTTCATATTGCATAATCAGCTTCTAATCAGAATCATGCAACTTCAAGAGTTTTTCCTTTATAATAATTGAGAAACCTTTCTCGATTAACTGACCTACACTTATCAAATTGCTCTTCATGTCAGGAACATACCAAACATCCTTGATCAGGACTGTTTTTCCATTCTTCACTCTTACCTTGACATTTCCTATTCCTTCAACATTCAGATACATATCATCAAAACATCTAATCTTTGTCCTCTTTCTAGATTCAAAATTAATCAACCATTGTTTGTTTCCAATTAGGTGATTTAAGTAGCCAGTGTCCATATACCATCTGTCTACCAAATATCCACCAACAGATTCATAATTCATCAATAGCAAAGTGACCAAACTTCTTACAACAGCAGCATTGAACCTTCTTCTTGTCAAACTTCTAATTTTTCTTCTAATGTTTCTTCTCATCAAAGTTGGAGGTCTCTGACTTCTAATAACCTGCTTCTGATTTTTCTTACTAGAAGACGCCTTCAGAGCCTACTCTACCTCTCTTTCGGAGGTTCTCTAAGTCAAACCCAACTCTTGTGCCTCTAGACTACTCTGCACCACTTCAGTTCTCATGGTGCTGAGGTCATTAGAGTTTTAAATTGTCACAATAATGTAATCAAACTGAGGAGTAAGTGATCTCAATAGTTTTTCAATGATTACTTGTTCATATAGGGTTTCTCCATAAGATTTCATCTCATTTGTGATCAAAATCATTCTGGAGATGTAATCAGGTGCCTTCTCATTATTCTTCATGTTGAGATTCTCACACTACTTACATAGAGATTAGAGCTTCACCTTCTTCATTGATGCATCATCATCGTAACACTGTATCAGTGTGTCCTACACACCCTTCACCATCATTAAATCAATGATCTTCTCAAACAAATTCGTATCCACACACTGATGGATATAAAACAACACCTTCTGATCATTCTTCCTCATTTCTCTATGCACATTTCTCTCTTCTTCAATTGCATCTGGTGCAACCGCTGCATAACCTTCATTGATGAGATCAAGAACATATTGAGCGCCAAATAACACATGCATCTGTAGGCATGTCAATTTTCATTCGTTAACAGGGATCCCTGGGGTAATTATCTGTTTGGAGCTCCGAATTCTAGGATTTTGTCCCCCATGGGGACGGGGATGGAGGGAAAAGTTCCCCCAATGACACTTTGGTGTGGGGATTGGAGAAGTACCCTCCGCCCCGCGGATTCTCCGACCCCGACCATAATATTTAACTTTATATTATATAATATATAGTTATATAATTTGGCATGTTTATTTTATAAAAAATTAATTAATATATTAGGAAATGAAGAGTCATAAGTGGATCTTTTTTTTATTGTATAATGTATTGGTTCACCATTGAAGTACCTCATCATAGAAAAGTGCACCCAATACATACAATGTATACACCCTTTCCTCTTCTTCTTTTCTCAAATCTCTTTGTCATCTCCATTCCTCATCTCCTCTATTCTCATCATCATCAGAACAACTACTCTCATTTGTTCATTGTTCTTATGGTAATTACTCTTCAACTTCAATATACTTCAATTATCAAGCTGATTTTTATTCAATTAATAAATTAGTTGTTATATTTTTGTAACTGCAAGTGTTTTTCCATTTGTTTGTCATTGATTCAAGATGTGTTTTTATTTATTAAAAAAATGAAAAATATATATTTTAAAAAAAGGAAAAGAAAAAAAAAGCTAAACACTAGTGTCATAGTTTTGGTAAAAAGTATATAATTTTTTTTATGATTCGATCTCCATGAATCTCTGATTCTCTGTGGGAATGGGGATGGAGAAAAATATTCCCCCATGGCGGGGATCGGGGACGGGGATGGGAAAAATATTGGAGGCGTGAAGCGGAGAAGCATCCTCCGCGCATTCCCTGCTCCATTGACATCCCTACACATCTGAATCATCCTTTGATTGCAATTATTTCCATCAAAGACTAGAAGTTTTATGTTCAATCTACCGTTTTCATAGTTCATCTTCTATCCTGTGCAAATTCACTTAAATCTCACCAACATTCGTGTTTCCCAAACCCTCATAATTAAGAAATGTGATTTTGTTTTGATTCAGATCTTCAATTCACCTAGAATTGAATGAGCAGAATCAATCACACACGGCTCACGTACACTTATGTTTTCTGCTCTAAATGAGGATTGAAGCTCTAGATACCAATTGTTGGAGCACAAGGTTGAAAATGAAGAAGAAGATGGAAGAGAAAGAGAGAGAAGAAAAATTGTAACTAACTTTCTAACAAAAATTGGAATTAGTTACAAAATTTTCATCTGAAACTAAAACTAATTTTCAGTATTTATACAATCAGAGTCTCTAAATGAAATTCAAATTCAGGCTCTAAATGCAAATGAAGTGTATTATAACTAACATAATGATGGCTAGTTTTTCAAAGCATTTGAGCGTCAAGAATATCGAAACTCTTTATCAGATTAAGAGCACGATGATTTCCTTTTGTAAGGATATAAATCTCTGGTATGGGCGACAAAAGTAATGTTATATTGGAACTCTTCACTAAAGACGAAAGGGTTAGCATGGTTGCACCTTCTCACTCAGAGGGCGAGTTTTTCTACATGTACCTCCCAATATAATAATTATAGATTCTTCATAAATGATAAAATTAATTCGTTAAAAAATATAGAAAATAAATTTATTGTGGAAAGAAGATTAATTGTAAATAAAGTTACCTAAATGGTAGTTGAATACAAATGTAAAGCTCCAAGCATAACTCCAAAATAAGAAATACACAAGACAATGAGGGGAAGGAAGATAACCAAGAAGGAAAATGAAACAAGAAATGCGATAAATCCTTCTTTTATAAGTCACCTTGATCAGAGTGAATAATACCAATAAGCCTGATTGAACATATAAAAATGAAGACTTGAAGGGTCGTCAACAAATAATAAAAAAATGCCACATGACTAACCAAAAAGTTCCAGTCCCCATGAAATGATCATCATGCCTCAAATTACTTAAAAACCATTAAATGTGTGCATCACCATAGTACTAGACCCAAGGCTAATCTAGCCACATGAAAATGAAAAGAAATGTCAAATGGATGAGTTGGAACTACGTCATGTTCCATCGACAAACATAAACTTATGTGACTTTGGGAACCAGCAGAACATCCATATTTCTCGAGGAATCATGGACTTTAGACACACTAGCTCATGAGAAAACACATGTATTTTCGGAAACAAAACAAATCCACCATATACATCTAACAACAACAAAGACTTAATGGAAAATAATATTATAATAAAAAGGGATGAATAATCACCATGGTACAAACATAGGAAGCCATTGAAGCACAAGCAATACTAAAATACAAAAGAGAGTAAAAAAGTGCTAAAATACAAAAGAGAGTAAAAAATACATCAAAAGAAAGTAAAACAACAAAAGGCACCCCTACCAACATTACTAGACAAGAGGTCCCCACAAGAAAGGATTCAAACTACTAACAAAGGATACCTTATTCAAACCAGGTTAGATCTCAAGCGGCCAAGTTCACCATCAACACATCAGATCCCATCAAAAGAGTAATAATCAAAAGTTGTTCTGCGTCGACCAAATGCTTAAATAGCTAAGGCATAATTCACTTTAAATCCAGTCCACTCGACCCAAGTTATAAAGTTAGTCCACACAAGAAATAAAGTACATTACTTGATATTCACTTTTGATTACAATCTTCTTGAACCTTGAACTAAATTTGGCGTCAGAGTACTAACCATGCAGATCAACCTTATGTCGTCGTAACGAAGATCAACATTACCAGTTCAAGATATCTAGTTCACCAGCTGCATCAATTTTTGGTTCTTAAACGGAAAAAAAAAAGTCAAAACCTACCTATAAACCAAGGCAAACACTCAATTCGCTATAGGTGCAAAAAATGATAAGATTTTGAAGTCATTCATGGAAGGTGCAAGAGTTCACGTCTTATCTACCAAGAAACTATTTCCAGGACAAAAAAATAATCTTTTCCTCCACCTCTTTCGATGATTTTATGACTCCATTAAAGATGACATAATTATGGATTTTCTATATGGAACAGACTATTGCACATCAAATTAGAAGATATTCACCCATATACTTAGTCCTACCCCCCCCCCCCCCCCTAAAGAAAGAAAAGACTAAAAAAGATAACAACTTGTCCCCAATCATTTAACGATATTATACCACACATACAAGACAAACTTACAAGTAACAAAAAGGTGGTCAGGTGTTTAAACAGAATGCCCACATAAGGGGCATACGGTCGAACTAGGATTAGAAATCATTTTGTCTTGCAAAAGTTGGCAAAATAAAACCAAGATCTTAGATGGATCACAACTAATTCAAATAAGAGGAAGAATTCGACTTTCAACTGGAAAATGAGCTAAAGAAGAGATCAAGTTAACACTTTGAACATTGTAAACGGAGGCCACCGAGAAACTACCCTCTCTAACATGCTTTTAAATCCACTTGTCTCTGACTGTTGAGAGGGTGACCTCTATAAGCAGAAATAAAAGCTCCTCAAAAATAGACCAAAAAAAAGACTCTATGTCATCTAAGATCCAAAATCAAAACCTCATTATTACCGACAAACCCCTCTCTCCAATCCATTATCCACAAGAGAGTTCAAGAACAAGGCAAGTAATTTAGTCATTAGAGAGATGAAACCTAACCAATGGTTCTTCCAAAAAAAAAAAAAAAAGGATATCCAACCCTACTTTCCTAATGAGACAATCAACAAATCAATTAGAACCATCATAGATTACATAGACATAGATTACATGCGAGCTTACTTTGCATGCAATTCATGACCAAGAGAATAATTACATACTCTGACTCATTCCACACAAATACTACATACTAATAAATTGTTTTAGACACAATCAATCAACCTACCATTTTTACTTGCATTTATCTGTCTTTCTGCCTATCATTTTACTTCTCTTATTTTTAGTTTGATAGTTTTAAATAAACCTCAAAAATGTATCGTTGACACTCCTTAAAAATGTATCTTTTAAATACATCGAATAATAACATATCTATGTTAACCATAAATCAGATACATTGCTTAATAAATAAAGCTTAGGTAATGGTTGGTTAACTTATGAAACAAAAACACAGTAGTTGAATGTTGGTGATGAAGGCAGTTGGTTACATGCAATAATATATAGACATATTAACCAAAACGAAAACAAACAACAATTGCAAGTTCTTAATGACATTGAAACTTAGCTTGTCAGTTGGTGTCTTTACTTTCCATGATAATGACATTGAAATTGTAGGACCAACACAAAGCACTAGTATTTATTTTGAGTATAGTGAAGTTATAAAATTGGAACAGCACCAAACATAACGGTTCCTCTAAAATTGAATTTGAAGGCAAGTACAATAAACAAACTGCAATGAATGGTTGGAAGTTGGAGCGTCAGATGTTACATGCACCCAACGTGATTTAATCACCTTTTGTTTTCAATAATATAATACAAGACGTGTGAACTAGGTACACAAATTTGGAGAGGAATACTTGTTTGAATTTCATTTAGTCACACTCACAAACATGAAATAAGATATGAAAGAGAAAAGAATAAAATATATGTATTTTTAAAATAATAAAATAATATGTATTTTACGACTGTGCCTAAATAATTTTTATTTAGGTTTGTGTCTATTTTCTTACATTTATATTAGAAAAACAATTAGATTAGTTAGCAGTTCTTCATAATGATTTATATACTTCACTATATTTTAAATTAGTTTCTTAAGAACACCATCAATTTGATGATTTTTTTTCATTTTAGTCTAATGACATTCTAGCTACTATCTATAAATAAAGGTGATAAATAAATCTTCTTTAGCTCATTTGAAAATTTCTTATTTTTATATCTTAAATGAAATTCTAACAACAATCTATTTAGATTAATTTAGTGCATGACATTTTAACTTCTTTTCTATTAAAAATTAATTTAGTGTAATTGACCTTCTATCTAGTATTCATAAAACATAGAGATTTAAACCAATAATAATAATATTGACACTTTGATTTTATGAGAGCGTTTGATATTCATAAATCAAACTACTAAATAATGAGAAGGAGAAGAAAAATAAAACGAATTTTGTTTTACCCTGTTTTATTTGATGAGACTATTATATATAGATTTAAAAGATACATTATTTGGTCTTATTTTTTAAGTTCAAAAATCGTTACTTATTCATGCCATTTATAAGCAAAATATAATTAAAATGACGGTCTTAAACATAAAAAATATAAGTTATAAAATCCAACTTTATTTGAAGTTGTTGATTTAAAAAAAAAAAAAAACCTCTGACCAATTCTCCTATTTTTCAATATGAATCATAGTCTCAATGTCCTATATAAATGTGTGTGACTTTAGGTTTTTATTTATAAAACGTATTGCTGTGTAAAGTCTAGAGAACTTCCAACGGATATATTTTTGTTGGGCTTTCTTTTAGCTCATATCTATGAAATTTTGGGATTGCTTTTTTCACCCTATGTATTGCTATCTACTGCAGTAAAAATTTAATAATGTTTATAGAATCTGGATTTTATTCTCCAGACGCACTTAAAATGAGGAAAAAAAAAATGTTAAATAGAAGATTAAATTTTAAAAATTTGAAGATTGGAAACCAAACTCTCCCTTCACCACACCGCATTTATACATATTTTAGAATTAGATCAAAATAATACTGAAATAATTTGGATTCTATTTTTTAGAATTTGTATGTAGATTAATCTTCGGACACAATTGATTTATGTGTTTATATTAGACTTTTCTTTCTTCCTTTTTCATTTTAGAAAATTACTTATAACTCAAAATAGATCTCGTGAACAAAGTTAATTTCTATAATTTTTTAAGTTTTCTCACTATTTCTACTGCATTGCATTTAAGCCTAGAACATTACTCAACTTCTACTACACTTCATTTATTTGAGGTTTCTCATTTTTGAAGCTTTCTCATAATTCAGTAAGTTTTTTCATCTCCTTTCTTTTATGATTTGTGATGAATGCATTGCATAAATAAATTATTTATGGTACATTTGGTTGTATGTAAGAGCATAAGAGAATTTCTTATTGTACCCTAGATATTTCTAATGCACCGTGTGAATTTTCACATATGCCCTCTAATTCCGGAGATACATCTTCGGACGCACATATTTCTGAATAAACGTTGATATATTTCGGAGATATATCTTCAGAACAATTTTAAACATTCAAAACATGCCACTCAGTTGTCATTTACATTTGAATTATTCCGGAGATGCATCTCCGGTAATATTTTGGAGATACATCTCTGAAGTGTATCATAACAGGTCTTTTTTCCTATAAGTTGTGTATTTGTTTTCAGATGAAGTATGAAGCACGATCTCAAATAAAAAAATGGAAGTACAAAATAATAAGAGACTAATAATGAATATGTCGAAAATGATATAGCAATATATGTAGAAAATAACATACAATCGAGATCCAAAATGTAATAAAACTGTAAACATAAAGTAGAGAGTATAGTACTGCAATAAAATAATAACAGACTACTATTGTGTGTGCTTGACAATATCTCATTTATCTTCTCTACCTTCTCTGCCTCCTCGACCATCAATTCTTCCGTCCTCCGGCGATGTCTTCAATACAATAGTGCCCCTTGTGCCTCCGCCACCATGCCATCCAGGACTCACCTAACAGTAGACCCATCAAGAAAGATACCCTCGTCAGTGCTTGGTCGTGCAATCTCCAGTATGTGACGACATCTAGGCAAGACATCATCAATATGATCTAGCTGAGTCTGCTCCTCTTATAGTATCTCCTGATGAGTTGGTCTTAGCGGATCTCTTGGAGAAGTCTGAACCATGTACGAATGTGATACCTTGAAGAACCATCTGATGCACCCCTCGACGTAGCTCTAATTATTCGATGTTATGGTAGTTTGTGCCCCCTCTGGTACCAGATGACTCTCATAATCAGCAAACATATCCTCTATCTGTCTACGAGATAATGCAAGAGGAGCAGAGACAACAAGGTGTCTAGGGATGGTCTGGGTGTACCCGAACGACCGAATGATACGCTCTGGCAGATAAGGAGCAGTGATACGTGATCTGCAAGCCAACCATCCAGAGTATAACACTATCTCTTCAAATGGCCGCGTCTGACGGCGATCCACGTAGTTGTTGAAGTGCATGTCCTCAACAACTAAATGGTCAAGATAAACTCTGAAAGGCTTGACCGCTTGGTTCCTTCTGAGCAGGATAAAATCACAAGCACACGACATATCATCAGTGTGCTCATACATACTCTCCCAGCCAACGATGCGCAGGAAGTACTAGGGGATCCAAGTCGGAAATGAAAATAATAAAAAAAACATTCAAAGATCAAGAATTATCGACAATGGTTTCACAAATATGAAATGAAAATGACAAAAAAAAATTCAAGGATCAAGAAATATTACCACCATTAGTGTCATGCTACCTGTGACCTGCTTTGTCTTCCACTAACATCCCCCTTTCAACTTCGAATATAGATAGGTCATACAAGCCACCCCCAGTTGTACTCATGGATCCGAGTGAGATCCAAGAAGTACCGGAGGTAGGCAACGTCACAAGAAGTGGCGCATGTGTCCATAAAAGTGCAAGTGTCAACCAAAAAAAGAAAGTATGCCCTCAAAGCATGAGCCCTGTGTACTGTCACCTGTTCATCATCACCATGAGCCTGTTGTTCCCTAAGGATATCATCATCATATATCTTCTTCAGGAACTCAAACATAGCATGAGCGCTCCTGGTCCTATCCACCTCCTCTATCGCCTTCTCTGGATCAGCCTCCAATTGATCTACCATCTGTTGCACCCCAAAATTTACCCTCATATTTTCTAACTTTAATTGACTTTTGCTTCGCATTCATCTGCATATCATCTAGGTCGATCATTTTTCGTATACTGTCCATGTTATCAGCCGGAATGAGTTTATCGGGATTACAGCCGTTTTGTTCGCATTTTAGATAGTTTAAACCAGTTTAAATGTTGAGTTCCATTTCGAAATTGAGCTAAAGGTTGTTCTCTTCCTGGTGGTTCAGTCCGTGCTGATAATTTTGCTACGTTTCGGTGTTCGACCCTTTTATTTATTTATTTATTTCGTGGCATTTTGTGATTTATTTTTGCTTTAATTTCTTTTTTATAGTTTTAGAATTAATTAATTTTAATTAGATTTAGGATTAGAAATTAGATTTTTAATTTAGAAAATTAATTTAGAAAAATAGAATTGAATTAGAATTTTAATTTTTATTAAAAATTAGAAATTAAATAGAATTTAATTAGTTTAGGAGTTAATGAGTTTAGATTAGGAGTTTGGATTAATTAATTATACTAGAATAGAGTTTTACTTTAGAATAGTATTTTTTTTATTAGAATATTAACTAGGAATAGATTAGAATTAATTAGTTTTAATTTAGATTAGTCTTTAATTAGAATTTTAATTTAATAATTAGATTAGAACTTTAACATTAGAGTTTAGGAATTAAATTATAGTTAGATTAGTTTTTTAATTAGGATTTAGTTTAGGTTTATTATTTAATTAGTACATAATTATTATTAAAAAAATTGAGCAAAAAAAAGGACAAAAGCATGATAGCGACACGTGTCTTCAGCATTTAAAGAGAGAGTCACTGTTCATTTTCTTCAACCGTAAGAAACCCTAACAGCCTCCTCTGTCCACTGTTCATCATCTTCAATGACAAACTCTAACCGGCCGCCAACCACATCCTCCTCCTTCTACGCGACCTCCTACACAAACTCATTCTCCTTTCAAATCTGAACAGACCCGGCCTTCAACCGCAACTCAAAAACACAATCGCCTCTTCTTCTTCCCAAACACGAAAATCCTTTGAAACCCTTCATCCCAAAACTTCAAACCTCCATAACCGAAGCCCCTCTTCTTCTTGCAAATACGATTCCCCTCCATCTTCTCAGATTCTTCCCCAATGTTCTTCACGAAAACCCAGAAAAGACTGAGATTAAGAGGAGAACAATCATAAACCCAAACCCAGACGCAACCCTTCAACCCCAAAAAACCTTCAACTAAACCTTCAACAAAATCAGAAACATAGATGAGAGGGAAGTAGATCGCGAGAGAGTTTCGAAGGGTCCGAATGTCAACGAGCAAGGAAAATTGTGACAGGTTGAGCGATTGGAAGGACGAACGAGTGCGTCGTACAATTACATCCCAAATACTGGTCTCCAAATTTGAAAATGTTTGAGATGGTTTGTCAAAACCGTGTTTTGTTCTTGATTTAAGGAGAGTTTTATTTTTAATGTTTTGATATAAAACAAAAGGATGTTTTTCTTTCAATGAATGTTGGCTGTTGTGTGAGAATAGTGTTTGTGCTGGAGGGTTGATTTCTAATGATTGATTTAGTTTTTAGGCTTCAAAGCCCATCCGTGATTCTCCCTTCCTATTCTCTCCATTTCATATTTACAGCACCCCATTTTTCATTCATAACCCCCTTTATTTTTAATGTAAAGTTTTTTCTAAAACTGGTGTTAAAGTTTTGTAAATATATTAAATTAATTTTTTTAAATTGTTAATATGTTCTTCTAACTAAGTTTTAAAGTTTTATATTTATTTTTTCTAATTTTGTTTTTAGAGAGTTTTAATATATGTTTCTAAAAATTAGATTTTAATGTTCTATCGATCTTTGAGGGTTTTATTTTCATAATTACTTCGTTTGGGTCGATGAAGAGACCTCTGACGATTTTTTTTATCTTTATTTATTTTCGTCGCTTTTTTGGTCGATGACGAGACCTCCGAAAATCGTTACTAGTCAAACTATTGATAAATAATTATGGATCTGAGACCACCACCTTCTTTCTCTCCTCATTTCTTCTTCATTTTCGATTTTATTTTAAATTTTCTCGATCTATGAAGTCTTTCAATTTGTAAACGCCGTTTTATCGAATTCGATAACCTTCTCGATTTCAAATATATGAAAGATGACCATTTGGGTCATTTTCTTTACTTTGGGATCGTGATAGGTTATCTTCGATTAATCGACATAATGTTTGCAATTAAGATGATATCCCACCTTTCTTTGGTCCGTGCAACACGATTTAATCGGAGAATGATCCTCAATATTATTTTTCTATCTTATTTTTAGCACGTATATTAATTTACGCGACCTCCTATAGTTCGACTTCCATCATAAGTCGAGCTACGACGGTTTAGCGTTACATTTGTCTTGATTCAATTTACTAACAAACTAACCACTAACTTTACTTTTTGTCAAATATACACTGCTTTATTTTTTCAGTCGATATTATCTTGTCCATATACCTGTTAATATTTATCTTGATATATTATTGTGGATATTCTTGTATATATATATATTGTTATCATGTACATATATTCATCTCTTCATCTTGTACATTCTTTCAAAACACCTAATAAATTATCAAAACCATAAAACCCTTAATTGGTGGGTTGTTGGTTATATATCATGTATATTATTTGTATCCTATATATATTCGTACTCACCTTCTATCTTTTCCACATCTTTTTGAAACTTTTTCTCCTAAAACCTCGGTCCCGTACCGAGTGCATTTTCAAACTCTTTTCACAATAAAACTCGAATGGTCGTGGAGTGGTTAGGTGTAGGCCTTCTCCTATCCCGAGTGCTTGACATTACCTTTAGGGTTCACTGTCGCAAAGCACTTACCATTCGAAATTAAAACACCTTTATTAAGAGAATGAAGTTCTCTTTGTATTAAATTAAAGAGAGAGGATTAAGTGTAGACTTCTTCCTCTCTGAGTGTTAGGATACTCACTGTAGAGTGTGTGGTCTCGATACTCGTCTTTCAATACGAAGACGCGACTATATTCGCCACACATTTTTCATAACAAATCTTTGAGATAAAGAATTGGGTATTACCTGCAAGGGGTTACTATCCGAGGACCTATTTCAGCCCTAAAAACATTCCCACAAATTAAACGGGACATCTTGCCTCGATAGGCAAAAACTCTCTTTTCAAAAAGGATATGTTACGTTCGTTCTACCGCAAGCAGGTAACGTCTAAGTCTCCAACGAGGAAGCAGCGATACACCTAAACTTCTAGAATGCGCTACGTTAACATCATCCACAAAAACACCGGTTAACAGGTTTCACGAACTATGTTGCTATGATTTCTCATGACAAATGAGAATACGTAGGCACAAGACAGCGATGTCTTGGCGAGCACCCTTTTTCTTTTGTTCCGTAGTTGGCCGAACTACGGGTGCTCTGATTTCTCATGTCTGTTGAGAATACTTTGACACAAGACCGTGATGTCTTGGCAAGCACTCTTCTTTCTTTTCCACCCTTTCCCCAAAAAGGACATGCTACGTCCGTTCTACCGCAAACAGGTAACGCCTAAGTCTCCAACGAGCGAGCAGTAATGCACCTAACTGCTAGGATGCGTATGCTAGCATCATCTACCAGAACCTTCCAGCAAACCGTAGGACGAACTAAGAGTGCTCTGATTCTTTACTTCTTTTAAGTAAAGATACGTAGGCACGAGGGCCCCAATCCTCGCCGAGCATACTTCTATCTCTTACCTGTAGTTTTCCAAACTACGTCGAATTTGACTTTCTCATATCTATTGAGAATATGTAGGCCTAGGACCGCGAGGTCCTACCGAGTATTTTCTCCCCCTGTTACCTCTCCTTTCCCTGTTTCTAACCCTTCTCTTTATCCCTAGGAACACTCTTTATAAGCAATAACCTTTAGCAAATACCTTCACACGTAGACAAACAAATGGTTCCCATCGAGTACGATGGATGCGAGGGGTGCTAATACCTTCCCTTCGCATAACCAGCTTTCGAACCCGTTCTTGGTTGCGAGACCATCTTATCTGTTTCTTTTCTTAAGGTTTTCTCGATATTTTCCTTTCCCCTCATGGGATAAATAAAGTTCGGTGGCGACTCTTCTGTCTTTCTTCTTGCCTCCCTGTCGTTGCATTTTTCGAGTAGCGACACCATCATCTCGATTTCCTTGTCTTTGGTCATCCTCCCATGATCGAGGAATTTCCCCCTTATCGGAAGATGTAATAATCATGAGACATCATCCAGTGCGATAGACATCTCACCATACAACAGATGAAACGAAGAGGTATTAGAATGCCATCTCTCCCCGAATGCATTAAGCATCCCGTGGTTGACCAGAGTGTAACCGGTCATGCATAAGTCCTTCAGGCCAGATAATAACAGAATCGAATGAAACCAATCCTCCTTCTACTGAGGCAATGCAACAATCTTCCTCCCATGGTTAAGAAACTTCTGGGGATCACCCTCTTGAAATTTTCCATAAATAATCAGTCAGTAATAATCAGTGTGAGCAATTAAAATTAAAATTAAAACATAAAAAAATAAATTATCTAACTAATGATACCTCTTCGTCCCAAATATGTTTAACACTATGGTCTGGATACATAGGAAGTAAGGACAAATCATATGAACCTCCTTCAAAACCCTCTGGCTCGACATCCGCAACAGCCTCACCCTCCAGAGGTGGCACTGGATTAGCATGATCATTAGCGGGAGGTGGAACTAGATTCGTAAGAGGTGGCACTGGTGAATACTGAAGCTTGTGGTTTCACTAATTTTAAAACAGAATATTTAGAATAAATCAAAATAATGAACAATATTCAACAAGATATGAGAGCATGCTAGAGGCAGTGATTGAATCGTCTCGCAAGAATATCAACCCGTATTTCATAACATAAACACATTTTTTATTAAGTTCTTGAAGCAGAATAACCCTTACTCTAATACTTACAATTCGGGCTGGAAGAATCATCAAAATATTTCCTGGAAAGACCAATAAGGGAATGCATAAAAACAAGGACCTACACAATACCCAACCCAACCACAACAACAATAATACCGACCTAAACAACAACAGCAACCACCTTACCAGCAACATTATCAACAACCTCAGCCATAGTATCAACAACAAGCTCCAAAGAAAGTGGATTAGGAAATTGTCGTTGAAAAGATGGCCGCTCAAAAGTCCAGTTCCAAGAAGAAACCATAACAATTAGAGGAACACTAATGCTTCTATTAAGAACCTAGAGGTTCAATTGGGTCAGATAACCCAACAGATAACAAATTCTCACTATGCCAAAAAAGACCTTTAGCAGCGCTTTTTTTGGCCTTTAGCAGTGCTTTAAAGCGCTGCCAAAAGTGGCGCTGCTAAAGGTAAAGGCGGCGTTTTTTTATGGAAAAAGCGCTGCTAAAGGCTCCCTTCAGCAACACTTTTAGCAGCGCTTTTATAGCCCTTTAGCAGCGCTTTCATAAGCGCTGCATATTCCCCCAACCATCCCCCCCTTTAGCAGCGCTTTCACAAAGCGCTGTCTTAGAGCCCACCTTTAGCAGCACTTTTACAAAGTGCTGCCATAGCCCCCTCTTTAGCAGCTCTTTTTAGAAGCGTTGTCTTAAACCCCCCCTTCCAAACATATAGCAGCACTTTTGTAGCGCTATGTTTGTAACCTTTAGCAGCGCTTTTTTGTAAAAGCGCTGTCTAATGTCCCAGATTTTAAAAAAAAAAATTTTTAAATATTCACCCTGTTTTGTATATTAATAACCTGCTTATATTACACAAACCTGCTTATAATTCAGACATTTATTTCAACACTTTGGCCTTATATATACAATTCAAAACTTTGGCCTTAAATATGCAATTCAAAACTTTGGCCTTATATATACAATTCAAAACTTTAGTCTTTAAGTATACATTGTAATTCATCACTTTGTTCATAATCATTTTAATACACATAAACCTGCTTAAATATGTTACAACAAAATTCGATCCTCAGAATTACAACATCACAAATACATTCAATTTACATATAATTACAATTCTTCCAATCCGATAACTTTATACAATTCTCAACCCAAGAATAAATTGACACCATTCCTCTTTAATTTCTTCCAATTTTGCTTTCGTGTAAGTAGCGCACTTGAATTCATCAAAATACTACATAATATAACAGAACATGCAAGATTTAATTTTAAAACTAATTACTCAGATGAAGTATCCACCAAAACAAAACAAAAATCCTAGATAATTAACCAAAACAAAAATACTAGATAGTTAACCAATTTTAAAACTATTTTACTCATTAAAACTAATTACTCAGATAATTAACCAAAACAAAAATACTAGATAATCCACCAAAACAAATCATATTAAAAATACTAGATAATCCTTAAACCAAAATGGCACCCTTACTAAACATTGAGAAATCCTAACTAAACATATAAAACCATAATAACATATCATATAAACATTGAGAAATCCATAATAACATATCAACATATAAAACCATAATAACATATAAAACCATATTCATGTTGGCTACTCTCTTAAAAAATAGGAATTTCCAAACTATATTGAACATGCAAAATATAAACTCTTGTTTGTCAATCTAAAACATACATAATATAAACTCTCTTAAAAAATATAAACCCTCTTAAAAACATATTCAACAGAGAGACTTAACATATAAACTCTCTGTTAAGACATACAAACTCTCTTAAAAAACTCTCTTATAAACTCTTCTAAAAAACTCTCTGTTTATAAAAACTCTCTTATAAACTCTCTTAAAACATACAAAATATAAACTCTCTTAAACTCTTGTTTGTCAATCTAAAACATACAAAATATCTGTAACAATGACAGAGAGACTTAACATGTAGATTAAAATACAAAATATATAACATGCAACAGAGAGACTTAACATGTAGATATCCATACAAATAATAAACACATATTCAGTTTGTCTCTTAAAGATTACAGAAAATGACTTAACTTGATTGCATTCAAATAATAAAAACATATTCAGTTCTACTTAAAGATTACAGCAACAATGGTGAAAATATAAGTAAAAAAGAAAACCAGAGTAAAACTTCAAATACCGTAACAATGGCGGAAATGCAATGCAGACGAGCAGAGGATATCAAAAACAGACGGTGATCGGCGGCGAAATGCAATAGAGGAGGGCGACGGTTGGACGGCAACGGTGAGTTTATAGGGCAACGTTCTTTGTTCGCCAGAGAAAAAGAAAGAAAGAAATACGATATGACTGTTCTGTTTCTTATAAAAATTTTGGTGGGTATTTTAAATTAATTCTAACTAAACCTATAGCAGCTCTTTTTAATGGCTTTAGCAGCGCTTTAAAAAGCGCTCTCAAAGATCTTCTTATATACGCCATATAGCAGCGCTTTATGGAAAAAGCGCTCTCATAGACTAGACCTACAACAGCGCTTTAGGAAAGCACTTTCATAGGGATGTCTTAGACCCCCCTTTTAGCAGCGCTTTTTAGAAGCGCTGTCTTAGGTCCCCCCTTTAGCAGCGCTTTTTCAAAAGCGTTGTCTTTGGGATGCCTGAGACCCCCCCCCCCCTTTAGCAGCGCTTTTTAGAAGCGTTGTCTTAGGTCCCCCCTTTAGCAGTGCTTTTTCAAAAAGCGCTGTCTTTGGTTATCAATTTTTTTCTTTTTTTTTATTCCTCTTTAGCAGCGCTTTTTCTAAAAGCGTTGTCTTTGTATGCGCTGCTAAAAGTCAATTATGGCGTAGTGTCTCAAGCATAAGGGGACCTACCTAGTGCCACAGTGAAGAATCCAAGAGAGCATAATCATGTGAATGTTATAACGACCAGAAGTGGGAATAAGGTTGAAGTGTCTGAAAAGAAATATGAGGAAGAGGACCGATTACTTGAGGTAGATCTGGAAATCTTAGAAACTAAAATCCCCATGGAGGAAGAACAGATTCAAAAGTCGGTAGTGAAGAAAAAACCCACTGAACCAAAACTCATCATTAAGCTTCCTTTCCAGACAAGAAACAAGAGGAAAGATCAGCATGAAAAAAACTTTGAGAAGTTTCTAGAGATGGTCATAAAGTTAGATATCAACATCCCATTTGCCGAGGCACTTGAGCAGATGCCTATATATGCTAAATTCATGAAGGACATCATCTCCAAAAAGCGCACCATTGATACTGAACCTATTATTCTAACTGAAACTTGTAGTGCTATTTTGAAGGGTATGAAGATTCCAGTGAAGAAGCCAGATAAAGGATCAGTTACCATTCTATCCACAATTAGAGATAGATCATTTAAAAGGGCGCTTATTGATTTATGGTCTAGTGTGAGTCTTATGCCATTATCCGTGTACAAGAAGTTGGGAATAGGAAGTGTTCAAGATACTATGATGACACCACAATTTGCAGATCATTCAGTTAAGAGGCCTTATGGGGTAGTTAAAGATGTTTTAGTAAAAATTGATAAACTTATGTTTCCTGTTGATTTTGTAATTCTAGAGATGCCCGAAGATGAGGACATCCCTCTTATTTTGGAGAGGCCATTCTTAGAAACAGGAAGATGTGTTATAAACATTGAGGGAGGCACTATGAACCTTAAAGTTTATGTGAAGAGCTAAAAATTGACGTGAGGAATACCATGAAGCACAAAAACGATATAGGGATGAGCCACACTGTAGAGGTTATAGATAGCATGCTAGTCAAAGCTATTTACAGTTAAATCCCTAAGTCACCTTTGGAAAGAGTTCTTAGAGTATCAGCCCAAGAGATAGTACATTCGTGCCGTTGTCGGGGACTGCTAAAGAACTTAATTTCCTCAATTTGTTGAGTTGTGGCTATACAATGAATAGCAAAATAAGGACCTACACAAATCTCACAACTAGCAGCTTGTACCGGTTGACCTTGTGCTACAGTTTGGGTACCTATGTTCATAGCTTTCAATCTCCTCTTAACTTTAGCAGTGATTTGATCTTCCATCTTCACCGCTTGATTAGCAAGTTTCAAATCAATCACCCCTTCATACTTGCTTACACTTTGATCATACAACTCTAGGTGTTCATACGCAGCAATGGCTTCAATGATCTTTTTGATACCAATGGTTGTTGTAAAGTTGGAAGAGCCACCAGCAGTTGTATCAATAAGTTGTTTTATCTTTATCCTCAGGCCATTTACAAACATCTGCATTTGTTCAGTTTCATCCATGTTATGTGTGGGACAAGCAACCAATAACCTCTTAAACCTTTTGTATGCATCACCGAGTGACTCTCCATCCTTCTATTTAAAATTCACAATGTCGTATCTTTTGCGAATATAAACAGAAGCTGGAAAATACTCATTTAGCAAAGTTGTCTCTATCTCCTCCCAAGTAGTAATACTACCTGCAGGTAAAGAATAAAACCACTCTTCTGCATCTTCGGCGAGAGTGAATGGAAACATCCGCAATTTTTTAGCTTCTTCCGAATGCTCCTCAATTTTAAGTGTTGTGCTCATCGTAAGAAACCTCTGTAAATGCTTATTTTCATCTTCGTTGATTTTTCTCGTAAAAGGTCTCTTTTAAAGCTGACAGGTTGTTGTCGGGTGCAGTTGGAAATTTGCGACATTAACTGGTTGATTCACAATGGTCAACCGATCTACTAGAGCATTTGCTCCTCCATAGTCACCCAGAAGTCTTTCTACTGGTGGAAGTCCAGCCATTATCACTCCTTCTGGTTGTGTCTGTGTTTGTCTCTGAATCAAAATGCACCAAAATTTCTTCCTCTGACGTTGCCAGACATGCTTGTTTCGCTTGATAGCGTCTTGCGTGCATTAATCTTTCGGGTTTTGTATCAAAAATAAACTCAGCTGAGGGACTTCCTCGCATACACAGATTAGACAATTATTAATGATAATACAAATTAATATGAAAGTAAACAAAAATAAAATTTTAGTCGCAGAGCAACAAAATTTCAATTAAATAAAAATTTTCAGCTTATATTTGGCAGTCCCCAGCAACGACGCCAAAAACCTGATCGGGAAAATAGCAAGTGTACTATTTTGCTAATGTAGTAATAATGGGGATTTCCCTGAATGTCGATCTCAAGGACTGCTTGACGATATAGAGTTCTGGTTTTATTTTAGTTAAACAAAAGCTCTAAGGTTTTTAAAAAGGTTTTGTTTAATTATAAAAATCTTTTCAAGTGAAAAGGGAAAATTGACTAATTGGCTTAAACAAATATGAGTAACCTTCTAGGGAAGGTGTATGATCCGACTCAGTAACAACTCTGAATTAACATGCAACGACTTATTGTAACTCCTTCATTATCGATTCTTTATAATGTTTAATCCTAAGTCCTTAGTGAGAAAACCTTTAATCGTCTATCCTAATTCCTACGTCCATAGAGAATTATAAGTGAGATTAAGCAATCAATTATCAAGAATTATTATGGTTCCTATAGGGTATCCCTAGTCCTAGGTGATATCTACTATAGGATGATCAAAATTAAAGCCTTAACAACAGCGGTCCAGCCTAATCATTAATCGTAAATCAAACCTTGTTGGTCTGACAGGGCAAGCATTAAGAACAGCTAGAGATCAAATCAGTTATTAAACAAAGGAAATACCAGTTCAATAATAATATTAGAGTCATTACATATTTAAATCAGGGACACCCCCTAGCATTGGGGGGTTTTACTACTCATAATATTCAAAAAAAATACAAAATAAAAACTAGACATTACAAGATAAGAGGATTCTTGGATCTTCAATGGCTTCCGCTCATAAAAACCTTCAGTTCCCCAATCACCTTGATCTCTCTAATCCTGATAGTGCAATTCTTCTCTGGTCAAAAAGTCCCTTTTTCCTTTTCAAAATGCGTCTTAAATACTCTCAAGTCCAACCCAACAATAGGAAAATACCCAAAATACCCTCATGGGTCACACATGTCAAAAACCCAAGAAAAATAGAAGATGAAGCGTTTCAGCCAACACGGGCTGTGTCAGCTGACACGGGCGACCATGTTGGCTCCCTGTCTATCTAGAATCAACCTTTTCTGTTCCAGGCATGCTAGCACAGCCGTGTCAGCTGACATAGGTGGCCGTGACAGCCCCTTGGAATCTCCCTTTCTGTTCCAAAAAATTGTTGGAGGTTAAAATTTTGAAATTCTAAAATTATGGGGAAATTGAATAACAAGTGAAAATCATGCATAAAGACTTTGACATAACGTTAAAAACAGATAAAATTCCTAAAAGTATGAAATAAAATATAAAATAATAAATCAAACTAAAAAGGCAATAAAATAAAAGCATTAGAGTTCCTCCCCCACACTTAAACCAAACATTGTCCTCAATGTTTTAATAAAATGTGGAAAAAGGAAAGGTAGAACCTGTATGAATGCTACTGCGTTCCAAATCCTCTATGATTCTGCTCTTGATGTCCATGTCTTTGTTGATCACTTCTACTTCGACGGCGGGCATTTTGAGAAACCTTCACTTGTGTAATTCTCGAACCAGCTCATCATATTGCTCGCTTCCAGAGGAAGTACTCATCATCAGTGTCACCACCAGCAGTGACGCTCGTAGGAATGTTCGTGGTCGCAATTCATCTTCCCAGATCATCATCTAGAGATTTTTTGCCTAGATAAAGCTAAAACATAACAAGCGATACATTTCTTTATTTTCTGCAAATTTAAACAAACAACTTAAAATAAAGACCTTGTTGGTTTCCTCCCACACACCGCTTTGTTTAACATCGATAGCTCAACGGCTAAGGAGTGCAAGTACTCATGGTGGTTCTTTCGAGAATGGTTCCTCGATCAAACTTTGAATAGTCTTCGGTTTCCATGGCCACTTATCAAGCCATCGCTCATATCCTTCACCTTTTCTTTTCTTTCTTCTGTAGGGTGGTTCATTGTTTTGAACTTGTGGTGGTGGTTCTGGATCTATCATGAGTATCAGTTTTTCAAATTTGGGCTTAGTTATTTCATCAACCACCTCAAAAGTTAATCTTACCTTTTTAACAATAATGATTACTCTAGTTTCATGGTCCTCGAGTTTTCTTTTTTTATGAAGGACCTTAGACAAAGGTGCATTTGTGTGGATATTTTCCAATACCTCCATATATGTTTTGGATTGGGAGTCTACTTTAGCTTCCACACCCCTTTGTGGGGAAGAAATAGGTGGGGTATAGGGAGGAGGAGCAACAATAGGTGCTTCCTTCTCAACCTCTTCGACAACCTCCCTTTCGGTTGATGTCGGTGGATTTTTCTCAATATGTATGCTTTTCTCACCAAAACTCTCCTCAGACTCATTATCATTCTCACTCTCCCTAGGATTTTCTATTTTTTCTTCATTACTGGTTGTTACAACATCCACATGTCTCTCAGGGAAGGGTCCTAGAGGTGTTTGTGTAAGCAAGGAGGTTTGAGTCTCCAAAGCCTCGTTGTGAATCGCGAGGGAATCGACCATAATGCTTATCTGCTTAAGATTTTCATTAATTTGGAGATGTTTTCTAAAATCTTCATTTTGGAGAGTTTGTGTCTCCACAAAGCGCTCCATCATAGATTCTATCCTATAGTGAGTAAACGTCGCATCGAGTTCTTCTAGTAATAGTTCGAGGTTGGATGTATCGAAATCTTGCGGTTCCTCGTGATATTGAGAGTGGTAATTGTAGAGGGAATTTGGGTGAAAGTGAGTCGTATTGAAGTCCTCCAATAATATTTCGAGGTCAGATTTAAGCGGATCTTGTGGTTCCTAAAAATATTGGAGGTGGTAGTTATAAGGGAAATTTTGGCTATACATAGTAATTGAGATAAGAGTGCCTTAGTCTATACTATGCAACAACGGAATCATAATATTGACTGTTGGTCCTGAAGGAAAATTGCGATCTAAACGCAGCGGAAAACAAAAATTTCCTTTAGTGATCCTTACGAATGAGCATGGTCAGTGATAGAATCGTTACCTCTTTGTGGCGATTCAGATCTTTGATGCAGCGATCACAAGCGTTGATGAAGTGCAACGCCTCTACTCAGTCCACACGAACAGCTTCCGGTCACAGTGCTAGCTGCTTACGAACGGAATTATTTGAGTGAGAAAAGAGAATCAAAAACGGAATTGCATCAAGTGAAAGCTTCATCACAAGGGTTCCTTTTATAGACTCTCTTGTGGGCTGCGGGCTAAAACCCAATTCACATGATCCATAATAATATTATATATTATTATAATAACTATTATTATAATAAATATATTTATTTTATTATTATTTTATAACCATTATAAAATAACAATAATTATTATTATATTATCCGAATTTCTATTTTTCACTTAAGTGCACCGTACCTTACGGTGTTCCTTTTTTATTTCTCTATCTCTCATCAAACTGTCCATATGTGTGTGACCCTGTAGGATTTCGTAACGTTGGTAATTATATTAAATTATATATTTAACATAATAAACAGTAAGCGGTATCTAGCAACACATCACTGCTACCCAAGTCACGAAAATGTCATGTGATATGACAAAACCTTTTTCGTGATAATATGTGTTTGTACAATTACCCTTTTGCCCCTATGTCTATATTGAACACAAGGCATACACTGTGTCATCCTTGTCCAGTTCAATATTGGGCCCTTAGACATTTCTCCTGTTATGCAGGATTGGCAAATTCCATCTAGGACACTCATGTCCCTCAACATGCTTCGTGGAGTGCCCATCAACTGTCTTTATGATCATCCAGTTACGGATAATGTTTGATCAGCAATAAAGCACCCGACTCTACATCTAGGGTCCATAGTGGTTTCAGGTCGAAGGGTGGTAATACACGATTATCACCATGAGAATAACTTATGACACTTTGCATAACATACTATGTAGTATTCTCATAGCGGGTCAATCCGGTATAAATATTACTCCTAATATTTATACCTATGTCAAGACTTGATAACTCTTTATCCATGATCCATGAGATGTGATCATCAGTCTATCTTCATAATAGTCTCAATGCTTTTAATGTTATCCCACTTTGCAATAAAGCTTGACTACGGATATTTTAAGAATAATGTCTTTATGTATAATGGGATCTCATGATTAAGTCACACTTAACATTTCATTAAACAGACTAACTATTCTAGGGACTTTATTATTCTGAAAGACAAACATAATAAAGAAATGCCTTTTATTATTAAACGAATAATCCGATACAAGTACCAAAAAGTATTGGCCTCTAGGGCTTACACCAACAATCTCCCACTAGCACTAGAGCCAATTAGGCATACCCTTAATACCCATAGATCTAGTGTGACCATCATGCTTCTGTTGCGCAAGAGGCTTTGTTAATGGGTCAGCGATATTGTCAAGTGTAGGTACTCTGCATATCTTCACATCTCCCTGATCGATTATCTCTCGAATGAGGTGATAACGCCTAAGTATGTGTTTGGATCGTTGGTGAGATCTAGGCTTCTTAGCTTGTGCGATAGCACCATTGTTATCACAATATAAACCAATGGGATCCACAATGCTAGGGACTATGCCAAGTTCACTAATGAACTTCTTGATCCAAACAGCTTCCTTTGCTGCATTTGAGGCAGCAATATACTCGGCCTCAGTTGTAGAATCAGCAACTGTTTCTTGCTTTAAACTTTTCCAGCTCACAGCGCCACCATTGAGACAGAACACATAACCAGATTGTGATCTAAAATCATCCTTATCTGTCTGGAAGCTAGCATCAGTGTAACCAATTACATCAAGCTCTTCCTGACCTCCATATATCAAGAATGAATCCTTAGTCCTTCTCAAGTACTTAAGGATATTCTTGACAGCTACCCAGTGAGCATCACCGGGATCAGATTGGTACCTACTCGTTGCACTTAATGCATACGAGACATCTGGTCGAGTACATAACATGGCATACATGATAGATCCTATTGCAGATGCATATGGAATCTTATTCATGCGATCCCTTTCTTCCTTAGTTGAAGGGGATTGTGTTTTTGATAAACACATACCATGTTGCATAGGTATGAATCCTTTCTTGGAATCATGCATATTAAAGCGTCTCAACACTTTATCTATGTATGTACTCTGACTTAGGCCAAGAAGTTTTTGTGATCTATCTCTATAGATCCTAATTCCTAATATATAGGCTGCTTCACCTAGGTCTTTCATAGAAAAACAATTCCCTAACCAAGTCTTCACTTGTTGCAAGGTAGGGACATCGTTTCCAATGAGTAATATGTCATCTACATATAATACCAGAAACACGATCATGCTCCCACTAACCTTCTTGTAGACACAAGGTTCATCTTCATTTTTGATGAATCCATATTGTTTTACGGTTTCATCAAAACGAAGATTCCAGCTTCTGGAAGCTTGCTTCAATCCATAGATTGATCGCTGTAACTTGCATATCTTTTGGGCATCTTGTGGTATGTCAAATCCTTCAGGTTGTGTCATGTACACATCCTCAAGAAGATTCCCATTAAGGAAAGCAGTTTTGACATCCATCTGCCATATTTCATAATCATGATATGCAGCGATGGCAAGTAAAATCCGAACAGATTTAAGCATTGCAACTGGTGAAAAGGTTTCATCATAGTCAACCCCATGAATTTGTTTATAGCCTTTTGCAACCAGTCTTGCTTTATAGGTATGTACCTTACCATCCATGTCAGTCTTCTTCTTGAAGACCCACTTGCATCCTATAGGGTTAACTCCTATAGGAGGTTCTACCAAGGTCCAAACCTGGTTTGTGTACATGGAATCCATTTCAGATTTCATGGCTTCTAGCCACTTCTCAGACTCAGGACCAGTTATGGCCTCTTTGTAGGTTACAGGCTCATCTTGATCCATGAGTAATACATCACCCTGATCACTTATGAGATATCCATATCTCTCAGGTTGGTGACGTATCCTGCTTGACCTACGCTGGTCTTGTTCTTCTTGAGCAGGTTGCTCTTCCACAACTACTTGTGTTTCCCGCTCTAGTTCCTCCATAGGTGTTTCAATGTTTTGTGATTCTTGAATTTCTTCAAGCTCTATTTTCCTCCCACTGTTTCCTTTGGAAATAAAATCCCTTTCCAGAAAGACTCCAGTTCGAGCGACAAACACTTTGCCCTCAGAAGGATTGTAGAAGTAATATCCTCTTGTTTCTTTAGGATACCCCACAAATAAGCATTTGTCAGATTTGGGCTCAAGCTTGGTTGAAATTTGTCGTTTGACGTAAACTTCGCAACCCCAAATCTTCATGTAAGACATATGTGGTTTCTTACCACTCCATATCTCATATGGTGTCTTATCAACCTTTTTGGATGGAACACGGTTAAGTGTGTAAGCTGTTGTTAATAATGCATGTCCCCAAAAGGAGTTTGGAAGATCGACGTGACTCATCATGGATCGGACCATGTCTAACAAGGTTCGATTTCTTCTCTCAGATACACCATTCCATTGTGGTGTTCCAGGAGGAGTAAGTTGGGATAGAATCCCATACTCTTTTAGATGGTCATCAAATTCTAGGCTTAAATATTCACCGCCTCGATCTGATCGAAGAACTTTAATATTCTTACCTAGTTGGTTTTGTACTTCATTCTTGAATTCCTTGAACTTTTCAAAGGACTCAGATTTGTGTTTCATTAAATACACATATCCGTATCTACTGAAGTCATCAGTAAAAGTGATGAAGTACTGAAAACCTCCTCTGGCTGGTATGTTCAGTGGTCCACATACATCAGTATGTATGAGTGCCAAAAGATCATTAGCCCTTTCACCTTTTCCTGTGAATGGGGACTTTGTCACCTTTCCAATTAAACAAGATCTGCATGTCTCATATGATTCATAATCAAAAGAGTCCAAGAGTCCATCTTTATGGAGTTTGGAAATGCGTTTCTCATTTATGTGGCCTAATCGACAGTGCCAAAGGTAAGTTGGATTCCACTCATTAGGTTTCAACCTTTTAGTATTAATGTTATAAATTGGCATTTCAAGATCAAGGACATATAGTCCATTATTCATTTTTGCAGTAGCATAGAATATATCATTCAAATAAATGGAGCAACAATTGTTCCTTATTATGAATGAAAAACCAAACTTGTCCAAACAAGAAACGGAAATAATATTCCTGCTAATTGCAGGTACATAATAACAGTTCTCTAATTGAATTATTAAACCACTAGGTAAAGTTAAAACATAAGTTCCTACAGCTAAAGCAGCAACCTTTGCTCCATTGCCAACTCGTAGGTCAACTTCACCTTTTGCCAAATCTCTACTCCTTTTTAGCCCCTGCACATTAGTACAAATGTGAGAACCGCATCCAGTATCTAATACCCATGATGCAGAAGTAGATAAATTAATTTCAATAACAAAAATACCTGAATTTGAAGCCTCTACTCCATTATTCTTATCTTCCAGGTACTTTGGGCAATTTCTCTTCCAATGTCTGGTCTTACCGCAATGGAAGCAAGTGCCTGTCGCTACTCGAAAAATGCATCGCGCAACGACGGGGAGGCGAAAAAGATAGACAGAAGAGTCGCCACCGAACTTTATTTATCCCATGAGGGGAAAGGAAAATATCGAGAAAACCTTAAGAAAGAAATGGATAAGATGGTCTCGCAACCAAGAACGAGTTCGGAAGCCGGTTATGCGAGGGGAAGGTATTAGCACCCCTCGCATCCATCGTACTCGATGGGAACCTTTTGTTTGTCGACGTGTGATTATATTTGCTAAAATATTATGCTATATGAAGTGTGTTTCACTGGGTAAAATAAGGGTTAGAAACAAGAAAGAGAGGTAACGGGGAAGAAGAGAGAAAGAACAGACTCGGTAGGACTTCGCAGTCCTATGCCTACGTATTCTCAATAGATGTGAGAAAGTCAGAGTCGACGTAGTTCGGGGAACTACAGATATGAGGGGAATATGCTCGGCAAGGATTGTGGCCCTTGTGCCTACGTATCTTTACTTGAGAAAATAAAGAATCAGAGCAGCCGTAGTTCGGCCTACGGTGTGTTGATGTTTTTTATGGATGATGCTATCGTGCGCATTCTAGCAGTTAGGTGTTTCGTTGCTCGCTCGTTGGAGACTTAGGCGTTACCTGTTTGCGGTAGAACGGACGTAGCATATCCTTTTTGAAAGATTGATTAGTTTTCGCCACGCGGGGCTAGAAGTCTCATTTGATTGATTGGATTGTTTTTTAGGGGCAAGACAAGTCCTCAGATAGTAACCCCTACGGGTAGTACCCAATTCGTTATCTCAAAGTTTTTGTTATAAAAAAAGGTGTCGCGAACGAGGCGTCTTCGTATCGAAAGACGAGCGTCGAAACCACCCTCACTACAGTGGGCATCCCTATGCTCGGAGAAGAAGAGGTCTACACCCAATCCTCTCTCTTTAATTCAATGCAAAGAGAACTTCGTTCTCTTATTAAAGATGTTTTTTGGTTTTGAATGGTAAGTGCTTTGCGACAGAGAACCCTACGGTAAACGTCAGCACTCGGGATAGGAGAAGGCCTACGCCTAACCACTCCGCGACCATTCAAGTTTTGTTATGAAAAGAAGTTTGAAAGTGCACTCGGTACGAGACCGAGGTTTTTAGGTGACAAGGGTTGCGGAATGAAGTTGTGAAAGCGAGAGGTGATGGAAGAAGTCGTGTCTTCGTATTGAAAGACGAATATCAAGACCACCCTCACTACAGTGGGCATCCCAACATTCGGAGAGGGAGAGGTCTACACCTAATCCTCTCTTTTTAATTCAATACAAAGAGAAATTAGTTCATTATTGAAAGTGTGCTCTGTACGGGACCGAGGTTTTAAGAGGAAAAGGGGTGGAAGCGTCTTCGTATTGAAAGACGAGTGTCGAAACCACCCTCACTACAGTGGGCATCCCAACACTCGAAGAGGAATAGGTCTACACCCAATCCTCTCTCTTTAATTCAATACAAAGAATTATTTTAAGGAGATGAGATTTGAAAATGGACGGGAAGCGTCTTTGTATTGACAGACGAGCATCGAGACCACCCTCACTACAGTGGGCATCCCTATGCTCGAAGAAGAAGAGGTCTACACCCAATCCTCTCTTTAGCTCAACACAAAGAAATGATTTTGAAAATTGTTTGACAAAGTTTTTGAATCGAGTCGGGACAGGTAATGAAGAGAGAAAAGGGGTGGTCTCAGATCCAACATTACTTATCAATAATTTGACTGATAATGAATTACGGAGGTCTCGTCATCGACCAAAAAGACGAAAAATGCCCAATCACAAATGCGAAATGAGATTTATCTCTAAAATATAAAAAGTATAAAACTTTCTAAAAGAAATTGAAATGAAAATAATATAAACTCTAATATGAAAAATTTCTAGAGAAATAGTAAAAGAATTTACAAAATAATTATTTATATATATACATAAAGGAAAACCAAAACTTAGAACATATATACAAATGTAATTACTAAACAAACTAAATATAAAAATAATCTACTAACTATTTTATAAAACAAAGCATTTACAACAAAAATTAAATAAATTATAATGCATTCCTTTTTTTAAAAAAAAGAAAAGAAAAGGTGTAAACATGGGCCGTGAGACCCAGTTCATCAATACACCGAAGAAAATCAGCACAGTGCTGATCCAAAACCAAAAAAACTTTCTCGATTCCCTTTCTCCTCTGTGTTCTCACTCTCTCCTCTCATCTATCTCAAAGAACTCCTCTTTTCTTTCTATGGTTTCTGTTTAGGATCTATCGATGGATTAAAATGGGTTTATGAGGAGATTTGAGGTGAATCGCGGATGGATTTTGAAGGATTAGAAGGTTGAATGAGTTCGTGAAGGAGAAGAATATGGAGATGGAAAACCGCGAATGGGTTTCAATGGCTTGTTGTTGTTGGTTTGGGAACGATGGTTCTGCGGTGGAGATGGGTTTGGTGGTTCGTTTGTGAAAAGGGTAGTGTTTTGAAGATGAGCTGATGAGTCATGAAGATGAAATGGAGATGGATTTCCTGGGTTTTCTGTTTGATTTTCTGCATGTTCATATTGTAAGGAAGAAAGTGAGTTGGTTGAAGAACAGGGGTTGTGTTTCTGTTTGTTTTGAAGCTCAAAGATGATGAAGAAGCTTTTGATTCGAGGGGTTTGGTACGGATGGGGATAAGATGTTGTGAACTTTGATGAAGAGAGGGTTTCGTAGGTTGCTCTGTTGTGTGTGGGACTAAGGTTTTGAGGTTTTTTTTTTTATCCACAACAACCCACCGCCTCTCTCTTTAGGCTTGTCATCAGAAGACAAAGCGACAATAGCCTAAAAATATGGAGATAAAGAAAAAGACAAAGGAATACTTACAAAGCTGGAGCGAATCCGACAGGTTCTCACGATATTGATGAAGAGTTTGGATGATGCAAAACTCCTTGTTGCACCGATGCCACCAGATTATCAATACCGAAAGCAGATAAACTCCTTTTTCGATCTCTCTTTTTCAGTTCATTATGTGTTTTTTCGTGTTATGATGGTTAACTATGGTGGTTTGTTTTATGACAGTTGGATGGGAAGAAGGTGAAGATGAACTTGGTGAAGAGCTTGGGGGCTGTGCAGCAAGAGTTCTAGGTTTTTTTCTCTACCAGCCTCCTTTCTGAATGAAAAATCACAAAATATATATATCACATGAGATTAGGGTTTAGTTTATGTTTGTATCATCTCTGCTATCACTTTATGATGTCAAGATTATGTCTTTCCATTTTAGTAAATCTAGCTCTGCTGTCCTGTTTTCCTTGTCTCTGAAATTTTATTCATTTAAATTGAAAATATCTGATATTTTTACCCTGACTTTTCACTGCTTTGTTTGTGATATATTTTTTTTTACTGCTTTGATTTATGCTGATGGGGCAATTTGCTAACTTCAAATGCACTCTGACTTATCACAGTTTCATCTTCTTTTTTCATGTTTTGTGATAGGTAAGCCCAATAACCACCTCTTCTTAAGTTTGATCTGTTTCCCTCGGCGTTTTACATCTTGCAAAATAGAAGATAAATCTGTTCTACCAAACTTTATTATTCAACTGAACTGATCCAACTTAAGAACTTGAAGAAATCCCATGATATGATGCACAAGTCAGTCAGGTATATGAAGCTATTTCCAAAATAGAAGACTTTCAATGCCTTCCAAATATATTATTCTCAGGCATTCCACTTCTGCAGGACACAGCTGTTCAATAGCAGCATATATAACAGTGACTTAGTGAAGGGATCATAGAACAAGTTAATCCAAAGTTTCATGAAGATGTCATCATCCTTGAGGAAAAGATTCCTTTTGAGGAATGCATTGAGTTATATTATACTGAAAAGACTGTTGTGAAGACCCCTGAAACTGCCATTTCACTATTCGCTCTTTTCACCCCTCCAAATGAAGCCAGAGCTGCTGTTACAATCTCCAAGGACCAAATTGTTTCTTCTCTCACCCAAGTGGAGCAGACTATTGATCAGGTTCAGGTGGTAGGTTCTGGTTTTTTTTGGACACAACACAGCGTGTTGCTGGAGCTATTGGGAATGTTTTGAAACCTGGCTTCGATACGGCGTTGCCAATTGTGCAGCAGGCTGGCGAGGAGGTAACTTTCCCTTGAAGTTCACTTTGCTTAACTGACATATCAGGTGTTCTAGCAACAGATCGTGAATGTAGAGGAGTTTCTGGGGTAACGTGATGAGATTTTTGACTATGCTGCCTTTCCATGCAGGCACGCCAAACATTCTCCCAAATGTTCCTTCCACCGTCTGTCACCCCATAAGCTGATATCATATGTGCCTCCTCCGGTATCGTTCCTTGAATCAATGCTCCATAGACAAAGATCCGTGCACGCAATTGTACTTGTTGCAGATCTGTGAAAGGCTGATGAAACAAGACAGGTGAAGAAGCAGAAGTGTTCAAATCTGGAAGGCTAGATGATGTTGAAGTATTTACAAGAGAAAATGTCTTTGCACTATTGGAATCTGCGTGCCCATACTGTTGAACCTCAGTTGAATGCATCAGTTTGAAACCAGGAGATGGGCTATGGGAAACTTTGGATGATATATCACCTTTTTCAGACTGTATAGCAGGGCTTGCATTTTTCACACGACCTCCTCTTCTAGCAGATTCCTTTCCAGCTGCCTTATTAGATGATTGTCTAGCTTTGCGCTTAGGCGTAGCTTTAGAAGCACTAAAAGCCACTTCTCCATCCGATATCTGTGGACTTCCATGGGAAACATTTGCTACAGTTTTGGTTTTTGAAGATCCTGGCCCAGAAGTTGAAGGAGATTCTGCCAAAGCTATTGATGGATTGTTGGTTGTGATGACAAGGGCTGATTGTCTCTTGCTAACATCTGTATCCAAATCTGCTGTGTTTATTTTGAATAAATCAACCACAACATTTATCTCAGGAGATGGGCTTCTCTCATCTTTAGATACAGTATCCCTCTTTAGAACTTGGGCAGTCGACAATGTATTATGTATGCCACTATTTTTTAAAACAGATTCCGCGAGATTCTGATTAGCCGAAGCCTTACCTTGATTTTCCTCCTTATCGGTTTGAGAAGGGCTTCTGAATGTACTAGCAGAAGCCTTACCTTGATTTTCCTCCTTTTCGGTTTGAGAAGGGCTTCTGAATGTATTAGAGGGACTGCAAATACCACTGGCAGGAAAGCTTCCAGTCTCAGGTAACTCAACACGAGAGTCGGGCAAAGGAGAAGATATGGAATCTTTGTTCCCACGTAAAATGTCACCTAACTCTTTCGGAGATGACTTGTCGTAAGTCTCCTGTAAAATCTCCTTGTTGTTATTAATAATAGAAATGGTGACCCCAGCACTCTGTGTCTCTAAAGATTCACATAGTACTGGAGGCACGCTAATTTCTTTTGTGCATTCCTGGGTAACCTTCTCATCTATTGTTCTTTGCGGTTCACCAAGTATTGCAGCACCATGAGTTCCAACATCAAGCATACTGTGACTGATCAGATGTCCAGAAGTACCAGAAGGATGAAGTTTTTCTATTTCCTTGACAGGAGGATAAGGAGCAGTTTCCTGTTCAGAAGACCCAACAAGAGCTGATATTCCAGTTTCCTCTGTTATTTTCATTGCATTTTCTTCTTTTACCTCGGCAGAAGATGATTCAACAGTAGTTACCCTTTGAGGATCGTTGTCGCCAGTGGGTCCATGAATTGAAACAGATTCACTAGGAGGTGGATTATTCATTATCTCACAGGATGTCAAACTAATATTTTCTGAAATAACTTGTGAAGCTGAAATATTGACAGGTTTGGCGTCGATTGATACAGTGGAAGTTGTCAACTCAGATTCCAAGCTACTTAAACTAAGAGGTGATGAAACAACTCCTTTATCACAAAGATGGGATTTGGCAACATCAGAATGCATTTGGCTAGAATCAGAACGAACATTTGTATTCCCTTCATCATTGACAGAAACATCTTGGCCAAATTTGTCTAGGTCACTTTGCTTATCAGATTCATTGTTTACACGTATTTGAGTTGACAAACTCACAATGGAAGAGTTTGTTGAAGAAGTCACCAAACTGAAACCGGAAAAATCTCCTACCCTGCTTTCATTATTTCCTTAAAACTGAATTCCAGCAATTTGAACTCTTTATTAAAATTAGACCAAGAATATATTGGAATTCTGAATCGATTCTTTGAGACATAATACCGAATCATGATTCCATCTCGAAGTGGTGTTGAATCAAATAACAAGTTAGAATTCTCCTCTGACGCCTACTCAAGATTTGAAAATGACTTGACATATTGCCTAAACGTCCAGACTTTTGATAATCCCCAACCATAAAGCATTGATAATGGGATGAAGTTTGATAGTTTAGTCCATCCTCCTCTTGAACTAGCATAAAACCCTGAATGGAAGGTAAACTGGACCCTGAACTGTGTATGTCATAACCTTGATCGTGAAAATCAACTCATCTGACCATTGAACCCCAGTAATATGCAGGACAAATTTAGGGTGTGACAGATGCCCCTATCTTATTTGCTTAGACCGAGTAAGATGAATTAGTACAGAATTCACTCTTTCAAGGTAGAAGACAATTAGATATAAAGAAGACCCTGAATTTGTCTAAAAAGAAAAGGAATGCCCGAGAATTGAAATGTTGGATAAAGTATACCTCTGAGTAAATTGAAAATAACTGGCAAAAGGTCACCATCACCGAATGGATGATGGGACGAAGCACACACGGCTACTATCACCAAAAGGATGATAGAGCAAACACACTTGCACAATCTGACATTAATGACTATGACAGACTCCTCACCAAAAGGATGATGGCGCAAAACAAAATCAACCCTAACGCCAAAAGGATGTAGGGATCCATTATCAAAAGGACAATGGAAAACGCACGCTAGTCATGACACCAAAAGGATGCCAGACCCATCACCAAAAGGATGATGGAGCGGAAGACAATCAACCCTAACACCAAAAAGGATGATAGGGGGATAAGCTTCTCTGAAGAGATTGCCACTTATCACTGAAGATGGATAAGCTTCTCTGAAGAGATTGCCACTTATCACTGAAGATGGATAAGCTTCTCCCAAGAGATTGCCACTTATCACTGAAGATGGATAAGCTTCTCTGAAGAGATTGCCACTTATCACTGAAGATGGATAAGCTTCTCCCAAGAGATTGCCACTTATCACTGAAGATGGATAAGCTTCTCCCAAGAGATTGCCACTTATCACTGAAGATGGATAAGCTTCTCTGAAGAGATTGCCACTTATCACTGAAGATGGATAAGCTTCTCTGAAGAGATTGCCACTTATCACTGAAGATGGATAAGCTTCTCCCAAGAGATTGCCACTTATCACTGAAGATGGATAAGCTTCTCTGAAGAGATTGCCACTTATCACTGAAGATGGATAAGCTTCTCTGAAGAGATTGCCACTTATCACTGAAGATGGATAAGCTTCTCTGAAGAGATTGCCACTTATCACTGAAGATGGATAAGCTTCTCTGAAGAGATTGCCACTTATCACTGAAGATGGATAAGCTTCTCTGAAGAGATTGCCACTTATCACTGAAGATGGATAAGCTTCTCTGAAGAGATTGCCACTTATCGCTGAAGATGGATAAGCTTCTCTGAAGAGATTGCCACTTATCGCTGAAGATGGATAAGCTTCTCTGAAGAGATTGCCACTTATCGTTGAAGATGGATAAGCTTCTCTGAAGAGATTGCCACTTATCGCTGAAGATGGATAAGCTTCTCTGAAGAGATTGCCACTTATCGCTGAAGATGGATAAGCTTCCCTGAAGAGATTACCACTTATCGCTGAAGATGGATAAGCTTCCCTGAAGAGATTGCCACTTATCGCCGAAGTCTGCTGGAGACAATTCACTGGGGATCACCCATGGATTTACTGGAGATGCCCCTGTCTGGGCTGAATGTTGATTTTGAAGGTCTGATTAACCACGAGGTTGCAATACATCATGCAATACGACCATGGTCTTGAAAAGATGCCCCTGACTAGGCTGATTAGGATCTTGAAAATCTTCGAAATTGATCCTGGATCTGATCTCGTATATGTAAATGCTTGATGATAATGATGTTCCATAACGAATGGAGATGCAAATGCAAATGCTAACACGCGGTGATGCAAGAGCTGAGGAAAGTATGATGTAATCATAGGTATGTATATGATGCAAGATGCTTATGAAGCCAGATGCTTATGATGTCGAATGCGATGCGTATGATGCGTATGATTGCGGACGGGCAATGGAAATACAGGTGCCGACATGGCGGACTTTGGTGGTGGGAAAGTGAAAGATAAGCCTGACTTCCCGACATCATCTATTTATGATGTATAAAGAACTTGGATGCGTTGAGATTTTCAGCTCATGGCCTGCTCTGCCGGGTTTGACGACCTTGTCAGTCAAGTTGTTACAAGATTTAGAATGATGTTCCTGCGTACTCCTTAGAGTCATGGTCACCCTTTAGTTATCTCAAGAGGGTAAGTTATCCCTTAGTCTAATTTACCATAATGTCATTATATGCAAAACCTATCATCAAATAAATGAAACTTGCAACCAAACGGTAAATAAAACAGAAAAAGCTTTGATGAAAGTAATTTTATTGATGAAAACCCATAAATGGGAAAATTACAAAGGAGGCAATTCCTAAAAGAGGTAACTGCTTTCGAAAGAAAATAAAAAAAACTAAGACAATATTGGAAATGGTCCCTGCCAAGTTTCAAATCTGCTATGGTCCATATGTCTCTGAAGACCCTTCACGCCTTGCTTTTGAGCCCAGAATCGAATTGATCTTCCTCAGTTGAGAGCTTGATGGTTACGAGGAATAATTCACACGTCTTTTCAAGATGCAGTTCTGCCTTTTTGAATCCCTAACTTTTGCCTAGGCCGCCTTTTCAGGTTTTCAGCCTATCAGGATACTCCTTTTTTTTTCTAGTCCCTAATTTTGCCTGAACCATTTTTATGGTCCACCAGGACGCCCATTTTTGCGTGGATTTTCTTTTTGGGTCCACCGGGTCTATCTTTTAGGCATAATATTTTTTAACTGCATCTGCATTCACAGGGGATGAGAGATCGTCACCATCCATGGTTGACAGGATCAAGGCCCCTCCGGAGAAAACCTTCTTTACTACATACGGACCCTCATAGTTTGGTGCCCATTTTCCCCTTGGATCGACGTGAGTTGGCTGAATTTTCCTTAGCACCAAATCTCCTACTTGGATGTGTCGTGGGCGAACCTTCTTATCAAAGGCCCTTTTCAATCGTTTTTGGTATAATTGTCCATGACAGATGGCCGTCATGCGTTTCTCGTCGATGAGATTGAGTTGGTCGAGTCTGGCTTGTATCCATTCGGCCTCATCTAGCTTGACGTCTGCTAAAATCCTTAAGGAGGGAATCTCTACTTCAATGGGCAATACTGCTTCCATGCCATATACGAGAGAAAACGGGGTTGCCCCTGTGGAAGTGCGCACTGAGGTGCGGTAGCCATGCAACGCGAACGGCAACATCTCGTGCCAGTCTTTGTAAGTCTTCACCATCTTCTGGACGATTTTCTTAATGTTCTTATTTGCCGCCTCAACAGCTCCGTTCATTTTAGGGCGATAAGGTGTTGAATTGTGGTGTTCAATTTTGAAGTTTTCACACAACTCTTTCATCATCTTATTGTTGAGGTTTGAACCATTGTCTGTAATGATCTTGTTCGGGATTCCATATCGGCAAATAATCTCTTTTTTGATGAAGCGAGTCACCACTTGCTTAGTGACGTTGGCATAGGATGCCGCTTCTACCCATTTGGTAAAGTAATCGATGGCCACTAAGATAAAACGGTGCCCATTTGAAGCGGTTGGCTCGATGCGTCCGATTACATCTATTCCCCACATAGCGAAGGGCCAAGGCGAAGTCAAAACATTCAGAGGGAGTGGTGAAGTATGGACCTTGTCTGCGTAAATTTGGCACTTGTGGCATGACTGGACATGGAGACAACAATCCGTTTCCATCGTCATCCAATAGTATCCTGCCCTCAAAATCTTTTTAACCATAGTATGACCACTAGCATGTGTCCCAAAAGATCCTTCATGCATTTCATTTATGATACGCTTTGCCTCGTGCTTATCCACGCATCTGAGTAGAACCGAATCGTAATTCCGCTTGTATAGCACGTCACCACTGAGGAAGAACTTTGAGGAGAGCTTTCTGAGATACTTCTTGTCAGTGATAGTTACGCCTTCTGGATATTCTTGTGTCTCTAGATATCGCTTGATATCATAGAACCAAGGGTGACTATCAGTTTTAGCTTCTTCTCCCTCGGCCGCTAGGCAATAAGCGGGTTCGTCCAAATATTCTAAACGGATGGATGGCGCCTCATTCTCCCACTTGACTTGAAACATAGATGCTAGTGTTGCTAGAGCGTCAGCCAACTGATTTTCTCCTCTGGGAATGTGATGAAAAGTGATCTCATCAAAGTACGGGATTAACTTCAAGACATGATCTCTGTAAGGAATTAACTTGAGGTCCAGTGTTTCATACTCCCCTTTAATCTGGCATATGACCAGCGCGGAATCTCCATAGACTTCTAGAATCTTGATTCTATTATCAATGGCAGCTTCAATTCCGAAAATACAAGCTTCATATTCGGCCATGTTGTTAGTACACTTAAAGCATAATCTGGCGGTGAATGGCAGGTGAAAGCCAGTTGGAGAAGTGATGATTGCCCCAATTCCACAACCTTTGGCATTTGCGGCACCATCGAACACGAGCGTCCATCGCGATCCTGGTTCGGGTCCCTCATTTGGGTCTGGCGTGGCATAATCTCGGGCAAACATGACGTCTTCGTCGGGGAAATCGAAACGCATAGACTGGTAATTGTCCATAGGTTGGTGGGCAAGGTATTCAGAGAGCACACTCCCCTTGATAGCTTTTTGCGTAATATACTGGATGTCGTACTCTGTTAACACCATTTGCCAACGAGCTACCCGCCCGGTGAGAGCGGGCTTCTCGAATATGTATTTGACAGGATCCATCTTGGAGATCAACAAAGTCGTATGGGTGAGCATATATTGTCTCAAGCGTTTTGCCGCCCAAGCCAATGCGCAACATGTCTTCTCGAGCATCGAATATCTCGTTTCACAATCATTAAACTTTTTGCTGAGGTAATAGATTGCATGCTCTTTCCTGCCGGTTTCATCATGTTGTCCCAATACGCATCCCATGGATCCCTCTAACACAGTCAGGTACATGATCAGGGGTCGTCCGGGCACCGGAGGCATCAAGATCGGCGGTTCTTGTAGGTATTCCTTTATCTTCTCAAAGGCTTTCTGACAGTTATCGTTCCATACCACGGCTTGATCCTTCCGAAGTAATTTGAAGATGGGCTCACAAGTGGCCGTTATATGGGATATGAACCTGGCGATATAGTTCAACCTCCCAAGGAATCCTCGGACCTCTTTTTCAGTTTTGGGAGCCGGCATCTCCTGGATAGCTTTGACCTTATCTGGATCGACTTCAATCCCTTTCTGGCTCACAATAAAACCTAGCAATTTACCAGATCTTACACCAAAAGTGCATTTGTTGGGATTTAGTCTCAGCTGGAATTTCCTTAACCGGGCGAATAGCTTTCCCAAGTGGATAAGGTGCTCTTCCTCAGTCTGGGATTTCGCAATCATATCGTCTACATAACTCTCAATCTCTTTATGTATCATGTCATGGAAAAGAGTGACCATTGCTCGCTGATATGTTGCGCCTGCGTTCTTAAGTCCAAATGGCATAACCTTGTAACAGAAAGTTCCCCATGGAGTGATGAAAGTCGTCTTTTCCATATCTTCAGGCGCCATCTTAATCTGGTTATATCCAGAAAAGCCATCCATAAATGAGAATACAGAAAATTGGGCCGTGTTGTCTACTAGCACATCAATGTGTGGCAAAGGGAAGTCATCTTTCGGACTTGCTCTATTAAGGTCTCTATAATCTACACACATTCGCACCTTCCCATCCTTTTTAGGTATTGGGACAATATTCGCTATCCATTGCGGATAGTTGGATACTGCCAGAAAACCAGCGTCCAATTGCTTTTGTACCTCTTCTTTGATCTTGAAAGACATCTCTGGCTTTGTTCTCCTCAACTTTTGCTTCACCGGCGGGCAGCCTTCCTTGAGAGGTAGTTTGTGCATCACAATCTCTTCATCTAGACCGGGCATATCTTTGTAAGACCAAGCAAAAACGTCAACATACTCTCGAAGCAATATTATCAGTTTTGACTTAATCTCTGACTCCAAAGCTGCGCCTATCTTGATTTCTTTGGCATCTTCTTCAGTTCCCATGTTGATGACTTCGACCTCTTCTTGGTAGGGCTGGATGACCTTTGACTCCTGCTTCAATAGTCTAGCTAGCTCTTCTGGGAGATCACAATCTTCCTCGCAGTCTTCGTCGGCTTGGTAGATCGGGTTATCAAAGTCATATTGGACCATAGCGGGGTCGTTATTGGCAGGAGCAAGGGAAGATCTGCACGATGAATGACTTCATGCTTTATTATTATTTTTTATTTTTAGAAAGGTTGACAGAAAAAAGGAAAATAAAACAAAACATTGTCTTTCAAAGATAATTTTATGTGCAAAAAGTAAAAATGAAAGAAAGAGAGCGTAATTGGATGCGAAAGTTTATTTATTGATGATAAGTTGTGCTTTAAAAAGCAAAAGGCCCTACAACATGATCCATATGCCTTGGGCAGAGCATATGATTTTTTTTTTTTAGGTAAAATAAAAGGGAATTACTCGTCTATTAGAGTAACTTCGGGGATTTCGACGACTCTCCAATTGTTCAAGACTTGATTAGGCGCCCTAGGATACACCATACACAGCTCTTCATGATCTTCGGCTTCAGTTTCCAAAAACATGACTTGACCATCGACAAGGTGGCCTCCACTAGTAAAAACCAACGGAGTTGCAAGCTCTTTGCCCTTATCAGTTGCATTCTTCTGCTTGTAGCCTAGACCAGCTCCATTTTTGTTGACGGGCAATTCCAACACCCTGCCCCATCCTCGCGGATGTCCTTCCTCTATCACCGTCCTCGCGTCCTTCCAAGTCACTATTGAAGATGCTGGCTTTTCGTAAATCATTTCAACATTGATCACTTCAAAAGCTTGAAACGGTGTCTCATGCACCTCATTTCCTACTTCCACATAGCGGAAAGAAGCAAGATGGCTCACAAGAACATCTTCCTCACCCTCAATGATGACCATCTGATTGTTAATCATAAACTTGATCTTTTGATGCAAGGTTGAAGTTACAGCGCCTGCGGAATGAATCCACGGACGACCAAGAAGGCAACTGTAAGCGGGGTATATATCCATTACGTAAAATGTAATGATGAAAGTATGAGGTCCAATCTTGATCGGGAGGTCAACCTCGCCTACCACAGTTCTCTTAGCTCCATCAAATGCTTTTACAATAGTTTGACTCGGCTTCATCACCAGTCCTTCAATTGACAGCTTGCACAACGAGCTTTTGGGTAATACATTCAGCGATGATCCAGTGTCAACGAGCACCCTAGAGAATACAACATCCACACATTCGATGGTAATGTGCAAGGCCTTGTTATGATTTTTACCTTCGGGAGGTAATTCACTATCATTAAAGCTCAAAATATGACCTGATGCAATATTTCCCACCACTTCTTCAAACTGTACTACTGATATTTCCTCTGGCACATGGGCTGCCTTCAAGAATTTCAGCAGTGCTTCTTGATGGGCCTTTGAACACATTAACAATGACAGCATGGATATCTTTGAGGGCGTCTGATTGAGCTGATCAATCACTTTGTAATCGCTTTTCTGAATGATTCTTAGAAACTCCTCCGCTTCATCATTTGGGATGCCCTTCTGTTTAGATGACTGCCCCTGTTCATTGGTGCTCGGTACGGCAGTACCTTTCCTTGTATTGTCACTGCTGTTGACAGGAGGTGCAGTCGGAGCGAAGATTCGACCACTTCTAGTGACGCCTCCGGTTCCCACGATGTTCCCTACAGTCTTCTTTTCTTCCAATACATCTTCCTCTGCCACCTTCTGTCCGTTGAGAAAAACAGTTTCATCGTATAACCAAGGTACAGCTTTGGTGCTTTCGTACGGAAAAGGAGATGGGGTCGAAATGACAAGCTGGTTCATTGATGGTGGAGACATAGGTATCTGAACTGGATCATACGGGATTTGCAGTGGGATCGAAGTATGTCCATACACGTTGTCCCATTCTTCCTCATCGCACGGTATGGTCAATGGTGTGCGGTTCGAATTGTTAACTGGGATCCAAAGCTCATATCCATCATCATATGGTATCTCCAATGTTTCGAACGGAATTTCAAGAGTAGCAACTTCCTCAATCTTTGATAGTTGTTCTGCTACTAATACACCCTGCTCAATCAGGCCTTGTATGCCCTTCTTCAGCTCAGCGCATCCTTGAGATCCGTCCATGCAAACATGGCAATCAATTGGACATCCTGGGTAAATGTTTTTCAACAAGAGTTGCTCCTTAATAGTGGAAAGTGGGGTCCTCAATTTCTCAATATCCGAAATTAATCGGATCCCCTTAGAGCCTTCAATCATGTTTGTTGAATGGTGAGGTGGCATTGGGTTAGATTTGATGTTCGGAGTATTTCGGGTAAAGTTTATCGCTTTAGAGTCGATAAGATTTTGCACAATGTATTTTAAAGCTTTACAATTCTCGATGCTATGGCCCGGGGCGCCAGAGTGGAATTCGCATCTCGCATTTACATCGTAGCCGTAGGGGAGAACAGCTGGAGGATCTTTCATTTCCCTAAGTTGAACGAGGCCTGCTTTTAACAAGAACGGAAGCAATTTGGCGTAAGTGGACGGAATTGGATCAAGCCTCCTTTCTGGCTTTCTCTGCCCTTGATACTGATTTTGTCTTGGTTGATAGGGTTGTTGTTGTCGATTTTGCTGAAGCGCAGGCTGATTTGCCGGAATAGAAAGTGGTTGCTGTGGAGCGATGGCAGCAATGTGGTGATAACCTTGGTGAGTTCTCCTTCCATTGGTGAACACTGCACTAGCTTCGCCTTCCCTTTTCTTAACGAAACCCTGATAAGGCTTCTTGACCCCGCTTGCAGATCCGCCTGCATTCTGAATTTTTCCCGCCTTCATGAAACTCTCTAATCTCTCTCCAGCCATAACAAGTTCAGAAAACACTGTGGAAGTTGAGGATGCTAACCGCTCAAAGATCGGTCCTTGTAGCGTGCCCATGAATAGGTCTGTCAGTTCTTTCTCCATCAGTGGAGGTTGTACCCTTGCAGCTACTCCCCTCCATCTCTGCGCGAAGTCCTTAAAACACTCATTCGGCTTCTGAGTCAGATTCTGAAGCTGCATACGATTCGGAGCCATGTCAGTATTATACTGATAATGCTTCACGAAAGCGTCTGCCAACTCTTTCCAGCTTCTTACGTTGGATCGTTCAAGGTGCATATACCACTCTAGGGATGCCTCTGTTAAGCTATCTTGAAAGAAATGGATTAGTAGCTTCTCGTCATCAGAATAGGCGGCCATCTTCCTACAGTAAGACCTTATGTGGGTCTTAGGACAACTGTTACCCTTGTACTTCTCAAAGGTTGGAATTACAAACTTTGGAGGTATCTTAACTCCGAGTACAAGACATATTTCAGCGGCATCCAGTCCCAAAACATCGGGGCCTTGCAATGTCTTCACCATCTCCTGTAAAGCATTAAACTTCTTCTCTAATTCGGCGGTCTGTGATCCATACGCTTCACCTGAATTCTCATAGAAACCTTCATGATCGTCGTACTGGACTTGTGTTGGGATCGTAGTACCATGAGGATGGGTCGTACCGACTGGCGGAGGGACGGTGTTGATAGGTACGGCGCCGGCAGAGGTAGGAATTGCCCCAACAGGGGTTGGGGTGGCATCAACAGGAATTGGAATCGCACCACTTGTATTGGGAACTGCACCAGCCAAAGTCTGATTAGCGCTCCTCTCCGCTGCTTGTCTCATCTCCTCTTGACTTCTGGCCATATTCTGAATCACCTCCATGAGTTGATTCATTTGCGTTTTCATGCCTAGCATCTCGCTTCTCATCGTAGCCTGGTCCTGCTCTATCTGATCCATGATTCTCTTCTGGCTATTCCTTGTGTTATACCGATGCCGTGAAGTCAGCTTGCTTTACTCTTTCTGAAAGGGGTAAGCGGTGTGTAAGATCGGGTTGTAGGAAATGCAAAAAGAAAAATGCGCAAACGTATGCAAAATGCTCGAGAGGCTTTCGAGGCTTATGATTATCATTGGTATCATAGAATCATGACTGCATAATAAAGAAGTGCACAATTTGGACCAAAAAGCAATCTTTCATTAATTTTTTTTAGAAAAAATTCATACAGACAAAAGCTGAATAAGCCGAACTACAAGTTGTGCTACAAAAGATAACTGAATAACTAAAATTCTCTCCTTTGGAGACGTTCTTCAAGCTTCTTCGTCTCAAACATGAACCTCCTAACCATTTGGTCGCAGAGCTGGATAAAGTGGTGAACAGAAGGGGGGATATCATTTCCTTCCAGGTCTTGAATGGCGCTTTCCAACCTCCATGGGATATCACGGATCATGAGGTTGCAATGCTCCACCAAATTGTTGTACCTAGCACGACACATATCTAGAGTCGACTGGTAATAACAAATGGAATCCACATGGGTGTCCAACAACTCATTGAGCTGGGCCTCCTTCTCGAGCCACTGCGCACTATCTCTTTGCAAAGCCTCGAAACGATTCCTCCACAGAAGGGCTGTTTCTTGGGCAGTTTCCAATTCTTGACATTTGTTATTCCACAGGTCAGACGTGACATATGAGTCTCTCAATGCCTCTTCTTTGAGTCTTCGTTCATTTTCCACTAGGGTCAAGGCATTTCTCAGTCGTTCTTCCAGATCCCCAATATCGGCCTCAAGATTCTCTCGTACTTCCTTCTTTTCGGCAGAGGCTATCTCAAAGAGGTGCCACGCCCTATCACAAGAAGCTTTGGTGTCCTTTAAGCGTTGTCGGAGAGTTGTTAATGATGCATCAGCCCCTTCGTAACCCTGTTGGTACCTGACTCTCAGATCCGTTTCTAATTTTAGCTTCTTGCTACTTTCAGCTGCTTGATCCTGCTCAAACTCCACCTTTCTCTTGTACTGACCACTCTCCACCTTCGCTTGGTGGACTTCATTCTGAAGGTCCTGGTTCTCCTTAGTCAATCTCTCCACTATTAGCTTCAATTTTTCATATTCTTCTATGGACACGTGAGTGGGAGCAGGAGGTGTTTCTTGCATAGAGGGCTCTAAGGGAAATGGTAACGACCTTTCAGCTACTCTAGCTAGTAACCACCGGTTGTATGGCTCCTTTGCCACGCAATTCTTCGCTTTTAACTCCTTCATCCCCTTTGTATGAATCTTACCCCAAGCCTTAGCAATCCTCCTGACAAACGCAGGGTCCTCTGATGTGGCTAGCAAAAAGAAACTCTGAACCTTCTCTGCTTCGGGCTCGCCCTCCATAGCATAGCCCAACTGACGTAATGCCATGACTGGGTTATAGTTAATACAACCGGCCCTACCGATCAAAGGTACATTACCGAATTCTCCACAACTGAAAATGATTTCCACATCATAGTACTCAGGAGAGTACCAAGCAATATCACTAGCTTCCAGAGACATGATGCGTTGAGACCATTTTAATTTCTTCTTGTTTTCCATGAACGGCCCTTTCTTGGGTAAATGAGAAACATACCACTTGTATAGCAGGTGAGAGCAGCATTGGATCATTCCCGCCTTCTTTTCACTCCTCCAATGAATGGAGTGATAAACATCGGCAAGGAGTGTAGGGATAGGATTCTTCTGCATGAAGAGAACGATGGCAGTGATGTCTATGAAATTGTCCACATTTGGAAAGAGGACAATCCCATAAATCATTAGAGCAACGCTTATTCCGAACTTTTCCCAATCTTCATCCACCTTGTATTGAGCAGCCTTTTCTAGCAGAAATTTCAATGGAAAACCCTGAACGCCCCCTTTACTGGTTAGACCCTCTTTGACTTCCTCTTTGGTCATACGTAGGGCAAGAGCAATGGCAGGAGGTTTTGGTTCTTCTTCCAAGCCTGTGTATATAGGTTGATCCTTAATCTTGATGTTCAAAATGTGAGAATATTCCTCAAGAGTAGGGGCCAACTGATAGTTTTGAAAAGTGAAACATCTGAGAGGTGCATCATAGAACTGAGCCATAGCGAACAAAGCCCAAGTGTCGACCCTAGAATGGAGGAGATCAAGCAGTTTCCCATACTTTCCCTGAAAGTTGATCTTGATAGCCTTTGGTACGTCAATCAGAATGTCTTGAATTAGTTCCAGCTTTGGTTCTCTAAACTTGATGGAATTTGTGCTTCGCTTTCTTTGGTCAGTCATTGTATTCACCAATACCTGAGATAATCACAGTCTCTTAAGTCCCTTGATATGCGAGAAATGATATGCAATGCAATGTTTTATGAATGCACATGATAAAGAGCACAACTCAAGATCAAGATCACTGGTCCTGCAAAACAACACAAAACATTTCTCCCATCGGGTGGGTTGTCTAATGGTTTATAAGAGGGTATTCCAAAGGCTTTTAAACAAAGTCCCGTGCACTAACCCTCGAAAGTTTTCCATCATAACGACTACTCGTAAGACGGTAATCCCTTCAAAGGATGAACACAGAGTCATGTCCTAGCAACCTTTGGAATAAGGTTCTACAAAGGTCCTCAGAGTCGCGGACTCCCACGTCGGAAATAAAGACGTCATTACGACTACACGTAAGACATAATCATTCCAACGGGGTCTCATCTGAGCGATGGAATTCGATCCAACTCAACGAGTCCTAAGTCTCGCAAATCAGAAAGAACCCACCTCCTATCTTAGTGTGTACTTGAAAGCTCGGGTAGAAAGCTTTATCTCACAAACCATCCAAATAAACCCAACAGTTAGTGAACATAACATAATAAGAAATAAAAGAAAATAGAACACAAACACGACAAACAAATTAGGTCTGGCTCGCTAGGAGTCCCCAGTGAAGTCGCCAGCTGTCGCTACTCGAAAAATGCATCGCGCAACGACGGGGAGGCGAAAAAGATAGACAGAAGAGTCGCCACCGAACTTTATTTATCCCATGAGGGGAAAGGAAAATATCGAGAAAACCTTAAGAAAGAAATGGATAAGATGGTCTCGCAACCAAGAACGAGTTCGGAAGCCGGTTATGCGAGGGGAAGGTATTAGCACCCCTCGCATCCATCGTACTCGATGGGAACCTTTTGTTTGTCGACGTGTGATTATATTTGCTAAAATATTATGCTATATGAAGTGTGTTTCACTGGGTAAAAGAAGGGTTAGAAACAAGAAAGAGAGGTAACGGGGAAGAAGAGAGAAAGAACAGACTCGGTAGGACTTCGCAGTCCTATGCCTACGTATTCTCAATAGATGTGAGAAAGTCAGAGTCGGCGTAGTTCGGGGAACTACAGATATGAGGGGAATATGCTCGGCAAGGATTGTGGCCCTTGTGCCTACGTATCTTTACTTGAGAAAATAAAGAATCAGAGCAGCCGTAGTTCGGCCTACGGTGTGTTGATGTTTTTTATGGATGATGCTATCGTGCGCATTCTAGCAGTTAGGTGTTTCGCTGCTCGCTCGTTGGAGACTTAGGCGTTACCTGTTTGCGGTAGAACGGACGTAGCATATCCTTTTTGAAAGATTGATTAGTTTTCGCCACGCGGGGCTAGAAGTCTCATTTGATTGATTGGATTGTTTTTTAGGGGCGAGACAAGTCCTCAGATAGTAACCCCTACGGGTAGTACCCAATTCGTTATCTCAAAGTTTTTGTTATAAAAAAAGGTGTCGCGAACGAGGCGTCTTCGTATCGAAAGACGAGCGTCGAAACCACCCTCACTACAGTGGGCATCCCTATGCTCGGAGAAGAAGAGGTCTACACCCAATCCTCTCTCTTTAATTCAATGCAAAGAGAACTTCGTTCTCTTATTAAAGATGTTTTTTGGTTTTGAATGGTAAGTGCTTTGCGACAGAGAACCCTACGGTAAACGTCAGCACTCGGGATAGGAGAAGGCCTACGCCTAACCACTCCGCGACCATTCAAGTTTTGTTATGAAAAGAAGTTTGAAAGTGCACTCGGTACGAGACCGAGGTTTTTAGGTGACAAGGGTTGCGGAATGAAGTTGTGAAAGCGAGAGGTGATGGAAGAAGTCGTGTCTTCGTATTGAAAGACGAATATCAAGACCACCCTCACTACAGTGGGCATCCCAACATTCGGAGAGGGAGAGGTCTACACCTAATCCTCTCTTTTTAATTCAATACAAAGAGAAATTATTTCATTATTGAAAGTGTGCTCTGTACGGGACCGAGGTTTTAAGAGGAAAAGGGGTGGAAGCGTCTTCGTATTGAAAGACGAGTGTCGAAACCACCCTCACTACAGTGGGCATCCCAACACTCGAAGAGGAATAGGTCTACACCCAATCCTCTCTCTTTAATTCAATACAAAGAATTATTTTAAGGAGATGAGATTTGAAAATGGACGGGAAGCGTCTTTGTATTGACAGACGAGCATCGAGACCACCCTCACTACAGTGGGCATCCCTATGCTCGAAGAAGAAGAGGTCTACACCCAATCCTCTCTTTAGCTCAACACAAAGAAATGATTTTGAAAATTGTTTGACAAAGTTTTTGAATCGAGTCGGGACAGGTAATGAAGAGAGAAAAGGGGTGGTCTCAGATCCAACATTACTTATCAATAATTTGACTGATAATGAATTACGGAGGTCTCGTCATCGACCAAAAAGACGAAAAATGCCCAATCACAAATGCGAAATGAGATTTATCTCTAAAATATAAAAAGTATAAAACTTTCTAAAAGAAATTGAAATGAAAATAATATAAACTCTAATATGAAAAATTTCTAGAGAAATAGTAAAAGAATTTACAAAATAATTATTTATATATATACATAAAGGAAAACCAAAACTTAGAACATATATACAAATGTAATTACTAAACAAACTAAATATAAAAATAATCTACTAACTATTTTATAAAACAAAGCATTTACAACAAAAATTAAATAAATTATAATGCATTCCTTTTTTAAAAAAAAAGAAAAGAAAAGGTGTAAACATGGGCCGTGAGACCCAGTTCATCAATACACCGAAGAAAATCAGCACAGTGCTGATCCAAAACCAAAAAAACTTTCTCGATTCCCTTTCTCCTCTGTGCTCTCACTCTCTCCTCTCATCTATCTCAAAGAACTCCTCTTTTCTTTCTATGGTTTCTGTTTAGGATCTATCGATGGATTAAAATGGGTTTATGAGGAGATTTGAGGTGAATCGCGGATGGATTTTGAAGGATTAGAAGGTTGAATGAGTTCGTGAAGGAGAAGAATATGGAGATGGAAAACCGCGAATGGGTTTCAATGGCTTGTTGTTGTTGGTTTGGGAACGATGGTTCTGCGGTGGAGATGGGTTTGGTGGTTCGTTTGTGAAAAGGGTAGTGTTTTGAAGATGAGCTGATGAGTCATGAAGATGAAATGGAGATGGATTTCCTGGGTTTTCTGTTTGATTTTCTGCATGTTCATATTGTAAGGAAGAAAGTGAGTTGGTTGAAGAACAGGGGTTGTGTTTCTGTTTGTTTTGAAGCTCAAAGATGATGAAGAAGCTTTTGATTCGAGGGGTTTGGTACGGATGGGGATAAGATGTTGTGAACTTTGATGAAGAGAGGGTTTCGTAGGTTGCTCTGTTGTGTGTGGGACTAAGGTTTTGAGGTTTTTTTTTTTATCCACAACAACCCACCGCCTCTCTCTTTAGGCTTGTCATCAGAAGACAAAGCGACAATAGCCTAAAAATATGGAGATAAAGAAAAAGACAAAGGAATACTTACAAAGCTGGAGCGAATCCGACAGGTTCTCACGATATTGATGAAGAGTTTGGATGATGCAAAACTCCTTGTTGCACCGATGCCACCAGATTATCAATACCGAAAGCAGATAAACTCCTTTTTCGATCTCTCTTTTTCAGTTCATTATGTGTTTTTTCGTGTTATGATGGTTAACTATGGTGGTTTGTTTTATGACAGTTGGATGGGAAGAAGGTGAAGATGAACTTGGTGAAGAGCTTGGGGGCTGTGCAGCAAGAGTTCTAGGTTTTTTTCTCTACCAGCCTCCTTTCTGAATGAAAAATCACAAAATATATATATCACATGAGATTAGGGTTTAGTTTATGTTTGTATCATCTCTGCTATCACTTTATGATGTCAAGATTATGTCTTTCCATTTTAGTAAATCTAGCTCTGCTGTCCTGTTTTCCTTGTCTCTGAAATTTTATTCATTTAAATTGAAAATATCTGATATTTTTACCCTGACTTTTCACTGCTTTGTTTGTGATATATTTTTTTTTACTGCTTTGATTTATGCTGATGGGGCAATTTGCTAACTTCAAATGCACTCTGACTTATCACAGTTTCATCTTCTTTTTTCATGTTTTGTGATAGGTAAGCCCAATAACCACCTCTTCTTAAGTTTGATCCGTTTCCCTCGGCGTTTTACATCTTGCAAAATAGAAGATAAATCTGTTCTACCAAACTTTATTATTCAACTGAACTGATCCAACTTAAGAACTTGAAGAAATCCCATGATATGATGCACAAGTCAGTCAGGTATATGAAGCTATTTCCAAAACAGAAGACTTTCAATGCCTTCCAAATATATTATTCTCAGGCATTCCACTTCTGCAGGACACAGCTGTTCAATAGCAGCATATATAACAGTGACTTAGTGAAGGGATCATAGAACAAGTTAATCCAAAGTTTCATGAAGATGTCATCATCCTTGAGGAAAAGATTCCTTTTGAGGAATGCATTGAGTTATATTATACTGAAAAGACTGTTGTGAAGACCCCTGAAACTGCCATTTCACTATTCGCTCTTTTCACCCCTCCAAATGAAGCCAGAGCTGCTGTTACAATCTCCAAGGACCAAATTGTTTCTTCTCTCACCCAAGTGGAGCAGACTATTGATCAGGTTCAGGTGGTAGGTTCTGGTTTTTTTTGGACACAACACAGCGTGTTGCTGGAGCTATTGGGAATGTTTTGAAACCTGGCTTCGATACGGCGTTGCCAATTGTGCAGCAGGCTGGCGAGGAGGTAACTTTCCCTTGAAGTTCACTTTGCTTAACTGACATATCAGGTGTTCTAGCAACAGATCGTGAATGTAGAGGAGTTTCTGGGGTAACGTGATGAGATTTTTGACTATGCTGCCTTTCCATGCAGGCACGCCAAACATTCTCCCAAATGTTCCTTCCACCGTCTGTCACCCCATAAGCTGATATCATATGTGCCTCCTCCGGTATCGTTCCTTGAATCAATGCTCCATAGACAAAGATCCGTGCACGCAATTGTACTTGTTGCAGATCTGTGAAAGGCTGATGAAACAAGACAGGTGAAGAAGCAGAAGTGTTCAAATCTGGAAGGCTAGATGATGTTGAAGTATTTACAAGAGAAAATGTCTTTGCACTATTGGAATCTGCGTGCCCATACTGTTGAACCTCAGTTGAATGCATCAGTTTGAAACCAGGAGATGGGCTATGGGAAACTTTGGATGATATATCACCTTTTTCAGACTGTATAGCAGGGCTTGCATTTTTCACACGACCTCCTCTTCTAGCAGATTCCTTTCCAGCTGCCTTATTAGATGATTGTCTAGCTTTGCGCTTAGGCGTAGCTTTAGAAGCACTAAAAGCCACTTCTCCATCCGATATCTGTGGACTTCCATGGGAAACATTTGCTACAGTTTTGGTTTTTGAAGATCCTGGCCCAGAAGTTGAAGGAGATTCTGCCAAAGCTATTGATGGATTGTTGGTTGTGATGACAAGGGCTGATTGTCTCTTGCTAACATCTGTATCCAAATCTGCTGTGTTTATTTTGAATAAATCAACCACAACATTTATCTCAGGAGATGGGCTTCTCTCATCTTTAGATACAGTATCCCTCTTTAGAACTTGGGCAGTCGACAATGTATTATGTATGCCACTATTTTTTAAAACAGATTCCGCGAGATTCTGATTAGCCGAAGCCTTACCTTGATTTTCCTCCTTATCGGTTTGAGAAGGGCTTCTGAATGTACTAGCAGAAGCCTTACCTTGATTTTCCTCCTTTTCGGTTTGAGAAGGGCTTCTGAATGTATTAGAGGGACTGCAAATACCACTGGCAGGAAAGCTTCCAGTCTCAGGTAACTCAACACGAGAGTCGGGCAAAGGAGAAGATATGGAATCTTTGTTCCCACGTAAAATGTCACCTAACTCTTTCGGAGATGACTTGTCGTAAGTCTCCTGTAAAATCTCCTTGTTGTTATTAATAATAGAAATGGTGACCCCAGCACTCTGTGTCTCTAAAGATTCACATAGTACTGGAGGCACGCTAATTTCTTTTGTGCATTCCTGGGTAACCTTCTCATCTATTGTTCTTTGCGGTTCACCAAGTATTGCAGCACCATGAGTTCCAACATCAAGCATACTGTGACTGATCAGATGTCCAGAAGTACCAGAAGGATGAAGTTTTTCTATTTCCTTGACAGGAGGATAAGGAGCAGTTTCCTGTTCAGAAGACCCAACAAGAGCTGATATTCCAGTTTCCTCTGTTATTTTCATTGCATTTTCTTCTTTTACCTCGGCAGAAGATGATTCAACAGTAGTTACCCTTTGAGGATCGTTATCGCCAGTGGGTCCATGAATTGAAACAGATTCACTAGGAGGTGGATTATTCATTATCTCACAGGATGTCAAACTAATATTTTCTGAAATAACTTGTGAAGCTGAAATATTGACAGGTTTGGCGTCGATTGATACAGTGGAAGTTGTCAACTCAGATTCCAAGCTACTTAAACTAAGAGGTGATGAAACAACTCCTTTATCACAAAGATGGGATTTGGCAACATCAGAATGCATTTGGCTAGAATCAGAACGAACATTTGTATTCCCTTCATCATTGACAGAAACATCTTGGCCAAATTTGTCTAGGTCACTTTGCTTATCAGATTCATTGTTTACACGTATTTGAGTTGACAAACTCACAATGGAAGAGTTTGTTGAAGAAGTCACCAAACTGAAACCGGAAAAATCTCCTACCCTGCTTTCATTATTTCCTTAAAACTGAATTCCAGCAATTTGAACTCTTTATTAAAATTAGACCAAGAATATATTGGAATTCTGAATCGATTCTTTGAGACATAATACCGAATCATGATTCCATCTCTAAGTGGTGTTGAATCAAATAACAAGTTAGAATTCTCCTCTGACGCCTACTCAAGATTTGAAAATGACTTGACATATTGCCTAAACGTCCAGACTTTTGATAATCCCCAACCATAAAGCATTGATAATGGGATGAAGTTTGATAGTTTAGTCCATCCTCCTCTTGAACTAGCATAAAACCCTGAATGGAAGGTAAACTGGACCCTGAACTGTGTATGTCATAACCTTGATCGTGAAAATCAACTCATCTGACCATTGAACCCCAGTAATATGCAGGACAAATTTAGGGTGTGACAGTGCCCTCCTTTGCTATTCCTCCACTAGGCTTCAAAACAGGAGGAGTGGGTTTGGGTTTGGCAACTTCCTTGCCTTTCCCTCTACCACCCTGTTTGATGGCCCTCTTGTTCTGTTTCTTTCCATTACTGACCATCAGAATGGATTTCCCTTTTGTCTTCATATTCTGCTCAGCAGTTCTTAACATGCTTAGCAGTTCTGGAATACTTTTGTCCAAGTCATTCATATTGAAATTCAGGACAAACTGACTGAAGCTCTCTGGCAACGATTGCAAGATCAGATCAATCGCAAGTTCTTTTCCAAGGGGAAACCCTAATCTGTCAAGGTTCTCCACATACCCAATCATCTTGAGTACATGGGGACTTACAGGGGCTCCCTCAGCTAACTTGTTGTTAAAAAGGGACTTTGAAACCTGAAACCTCTCATTTCTTGCTTGCTCTTGATAAAGCGTTTTCAGATGTCCGATCATATCGAACGCAGACATGTTCTCGTGTTGCTTTTGCAACTCAGAGTTCATGGTAGTAAGCATGAGGCAAGCGGTTTCATTGGCATCATCGAAATGCTTCTTATAAGCATCTCTTTCTGCCTTTGGTGCAGAACTAGGAGGTTCCTCCTCAGGAACTGGTGTCTCCAAGACATACAGCTTCTTATCGTGCTTGAGGACAATCCTCAGATTACGGTGCCAATCCAGGAAATTTGTCCCATACAATTTTTCCTTATCTAGGATGGATCGCAAAATATTGTTCGATGTGTTTGTTGTCATGGTAATCTACAAGAGAAATATGAAAATATAAGTATCATTAAAACAACATATTTAATTAGGCCTTTAATCAAATATGCTCCCACTATTTTATTCAAAACAAATGACCCTCATCATTTGATTCGGAAAATCCCGTTGGAAGACTTTCTAGTGGGTCGAGATCCATGTTTCACTTTGTTTTAAGTCAGCGTTAGGCTGATTACACAAAACTAAGTTATTTAGGTAGGAACTCCTTCCAATTGTATCTCATACAACTCTCGAATATTTTTCAATTGGGTGAATAACTCCTTATTCTGATCCATCACATGAATCATTCCCAATTCTTGCTTCTAAACATATATAATCTTATTATAATTTGTTTAGTTAAGTTTGACCCATTGTTTTAGCAATTGGATATTACAATTATCCCATCACACCTTACTAATATAGAACATGCACCTCGCGTAGGCGAAACCTACAATGCTCGATACTAGTCTTGATGAGTGCTAAAAATTGGAAAGCATAAACTTAATATTTAATTTTGAGGGAATTTGTTATTAGTTTGATCTCACCGGCTTAACATGCAAAACGTCTCTCACATGCATCAACATACAATTACATGCATCAACATACATATAAAAAAGATACAATTATGGCCCCTAACGCAATTGTTCTCTCAAGCCAATGAGAGAACCTAAGCTAACCTAATAACGATCTAAGCTTCTCCAAGCATGATCTCCAAGGTTATCCTCCTTTAATATTGAATACTTCCTTTTTTTTTCTTCATAACATAATATTACATTACATATAAGAAAACTCGTTTTACATACGAGGGAGTGAGATGAGAAAAGAAGTTACATAAGGAGATTGAGAGAGAGGCACGACACGCAGGCCGTATTCAAAAACCCCAAAACAATAATAAAGGATAAACTAAGGCCATAACTGATCACCACAAATAAATAATAATAAACACACTTTTATTATTAGTTTAAAATTCCGATAATTAAATAAACTAAATTAAATTTCGGCTGATTGATCACACTTTGCAGACTTAGCCGGGGGTTCACGTCGTTTCCTGCACAACTTTTGTGCATTTACAACCCCAACCGGAAAAGTCTGCGGCAATACAACACTTGTACTGCCATTAATCCTAATGCAACAATTTCATGCCGTCAAACACAACTCGATTGATAACTCAATATGATAGATCAACATGTCATTGCTTCACCATACTAACGTCGGATTCCGAAGCGAATGAAAATGATGATCTTTCAAAAAGAATTACAATCCTTATGTGATTGAATGGATGAAATCAAAACAGTATATCCCATATACCATCTTTGCATCAGAATTTCTTATATCTTATATAAAAGTGATCGATCTAATTGTGTAACCTACGGATGATCAATGTATCGCACAACTTCACCATACTAATGTCGGTTTCTGAAGCATAATCAACATCAATCATCCAAATCGTACACAACAGATGCCAAATTTAATTAATCGTTTATTGTTAAATTCATTCTGTGTTTTAATCGAATCAAATACAGAAAAGACGGAAATTTAACAGCTATCAGATCCATGGTTTCGTAAGTGGCTCTGATACCACTGAAGGAAAATTGCGATCTAAACGCAGCGGAAAACAAAAATTTCCTTTAGTGATCCTTACGAATGAGCATGGTCAGTGATAGAATCGTTACCTCTTTGTGGCGATTCAGATCTTTGATGCAGCGATCACAAGCGTTGATGAAGTGCAACGCCTCTACTCAGTCCACACGAACAACTTCCGGTCACAGTGCTAGCTGCTTACGAACGGAATTATTTGAGTGAGAAAAGAGAATCAAAAACGGAATTGCATCAAGTGAAAGCTTCATCACAAGGGTTCCTTTTATAGACTCTCTTGTGGGCTGCGGGCTAAAACCCAATTCACATGATCCATAATAATATTATATATTATTATAATAACTATTATTATAATAAATATATTTATTTTATTATTATTTTATAACCATTATAAAATAACAATAATTATTATTATATTATCCGAATTTCTATTTTTCACTTAAGTGCACCGTACCTTACGGTGTTCCTTTTTTATTTCTCTATCTCTCATCAAACTGTCCATATGTGTGTGACCCTGTAGGATTTCGTAACGTTGGTAATTATATTAAATTATATATTTAACATAATAAACAGTAAGCGGTATCTAGCAACACATCACTGCTACCCAAGTCACGAAAATGTCATGTGATCTGACAAAAACTTTTTCGTGATAATATATGTTTGTACAATTACCCTTTTGCCCCTATGTCTATATTGAACACAAGGCATACACTGTGCCATCCTTGTCCAGTTCAATATTGGGCCCTTAGACATTTCTCTTGTTATGCAGGATTGGCAAATTCCATCTAGGACACTCATGTCCCTCAACATGCTTCGTGGAGTGCCCATCAACTGTCTTTATGATCATCCAGTTACGGATAATGTTTGATCAGCAATAAAGCACCCGACTCTACATCTAGGGTCCATAGTGGTTTCAGGTCGAAGGGTGGTAATACACCATTATCACCATGAGAATAACTTATGACACTTTGCATAACATACTATGTAGTATTCTCATAGCGGGTCAATCCGGTATAAATATTACTCCTAATATTTATACCTATGTCAAGACTTGATAACTCTTTATCCATGATCCATGAGATGTGATCATCAGTCTATCTTCATAATAGTCTCAATGCTTTTAATGTTATCCCACTTTGCAATAAAGCTTGACTACGGATATTTTAAGAATAATGTCTTTATGTTTAATGGGATCTCATGATTAAGTCACACTTAACATTTCATTAAACAGACTAACTATTCTAGGGACTTTATTATTCTGAAAGACAAACATAATAAAGAAATGCCTTTTATTATTAAACGAATAATCTGATACAAGTACCAAAAAGTATTGGCCTCTAGGGCTTACACCAACAGGTCCCCGGCAACGAGGCCAAAAACTTGATGCGTCCGCAAGTGCACGGAAATATCGAAGTGTAATATAAAAGATTGTCGAACCCTCAGAGACCAATGTCAACCTACTGTTATCTATTGTTACGACGTAAATCTAAGGCTAATGGAATTTGGAAAGTTAAATGCGGATGAAATTAAATACAACGGAAATAAAGATTATTAGTTTTAGAAATATATTAATAAGGGATATTGGTATGCAAGGCCTTAGTTATCGGGGATTCGACAGGTCACCGGTGCTTTTCTTAGCTTTTGCAAATACTTTTCAGAAGATAATCATCACAGAAGATCTGATCAGGAAACTCATTGGATATGAGGAGACTGATGGAGTATCTCATCTGCCAGCTGGGCGTGTAGATATGGAAGAAGTGTATGAGGAAGTTATGACTGCTGGACAGGCTTCTAATAAGTTCAAAGATCTGAAGCCTGACTACAAGATCTGGGCAAAGATTTTCATGGGATGCATTCATCACAAAAAATCTACAAACTCTCCAGATTACATGAACAATGAACATCTCTACTTTATGTACTGCTTAAGTCAGAGCACTAAGGTAGATCTTCCCTACATTCTGTTCATGCATTTATGGAATCATATAAATGCCTCCAGAGAATCTGTGAAAGAAAAATGTCAGAAGATCAGAACATGGATTCCTTTTGGAAGGTTAATTTTAGATTTTCTGACAGAAAATGGACTGGTGACTGCTCTATATGCTGTTGGAGTTACAGATGAACTTGAATTCATTCTTGGAAAACCTCTGAATGCAAAGAGTCTTTAGAGACTTAAAATTGTATAGGAACTCACATCAGCACCCAAGAAGCTGAATATCACTGAACTCAGTCAGAAGAGAATCCCAGTAGAAAACTACCCTCTGTTCTTTGCTGAAGAACCAAGGGAAATAATAGTGAGTTATATTGATGCTTGCAAGGCAGATGGAACACCCATTCCTGCAGATATTCTGAAAAGAGCAAGGGAACCATTTCCTGTTGGAGGAGAAGAAATCACAAGAAAAAGAAGTCAATCAGAAGCAGAAGCTGTGCCTATTCAGAAGAAGCCCAAAGTTGCTGACAAGCCTCAGAAGCTGATCAAGAGGAAAGCATCTGGAGACGCTTCTTCTGTTCCTGCAAAACGTATCAAGATTAAAGGTACAAAATCTTCTGTATCTTCTGTAAATAATATTGTTGTAAATGATTCAACATTTAAGTCTATTCCAAAACCACCTTCTACCCAAAAACAATTTGTTCCTGCTCCACCTCATATATTTGTTCCATCCCCACAAAAATCATTTAATCCTGTTTCCATCTCACCTGTAAAACCTTCTACTACACAATCATCTGTACCAAAACCAACAACAACAAAACCAAATCAGACTCCACAACCAGAAAAATCAACAAAACAATCTGTACCACAACAACAACAATCAGAAAAACAACCTCAAATAGAAAAACCTACAGAACAATCTGAACAACAACAACATTCACCAGAAAAACAATCTGACAATCAACCACAACAACAACCACAGAAACAACAACAACCACAGAAACAATATGAAAAACACCCACAACCAGAAAAACCAACAAACCAATCTGCACAACAACAATAACAACCAGAGAAACAATCACAACCACAAAAACAACCATCACACACATCTGAACCTATTGGATTTGTACAAGTTACTTCTGAACCTACAAAAGTTACATCTGATCCTATTTCATCAGAACCACCTTCATCTGAACCCTCATCCAAACCTTCTGAGAATCCATCAGAATCAACCAACCCATCTGGAACCCATATCCCTGAGACAGAGGTTCTAAACATAGCACCTCTTAAAACTGTTTTTGAAGTATCCTCAACGTCTTACACTCCAACCACATCCTCAAACTCATCAGAATCTAATATACACCCAGATTTTCTGGTATCTCCCTCTCACAGAGATTCTGAAGTAAACCAACCAGAACCACCTGTTTCTTCTGGAACTCTTATTCCCAATCCTACCACCACATCTAACCCAACTTCTGAAATCCTCATTCCCAATCCTATCCCAACATCTAAACCTAGAACATCTGAGTGTGTAACCTCTGCCTCGTATAAACTGTTCTCATCTCACCTTCACAAACTTCCTTATGGTTTAAAAATAAAAGATTTATATGACAGATTTGAACCATCTGACCCTATCACTCCTTTCAAACCCAAACTTACCATCATTCTACCATCTGTGCTTCAAACATATATTAAAATAATGTCAGCAGTAAGTTCATTAGATGCAAAACAATACTCTGCTAAATCTGCAAAATCTGCTACTTTTGCTAAACCTGCTACATCTGACATATCTGCTAAATCTGATAAACCTGCTAAATCTGCTTTCAAACCTTACTCTGATAAACCATTTGATATGGTTTCCTATCCAACAAATGCAAAACCAAATTTGTTAAATGCCTTAAACAGACCAAAACCTGACAAATCATCTGAAATTCCATTCATACCCTACTACCCTCCTCCTCTGATCTCCATTCATAAATCCATCTTTCCACCTACTCCCCAACCCAGGCCAATAACCTTGGAAACTCTGTTACACCCAAGACCAAGACTGAATGTTGATCATTTATTTACAAGTTTTTTGCAAGAAATACAGATGTATTTAGGTTCTGTACAGAGGAAATGTTCTTCAACAATGGATGCAAAGGAATCTGATGTCATTTGGAAAGGCTTCATAAACAGATTCAACACTGTAGCATCAAATTTGAAGAACGTCTTTTCTGATGATGCGAAGCTCAGATTTGCTGAAGCTGCTAGAAGTCTGTTCTGGAATGTTAAGAGATCTGGACCATTACTTCTTATAGATGCTCCTTCATCATCAGAAGAGCATACTGAATCTGCATCTGAAGGCAACCCTCTTGCTATGACTCTGATAGAACATCCTTCTGGCTCTACTGCTCCTAACTCCAGATCCCCTATGGAAATTGACTCTGCTCATGCTTCAGAATCTATCCCACCTTCTTCATCTAAGATCAAGAAAGAGTATCCAGATCTTGAAGATAAGATTGCAGTTCTGGAAGCTGGTCAATCAGAAATCAAGTCATGGATGGCTAAACAAGACAAGAAATCTGAAGACATGGCTCAGTGGATGTCCAAACAGGATCAGAAGAATGAAACCATGGCTAAGTGGATGTCTGAACAAGAACAGTCTTCTTCTGAGATCACGGATCTGTTGAAGATGCTTTTGTCAAAAAAATCTTAGTTTATTTATTTTTTTTCTTCTGATGTTTGCATCTAATGTTTGCATATGTATTTGAATATCTTTTGATGCGTATACTTTTGCTTTGAATGAATGAATGAATGTTTCAAAGTTTTCTCCACATGATTTATCTCATTTGTTGTTTCCTTTTTCTTTGTCTCTTCAAAGTTATTACTTTTTGCTTATGACAAAAAAGGGGGAGAAAATAGATCTGAACTGTTTAATTAAACTTCACCAGAATGAAACTTCAGACATATCAATTTTATCTAACATAAAATCTGAGTATTTCAGAACATTTGATAAGTATACTCTGTAAAAGAAACTTTGAGACTCTCAGATCATTTGAAAATTATCATACTCTGACTCTGAAATATGCAAGATACTCTGACTCTCAAATGTTAAAGAACAATCAAGTTCTAACTCTGAAAAAAGGGAAGTTTCTATTCCTTATTTATATTTAATTCAGGGGGAGATTCATCATCTCAGGGGGAGTTATAACTATTCTATTTTCAATTAAACAAAATTTCTAATGTTTTTGTCATCATCAAAAAGGGGGAGATTGTTAGAACACATATTGGTTCTTAATAATATCTCTATGTTTTGATAATAACTATTATGAAATTTTGTAATTAAGAATTATATACTCTAAAATTTGCGTAAGAACGTTTGCTGCAGATATTAAATTAAATATCACTCCAGAAGCAAATCAGATCTGAACATAAGAAATATGCAAAGCTCTGAAGCATCAGATGCACTCATTAGAAGATTCTGAACGCTGCCATCAGAAGATCCTGAGCGTAGCCTCCAGAAGGATCTGAAGCATAAGCTCCAGAAGAATCTGAAGCAAGTCAGAAGCATCTGAACTAAAGAAGTATTTTGTATGAAGAGTTTTCAAGCATAGTTACTACAGAAGATTCTGAGAGTACTAAAACTGCTAGTACTAAGGATCTGACTCAAATATGCTCTGAACTTATACACGTTAAAAGCACACCTGCTGCAAAGACTCTGATTCAGCAAAGCTCTGATCAGATTAGACTCTGATGATTCTTGCTAAAAATTGATGAAGAAGAATTCAAAGATTATGTCCGTTGGAATATCCAAACGACTCTTTCCTTATTTATGCTAGACACAAGAACACAGACAAAAAGGATTTCTTTGTGCCTTCTTCTTCTAGGAAATGTCACTTGATGTGAAGACAAAAAGGCTCATACCTTTTGGTACACTCTTCTCAACGTGAAATACTCTTGGATCAATGTGCCTATAAAAGGAAGTCTCCAACCATCTTCTTCAGTTGACGTTTTACCTGAAAAGAAATCATTATCCAAAGCTCTCATACAATTCACATTCTTTCTAGAATTAATTTCTTTGTTCTTAATATTAAGTGAAAAATCACAGTTGTGATAAAGCTTTATTAGAAGCATTTTAAACACTTGTATTTGTAATTACATTTGATTGTAAGAAACCTTAAGAAGATCCAGTTAGGATCAGTAGTTCTTGAGAAGACTTTGAACAGTTGTTCTTAGTGCTTACTATTATAATCAGTTGATTAAATAGTGGATTAAGTCCTTGATTGAGAAATGCAAATCACTCTAGGAATGGTGGACTGGAGTAGTTGAGTTCAACGAACCAGGATAAAAATACTTGAGTTTTATTTCTAAGTTTTTATCTTCATACTTGTTCAACCCCCCTTCTAAGTATTTTATCACCTTCAGTTGGTATCAGAGCTCCGGTTCTGTGTGTGCTACCACTTTACAGTGACAGTAAAGATCCAGTGAGAAAAACTTTGATATATATTTGGTTGTTACTATGGCTGATAATTCAATGTCTAACATTAACAACAAATATGAAGAAAGGGACAGAATCAGCACTAAACCCCCTATGTTTGATGGGGAGAAATTTGATTATTGGAAAGACAGGATTGAAAGTTTTTTCCTTGGATATGATGCTGATTTATGGGATTTGGTCATAGATGGATATGTTCATCCCATTGATGGGAGTGGCAAGAAAGTAGATAGAAAATCTATGACAAAAGCCCAAAAGAAGGAATTTAGAAATCACCACAAGGCCAGAACAATATTGTTAAATGAAATATCTCACACTGAGTATGAAAAGATCACAAATAGAGAAACTGCATTTGACATGTTTGAGTCCTTAAAAATGACTCATGAGGGAAACTCTCAAGTCAAGGAAACAAAGGCTCTGGCTCTAATCCAGAAGTATGAAGCCTTCAAGATGGAAGACTCTGAATCTGTTGAAGCTATGTTCTCCAGATTTCAAATACTTACAGCTGGACTAAAGGTTCTGGATAAATGATACTCTACTGCTGATCATGTGAAAAAGATTATCAGAAGCTTACCTACCAGATGGAGACCTATGGTGACTGCGCTGAAAATGGCTAAAGATCTGAACAAGATCTCCTTGGAGGAACTAATCAGTTCACTAAGAAGTCATGAAATTGAACTTGAGGAAGATGAACCTCAAAAGAAAGGTAAATCAATTGCTTTAAAATCTAATAAATCTGCTAAAGCATTGCAGGTAATAGAGGAAAGCTCTGAAGAATCCTCATTTGAAGATGAAGATGAACTATCCATGCTGTCTAGAAGAATAAACAAACTCTGGAAGCATAAAGGAAAGAAGTTCAGAAACTTCAGGAAGCCTGACCAAAGAAAAGAATCTTCTAGACACAGAAGATCTGGCAAAAAGGAGGTTGTCTGTTATGAATGTAAAGAACCTGGACATTACAAAAATGAATGTCCAAAGGTGCTAAAAGACAAGCCTAAAAGAAAATCTGATAAGAAGAAAAAGGTTCTAATGGCCACCTGGGATGATTCAGATACATCTGAATCTGAATCTGAGTCAGAAGAGGAATGTGCCAATGTAGCTTTGATGGCAGACATAGAAGATCAGGAGGAAGGAACTTCAGGATCTGAATCTGACTCTGAATCTGACTCTGACGCTGAAGAGGTAATGGCTAAACTCACTAAAGAAGAACTTATCAAAGTGTTATCAGAAGTTCTGAAGAGCTATAATAATATTAAGCTCAAATACAAGAAGCGTCAAAGCAATCTTGTATCTGAGAATAATATTCTCAAATCAGAAGTAGCTGAGCTAAATGAAAAGAACTTAAAATTGAAAAATGATTATGAAATAGCTCAACAAAACTCTGATTCTGAAACTGAATCTGAATGCAAAAATATTTTGGAAAAATATGATTACAGCTTTCAGAAATTTCTTGCTAAAAGCATAGACAGAAGCAAAATGGCTTCTATGATCTATGGAGTTAGCAGAAATAAAAGAAAAGGAATTGGATATAAATCTTCCTTTGGAAAGGATTTAAATCCAAAACCTATTGATAAAATTATCATCAAGAAAACTCCTTTATATTCCCACTTTAAATTTGGTCACTTGAATGATATTGAACAAACACGTTCTGAAAAGAATATTCATGTGTTTAAATCTAAGGCTAGTCAGAATAAACCTTATGTTGAAAAACATAAGTTTAGACAAACCTTCAGAACAACTAACCCAAAAGGACCCAAGAAGATCTGGGTACCTAAAAGTAAAATAATCCCTGTTGCAGATGTTCTTAGCAGCAAGGTCAGAACGCCAATCATGATACCTGGACTCTGGATGCTCGCGACACATGACAGGAGAAAGGTCTATGTTCCAAAGTCTGGAGCTTAGATCTGGAGGTGATGTGAAATTTGGAGGGAATCAGAAGGGCAAGATCATTGGATCTGGCACTATTGGAAATGGTAAACTTCCCTCTATTACTAATGTTTTACTTGTAGAAGGATTAAAGCATAACTTATTATCCATAAGTCAATTAAGTGACAATGGTTATGATATAACCTTTAATCAAAAATGTTGTAAAGCTATTAGTCAAAAAGATGGCTCTGTCCTATTTAGTGGAAAGAGGAAAAACAACATTTATAAAATAAATCTTTCAGAACTTAAGGTTCAGAATGTTAAATGCCTCTTGTCTGTTAATAAAGAGCAATGGGTCTGGCACAGAAGATTGGGGCATATTAATATGAGACGTATATCTCAGATTAATAAACTTAATCTTGTCAGAGGACTTCCTAATCTGAAGTTTTCCTCAGATGCTCTTTGTGAAGCATGTCAAAAGGGAAGTTTTCAAAATCATCTTTTAAATCAAAAAATGTTGTTTCTACTTCCAGACCACTAGAATTACTTCATATTGATCTGTTTGGACCAGTGAAAACTGCATCCATCAGAGGCAAGAAGTATGGATTAGTCATTGTTGATGACTATAGTAGATGGACATGGGTAAAGTTCTTAAAACACAAGGATGAGTCACATTCTGTGTTCTTTGACTTCTGTAAACAAGTCCAGAATGAAAAAGATTTCAAAATTATAAAAGTCAGAAGTGATCATGGTGGTGAATTTGAAAATAAATATTTTGAAAAATATTTTAATGAAAATGGCATTGCTCATGATTTTTCCTGTCCTAGAACTCCACAACAAAATGGAGTTGTAGAGAGGAAAAATAGAACTCTACAAGAAATGGCCAGAACCATGATCAATGAGGCTAATCTGGCAAAACACTTTTGGGCAAAAGCAATCAACACAGCCTGTTACATTCAGAACAGAGTGTCTATAAGACCTCTTTTGGAGAAGACTCCATATGAACTGTGGAAGAAAAGAAAGCCCAACATTTCATATTTTCATCCTTTTGGATGTATTTGATATATGTTAAATACTAAAGAAAATCTGAACAAGTTTGATTTCAAAGCACAGAAGTGTTTCGTGCTTGGATATTCTGAACGCTCTAAAGGCTACAGAGTATACAACACTGAGACACAGATTATGGAAGAATTTATTCATGTTAGATTTGATGATAAGCTTGGCATTAAAAAGCCAAAGCAGTCTGAAAACTCTGCAGATAGAGAAGTAGTCTTCACAGACTCTGAAGGCTTAGAGGCAGACAAAGCTCAAGTGAAGGAACCAGAAGCAACGCCAGAAGCAATTCCTTTGACTTCTCAGATGAACAATTTAAACATTTCTGAAGAATCAACTATTAGAGGATCATCTTCCAGAATCAAAGCTTCTCATCCAGAGAATGTTGTAATTGGAAAGAAGGATGACCCTATCAGAACAAGATCCTTTCTCAGATCATCTGAAGCATCATTATTTGGACTGGTGTCAGTAATTAAACCAACTTCTATAGATGAAGCTCTGCAAGACAATGATTGGATTATTGCCATGCAAGAAGAATTAAATCAATTCACCAGAAATGATGTGTGGGATTTAGTTCAAAGACCAAAAGGTTTCAATATAATTGGAACTAAATGGGTCTTCAAAAATAAGCTTAATGAGAAAGGAGAAGTTGAAAGAAATAAGGCAAGGCTTGTTGCTCAAGGGTACAGTCAACAAGAAGGTATTGATTACACTGAAACCTATGCTCCAGTGGCAAGGTTAGAATCTATACGCCTTCTTATTTCATTTGCTGCACAAAATAACATCACTCTATATCAGATGGATGTTAAAAGTGCCTTTCTAAATGGCATTATAGAAAAAGAAGTTTATGTCCACCAGCCTCCTGGTTTTGAGAGTGAAAATTTTCCAGATCATGTTTTCAAACTAAAGAAATCTCTGTATGGTTTAAAACAAGCTCCCAGAGCTTGGTATGAGAGATTGAGCAATTTTCTTCTGGAGAAAAATTTCATCAGAGGAAAAGTGGACACAACACTCTTTTGTAAATCATTTAAGAAAGATCTTCTAATTTGTCAAATATATGTGGATGACATCATATTTGGATCTACCAATACTATGCTGGGAAAGGAGTTTGCTAAATGTATGCAGGCAGAATTTGAAATGAGCATGATGGGAGAATTGAGATTCTTTCTGGGAATTCAAGTCAACCAAACTCCAGAGTGCACTTATATACATCAGACCAAATATGTTAAAGAACTTCTGAAGAAATTTAACATGACTGATAGTAAGCTGGCAAAGACTCTCATGCATCCAACTAGTTCACTAGGCAAGGAAGAGGTAAGTAAGAAAGTAGATCAGAAACTCTATAGAGGTATGATAGGATCTCTTCTTTACTTAATTGCTTCTAGACCTGACATATTATTCAGTGTATGCTTGTGTGCTAGATTCCAATCAGATCCTAGAGAATCACACTTGACAGCTATCAAGAGGATTCTAAGGTATCTAAAAGGTACTTCTAATGTGGGTTTATGTTACAGAAAATCTGATGATTTCAAATTAGTTGGATTCTGTGACGCTGACTACGCTGGAGACAGAGTGGAAAGAAAAAGTACTTCTGGAAGTTGTCAATTTCTAGGAAGAAATCTAATCTCTTGGTACAACAAGAAGCAACCCACAATTGCACTATCAACCACAGAAGCAGAATATATTGCTGCTGCTGGATGTAGCACGCAGATGCTCTGGATGAAAAGTCAGCTAGAAGACTATCAGATATTTGAAAGTAACATTTCTATATTCTGTGATAATACTTCTGCTATATGTTTGTTTAAAAACCCCATTTTACACTCTAAGGCAAAACATATAGAAATTAAGCATCATTTCATCAGAGACTATGTTCAGAAGGGAATTATAAATTTAACTTTTGTTGATACAGATCATCAATGGGCAGATATTTTCACAAAACCCCTTGTTGAAGATAGATTCAAATTTATTCTAAAAAATATTGGTATGGATGTGTGTCCAGAATAATATTTGTCAGAAGAAAAATTTACAGATGCAAAAATGTTTAATGCTCTGAAGTATTTCATCTGATCATTTATTCATTTCCTTAAATTACTTTATTTGTGAAACTCTGAACTAACAATACTCAGAGAATCTGAACGTTGGTTAACGTTTCATTTCTCAAGAGAATTCAGAATCACATGCAAGTAAACACGTGTCACTCTGAATCTGCTAAGGTGGCGTGTACACTACTGAAGAGACGTTTGAGGTGAATTTTGAATAGTGAAAATCTTGATTTTCCCCCCAATTTGTCAGAATCAATAAATGCTTGAAATGATTTTAATTCTTTTTCATTAAATGCTATGTGTGAACGTGACATTATCTGACTGTTTGTATGCCTAAGTGTTTACTATAAATATCTCATTTCTCACCACTTTCACACTTTTCACATCTCAAAACATTTATGCATTGTGTCTTCTTTTCTCTCTTCACAAAAACCCTAAACGTTTGACAAAATCATCTTCAATGGCAACTTCATCATCCACTGATGCATAGTTTCAATCAAACATGGTTGCAGTTACTTCTGCAAATATGGGTGTGACTCCATATACGACACCAAAAAGAACCTTGTTAACACCTGTTGACAAACTGGAAGTTCTCTGTGAATCAATGGTGGAATTTGATTCACTGGATGAAAATGGATTTGAGTTTCGTTCCATAATTGATGCTCAAGGATGGGTAAAATACTTTGACAGTCTTTTTGGACCAGTTTACCCCCATTTGGTGAAAGAGTTTTGGATCCATGTTGTTGTATACCCTAAGTTTATCTTGTCTTCTGTTCTGGGTAAAGAGATAATCATCACAGAATATCTGATCAGGAAACTCATTGGATATGAGGAGACCGATGGAGTATCTCATCTGCCAGCTAGGCGTGTAGATATGGAAGAAGTGTATGAGGAAGTTATGACTGCTGGACAGGCCTCTAATAAGTTCAAAGATCTTAAGCCTGACTACAAGATCTGGGCAAAGATTTTCATGGGATGCATTCATCACAAAAAATCTACAAACTCTCCAGATTACGTGAATAATGAACAGCTCTACTTTATGTATTGCTTAAGTCAGAGCACTAAGGTAGATCTTCCCTACATTCTGTTCATGCATTTATGGAATCATATAAATGCCTCCAGAGAATCTGTGAAAGAAAAAGGTCAGAAGATCAGAACATGGATTCCTTTTGGAAGGTTAATTTCAGATTTTCTGACAGAAAATGGACTAGTGACTGCTTTATATGCTGCTGGAGTTACAGATGAACTTGAATTCATTCTTGGAAAACCTCTGAATGCAAAGAGTCTTCAGAGACTTAAAATTGTAGAGGAACTCACATTAGCACCCAAGAAGCTGAATATCACTGAACTCAGTCAGAAGAGAATCCCAGTAGAAAACTACCCTCTGTTCTTTGCTGAAGAACCAAGGGAAATAATAGTGAGTTATATTGATGCTTGCAAGGCAGATGGAACGCCCTTTCCTGCAGATATTCTGAAAAGAGAAAGGGAACCATTTCCTGTTGGAGGAGAAGAAATCACAAGAAAAAGAAGTCAATCAAAAGCAGAAGTTGTGCCTATTCAGAAGAAGCCCAAAGTTGCTGACAAGCCTCAGAAGCTGATCAAGAGGAAAGCATCTGGAGACGCTCCTTCTGTTCCTGCAAAACGTATCAACATTAAAGGTGCCAAATCTTCTGTATCTTCTGTAAATAATACTGTTGTAAATGATTCAACATTTAAGTCTATTCCAAAACCACCTTCTACCCAAAAACAATATGTTCCTGCTCCACCTCATATATCTATTCCATCCCCACAAAAATCATCTAATCATGTTTCCATCTCACCTGTAAAACCTTCTACTACACAATCATCTGTACCAAAACCAACAACAACAAAACCAAATCAGACTCCACAACCAGAAAAATCAACAAAACAATCTGTACCACAACAACAACAATCAGAAAATCAACCTCAAACAAAAAAACCTACAGAACAATCTGAACAACAACAACATTCACCAGAAAAACAATCTGACAATCAACCACAACAACAACCATAACAACAACCACAGAAACAATCTGAAAAACACCCACAACCAGAAAAACCAACAAACCAATATGTACAACAACAACAACCAGAGAAACAATCACAACCACAAAAACCACCATCACACACATCTGAACCTATTGGATCTATACAAGTTACTTCTGAACCTACAAAAGTTACATCTGATCCTATTTCATCAGAACCACCTTCATCTGAACCCTCATCCAAACCTTCTGAGAATCCATCAGAATCAACCAACCCATCTGGAACCCATATCCCTGAGACAGAGGTTCTAAACATAACACCTCTTAAAACTGTTTTTGAAGTATCCTCAACGTCTTACACTCCAACCACATCCTCAAACTCATCAGAATCTGATATACACCCAGATTTTCTGGTATCTCCCTCTCACAGAGATTCTGAAGTAAACCAACCAGAACCACCTGTTTCTTCTGGAACTCTTATTCCCAATCCTACCACCACATCTAACCCAACTTCTGAAATCCTCATTCCCAATCCTATCCCAACATCTAAACCTAGAACATCTGAGTGTGTAACCTCTGCCTCGTATAAAATGTTCTCATCTCACCTTCACAAACTTCCCTATGGTTTAAAAATAAAAGTTTTTATGACAGATTTGAACCATCTGACCCTATCACTCCTTTCAAACCCAAACTTACCATCATTCTACCATCTGTGCTTCAAACATATATTAAAACAATGTCAGCAGTAAGTTCATTAGATGCAAAACAATACTCTGCTAAATCTGCAAAATCTGCTACTTTTGTTAAACCTGCTACATCTGACATATCTGCTAAATCTGATAAACCTGCTAAATCTGCTTTCAAACCTTACTTTGATAAACCATTTGATATGGTTTCCTATCCAACAAATTCAAAACCAAATCTGTTAAATGCCTTAAACAGACCAAAACCTGACAAATCATCTGAAATTCCATTCATACCCTACTACCCTCCTCCTCTGATCTCCATTCATAAATCCATCTTTCCACCTACTCCCCAACCCAGGCCAATAACCTTGGAAACTCTGTTACACCCAAGACCAAGACTGAATGTTGATCATTTATTTACAAGTTTTTTGCAAGAAATACAGATGTATTTAGGTTCTGTACAGAGGAAATGTTCTTCAATAATGGCTTCATAAACACATTCAACATTGTAGCATCAAATCTGAAGAACGTCTGTTCTGATGATGCGAAGCTCAGATTTGCTGAAGCTGCTAGAAGTCTGTTCTGGACTGTTAAGAGATCTGGACCTTTACTTCTTACAGATGCTCCTTCATCATCAGAAGAGCATACTGAATCTGCATCTGAAGGCAACCCTCTTGCTATGACTCTGATAGAACATTCTTCTGGCTCTACTGCTCCTAACTCCAGATCCCCTATGGAAATTGACTCTGCTCATGCTTCAGAATCTGTCCCACCTTCTTCATCTGAGATCAAGAAAGAGTATCCAGATCTTGAAGATAAGATTGCAGTTCTAGAAGCTGGTCAATCAGAAATCAAGTCATGGATGGCTAAACAAGACAAGAAATCTGAAGACATGGATCAATGGATGTCCAAACAAGATCAGAAGAATGAAACCATGGCTAAGTGGATGTTTAAACAAGAACAGTCTTCTTCTGAGATCATGGATCTGTTGAAGATGCTTTTGTCAAAACAATCTTAGTTTATTTATTTTTTTTCTTCTGATGTTTGCATCTAATGTTTGCATATGTATTTGAATATCTTTTGATGTGTGTACTTTTGCTCTGAATGAATGAATGAATGTTTCAAAGTTTTCTCCACATGATTTATCTCATTTGTTGTTTCCTTTTTCTTTGTCTCTTCAAAGTTATTACTTTTTGCTTATGACAAAAAAAAGGGAGAAAATAGATCTGAACTGTTTAATTAAACTTCACCAGAATGAAACTTCAGACATATCAATTTTATCTAACATGAAATCTGAGTATTTCAGAACATTTGATAAGTATACTCTGTAAAAGAAACTCTGAGACTCTCAGATCATTTGAAAATTATCAGACTCTGACTCTGAAATATGCAAGATACTCTGACTCTCAAATGTTAAAGAACAATCAAGCTCTAACTCTGAAAAATACTCAAGACAAAAGGGAAGTTTCTATTCCTTATTTATATTTAATTCAGGGGGAGATTCATCATCTCAGGGGGAGTTATAACTATTCTATTTTCAATTAAACAAAATTTCTGATGTTTTTGTCATCATCAAAAAGGGGGAGATTGTTAGAACACAGATTGGTTCTTAATAATATCTCTATGTTTTGATGATAACTATTATGAAATTTTGTAATTAAGAATTATATACTCTAAAATTTGCTTAAGAACGTTTGCTGCATATATTAAATTAAATATCACTCCAGAAGCAAATCAGATCTGAACATAAGAAATATGTAATGCTCTGAAGCGTCAGATTCACTCATTAGAAGATTCTGAACGCTGCCACCAGAAGATCCTGAGCGTAGCCTCCAGAAGGATCTGAAGTATAAGCTCCAGAAGAATCTGAAGCAAGTCAGAAGCATCTGAACCAAAGAAGAATTTTGTATGAAGAGTTTTCAAGCATAGTTACTACAGAAGATTCTGAGAGTACTAAAACTGCCAGTACTGAGGATCTTACTCAAATATGCTCTGAACTTATACACGCTAAAAGCACACCTGCTGCAAAGACTCTGATTCAGCAAAGCTCTGATCAGATTAGACTCTGATGATTCTTGCTGAAAATTGATGAAGAAGAATTCAAAGATTATGTCCGTTGGAATATCCAAACGACTCTTTCCTTATTTATGCTAGACACAAGAACACAGACAAAAAGGATTTCTATGTGCCTTCTTCTTCTAGGAAAGGTCACTTGATGTGAAGACAAAAAGGCTCAGACCTTTTGGTACACTCTTCTCAACGTGAAATACTCTTGGATCAATGTGCCTATAAAAGGAAGTCTCCAACCATCTTCTTCAGTTGACGTTTTACCTGAAAAGAAATCATTATCCAATGCTCTCATACAATTCACATTCTTTCTAGAATTAATTTCTTTGTTCTTAATATTAAGTGAAAAATCACAGTTGTGATAAAGCTTTATTAGAAGCATTTTAAACACTTGTATTTGTATTTACATTTGATTGTAAGAAACCTTAAGAAGATCCAGTTAGGATCAGTAGTTCTTGAGAAGACTTTGAACAGTTGTTCTTAGTGCTTACTATTGTAATCAGTTGATTAAATAGTGGATTAAGTCCTTGATTGAGAAAGGCAAATCACTCTAGGAAGGGTGGACTGGAGTAGTTGAGTTCAACGAACCAGGATAAAAATACTTGAGTTTTATTTCTAAGTTTTTATCTTCATACTTATTCAACCCCCCTTCTAAGTATTTTCTCACCTTCATATTTATAGTAGATATTTCATTTTTCAACTTCCAGAGATCATGCATGAGTTATGGAGGAAGTGGGAGTAACTTACTGTAGTGGGCAGTTAGTGGAGAAAGTGCAGGAAGAAATTAAGTTGAGGGTGTTCGTGGCCACTTCTATTTTGGACGTTATTCTGATATTTGGTTCATGACGATCGTAATAGGGTTGTGACGACCGCGATGGTCGTGACCAGCATAATGGAGTGTGATGATCGTGATGGTCGTGACGGGCGTCATGGAGCTGTGAAGAGCGCCACACTCACAGAATTTGTCTTCTCTGCTGCTTTCTGCTCTATTTCTTCCTTTCTTCTTTCTTTTCTTTCTTTAATCCAAATTCTCCACAATCTGCAAAACATAGTAAATTAATCGTATAATAGAACATAAATCAAGATGAATTAACAATAATCGCAAATAAATTCATGTAAGTCAAGTCAAATAAACGATATAATTTTGCGCTATGATACGCATAAGGGAAAGGAGGCAATACGCCTATGGGCATGCATTACGCGTATGGGCAGCCTTGGGGCATTTTTGAGAGGAAAATAACCCTCTGGTCATACACGTAAGGTCTAGGGCATTACGCGTATGAGGCCTGGGCAGATGGAGCCTTACGCGTATGATACGCAGGCCTGAGGCGTAAGGATGAGGCGATACGCATATTGGCCAGGGCTGTAATCTAGTTTTCTCGATTTCGTGATTTTTGTCCCGATTTTGCGTGTGATGCAAATTCTCTTGATCCGTAAGACTAACATGTTATAACTGGACATAGTGGAAACTAGTAATGACATCAAATAGGATAAAAACATGGGATTTTATGAGATTGTCTGGTTGAGGCGTGTTGGATGTTTGTGAGCCAAGATTGTCGTATGTGGACGGTCTTGGGCTGTGGTGGTAATTACGAAGTGAATTACGATGAGTATGTGACTCATGTGGGATCATTGAGGATCGTGATTTATGCTTGAATAATTATTACGTTGTGCATAATTTTGTGTCATGCATTCATGTCATGTGGAGATGAGCTAGGTGGAAATCCATGATGGGTGCCTAGTCTTGTTCGGACTCTATGTGGAAGTCGAGTGGAGATAAGTTGTAGTTCAGAGGAACATATACGACTTATTCGGATTCCGATGGGAATCGGGTTCTAGGGTGAACCGAATGTGATTGTGATGGTACCGCATGCATTGTGTCGTGTCAGTTGAGTCGCATTGCATATGTATATGATTGAATGTGGGCGGTATATGCTGAGTATTGGTATGGCACTTGTGTGTGCATTGTGATTGTATGATTTATGTGATTTGCGTGTTAAATACTCCTTATCATGTGATTTTTACCGTGTATTATTGAATGTAGTGTTCACCCTCTGTTTGTTATGTTTGTGCTCCTTGGGGAGTACAGATGATCAGGTACATGAGTAGTGCTTGAAACTTGTGTTGCTATTTGATCGAGTCTTAGGAGTCGCTCTGACACGTAACACGGGAAAGATGGGGATTTGGTTATGTTTTCATGTTATTTATTTTGTGTTATTTGTTACGTATCTAGTTTTTATTAATGTTGTTGAACCACGTATTATATGGAAAGTTGATGTAATCGGGGCTTTAATGTCAAATCATTGATTTAATTTTGCTGTTTAATCGAATTATTTATTTTTATTAATAAATGAGTTATGAAGTGATTCGATACTCCATGATGAGTTTTTTTGAATGTGGCATCCTACGTGTGTAACTCTGATTTAATTTCCCAAATTTTTTTGTATTTTCAATTGTTATACGAATGGGTAGATTAAGGTGTTACATAGCTCATGTCGGATTAATAGTATTTCGGGCCAGATCAATGAACCTATTTGAATTTGCTCATTTTTTACCCGAAAAACCCATGTATGAACAAGGCTTAATTTTCCTTCCCCATCTAGCTACTCTAGGTTGGAGGTAAGTCATGTAGGGGAAGTTACCAACACCATTCCATACTTTGTGTCTAGAGTACTTCACTTAATTTCCTCTGCATTATTAGGATTTGGCGGTATTTATCATGCACTTCTGGGACCTGAGACTCGAGAAGAATCTTTTTCATTCTTTGGTTATTTATGGAAAGATAGAAATAAAATGACTACTATTTTAGTTCTTCACTTAATTTTTTTAGATATAAGGGCTTTTGTTCTAGTATTTAAGGCTTTTATTTTGGGGGTATATGTGATACCTGGGCTCTAAGAAGGGGAGATGTAAGAAAAATTACCAACTTAACCCTTAATCCAAGCATTATATTTGGTTATTTACTAAAATCACTTTTGGGGGAAGAATGTTGGATTGTTAGTGTGAATGATTTGGAAGATATAATTAGGGGACATGTATGGTTGGTTTCTATTTGAATACTTGGTGGGATATGGTATATCTTAACTAAACTCTTTGCATGGGCTCGGCATGCACTAGTATGGCGTGGATAAGCTTACTTATCGTATAGTTTAGGTGCTTTATCCGTTTTGGTTTTATAGCTTGTTGTTTTGTCTAGTTTAATAATACTACTTATCCTAGTGAATTGTGTGGTCCCAGTAGACCGAAAGCTTCTCAAGCACAAGTATTTACTTTTCTAGTTAGAGACTATTGCCTTGGAGCTAATGTAGGATCCGCTCAAGGGCCTACCAATTTAGGTAAATATTTAATGCGTTCTCCGATCGGAGAAGTCATTTTTGAAAAAGAAATTATGCATTTTTGGGATCTGTGTGTTCCCTGGTTAGAACCTCTAAGAGGTCCTAATGGTTTGGACTTAAGTAGACTGAAAAAAGATATACAGCCTTGGCAAGAATATCGTTCCGTGAAATATATGACTCATGCTCCTTTAAGTTCTTTAAATTTCATGGGTGACGTAGCTACATAGATTAATGCAGTCAATTATGTCTCTCCTATAAGTTGGTTAGCTACTTCTCATTTTGTTCTAGGATTCTTCTTATTCGTAGGTCATTTATGACACGCGGGAAGAGCTCGCGCAGCTGTCGCATGATTTGAAAAAGGAATTGGGATTTGCAAGGTTTGTTGCAAAATTGTAATAGCTCTGGTGATCCATAAAAACGAAAATTTTAATGAAGAGGGAAGAAGGTTCAAGAACTGAACGACGGAGAAGGAGAAGGAAATGGTCACCAGAGTTCATTGAGCTATGATATCATGTTGATGCAATAAAAAATAACTCAATTCAAAAAGGAAAAACTTTATTATTGATGAATAGTTTGTTACATAACTCACTTTAAAGGGTGAAGCTTTATATATGAAACTTACATACAATGAGGATAAAATAGGGAATGTATAAAGCATGTTAACAACCTCTAACTACTTTTATAACTGATTTATATTAAGTTGATAATATTCTCATCAAATTATTTTTTTTCTACGAATAGTTTGTTTTTCACGAAATTTGGATTATATATCCATTTTAAAAGAAATTTCTTTAGCAGAAATTAGAGCATTTTCAAACCATGTTCCATATATTTTTCAAAAAATTGTAACTAGACCGTTCAATTGTTCTATAACAACATCAATACGCATATTCTTAAATTGAATATTTTTTTTAACTGAATTTACTGCAAACAATATCTCATACCAAATAGTAATGATTGACGAAAAGTCAAAATTTTCAAACTCATAAGTTGATAAATATTCAGCTTTACTCTTTATTTTAGGTTCGTCGTTAATTTCAATAAAGTATCTCTTATTTGTAAAATTTAAAATCTCAAAGATTTTAGACTTTCAATACGAATTTCCCAATGTATTTCTGACATAGATTTATGAGTTAAATAGAGATATGATCTTGTATAATTGTCCATCTTTTAGTAAAAGAATGAGATATTGTATAGATTTGTTGTAACTGGAAAAGAAAAAAAAAGTAGCTTTAGGACACTAATTATCCAGTTTCACAAAACACTAAATTTAGACTACGACACTCACATGGAATACAAAATAATCTAGGATTGATGTCTAAAACAAATTTATGCACACCTTAATATTTTTCTTTCATAAAAGACACATTATCATAACCTTGCCATGGCCTCTCATGTTACTAGTATCAAACTCAATAGTATTCATTTCATTTATAATAACATCAAAAAATCTTTTCTAAATATATAATCTACCTTCAAAATTTTAAAAAATATTCTGAAATTTATATTTAGATTAAAAAATATATTCTTGATGACTTAGATCAAAAATATAATCAAGTATGGTTGAAAAATATTTTGCAGTCATTATATTTTCTATAATTTTTATTTTGATTGTTTTACAAGCAAATGCTGTTAAAAAATTTTGAAGTCTTAAGCGAAGGTTTAACTAGTCTAAGGCTTGAGATAGCTCTCATGCTAATTTACCAGAGATTGATGAGTTGGTATTTTTAAATATGATGTTATTAAAATGGTATACTTTTTGTCTCGAGTTGGGCATGATTTTAGAAAGATAATAATAATTAAACAGGTTTATCTTAATACAATTGATATCATTTCTTATAATATTTTTATTAATCATAATTAATAGATTAATTAAGAATTTAATTGATATGTATAAAATAATTTTATATTGTCAACTAATCAGTTGCATGTATTCCGTCAAATCATACTGTAAATTCTCAGTAGATTGATAAATTTAATAATATAACAGGATAAATTGATAAATTTCTATTAAATAACAGTGTAAAGTTTTATAATGACATACCAATTAAACTTTTAATTTAATAGAGTGAAGATTAATAAATAAAATATAATTCTTAAAAATGGTTAATTGGTATTTTGTTGAAACGAAAAATTAATTACGTGAGTGGTAACAGTTACTATGGCGAGTACACGTTCTCATTTTCTTAACTTTATAATGCGTGTGCTGTGTTGCGTGGGTTATTTCCTCTTTTATTCGCTGTCTTTCTGTCGCCATTTGTCTCACTGTTTTCTGCAAACTAGTCAAAACAATCCCACCCCTTTTAATCCCTAAAACCTTCCTCCTTTTCATCTCCTATGCTTCTGGGTATTTCTCTCTCTCTCTTTCTTTATCATGAAATAACTGTTTTGTGCTTTCACTTTAATGAATTTTTATTGTATTTTTTGTTCAACTTTTGATATACTTTTCGACATTTCTCATAATAATTGGATTCACTCTTATATGCTGTTGATTTTGATTATGAACCTTCATGATACTTCATCAATCAAAACCCTTTTTTTAGTCTGTTTCTTATAAATTGAAATTACTTGAATTGTGTTGATAGTTAGCACCTTTTCATTCATATATTTTCCGTATATTAGTTCTGAACTTAGACTAATTAAATGTTAGGTCACATATAATTGAAATGTTACTTAGTAATGCTTTTGATTTGTGTAGTATTAATGACAGCTTCGATATCGTTCATTGTTTTGTAGACCTCAATGTTCTGAACGATTTCTACCGGTGCGATATATAACTCTTGGAAGAAATAAATTTTATAGGTGGTGATAAGAAAATGCAGTTATATCATCATCCATTTGATTTGGACAGCCAGAAGGTGAGACTTGCATTAGAAGAAAAGGGCATTGATTATACATCTTTCCATGCCAATCCTGTAACTGGCAAGAACTTGGATTCGACACTCTTTCAGATGAATCCCAGCGGAAGCCTACCTGTTTTCCAAAACGGATCTCACATCATTTACAAGACTATTGATATCATTCAGTATGTTCCCTTCAAACCTTCGTTCTCTCATCACTGCTTTGAATAGATGTTTATAATTTGAGAAACTTCATTTTGAAGATTTATGCAGCTCTATAATAAAGAGCTTATGGTAATATGCCGAAAACAATTTATGGACATATCATAAACTGTTTTTATAAGCTCTACTAGTATCAAATGGTGTCAAAGGTGTTTATGTCAGTAGATAATCTCAAAAAAGCTAATTTAAGCAGCTTCTAAGAAACAAATGTTGAATTTGAGTATTAAATGTTTTAAATGCTTCTGTTAGCAACGAACGTTTTATAGGGCCGTGGATTTTCAGGTACATCGAAAGAATTGCTGTGGTTTCCGCAGGGTCTGAGGATATCAGTAGCAATAGGAAGGAAGTGATTGAATGGATGCAGAAGATACAAGAATGGAATCCTAAATATTTTTCCCTTTCTCATATACCAGAGAAACACCTAGTTTATGTTTCCAAGTTCATAAGACGTGTTGTGATAGCTCGTATGTCGGAGTCCCCTGAATTAGCAGGTGCTTATCATAGGAAGTTAAGAGAAGCCTATCAAACCGATGAAAAATTGAAGGACCCTGATGTTTTGAGAAGGAGCGAGCAGCATTTGGTTAGACTGCTTGATGAAGCCGAAAGACAACTGAGTGAAACACCTTACTTGGCAGGTGAAGAGTTTACCATGGCCGATGTGATGCTCATTCCAGTTCTGGCTCGTTTAAAACTCTTGGATTTAGAGAATGAGTACATAACTGGGAGGCCAAACATTGCTGAGTATTGGGTTTTGGTTCAGCAGAGGCCTAGTTATAAAAAGGTGATTGGTAAGCATTTTGATGGTTGGAGAAAGCACAAAACATTGTTCAAAACTTGGTGCTTTGTTCGAATTAGAAGTTTGCTTAAGCGGTACTAGTGAGGGTACGTATATAAACTCGTGTTTGAATAAGTAAATACATCAAAAACTTTTTCTGTGTTGTAGATAAGGAGGGTTTCTAAGAAACCATTAGCTATCTTTTTATTTTTCTTGAAATAGAAGGGGGATTCATTTTTCTTTCTCCCTTACTCTTTGGTGATGTGAGGTACTGAAACAATCCACTGTTGCATTCTCCTTTATTGTCAAAAGAAAAGAGGCAAATTTGTGTGTATTTAATCAATTAGCAATTTCTAAACAATGTGTATATATTGTAACAATCTCTTCCTGTAAGGATTGCTGCTTGTTGTGTGACACTAGTTTTGGTTTGTGTAACACTATTAAAAGCTAAAAATCAGATGGATCAAGAAAGTAAGGATGATGATATTATTTCACATGACTATACACGAGATTTTTGTCTGTTTCTCTGGTAAATGTTGCAAGTCTTATAATGTGACAGGATTTGTGACAGAGAATATTTATATCCTACTAGTGTTGACTACAGAACGTTGCAATAATAATCAATGAACACTTATTTATCTATAACTGAGACCTTTACATTGCTATTGGTATCAGTTTGTTTTACACCATATCAAACTGATCTCGAGGTGGCAATTAAATCCATTAAGGCAAAATCCATCCATCAAAAAATCCATCCAATCCATCCACCACACAAAAAATAAGTTAATGGATTGGATTAAATCCATCCATTTATATGCATGGATGGATTCAATCCATCCAACATATTTTAAGGATCCAATGGATTATTTTTATTTTCGTTAGATTTATTTTTTTAAAATTAGATTTTTTAAAAATAATTTAAAAACTATATTTTTTTTCTGAAAAAAAAAGTTTAATTTTTTTGAAAAAAAATCTGTTTTTTTATTTCAGAATAAAAAACTGATTTGTTTTTCGGAAGAAAAAAAACTGACTATTTTTTTTGGAAAAAAATCAGTTTTTTTTTCAGAATAAAATACTGATTTGTTTTTCGAAAAAAATAATAAATTTTTTTCTCGAAAAAAAACCGACTTTTTTTTTGGAAAAAAATCGGTTTTTTTTTCAGAATAAAAAACTGATTTGTTTTTCGAAAAAAAATAAAAAATTTTCTCAAAAAAACCGACTTTTTTTTTTGGAAAAAAAATTAATTTTTTTTTCTGAAAAAAATCGGTTTTTTTTTCCGAATAAAAAACTGATTTGTTTTTCGAAAAAAAACCGACTTTTTTTTTGGAAAAAAAATTAATTTTTTTTTCTGAAAAATCGGTTTTTTTTTCAGAATAAAAAACTGATTTGTTTTTTAAAAAAAATATTTATTTTTACGAAATTAAAAAAAAAATTGGATGGATGGATATCCATCCATTAAAAATATGTTAATGGATGGATTGGATGGATTTTATTTTTAATGGATAGATCGGATTGGATAATTTTAATAAAATTTTAGTGGATTTTAATGGACTAATGGATTGTTTTAATCCATCCATTAGCAATCCATATCCATCCAATCCATCCATTTTGTCACCCCTAAACTGATCCCAGAATCAGTCTGTGTACATAAACATAGATAATCTGCAAACAAGGCATCGACCATTGAAATTCTTTGGAAGCTGAAAATATGGTCCTTTCACACTCTTCTCCACTATTGCTATGGATATTGTACCCAATGTTGTATGTTCGTGCACTTGAAAATGGTGTACTGAAACACTCATAATTTTAATAGTTGATTTCTTTATGAGGGATTTAGCAAATGGTTAAAACTGGTATATAATATGCATTTCAAAAGTAGGTGATGCACTAAAAATATAATATGCATTTCAAAAGTAGGTGATGCACTAAAAATATCACCTCAAATAATTGGTGAGTTCTCTCTGCTTCAAACAATGGAAAGATCAACTTTGTCAGAATTAATGAGTAGACCCCAAAAACAGGTCCTATTAACTGAAATGAAATTATATATATAAAGAATGAAGAAATGAAAAATATTAGTTGAAAAAAAATTATATATAAGTGAATAAATGTTAATGTCGTTTAGATTGACTAGAGTCAAGATAGACTTCAAAGCTCAAAAAAAAATGATATTGCCTTTCTTGGTTGTAATTCACATCCTCGCCTCGCCAATTAGACCAACCTTCATTAGTATTTAAAATTGGGCAGATCAAATTAAGCCAAGCGTAAGAGTTAAAAAGGCAAAACCAAAAAAGATAACAACGTAACTGCCATAATAAAGCTGAAACATTTCATCCTAATTATGTTCATAGCTATAATTTTGAATCTTTTGGAGAATAACTTCTGCATACATGCGCGTATGTATATATATGATCTGAATTCAAATAATAAATCAGACATAAAGTATTTGATAGCATGATCGCCAATGAGCAAAAGGAAAGTCACATATTTTCCATTTTTTTAGAGGATTATGCAAGTCCATAGAAACACCTACCTCTTGAAGGCTCGGAAGATCAGTATCCAGAAAAACAGAACCGGCGTACCAGAAAGTGGGGAGTAATATGGTTCATACTTGCTTTCCTCCACAGACAGACATATTTCTATAAACCATTGATATATTATAGAATAATCCATATGTCAATAGTTATCAGCCTTATCAGAAATTAGTTCATCATGGACCAAAACTTTCATAGAGATGGAGGAAGGCTGTAATTGAATGAATTTTCATTGAATAATGGATCCAGGAACAAATGAATTTTCATTGAATAATCGATCCAGAAACAAATGAATTGATCAAACATTAATGTATATATAGATGAAAAAAGAAAACAAAAACAATTTCTTTTTTTCCTGTGAATAGTAATGCTTTTGCTGTTGTGAGTACTAATAAATATTATTTTCCACCTGTCTCATCTCTACAGATTGCGTCCTCCAAATAACTATTAACTTTTGATTCTTTTGATACATCTACATCTACACTGCACACATCACCACTAGAGTTGTTTCCATTACATTTCCCTGCATTCCTCTTGAACCATGTTCGATGTATTTTTGAATTGTTCCATTTCTGCTGTCTAAAGTTATCTTTTCCCAAATCATTGGAGTTACCCTTCAATCGCTTGGGGTCATGTTTATCATCCTCACATTCAAGGTTCCTCCTGTCTTCAGACTTAGCACCAGTTGTGCTGGGAATCATATCATCTGATTCTGAGCAACAATTAACCAGACCATCGGTCTCCCGTTGCTTAATTTCAGCATGTTGATCAGTTTCCATGCCATTAGCATTAGAAGGCTGACAGTCTTTGATATCCCGTGGATGTGGATGTGGGGGTAATGGAGGAAATGGGTTGAAAGGCATGCCTGGAGCAGTGACCCAACACCCTTTGATTTCAGCATGAGGAGTTCCGTATTGCTGGGCAACAAACCATGGCATTCCATATGAGACAGGCAAACGAGAATTGAATTTCTGTTTTGGCTGACCAGTAACTAAACTAGAGGGCCATCCAGGATGACCTGCATTTGGGAAAACAGGACCACCAGAGTTAAGTGCACTGTTTAATGACCTTATTGGACATGAAAACCCTGGTGGAATTTCTTCATTAATGCTCTGGCTTTCATTGGTAGAGCCAATAACAGCATCAGAATATGAAATTGTTTCGGCCGGTTGATCCCATCGGCTCTTGCGCTTGCGTTTTTTCTCCACTTTGATCTCAACCCCATCAAAAGACGGCGTAGAGCAACTCTCCTGGGCACCAGCATCTACTGAAGTTGAAGTTGTCACAGGCTTTGACTGCTGACCACAATCAATTGCTTCCTTAGGTCTTAAACGCTGTTCTTGCCTATGATTATGAGATGCTGAAAATCTGTTACAGTTGAAATTTCTGTGAGATTCCCTATTATCATCCCTGTCCATATAGCCACGTTTTCTGCCATGTCTTGGAATCCATCTATCCCGGAAGCTTCGAGCAATTTGATGGACCTACATGTGCAAATAAGAGTGAAAATATTCAAACCCCTACTCATTAATACATTTTAATTAAAAACAATGATAAAAAAAACAGCATATTTTGGGAATATTACACATGACTAGACTAAGTTGAAATCAATCAATATATCTATTTACAATAGGTGATCATGGCAATACCTGTTTGTCATCGTGCTCTGTCAGAGACAGCATTGATTCCCTAAAACTGAATATAAAACCTATTGTTAGTAAAAGAATAGAAACTTTGAGAGAAACAGAATAGTTTCAATTGAGTTACACCAAAGATAATAGTGTGTAATGAATTAGCAGGGACAAATCATTAGAAATTCTCTCATATCATGGAATAGAAAACACTAAAGTAACACATGTCATGCTTCTAAGCACTTAAAAAAAAATGTATTTGTAGTGTGTCGATCATAATATAGCCCAAACAAGATAGGCGATGGAGAAAAGGTCAAATTTAAAACTGTTAACTGATTCAGCAATTTTTTAGAATTGCTTTAATAAATTTGAGAATGGTCAAATTTGAAATTTCCTGACCTCTCCATTCCACGACAAGGAGGGCCGCTCTTGATATGTTCCGGTGTCAAAACCTTCCCTGCTGCCAGATACTCTAAGACCTGTAAAAGAAAATTGTTTAGGCGCATGCTCTATAATCTCTTAATCCTCCATTTGGAGGTAAATTAGAGGAAAGCAAAGAAAATATTAGGATCTACCAGCCAGCTATCAACATAGTGAAGAGTATAGAATGATGGTCAAATCTATATGCCCAAAATGAATATTTACCATATTTTAACATTAAAAATGAATGACTAAGGAGATTAGCTGACATCTAAAATGATAGAAAAATGTATAAACATCACAAATATCAAAATACGGGCATTGAACCAAAGTTACAAAATGCACAGTAGTTTTAAGTGACCATTTCAAACAGCATTGAACAAATTCATAAAGAGTGAATATGACACAAATTATATTCAGAAATACAATGACAATGTCACCATAAATTTAGCAACATTAGCAGGCACACACCCATTTAGATGTAAAAATACACATCATATCACAAGGGTTTGTAAAATTAGAATATAAACTACCCTGCTTGGAGCACTTATCTCTAAAAAATTAATGAAACAAAAATATAGTATTGTTGTCCCTATATCTCACCATAGAACCAAAGTGACCCCATACAAATGATGTCCATTATGAAATCTTATGTGAGGATACAAAACATGACAAAAATTGAAATTCACAACACACTTCACTATAGAATGATACCATAGACAACTCTTGATTCAACTGCATGCAATGCAATTATTTGAAATGGAGGAACGTACACATAATCCCATGTGTTTGTTTGGTTCAACGGGAGGAGAGAGGAGGGAAGGAGTGCGTAGCGGAGGGATTTATGGGATGTATACGTAATCCTAGTGTTTGTTTGATTCAACAGGGGGAGGAGAGAGGAGGGAAGGAGAGCATAGCAGAGGGATTTGTGTTATGTTTGGTTCAACGAGGTGAAAGGAGAGATTTCAATGGAGGGAAAGTGTGGATTTACTTTTTTCAACTTTCAAATATTAAAAGTCACATTAAAAGGACACTTGAATCAAAATTTTAAGCAGGCTCTCCTCCCTAAATTCCCCCATTTTTTAGAGGGGAGTTAAAATTGAACCAGGAGAGATATTGCTCCTCTCCCCTCCTCTAACTTCCCAAAACTTGAATCAAGCAATAAATATTTAAAATAATCCTCACTCTTCGTCCAAACGGACCCTAAGGAACAAAAATATGAGTAGATTTCCATCCAAGTACCTTAAGAAGCTTTCGAAGTATTGGAATTTTTTTGAAGTCTTGCCTGTACTGCTTCATGATCTTATGCAACATCTGTAAGCCTGAAAGCCAAAACTTTAGTTAATTTACAACACAGCCAAAGTGTGATGGGTCTCACATTCCTGATATATGGGAGAAAATCTTCATTAAATGCAGAACAAATATAGATTACCATTTTTACTAATTACATCATTTAGCACGGCTCTAGATTTTGTTTTCAGAAGAGCGTCAAGGATCATGGAAAGATCTCGATTGCTGCAACAAAAAGATTTATTTTCTTTTAGCGATTATTGACATGTCCTTAAACATCGAACAAGTCTATAATTAGTGGGTTTAACTATAACATATGCTTTAATGAAGGAAAAGTAAACTAATTAAGAGGAAAAAGGAGAAGATATGACCTCTGAATTGCTTCACCGTTAATTCTATCACCTGAAGCCACAGTGAGAAGCAAAAGTTTCAAATAGCCTTTGGTGGCATCCTGTGACAAGAAAGGGGTGGGGTGAGTCAAATGGTGCATATTAAGAAACCATAAAACTGACACCAGGTAACAAGCCCAATAATACCTCCACTAATAAGGCATCAAGAAATAAAATTGAAGGGAATATGACAAAAGATACAAATTATTTCTCATAATTGATTATACAACAAACGTAAAATTAAAATACTACAGCAGTAAGGTAGAAGTTTCTTGATTTGTTACAGAACATAGATATGAACTGCAAGAACGCACACCAGAACCTGCATGCATTGACATGCTTCTAAATAAATAAAGTACTTACTTTTCTTTTGCTTATTCCCCCATTTCCATCCAGCAACTCATTAAGTTTCCCTTGAACTGCAGTTAAGGAAAAGGTTTATCCATTATTACCTGTTTAAATAACCATGTTGCTAGACTAAATAAGGATGACAAACCTGCTTCAAACCGTGCATTGGAAGAACCTTCGACTACTTTTTTGTGTTTGATAGATGACACTGGCAATCGATTGGCTTGCACCTCAGCTGTAAGGGCATTTGCAGCATTAGCACTGACTTTAGCCTTTTTACCAGAAGCACTTCTTTGAGTCTTCACATGCAGATGTGACTGTGAAAAAACATTTCTGCCTTCAACCATTTCAGACTTGGATTCTCTACTATCAGTAGAATTCGACAACACTTTGCTGACAGCTGGTATGGGTTTGCTTGTTGTATCCTCCATTTGCTGAGAAATTTCTTCTACTCGATCAGACGACGGTAAACTGCCTTTTGAGTCTTCCACATCAACAGAACTGTGCAACAGGGAAACAGCAGAGGCAGGGTCTATAGAACTATCTTTCTCTGGAGAACCATCTGCATCTATAGCAGTTGTAGACTTCTCCAATACATCCATGTCTGTTAATAAATGCCTAGAAGACTCAGTATCAACATTATCATAGTACTTGGGCATAGGTATGCTGTCCTCAACTTCACCATCTTCAGTAAGCATCATTGGTTCTGGAAATTCATCATCTGAATCACCTTGAACTATAAGCTCATCTTTAAGTGGATCACCGCCGCCTATATAACCTCGACAATGAGGCGAACCACAATAACATTTTTTGGCAGCAGCACCAAAAACCCTTACATAGTTGTAATCAAACGTCAATTCTTCATCCTGGGGAAGGTGGTCAATAAAACATCAGCTTGCCACCGAATTATTCTCACACATGCTTACAGCCAAAGAAAGGAATTAAGAACTAAGTTCCAAATTCATAGCTAAGAAACATTCATAAATGATTATGGATTGGAAACAAATTTACATGTATCTACAAATATTGGCCAAGACAAGTAAGAAATATAATATATCTGAAATTTTTGGTTAGAATGGAATGCTCAAACAACTTGACTTTACAAAACTACAGGCATGAAGAGAAAGGGTAGAGGAGAGGTGCATCAAAGCTTTCTAAATTCAATTAAGCATTTCTGTAGAATAAGTTTGGCTCAATTGACCAAACATTCATATTATTTCACGGAGAGAGGAGAGGTGCAAAATTCAATTGTTTTCAGACTCCTAGTCTGAAAGTAAACATTTTCACATTTTCCTACGTGATTAATAATCATGATGCATAACAGACAAGCACACAGGAAAATAAGTTGACATAACTAATACAAATACTCAAAACAACTCAGAAACATAACAGCAAAAAAAATCCAAAATACAAAGCTATAAGGTTTAATGGAATTAACCAAGAACAACTTATGAAAGTAATAATCAGAGATTGAAAAGCACACCTGCTTGATATGCCGCAATGCAAACAATCCAATACAGATTTCCCCGTTCACCATCCACTGTTGAAAAAAATGTAACACAAGGTCAAGTGATGTGAAAACAAGAGAATTCTGAATTTCATGGTCTAGTCACTGTACAAAACTATATTAAGGATATATTCTGAAAAAAGAATACATCCATATTGCCTATTATGAGATAGGTAAGAACCAAGATAATGACAGTAATCACAGTTAAGCCATGCATGTGTTAAAATTTCCCATACACATACGCTAACATAATGAATATAGTTTCCAATGAAACTGCAAAGAGAATTAAGCTTCTCAAATACCTAACTTAGTGAGCAACAAATTTGCAGATAATACTCACCTTTTCTGTCCGACAGTTAGGATCACAACTATGATTAATGAAACGCCCCAAATTTCCTTTTGCACTTGCATCTATCACCTGTAGATAAATAGATGTGAATGAAAAAATAGAAGTAAATAACTAACAGAATACCCGGAGGGGAAAGAAATAATAACAACTAACACCAGGACAAAAGGTCACGCCAAATACCCTCTTGATTTCCACCTCACACCAGGACAAAAAGTTAAAACAATGACATCTCAGATTTATCAACACTAGAGGCATGAATTAACTCAAATAGTTACTACCTCTTATTGAAGCCATTTTTTGTTGGTTTTCGATATTATTTCATCAATTACAAGATCTGAACTTTCAATATACAATGCAAAATAAAGGCGGTACAATCTCCACAAGTCATCACAATTCACATGAGTTATCAGCAAAAGTAAGCCAGAGCTGAGAATAATCCACAAGGCTTACCATTAACAGCACAGTACCAAAACAGTAATGTTGTAAACAAGATAAAATTCAAAATCAATTATTTTATGATGATAAAGCAAATTAATCTTTATTAGATATGGTTTTCACATTGAAGTGAATTTTGGATTCTCGTAGCACATGAAAGGTGCAGAGATATAATGCAAAAGTGAATTCACTATACTGTATTTTTAAGGGAAGAGGGGACAGTTTTTATTGCATATGCATATGGGATGAATTAAAGAGAGGCTAATCTACAAATACTACCTATTGTTATAAATATTTGCATCATACAACAGAGAATCAAAGACAAACAAATTTGTGTATGTTTCCACTAGGCAACAAAGAACTCAAAAATACTAAAAGTAACAAATGAAGTTGATTCAAGCTAAGAATGCAGATGTAGGATAAAGTACCTCACTACCGTTCAAGGTCATAAAATAGAAATGTCTATGCCCCTTCAAAGCATACTCTCTTTGACGCGCCTCATATGCATGCATGTCAAGGACCTGTTTGAAACATAAATTAGATATTATGAATCAATGATTAACGCAAGCTATTTGTAAACAATGCATAAATAAAATTATAAATGAACTTATTGCATGATATTCCTACGTAGAATAGCATGCAGTACAAAACGCTAGCTCTATTAGGCATAACAATATAATAATAAATAAACACGAATCAATCTGCAAAGAATACTCCCTGTCTTTCCTTAACAAGAAAAGTATGCACAACTAAACATAAGCTATTCTTAGGCTCTAGCCTAGAAACACAGGCTATCAAATTAGATTATACTGATTTTAAGTAGATCAAACCCATCTTAGCTATATCTATTACTAATACTAGTAATATGTTTATTTAATACAAATGTGTTATTTATGTATAATCCAAGCCCAAAAGTCTTTCACATGTGTGACTGCATTAGGGATCAATACAATATTCTCTGGTCACGCTATTCAACCAAATTTTGTAATGGCTCTTCACCACTACTTAAAGAACAAATCCAACAGCTCAAAAAGAAATAGGCAATACAATCCCTTCTTAATCCCAGTGATGCATATTGGTAGTGGTCAACGCAAACTAAACTAGTGCACTTCCTACTTATTGCTAATATGATTCAGTTGATCAGCAACATGAAGTCACATTTTTTCCAGCGCTAAAGAGAAATGTTCAGGAGGATGAGGATTAACAACAATATCTAGGGAGGAATGAAAGAAATGAGGAAGAGGAAAGTGGAGGAATACAAATATAACTTGACTTTTACCTATGACTTTGTTAAAGATAATGTTAATTCTTCCTTCTCCTAAATTTTCAGCTAAAATAAATAGCCAAACCACAAATGACTAACGAGTACAAGATTATGAGGTCCGTCCTTAAATGTCAATATTTGGTACATCAAAATGCAATAATATGTACTTATTACATTGGTATAGAGATAACAGAAAGGAAGAATAATATTGTCCAAGTCACCTCTCCAACGTATTCAATGATAAAGTGACCTTTCGCTACCCGCTCGAGTGCCTTCAGTCCATAACCTTTTTTCCCACATTTAAACCACTTCAGTCTGGAATACTTGCGATTTTGGAACTGAAATTGAACATTTAAAATCACAATCATGCCCTTTGGCAAGGCCTGATACAAGTAAATTTTAGAGGAAAAATGTTTAGTTTAGAAACCTGCTGATTAGAACAACGGTCCCCACATGGGCAAGTTCCTTGCACACATTCAATGTTAAGCATCCGGTTTAGACATTCATCCCCACATCCCAACTTTCCTTCTGGAGGTGGCTTACAATGGCAAACCATTACCTACAAGTTCAGAGATACAATCAATAATCGATATAAAACTGATGCGCAATTTGCAAATTCAGAAAGATTAATTGAAACTTATGAGATGTCCCACGTGACTGTATGTATAAATCTTAAACAAACTGTAAAATTAAAGCTATCAGCAACTGACGTGAGAGCAAAATGAGAAAGCCCCATATATGTAGTAATTAGATTACTTATTCAAAGCATACAATTCCTCCTCATATATAATGGAGGGCCAATAATCCATTCCATTCTCTGCAATGCACATCCATTATTCTATTTTACACAAGTTCAAGAGAACTCAGGAATATTAAAGCATATGCTCTTTGTATTATTAAAAGAGAGGAAACTTAAAACTATTGTTAAAAGGAGAGAAACTTGAAAGAAAGGAGGAGAAGAATAAAAAAGAATGCACGTGTAAATAAAAAATAAAGCACATCTGCTCATCTAAGAAGCAATGCAACTTGACCAGCTTTGACATTTAAGTGTATACTACTTATATACTCATATGTAAACAAAATTAACTGATAGCATACTAATTAAGGATGTTAGTTAGTTAACAAGTTAACTTCTCTTAATTGTATTGGTATAATCAAAAACATAATTGAATTCTTTAAACTACGAGCATTAGCTAAAGGATATTTGGAACGATATAATATTAAATATGATGAAGTTAGGAATTTGAGTGGAACTGAGAGAGAGTACAACAGCATGATCATGTGTATACTAAAACCTATTTTGAACTTGATCAATAACTTAATACGATGATTACATGTAACAAACAAAAAGTTAGAACAATCTAGGACCTCGTCAATAGTCTGAGTTTTCGGATTGCGGTGCAGAAACTCATTGGTGGAAATGTGGGTGAAAGATGACCCTTGGGAAACTGCAGTGCAAAAAGCAAAGTGTATATCAGACAGCAAGGAAGATTAAATGACATTTCTAACAGGCTAGAAGTCTAGTTTCAATGTTAGTTATGTTAAAAATAATAATAATAACACTTTCTAGCTAATACCACACACCCATTGGTAGTCGATATTCCAACTCCTTATAATTTTTGGAGTCATCTCGTACATCTTCTTCACCAGATGCATATGATAATCCTAATTCTGCATTAATCTCTGCATTTGATTTTTCTTGAGGAATAGCACAATCAGCAAAAGCTTTATCACCGCTGTCCTTGCAAGTCCTTCAAAAGAAAATCACCCATTCAATAACAAGTTAATAAATTAAAAATTGGGAATACTATGTAAAAAGAATTTACCTTATGTACCTCTATATGTAAAAACAGGTAAACTACAAATACCAATCAAGACCTGTATAATTATAAACTGTAATTGAAACCCATATTGGGACAAATCCCAAGACCTACATTGGATAGAGATACGGACTAACATGAGTTTATTAAAAGTGGCATTCCACCTTACAAGTTGGTTTTGTAAGGATGAGTTAGGCCTAACATAATTTAATATGGTATCAGAGTCTATTGATCAAGCCACCTACCATTTATATCTGCGCAAAAAGCCCAACAGGGTTGAGCATGAGGGGGTGTAATAGGAAAAACCCCAAGTCCCGCATTAAATACCAATAAGGTATAAAATGAGTTTATAAAGAGTGATTTCACTCACCTTACAAGATGATTTCATAAGGATGAGCTAGGCCCAATACAAAACCAATAACCCATACATCAATTGACGTACCATAGTCAATTAGTTAGAAGCAAGAGTTACATGAAAACCATTTGTTTATAAACTATATGTATCATATAAAATATATGTTCATATCAATATATTTCTATTCAGCTTCTATTCAAGAATTACAAAAAATTGGTAATGGGTAAAACTAATATGAAAGGAACATTGTATACCAGGTGCAGTTAGTTTCATCAATCCGGTCTGCAAGCAGAGCTGGAATACGCCGCCACTTGTGGCAATCATCACAGCTCACCCACGCATTACGCGGTGACTGAGGTTGTTCTCCCAAACCCGAACCATGCATGATGTCTGCATCTGATACTCTGTTGTCACTAGGATTAATTTTTACAACGGCGTCCAACTTATGATTTCCATCTACATCTGCTGATATGACACGAGAAACATTTATTTGCAAGCAACATGGAAGATTAAGAAATAACACTAGAAAGCAACAATTAGACAGTCAAGAAGGAAACAAGGAACAGCATCGAACGTTTTTTTTTAAAGGATTATCAAAGATGATTCCAAACGCAAGAATAATATCAGATTATGGTGCAGGCTATCTGAAATATAAAATTACCTAAATGAGGGCAATCTTCCACTTCACGTGTAACTTTGAGAGAGAGACCCTTTCCCTTGACTTCACTTTTGTTTACTGGCACTTTCTGTTTCTCCTTACGTCTAGTAGTAGTCTTTTTCCTACTTGTCGAGCCAGTAGCGTTGGTTTTGGCCTTGCTAAATTTACTAGTAGGTTCAAGACTTTTAGGTAGTTTACGACCCAAAGGTCTTGTAGAAGACGGAAGGTCCTCGGAACCCTGGAATTTAGAAAATTCATGACCACCAGATGTTTTGCCAACTGTCTTGACTGTCGCGTGACTTTTAGCTTTCAAAGCCTTGGCAGAACCTCCAAGTACAGTCTCTCCAGAAAGGGGCAATGATTCTGCAGCCAACTCTTCACTCTTTATAGATTTGCTTACCTCAGTGGAAGTAGACAATTCTAGAGAGCTAGCCAAGTCACTACAGTTCTTATGTCTTTGATTCTTTGAATGCATAGCTCCATTATTACCTAGTTGACCATGTGATCCATCCTCTGTGATACAATTGCCTGAACCAATAAGCTTGTCTTTATTCTTCCCTCTCTTCTCGAAGGTAACATCCAGATTAGAATTTAACTCATTAGAAGAACCTAACACATCAAGATGTACATCTTCATGTCTTTCTCCAACCTGGACTTCAGGAATTGAATCAATGACTTCTGAATCAGGTGATGTTCCTGGATCTGTGGCTGAATTATTAATTGGCTTAACTAATGCTTCAACCACTCTCTCTGGAGGAACTGCATGACATGGTTCCTCTGCATCCCCTTCTGACTTCTCTGTTATTTTAGAATTTTCTAACTGGCTATTTACAGTGTGTCCATTTAGAACCACACAATCCTTGTCTGGGTCATTTCTGAATGATCCTACACTGTTTAAAGCCAACACTACAGAAATTTTATCTGCAGAATTGCTGATTACTTTCTGGGAACCTGAATCAGGCCCCTTGTAGGAAGCAGAAGCCGGTAAATCATTTTCTTTTCCATACTTGATCTTCAGACGAAAACGAGTAGTTGAAGTTGAAACATTATACTTTGGAACTGAACTTAATGAGCTAGAACTTGTACTATTCTTAGTTGTTTTCCCACCTTGACAGTTGTTTCTAGCCTTTCCAACATTCTGGCACGTGGCTTCACTAACCTCAAGCTCATTTTCATACTGAAAAAACTGTTCAATATTTCCCATTAATCCCCAGGCAGAAGAACGGCCTGGTTTGGATAAACAACTTCTTTTCTTCCTAGCAGCCTCTAAGTTTATCTTCATACCCCCGCTTGGATGTGTTACACTGGCTTTGCTTGTGGATTTTCTAGAAGCCTTTCTGGTCTGTGTATGACGACCAAATTTGGTTGTTTGACTGTTACTTTGAGAAGGTAACAGTGTGCTTTCAGTGATATAATCAACTTCAACAGCTTCTTGTCCATCACTATTTGGCTGTCCAGGATTGTCTGCAGTACAAGTATCCTTGACGGAAACATCGTTACCCTTGGAAAGAAGATCTGGGACATCCTTTGGGGAGCTACTGGTGATTAAAACAGAAGAGGACTGGCCTGATTCGGGATAAAATGGTTTTCCAACGGTAGAGCTAGCAGTTCCATCTGCAGAATAATCCTTCAATATACAGAAATTATCTTCTATTTGCAATATGTCATTCTTCAATTCACTCCCTGGATCCAGCAAGGTAGGCTGACATAGTGAATCAACTACAAGTGAAGTCCTTGAGGTCCTATGAAAATCTGGTGAGCGCGATGATTGTACACGTGAATTATCAGTGATTTCTTTATCAACAGTGGCTCTTATCTTTTCTTCGCAGGCACTGTCACAATCCACACCATTTTTTTGATTGTGCAGCTTATCACTTGTGCTTTCTAGTTTTGTGTCTATAAGTAAAGCACCTGACGGCACTTCCACATCAGACGAAGAAGACATCTGCCAGCAAGAATTGGCTTCCATCCCATCTAAACCATCATAATCACAATTTTCTACAACCTTTGGCAAGCTCTCTGCATTTCTCATAATCCCTTCTGGCTCATTTTTCTGGATGCAATCAACTAGCCAATCTCTCATGAAATCTGACTCAAGGGAAACGTCAGAATGTGCAGCGTCAAGCACACAGTTGACAGCACTTGCTATCAAATCAGTACCATCGTTTTTGCCCTCCACAACTTCCGAACCATCTCCTGCCAATGATAAAACAACACTCTTCTCATCCTTCTGCTCCCCCTGTTCAACACAACGCTTCTGCAAACTATTTGGAAGGTCGACATTCGCTTCATCTTGAAAATTTCCCTTCGAGTGCAGTCCACCACTTATAAAATCAGAAACATCAATATCCTCAGAACAACCCCCCAAACTATTTCGACAACCATCTTCAGCACCCATCTCCAACTGTAATAAATCATCAATCTCACATTCATTTCTCAAACCATCTCCAGACCCCTCAGTAACTTCACCAAAACCTCCAGAACAGCCCACATGACCCTCTCCCATAAAACCATCAGCCATACCAGACAGCTCTAAAACATTACAAGGATCTTCTGAACATGACTCCTGCACAGAATCAAACCGCGCCGGAAACCCCTGCTGCTCAATTACAGACAAGCCAACAGGATCACCAACAACTGCAGGTTCACCACAAGAACCCATTCCAATCACAAACAACTCGTTCAAAAAACTAGCAGACTAACACTAACACTTCACTCTCATTAACAAAAACAACAATCACCACCTGAGGTAGCACAATGCATCAGCTTGAAGAATTAACACTACCTGCACATCAAAATCATAGCACACAATGAAAACCCTAGAAAGTAGCATCATCATTCTAAGAACCTCACACGGAAAGAGATGAAATCGAAATAAAAATACAATAAAAAAATAATAATAAAACCCTAGTTTCAGAATTTAATAATGCCGACAATAATAAAACTAATAATTGGTAAAAATTAAAATTGAAGTAAGAAAATTGAAGAGCGAAATTGTTGAAGATATACCTGGTGAAGATTCACGAGATTGAGGATAATGAAGAACGAAATTGTGAAAAAGAAAAATAGAAAAGGTAAGAATAAAAATATGATTCTTTTCCCTCTGGTCGAGAAGAGAGTTGAGTCTCCGTCGCGCGCAAGAGAGAGATGGTTGGTGGTGGTGACCTGAACGAAAACAAAATTAAAGAAAAACAAAAACACGAAAATTGAAAAATAGGGTTTCAGAAAAAGGGAATACGATTTGTATCCAACCGGTGTACCTTTCTGCGATTTTATTATTTTTTCAATATTTTATCTCAATTTTAATAATTAGAGTTTGATTTTTTTTTTATAAAAAGAGTTTAATTGGATAAGTACGAAATTTTTTATATTATTAATCAAAAATAAAAATATACTATATTTAGTGAAAATAAAATAAGAATATGCTAATATTAAATCAATTATGGGATTAGATAGTTATCGTATGAGTCAATTAACATTATTTGAATGAAAATTTATTTTACCTTCTAGAAATATTCAATTAAATCCTTAAAAAAATATAACATGCTTTATTCATTTAAGAAAATTATTTGAGAATATTTAATTGTCCACTTTTTTTGCACTTTTTGTTATTTGGTTATTGAAACAAAGATAGAAAGAAAAAAAGTTGAAAATATAAAGAAATTTTTAAAAAATAGAAAATAATATTATATTAATTAATACTTTTATAAAATAGAAAGTAAAAAATGTAAAGTCAAAGAACAGAGATATATGATGAGAAAAAAGATGACGCGCTCAACAACAATTATATATTTTCATTAAATAATATTATAATATTATTTCAGCGCAACTATATTAAATTCTATGTGTATTTATTAAAATAATTATTTTATTACAATTAACTTTTTTTAATTAAATATCAGTGAATATAATATAAACTTTAAAAAAATGTATATAATAATCAATAGATTTTAAAATAATGGTATTATTAGATAAAAAGATATTAATCAAATATTATACAATTAATTAATTATTCTTAAATTAGGATATATTGTTTTTTATTAATATTTATGATTTATTTCTTTTTTTCATTAATCTAAACTAAATAGTTTTTATTTGGCTTAACTATATTTTTTATTCTTTTATATTTAATAATTTATGAAATTAATTTGAAGATTATAAATTCAAACCGTTTTGATCTTCCATCACATTTGAAATTAATTATTTGTCTATTTTTAAATGAGATGTCACTTATATAATCTGACAAATTATCATATAAAAATAAAAGTTTATAAATAAAAAATATAAGTTAAAAGAGGACACCTCGTCAATTTTTAATAAAAATAAATAAATAAAGATTAAAGTTATTTGAAATTAAAATAGAAATATTAATTTTATAAATTAAATAAAATTGAGAAACCAAAACTGTAATTAAATTATTTTATTATGAAGCTTAGATTTTTCTTCTTTTGTTTTTTTTACATGCTAAAAATGTGTGAAAGTGAAATAAAAATAAATTATTTCACGTTTAAAAAATAATTGGTGAATGATGAGGTAATGTCTTGTTGCGATAGATTTGAGCCACGGGTGTAACGGAGAGGGATTGACCTACAAAGTTAACACTTTAATGTCCAACTCAATCCGAAGATAAAGAGCAATGTGAGAGTAAGATGGATTAAATGACGTGTTTTTCTTATTTTATATTATGAGCGATCAAAAGTGTTTGCATGAAGTGAGACGCGTTATGGGGATAGTCGTTGGATCTAAATAGCCGATGATTGACTTGTCCGAAGCACATAATTCCATGTTTTTTGAGGAATGAGGGATCACTTGTTCCATGCATTTTACCACTTGACGACATTGTTGAATCTTTTGCTTTGGACCTTGCAAATAACCCATAACAGTTTCCTCCAAAGTCTTTCACCCTACTTTGCAGAACAAGGGTTTGTTGTGTACGCCCTAAGTTGACTTGTTGGTAGAAGCAGACAAAGAGTCTTGATGGGACGTCAATTTTGTTAGAAACATGCGCATTGAATATTTTTCTTGTGATGGGTAAGAAATTTCTGACGCATGTCCCTACACTAACCAATAATAATATCTCTTTAACTTTAGGATACTTGAGTTCCACACACAACTAGCGAGGAGATATGGATTGTTGATGTTGTGGTTTTAACTTCCCTGGTGTCATACCCTAATTTTTATCTCTAAGATCTCGCATCTTTTTGCATCATCTGCATAGTCTATCATGCATTTCATCTTGCATAATACCCAATTTATCAGCCAGAATAAACTTGTTGGAATTATAGCAGAATCAGTCAAAAAAAAAGTCAATTGTGCGTAAAATCAATGGACGGAAAATTTTAAAATTGAGCTTGCAAACGTTAGTCATATTTAATTTATGTTTCACGTAGTTTAACCTAACATGCTTGTTTTAATTTTTTCGATTGTTTTTCTATCGCTTTTTTGACCAGTCTAAGTCATTTAACTGGAGAAAATTTATTTTGAAATTTTACCAAACACTGTATTTTTCTGAGTCATTTATTTTGCGCTGATAATTTTTGTGTATTCATTTTATTTTATTTTAGCACTTCGATACCGGTCTGATTTTCGCTTTTAACCGATTTTATTTTTATTTTTAATTAATAACTTTTTTTATTAATAAGATTTTTTTAATCTATGTTTTTTATTATTAATTGTTTTTAATTTAATTTATTGTTTTTTATATAACATTAATTTTATTTTTATCCATTTTAAGCAAAACATAGTCAACAAGCTTAGGAAATGTGTTTTGTTTTTTTCTCATTTGTTGTGAAAGTGATACTTAATTATGCATGTATGCACCAGACAATGGGAACAACACATATTCCTTTCCCGCGCTTCAAAAATCCATCTTTACCTCACTTGACTTCTTCACTCACAAGACAATACAAACTACCTGCATTTTAAAAAGAAAAAAACGTAAAAGTGGAAGTCACTTCTTGACTTCACATATGGACTCATACTCTCATCTTACTTTACACCAACTCAACCATACACCATTTTTTTCACATCTTCAAAAAACCTGCATAATCCCATTTTTCTTTCTAAAAGAAACCCAAGCCTATTCACCATTCCAACCATGTAAGCTACAAAACACTTCCTCACTGGCCCTCTTGCGCATCACTATTTCATCATTAAACAATCATAAGCAAACACCATTACCATGTTTCTTCCCGACGCTTTTCCATAACCCATCCACACAAAAACCACGTGTATCATCATTTTCATATTTTTCACAAAATACTCCATGAACACTCTCACATAATATGCTCACATGACATAACCTCTCTCTACAACAAAAACGCGGACCACCATGAATACTTTCTCACTGGGTTGAAACAAAGAGGGAAGAGGATAGCATAGAAGCATCACCACCCACCTACGAAAACACATCGCATACTCCCTCCGACTGTATTTTTTTTTACAACACCACTCTCTCATTTTTCACCTTTAACAACCATAACAAGAAAATTCTTCATAAAACTTCCATCTCCGCTCATTTCTTCATCATCACTTTTCACACACAAAAGGAAACCATCCCACAAAACTATTTCATGTAAACTCTCCAACCTTCAGTCGCGTTTTTCAAACGAACCACCACCAAGTTCTATCATTTTAACCACCAAAAATGCACTGAGTTCATCTCTTTGTCCACTACGTCACTCTCACACACGCCATCGCGGATTAGTCGCCTCCGCCGTGACAATTTTTGCACTATACGATATTTCTCTTTACACTTGTGATAGACATGGTTTTGTTTTAAATTAATGTGCATGTATGTATGTATTATTGTTGTTGTTGTTGTGCGTACTGCGCTCTATGTGACTGAAGTGTGATGCCAAAAAGTGTGTGAATGGTTACTATACAACGTGTGTGAGAAAGAAAATATGCATGTGTGTGTGAGTTAAGAGCATGTTAAGTGATAATAAGGAAAGTTTTTGTACAAATATTTTGAGTGTGTTTATATTGTAATGAAGACAGTGTGACTATGTGTTATGATGTCTTACAAGATGTGTTTGCTTGAACATTGATTCTTCTTTTTTAAATTTGTTAAATACTATTTTATTTTTCCTCTTTTCTTTTTAATTGATTTATCATATTTTTGAAAACTAAAAAACATTTTTCTTAGTTATTTGCTAGTTATTTATATTTCTAGTTATTTGTTACTTTTTGTAATTATTTTTTCTAATTATTTTCTCTTTAATCTAATTAGTAGAAGACCCGTGCGTCCGCACGGGTAAGTCCATTCATATCTTAGATCTTTTGATAAGGATTGATTGTTGCTGATATATAATTGTCATTATAAAAATTATTAATAACTACAGATATTTAAAAATAAAGATGTAGCAAATTACCAACATGATAAATCCAATATGTCTAGTAACTAAAATATTTACAAATATCACTAATAACTATAAATATTTACAAACATTTTATTGATTAAAATATTTAAAAAAAGGTATTGTGGTGTAAAATTAAAAAAGGTATATATATATATATATATATATATATATATATATATATATATATATATATATATATATATATATATATATATATATATATATATATATATATATATATAAAAGCATGTAACCTAAAAGATTGAATTCAATTTTAGTTTTTTACTTTATGAGGTAGCATGTTTTATAGCACTATCATATTGGTTTTGAACATTTTGGTGTACTATTAGAAATACATTAGAGCATCTTTAGTGGGAGTAAACTAAATGGGTAAACTAAGATACTTTTTGTGGGCCCAAAGTGATTTGTAGGATTTAAAAAATTTATAGTTGATTTGAGTAGTTTTTACTTTAACGGTGGTTGTCTATAAGAAACCAAAACTTGACCCCACATTTTATATTTTTTATTCAAGTTACCATTAATTTAATTATTTTAATTAAAATACATATAATTTTTTTAATAAAATTTACCTTAAAAACTTAAAAATAATATTAAATTTTTCATAGGAATACATAAAAATAATATTGTGTGTAAAAAAAATTAGAAGTAAGCTATAATACATAAAAATAATACAAAAATTACATCTTAAAAATAATACATATAAAATTCACAACAATAATACATAAAAAAAATTACATTTTTCATAGGAATATAATTATAATAAGGATTCGATTGGTTGGGATCCATTTGATAAATAAATAAGATTGGAAATTGAAAAAAAAAATTTAGAAGTAAAACTGTGTGTAAAAAAAATTAAAATTTCTATAGAATTTATAGAAGGTAAAAAATGATAATATGACCATTACTATTTTCAAATATCATATTCTTACTTTAATGTTGTTGGAATATTTAATTTAATGTTGTTGGAATATTTGGAATATTTTATTAATATTAAATAATATTATAATAGGTTTGACATAGTTAACTTTAACTATATAGATAATGGGAACTAAATTTTAGTTCATTTGAATGTCATGTCAGCCCTCCTATAATGCAAATTCCTTATTACTAACGTACGCTATAAAGAATTTTGGTTTAACAAACCTGCGTTAAAGTTGCTCTTAGATACATTTATTATTATCATTTTCTAAAAGCCAAGAAATCGGATTAGACAGTACAAAACAAAATATGTTATATGATTTTTTGTCTATCTCTTTCCATAAAGTGGATGTGTTTCTTGTACTGTAATTGCTAAAAACCAGACATTGCTAAAAGTATTTATTTAAAATTTGCGAGTGAGTTGGATTACACCAAATTTTATGATGACTTGACATATTAAAAATAATGAATACATGTTGGTACTAATAGATATCTAAAATCATGTTAGAGTTTTATACGTAAGAGAATAACAATTAACATTCATATATATTAGAGTTTCTCAATGTTTTGATATTCATGAAATGCTTCAAGTATGATATTGTTCTCAAGAGGTAATCCAACACAACTCTCATAATATTTTCCAAGATAGCCCTTAACTTTGACAACGCATTCACTACTGGTGTACCTATGGGACAGTATGAGCCTTAGTGAGGTAACTGAGGATGGTTGCAACTGAATGAAATGAGTGAAACTTGTCATGTAAATAAATCAAAAAACCAATACATTTAGCTCATTTTTTTACAATTGAATAAACAAAATAGTTTAAGGAACATATAATGACCCCGTGTTCGGATTTCCGATGAATTCAACACCTAAGCTCAGCAAGAACCAAATCTAAGATAACAAAGACAACAAAACCAAAACCATGAGCACGCCCTGTTGCGTGATCTCGCATGATCACAACCTCAATCACCTTCCTATATGTGGCAAAATACTCCCTGAGACGTTCCTCATATGTGTCCCAAGATATTCCTCCAATGAAGATCTTACCGAGATCGATTCCATCTGTTCAATTACCAATCACAAACACTCATTTTAAACCATGTTTATCACTGACATATCAAAGAAGAAAAAAATAACGGAAAGCATACAAAGCGTACTGACGAACTTTGATATTGATCAAACTTTCAAATTTGGATAAAATATCATCCTAATCGATTGAAGAAAGAATATGTATCTTTATGCCTACATTGAATTCACTCTAGTGTCTATTTGAAACAAAAACATACCTTGTGAATTCATATGCTGATCTCTTGTCCCCTGAAATAAGAGACTCAAATGTGTTCTTCTAACGAACTATTTATAGACCTTGTCATGCTCCTTACTGCAGCAAAAATCATGATCCTTTAAGAGCAGGAAATCTTCAAGGCACGTTGTATAGACCAAGTTCGGCATACTGTGAATATTTATTCATAGTTTCCTATTGAAGAATATAAATTGACAGGTTAAATAGTACTGTAGGAGAGGGCATAATTAACTCATTCTAATGGTAAAAAAGGGAAAAGAAATATTAATAAAAATTGAGTGAGTTGACTATTTTGCTTGCATACTCTCTTTGAAAAACTATGATCAAAAAATCCCCTGAACATATTGTCTATATCTTTGACATTCACTACTGGTTACATAAACCCTTTACAGACGGTAAAAGATTGAATACAATTTAAAGAAATTTAACAAACTTAGAAACGTGGTTGAAACTATTGTTAAAGATTCTAAACTAAAGCATATACTTGCACTGTATTTGCCATAACTATTATTTTATTGTTTGTTATGGGTATGACCTAAAAGAGTTCATGTGACAATTCACCTGGTATAACATAATTTGTTGAGGACCTCGGTTAGGACCTAAAAGATGCGTCGATGATTATATGATTATATGATATTTAGGCTTACAAGTTACAAGTATATTTTTGTTACATATAAATTGTATGGATGTGGTTATGATTTTTGTGGCTATTGTTATTGTTGCTAGAGAACCTATGCTAATATTGTGGCAAGTCAAAAGGCATCATCATCAGACATAGTAGAAACTAGAGCAACAACAGAGAGTGACAGAGCTAGTGGAGAGATTCTTCAAAGTTCTTCTAGACTGAAAGAAGTGCAGAAAGAGTGGACTTGTGCCTTATGTTTTGTAACAACATCTAACGAGGCAACCTTGTTTTCGCACCTCAATGGAAAGAAACATATGGCTAGTTATGAAGCAGCTTTGAAATCAAAGAAGCAAACTGCTCTGCAGAAGTTGAAAATCAATCAGCCCAAAGAGGATGTGAAACAGAAGAATGTTAGCAATAAGTTAGATTCCAAGGTCAAGAATGGAGATGGTATTGTTAACAAAGAAGAGGAGGTGAAACAGAAGAATGTTAACAATATGTTAAATTCCAAGGTCAAGAATGGAGATGGTATTGTTAACAAAGTGTTGAAGGCGGTGTTGGATAATAAGGTGGAAAAACTGCAAAAGAATAAAAAGGAAGAATGGGTTTTGTCAGGTATACAATAAACACAAGCATCTCGAGGATAGTTAGTATAGCTATATAGATAAGAGGTAACAGGGAACATAAAGTCTGTTGGATCACATGCATATCACATTCTTTTTTATCTTTCTCTCTTCTACTTCTCTTATTTTCATACTCTGGCCAATGAATGTTTAAAGATAAAAAGAAAACAAAAAATAAAGTTGATATAGAGTGGTTACTAACCAACAAAATATAAAAGAAAATAAGAATGGTTAATTCCACATCCACGTTCCATATCTATGTAGCAAAGCGCCATTGAAGTAACAACTCCATATCAATGTTTACAATATCATAGGCGTTTACAATAAGAGGTTTTCATGCCAAAGAACATAATAATGAACTCCTTCAAGTGTAGCATAGTGGCACGGGAGATCATTGAACATATCAAATTGAAATGAAATGAACTTCCTTACCTCATCTCCACTCCTAACATCTTTTATCATAACCATCTCAAGCATTAAAGTATCATCCTCGATAACCAAAGAATACTCCACGTCACTAACAACACCCTTCTCAATCTTATCCATAGATGAATTTTGAGTTAATGCTTCTTCATCAACAATTTCGTCACCAACATCATCGTCAAATTCATTGTTAGAAGACAAAGTGGTGAAATACACATCTTGCACACCTGTTTTATGATTGAATCTAGTGAAGATGGTTGTATATGCATCATTAGAATAGGATACACAGAATAATGAGAACATTTAATTCATTAATTAGCTATAAAAAAGGCTTCAATGCTAGACCTCAAAATCGTCATAAAAGATTTTCTTAGTGTAAGTAAGAATTGCGCCTAAAAGGGGGGTGAATTAGGTTCTTTTGAAATTTTCTGGTTTTAAGAGAGTTATGTTACTTTCTTTTAGCGGAGTGATGCTATGAAAGATTGTAAAGGCAGAAAGTAAAAGAGACACAGGAAATTATAGTGGTTCCCCTCACACTCCGAGGGTACTCCACTCCCCTTTCGACTCGAAAGAGATTTCACTATAGTTAGGATCAGTGTACAATTTTTCTTTCTAACCTATAGGGAGATAAAAGGCTCTTAAACACCTTTAAGATCTAAACACTAAATGCAATGAGAACAATCCTCTCTAATGCAAACACTTGCTTTCAACAATCCTGAACAGCAAGGGGAAATAAATACAATCTGATTTTTGTAATGATTTGCAACAACGTATACAGTTGTTTATCAATGCTGAGATTGATCTTCTCTTTTAATGGGAAATTCCACAAGTTTCTAAGACTTATTGTTCAAGAATTTTCTTTTCAAAGGATATGAAATTTATGCAGAAAATTCTTTGTGAAAATTGTTTCTGATTTAGATGTGGAAATTGAAAAGTATGTTAAAGAGTTTTTTTGATTGAAAGAGGTTATTTGAATTTTGAAAGAGTTAGGTATTTATATTACATAAACACCTCTTGAGAAAAACATGCAAATCTCCAGAAAAATTGATGAACAGTTGCCATGTTTCAAAGGAAACATTCCACAGAAATTCGATTGAAGAAATGTAATTTTTCAGAAAGATTTTTCAAAAATGTTCAGTGAGCAATCGATTGCACAAAGAGCCCAATCGATTGCACCTTCACAAAAACACTTGAAAATTTAAATTTTCAAAAGAGCAATCGATTGCACCTTTGGACCAATCGATTGCACTTCAAAACAGAAGTGAAAATTTGAGAATTTTTAAGCATGCAATCGATTGCATCAAAGCAGCAATCAATTGCTTACTGAAACAGAAGCAAAAGTGAGTTAAAATATTGATCATGCAATCGATTGCACTTACAAAAACTTAGAAAAATTCTCATTTAAAAAGCTTGTGTTAGTGTGAAAGGTAATGTAAACGATTTTTAATGATTTGAGCAATTAGGACTTAAATACTTAATGGAAGTTCTCATTATACCTTCCGAGGAAAACATCCTTAAAGTTGTGTCTTTATCCTGATGCTGATAGTTGATCATCTTTGCCTTCTTAAGTGATGTGTCTTTGTCAAAATATATGTTGATCTCTGAGGATCTTGATTTCATATTCTCCCCCTTTTTGATGATGACAAAACATTCTTCTTTTGTTGCAATGTTCTTTCTGGCAACTTTTTCTCCCCCTCAACTTGTGAAGTTGAAGTTGACAAGTTTTTCTCCCCCTCAATATGTGAAGTTGAGAAGTTCTGAATTTGTATTGAGGTTCGAAATAATCTTGTATTTGTACTTTAAGGATCAAGGAAAGATAACAAGCAAGAAAAGAGTAACATCTTTCTCCCCCTTTTGACATTATCAAAAAGAAGGGAAAGATGGATTAAGGCAATAATATATATAGATGATAGATATAGATAATAATTTGAAAATAAAATACCAATTTAGTCATAAATTCAAATTGCAAATTGAAAACAGTATAAAGAAACTAGAAGGTACGAAATTTAAATAACATAAATGACTTAAAAAGAAACATAAAATACATAGTAAGAAGTTTATGACAGATCCATGTCGGGGTTAAAGGTTGGTTGATTTGGAAATGTTGTTTGGAGAAGTGATGGACGAGTTGGAGGGACAGCCGGGTTCGAAGGATCATATGGCAGAATGTATAGGTGAGAGTACAAATAGGAGAATTGTTAATTGACGGCCTCTTGGAAGTTGTTGATCCGAGTGTTTATTGACTCTTGAATAACATTGTATTGGTCATTGATGGAAGTGTTGAGATTTCCAAACTGTTGAGTCATGTAATCCATTAATTGTTGGTTACTCGGGCCATTTCTAGAAGGAGGAGGAGCGTCGTCATCGTCTTCATTCTCTTGCTCATCATTTTCAGCCACACCTTCACCAAGGTAAATAATGGTCTTGGTTTCTGGGTTGTATTTGACACCCATCCAAGAGTCCATATTTTTTATTGAGATTTTTTTGATACTTTATTCCATGAGACACTTATCAAACCCTTCAAAGTCTACTTCAAAATGTTCCAAAATATTTGTGATGAACCATGCATATGGCAGAAACTTGGATTTTTCGTTGATTCCACGCATGTGAACCAAGATTAAATAAGCCCGAGTTATTTGAATGTCATGCTTAATAGTGTATAGAATCTGCATTTCTAGATCAGTCACAATGCAGTGGTTTCCGGCTCTTGGGAATATTATGTAAACCATAAAATAATGAAACAACCGATCATCAATGTTAAAGATACCTGCCGATCATGAGTTTCGAGAGGGTTCCATGCCGCCTAAGGATCTGACACGTTTTGCATGGAATTCTGCTTCAGTCATATGGCCAAGACTCCAATAAAATTCTCGTTTGTTGTATGCTTGCCAGAGGTCTTCGTTTTCTTCATAGAGTCTCCCACTAGAGGTTGGAATATTCAGAATCCTACCAAGTGTTTTTGAGTGGAGTGGTATTCTTTTTCCTTGAACATATGTTACCATCTTGCCTTCTTCCATTTGTAGGTTGCTATAGAACAATCTTACCAAATCCGGATAATATGGCCCAGATGAGGAAATCACAGGTTCCAACCCACATGCAATCAAAGTTTCTTGAAAAGAAAAACATTATTTAGGGAAGGATGAGAGAATACCATATTTTGGTGTTTGCACAACTTTCTTCTGAAAATATTTGGTGAACTTTTCCCTTTGTTCATCATCCAAGTGTTGAAGAACAAGTGGAGTTTTTGAAGATGAAGGGGCTGGACCTTTGCCTTTACTTTGTGCTGAAATCTTCCTCTTTGAGCGAGATGCCATGAGAGAATGATGGAGGATTTGAGTTTTAGGGTTTGTGAAGGATGGTTTTTGGAAGAGATGGTTAAAAAAGGTTATGAGAAGTTGGGTTTTATAATGGTTGAGAGAAGAGATAAATTAATGTGGGATATGAGTAGTTGAAGGTATTGATGATTAAGACTTTGGGAATATGAGAATTAATGGTTAAAGATTTTGAAACTAGGATTAAGTAGTAATGACTAGTCATAGGTAGGTCAAAAGTATAATGATAGGGTAGTTGAAAAGTTTAAGAAATCATGGATCTATTAAATAGAAAGAAAAAAAAAACAGTTTTACAGTAGGTGCAATCGATTGGCACAGTGGTGCAATTGATTGCTCTACAAAACAGAAACAAAATTGGACAAAAACTACAGGGTGCAATCGATTGACACAGAGGTGCAATCGATTGCTTGCTTCAAAAATTAATAAAATTCGTAAAAATTGCAGTGAGCAATCGATTGACACAGAGGTGCAATCGATTGCATGCAGTGAAATTTTGAGAAAAATGCCACAGATGGAGTTCTTTCATGATTCAACGTCAGTTTCATCCAGAATTCCAAGTTCCCTTCGTATTTTGAAGAAAGATTACTTTGCCAAAGGCTTCGTGAATATATCGGCAAGATGATTATGAGTATCTACAAATTTTATCTCGATATCTCCTTGAAGTACATGATCTCGTAGAAAATGATGTCGTATGTCGATGTGCTTGGTCCTTGAATGCATGACTGGATTCTTTGTTATGTTAATTGCACTTGTGTTGTCACAACGAAGAGCAATGCTACCAAGGTCGAGTCCGTAGTCATGAAGTTGTTGCTTGAGCCAAAGTATCTGCGCACAGCAACTTCCCACTGCTATGTACTCTGCTTCAGCCGTACTAAGTGCTACGCATGCTTGACTTCTTGCATGCCCATGAGACCAATACATTTCCCAGGATGTGACATGTTCCACTTGTGCTCTTTCTATCAGTTTTACATCCTACATAATCCGCGTCAAAATATCTAATTAAATTGCATATACTACCTATAGGATACCATAAGCCGACATTTGTTGTTCCTTTGAGATACTTCATGATCCGCTTGACTGCCATCAGGTGAGACTCCTTTGGATTTGCTTGAAAGCGAGCGCAAAGACGGACGTTAAACATAATGTCAGGGCGACTTGCTGTCAAGTATAGTAAGGAACCAATCATACCTCTATATTTTGTGATATCAACCGACACATCGGATTCATCTTGATCTACATATGTACCGGATCCCATAGGTGTAGATAAAATCTTGCAATTGTCCATATCAAACTTCTTTAATAATTTTTTGCAGTATTTTGATTGATTGATAAAGATCCCATTCTCAAGTTGCTTGATCTGAAGTCCAAGAAAGTATTTCATTTTTCCTATCATAGACATTTCAAATTCTCCTTGCATCATGGATGAGAATTCTTCGCATAACTTGGTGTTGGTTGAACCGAAAATGATGTCATCAACATATACTTGTACCAAAAGAGTATCTTCTTTTATTTTATTGATGAACAAAGTTTTGTCTACTTTTCCCTTTTCAAAGCCTTTGTCACATAAGAAATTGCTAAGTCGATCGTACCATGCTCTTGGTGCTTGTTTCAATCTATAGAGGGCTTTCTTTAATTTGAAGACATGAGATGGATATTTGTAATCTTCAAAACAAGGGGATTGTTTGACATATACTTCTTCATTTATGAATCCATTCAAGAATGCGCTTTTGATGTCCATTTGGAAAAGCTGAAAATTCATGGAACATGCATAAGCTAATAACAGTCTAATTGCTTCCAATCTTGCAACTGGAGCAAATGTTTCGTCAAAATCGAGTCCTTCTTCTTGGTTGTATCCTTGGGCGACCAATCTTGCTTTGTTTCAAACTATAATACCATTTTCATCGAGTTTGTTCTTAAAGACCCGTCTTGTTCCAATGATATGCTTGTTGTTCGACCTATGGACAAGATTCCAAACTTGATTTCTTTCAAATTGGTTCAGTTCTTCTTACATAGCTATTATCTATTGATCATCGCCTATGGCTTCATCGATTTTGGCTGGTTCAATTTGCGAAACAAATGCCATGTTAAGACAAGCATCCTTGAGATTTAATCTTGTTGTAACACCTTGACTGATATCACCAATGACTTTATCGACCGGGTGGTCTCTATGAGTTCTCCATTCTTTCGGCAGATCATTGTGTACTTCGTTTTGTTGTGAATCCTCTTGCCTCTGTTTTGGTTGACCACTTGCAATATCTTTAAGAGTGTTTTCTTGAGAGGTTTCTACTACATCATCATTATCATTAACAATAATATCATCCTCCTTGGAGGGGTTAGTTTCATCAAAAGAAACATGCATAGATTCTTCAATAGTTAAAGTTCTTTTGTTAAAAATTCTGAAAGCCTTACTTAAGAAAGAATAGCCAAGAAAAATACCTTCATCGGATTTCTCGTCAAACTTACTGAGATTGTCTTTGTCATTGTTCAAGACAAAGCATTTACACCCGAATATGTGGAAGAAGGATATGTTTGGTTTTCTTCCTTTGAACAGTTCATAGGGGGTTTTCTTGAGAATTGGTCTGATGTTCACACGATTACTTACAAAACACGTCGTGCTTACTGCATCTGCCCAAAAATATTTAGGAAGGTCTGAATCACTAAGCATTGTTCTTGCAAGTTCTACCAACGACCGATTCTTTCTTTCTACTACACCATTTTGTTGTGGAGTTCTTAGTGCAGAGAAATTGTGTGAGATTCCATTTTCCTCGCAGAATTCTTCAAATAGAGCGTTCTAGAATTCTCCACCATGGTCACTTCTAATGGATACAATTGAAAGTGACTTCTCATTCTGAATTTGTTTTGCATACTTCTTGAATGCCTTGAAAGCTTCACTTTTCTCCAAAACTTTTTGTTCTTGAAGGTCCGAAGAGATCCATGTGTAACAATTGTAGTGGCCTAGTTGTGGACACCACATTTTTGGATGTGGAAGTTGATTTAGTCTGTTTCCCTTTTTGACATGCGCCACACAATCTATCTTTGATGAATTTGATCTTTGGAAGACCAACAACTAAGTCATGTTTGATCAATTTGTTCAAATGTTCCATATGAATGTGAGCAAATCTTTTGTGCCATAACCAAGAGTCGTTGTTGTTCACCATAAGACACTTAACCTTCAAAGATATGTTATCAAGGGAAATCATAAAAATATTATTGATTCTATTACCTTTTAACATTACCTCAGAAGTGACTTCGTTTTCTACCAAACATTCATCTTTTGTGAAGTTGATTCTGAAACCTTTGTCACAAAGCTGACTAATGCTAAGTAGGTTATGCTTTATGCCTTCTACATAAAGGACATCTTCTATGGTTTTAAAAGGTGGTGCACCAATGCTGCCTACGCCAAGGATCTTTCCTTTGTTGTTATCACCATAGGTTACAAATCCTTTGGCCTTAAGCGTTAGATGTGAAAATTTGGTAATGTCACCCGTCATATGCCTTGAACACCCACTATCAAGATACCATTGATATGAGGAGGTCTTCAAGCATACCTACAAAACAAGATCAAGTTCCATTAGGTACCCAACTTGCCTTGGGTCCTTCATAGTTAGTGTCTTTCTTTACCCACACATAATGCCCCTTTGCAACACTAAAGTTTCTCACATAACAAGCATTAGGTGTATGGCCTTTGATACCATAATAAAAACAAGTGGGCTCAAAATTACTCTTGTATCTATAAGGATAAGGTTTTTTCTTATTAACAACCTTCTTCTTGGGGTATTGATGAACCACTTTAGACTTGACCACTTTCTCTTTTGGAGGTTGTTCACTAGCTTTAACAAAGATGGTTTTGTTAGAACTTGGTTTAGAAAATTTTGAGTAACCAAGTCCACTTTTATCATTTGAAAATCTTTGTTGGCTAAGAACAGCCTCTAATCCAATTTGTCCTTTTTCATACCTTTCAAGAACTCTTTTTAATTGGACAATTTGAAAAGAAAATGACTCACACTTTGTACATACAAAATTCTATTTTTGATCACTAATCAATTTTTGTTTTTCATTTTTGAAATTCTTTTCCATAGTTTCAATTTTTTCATCTAGAGTTGAAATTTGATTCTTTTATGATGAATTAGTTTTGTACAGAATTTTGCATTCACTCAGAAGTTCATCGATTGCCCCTTGAGCATCATCATCATAAATTAAAAAATTATTACTAACCTTGTCGTCTTCATCATCAGAATGATGTGAGGCCGTTAGTGCTAGATTTGCGTTTTGATCATTATCTGATTCTGATGAGGAGCTTATCTCGTTATCTTTCCATGCTACATATGCTTTATTTTTCTTGAATCCCTTTTTGCTTTTAGAGACATCGTTCTTGGAGAGTTTAAGACAATTTGGTTTGATGTGTCCTAATTTTCCACATTCATAGCATTTGACATCTTGTGTGGATGTTGACGCCTCTTTCTCTTTGCTTTTTGAAAACTTCTTCCTTTTCATATAGTTAGAATTCCCAATATTATTTTTAGAACCAAAATGTTTTCCTAACCTTTTTACAAGAAGCATGAAGTTTTCATCTTCAACCGGATCGTCTGCTTGTTCTACTTCTTTGGAATCAACCTTTAATACGATGCTTTTAGATTTCTTCTCTTGATTCTTATGTTTCTCTAATCGCCCAAGTTCTGTTTCATATTCTTGAAGTTTTCCGAACAATGTGGCGGATGTCATCGTGGCTAGGCTTTTCTTTTCAGAAATTGTTGTCACCTTGGGCTGCCATTCTTTGGACAAAGATCTAAGCACTTTAAGATTTAATTCATTATTAGTTAATGTCTTACTGAATGCTATAAGATGATTTGTCAAGTGCACGAATCTTTTCTGCAAATCAAGAATTGATTCTCCTGGCTGCATTCTGAATAACTCGTATTTTTGACTCAACGTGTTCAACCTTGATCTTTTAACTTCAATGGTTCCCTCATGTGTTTCCACTAAAGTGTCTCAGATTTCCTTTGTTGTTGTACATGTTGAGATGCGAAAGAACTCGTCCATACTTAGTGCACTTTTTAGGAGATTGATTGCCTTTTTGTCATAGAGAACCTTTTTCTTATCATCGTCATCTCACGAGGCTTTGGGCTTTGTTGATCCTACACCGTTAACGACCGTTGTAGGAACAAACAGACCATTTTGAACAACATCCCATATTTCATCTCCTTGTGCTTCTAAGTGAGCCTTCATACGAATTTTCCAGAAATCAAAGTATTCACCACAAAACAGTGGAGGCTTGTTGCTACTACCACCGTCTTTGAATACACCTTTGTTATTTGCGGAAGCCATACTGGATCGATTAGGAACGGGTTACCTAAACCTGCTCTGATGCCAATTGTAAGTAAGAATTGTGCCTAAGAGGGGGTGAATTAGGTTCTTTTGAAATTTTATGGTTTTAAGAGAGTTATGTTACTTTCTTTTAGCGGAGTGATGTTATGAAAGCTTGTAAAGGTAGAAAGTAAAAGAGACACAGGAAATTATAGTGGTTCCCCTCACACTTCGAGGGTACTCCACTCCCCTTTCGATTCGAAATAGATTTCACTATAGTTAGGATCAGTGTACAATTTTTCTTTCTAACCTATAGGGAGATCAAAGGCTCTTAAACACCTTTAAGATCTAAACACTAAGTGCAATGAGAACAATCCTCTCTAATGCACTCACTTGCTTTCGACAATCCTGAACAGCAAGAGGAAATAAATACAATCTGATTTTTGTAATGATTTGTAACAATATATACAGTATTTTATCAATTTTGAGATTGATCTTCTCTTTCAATGGGAAATTCCACAAGTTTCTAAGACTTATTGCTCAAGAATTTTCTTTTCAAAGGATATGAAATTTATGCAGAAAATTCTTTGTGAAAATTGTTTCTGATTTAGATGTGGAAACTGAAAAGTATGTTAAAGAGTTTTTTTGATTGAAAGAGGTTATTTGAATTTTGAAAGAGTTAGGTATTTATATTACATAAACACCTCTTGAGAAAAACATGCAAATCTCCAGAAAAATTGATGAACAATTGTCATGTTTCAAAGGAAACATTCCACAGAAATTCGATTGAAGAGATGCAATTTTTCAGAAAGATTTTTCAAAAACGTTCAGTGAGCAATCGATTGCACCTTCACAAAAACACTTGAAAATTCAAATTTTCAAAAGAGCAATCGATTTCACCTTTGGACCAATCGATTGCACTTCAAAACAGAAGTGAAAATTTGAGAAATTTTAAGCATGCAATCAATTGCATCAAAGCAGCAATCGATTGCTTACTGAAACAAAAGCAAAAATGAGTTAAAATATTGATCATGCAATCGATTGCTCTATGAGTGCAATCGATTGCACTTACAAAAACTTAGAAAAATTCTCATTTAAAAAGCTTGTGTTAGTTGAAAGGTAATGTAAACAATTTTTAATGATTTGAGCAATTAGGACTTAAATACTTAATGGAAGTTCTCATTATACCTTCTGAGGAAAACATCCTTAAGGTTGTGTCTTTATCCTGATGCTGATGGTTGATCATCTTTGCCTTCTTAAGTGATTTGTCTTCATCAAAACATATGTTGATCTTTGAGGATCTTGATTTCACACTTAGTCCTTCTATGTAAAACCACCAAGATAACTAATTTCCAACTTTCGATTCATCACATGATAACCTTTTGTTTAAGAATGTAAAAAAAAATAGTTTTTCACTTACAGATCTGCTAGGGGGACCATGCCAAAGCCATGGTAATCATCTATGTCAAAAGATCCAGAAGAAATAAGACTATTCATTGCAAAGTATCGTTCCACACCGCAGAAGATGAATTATACGGTACTGAATTTTTGCGTTTTCAGTAGCAAGTACCTTAGCTTGAAAATAAAACCATTGTTAAAAGGATACAACCTATTAAAACAAATTAAATGTATGTAAGTTGTAAATGAGTCAGATCTTCGGTAAACCTTCAAATAAAATCTCCAGCTGTATAACAAAGCCTGGAACAACACTTTAAGCTGCACAATGAATATTTACACATCAAGTTTCAAAACTTGAAGCAATTTATAGGGTTTTAATGTAAGAATGAGCCTGTTAACAACCTATTCTAAGAATCCTATTAGAAAAGGTTTTAATGTATTTTCAACCCTTAGGTTTTCAAGTATATATGTTTTTTGGTCATATTTCAAGGTAAACCTGAAGCAATTTATAGGACAACTTTATATGGATGAATATAATATTAATGGATTTTGTTCCTAAAACATAAGCCATCATTTTAGAAAACACGAGAAGGATACGGGGATAAAAAGCAGGAGAAAAAAGAAAAGAAAGTACACAAGAGTGCAAAGCTATGACATTTTATTGAAGAGTGCAAAGATTCCCAAATAGAATAGAAAATTATACACATGACTCTCAAACAATCAAGATTTTTGAGAGGTTGGCATTGCCAATTTAATCTTGCTACCGCCTGCTGAATCCTTCCACTGCTGAGTTATTGTTTTGATCTGTGTAAAAAAGTTCACCCCTGCCTTGCCTGCAATTCAACAAAGCATAATATCAAGTTCAAATCAAACAATATGCCTATATCATAAGAAAAATGTAACTATTGAACAATGTAAGTGAAATGATTGCCAGATTTTGTATAAATCACTCTACCATAGAAATTGAGATCGCTAGCAAATGAAGCCTTGTTGCCAGTAAATGAGAAAAATGGCAAAGGAACTGGAATAGGAATGTTGACACCAACCTGGTCCAAGATTCATGTTAAAATGCAATGTGATTGGTTAACAAATAACACATCTTAATGTATATGCTGGTTGGACTTTACGAGCATTATTATTTGTTGTAGTGCTTCCAAGAAGTAATAAATTTTACTTGCCCGACCTCAATCTCAGTCTGAAATTTCCTTGCAGCAACACCAGAAGTAGTAAATATAGATGCACCATTTCCATACCTTTTAGAAACATTAGAGTAATAAGAAGTAAATAAACAGAAGTTTAACAAAAGGCAATGTCAATAGTCGCATGTTGAATAAGTACTTGTTTTTGTTGATAATGTTTATGACCTCTTCTAAGCTATCAGGCTGAATATTAAACAAAACAGTAAAATAATGTGATTAGGAAGAATGATGTAATATGCTTGTGATTCTATGTTAGGAAGAATGATTTGCACTAAACATATTACCACATGCTTGAACATTTGTTATAGCTGAGAATAACATGCACCCTCAAGGAAATAAATCCTGAATATCCATAATATCATCAATGACACTGGCTACAGTTGTGTCATTTCCAACTCCAGCACATTGAATAACCAGAGGTTGATCATTATAATGTAAGAACAACAATTAAAAATCAAGAAGAAATGAAAATAAGAAGAAATAATGCATTTACGTGTTTTGAAATTTCACAATAACTCATCATAATCAAATAAGATATTGTACAATGAAATATACGATTGCAATAGAACTTAGTAGAACACGAATTCGGGTAATGCTGATTTTACCTGATGCTTGAAATGATAGTGTTGCAAGAAGACAACATGGATGACCACTCCTTGCTCTCCCTCAACCTTCCTTCCCGTGAACAAATGTGGTGGCATTCTTGTTTTAAAATGAAGTTGCAGATTCTTTTTCCCTGGTGGTGAAAACCTGACACATATATAACATAATCTATAATATTAATAATGGATTTTGAAATGTTCAGAATACTAATCCGTCCAAGGAACATACCTATCATCCAGTTTATCATGGTCCAATTTCGCCAAAGCACGTTCGATTTCCTCACTAACCTGTTGATCACTGAATTAGAAAAACACATTGTAGATAATTAAATTATTGCTTATTTTAACTTACAATTTTTCTGAGTAGACTTTCCAGAGATGAGCACAGTCTTTGCAAACTATCCACCATCAAAGCTTCCACAATCAAACTATACATTTCAAATGTTCATGTCACCAATTAATGTTACACAATTAAGAGAAACATACCAATTAATGTTGCACAACTAACATCAAAAGGAAGCAACATCAGAAGACCATAAATGATAAAAAAACTCAATTTCCTGAAGAAATTATCATTTTATCTGGTAAACTAAAGCAGCAGTTCCATAAATATAATCCATCACAACATACACCAATAAAGAGTGCAATGTTTAATAAACCAAGAGACTTAAATATAGAAATGCATTGATTTCCAAACATGTCAATGTAGTGAGAAGCAGTTTCTTCACGTGAAGACTTTGTTGAGGCTACAAAAACCTGTAGATCGACAACCTACAACATAAATAGGGCCCAACATAATAGTAATCAAAGCCCTAAAATCATTAAAAAAACTAGAAAGTAAAACCATTATTATTTAGACCTGGAAAACAAAACCAACAATAGAGGTTCCAGTCTTCAAGTAAGTAAGGAGTTTGAGACCCTTCTTTTCAAGTATATCATTTCTTCTGCAGATATCGAAACTGAAACTGCCCTTAGGAGAAAGATACAACGACTTAGTCATTTCCAAAACGTGAATAGATCCTGAAATCAAAACTGAGACCAAAAAGGAAATAAAAATAATTGTTAACAAATTCGTAGCCACCGTAAACTATAAATAAAATGAAAATGAGTGAAAGAAAATGAGAGATTGAAATGAAATATGAGTTTCTATGATACCATAAAATCGGAGACGAAGATTTGCAGAGCCATGCGTTTCTGCATTTACGAGATCGTTTCGACTTATTTCCCAGAGCTTCGGCGACAGAGCGCTAGGGTTTGATGGATAAAGAGAGAGAGAGAGAGATGGGGAAGGTTGTTAGGGTTTAGGAAAGAGACGAAAATGAGATAGGGGAAAGAATAGAGAGAGAATTATGAGAGACGAGAAAGAGGGAGAAAGAGGGAGAAAGAGGGTACGAGAAAGAGAGAGAAGATGAGAGTGAGAGGGAAATGGTAAGAATTTTTCAAAAAACTTTTGCCACTTGGCAAAATGGGTTCTTCTGATTGGGTGATGAATTATTATTTAGTAAATTACATAAAAGGGCTTTAAGTAGTGTATATGAAAATTTAGTGAAAGGGTATAAATGGTAGTATGCTGACGATGAATAGTAATGGGTAGGTAGTTGATTCATATAATATTCTAAAAATACAAAAAATATTTTAATCATTTATTTTAGTATTTTCATTCCTATTTTCATTAGTTAGTTGATATGATATTAAAAATGTAAAAAAAAATTAATTGTTAATTAATTTAAATATTTTTATTTAATATCGATTAATTTTTTAAACATTTTTATTTAAATTAATTAATAATTTCTTGTTGCCTTATTTTATTTAGTGATTGTTTGCTTTCTTGCGTTGAGATTGTTTTTGTCGATTAATTCTAGACGTTCTTCCTTGATTAATCTAATTTGCCACGATGTTTTGTTGTGTACCTTTGTCGATTCTAAATGTTGTTTATCTTCGTGATGCTTTGTCGTGAATGTTCGTGGATTTTATTTGTTGTCGCTTCTACATGATGACTTTCCATGTATCTGTTCCTGATCACGATGTATTGTCGTGTACCTTTGTTTTTTTTTTGTCTTAGTCCATGATGCTTTCTCATGTGTACTTTGTTCATTCTGTGATGCTTTGCCATGTACGTTTATTGATGTTTTATCATACATGATGTTTTACCATGTATTCTATTGATGTGTCCTCATTTAATTACATGATAGTTTTCCATGTATACTGTGTACTTTTTGTTTGTTGATATCTTTTAGTTTGATTCACATGATGCTTTGTCATGTGTATTTGGTTCATTTCATTTGTTGTCCATATCACATGGTGCTTTACCATGTGTATTTGAGTCTTCATTTGTGTCTATTGACTACATGATGCTTTGCCATGTACGTTGTTTATTTTATCTGTTCTTGATCGTACATGATGTTTTACCATGTATTTTGTATCTATTACTTTAACCTAATGTTTTTCCATGTATGTTGTTGATATTGTAATGCTTTGCCACATATCTTTGTTGCTTTATTATTCATGATGCTTTGCCACATACTTTTGTTGATGTTTATCATACATGATATTTTATCATGTGTGTTCTGTTGATACCATGATGCTTGGTCATATGTATCTTTGTTGATTTTTTTTTGTTTGATTACCATGATGTTTTGCCATGTGTATTGTTGAATGCCAAACATGCTTTAAATTGATCCATTATATTTGACATTTTTCATCTCATTTGTTATGTTTCAATGAATTTATTCCATGTTTCCATGTTATTCTTCAATATGTTGCAAATACCTTTTGTTACTTTGATTTGTGTGTTATTATGCAAGATTTATGCATAATATATCAAAGAGTAAGATACAAGGAAAATTAAAAAGGAAGTCAAAGAAAATTTGAAGATTCAGCATGTTCGTTGGGCGAACAACAACGAGCAGCCGTCGAATATTCACTATGCGAAGCAGCAGCGAAACCCCAGTAAGGCATCTCAGATTAGAGGCGGAAAGAAAATGACTCTAAGTTCGTTGGACGAACTTGTAGTAAGTGTTCGCCGTGAAAAGTTTTAGCAAGGTCCAGCGAGAGGGAAACCTTCGATGGCAATAAGTAAAGGGCCATAAGTTCGTTGTGCGAACTTGTAGCGAAAGAGCTCGCAAAGCGAAAAACTGTTCGCTATGCGAGTTCAAATATTTTTCCAGAGGCAATTTAACTGTTCAAAAGCACTTCCGGTGCCATAAAGTAGTCATCGTTAGGTGAAGAAAGCGTTCGCTGGTCGAACTTGGCAAACTTTAGTTGTACTATATAAGTACTTTTCACACTTTTTGCGGATCATGACCCCCATTTTCACATAGAAACTCATTTCTTCAACATTTCTTCACAAAAGAGTGATATTTTACAAATAGAAGTTGGATTCGCATCTGAGTTTGATTCTTCGACGTGGATGCTCATTCATCTTCTCTCATTACTTGTAAAGCAAGTTATCGTGGTTATGGGTAGTTAATTTCCTTTGTATCAAAGGTAGAGGTAGTTTATCTTAACTTTATGTGTAACACCCCGTTTCCCAAAATAAAATAAAACAATTAAATAAGCACACATCAGAGTATCTCCCACAACGGGATGTCACAATTTACACTACAATTCCACAAAACATTTTTTCCAAGTTAATTTAACTGAATTTTTCAAATAAAATTGCAGCGGAAAAGATATGGTCTGTCATAACCCAAAATATCATATACACACATCATCCATATCCATCATATGTACAACATTGGCTATCTGCCCAAAATACATATCATCATCACACATCGCCACACATATAAAAAAGTCAGATACGCCACAGGGGCACACATATCAACATCAACAGTAAAACTCCCCAAAACGCCCCGGTGTTACGTATCAGAGCAGTCCTACAGAGACACCACAATCCAACAAGCTAAACACCTGGATTGTCTGTACTTCCGAAGAAGCACAGACCACAACAACAACAAAGGGGTGAGAATCACGATTAAATAATAATGGTATAATAGTACATGAAATAAAAGGCAGAAATCAATAATAATACTATTCCATATACATATCATCCGAACTCACGGTCCCATCATCACCCGCAATATACAATCACTCTACCAATGCACTCACACAACTCTTAACATACGGTACCGACTCACAATCACGATGAGCAACTGGCCATCAACCCTCCACACAGGAGCACATATCAAGGATGGGCATTTGGCCATCAACCCTTCACTCAGGGAGCAAACCACACCGATGGGCAACTGGCCATCAACCCTCCACAATGGGAGCACCACAACAATATCGATGGACATCTGGCCATCACCCTCCTCAACGGGAGCACACACAATAACATTGATGGACACATGGCCATCACCCTCCCCACCGGGAGCACCTCATCAATATCGATGGACACATGGCCATCACCCTCCTCGACGGGAGCACACACAATAACATCGATGGACACATGGCCATCACCCTCCCTACCGGGAGCACCTCATCAATATCGATGGACACATGGCCATCACCCTCCTCGACGGGAGCACACAAAATAACATCTATGGACACATGGCCATCACCCTCCCCACCGGGAGCACCTCATCAATATCGATGGACACATGGCCATCACCCTCCTCACCGGGAGCACACCAATAATGCCGATGGTCACTGGGCCATCACCCTCCTCTACGGGAGCACACAACCATATTCACACACATCATACATCTAGCACACCAAGTGCAAACCGATCCTATGGATCCACCCCTCACACAGCATATACATATACACGACGCACAAGGCGTACCAATCCCATAGATCCTCTCACATCATAAAGTACCTACATAATAAGCACACACAGTGCGTCGATCCCACAGATCCATTCACCATACAACTTATCACATACCATGCACACAAGGCATTTCGGTCCTACTGACCCAAATACATCACATGATAGCACACAATTGCAACGCATAATAAGCGTATCGATCCTCCCAGATCCACTCACCACAACACACCAACAAAACGTACTCAAGGCACCACGATCACACCGATCCACACATCTCACACACAGCATGCATACGGTGCACATATCTCACGTACGCATCCACACCGGTTCATACATAATGCGTACTCCACGAATTAGGCCACTTGCGATAAACGCCGGCTAAACAGCCCTACAACCACCAACATACGCTTGCCTCAGCTCTCCTGCAAGCCTCTCGTCACACATGACCAATGAAGGTCCAAGTCCACAGCGGAACAACATAAAAACAGCAGCAGAATCACAAACTGTTGTCGGGCTCGCTGGCATATTCTCCCGACGAAGCCCCATAGCGAACACTCGCTGCCATTCGCCTGGCGAAACCTCTGGCGAAGCCAAACAGAAGCTTCTGCCAGCACTCGCTGGCTAGTTCGCCCGACGAAGGCTCGCCCCTCATTCGCCCAACGAATACCTGCGCACACAAAAAAATTCTGCATTGCAGAATCACCTCCCTGTTGCACCCCAAAATTTGACCAACCAGGTCTCGCATTTGGCTCGATGTTTCGACGCATAACCGCATTCGCATCTGCATATTGCATACATTGCATGGTTCATTTGTTTTGATTTTATCAGGGATCACAGCTCCCGTCTCGTGTTTCAGGTGTTTTTGATCAGTAGAATCGATTTTTGGGATATTTCGGTGCCCGTTTATTTTTACCGATTATTTTTGTGTCGTTCGGTGCTCATTTTGTCCCTCTGGGAATTATTGTGATTTTTCTGGATTTTATTAGCATTTTTTTAGGGTTTAAATAGCTTTTAAATCATTTTTTAGGATTTAATAGAATTTTTGATATTTTTTAATTCTTTTTAAATCAATTTTTAGCATTTTTATAGAAATAAATAGCATTTTTCATTTTAGAATAATATAGGATATTATTAGAGATTAAATAGATTTTAATATTTTTAGAATAGTATATAATAGTCTTGTTAATAGATATTATTGATTTTCTTTTATAGAAATAATAAGTAAATAGATTTTTCATATATTAGATATTAAATAGGTTAATAGGAATTAGAGTTTAATAAATAATAATAGTCTTTTATAGAATTTAAATAAAGTTTGAATAGAAATAATAGTCTTTTTTTTAGATTTTAATATAGGTTTTATTAGAATATTATTAGATTAGATTAATTAAGATTAGTTTAGTTAATTGAGATTAATTAGGTTTAGGATAATTGGGCTGATTTTTTTTCCATTGCAGGTTTTTGAGTTTTTGTTGGGCTTTATTAATTTTCGCAGGCCCATTGGCATTTTGTCCAGAATTTTGATCCAAGCTTCCACCATTTTCCAGCAGAGTCTGGAACGTTCCAGAAAGTGCCAGAAATCCCAGTCTCATAAATAGCCAGACACGTGTTGCAGAGAAGAGGGTCCCACGCTGCATGATTCACACACGACACCTCACCCTCAGCTTCCTTCTCTTTCTGCCACGCATGGGGACACGCGTCCCACATGCGTCTCTCCCCTCCACCAGCAGCCACCACGTGTAAGCCCCAGAACCTTCGCCGGAAATCGCCACCGGCCGGCCTGCATGGCCGGCGGCAACCGTCCCTCGCCCAGAATCCAGCCACATCCACATCCATCTTCATCTTCTTCCCCGCGTCTCCACCACAAACTCCAGAAACCTCCGATCAAACCTCCATGACTGCCTCTAAGCTTCATCTTCCTCCCTAACTTCCATTTTTCCCCAGAAAACTCCAGATCTAACCAGTGATTCAACCTACCACCTCCATTCATCTCCCATCTCATCCAGATTCCGATTACCAGAAACCTCCATCATTTCCTCCAATTCACCACCATTGAACAACAGATCCACAACAAGAACGCCTCAACATTCATCATCATTTTTTTCAGAAGATCTTCGTCACTTCAGGAACGCGTCTCCAGAAGAACTTCTTCGAGCATCCTCATGTGTTCAACCAGTTCTTCATAGAGCTTCATCAAGAATCCCAGGAATCCAGTTTTCCAGAAGAACTCCGATCGAACATGCAGATCTCCATCTCCAGATAATCATCAACAACTTCAAGAACGCGCCCTTGATTTTCACCTCGCGCGGTCCTCAATCTCAACGGATCTTCATCACAAGACCATCCAAAACCTTCAAGAACTCATATGTTCTTCAAGTTGTTCTCCCAGAAAACTTCTACGAAGCGTTATCAGTGATTTTCCAGAACATTGCGCAAAGCTTCATCCGTCTTCACACATTCATCACTCCTTCAAGGAAATCCCAGACGCCTTCGCATGACCTTCGAGTGCTTCGTGTTCTTCGTAAGAGCTCAAAGATTCATCACCACATTCACAGATCCCAGATCTCCCATAGCATCTTCAAGAAGCCCTTTGAGAATCATCCGGCCATGGATCCAGTTTGTAGTTGGATTATATGTTGAGTGATTTGGTAAGAAGAAGAAGATGGATTGAAGGGGGAGGCGGCGAAGACGAGGGTTCAGGGAGGACGAAAGAAGGAGACGGCGGCGGAGGGAGAAGGTAGAATTAGGGTTTACAGATGAGAGTGAAGAGAGGGAGACAGAGATCAGGTTGAGATTGGGCCAGGCCCAATGGCGTTTTTTGGGAGACTCTACCCCCCGTTTTTGGCTGAGACTGGGCTGGGCCCAGTGAAATCTGCTTGCCAGTACACTACCATTTCACAACACACCCCCCTCTGCATTTTTTGGGGAGACTTGGGCTGGGCCCTTCTGTTTATTTTATTTTTTGCTGTGTTAACATCCCTTGTAATCCAGTACCCCCCCCTTTTTTGTTTTCTCTTGTTTTGTTTAAAAATAGGAAAAAAAAAGAGAGACATATTATAGAAAAAGAAGAGAAAAGAAATGTTATAAAAAAAAATATTGAAAAAAGAAAATCATATTAAAGAAATATTTGAGAAAAATAGAAAAAGAAAAGAAAAGAAGTATATTTGAAATATTGTGAGAAAAAATAGAGAAAAATATTGTGAAAAAAAAATAGAGAAAATATTGTGAGAAGAAATATGAAAAAAATATGTTAAAGAGAAAAGGGAGAAAAAAGAGAAAAAATATTAAAGTAGTTTAATATTTTTTAAAGCATTTTCTTTTAGGTTTTTCATAGAGATTATTTTCCGACTTTTAGGATAGTTTAGAAGCCCATTTGTTAGGGGGCTATTTTCATTCAATTTTCAAGATAGAATAGGATAGCATTTCCTAGGAGATTATTTTTCAGTATTCAACCCATTGTAATCATTTTTCAGAGATTAATAAAACGAGATTTGAGCTGTGGTCCCGATAGTAGCTGAACTACAGCTGCTCTGATTCTTCGTACCAGACGAAGATATGTAGGCATAGGATGCGATATCCTAGCGAGCACCCTAACGACTAACTTGTGTTCTCTCGCTGCTGTGCGATCGAGACTTTCCCGCTGACGACTAATTGAGTACCCTTTTTCTCTCTTGCCCAAGCGCATTTGAGACCAAGCCGTAGTTTTGCCCATAGGTTCCCGACCCTGTGAAGCCAGTTGTTTTTCTCACTGCTGTGTGAGAATGTTGTTTAGCCGTAGTTAGTCTGAACTACGTAAAGCTCTGATCTTCCATCCAGTGGAAGTACGTAGGCACAAGACGCGAGGTCTTGGCGAGCCAATTTTCCCTGTAGTCCCGAACTACGTTGACTCTGATTTTCTCTCTTGAGAATACGTAGGCATAGAGTGAGACGCTCTATCGAGTCAATTCCCTTCCGTTTAGATTTAGCAGCCGTAGATAGATTGTTTTGCATCCAGTAGACAACCCAAGCAAGCGTGGATCCCGTCGAGTACGACGGACGTGAGGGGTGCTAATACCTTCCCCTTGCGTAACCGACTCCCGAATCCAGGTTTTGGTTGCGATGACCATACCTTTCCCCGTTTTTGCGAGGTTTACTTCGAGCGTTTCCTTTCCCGCTCTGAGGGATAAATAACGCACGGTGGCGACTCTTCTGTCAGCCGGCGCCGATTTTCGCAGTAGCGACAGCTGGCGACTCTGCTGGGGATACAACGTCCCCTGGCTGCTAAGGACTGCGATAGTTCTTATGCATGTGGGATCCAACGTCCCCTAAGAGAGAGTCAATCCTAGCGCTTGTTTGGGGCTTATTTATTATCTGTTGCTGTTGGGGTGTTACGGGTGTTCTATGATATTGAGAGATAAGCCGGACCCGGGCTTGGAGTGCACCTTAGACTTAGAGTAGAGATTAGTGGGCGCGTACCGGCTTTGCTTGTACTAGTGTCTCATGAAATCTACACTCGGACGAGGTTCTTCTGGTTGGCTTCTTTTTCTACCCTTTGGGTCGAAGGGGTTGTTGGTCAGCTGAATTGTCGACTCCGGGAACCGATCATTTGGAAGTTAGCTAAGTGAGGCCTCTTCAGGACTCGATGATGCCACTCCTTCTGGGAATCGTATCGTCAGTTCTGAAAGTCTGTGACGCTGACGACCGCATAGGATGCCGTACCTTGTCAGATATAGGTCCACACCTGTGAGTGGGGGGTTTTTTTTGCAGGAAACTTGACTTCCAACCTACCCGTTATTCTGGTCTTCTTTTCAGAGAACGTCTCCGTCAGCAGCGCAGCAGTATTCAGATTTTGTGTGGGGGCTGTGGTCCCATTGTTTGCTGCATTTTGCATATCATATGCATATCAGTGTTGCATTGCATATCATCCTCCAGCTAGCCAGAGTTCTGATCCAGCCTTTGTTTCCTGAAGGTGATTACCCGGAGTTTGGATTGAGCAGCTGTTGATTGTCAGAAGACCTACCTAGGGGTTGAGTAGATTTGAGCAGAATCAAGTGTCGAAGTCAGCTGAAGATTATTGGTAGCCATGTCTGAAGGCAATTTCCAGTCTCCTAACACCTTGACAGGGTTCACTATGGCGTCCAACCCTCTGTATGATTCCATGGAAGATTTCCCGCAAGTGAACAACGTTGCTGCAGACCAAGTTGTACAGCCTTCTGTTGAGAACCGAGATCGACATGAGCAGTTTGTTGCCCAGAATGAGCGTCCTCCTCCTGTCAACAATCAAGGTGTTGCTTTCCCTGTGATGAATTACCGAAGAGATATTCCAGCAGCTGGGATGGTAGATCCAAGAGCCCTTGACGATGGTAGAAGAGTCCGAGTGTTGGAAGAGCAAATGAAAGCTTTGAAAGCCAAAGATGCTGTCAACCTGGATGCTGTAGGCATGTGTTTGGTTCCTGACCTGGTGTTGCCTTACAAGTTCAAAGTGCCGAAATTTGAGAAGTACACGGGAGATAGCTGTGCAAAGCTGCATTTGATGATGTTCTGTCGAAGAATGACTGCGTTTGCGCGAGATGACAAATTGATGATCCATTGCTTTCAAGATAGTCTGACTGGGGCATCTTTGAGGTGGTATATGCAGCTAGAGAGGAATCAGATTCAGTCATGGATGGATTTAGCCAGAGCTTTTCTGAAGCAGTATGATTACAACCTAGACATTGCTCCTTATCGCATGCATTTGCAAGAGTTGTCTCAAGAGATCAATGAACCTATCAGGAGGTATGCTCAGAGATGGAGAGAATTTGCTGCTAGAGTGCGTCCCCCGCTGTTAGACCAAGAGCTGGCAAGCATGTTTGTGGATTCCCTACAATATCCGTACTTCAAAAGACTGCTCGGAATTCCGGCAAGTTTCTCTGACGTGGTAGCATTAGGAGAACGCCTTGAGTATTCCATAAGAATGGGGAAAATTCAGATTACTTCATATGATCAAGCTGGTGAAACTGAATACCCTTGTGACTATCAGAGTGAAGAAGAAGTGGTGATCAACTCAGTCATGCCAAAGATTGAATATCCTCGAAGCGAATCAGTGAATTTTGTTGGTTCATCATCTTATCAGAGATCAGTACCTCCCGTGGCTTGTTATACTGAACAGACAGCCGTGCCTGGGGCACTCTATCAGGAATCTTATGTAGCTTCCATTGCAAATCAGCGAACTCGTGGCCGAGGTTATCAGAATCAGCGTCAGAATCAGAGCAGACCTCGCAACAACTTGGAACGAAGGAATGGTCCTTTTCACCCAGTGCCTATGCCGTATAGCCAGTTGCTACCATCTTTGATCCGGAGTTCTTTGGTGGAACCTAAAGCTCTTAAGCCAGTTCCAGAACCTTACCCTCCTGGGTACAATCCCCACGTTCAGTGTGGTTATCATGGTGGCTCTCCGGGGCATTCAACCGAAGATTGTAAAGCATTTCAGGCGAAGGTACAGCAGTTGATTGATCAGGATCGCATTTCCTTTCGAGAAGGGTTTCTGTTTGTTCATCCCTAACCGCTCAGCTGTCTAAGTTCGTAGATTCAGAGGGTCTGTTCCCCAACAGAAAGCCAGTGATTCAGACAGGCAGGCGCCTCAGCAGTGGCAGTTCTCAAGCTTTTATATCATTTGCATTTGTAGTTTCTTTTTCTGTTAGTTACTACCTGCATTTAAACATTGTATGTTTCGAATGGTGATAATAATAAAGTGACTATGCATTTTTCTGAATTAATCATGTCGCTGTCGCTCATTTATGGCATTGCACTGACACTTGCATTTATTTCACTCCACTTTTTCGCTGTGACTAGCAAAGTTAGGAAGGAGGATGACGAAACTGAACTCATAACCAATGATTGTATGCTTTCAGATAAGACCGTACCGATGACGTACAAGGCATTGTTTCAAATTCCCCAAACACTGGAGATATAAGGAGTTAGTCCCTTGTTAACCACTTCGAGCCAGGAAGTAGAAGTTTTTCGGACTTATAAACCCTCACATCTTAACCCGGGGCAGGGTAGTTGACAGTTAGCTTGACCGAGCATTCAAGTCTTGCAGAGGAGTATTGTCTTTCAAGGACCAATCAGTTTATACCTTTCAAGAGGTCAAACCTCACCAATCAGGAGTGAGACAGTTACAATCCTTTCGGAGCAATCCAGACAACCAGTGTCGCACGACTTTGTTCCAAAAGAAAGAAAGAAAGAAAGCCCGCTAAGTAAAAAGAAAGAAAAGCTGAGAAAGCTAATACTTAGGCAAAAATCAGGGCATCCCGCTGGACTGCAAAAAGGAAATCGAAAAATCGAAAGGAACTCAAAAAGAGTCAGTCCAGGCAAAAATTAGGGAATCAAAAGAATGAAAAAGAGGGTTAAAAAGAAAATTTTCCCCAGCAAATCACAAAGTCGTGTACACAGACACCGAAAGCGAAGAAGGAGTAACTATCACTTTAGAAGAAAAGCTTGTGAATTCCTTAACTGTAGGTTCTTACCATTCAACATACTTCTCGAAGAGGCGAGCGCTTGTGCCAGGTTAACTGAACCTTAGGATCGGAGATCATCACGTAGAAGGGGTGGATACAAATCAAAATTTGAGCCAAATATCCTTTGTTTCACGAACCGTGAACCCGACCACGATACAACCCTTAAAAGACCTAATTGAGGTAGGGATATTCTGAAGCGCATTACGATAAGGTCGAGTAACCTGACTCCTTCTTGACTTGCTAGTCACATCCTTGTTGTATTTTCACTGACCACGTAAGCACTGCGTTTGAACTTTGGTTCATTCGTCACTCACAATCATATGCATGTAAATGAGTGACAGCTCAAATTTTTTCAAAATCTGCATAAGCACTGCATTAAGATTACCATTCGTGAACAGACGATTCTAATTGCAGGTTAGTAGTTGGCATGAAAGAAATTCCACCAGGGAGTGATCAAATAGGACTGAGTAATCCAGCAGTCTGAACCAGAATGGTGTATGTTGTGAAGCCTTGTGAATCAGGGGCATTATCTTCCAGTAAGTTCAGTATCAGTCAGTCTGAGGACAAGTCCCGAAGTTCCAGTTGAGCAGGGGGCAGTTTGTGTGAGAAGTAGTTGATCAGAAGTGAGTTTCCTCAAGACCCAATCAGGGGCAATCATCCAGAGCTCTGAGATTTGAAAGCAGATGCTTCCAATGGATAATCAGATCGGGTTGAGTCGCTAGAACGCTCATTCAGGGGCAAGTCATCGCAGAGAATGTTGAAATCAACTGGGTTGTTAGGTGTTTAATTGGAGATTGAATTCTTTTGTCGTGCAGATGTCGGGGCAAGTATTCTCGAAGTATTCTCGTAGCAAGCTGTTCAGAGCAAATGCTCCCAAGAGTTAGATTGGGGCAAGGTGAATTGTACTGGGGCAGGTTGTGCACGCCAGTCTTTTTATCCCCAGCTGAGTGTACCAGGGGCAAGTCATTCAAACCCGCTTGTTTATCCCCAGCCAGAGTTGAGTATCGGGGAATCATGTCAATACCCTTATCGAAAACCTTTCAAATAAGAAGGTCTTGTTGTCGTTGGATCATTATCCTGCAGTTTAAACCTGTTGCGTGTCAGTAACCAGTCGTTTCCAAAGTCCAGTTCTCGCCTGGCAAATCGGTAACCAGTTCTCGTCTGGCCCACCCTTCCGTAAGCAGCAGTTCCCGTCCTGGTGCAGTTTATTGTAAGCAGCAGTTCCCGTCCTGGTGCAGTTTATTGGTAACCAATTCTCGTTTGGTCACCGTTTCTTCAAGTGTTATGCCAGTTCTCGCCTGGTGTACGTTAGCTTTCAGCCAGTTCTCGCCTGGTTGTCTATACCTCAGCTTGTTGTCCAGTCAGCCCGTCTGGTTCAAAAAAAACAAAAATCAATTTTCCTAACCTATTTTCCTATCAGTTCTCGCCTGGTAGTCTACCTTTGAATGCTAGTTCTCGTCTAGTATTCTCCATACCTTCCACTGTGTACATAATCCATGTTTATTCTAAACCAAAAAAAACAAAAACAAAAAACCTAAAGAGATCTGACACAATATTTCCCAATGACTCGCATGTCGTCATGTTCCCCGATACGAAGCTCGACGGATGCCAGCGCTTCGAGTAATGTTTGAATTCCTTGTGGATGTTGTTAAATCAGAATTGCCACTCTTCAGCAGATGAAAGTTGCTTATTATCCCCGGAAGAGTCGAGATTGTCTTTTACCCCGTATCAGAGTAGGATCAGGAGTATCTTCAGCAGATTAAGAATGATATCCTTGATAGTAGGAGCATTTCCAGCAATGTGCCGCGCGTAATCAACCTCAGGTTGGGTCAATCCCCGCAGAGCGCAATCAGTTGTCAATGTTTGAAGAAAGCATCCCCGAGCAGAGTTGTCTCTCTTTCCCCAGTGAAGTCGTCAAGCAGGGTTGCCTTTTCATTTCTCCCGCAGGGCAGTTATCCCCAGCGGATTTGATTTCTCGTTTCCAGCATTTATTTTGCTGAGATGGTTCTGTGACTTCAGGTCATCCCCAGTAGAGTTGACGTTTCCTTCGGCATTTATTTTGCCAAGTGGTTTTCAGACCTGGTGTTCTCTGGCAGCTCGAGCACGCATTAGCATTTGCATATATAGTCATTGCATCTATCAAGCATATAGCATATCCATGCCGTCTAGGCATTGCATTTTCAAACAAAACGCATAGCATTTACATGTCATATAGGACATTGCATCATTTCAAGCATACGCATGTCGAAACATAGACCAAGATGGTTACCTATTGGATTTCGAATTTGTTCACCTGCAGAGTTGTGTGGTTCAGCTTCTCGTCTTCCCTAGCGGAGTGATTCTTCATTTGGTTGCTACATCAGCATCGGAAAAAAACAACAACAACAACAAAGATTGACATATATCAGACTTCTGAAGCTGCCCCCTTCGTCAAAACAGGTGCCAGGCAGTTCCATTCAGAATTCCTCAGGAGAATTGTCCTCAAGTTCGCATTGAACTGTGAGTCGACCAGATTTGATCCCACGAGAGAGATGGGAATCAAGGTGTTTGCTTTATGAAGCATTATTTCAATACTTGTGGCGTCACACAGGTGTTGAAAAGGAGAAGAAAATTTATCAGAAAATTGACCAGATGTTGCCGTGATAACCAAACTTCAGTTTATTGGAAGCTATTCCTCAAGCAGTTTTGCAGTATATTCTCGCGGTTGGCAAATTTCAGGGTTCCATTTGTATTCAACCGTCATCTACCTTGAATGTTTGAAGGCTGAGCGCTCTTCACCCATTCAGGTCGAAGTCGCTTGAATAGGGGCAGCTGTTGCACCCAAAAATTTGACCAACCAGGTCTCGCATTTGGCTCGATGTTTCGACGCATAACCGCATTCGCATCTGCATATTGCATACATTGCATGGTTCATTTGTTTTGATTTTATCAGGGATCACAGCTCCCGTCTCGTGTTTCAGGTGTTTTTGATCAGTAGAATCGATTTTTGGGATATTTCGGTGCCCGTTTATTTTTACCGATTATTTTTGTGTCGTTCGGTGCTCATTTTGTCCCTCTGGGAATTATTGTGATTTTTCTGGATTTTATTAGCATTTTTTTAGGGTTTAAATAGCTTTTAAATCATTTTTTAGGATTTAATAGAATTTTTGATATTTTTTAATTCTTTTTAAATCAATTTTTAGCATTTTTATAGAAATAAATAGCATTTTTCATTTTAGAATAATATAGGATATTATTAGAGATTAAATAGATTTTAATATTTTTAGAATAGTATAGAATAGTCTTGTTAATAGATATTATTGATTTTCTTTTATAGAAATAATAAGTAAATAGATTTTTCATATATTAGATATTAAATAGGTTAATAGGAATTAGAGTTTAATAAATAATAATAGTCTTTTATAGAATTTAAATAAAGTTTGAATAGAAATAATAGTCTTTTTTTAGATTTTAATATAGGTTTTATTAGAATATTATTAGATTAGATTAATTAAGATTAGTTTAGTTAATTGAGATTAATTAGGTTTAGGATAATTGGGCTGATTTTTTTTCCATTGCAGGTTTTTGAGTTTTTGTTGGGCTTTATTAATTTTCGCAGGCCCATTGGCATTTTGTCCAGAATTTTGATCCAAGCTTCCACCATTTTCCAGCAGAGTCTGGAACGTTCCAGAAAGTGCCAGAAATCCCAGTCTCATAAATAGCCAGACACGTGTTGCAGAGAAGAGGGTCCCACGCTGCATGATTCACACACGACACCTCACCCTCAGCTTCCTTCTCTTTCTGCCACGCATGGGGACACGCGTCCCACATGCGTCTCTCCCCTCCACCAGCAGCCACCACGTGTAAGCCCCAGAACCTTCGCCGGAAATCGCCACCGGCCGGCCTGCATGGCCGGCGGCAACCGTCCCTCGCCCAGAATCCGGCCACATCCACATCCATCTTCATCTTCTTCCCCGCGTCTCCACCACAAACTCCAGAAACCTCCGATCAAACCTCCATGACTGCCTCTAAGCTTCATCTTCCTCCCTAACTTCCATTTTTCCCCAGAAAACTCCAGATCTAACCAGTGATTCAACCTACCACCTCCATTCATCTCCCATCTCATCCAGATTCCGATTACCAGAAACCTCCATCATTTCCTCCGATTCACCACCATTGAACAACAGATCCACAACAAGAACGCCTCAACATTCATCATCATTTTTTTCAGAAGATCTTCGTCACTTCAGGAACGCGTCTCCAGAAGAACTTCTTCGAGCATCCTCATGTGTTCAACCAGTTCTTCATAGAGCTTCATCAAGAATCCCAGGAATCCAGTTTTCCAGAAGAACTCCGATCGAACATGCAGATCTCCATCTCCAGATAATCATCAACAACTTCAAGAACGCGCCCTTGATTTTCACCTCGCGCGGTCCTCAATCTCAACGGATCTTCATCACAAGACCATCCAGAACCTTCAAGAACTCATATGTTCTTCAAGTTGTTCTCCCAGAAAACTTCTACGAAGCGTTATCAGTGATTTTCCAGAACATTGCGCAAAGCTTCATCCGTCTTCACACATTCATCACTCCTTCAAGGAAATCCCAGACGCCTTCGCATGACCTTCGAGTGCTTCGTGTTCTTCGTAAGAGCTCAAAGATTCATCACCACATTCACAGATCCCAGATCTCCCATAGCATCTTCAAGAAGCCCTTTGAGAATCATCCGGCCATGGATCCAGTTTGTAGTTGGATTATATGTTGAGTGATTTGGTAAGAAGAAGAAGATGGATTGAAGGGGGAGGCGGCGAAGACGAGGGTTCAGGGAGGACGAAAGAAGGAGACGGCGGCGGAGGGAGAAGGTAGAATTAGGGTTTACAGATGAGAGTGAAGAGAGGGAGACAGAGATCAGGTTGAGATTGGGCCAGGCCCAATGGCGTTTTTTGGGAGACTCTACCCCCCGTTTTTGGCTGAGACTGGGCTGGGCCCAGTGAAATCTGCTTGCCAGTACACTACCATTTCACAACACACCCCCCTCTGCATTTTTTGGGGAGACTTGGGCTGGGCCCTTCTGTTTATTTTATTTTTTGCTGTGTTAACATCCCTTGTAATCCAGTACCCCCCCCCCCCCCCCCCCTTTTTTGTTTTCTCTTGTTTTGTTTAAAAATAGAAAAAAAAAAGAGAGACATATTATAGAAAAAGAAGAGAAAAGAAATGTTATAAAAAAAAATATTGAAAAAAGAAAATCATATTAAAGAAATATTTGAGAAAAATAGAAAAAGAAAAGAAAAGAAGTATATTTGAAATATTGTGAGAAAAAATAGAGAAAAATATTGTGAAAAAAAAATAGAGAAAATATTGTGAGAAGAAATATGAAAAAAATATGTTAAAGAGAAAAGGGAGAAAAAAGAGAAAAAATATTAAAGTAGTTTAATATTTTTTAAAGCATTTTCTTTTAGGTTTTTCATAGAGATTATTTTCCGACTTTTAGGATAGTTTAGAAGCCCATTTGTTAGGGGGCTATTTTCATTCAATTTTCAAGATAGAATAGGATAGCATTTCCTAGGAGATTATTTTTCAGTATTCAACCCATTGTAATCATTTTTCAGAGATTAATAAAACGAGATTTGAGCTGTGGTCCCGATAGTAGCTGAACTACAGCTGCTCTGATTCTTCGTACCAGACGAAGATATGTAGGCATAGGATGCGATATCCTAGCGAGCACCCTAACGACTAACTTGTGTTCTCTCGCTGCTGTGCGATCGAGACTTTCCCGCTGACGACTAATTGAGTACCCTTTTTCTCTCTTGCCCAAGCGCATTTGAGACCAAGCCGTAGTTTTGCCCATAGGTTCCCGACCCTGTGAAGCCAGTTGTTTTTCTCACTGCTGTGTGAGAATGTTGTTTAGCCGTAGTTAGTCTGAACTACGTAAAGCTCTGATCTTCCATCCAGTGGAAGTACGTAGGCACAAGACGCGAGGTCTTGGCGAGCCAATTTTCCCTGTAGTCCCGAACTACGTTGACTCTGATTTTCTCTCTTGAGAATACGTAGGCATAGAGTGAGACGCTCTATCGAGTCAATTCCCTTCCGTTTAGATTTAGCAGCCGTAGATAGATTGTTTTGCATCCAGTAGACAACCCAAGCAAGCGTGGATCCCGTCGAGTACGACGGACGTGAGGGGTGCTAATACCTTCCCCTTGCGTAACCGACTCCCGAATCCAGGTTTTGGTTGCGATGACCATACCTTTCCCCGTTTTTGCGAGGTTTACTTCGAGCGTTTCCTTTCCCGCTCTGAGGGATAAATAACGCACGGTGGCGACTCTTCTGTCAGCCGGCGCCGATTTTCGCAGTAGCGACACTCCCTCACCGATTTTGCCCGATTAAATCGAAACCCACAACCAACAACATAGTACAACTGAACTACGGGTCTATTCCCGATTCTATCCGATAAAACGCATCATCTGCTCAATTTACCGACTTCCGGCATAACTCCGAAACTACTCAAAACCCCAAATTCATTCAACCTAATATTCTCAGCGCATGCAAACGAATTTAACATAATCTAACAACTTAATCTCAGCAATAATCACATGCATTCATCATCAAACAATAATAATCAATGGGGTTGGGGATTTTCCCCCGTTTCTACCAATTTCATGCAAAAACCAATTAACCGTAAAATTCTCCCCCCCTTACCTCAAATTCAATGTTGATGATGATGCACTTTCGAAATTCCACTCGGATTGACAGCCTTGGGGTCTCCTTGCCACGCTTTGCTCAAACTCTCTTCCTCTGTTCTTCGTTCTCTCCACCGTGTTCTTTCTCTCCTTCCTTTTCAATTGCCAATAATGCCCTCTATTCCAATAATTCTCTTATTAATCCAAATAACGATATTTCTCACAATTTTTTTTTATTTCAAAAAGTCAAATTAATAATAAACTTTATTCCAATAATATTATTAATGTGATTTATAATTAATAATAATATTAATATTAGTAACACTTTACTAATTATCATATTATCATCATTATTAATCATATTTCGAATATTATGGAACTTGCTCTACAACCCGAAAATCCACGCAAGCACGTACTAAGAATGAAAATAACACCGAAAAATGAAATTAATTAAAATGTGCGTTACATTATGCATTTCTTTTGATTGGCCTTGTATGTGAACACGTGATGATTAATAAATGTCATACCCAAAATTTTGGCCAAACATTTTTAATATTTTTATTCATCTGACTGTATTTTCGCTTTGTATCATCTGCATAGCATATCATATATTTCACCATGTATAATGCTCAATTTATCAGCTGGAATAAATTTGTTGAATTTACAGCTGAATCAGTCAAACCAGAGGTCAACTATGCGTAAAATCAATGGACATAAAATTTTAAAATCGAGTCTGCAAACGTCAATCATATTAATATGCATTTCGCATAGTTTAACCTGACATGCTCATTTAAATTTTTCGATCACTTTTCTGTCGCATTTTGGACAGTTTAAGCCATTTAACCGGATAAAATTTATTTTGAAATTTGACAAAATACTGTATTTTCTAATACGTATATTTTGCGCGAATCATTTTAGTGTATTTATTTTATTTTTCTGAACATTTCAATACGAGTACATTTATTCATTTTTTTATACCATTTTTAATCAATAATATGTTTATTAATCAAATCTTTATTCTAGAATTTTATTATAAAGTTGTTTAGTTTGTTTTTATCATGTTTATCATTATTTATTTATTTATTTATTATTCTGATACTTTGATTTTGTAAGACTCAGTAGATAAGTGATTTTGTTGAGCTCTCATAATGCACCTTTTCCAGCTTTTGCGCTACAACCTCATGTATATACACACAACATGCTTGCATGAAACAAGTTACATAAAAGTTACATTAGATTGATTGGATTTATTATTGCAACCATACAATTTTATGTTATATGTGTTTCGTTGAAGTACATTGATGAATTTGTAATTAATTACTCTTGTGTGTGTTAATAGGAACTAACAAATTGTACCGAATCTAATGTTAGCCTAGCATCTATCTTTTCAATTTATTTATATTTTTCTGGAGCAATATGATTTGAGCTTTATAAAAAAATATATCAAACTTATAATTTTAATTATCTGTTTTAATTATTTTTATTTTTAATTTTGCATATTCTAAAAAATACACAAAAAAAACACATTTAGATTTTAACTTAATTTTTAAATTTGATTAATATAAAAATACCAAAATATTTTAATCTTTTATTTTAACACGTTTTCTTTCTAATTTAATTATTTGTTAAAAATGTAAAAATATGTTTTAGTTATTAATTATTTGTTAAAAATGTAAAAATATATTTTAGTTATTAATTATTTAAATATTTCATTTAATATTGATTAATTAAACTATTAGTTAATCATATTAAATATTAATATTTAATTTGATTAATAATTTATTTGTCGCCCGATTCTATTTTGCGGCTAGTTTGCTTCCCTGTCTTGAGCTTACTTTCTATTTATACACAATGTTTTGCCATGACTGTTTGTTGCTTTTACATGATGTTTTGTCGTGAACGTGTTGTTGATTTTATCCGTGATGCTTTGTCGCGTATCTTTGTTTGTTTATGCATGACATTTTTCCATGTATTTCTGTGGACTTTTCACTGTCTGATTACCATGATATTTTTTCATGTGTATTATGTGACATCTTGTTTATTTGACCATACATGATGTTGTTGTTGTGTATTGCGTCTGTGTATTCTTGCTTGCCATTTACATGATGTTTTTCCATGTATCTGTCGCTTTCTTTGATCCTTGTTGACCTAATCCAAGGGAAGGGATCATATGTTGACTTATTGTCATTGTGCATGTCTCCCACTTTCAAACTCTAATTCGACCTTAGGACTTTTTAACCACTTTCATCTACAAATCATTAGCTTTCCCAAGAGATAACCATTAATCTCTTGTAACCTTTAACTCTCCATTCAAATCTTTTCATAAGAGATGACCATTAATCTCTTCACCTTTACGATCAATCCTCACAAGCTTTGCTTTCAATCTTTTCCCCCTTTGTTGTCATGATTCTCAGAACCCTAACAATACGTAGTCCACGAACTACAGACGCTCTGATTTTTCAAATTCCTTTCGAGAATACGTAGGCACAAGGTCACAATCCTTGGCGGGCACCCTTTTTCTTTTTCCCTTTTTTTTCTTTCTTTTTTTCACTCGTAGTCTATGAACTACGATTGCTCTGACTTTCTATTAAGGATACGCAAGCATAGGATTGTGAGATCCTAGCGATCTACCTTTTTCTTTTTCCACATTTTCTCCTTACTTTGCCCATTTTTACCTTAGCAAACAATTTTAGACAAAACATAAATATTTCAAGAGGTTCCAGTAGAGTACTACATATGATTATGGTGCTAGTACATTCCCTTAGTATAACCAACCCCCATACCTTTGATCTCTCTTTTGCTTAGCTTTAGGCCTTGGGTTTTTCTATGAATTTTTACTTAGGATTTTTGTCCGATCTTTTCTCCCTTCCCTTGTATAAAATAAAAGTTCGGTGGTAACATCATTATTTTGTGAGCCAAGCTAATCTCATAGCTTTGGTATCCAATTTTCATCGCGACAATATATGATGAATATTTTTGTTCTTAATGATCCATTCTTGTTTTGTAAAACTCTAGACATATATTTTATGGAACTTGACCTAAAATATTCATCTATCGATTTATAGATTTGAGAGATCGATCTATGATTGATATTTGCTTTGTATTGAACATAAAGCTTACTATATTGGTTGTTATATGGAGAGATCGTGTAACGATGAATACAATATTTCTCACGATGCTGCTCTAGAGATAGATGGTATTGAGAGAATACATGATATTAATCTGATCCAACTTCACATGCAAGATTGAAAAAATACATATAAGTCAGGGTAGATAAAAAAAATACTTTTGATATACTTTGTTAATCAATCACTTTAGAATTTATAAGCTTTGCTACTAAAAAATGTGAAATTTATGAAACAAAATTTGAAAACCCTTTTTCTTAAAACGGTAAACTATTCAACAACAAGCATCAGATATCAGAATAATCTCTATGGAGACGATAAAAAGAATCCCCTTTAACTACAATTCAAACAAAATGGCATCGTTGTCGGGGATTATTGTTGATAGTGAAAGCATTATGTCACTACTGCGAAAATAAGGTGCCGGCAAAACATAAGAGTCGCCACCTTTCGTTATTTATCCCACAGAAAGGGAAAGGAAACGATCGGAAAAACCTGACGAAAAGGTATAAGACAAGGTCATCACAACCATGTCTGGGTTCGGTTACGCAAGGGGAAGGTATTAGCACCCCTCACGTTCATCGTACTCGATGGGATCCATGCTTGTTGTGTTTATCTGACAGGTTGATTTAACTACCTACCTATCAAGGCTAGTCTGAAAAGAAAAGAAAATGACTCGGCAAAGCGTCGCGCTTCGTGCCTACGTATTCTCGTCAGAGAACGAGAAATCAGAGTCAACGTAGTTTGGCTAACTACGGGTAAAAGGATGGGGGAAGGTAGCTCGCCAATACGTCAGTATTGAGCCTACGTATTCTCAACAGATATGAAAGATCAGAGCTTACGTAGTTCGGGATACTACGAATTACGGGTTTAAATTCATCTGTTTTTCGAGTAGGGTTAACAAACAGTTCCAGCAGTTTGGTGTATGCAGCTTGCTCGTTGGAGACTCGTGCGTTACCGTTTGCGGTAGAATTGGGAGTTAACGACACTCTTTTTCATCAGAAAAGTTTTCCTTGAGTTAAGGGACCACGAGGCAAAAGAGGTTTGAGATTTGTTTTCTGTCTTTTACAGAAGAAGTGTTTTTTATGGATGTCTGTAGTTTGTACAACACTAGAAACTATGACTTAGGAGCGAATGTGTCACATATCGTCCAAAGGACATATACTAAACACTCTAGATGATTGAGAGGAGACCACTCAATTATCATTTCCCAAGTGGCTTAAGGCTCGTAACGCACTATACTAACTTGCCTTTATTACGTTTTTTACTGTTGTTTTGGAGATGAGAAGAGAACGAACTCTACGGGGAAACTGTCAAGCCCTAATATTGTCATGCTAAGGATTCATCCTATGGTTGAGTTTGAAACGGGGAACTCCTAGATGTTATCATGCAAAGGTTTCAACCTAAAGTTCTATCATCACTTCCTTATCAAAGGAAGTGAGAGTCCTATATGAACATGTCAAGTGGGTAACAGACAACAGACAAAGCATCAACTAAACATCAGTAAAACAGATAAACAGAAAAGAAAACAGTAAAGATGCAAATGCAATACAGCAATACAAGCAGAGGGAGACTCACTCAACCTCTAAGCAATCAAGCAAAAAAAACAAGCAAAAACAGACAAGCAAAGGGAGGATCACCTCAACCTTTATATGCAAATACCTCAAATAGAAATAGAAAAACAACACACAAGCAAGGGGAGAATCACCTCAACCCTTAAGGCAAGCAAGCAGAGGGAGACCCACTCAACCTCTTAATGCAGTCATGCACCTACACTTAGACTATCCTAAACATGAACTATCCTAATGCAACACACCACCCAATCATGAATGAAGGAAAGGAATTATGACAAATAAGGAATTCATTCCACAAGTAATCAAACAAGGCATCTATCCTAAAGAAAGGAATTGAATGCTGGGAAGCAAGGGTAAGGTCCATAGGAACTTACCACAGGCACTCAACCAACTCAAAGGGATTTGGAAAGACTTAGAGGTTTGACTCCTTCAGGAGATGTGCAAAGTTCCCCCACAGGAGGGACTATGCTACCCTAAGAAGTTTCCTAGGTGGTTGGATAAGAGAAGATTAGGAGAATGAAGATGGGAAGCAGGGTAAGGTCCACATGAACTTACCACAGTCACTCAACCAACTCCACTTCCTTAGAAAGCTTGCATAGATTCAACTCCTTTATGAAAATGCAATGAATTCCTCCACAGGAGAAAACATGCTCACAAGGAGGATCCTAGTTAAGCAAGGAAGATTTTGAGGAAAGCTAAACTTATAGGGAGAACCATCCACCTAATTTGAACTTCTAAGGAACCTCAATGATTACCTTCTAAGGATCACCTAAACTAAGGATTCAAAGGCTCTATCAAGGCCTAATCAAGGTTCTAAAGAGGTATCTACCTAGGTTTTATCCTAAAGGAAGGGATTTGGAGCTTAGAATTAGTTAAAATTCACTCTAAAGACTAACTTATGAAGTAAACCTAGTTAGGGTCACCTAAACCATAACCAACTTGGAAAATGGGGGAATAATAGAAGATCACCTCTAAAAATCTTAAGGAAAATCCTAGATGATCCTAAATGTATTAAGAATCTATGGTACAAAAACCAGGGGCAAAACCTAATCCTAAAGGTTCTAATAAAATCTAAACTCCAAGGGTGTGCTAAAGGGGATCCATAAAGGGGAAGTCCTAAAACCTATCTCAAACTCCAACTTAGAATTATCTAAAAAATACAATAAAAATCACACCAGCCTATCAAGGAGTTTATAACAGACATGCAAAATTTCAGCATCAAATTCTAACATATGAACTAGTACTAAAATCAGCAAGTAAACTAGTCATTTTTACATTTTTAATCATGCAATAAAAATGGAAAAATAGCACAAAAATGGAAAATTAACCAAAGTTCCAAATAAATGGCATACAAAAATCAGAAATAATCCAAGGAACAGACATGATTTTTTTTCACATTTTTCTGACAATTATTTATATTTTTAGTGAATTAAAAATGCTAAAACAATAAAAGAAAATCAAAAAAGAAATTAAAATGAATTAAAATGCTGCAAATAAGTCACAACCATTGGATTAGTGGACCAGTCAGCTCATCTAAGGGGGAAAGGGGGCGCCACGTGGCTCAGGAGCCTTTAAATGAAACACATCGTTTCATGAGGGTTCAGGTGTGGCTGGTTGACTAGGGTTCACCCTACGTTTTAATCAGGAGCGTCTATCCTAAAAGTATGACAATCCAAGGTCTATAAGCTTGCCAAGTCATCAGTCAAGGTCAACAAATTACAAGATTAAATCACATGTGTTAGATCTTCATACTAGGTCAATTGAATCAGAATCATCCAACGGTCCTTGTCTCGTCTTCAATCTTTGAACTAAAGAGGGAAAGAGGGGAAAGTCAGGGTGGCCGGAGAAGACTCCGGTCGTCTTCTCCGGCGGGTTCACGGTGGCTAAACCATCAGGCAACACCAAACCTCATGAAAACCTCCAGATTTACTCGCCTCCTCTCAAGGATCATCATGATACTCTCCATTTTTTCAATCTCTAAGATACGTGTTTTGGAAAATCATCACCAAATGTCAAATTCTTTCTACCAATCTATTCTACACTCATCATTGATCAAGAATCTATGTTCAAACTTTGAAATCCATCAAGATTAAGCCCTAACTGAACCTCTAAACATCTCATCCATGATCAAGAACTCTCACGAATATCTACCAAACCTTGCCTAAATCCATCTATGGTTCAAGAATTACCTAACCACATGCAATTTCTATCCTAATTCAGTCTCATCAGAGCATAATAATCAAAAGATGAAAACCTGGTTTGAGCTTTCACAGAGAGTGCCACAACCTCCAAACCTTGATCAAACTTGCTCATAATCGTTCAGTGATGCTTGCTGAAGAATCTTGGAGCTTCAATTCCCTCTGCAATGGCCTCCAAGATGAAAAACGATTTTCACTTTGTAACTAACTTTTTCAAGTGCTCCTTACCTCATTCAAGCTCTTCCATTCACCAAACTTGCTATGAACTCTTCCAGAAACTTATATAGAACTGTTTTGGATCATTACCTGGCCCAGTTATGGCCCAATTCACTCAATCCAATTTTCTGATTTTCCTCACTTTCCTCTCATGACAGTCACGATCCTTCCTCTGTTTCAGCTTCATTCTCACCCAAATTGCTTGCATAATACCTCATGAATATGAATGGACCAGATTGAATCCTCAATTCAATCCTATGGTGTACATTGATTATGTTACTTCAACCTTAAGCAACTTGGAATTATGCCATGAAACCAATTCCAATTCAAAAATGTAACAATGCCAAAGTGCTCTAAATGCCTTCTACTTTCAAAAAATGTACAAACTTGTAAAGTTTTGCACACAAATGAATTGTTTTAGAATTTTCATCTTTTCATGCCTTTAATTATGCATCCATGGTATTTCCTTCATACATTTCTCAATTTAATTCATATCAATGAATGTTTGGGCCATGGTTGGACAAATAACACCATTTTGAACAACTTTCAAGTTGATCAAAAGTCCATTTGAAGTGTCTAAGTTGATGAAATTGACCCATAACCAAAAATGACCTATAATTCCAAATTCTCAAAATACCCTTGTCTTGCAAAGCTTGTAACTTGAGTTCTACAAATCCAATCATAGACTTCTAGTACTTTCTAGAAAGCTAAGAAGATAAGGAACAACATTCATGTTGGCCAAAATTTCATGAGAATCATACTCCTAGGTCAAAAATGTCATGCAAGTTGGTTGACTTGCAAGCTCCAAATTCACATTCATCTGATGACCTGTAACTTGTCTGACTCATAACTTGAGTTCTATAAACCTTATTAAGGACTTCTAGTACTCAAATTAAAGCTATGATCATGCTATACAACAATCATGTTGGGGTAAAGGTGAGATGAAAATCACATCTTGAGTTATGTGGTCTTGAAGTTAGGCACTAAACCAGGGGATTTTACACTGTCAAGCTTAGCAACCCTAGCCTAGCAACTCCTCACACTCTTGATTCATGGTGAGTTGACTTTGGAATCATCCCTTAGGAATCTTAATACATTAATCCATGATCACATGGCCTTGGAATTTAGGTCTCAACCTTCTTCAAATCCTCTGTTGACCCAGGGTTGACCAGATGAAACCCTAGTTGTACCAATCTTGGTAGTAGCTTCATGTTCTTCACATAATGACCTGTCTAGGCTTCAAAATGAACTTCAATACTTCTCATGAGCTCTATAAAGGTCTCAAGTCCTCTCCCATGGGTTCAAAATCATCTGAGGACCTCCCACAACTCTCAAGTTAGGAGATGTACACACTTGGCTTCAACCACTTTCTCTGAGAATCTTTAACTTCATTGATGAGGATATCAACCCTTGAATACTTGAATAAACCTCTTAGCTAGCTTCATAGACTTGTGTAGCCCTTGATTGGTAGTCATACCTCTTGATCTCCTGCACTTATGTCAATGCAATGCAAATGATAATGCTAAAATGAATGCAATGAAACACAAGCTAGGTTAAGCAGAGGTTGGGCAAATTTTGGGGTGCAACACATTGTAATAGTTTATTGATTTTAAGATATTTATATTGTGATCTCTTACCCCTGTTTATTTTTCTTGTGTAATTTAGTTTGTTTGGTTAAGTGTGCAAATTTTGTTTATGGGAGGAAGTGTACCTGCGAACCAACTTCTTTTTGATCCTGAGATTGAAAGAACCGCTCGGAAGCTTAATAGCAGAATTAGGCGGAGGAGGAAAATTGCCAAAAAAAGACGAGAGCACGAAGAAACTTCTTCATCTACACCCATTGTTACGTCAATCGTGGCGGATCCATCACCACCACCACCTCCTGCTTCAACCCCATGTGTTAACAGTCCAAGATACAACACTCAGTTCACACAGAATACCAACAACGAAAGGCATTCTGAGACGAAGACAAGAATCCTAGCTTTCTTATATGCAAATCATTTTCCGGGGATGAACCATGAGGATCTGTTTACTCATCTCACGAAGTTTTACAAGATAGCGGGTGCAATTGGAGCATCGGAAGTCGATGAGAAATCTTTGTTCAAGAGACTATTCCCGCATTCCTTAATTGGGAAGGAAATGAATGTTATTTTGACCAATATACTATTGTAATGACGAATTAGAACATTTAGGAGGAAAAGTTTCTTGAACAATTCTTCCCTCAGTCTAGATTTATGGAGGCCAAGACTTCCATTTCAGTATTTGCACAAGGATGAAGTGAATCTCTCAACGAAGCTTGGGAGAGATTCAAATATATGTTGATAAACTGAAAGGGTTATGATTTTGATGACTTAACTCAAATGTACATATTCCACAATGGACTTCAACCCGTTCATAAGACTCATTTAGATGCTATGACGGGTGGTTCTCTAATGTCAAAAAGCGCGGAAGATGCAGTGTCCATCATTGATAGGATGACACTAAATGATCATCAAAGTCAATACAATTGTGGTACTTCACAAAGAAAGTTGGGAATTATCGAGTTGGGAATGAATGATGATGTTATTCTTACTCAACAAATTGCAAGTGGTGAATTGTGTAAAGGTGATCATCATATTTCGCTACTGGGAAAATCGAGACCGGCAATGACAGAAGAGTCACCACCGCGCGTTATTTATCCCAAGAGAGGGAAAGGAAACACTCAGAGAAAACCTAATGAAAAGAGGGATAAGACTGGTCATCGCAACCAAATCTCGGGTTCGGGAGTCGGTTACGCAAGGGGAAGGTGTTAGCACCCCTCACGCCCGTCGTACTCGACGGGATCCACGCTTGTTGTCTATCTAAAAGGGTGATTGAAACTATCTAACTACAGGCTTGAGGACAAAAGAAAAAAAAGAAAGTGACTCGGCAAAGCAATGGCGCTTTGTGCCTACGTATCTCATCTGAAACGACAAGTCAGAGTCAACGTAGTTCGGCTAACTACGGGTGGAGAAGGGGGGAAGGTTGCTCGCCAAGACATCGCGTCTTGTGCCTACGTACTTTCATCTGGTATAAAAGATCAGAGCAAACGTAGTTCGGGCTAAAGGGGAACACGTGTTTGTTCAACTGTTTTTTAGGCCCAAGTAGGGTTAACAAGTAGTTCTAGCAGTTGGTGTATGCAGCTCGACCATTGGAGACTTAGGCGTTACCGTTTGCGGTAGAACTAAAAGTTAACGACATTCTTTTTATCTGAAAATATTTTCTTGATTAAGATCCCGAAGGATGAAAAAGGTTTGAAGTATTTTTGTGTTTTTTTAGAGAAGAAATGTTTTGAATTGGAGTGTTTATAATACATGTTGTACCAAAGTCTAGAACCTAGGATCGAATGCGTCGCATATCGCCCTAAGGACGTATATTAAACACTCTAGGCAATTAAGAGGTGGCCCCTCAATCACCATTTCCCAAGTATAAGGATCATGGCACAACATCCATTATCTTTATTAAATGTTTTATGATTGTTTTGAGATGAGAAGAGAAAGGACACTAAAAGGGGGACTAAATCCAAACCTAAAGTTGTCATGCAATGATGATCCTAAGATTGAAATAAAGGAAATGCTATCTAATATTATCATACATGGTTGAGACCCTAATGTCTAACATAATCTCCCTTAAGAGATTAGAGGTCCTAAGGGAAATGAGACAAAGAAACAACAGGAAACAACATAAACATGCAAGGATACAAACATGAAATGCAAATGAGGAAGGAAATTGTGTGGGGGTAAAGACCAACATAAGCTCATCTCAACCTTAAGTATACATATGACAAATGCAAGAGATAAAAGGAACAAGAAATGCATCAATAGAAACACACAAGAGCATCAAAAAAAGTGGGAGGAAATAGCTTAAACCAAACAACATCAACCACAATTCCACAAAGCAAAACAACATGAAAAGAGAAAGGAAAAGAACCCTAACTCAAAGGGGGGCTAGAACAAGAGTATAAAACAGCAAGGCATTCCCTAAACATCATTCAACCAAGGCATCATCATGATTTGTGCAAAAGATACAACAAAAGTGTCCTCATGGTTCACCATTCAATCCATGTTTCAAATACCTCCAAAGGAGGGAACTTAGACAAACATAAATGGTGTTCCAAAGTCCTTGGATAGAAATGGGAATGAAATAAAAGTTCTCAAAAGAAAAAGGATGTAAACCACAAGGAAATGCAAGCAAATTCCCAAAGGAAAGCAAGCTTGTTTCACAATGAAACCCTAATTGGCAACTCAAAGTCAACAAACAAATGAACAAGAAAAATACAATGTAATGACCTAAAAATGAGCAAGCATCATCCTTAACATGTTAACAACATGAAATAATAGGCATTGAGAGCTCAAAGGATCCAAAAATTCCATATCCAAGTCAAACTAGGTCAAGATGTATGTATGAACCTTCCTTTAGAGTAACTTGACTTGCAAGTTGCTGGAAAAATAGGAAAATAATCCAAAAATTATCAAATAAAATGCAAGAAGCTCATAAATGTGTTGGAAACCAGAGGCCAAAAGATTGCAATCAAAATCACTTCACAACATCACCATAGAAATTGATTCACAAGGGTGCTCCATTGTGAAGGAGGATTGTTTAGGATCAACTAAAAGGCATCAAAAGTCAACCAATCAAGGGGAAAATGGTCCTAAAAAATTATTCAACTCATCATTGATATGAGTATTTAATTTCATCCATTGGATCAAAAGGACATGAGAGAAATAAAATCAAGAACAAAACATGTCAAGATTTAAGTTACATAAAACACTTCCAAAGTTAAATCCCATTTTTAATTGAAAAATAAATCATAAAATAAAATGAAAATTTCTAAAAATAAGAGGACATCTCAAAGATTCTAAAACATATTTTTTTGGGATTTTATCATACTTGGAAGTATTTTAAAATAAATTAAAGCTAAACAGAAATAAAATAAAAGACAAAAATAAAATAAAATAAATAAACAAGTGGGCTGGGGGTGCAGGAAGCAACCTGGAACGTTGGAAAACCAAATGGCCCACAAAGAGAGGGGGGGTGCCAACAGCACGCCCAACCCAACAGAAATAAAAAAGAAAATAAAAACGTGTGATTCAGTGTGTTGTGGTCAACTAAGGCATATGGTGGAACTCAATCAAGCACGTTGGCTGAAAAAGTAAGCGCATCCAAGGCTTCACAACGTGCCAACTCATTTAATGAATTTCCAGCTTGATTCAGTGTGTTTGGTCAATGCAAGCCCACCATAGGTCTTAATCTGAGACGTTAAAACAAAAAGTAAACAGATCACACGGATGGAAGCAGCACACATGGCCTGGCTGGGTTTTAAAAAAGGGAGGGAGAACCAGACTCCAGAACCACTATTCTGGTCATCTTCTCCGGCGTGCCAACAAGAACAAGCCACGGCCAAAAAACCCAGGTCCATCAAAACTTCATCAAAATGAACAAAACAAAAGGCAGAAATGATCTCCAGGTTACATGGATCATGAATCCACTAGCCATTTTCATTGATCATGCTTTAAAAGGCCAAAACGAAAAGAAATAGAAAAAAGCTCAAATGAAAAATGTTTACAAACAGCTACCAAATCAATCCAGAATCCAACTATGATGTGCAAGGGTTAAAAAGACATGAAAATGGCATGTTAAAAGTGCTTGAACAGAGAGATATTTTGAAAGAAAGAAACTTAGAAAATAAGCTTCCTCAGAGCTTAATGTGTTAACAAAGCTTGTAATAAGTTGCCCAGAATCGTTCTATGAGTCTCAAGAAATGTTTTGGGATGTTTTGTTTTGATGGAAACTCAGTAAAACTGGAAAACGATTTTTGACTTTTTTCTTGTTTTCTCTCAATTTGTTCTTGCTCTAATGTTCACCAAAAAGAGTTCTGAGGATTTGTGAATGATCCTGAGTTTATGTATGTTGGATTCAGATGGAAAGAGGGCCCAATTCTGTTCTCTTTGACCCAATTTGATTTTCACTTTTTCACTCCATGGTCATTTCAATAGTGCACGAAATTCACTTTGATTAGCTGTAAAAATGGTACCTTTAGCTTGCATCTGAAGTAGGTTAATCAAAGGGCTGAAAATGATCCTTTGATTTCATCTTATGGTATGTTTTTGATATGTAACTTAATCTTGAAGAAACCATGAAAATGGCCACCAAAATGCACTCAAATCCCAAATCCAAAGATGGCATTGTGTTTCAAATGTGTTTGGCACTCAAAATATGCACAAGGTTGGTACAAAATGTTTTCGAATGAATTAATTTTGATTTTTCCCTTTTAATCCCTTTTTCATGAAAATTTCATTAGGGATTCTTCAATCTAGGCCAAAACTTTGATTCCTTGATGTTTGGTTGAGCAAATGACCCGATTTGGAGCAAGTTTGATGTTGGAAAGATTTTCATTTAAAGTGTGCAAAGTGGTGAAAATGACCTATAATGAAAATAACCTGTAATCCTGCTTTCCCAAAATACCCATGCCTTGCAAACCTCATAACTTGAGTTCTATAAATCAGATGAAGGACTTATAGTACTCTTTGGAAATCTAAGAGCATGAGGAACAACTTTCATGTTCATAAAAATTTGAGGAGAAACATCCTTCTAGGTCAAAAATGGCTTGGAAGTTGGTTGATTTTTGTTGACCAAAATCACATTCATCTGAGGACCTGTAACTTGTCTGCATCATAACTTGAATTCTATTAATCCAATCAAGGACTTCTAGTACTCAAAAAATAACATGCTTTACAAGTTTCATGTTGGTCAAAAGTTGAGACGAGACTTGTATCTTGAGATAGGTGGTCTTGAAGTTAGGCACTAAACAGGGGATTTTACACTGAGAACCCTAATTCAGTAACTCCTCACACTCTTGCTTCTTGATGAATTGATCTTGAAATGATATCTCATGTATATTAACACAATATTCCATTACCATAAAGACTTGGAATTGAGTCTTAATCTCCTTCAATTTCACAATTGACTCAGGGTTGCCAAGATGAAAACCCTAATTGCACCATCTTCAACTGTAACTCTTCACACTTTTTATAAACACTTGAATGAACTACACAATGAACCTCAAGGCCTCCAATGAGCTTAAATGATCATCCCTTTTCATAACCATGGGCTTGTGATCCTCAGATGGTCTTCAAATGGCCTCCAAGACAGGAGGTGAACCACATACACTTATCTGCCTATCCAAAGGGCTTTGACTTGTCTCTGATGATGATAACCCCTCTGTTGACTTGAATACAACCTCTTGATTAGGTTTATAACCCTTGGCACATTCCTCTTGTTACACACACATCTCTTGATCCCTTGTAAAAATGCAAAATGATATGCAATGCAATATGCTAGAACAATGAAATGAAACATAAACCAAGTAAAGAAAAGGTTGGGCAAATTTTGGGGTACAACAGCTGCCCCTATTCAAGCGACTTGGACCTGAAGGGATGAAAAGAGAACGGCTTTCAGACATTCAAGGTAAAAGACGATTGAATAACAAAGAAACCGGAAATTTTCCAACCGCATAATGAAACCTCCGACATCGTCGTCAGGCGCCTATATCAAGTAGAATATCTGACTTCGCTGTCAGTCATCAATCAAGTAAACATCTCACCTCGCCGTCAATCATCAAAATAATCTGACTTCACCATCAAAACTCCATATTAAATCTGTAAAAACACTTGACTTCACCGTCAAAACTCCACATAAAATTGGTAAAACACCTGACCTCGCCGTCAGTCCTCAAAATCATCTGACTTCGGCGTCAGTTCTCAAAACCATCTGACTTCGCCGTCATTCCTCAAAATAATCTGACTTCGCCATCAACTCTCAAAACAATTTGACTTCGCCGTCAATCCTCAACATCGTCTGATTTCTTCGTCAACTCCCAAAACTATCTGACTTCGCCGCTAGCTCTAAATACTATCTGACTTCACCGTCAACTCCCAAAACTATCTGACTTCGCCGCCAGCTCTCAATACTATCTGACTTCACCGTCAGTCCCTAAAACTATCTGACTTCGCCATCAACTCCCAAAACTATCTGACTTCGCCGCCAGCTCTCAATACTATCTGACTTCGCCGTCAACTCCCAAAACTATCTGACTTCGCCACCAGCTCTCAATACTATCTCACTTCGCTGTCAGTTCCTAACACTATCTGACTTCGCCGTCAGTTCTCAACATCGTCTGACTTTGCTGTTAGTTCTCAACATCGTCTGACTTCACCGTCATTTCTTAATAATAATCTGTAAAAGCATCTGACATCACCGCCAAGCCTCGACATCAAATCGGTAAAAGCATCTGACCTCGCCGTCAGGGTGAAGAAATCCATTGGGAAAATATGAACTTGAATAAATAGACTCTGCTGCAGAGAATGATAAGATGAACACATCTGTCAATGATCTCGCTGGAGGCCTGGATACCACACAGGCTTGAGAAATATACTGATAATTGCTAGAGATACACCTGGAAATAAAGAGGTAACAAGCTGGCTTATGTTTCACATGCACATGTTTGATTATGGCGTAATACTCCATATGAAATGGAAATTCTACGCATTTGGGAGGATGTTATGCACGATGCAAATGCAAAGGAACCACTTCAACAAAATAAATGTTGAAGAGAGGAAAACAACTCCGCTGGGGGAAGACTAGGCACGCTTAGTGCCAACGGACTCATGCTGGGGAAAGCGCCCTGGATGGCCTACCAGAATATAACTCCTCTGGGAAACAAACAACTCGGTTAGAGACAACGACTCCACTCTACCGGGGAAATCAACCCTAAATGGCCTGCCAGAGTATAACATTCCGGGGAACAGACAACTCTGTCGGGGACCAAGGCGGATTGCTGGAAGATGGCCTTATTCTGTCAGAGATTCCGCTCTGCTGAAGATTTAATCCACTATCTGTTAGGGATTATGAATAAGATCTACTGGGTAATCATCTCAAGCTCTCTCTCTGCTGAGGATGGAGAATAAACAATCTCAGGGAAGAAAGCCACTCCACTGGGCTGGGGATTAGGTAAGGAGGGAATCAACATCGACCTCTGCTTGGGGAGAATGAGCATAATACTCAACAATATCGACCTCTGCTTAGGGAAACGAAACAATGACCCGGACTCTGAGGGGAAAGGAGCCAGTCGTTTAGACTCTGTGGGGAAAACGAAATTCTGCATTCATTCCACTGCCGGGGATAAACCCACATCTACCTGTTGGAAATGATCCTACTCTGCTGGAGACATCAATCTTGACCTGCTGAGGATAACCTTAACTGTATGAAGTTTCAAACTGCTGGTGATGTGAACACGCTTACCTTGCGCATTTCCTTTAGATGAGGGACTTCTGGGAAAGTTTCGAGGATGGGTGTCCTACAAATAACACACAAGCAAATATGTTTTGTGCAGCAAACATCATCTTACTTATCACCTGTGACATTATTCAAGCAAAAACGTTGTTTCGATTATGGTTGGCAGATCCCACAAAATTATGTATGCAAAGTTTTATCAAAAACATCAGGTGTCTTTTGCAAACAAAACGGTAAAAGCTGAATCAAAAACGAAAGTTTTCTGAATAGTATGTTTTATTGATAAATAGCTTGTAAATAGGCAAATTTACAAAGGACGCGACTCCTGAAATGAGAAAGTTACGTAGGTAAAATACAGAAATGCACAAGAATATACAAAAATGTCGGCAATGTGGTACAGACAACCACCATAGAACGACTCAACTATGACTCGCGTGACTTCGACGCCTTTCTGATGCTTTGTCTTCTGAAGAGATTGATTTGGACGGATGACTCTCGAGTTTTCCCATAATCCACTATGCTTTAAAGATCTACGCGTGGACCGCAGTCGTTTGCTTTTCAAATCCCTAACTTTTTCTTGAGTCGCCCTTGCAGGTTTTCGATTCACCAGGATACCCATTTTTGCCAAAGTCGCCCTTTCGAGTTTTCAACTTTCCGGGTTTACATTTTTTCTTTTTATCCCTAATTTTTGCCTGAACCTATCCTTTTATGGTTCGCCGGGATGCCCCATTCTTGCCTGGATTTTCTTTTTCTTTCCAGCGAGTCTATTTTAAGCAAAGTATCTTTTGACTACGTCCGCGTTCATGGGGACGTAAAGTCTCCACCATCCATGGTTGAAAGTAGTAATGCTCCTCCAGGGAAGACTTTCCTTACAACATACAGACCTTCATAATTGGGAGTCCATTTTCCCCTGTGATCGTTCTGTGGTGGGAGAATCCGCTTCAACACCAAATCACTTGCCTGAAAGCTTCAAGGACGCATATTCTTATCATAGGCTTTCTTCATCCTGCTCTGATATAAACGACCGTATGCAAGAGATGCTAGTCTCTTCTCATCCATCAAACTGAGTTGATTCAACCTATTCTTCACCCATTCCGCTTCATCTAGCTTGACGTCAGTCAGAACTCTCAAGGAAGGTATCTCGACTTCTAGTGGCAGGACAACTTCCATACCATATACCAACGAGAAGGGAGTTGCCCCAGTTGAAGTACGCACCGAGGTGCGATATCCATGTTCTGCACTATAGGTCACCACCATCTTCTGCACTATCTTCTTTATGTTTTTGTTGGCCACTTCCACTGCGCCATTCATCTTCGAACGATAAGGAGATGAATTGTGATGCTCAATCTTAAAGTTCTGGCACAACTCCTTCATCATCTTGTTATTCAGATTGGAACCATTATCGGTAATGATCCTCTCAAGTATCCCATAGTGGCAGATGATGTCCCTTTTGATGAACCGGGCTACAACCTGCTTGGTGACATTAGCATAGGAGGCTGCTTCGACCCATTTGGTGAAATAGTCAATAGCCACTAAGATGAAACGATGCTCATTAGATGCAGTCGACTCGATTTTGCCAATCATATCAATTCCCCACATGGAGAAAGGCCATGGATATGACATGACATTCAAAGGACACGGCGACACATGAATCTTGTCGGCATAAATCTGACATTTGTGGCATTTCTTGGCGTACTTGAAGCAATCAGACTCCATAGTTAACCAATAATACCCAGCTCTTAACAGCTTTCGAGACATGGCATGCCCACCTGCATGTGTTTCAAAGGCTCCTTCGTGAACCTCTTCCATAAGCAGATTCGCTTCTTTTTCATCCACACATCTTAGCAGTACTAAGTCAAAGTTCCTTTGATAGAGTACACCGTCTGGATGCAGGTAAAAGTTACCAGATAACCTCCTCAAGGTCTTCTTATCACGGGTTGATGCCCCAGGTGGATACTCTTGATTCTTGAGAAAGTTCTGGATGTCGTAATACCATGGCTTGCCATCAGAAGCTTCTTCTATTGTGAAAACAAATGCCGGCCTATCGAGGCGTCAGATAACAATTCTTGGTGCATCGTTCCAGAAGTTTACTTTGTACATTAAAGATAAAGTAACCAAGGCATCTGCCATTTGATTTTCTGCTCTCGGCACATGGTGAAACTCTACACGATCGAAGAAAGGTAGCAATCTTCTTGCGTAGTTCATATAAGGGATCAGATTTGGTTGGCGCGTCTCCCACTCTCCTTTGATCTGGTTGACCACTAAAGCTGAATCACCGTAGACATCAAGGTTCTTGATTCTCAAATTGATTGCTTCCTCGATACCCATGATACACGCTTCATATTTGGCCTAGTTGTTTGTACATGGAAATGTCAACCTGGCAGTGAAGGGTATATGCGTCCCATGGGGGGTTGTAATGATTTCCCCAATTCCACTGCCGTAGGAGTTAACATCATCGTCAAAGATCAATTTCCACTAGGAACCCAACTCAGGACCTTCTTCCAGCAATGGTTCATCACAATTTTTCACCTTTAAGTACATAATGTCCTCGTTGGGAAAATCAAACTTCATTGGCTGATAGTCGTCAATTGGTTGCTCTACGAGATACTCTGACAGAACACTCCCTTTAATAGCTTTCTGAGACACATACTGAATGTTGTATTCTGTCAGAACCATCTGCCATCTAGCAATCCTTCCTGACAGTGCTTGCTTTTCAAATACGTACTTAATCGGATCCATCTTTGAAATTAACATGGTTGTATGGTTTAGCATATACTGCCTTAGGCGTTTGGTAGCCCAAGCCAGTGCACAACAAGTTTTCTCCAACATTGAGTACCTGGACTCACAGTCTGTGAACTTTTTACTCAAGTAATAAATTACATGCTCTTTTCTTCCAGTCTCGTCATGCTGACCGAGAACACAACCCATGGAATTCTTAAGAACCGTTAAGTACATTATCAACGGTCTTCCACCCACCGGGGGCATCAGTATTGGAGGTTCCTGTAGATACTCTTTTATTTTCTCAAATGCTTTCTGACAATTCTCATTCCAAACGACCGCCTGATCTTTCTTTAATAACTTAAATAATGGCTCACAAGTGGCTGTGAGGTGAGATATGAACCGAGCGATATAGTTCAATCTACCTAAGAAACCACGATCTTGTTTCTCGGTCTTTGGTGCTGGCATTTCTTGAATTACTTTGATCTTTGCAGGATCAACCTCTATACCTTTCTCACTGACAATGAACCCAAACAACTTTCCTGACCGCACGCCGAAAGTACACTTGTTTGGATTCAGCCGAAGTTTGAACTTCCTCAATCTCTCAAACAGCTTTAGAAGATTCACAAGATGCCCCTCCTCCGTTTGGGACTTCGCAATCATATTATTGACATATACTTCAATCTCATGATGAATCACATCATGAAAGAGAGTCACCATAGCTCATTGATAAGTTGCCCCTGCATTCTTCAAACCAAAAGGCATTACTTTATAGCAATACGTCCCCCATGGCGTGATGAAAGTCGTCTTCTCCATATCCTCCGGTGCCATCTTAATCTGATTGTAACCCGAAAACTGTCCATGAAAGAAAACACTGAGTATTGTGCGGTGTTATCAACAAGCACGTCAATATGAGGGAGCGGGAAATCATCCTTTGGGCTCGCTCTATTTAGGTCCCTATAATCAACATACATCCTGACTTTGCCGTCCTTATTAGGCATTGGCACGTTGTTTGCAACCCACATAGGGTAATTGGTCGCACAAGAAATTCGGCGTCTAACTGCTTCTGGACTTCTTTTTTGATCTTCACTGCCATATAAGGCCATGTTCTTCTTAATTTCTGTTTAACAGGAGGACACTCTTCTCGAAGAGGCAGATGATGAACTACAATATCCGTGTCGAGCCCAGGCATATCTTCATATGACCAAGCAAAAACATCCTTATACTCTCGGAGTAACTCAATCAGTTTTCGCTTGACATCACTTTGCAGCGCAACCCCTATTCTGACTTCCCTCTTATCCTCCTCAGTTCCCAGGTTGATGACTTCAACTTCCTCCTGATGAGGCATGATGACCTTCTCCTCTTGTCTCAATAGTCTAACAAGCTCTTCTGGTAGGTCTTCATCTTCATCGATCTCTTCTTCTGCTTGAAAGATCAGATTATCAAAGTCATACCGAGTCATAGACGAGTCTGAGTCGATGGTATCTGAAATGTGTAACCTGCAATGATGATGATTTTATGCTTAAATGATATGAAAACAAACAAACACAAACCACATTGCCATTTTATTGTTAGAAAACAAAAACAGGAAAAACAAGGATCACAAAATTTTGAATGAAAAGACGCCTTTTTGATTGATAATGATAAAAGATTGTTCGCACGCATAACAAATAGGACCCTACAAATAAAGACCACTATGCTCCGGGCAGAGCATAGGGCAATACATTAATCAAAACAAAGCAATTAATCTTCATAGGTCACAGAGATAACTTCTTCCACGGTCCAATTCTTCAAACCCTGGCCAGGGATCATGGCTTGATCCACGCATCCATGTCGCAGTCGCTGTCTCCTTCCTCGTTAGATACGGCATTGATTCTTTCGAATATCACCCCACCACTAGTGAACTGAACAGGTCCTTTGTAACACAGAGCGTTCTGTGATGAAGACGCATATGGGTTGTATCCCAATCCAAACTTATCTTGTTTGTTGGGGACGCTTACCACTTGCCCCCATCCTTGTGTTGTCCCAGATTCCACTACGACTTATGCTTCCTTGTATGACGACATGGCAACTTCTGGAGCTTTGACCTCGACCAACGCCTTTTCCTTGATTTGGACAGTCTCAAAGGCCTGACATAGTGTTTCATGAATTTCACCATCGACCTCCACATATTTGAATGAAGACAGATGGCTCACTATGATGTCTTCCTCTCCACAAACAGTCACAATATTTCCATCCACCATGTACTTCAATTTTTGGTGCAAGGTTGATGTTACAGCTCCTGCTGAGTGTATCCAAGGCCGACCCAAAAGGCAGCTATATGGCGGTTGGATATCCATTATATAGAACACCGTATAAAAAATTTCAGGACCAACCTGAATTGGTAAAGTCAACTCCCCAAAAACGGACCTCCTCGTCCCATCAAATGCTCTGACCACCAAGTCGCTCGGAGTGCATATTATCCCTCACGTGTCTAGCTTCATGAGGGCCTTCTTGGGTAGAACATTTAGTGATGACCCAGTATCTACGAGTACATGTGACAGACCAACACCTCTACATTCCATCGAGATATGCAAAGCCAGATTATGATTCCTTCCTTTCGGTGTCAAATCACGATCAGTGAATCCCAACCCGTTACCTGCATTGAAGTGGGCCACCACCCCTTCCAACTGATTTACGGATATCTCTTGAGGTACGTAAGCGTTATTCAAAACCTTGAGCAAAGCATTCCTGTGAGCTTCAGAACATAACAGCAACGACAAGATGGAAATCTTTGAAGGAGTCTGTTGTAGATGATCCACAATTTTGTAGTCACTCTTTCTTATCAAACGCATGAGTTCCTCTGCATCCTTCAGCAAAGTTTCCTTTTCTCTAGTATGAGAATTCTCGTCAGCTACCACCTTCCCTTTACCTTTGTCGGTCCCTTCTGCATTTACTTCGGGAGGCGCAAACACTACCACTTCGAGTCATTCCTCCAGCTCCTACCAAATTGTCAATCAAGTCCAAAGGCGAATTCTTTAATTCCTGCCTCTGCCCGTTGCAATAGACCTCGATCCCATAGTTCCAAGGGATCGCCTTAGAGCTCTCATAGGGTATATGTCCTGCCTTTGTGAATATAATAGTTGGCCTCGCTGGTGGCGCAGAAATTGTAATCGTCTTATACGGGATGGAGATGGTGGCCACCTCGTCCTTATCTTCAATGACTACCTCTTCAACATTCTTCTCACAGATTCTATCAAATTGCAATAAACCGTCATCCATCATGCGTTGTACATGGTTCTTCAGATTCCGACATCCTTCGGGACAAATCATACAGTCTTCACAATCTTTCCCACAGCCCGAGAACACCCCACCTTCTAACAACTTGCTCTTCACAAAGTTTAACGGCGTTTTCAAATCCTCCACATTGGACACCAAGTTCAGGCCTTCCTCACTGACAATAGCATTCACACCACCACCCCTACTATGGTTAGGCATGGGATTTTGATCCACGTTTGGCACATCTTGATTGAAGCTGATAGCCTTGCTATCAACAAGGTCTTGTACCTTGTGTTTGAAGGCTTTGCAATTGTCGATGTGGTGGCCGGGGGCGCCAGAGTGGAAGTCACACCTAGCGTTGGCGTCATACCCAGGAGGTGGTGGGCCAATTAGAGGTGCCATTGTCTTTTTCTGGACCAACTGTAGTTGAATTAAGTGTTGTAATAACTGAGTGTAGGGCATCGGTGGTGTGTCGAAGTGCCTGTTCATCATTCTCCCACGGTCTTGAAACCGCCGCTGGGCATAGTTCTGTTGCTGTTGTTGTTGCGGTTGCGGTTGCGGTTGCAGTTGCGGTTGCTGATGTTGTTGTTGGTGTGGTTGTTGTTGTTGAGGTTGTACCACCGGAATGGCAATACTAGCTACTTGTGGTGGTTGCTGATAATACGGTCGTTGTTGACGTTGATTTAGATTTCTATTTTGATTGTTAAAGCTGGACACTGCATTTGTCTCATTATCTCTCTTCTTCGCGCCAAAAATCTTTCTTCCACCTCCAGATGAGGTCCCTTCCCCTGCTTGTATCTTTCCCATCTTAATACCGTTTTCGACCCTCTCGCCGGTAATAATCAAATCTGAAAAACTCCCAGACATGCTACCCACTAGCTTCTCATAGTAAATTCCTGGTAATGTGGCCACAAATAGATCAATTAGTTCTCTATCCACCATGGGAGGTTGAACTCTAGCGGCAAGCTCTCGCCATCTCTGTGCGTATTCCTTAAAACATTTCTTACTCCTCTGTGATAAATTCTGAAGCTGCACTCGGTTCGGTGCCAAGTCACTGTTGTACTGGTAGTGCTTAACGAAAGCCTCTGCCAAATCCCTCCAACTTCTGACATTAATTGGCTCTAAGCCCATATACCATTCGAGGAATGGTCCCGACAGACTATCTTGAAAGAAGTGCATTAGCAACTTCTCATCATCGGAGTACGCAGACATCTTTCGGAAATAGGAGCGAAGATGCACCCTTGGACATGTTGTTCCTTTGTATTTGTCAAAATCTGGAACTTTGAATTTCGGGGGAATCCTTAGTCCCGGAATCAATCCTAGGTTTGACATATCCAGACCAATAGCATTTTGGTTTTCAAGGCTTCTCATCTTTTCCTCTATTGCCTTAAACCTTCTATCAACGTCAGATTGCAATCCTGCCCCAAGATCTCCCAGGGAGAAGATGTCGTCTTGCTCATCTTGTTCCCACTAGGGACCGTTGTTACCTTGCACAACGCTCATTGGAACTGGGATAAGACTTCCAGTCTGGTTTCCTCCGCCCAGAGGGATAACCGTTGTTGGGATAGCATCTGCCAGTGGCGTACTGTTTTCCGCTGGAGGAGGTACAACAGCGGTTCCACCATCTAGAACCCCACTTCCATCAACCCTTGATACCAAAGGCTGGACCAGCGTCCTTAACTGTTCTTGGCCGTTGGCTACGCCCTGCATCATGTCCATGAATTGCGCCATCCTTTCGCGAAACTCATGAAGCTCGAGCTGAACTTGATCCATAATTCTTTGTTGATTCCCCCTTGTAGAGTATCTGTGGAATGTCGGGTCTGCTATCCTATAAACTGCTAGCAAGAAAACCACATAGAGATAAGATTAATGGTCCCAAGAACACCTACTATGCAAAATGATAAATGATGCAAAAAAATGCAGAATGCAGACATGTAAATATGTTTCAGGGGAATTTCCCTCTCGATTCTAGTTCCCAGAAGAAGAAGCGACCATGAAAAATCCCACAGACAAGTGAACAGAATAACAATTCCTCGTATAATAACAAGCCAACCAACAATGTGCATACATCAGCTGAGTACAAAATAGAGATGACCTCAATCAATAAGCCTGATGATGGTCGATACATAAGAAAAATAACAAGATACAAAGAAGATAATCAAGTTGAGCACCGAGACCGAAAATCTTCTAGCAGCTTCCGCGTCTCGGGATGATCTGGTCTGGCGAGTAGACCGTGTATGAGTTGCTCTCGCCGGGTAATGGTGCGTTGTAGACTATCAACATGGTCGTCCCAGGCTCCTTCCCCAAAGCATGCTTCAAGTCTGCTTCTCTTGGTGTCTGCTCTCAACCTACAATCCTTCAAGTCTGCGATAGCTTGGCTCAATCTATGCTCACTGTGATATCTGAGAGATTCTTCCGCTGAGATCTTCTCGTCTTTTGCTTTGAGTTGACTCTTCAACTTGGAGATTTGTTGTTTCAGCTTGTCCTCACGCTTTTTTTGTTAGTGAGTATGGCGTTCCATACTGATTCAAACTTAGAGATCTCTAAGTAATCCTTGTCTAGTTCCTTCTTTTTGGTAGTGAGCACACTATGAACATCGTTCAAATCTCGGCCTGTGCGTTCTCTGTCGCTAGTCTCCTTTGTCAAATCCATACCTAGTTTGTTGATAAGCTCAGTCCGTCTCCTGAAAGAATTGACAACATCAATCTTCTCGCTTCGGAGTTGAATGATTTCTTTCTCTAATTCTTCATTTGCCCTTCTCAGCTCTTCTTCTCTAACAACACCTGATTGTATTTCTGAATGTCCACGGTAGTGGGTTCTTCTATCATGAGTGGATACAGAGGTGCAACTGAAGGAAATGGCATCAAGAACTTCACAGCTCTATCATGAATCCAAGTCAGGTACAGGTCGTAAGCTCGACTGTTACTCTTCCCCAATAAAGACTTCCCCTTCCTGTGGATGTTATTCCATGCATGTTCAAGTCTTCCTAAAGTCTTACCCTCCAATAAACTGGTGAGATACAAAGATTCCTGTATCTTCTCTTCCTTAGGGGGATCCCTCAGCGCGTACCCAAACTGTCTGACCAATAAAGAAGGGTTATAGTTGATGCAACATTTCCTTCCGACCAAAGGGACGTTAGGAAATCCACCACAACTATAAATAATATCTGTACCAATCATGTCTCGGTCAAACCAAATAATGTTCTCTACAGATAGACCCATCAACCTCTCCGACCACTCTGAAGTACTAGCAGTGACAACAAACGGACCCGTCTTGGGCATATGACTGACAAACCAAACATACAACAGAGGAACACAACAAGCTACATTCTTTCCTCTTCGTTTCTCATTCTTGTAGTGAACAAAATGATAAACATCGTCAAGAAGAGTAGGCACTGGATTTTCTGAAGCCAGGATATGAAACGCATCTACATCCACGAAGTTTGGAAGGTTAGGAAACAAGACAATGCCATATATACAAAGAGCCAGGATGGCGCTAAACACAATCCAACAACCATCCTTAGCGCACTGTCGAGCTTTCCCAATCAAGAAAGGCAAAGGAAAACCATAAATCCCAAGTCTCTGGATCATCTTCCCATTTAACTCTGAAGCCTCAAGATGCAAAATAGCGGCAAGCTCGGCCAGATCAGGCTCAGTATCTACATGGACAAACGACATCTGATTCCGAACGGGTACCCCTAACAGCTCAGAATATTCCTCTAGGGTAGGAGCCAGGACATAGTCAAGAAAGATGAATCATCTCAACTGGGCATCATAGAACTGTAGGAGAGTATAGACACCATTGGTCTCATATGCAGAGGGCTTACAGACATATCTCAATAACCTCCCATAAGACTTCTTGAAATCTTCCATCACTTCTTTTTCACCTAAGGCAATCAAACTCAACAAAGTACTAACGTCCGAAGCTGGAAACCTGTAGGCCACTATACTCTTCAAGGGCTCCATAGCAAGGTTACTAGAATCGGGAAGGAAATATGCACCTGCAACACAACTACATGTTAATGAAATGCAGATGAAAATGCAAATGCAAATGCAAATGCAAACAAAGGATCAAGACTGCTGTGCTATTGGTCGAGAAAAACCAGAGCTTCGCCTTAACAAGAACAAAGTACCGACAGTAGGACCCACTGATATCAGGAACACAAATTCACACTTGCAAACCGGGTATTCTGGAAGCCAAGGTTTCCTGCACAACCCAACCCCTCTCACAGGTATGGACCTATCCACTGACAAGGTTCGACATCCTATGTGTTCATCAACGTCACAGACTTTCTAGAAATGATGATACGTTCACCATTTCTGGTTTGGCATCATCATCTCCCGAAGAGGCCTCACTTAGCTGACTCACAAATAATCGGTTCCTAGAGTCGACAATTCTCAAATCTAAAATCCCAACCGATCCTAAGGATCTGAAGGAAAATCATCAAAGAGAATCTCGTCCGAGTGTGAATTTCATGGGGAACAGTATCTGCTAAGCAAACAGGCCCCCACTAATCTCCACTACTAAAGCTAGGTTCATACTCAAGCCTGGGTCTGGCTTATCACTCATCGGAACTTCCCTCCCACAGCACAACAATACCGACATATGATTCGGAAAACAAAATTCAGAAAGCAAATAAAGATAAAGCACATATGTACACACTCAAAAATAAACAAACAAGTGCTAGGATTGACTCGCATAGGGGATATTTCTGTCCCCAGCAGAGTCGCCAGCTGTCACTACTGCAAAAATCGAGGCCGACAATGACAGAAGAGTCGCCACCGCGCGTTATTTGTCCCAAGAGAGGGAAAGGAAACGCTCAGAGAAAACCTAATGAAAAGAGGGATAAGACTGGTCATTGCAACCAAATCTCGGGTTCGGGAGTCGGTTACGCAAGAGGAAGGTGTTAGCACCCCTCACGTCCATTGTACTCGATGGGATCCACGCTTGTTGTCTATCTAAAAGGGTGATTGAAACTATCTAACTACATGCTTGAGGACAAAAGAAAAAAAAGAGAGTGACTCGGCAAAGCAACGACGCTTTGTGCCAACGTATCTCATCTGAAACGAGAACTCAGACTCAACGTAGTTCGGCTAACTACGGGTGGAGAAGGGGGGAAGGTTGCTCACCAAGACATCACGTCTTGTGCCTACGTACTTTCATATGGTATGAAAGATCAGAGCAAATGTAGTTCAGGCTAAAGGGGAACACAGGTTTGTTCAACTATTTTTTAGGCCCGAGTAGGGTTAACAAGTAGTTCTAGCAGTTGGTGTATGCAGCTCGACCATTGGAGACTTAGGCGTTACCGTTTGCGGTAGAACTAAAAGTTAACGACACTCTTTTTATCTAAAAATATTTTCCTGATTAAGATCCTGAAGGATGAAAAAGGTTTGAAGTATTTTTGTGTTTTTTAGAGAAGAAATGTTTTGAATTGGAGTGTTTATAATACATGTTGTACCAAAGTCTAGAACCTAGGATCGAATGCGCCGCATATCGCCCTAAGGACGTATACTAAGCACTCTAGGCAATTGAGAGGTGGCCCCTCAATCACCATTTCCAAAGTATAAGGCTCATGGCATAACATCCATTATCTTTATTAAATGTTTTATGATTGTTTTGAGATGAGAAGAGAAAGGACACTAAAAGGGGGACTAAATCCAAACCTAAAGTTGTCATGCAATGGTGATCCTAAGATTAAGATAAAGGAAATTCTACCTAATGTTATCATACATGGTTAAGACCCTAATGTCTAACATAATCTCCCTTAAGAGATTAGAGGTCCTAAGGGAAAGGAGACAAAGAAACAACAGGAAACAACATAAACATGCAAGGATACAAACATGGAATGCAAATGAGGGAAGAAATTGTGTGGGGTAAAGACCACCACAAGCTCATCTCAACCTTAAGTACACATATTACAAATGCAAGAGATAAAAGGAACAAGAAATGCAGCAATAGAAACACACAAGAGCATCAAAAAAAGTGGGAGGAAATGGCCTAAACCAAACAACATCAACCACAATGCCACAAAGCAAAACAATATGAAAAGAGAAAGGAAAAGAACCCTAACTCAAAGAGGGGATAGAACAAGAGTATAAAACAACAAGGCATTCCCCAAACATCATTCAACCAAGGCATCATCATGATTTGTGCAAAAGATACAACAAAAGTGTCCTCATGGTTCACCATTCAATCCATGTTTCAAATACCTCCAAAGGAGGGAACTTAGACAAACCTAAATGGTGTTCCAAAGTCCTTGGACAACAAGGGGAATTAAATAAAAGTTATCAAAAGAAAAAGCAAGTAAACCACATGGAAATGCAAGCAAATTCCCAAAGGAAAGCAAGCTTGTTTCACAATGAAACCCTAATTGGCAACTCAAAGTCAACAACCAAATGAACAAGCAAAATACAATGTAATGACCTAAAAATGAGCAAGAATCATCCTTAACATGATAACAACATGAAACAATAGTCATTGAGAGCTCAAAGGATCCAAAAATGTCATATCCAAGTCAAACTAGGTCAAGATGTATGTATGAACCTTCCTTTAGGGTAACTTGACTTGCAAGTTACTAAAAAAATAGGAAAATGATCCAAAAATTATCAAATAAAATGCAAGAAGCTCATAAATGTGTTGGCAACCAGAGGCCAAAAGGTTGCAATCAAAATAACTTTACAACATCACCATAGAAATTGATTCACAAGGGTGCTCCATTGTGAAAGATGATTGTTTAGGGTCAACTGAAAGGCATCAAAAGTCAACCAATCAGGGGAAAAATGGTCCTAAAAAAATTATTCAACTCATCATTGATATGAGGATTGAATTTCATTCATTCGATCAAAAGAAAATGAGAGAAATAAAATCAAGAACAAAACATGTCAAGATTTAAGTTACATAAAACACTTCCAAAGTTAAATCCCATTTTTAATTGAAAAATAAATCATAAAATAAAATGAAAAATTCTAAAAATAAGAGGACATCTCAAAGATTCTAAAAAATATTTTGTTGGGATTTTGTCATACTTGGAAGTATTTTAAAATAAATTAAAGCTAAACAGAAATAAAGTAAATAAACAAGTGGGCTGGGGGTGTAGGAAGCAACCCAGAACGTTGGAAAACCAAATGGCCCACAAACGGGGGGGGGGGGGGGGGGGGGGGTGCCAATCCCACGCCCAGCCCAACAGAAATAAAAACGTGTGATTCAGTGTGTTGTGGTCAACCAAGGCATATGGTGGAACTCAATCAGGCACGTTGGCTGAAAAAGTAAGTGCATCCAAGGCTTCACAACGTGCCAATCATTTAATGAATTTCCAGCTTGATTCAGTGTGTTTGGTCAATGCAAGCCCACCATGGGTCTTAATTTGGGACGTTAAAATAAAAAGTAAACAGATCACACAGATGAAAGCAACACACGTGGCCTAGCTGGGTTTTAAAAAAGGGAGGGAGAACCAGATGCCAGAACCACTGTTCCGGTCGTCTTCTCCGGCGTGCCAACAAGAACAAGCCACGACAAAAAAACCCAGGTCCATCACAACTTCATCAAAATGAACAAAACAAAAGCCATAAATGATCTCCAGGTTACGTGGATCATGAATCCACTAGCCATTTTCATTGATCATGCTTTAAAAGGCCAAAACGAAAAGAAATAGAAAAAAGCTCAAATGAAAAAAGTTTACAAACAACTACCAAATCAATCCAGAATCCAACTATGATGTGCAAGGGTTAAAAAGATATGAAAATGACATGTTAAAAGTGCTTGAACAGAGAGATATTTTGAAAGAAAGAAACCTAGAAAATAAGCTTCCTCAGAGCTCAGTGTGTTATCAAAGCTTGTAATAAGTTGCCCAAAATCGTTCTATGAGTCTCAAGGAGTGTTTTGGGATGTTTTGTTTTGATGGAAACTCAGTAAAACTGGAAAATGATTTTTGACTTTTTTCTTGTTTTCTCTCAATCTGTTCTTGCTCTAATGTTCACCAAAAAGAGTTCTGAGGATTTGTGAATGATCTTGAGTTTATGTATATTGGATTCAGATGGAAAGAGGGCCCAATTCTGTTCTCTTTGGCCCAATTTGATTTTCACTTTTTCACTCCATGGTCATTTGAATAGTGCACGAAATTCACTTTGATTAGCTGTAAAAATGGTACCTTTATCTTGCATCTGAAGTAGGTTAATCAAAGGGCTGAAAATGATCCCTTGATTTCATCTTATGGTATGTTTTTGATATGTAACTTAATCTTGAAGAAACCATGAAAGTGGCCACCAAAATGCACTCAAATACCAAATCCAAAGATGGCATTGTGTTTCAAATGTGTGTGGCACTCAAAATATGCACAAGGTTGGTACAAAATGTTTTCAAATGAATTAATTTTGATTTTTCCCTTTTAAGCCCTTTTTCATGAAAATTTCATTAGGGATTCTTCAATCTAGGCCAAACCTTTGATGCCTTGATGTTTGGTTGAGCAAATGACCCCATTTGGAGAAAATTTGACGTTGGAAAGATTTCCATTTGAAGTGTGCAAAGTGGTGAAAATGACCTATAATGAAAATGACCTGTAATCCTGCTTTCCCAAAATACCCCTGCCTTGCAAACCTCATAACTTGAGTTCTACAAATTATATGAAGGACTTCTAGTAATATTTGGAAATCTAAGATCATGAGGAACAACTTTCATGTTCATCAAAAGTTGAGGAGAAACATCCTTCTAGGTCAAAAATGGCTTGGAAGTTGGTTGACTTTTGTTGACCAAAATCACATTCATCTGAGGACCTGTAACTTGTTTGCATCATAACTTGAGTTCTATAAATCCAATCAAGGACTTCTAGTACTCAAAAGATAGCTAAAAACATGCTCTAAAAGTTTCATGTTGGTCAAAAGTTGAGATGATACTTGTATCTTGAGATAGGTGGTCTTGAAGTTAGGCACTGAACAGGGGATTTTACACTGGGAACCCTAATTCAGTAACTCCTCACACTCTTGCTTCTTGATGAATTGATCTTGAAATGATATCCCATGTATCTTAACACAACATTCCATTACCATAAAGACTTGGAATTGAGTCTTAATCTCCTTTAATTTCACAGTTGACTAAGGGTTGCTCAGATGAAAACCCTAATTGCACCATCTTCAACTGTAACTCTTCACACTTGGTATAAACACTTGAATGAACTCCACAATGACCCTCAACGCCTCCAATGAGCTTAAATGATCATATCTCTTTATAACCATGGGCTTGTGATCTTCATATGGTCTTCAAATGGCTTCCAAGATAGAAGGTGAACCACATACACTTATCTGCCTATCCAAAGGGCTTTGACTTATCTCTGATGATGATAACCCCTTTGTTGAATTGAATACAACCTCTTGATAGGTTTAGAACCCTTGACACATTCCTCTTGTTGCACACACATCTCTTGATCCCCTGTAAAAATGCAAAATGCTACACAATACAATATGCTAGAACAATGAAATGAAACATAAACCAAGTAAAGAAAAGGTTGGGCAAATTTTGGGGTACAACACATATAGGCTATTATCCATTGGTCATTGAAGAAGCCAACTATGCGGGAAATCAAAATTAAGGCTATCAACCTAAACCACCATATCAAAATAATAACCAAGACTACCAACCGAGAGGTAATAACCAAGGTTACCAGCAAGGGTGGAGGCGAGAACCGAGTTCTTCTAACCGTCAGCCGTATCAAAATTACAATCAACCTCCACAAAACCAAGGTGGAAGCTCAAAGATAGAGGAAACTTTTAACGAATTCATGCAAATGTCTATCTCCACTCGAAAGAGTACAAATGTGGCAATTTAGAACCTTGAAACTCAAGTTGGACAGTTGTCCAAGCAATTAGCCGACCAACATAAAGAAACCTTTCTGGCTAATACTAAAGTGAATTCGAAGGAATCTTGCAAAGCCATCTTTATTGGGAGCTGTAACCCGGTGAACTGACTTTAAATAATGTTGCGGATAGCAAGAGTCGCCACCGACTTTTATTTTATCCATAAGGAAAGGTTATAAAAGAACAGGAAAGACCTTAGAGAATATTTTGGGTCCGGGGGGTAGGTTATGAAAAGGGAAGGTATTAGCATCCTTTTCATCCATGGTTATCCATGGGCTCTTAGGTACTTAAGCTCACTTTTGAATTGTTTTGAAATTGTAGTGTGTGAATAGAAAATTTTCAGAATAGTTAATAAATAATCCATGTAAGGATGTGTTAAGAACTTGTTTGAAAACTTGTTGAAAATTTGTTTAAGTGCGAAACAATTTTGAAGTGAGCAAGCACCTAGGAGTAACCTACCCTAATGTTTAAAGGTCTTTCTTATTCTTCATTCTTTCCTTTAGTAAGACTATCCCTACTATAATGGAGTAGGTAGTCCTTACTTTGGATGTTAAGGGGTATGTGAGGGACAATTTGACTTTGAAGGCCATTGTGGGATGTAATAAGCACATATAAGGGACCATCATCATTTTTCGAAAGGGACTTGATTCGTAAAGGCAACCATAAGGGACTTTGATGATTTTTTTTATTTGAGGGACTTGCTTTATACACCCCACTTAACCATTATTCGTAGGCAACTTGAGGGATATCCTTAGGAAGTGAGACGGCGATTAAAATCGACTTACGTGTGTGACGTGTTTATTTTAATTATCTTTATTTAAAAGTGATCTAAATTTATTTTAATATTACATACATGTTGTTACACTCCCTAATTACTAACCATAATAATAATTAAATAATTAAACAACTTTACATCCAAGAAACAATTACAAAATAATAAGCAAAATAATTAAATAGCAAAGATAAATAAAATATAAATAAGCAATAATAAATAATAAAGGGGGTTAATTCTAAGTTTACTCGGCAAGACATCGCATCTTGTGCCTACGTATCCTTACGGGAGTGGAATCAGAGTAATCGTAGTTCCCCTCAATAGGGAGGTTAGAAACTTCTTGACTGTGGTCAAGGTCTCAAGGGGAATAAACGCATCTTAAGGACACGCTTACGTGGAGTGTAGAAACTCCAAATCTCTACGTTGAAATGTTAAGTTGTAATTAGGGTTAAATTAGGGATTCCACGGCGGGAAACCCTAAAATGAGCGCGGCGGCTCTTTGACCTAATGCTAAGGGTAAAATTGTAATTTTGCCTGCGGCGAGGCATTTGTGAAAATTAGGGTTTGTAGTTTGTAGTTTTGAGGATTTGAAATTGAATGTGTGAAGTTTTACGGACTATTGGCGCGGCGGCCAAACAGTTAGACCTAACCTTCGGATGTGTGCAATGTGACAGAAATAATAGTAAACGCGTGAGATAATTGAATCATGCAAACAGAGAGATAATGTCATAATTTAAACCATGCAAGCAGAAATTTAAAGGCAGAATTTAAAGAGCGATTGTTAAGTTCGCGAGGTTACATGAGAGGAGCAGATACAATATGATAATGAAATTTGAATTGAACAATAATAAAATAAAATAAATAACGGTTCTAGTTATTATTTTTAAAAAAAGATTTTAGTTATTATTTTAAATTTATCTAAAAAAAAGTTTTTCTTAAAAATAATAGGTTTTCATATTAATTTGGAAAAGATGTTAATGTTATTTATTTTAAAAAACAGATTTTTATATTATAACAAATTTTAATAAATTAATGATAACAATAATAATAATAATGGTAATAATAATGGTAATAATGATAATAATAATAAATAATGATAATAATAATAATAATAATAATAATAATAATAATAATAATAATAATAATAATAATAATAATAAAGCAATAATGAATTTTAAATGTGCCAAATAACCCAACAATGTTGCTAACGCAGAAATGCGCTCATCGCAACCAGATCTAAATCGGACGAAACAAAATTTATCGCAAAGAAAAAGAAATTAAGCAAAAAATAGTATTATTGCTCACACAAAAATGCGATCATCGCAACCAGATCGAACTAACACAAATGTCACGCGTCATGCACACAAATGTGCAAACATCGTATCGACATAATTCGATCAAAAATCTTATATATATAAACTCTAACAATTTAAAAATTATATATATATAAACGTAACAGTAATAGATAAAGAAAAAGAAATAACGGTAATAGATGAAGAAAAAGAAATAACGGTAAAAGATGAAGAAAAAGAAACAACAGTAATAGATGAAGGAAAAGAAATAACGGTAAACGATGAAGAAAAAGAAACAATAGTAATGGATGAAGAAGAAAACTAAATAACGGCAAACGGCACTCACTCCTCTTAGGTTTTTTTCATTCTCTCCTTTTTTCCAACAAGGCAACACATGTATATATAGGGAACAAATTAGGGTTAACACCAAATTGTCAATAATGTCCCTAAAGCCCATTTTAAAGCCCAAACTAAATAATTAGTTAAGAAAAAATAAAATTTAAATAATTTAAAATAATTAAAATAAACTTAAAATAAAAACTAATAATCCTATTGATTCCTAAAATAAAAAATATTATAAAAAGAACAAAATTTTTTTCAATATTTTTTATTTTATGATTTTTTGGATATTTTTATGAATAATTTAGAAAAAAGTGAAAAAAATAATATTTTAAAAAATGATTTAATTAAAATACGAAAATAATAATTAAATAATAATAAAAAACTATTTTTGTTATTTTTTTAATGAAAGATAGAAAAATTTAGAGTAAAAATAATAAAAAACAAAAAAAAGTGACAAAGGTGAGATTCGAACTCTCAACCTCTCACACTCATAACTCCTTACACATGTCCTCCTGCCAATTGTGCCATTTTTACTTTTTAGAAAAAAAATGCATGCCATATGATATTTACCTGCACAAAGTCAAACGACTACACAAATTTGTTAGTAATTGATTAAATGCAATGAAATGCGACGACAAATCTTAGGGCAAAATTTGGGGTATTACAGTTATTATGATAATATTTCTCACCCAACCTCTCTTTGATGTTGGCAAAAAAAATCATGAAGTTTGACTTTGGTTTGACCACAGTTGACCTCAGTTTGTCCTTTTAACTGCATTGACTGCTTTTGACTTATCTGATCATCTGACTGAGCAAACTTTTGAGAAAAGTCTTGAAACTTGACATGGGGGTTCTTATACACATATAAGATGTTATGAAGCTCACTTGAAGTCTTGGAAGTCCATTTAGCCTGATTAAAGTCAAAACCCTAGTTTTGGATGCACTGCTTAGGAGGTGCATTGTCTGAGGGAATTGTCAACTCTTCTGACCAATTGTGAATTTTGTGAACCTTGTGAACCTTCTTGGAACACAAAGTCTTGTATTGTGAGGGCAAATTTTGGGGTGCAACAGCTGCCCCTGTTCAATTTTCTGAAACCTGAGGGGTTAGATTGGTATATTTGCCAGTCGTAACCTGGAAGGTTGAAGGGGATTGAACACAAAAGCCCAAAAATTTGCACTCACCAGTGCATGGAGTGATATTGATGGTTGGTTGAACATGATTGAGTGGGCTTAAAGATGCCACTAGGGGAAAGTTCTTCAGTAGTATAATGAGAACTGTCAGGAGTCTGGAGTAATACTGATGTAACAGCATGTCTTCATGAGGATAGAGCAATCAATAATGATAACCCTAAAGCAGTCTTGAAGTGATAAATCTGACCTCAGGAGGATAGAGCAATCAATAGCTCTAAAGCAGTCTTGAAGTAATAATGGCTTCAGGAGGATAGAGCAATCAATAGCTCTAAAGCAGTCTTGAAGTAATAGAATGGCTTCAGTAGGATAGAGCAATCAACAGCTCTAAAGCAGTCTTGAAATAATAATGTGATATGTCTTCAGGAGGATAGAGCAATCAATAGCTCTAAAGCAGTCTTGAAGTAATGATTTCAGGAGGATAGAGCAATGGATAGCTCTAAAGCAGTCTTGAAATAATAATGTAATTTCAGGAGGATAGAGCAATGGATAACTCTAAAGTAGTCTTGAAATAATTAGATGGCTTCAGGAGGATAGAGCAATGAATAGCTCTAAAGCAGTCTTGAAGTAGTAATATGACCTCATGAGGATAGAGCAATGAATAGCTCTAAAGCAGTCTTGAAGTAATAGGATGATTTCAGGAGGATAGAGCAATCAGTAGCTCTAAAGCAGTCTTGAAGTCATGAGAGGCTATCAGGAGGATAAAATAACCCTGAGGTTACAATAAAGCAGTCCCAAAGTAATAAGAAGCTCATCAGGAGGATAAAGTAACCCTGAGGTTACAATAAAGCAGTCCCAAAGATCATAAGCTTGTTTGTTGGATAATTAACCTGAAAACAAGGTAGCATTCTGTATAACAACATTAGTTTATGCTTTATGTATGCATATATGACATGATGCACTTAGGTAATGTACTATAGACATATATGTTATGGTATGATGTAAATGATGTATGTATGATATGACACTGCTGGAAGTGTCTGGATATCCTTGTATAACAACTGCTGGCCAAGGAAAATAAATCCCGATTCGTTGAAGAATATATAACCCTCCGTCTGCTGGGGATAACAAGGTATAGATAACCTCCCGTTGTTGGGGATAACAAGGTATAGCTAACCTCCCGTTGTTGGGGATAACATGGTATAGATAACCTCCCGTTGTTGGGGATAGTAGGGTATAGATAACCTTCGTTTTCGTTTGATAGTAGGATAAGTATAACATCCCGTCTTCGTTCATCGTGCCCTTATTGGAAAGTAATTTCCCGTATATCCGTATGAGGATGGATATAAATTCCAGGGGAGATTAGACTTTGTGAAAATGGATTAGTCCTACTGATGGTTTGTAACTGTCTTGTAAAGATGAACCGGCGAAGCTTCGTTGAAATCCTTCCCTCGTTCGTCCTTAGTAAATACTATTACTGCATTTTCATGCATTTCTGGTAAACATCAATCATATTAAAAGCATACATGCATTTCTGGTAAACATCAATCATATTCAAAGGCATACATACATTCAAACACAACCAATGGACGTTCCGCTTATGTAAATAGGGTAAAAGTAAATCTGGATTCAAAAGATGGACTTTATTTATATCAAAAGTGACCCATACACGGGTAAGTTTGTAACAGGAGACATAAACCCTAGTAAGAGAATTTTGTCATGAAGTTTTACAAAAAGAATCAGCTATGTGGGAAATAATCCTATTGAGTTTCAATTCTACTATTGCCACTCAAGTATCTCATCTTCTTGCTGTTGAGACGGAAACGATTGGATTGAGCTTTATCTGTTTGAGCTTGAGTAAGTAGTATAACTGGTTGCAGTTTCATGAGTGATCCAAACGAGACATAGTCATACGCTTTAATCCCTAACTTTTGCCTGGATTGCCCTTTCAGGTTTTCAATCCACCGGGATACCCCTTTTTGCCCAAGCCGCCTTTTCAGGTTTTCGACTTGCCGGGTGTACATCTTTTTATATATATATATCCCTAATTTTTGCCCAAACCCTTTTGGTTTGCCGGGATGCCCTTATTTTTGCCTAGGCCTGTCAACCTAGCGGGTCTCTTTTTATGCGTAGTATTTTTTAACTATGTCTGCGTTTACAGGTTGTGGGAAGTCTTCACCATCCATTGTAGTCAGTATCATGGCACCTCCTGAGAACACTGTCTTGACTACAAATGGTCCCTCATATGTTGGAGTCCACTTGCCCCTAGGATCACCCTGTGGTAATATGATACGCTTGATTACCAAGTCACCAGCCTGATATACCTTTGGCTTAACCTTCTTGTTAAAAGCTTTGATCATCCGTTTCTGGTACATCTGGCCATGACAAACTGCTGCTAACCTTTTCTCATCAATCAAATTTATCTGGTCAAGTCGAGTCTGAATCCACTCATCTTCATCCAAGCCTGCATCCTTCATAATTCTCAAGGAACTGAATCTTCATATCAATAGCAACTTGCATACCCATGATACATGCCTCATACTCAGCCATGTTATTGGTACAATAGAAACAAAGTCTGGCAGTAATCGGGGTATGACAACCTTCAGGGGAACTAATCACAACACCAACACCATTACCATGTGCATTGGAGGCACCATCAAAAACCATAGTCCATCGGGATCCTTGTTCAGGTCCGTCATATTGTCCAGGTTCTTTGGTAACAGACATAATGTCTTCATCAGGGAACTCAAAATTCATTGACTGGTAATCATCTACTGCTTGATGAGCCAAATGATCAGCAACAACACTCCCCTTAATGGCCTTCTGAGTGGTATACTGTATATCATATTCCGTCAAGATCATTTGCCATCTTGCAATTCTTCCGGAGAGAGCAGGTTTCTCAAATATGTACTTGATTGGATCCATCTTCGAAATCAACAAGGTAGTATGGGTCAACATATACTGTCTTAGTCGGCGAGCAGCCCATGCCAAAGTGCAGCAAGTTTTCTCGAGCAGTGAGTATCTTGTTTCACAGTCGGTAAACTTTTTGCTAAGGTAGTATATTGCCTGCTCTTTTCGACCAGACTCGTCATGTTGCCCCAATACACACCCCATTGAGTTGTCTAATACTGTTAAATACATAATCAAGGGTCTTCCATCAACTGGTGGCATTAAAATTGGAGGTTCTAGCAAATATCTCTTGATTTCATCAAAGGCAGTCTGGCACTCATCATTCCATTCCATCACCTGATCTTTCTTCAACAACTTGAAGATTGGCTCACATATGGTAGTTAATTGGGAAATAAATCTTGCAATGTAGTTCAATCGTCCCAAGAAACCCCTAACCTCCTTCTCAGTACGGGGAGCTGGCATCTCTCGTATAGCTTTCACTTTTGCAGGATCCACTTCAATACCTTTTCCACTGACAATGAAACCCAGGAGCTTTCCAGATCTAACTCCAAAAGTACACTTGTTTGGATTTAATCTCAACCTGTATTTCTTCAACCTCTCAAACAACTTGTGCAGATGATCAAGATGTTGTTCTTCATTCTGAGACCTGGCTATCATATCATCCACATATACCTCTATCTCATGATGAATCATATCATGAAACAAAGCCACCATAGCACGCTGATATGTTGCCCCTGCATTCTTCAAACCAAATGGCATTACCTTATAGCAAAAGGTGCCCCACTGTGTCACAAATGTAGTCTTCTCCATATCTTCAGGTGCCATCTTGATTTGATTGTGACCAGAGAAACCATCCATAAAAGAGAATACCTTATGCTGAGCAGTGTTGTCTACCAGAATATCAATATGAGGAAGTGGAAAGTCATCTTTAGGGCTAGCCTTGTTCAGATCTCTGTAGCCTACACACATACGTACCTTACCATCTTTCTTAGGAACTGGTACCACATTTGCAACCCACTGAGGATAAGAAGTTACGGCCAAGAACCCTGCATTGAACTGTTTCATTACCTCTGCTTTGATCTTTTCTGACATTTCAGGACGCATACGACGAACCTTCTGCTTCTTTGGACGACAATCTTCTTTCACTGGCAAACGGTGAACCACAATGTCTGTATCCAACCCTGGCATATCTTCATAAGACCAAGCAAAGATCTCCACATAGTCACGTAGCATCTGAATCAACCTGCTCTTGACACTGTCCTCTAAATCAGCCCCTATCTTGACCTCTTTTCTGTTTTCTTCAGTTCCCAGATTCACAACTTTGACTGGCTCTTCATGTGGCTGTATAGCTTTCTCTTCTTGTTGTAACAACCTAGCAAGCTCTACAGGTATTTCACAATCGTCCTCGTTTCCGTCTTCAGTTTGATAGATCGGATTCTCGAAATTGTAATTGGCAATAGTAGAACTGTTATCAACTGGATCCAGAGTGGATGAGGATCTGTATTTTAGTGACGTGGGTGTGTGTAAGAACACATAGCTGATAAAGCAAAAATAAAAGAAAAAGAAAGACAAGGAACACAATATTTACGAAAACGAAACGTCCACTGATTTTATTGAATGAAGTATGCAAATGAAATGACAACCCGTAACAAGCACACCATTGTGCCCCGGGTAAGGCACATGGCTTGAAAGTTTTAATTGTTCCAGAAATTATAAATTTAAAAACATAACACAATAATAGTATTTACTCCTGACTAAAGGAGATAGGGATAACATCTTCAGCTGTCCAATTATTGAGTCCAGCACCCACAGTAGGAAAAATCCATGCCTCCAAGTTGTGGTCTTCATCTTGATCTCCCACAGCATTGATAACCCCTTGATTGGTGATACGAACAGCACGGGCACAACGGACAGCCTTCTGGGACTCTTCTTCCACCACAGCTTTTGCATCATTGAGGGAGGCCATTGCCATTGTTGGAGGGTTTCTGATGACCACAGGAACCTTCTTCACAGCAGGAGGAGTCACACAATCCTTAACAGCCCAGGGAACCACTTCAAATGACTGACATGGAGTTTCAATGTATTCACCTTCTACTTCCAGATACTTGAAAGTGTTTACATGGCTGACAAAGTATTCTTCCTCTCCAAAGACAGTAACAACTTTTCCATTCACCAGATATCTCAACTTTTGATGTAATGTGGAGGTCACAGCACCTGCCCCATGGATCCAGGGACGACCAAGCAGACATGAGTACGAAGGACGAATATCCATCACATAGAATGTAGCGGTAAACACCTGAGAGCCAACCTTGATTGGAAGATCAATTTCCCCATGCACTACTCTTCTAGAACCATCAAAAGCCTTTACCACAATATTACTGGGCTTCAATACCGTATCTTCAGGACTCAGCTTGTTCAGGACTTCCTTAGGCAACACATTCAGAGAGGAACCATTGTCTATCAGCACATGAGACAGGGTGGTGCCCCTGCATTCAATTGAAATATGCAAGGCCCTGTTATGATCCCTCTTGGCAGGGGTCAAGTCAGCATCAGAAAATCCTAACCCGTTGTCATAGGTCAGGTGAGCAACACAATTCTCAAACTGGTCCACAGAAATTGCACTGGGTACATGAGCCATCTTTAGAAACTTGATCAATGACTTGGCATGAGCCTCAGAACATAATAACAGGGAGAGCATAGAAATCTTTGAGGGAGTATGCCCCAGCTGATCAACAATATCATAATCACTCTTGCGAATGATTTTCAATACTTCTTCCATCTGCTTAGAGAGGTCATCAGCAGCTGGCACATTAGTAGATACAGGCTCAATAACAGGACCCTTGCCCCGAGCATCAGTGGTGGAAGTAACGGCAGGAGTAACTGCACTCTTAGAAGCAACTGGAGGAGAGAAGATTCTTCCACTACGAGTGATCTTGCTAGATCCAGCAATATTATCAATGTCAACAGGCATATCAGGTAAAGGCTCCTGCTTGACACCATGGATGTAAACATCAGACCCATAGTGCCAAGGCACAGCTTTGTCAGATGTATAAGAAATAGGACCAGGAGTGGTAATGATCAGAGGAGCTACTCTGGCTTCAGCAACAACTTTCACAGGACCTTCAGCAGTAATCTTGATTGGGCCCTGATGAGTGATTTTAATGGGACCCTTTGAAGTGCTTCTTAGTGGTACTTTGTCAACCATGTCAACCTCTTCAATCTTCTTACCCTGAGTCAGATGATCCACCATACTTTCTACAGATGCTGGTCTTCTTTCAAACACTATAGTATATTTATCCATGAGACGTTGAATCCCATCTCTCAAAATGAAGCAACTATCCGGCTTATAGGTACAATATAGACAATCTTCATGACAACCTGGAAAGATCCCAGCTTGTACTAACCTCTTTTTGATAACAGACAACGGTGTGCTCAACTCCATAACTGAATAGACATGCAGATCTTCATCAATATCTTCATCAATGGCGTTGACAGTCTTCTCGTGATTTGGTATTGGAGCTGTAATCACATTTGGAGTACCTGGTGGATCAAACTCAATTTCTCCAGCATCAATCATATCCTGAATTTTGTTCTTCAAGACCCAACAGTTATTAGTATCATGTCCTGGACAGTTTGAATGATATGCACATCGTGCATTGGGATTGTACTTGGGAGAGGTAACATTGGGATTCTGAGGAGCCTCCCTCAGGGTAATAAGTTTAGCCTTCAACAAGTGTTGCAATGCCTGAGCCATTGACATGTTGATCTTCGTGAACTGTCTTCTAGCCCTCTGTTGGTTGCCTTGAGGCTGCTCTGTTGTTGCAGGAGTTGGATTTGAAATATGAACTGCACTAACAGACTGATGCCTTCTGTTACGATCAGGCTGACCATACACAACATTAGATTCTTTCTTCCCAGTGGGAGGCTTCTTTGCAGCACCTGATGAAGAAGTGCCCACTTGGATCTTACCACTCTTGATACCATTCTCTACTCGCTCTCCTGTCATGATCAACTCAGTGAAGCCAGATGATGAGCTTCCAATGAGATGACTGTAAAACGGACCATTTAGCGTACACATGAACATATCAACCAACTCCCTATCAGTCAAAGGGGGTTGAACTCTTCCAGCTAAGTCTCTCCACTTCTGAGCATACTCCTTAAAGCTTTCTTTGGCACCCATAGACATGCTTTGAAGCTGCATGCGAGTGGGGGCTAAGTCAGCATTGTATTGATACTGCTTGTAGAAAGCTTCAGCAAGTTCATTCCAATCTCTGATGTTGACACTCTCCAACTGATAATACCACTCTAGCTGAGCTCCAGATAAACTCTCTTGAAAGAAATGGATCCACAACTTTTTATCAGCAGTGTGGGGTTGAATTCTTCTGACATAAGACCTCAGATGCAATTTGGGACAAGAGACCCCATCATAGACAACAAATGTAGGAACTTTGAACCCAATGGGTATGACCACCCCAGATATCAAGCTCAAATCCTCAAAATCCAGCCCAGATGATTTCTGTAATTCCATAGCATCCATTCTATCCACCAGCATCTTGAATTTGTCTTCGTTAGGCTCATGGTAGTAGTTAGCCTCAGAATCAGAGTCCCCCATAGTGTTGTGGAGACTGCCTCTCTCCTGCTCAGATTCTTCAGATTCATAGTCTTCAACATGTTCCTTGGTCTTGACAGGACCTTTGAACCTTCTTCCCATGTTGAGCAACCCAGCAGACCTTCTAGCCTTCTTAATCTTCTTGGCCAGCAGTGTCTTCAATTCACCCTGCCCCTTGGATAGGTTCAGGATCAGCTCTTGGAACTGTGCATTCTGTGCCTGGAGATCCTTAACTGATTGTTCAAGAGCCATTGCTGAAATAAACGGCGAGAAGATGAGAAACCTGTGCACAATTATAAACCTGTGATGCAATGATATGGGAATGCATATGCAATGTTTTCAAGGACCACAGGATTTAAATTTGCTTAAACAAACAAGAAAGTAACTTTTTATTAGTAATAACTTGTTTTGCCTTTTAGGCTTACAAAAAATGAAAACGAAATAAGTACAAAAGATGGGGTTTTAAGTCTCCCATGGACGTTTCCTCTTTGTGTTGAGGTATGAGTTGAGGTTTCGTTCCTCATGAAGTAGCTTTGTTAGCTCTAGGATCCTTGCTTGGCTTGCTTTGTAATGAGCCTCGAAAGTATCCCTTTGCTCTTTCAGTTGGATCCATGATCTCTGCAAGTCTTCCATATCAGTAGGCATGTCTGGGTGAAGGATGGTATAAGCTGTGTCTCCTTCAGCAACAGGTTCCATGGTAACTGGTAGGACGGCAGGATATGGCATCATGAGTGTCTGAGCACGAGATCGTACCCATCTGAGATAAGCCTCCATGGGAATAGTGTACTTAGGCTCCAGTGTCTTGCTGTCAATCCTGTTTACCTTTCCCCAAGCTCGGATGAATCTCTGACGGTAACCCTGAAGATCGTTGTCGTAATCAAACACAATGCCCTGAATCAACATGTCATGTGGACCATCGCTCCGGGCGTAACCAAACTGTCGTAAAGCTAGAGATGGGTTGTAGGTGATGCCTCCTCTTATGCCTAGAAGTGGCACATTAGGAAACTCCCCACAACGGTCAATGATGGTGACATTCTCCATAGATCTGGAGAACCAATGGATGTCTGAGTGAGAAAGTGACATGATCCTCTTGGACCATCTGAACCCTTGCTCATTCTTCATTACTGAGCGAGGAAGGTGAGAAATAAACCACCTAGAAAGTAAAGGTATGCAGCACATCAAAGTTCCTCTTGCCCTTGTAGTACGGGTGTGAAGAGAATGTAGGATGTCTCCAAGTAAGGTAGGCACTAGATTGTGACTCAGGAATATGTTGATGGCATGAACGTCTATGAACTGATCAGGATTGGGGAACAACACTAAGCCATAAATCAATAAGGCTAAGATCTCCTCCAAAGCATCGTAGCTCATAGCCTTCAAGAACATTTGAGCTTTATCCACTAATACCTTGGCAAGAATACCTTTAACTCCACTTCTCGTCTCTAGAACAATGTCAGACTTCTTCAGATGTAGAGCTGCAGCAATAACTTCTGGTTTAAGCTCCTTCTCTAAGCCTGTGAATGGCTTCTGATCAAGAACAGGTATACCCAGAAGTTTAGAGAACTCCTCCATGGTTGGAACCAGCTGATAATCAGGAAATGTAAAGCAATGGTGTTTAGGGTCAAAGAACTGAAACAGCACACTCATCATGTCTTCACTGAACCCTGAAGTAACTAGATCCAATAAGTGACCATGTCTCTTGTTGAACTGGGAATGATCAGGCACTAGGGAAACCAACTCCTTGAGCTTAGCAGGTATCCCTACAAAGTTGATCCTGATGGTGTTTCTACGAGCAGAAGCCATGACCTGCAACAAAGAACAAAGATAAATCCTTTGGTCCTTGAAATGGTTAGGGAAAATGATATGCTTATGATGCATGATGATGTCATGATGTCATGCTCAATCACAAATATGTGGCACACACAAACAAGTCACACCATAGCCCTAGGTTTAAAGGCTTGCATGAGGTTCAAAGGCAAGTACCCTCCCCTGAAGTTAGATGGTTCATCCTGTCCTACAAAAGTAACCAGGTTCTAAGGGATCTCAATATCATTGATCCTTCACAAGGGTGGTTGTTCAGAAGGCAACTTACTTGCCAACCAAAACCCTCCAAGTTTAAGATCTCAATGAGCGTAGTATCGAGTGTCAACCAACTTCAGTCTGCACCAAAGCCGGTTACCTCACTACTTTCTAAAGGCCAAGATGAGTTAACTAGGGTTCTAAAAGTCAGTTAGTGCATTGACAACATATGGCAGCCTCAATATTATCCTCAACTTGACTTAAGGAATATAAGCACCAACCAAGAAGTCGCACTAACTATGGCCACCAGATCAACCGTATCGATATACGTCGTACAGTTTCCTTGGTCTATTGCCATTTACCTAAGGTACACTAGATCCGGGTTAGGACCTTTCACACATAAGAGCACCCCAACAATATAATAATAAAGCAAACAAGGCAACAATTTAAAGTGATCTTAATTCCTAAGGGTACCCCTCTTAAATAGGTCCCCAGCAGAGTCGCCAGTTCTGTAACCCGGTGAACTGACTTTAAATAATGTTGCGGATAGCAAGAGTCGCCACCGACTTTTATTTTATCCATAAGGAAAGGTTATAAAAGAACAGGAAAGACCTTAGAGAATATTTTGGGTCCGGGGGGTAGGTTATGAAAAGGGAAGGTATTAGCATCCTTTTCATCCATGGTTATCCATGGGCTCTTAGGTACTTAAGCTCACTTTTGAATTGTTTTGAAATTGTAGTGTGTGAATAGAAAATTTTCAGAATAGTTAATAAATAATCCATGTAAGGATGTGTTAAGAACTTGTTTGAAAACTTGTTGAAAATTTGTTTAAGTGCGAAACAATTTTGAAGTGAGCAAGCACCTAGGAGTAACCTACCCTAATGTTTAAAGGTCTTTCTTATTCTTCATTCTTTCCTTTAGTAAGACTATCCCTACTATAATGGAGTAGGTAGTCCTTACTTTGGATGTTAAGGGGTATGTGAGGGACAATTTGACTTTGAAGGCCATTGTGGGATGTAATAAGCACATATAAGGGACCATCATCATTTTTCGAAAGGGACTTGATTCGTAAAGGCAACCATAAGGGACTTTGATGATTTTTTTTATTTGAGGGACTTGCTTTATACACCCCACTTAACCATTATTCGTAGGCAACTTGAGGGATATCCTTAGGAAGTGAGACGGCGATTAAAATCGACTTACGTGTGTGACGTGTTTATTTTAATTATCTTTATTTAAAAGTGATCTAAATTTATTTTAATATTACATACATGTTGTTACACTCCCTAATTACTAACCATAATAATAATTAAATAATTAAACAACTTTACATCCAAGAAACAATTACAAAATAATAAGCAAAATAATTAAATAGCAAAGATAAATAAAATATAAATAAGCAATAATAAATAATAAAGGGGGTTAATTCTAAGTTTACTCGGCAAGACATCGCATCTTGTGCCTACGTATCCTTACGGGAGTGGAATCAGAGTAATCGTAGTTCCCCTCAATAGGGAGGTTAGAAACTTCTTGACTGTGGTCAAGGTCTCAAGGGGAATAAACGCATCTTAAGGACACGCTTACGTGGAGTGTAGAAACTCCAAATCTCTACGTTGAAATGTTAAGTTGTAATTAGGGTTAAATTAGGGATTCCACGGCGGGAAACCCTAAAATGAGCGCGGCGGCTCTTTGACCTAATGCTAAGGGTAAAATTGTAATTTTGCCTGCGGCGAGGCATTTGTGAAAATTAGGGTTTGTAGTTTGTAGTTTTGAGGATTTGAAATTGAATGTGTGAAGTTTTACGGACTATTGGCGCGGCGGCCAAACAGTTAGACCTAACCTTCGGATGTGTGCAATGTGACAGAAATAATAGTAAACGCGTGAGATAATTGAATCATGCAAACAGAGAGATAATGTCATAATTTAAACCATGCAAGCAGAAATTTAAAGGCAGAATTTAAAGAGCGATTGTTAAGTTCGCGAGGTTACATGAGAGGAGCAGATACAATATGATAATGAAATTTGAATTGAACAATAATAAAATAAAATAAATAACGGTTCTAGTTATTATTTTAAAAAAAAGATTTTAGTTATTATTTTAAATTTATCTAAAAAAAAGTTTTTCTTAAAAATAATAGGTTTTCATATTAATTTGGAAAAGATGTTAATGTTATTTATTTTAAAAAACAGATTTTTATATTATAACAAATTTTAATAAATTAATGATAACAATAATAATAATAATGGTAATAATAATGGTAATAATGATAATAATAATAAATAATGATAATAATAATAATAATAATAATAATAATAATAATAATAATAATAATAATAATAATAATAATAATAATAATAATAATAAAGCAATAATGAATTTTAAATGTGCCAAATAACCCAACAATGTTGCTAACGCAGAAATGCGCTCATCGCAACCAGATCTAAATCGGACGAAACAAAATTTATCGCAAAGAAAAAGAAATTAAGCAAAAAATAGTATTATTGCTCACACAAAAATGCGATCATCGCAATCAGATCGAACTAACACAAATGTCACGCGTCATGCACACAAATGTGCAAACATCGTATCGACATAATTCGATCAAAAATCTTATATATATAAACTCTAACAATTTAAAAATTATATATATATAAACGTAACAGTAATAGATAAAGAAAAAGAAATAACGGTAATAGATGAAGAAAAAGAAATAACGGTAAAAGATGAAGAAAAAGAAACAACAGTAATAGATGAAGGAAAAGAAATAACGGTAAACGATGAAGAAAAAGAAACAATAGTAATGGATGAAGAAGAAAACTAAATAACGACAAACGGCACTCACTCCTCTTAGGTTTTTTTCATTCTCTCCTTTTTTCCAACAAGGCAACACATGTATATATAGGGAACAAATTAGGGTTAACACCAAATTGTCAATAATGTCCCTAAAGCCCATTTTAAAGCCCAAACTAAATAATTAGTTAAGAAAAAATAAAATTTAAATAATTTAAAATAATTAAAATAAACTTAAAATAAAAACTAATAATCCTATTGATTCCTAAAATAAAAAATATTATAAAAAGAACAAAATTTTTTTCAATATTTTTTATTTTATGATTTTTTGGATATTTTTATGAATAATTTAGAAAAAAGTGAAAAAAATAATATTTTAAAAAATGATTTAATTAAAATACGAAAATAATAATTAAATAATAATAAAAAACTATTTTTGTTATTTTTTTAATGAAAGATAGAAAAATTTAGAGTAAAAATAATAAAAAACAAAAAAAAGTGACAAAGGTGAGATTCGAACTCTCAACCTCTCACACTCATAACTCCTTACACATGTCCTCCTGCCAATTGTGCCATTTTTACTTTTTAGAAAAAAAATGCATGCCATATGATATTTACCTGCACAAAGTCAAACGACTACACAAATTTGTTAGTAATTGATTAAATGCAATGAAATGCGACGACAAATCTTAGGGCAAAATTTGGGGTATTACAGTTATTATGATAATATTTCTCACCCAACCTCTCTTTGATGTTGGCAAAAAAAATCATGAAGTTTGACTTTGGTTTGACCACAGTTGACCTCAGTTTGTCCTTTTAACTGCATTGACTGCTTTTGACTTATCTGATCATCTGACTGAGCAAACTTTTGAGAAAAGTCTTGAAACTTGACATGGGGGTTCTTATACACATATAAGATGTTATGAAGCTCACTTGAAGTCTTGGAAGTCCATTTAGCCTGATTAAAGTCAAAACCCTAGTTTTGGATGCACTGCTTAGGAGGTGCATTGTCTGAGGGAATTGTCAACTCTTCTGACCAATTGTGAATTTTGTGAACCTTGTGAACCTTCTTGGAACACAAAGTCTTGTATTGTGAGGGCAAATTTTGGGGTGCAACAGGAGCGGGATAACAATTAGTGTCAGAGTTGATAAAAATGTTGTGGAGAAAAATGTTAAAGTTGAAAAGGAGGATTAAATTGTGGAAGAAGTTGAAAAAAAATAATGATAAGGAGTTAGTTGAAAAGGCGGAAGTAGAGAAGAAGTAAAGAGATGAGAAGTTGAAAAAAGGTAAGAAAGGAAAGGAGCATGAGAGTGAAGTTTCAATGAAAAATTTACCATATCCTAATGCTCCTACGAAAAAAGACAATGAGAAGCATTATGCTAGATTTTTGGAGATATTTAGTCGGTTGCAAATAATAATTCCATTTTCCAAGGCTCTAGAGAAAATATCAAAGTATGTAAAATTCATGAAAGACATACTTCCAAAGAAGAAGAGGTACACAAATAAAGAAATCATTGAGCTCAATGCAAATTGTACTGCTATTGTCTAAAGCATTCTTTGGTGGAAAGAAGTAGATCCGGGAAGAGTAGCTCTACCTATAACTATAGGTAGTGATTTCAAGTGTAAGACTTTGGCCGATATGGGTGCTAGTATTAACTTGATTCATTTGTTTGTGGTGAAAAGACTTGAGAACATGGAGATGAAATCAACCAACATTACTTTACAACTTACGGACAAATCTAGGACTCGTCCTCATGGTGTTGTTGAAGACGTGTTATTGAAAGTCAACAAGTTTTTATTTCCGGTTGATTTTGTTGTCATGGGTATGGAAGAAGATGAAGATATACCAATAATCCTTGGAAGACCCTTCATGAAAACAACAAGAATTCTAATTGATGTTGATGAAGGCATAATGAAGTTGAGGACAAATGATGAAGAAGTGTGTTTTACACTTTTCAAAGGTGTGGTGTATTCAAATCAAGTGGAGAAGATGCAAGATTTACGGTGAAGAAAAAGAAAGAAGAAGACGCAAGATTTGCATCAAAGAAAAAGAAGGAGGAAAATGCCAAGATTGAAGCAGTTTTGAAAAAAAAGGATGAAGAGGTCAAGGAGGCTATGATGAAGTCGTGTTGATATTTTTCATTCTTGAGGAAAAATGGACCAATAACTGGTCATGACAATGGTTGAAGACTTTTGTGGTTGAGTAATTTCATCTAGAAGCTAATGTAATTGCTTTTAGTTCCGAGGTTTCAACCGTCAGATCGTCGAGCTCAAACGACATTAAACAAAACGCTAGCTGGGAAGCACCCTAACATTGTAAATACCCTTTCATCTTTATTGCATTCTTAGTTTTAGATTAGTATAGAAAGTTTTGTGGTAGAGCGAGAAGAAAATTTTTTTTTTTGAAAAATCTGTCTCATTCGCCTTGAGTTTGCTGGGCGAACCTGTGGCGAATGCTCACTGGAAGTTCGTTGTGCGAACTGAGTTAAGTTATTTTTTCATTTTGTGGGTCAATATCATGGGCCTAATAGCTGGTAGCAGATTTTATAGGGTAATACTTTTCCCCACGTCCCCTTTTGTTTTTCCACTATCTTTGTCTCTTTCACTTTCCAAAAACCACACAACACAACATTCTCTTGTCTCTCTCGACCCGTGTCAAGTAAGGAGATTTTATTCCCCAAACTCAAACTAACTTCCATTCTCTCTATCCACTTCATTGCAGATTTAGTTTCTGTTATTCATTCCTTGTTCTTTGTAGAAGTATGTGGTTGGGGTTATGTGAAAATTCTTTTGGAAACTTTCTTTTAGTTGTGTGTAACAATGTTTTACACACTAGTGCAAAAAGAGGAATTTAGACCTGTTTTTTATACATTTTCCACCCGTTATTAGAGGGTGTTAATTCAAAGGGTGAGAAATGTCTGACAAATTTACACTCATTTTAAAACAGGTGTAAATAGATGGTATATTACACCCTTTTTTTAGAGAAAAAAAAACGAGTGTAAATTGTTACATATGTACATTTAATTCAAACAAATTTACACCGCATTTGATAAAAATCAGGTGTAAAATGATTAATGCTTAATATGAATGTACACAAATTTACACCCTATTTTCTTTAAATAGGGTGTAAAAACATGATATATTACACCATATTTTAGTTATCATGGGTGTACAAATATGATATATTACACCCTATTTTAGTTATCACAGGTGTAAAATATTAGTTAATTATATTATATTTAATTTTATTACCATTGAACTTTTGCCAACAAAATTAACATCGCTGAAGAAAAATATTTTTAAATAATCCTATACATTCAATAAATAAACCGCAAAAAAAAAAAAAGATTTTCTAATTTCCATATACCTCATACCAACAACTCAATACATCAAACAAAAATTATATCCATATGTAAAAAAAGTTCAATCACTTAATGTAACTTGTACCAACTTTTATGACACCAAATATATACTCGGTGATGATATTCAACACCGGCACCTGTATTCAAAGCATTAAGTCATTTTGTTTAAAAACAAATTATGTTACTTCTTAACTAAAAGTTTCAAGATATCAACCTAGTTTGTGTAGCAGCTATGGTGCTAATTGGGAGGGTAAACATAAAAGACAATGTTGACACAAAGAGAATTCCCCACCAAGGCATTTTTTTTACAGGTGCCACTCCTAACAACAATTAAAACCACCATAAGGAATGTCTTCGTAATTTTTCATCAGTCTTATGTGAATATCTTCTTTGCCATTTTTCAAAGCCTGATTCCGCTTCATAATCTCCCTGATAATATGATATCATAAACAATGTGAACAAATCATATGAGAAAATAGAAAACTTAGTTAAGTAGTTATTCAAAGAGTTTGCAGGTGGTTCAGTAGGTGAAATAGGTCCATTAAATTCTATAAGAATCTCCCTTGTTTATGCTGCATCAGAGTAGTTAATTCATTCGTCAAAGTTCCATCATGAGACTTGGGCAATATTTTTGTTCCAAGAGTTGTTAAATTATTGAACTTGCTGACCTGTAACTGAACATGGTATTTGAAATTTTTGATCAGTAGGAGAGGCCAATCAAATTACATGTTCTTCAATGAATCTTAATAACCTTAATTAATGTGTGTTGAAATAAATTAAATGAGTAATTGTAAAGGTGCATACCATCTCTTTTGTGAACAATTGTACATTCATAAGATGTTGCACTGGTGAACAGATCCAGAATCACATACACGACCATGATCATTTCTTAGAAGGTCAACAATCATCAAGTTTTCATCCTGATTCTTTTCACTGAAATAAAAATACGAGTCAGATCATAACAGATTCACCAAATTGAATCTCATTCAATTTCTTTGCATCCAAATAGGATTTCAACAAGCCTTAATTCTTACTAAATTATTAAATATACATGGAAATTTGATGTCACAACAAAAAACATAGTGAGAAAAAATTCCATTATGTACATTAAGGTCATTAAACCACTTGTTAAGATAGTTCTCTAGGGTAACCTAAAGTTTTATTATACAAACATTACAAAATTAAGGGAAAAAATACTAAGCACAAGGATGAGATTATAGGAGATATACGTGTTAAATTCAAAGATAATTTGTTATTGGACGATTGAGACTTAAACTATTAAGATTGAATCAAATGCAAAAATCACAACTGGACTTGCCCAACTAAACTTATTATGGTTAATTCAAACATAAAGGGAGTGCGAGATGTTGGATCGAACTTTAGTATGGTCAAAGTCTTTTCGCGAGTAATACATGTTGTAGTCGAAGTTTGTTCTAACATGCATTAGTCAATATTGTTAGGGTTGTTAGCATGTTGGATTGGGCCTTGCTTGTAAGCCCAAGTGTTTAAGTTAGTTTGTACCATAAGTTAGCTTTTAATGGGTAATTGTTAAAAATCCCATTAGGTTATTGTGCTATTTTTCTTATAAATAGGATGCTAGTTTCTCAATCTTGACATAAAGAAAAATAGGAAGATAAAATTTTAATTTCAAGAGAGAGAGGTTATTTTGTTATTCTTGTATACTTGTAATCTTGTTCTAAGAGAAAGGAAATAATAGCAGTTTAATAACCAATCCTTGTTGTTCCTTGTTGTTTTACCTTGTATTCTTTATTAACCCTAACCCTTGTGTGTTTCTTGATCATTAAGAAACTGTTTATACTTAGTTTCAAGGTATCCGATTCACAACAAATTGGTTCACTGAGCATGGAAAAGATGTCTTCAACAAAGTATGAGATTGAAATGTTCATCGGAGTGAACGACTTGGGTCTGTGGCGCTTGAAGATGAAAGTCCTACTGGTTCAGCAGGGTTGTTTGGAAGCGTTGAAGGGTGAGGCAGCCATGGACGTTGCGTTAACGATAAAAAAAAGACAAGCATAATCGAGAAAGCCCACAACGTAATATTGTTGAGCCTTGGTGATAAGGTTCTTCGACAGGTATCAAAGGAGACTACAACATCATGATTATGGGTGAAACTTGAAAGTTTGTACATGACCAAATCTCTAGTGAATCGACTATACCTGAAGCAAGCTTTGCATTCATTCAAGATGAGTGAAGACAAAGTGTTGGATGAGCAGTTGGATATGTTCAACAAGCTTATTCTTGATCTTGAAAATATTAATGTGAAGATCGATGATGAAGATCAAGCACTGTTGCATCTGTGTGCTTTGCCTATAACACATGCTCACTTCAAAGAAGCTCTCTTGTATGGAAGGGAGTCCCTGGCCTTTGAAGAAGTTCAATCAACCTTGTATTCTAAGGACTTGAACGAACGAAAAGAGCATAGACCTTCGACGGTGGCGAAGGTTTGGCCGTTAAGGGAAAATTCTTGCGAAAGGATGGTAAGCTCGACAAGAAGAAAGGTAAAAGTCAACAGAAGTCTTATAGTGGCGAAACATCTGGTATTTGATGTTATCACTGTAAGAAGGAGGGTCACATAAGAAAGGTGTGCCATGAACGCCTGAAAGTGTTGCACCCTAAAATTTGACCAACCGATTCTCCTATCTGACTCATGGTTTAATTTCATATTCGCAACTCAGGCATATGATTTTTGTGCGAACAGGGGATATCAGAGTTTGCAGCTTGATTTTCGTCCATCAGATATGGCAGATTCAGTCCAGATTATCGGGGTTTTATTTTCGGGAAATTGTGCGCTACTCGGTGATTTTTAGCTTGCACAGTGATTTTGGGGATATTCTGATGTCCGGGTTTTATCTCTGTCTCAGTTTCGGTCGTGATCTCCGGTTCGTTGGAATAATTGCATTTTACAGCTTTATTAGGGTTTAGTGGTTTTTTTACCTTTTAACAGATATAGATTTTCTTTTATCAAATAGGATAGGTTTTAGAATAAATAAAAGAGTTTAATAGAAATTAAATAAACTTTTCAATTTTAGATATTAGAAATGAATAGATTTTCTTTTATATGGGATTTAATAGTTTTTTTTAGATTTTTAAGTAAAATAAATAATAGTTTAGAATATTAGAGGGGAACTTTAAATAGGGGAATATTTTCTTTTAATTTAGAAATATTATCATTTCTCTTTTAAATAGAATATAGATTTTTCATTTTTAATAAATAGACAGTTTTTCTTTTAATGGTTTGTTAATAGATTTTTAATTGGATATTAATTGTTTTTCAGTTTTAATTAGAATGTTAGACATTAGTGGATATTAATCAGGTTTTAGGACTTTAGATTAATTAGGTCTTAGTTTCCCTTAATCCATCTTTCGTTAATTTCCATTAGTCCTTAACCATTTGCATTAATCACATCATTTCATTAATCACGTTTATTATCCTGTTATTAGTCCGTTAATCAGATTTGTTTTGGGGCTCATTATCCAATTCATCCATGCAAAAGCCCACGCAGGGTCCTAAATCAGTCAAAAATCCTATTTAAGTCCAATACCACGTGTTAACTGCAGAAGGCCCCACTTTTCATTATTGCATGCGTGCCAGAAAGAGCCCACGCGTAATCATTGTGCTTCTGCCACGCCACCCTATCCTTACTCTCTCCCCTAGGACACGCGTATCCCATGCACGCAGCCCTTCTGACCAACCCAGGACACTTGGCATCCGCCATAACCTCCCACCGCCGGTGACCCCCAACGTCTTCCGGCCGCCGCAACGGCTCGCCGGAGATCGTTTTTCACCCAGAATCCTCAGAAACCCTCCTTTCTTCATCTTCTTCCTCCGATCTCTTCCGTCAGCTTCATCATCCCCTCGCCGGAAACATCGACTTCGCCGGAAACTGCCAGAACCAATCTCCAGAGCATCTTCCATCTTCGTCATTCTTCATAAAGAATTTCCAGAATATCATCAACATTCACCACCACCAAACCTTCATCCTCCATCAAAGTTTCCCCAGAAATCACCCAAAACCTTCATCCTTCTTCAACGAGAAACCCAGAATCACGTTAATCTTCATAGACATTCATCGCCTGAGTTTCCTGGCCAACAACATCCAAGCGCTCATCGTCTTCCCAGCGAGACCGCTTCTCCTTCAGTTTCCTTTCAGGTTCTTCAGGATTACGCAAAAGCTTCAACGACCTTCGAAGGTCTTCCAAGAATCTCAAGAGCCTCAAGAACTCCGTCGCCTTCAAGAGACGTTCTCCAGAAACCTTCGTCTTCGGCTTCGCTCCAGGTAACTCTTTTTCACCTCATAGTGGCTTGTTCAATTGAGTTAAGATGTTAGTCTGAGATTTGCGTGTTAGATGGGCGAAGATGATAGTTTAGGATGGATTGAACAAGCGTGATGTTTAGGTTAGATTCTGGGTTGCGTGAAGGGTTGTGTGAGTTTGTTGTGAGAGGCTTTCTCAGAGAATTAGGTGCAGGGAGAGAGGAGGAAGACGAACGAAGCAGTTTGATGAACAGTAACCTGAGTTTGTGAGGAGGATTGGTTTTGTTTAGGGTTTCGTTCAGATTAGGGTTAGGGTATTGGGCTTAGGCCCAAATGAATTTTGCTGATCACTACCCCCATTTGCTCGTACACCCCCCCCTGTGTGAAGGCAGAGTGATTCAGTTTGGGCCTTAGGCCCTAATTGCTAACCGCACCCCCTCGTTTAAGCCCATAGTAGCTAATAACTGAAATTCATTGCTAACAGCACCCCCAGGCGTTTTTTTTCTTTTCTGAGTTTATTATTTGTTTTTGAGGAGACTGGGCCCTGCGCCCTAATGCTTTTAGCACCCCCACCTGTAGGGCCCAATGCATTAATAACTCATAAGTCTTGCTGTTAACACCCCCCTCCCATTTTGTTCAATTTTAGTTGTTAATTTCTTTTTTAATATTTTCTTGCATTAGAAAATTCATAATAAAATGTAAATAATTGATTTTTCAATTCTTCTTTTTTCTACCATTTCATCATAATTCCTAGAAAATTAAATAAAAATAAAAATGATGTTTGTTATTTTTTTGTATATTTTCCATTTAATTGATGTTTTTAATATTTTTAGTGCATACATGTCATTAGAAAATCAATAAAAAATAGTAGATTTAGTCAAATAATTCCGTTCTTTTTTCTGTAGACTCGTAATTCAGTGTAGAATTTTATAGTATAAAAACATTAGCTTAATCATGTATTTTCATTTTAATTGCATTTTTTCATTGTTATTGATGTTAAATAAATTGGTTTGTGGATATGTCTGTGTTGCTGATTTTAGTTCTTTCATCTGGTGTTGAATTTTGTTCTGATTTTTCAGTATGTTATCCTAGAGCCATGTAGGTCTCCCATTAAATTTTGATAGATTTTTGTAGGATGTTCTGATATGATTTGTCTGATCCTGAAGATAGGAGAAGTCTTGATGACTTCTGACTTTGAAGTTCAACTGTGGTTGAACTTCAGAGATAGTCTCTTGTGGTTTGTTGGCCTGTGGGTTCTTCTCAGGATAGGAGCTGGTTGCAGTCCTGTTGGAGCTTGCAAGGATGCGTTGGATTGAGGCTTAGTCTAGGAGCTTGTTCTCTGTTTTGTGAGGTTCGAGATCCCGAAGTTTGAAGGGAGTTTATGGTACTTTCTTGAGGAAGGCACTGTGAATGACCTTCATTCTTTCTTCTCACCTCCTTCTTAAGTATCCAATGATGTCGGAGCCGACTTGTGAGTTTAATTCCTCCTGAGGAGGAATGTAAACTGATCACATGTTGTTGAGCCACATGGGATACGATTCCTAAGTGGAAGCCCCCTAGTACTTTCCTGAGGAAGGTCCTATGGGTCTATTCATTTAGTTCCACTAGTTTATCTAGGATTTCTTAAGTATCCAGTGATGTTGGAGCCAACTTGTGAGTTTAATTTCTCCTGAGGAGGAATGTAAACTGATCACAGTTGTTGAGCCACGTAGGATACGATTCCTAAGTGTCAGCCTCCTAGTACTTTCCTGAGGAAGGTCCTATGAGTCTGTTCACTTAGTTCCCTTAGCGCATATAGGTTTTCTCAAGTATCCAGTGATGCCGGAGCCTTCATGTGAGTTTAGTTTCTCCTGAGGAGGAATGTAAACTGATCACAGTTGTCGAGCCGCATAGGATATGATTCCTGAGTAGTAACCTCCTGGTACTTTCCTGAGGAAGGCACTATGAGCTTGTCTGCTTAGCTCCTTTTCTCTGGTAAGTTTGTTCTGAAGCTTGGAGGCTGGGATTGATTCTTCTTGCTTAGAGTTTTTGCTTAGATCTTTGCTTAGGGTTTTGTATAGAGTTTTGTTTAGAAATAGATTGGGAGCTTGTTTCAGGTTTGTTAGGGACCTTGCCCAGGAGTAGCTTCTTGTTTTATAGGTAGAGGCCCTGCTCAGGGTTAGTCTCTTTGTGTTGTTTGATTTGTATGATGTTATGTTGCATTAGGCTTAGGTGTTCATCTAGATAGTTCTGAATAGGTGCATCTTAGAAGTAGACTTTGTGTGCATGAGAAGTTGAGGTGGTCCTCCTTCTGCTTGTTTGTTATTGCGTGGCTTTGCTTGGTGGTATTCGGTAGAGCTGAGCTCCCTTGCCTTTGTGGTTTGCGGCCTTTGCGCTTTGTTTGTTTAGTTGTTGCATTCATGCATAATCTCAGTATTTCTTTACGTTGCAGTTTCTTGTTTGTGGTTTAGTCCTGTTGCCATGATCCCTTAGGAGCTCTGACTTCTCCGCTGCGGAGTCGTTATGATAGACATTAGGATGGTCAACCAGGTGTGATAGCAGTAGGTAGATTCCCCTGTTTCTCAGGTATAGTTCTAGGGTTTCCCTTTCCTTTCTGTAGGAGCTTTTGAGTAGCTTGACCCGTAGTTAGCTGAACTACAGCTGCTCTGATTCCTCGTATCAGACGAAGATATGTAGGCATAGGATGCGATATCCTAGCGAGCACACTAACAACTAACCTTTGTTCTCTCGCGGCTGTGCGATCGAGACTTTCCCGCTAACGACTAATTGTTATCCTTTTCTCCTGCCCGAGCGCATTTGAGACCAGATCGTATTTGTAGGTTCCCGAGCCTTTAGAGACCAGTTTGTTTTCTCACCGCTGTGTGAGAGCGCCAGTTTACCCATAGTTAGCCGAACTACGTTTGCTCTGATCTTTCATACCAGATGAAAGTACGTAGGCACAGGACGCGATGTCCTGGCGAGCAACCTCTCCCCCGTTTAGACGTAGGAAGTCGAACTACGTTGACTCTGACTTTCCCATTGCACGAGGGAATACGTAGGCCCAGAACACCGTATGTTCTGTTGAGTCCTGTCCTTTTATCTTCTTTTCAGACCAGCCATTAGCGTAGATAGATAACACACCCTTTTACCTATAAACACCAAGCGTGGATCCCATCGAGTACGATGGACGTGAGGGGTGCTAATACCTTCCCCTTGCGTAACCGACTCCCGAATCCAGGCTATGGTTGCGATGACCATACCTTTTCCCGTCTTTGCGAGGTTTACTTCGAGCGTTTCCTTTCCCGCTCTGAGGGATAAATAACGCACGGTGGCGACTCTCCTGTCAAGCCGGCGCCGATTTTCGCAGTAGCGACAGCTGGCGACTCTGCTGGGGATGTATAGCATCTAGGGACTTTTCCCATCCCTTATGCTGGGACCGTTTCCCATCCCCTACGCGAGTCAATCCTAGCGCTTGGGTGTTTATTTGTTGGGTGTTGTGCATATTGTGTTTTATTTTTCTGCACTTTACTTTTCTGTACCTTTACCTTTCCGCATTTATTTTCCAGCATTATATTATTATGATTATTGCTGTGGGCGAAGGGAGGTTACTGTGAGTGAAAAGCCGGACCTGGGCTTGAGTACACACCTAGATATAGTTGCGGAGAAGTAGTAGACGAACCTGTCTGCTGAGCAGGCACAGTTCCCTACGAAAATCTGCGCTCAGACGAGATTCTTGCAGAGGTGCTCCTTTCCGGTCCTGAGGATCTGAGGGGAGTCCAGACGTGAGGGTTGTCGACTCTGGGGACCGATCATTTGGAAGTCAGCTAAGTGAGGCCTCTTCATGACTTGATGATGCCACTCCTTCTGGGAATCGTATCGTCACTCATGAAAGTCTGTGACGCTGATAACCGCATAGGATGCCGTACCTTTGTCCGTGGATTAGGTCTATCCTACCTGTGAGAGGGACTGGGTTATTGCAGGAAAACTGGCCTTCAGAAACCATGATTCAGTATCTTTATCAGATGGTGTTCTTGATTCATCTCCAGGTGTGTTGTCTGGGTCAGATGGGTTTCTTATCTGAGGTTGAGGCTATTATCAGATGGTATTCTCGTCAGATACAGAGGTTCAGATGGTTTTCTTACCAGGGGATTGATATTTTGAGTATCAGATGGTAGTTAGTGGCATGAGATTCTGGTGACCGTGTTGGTTTTCTGTTCTTGATCACAGAGATATTCCTCTTCAGGCTACAGCATAGCCCCTGTGTTCGCAGATTGCATTATTTATCATATTGCATCATTGCATTACCATCTGCATTCAACTAACGTGTGTGTATTGCAGGTACATATTTTCCCTTCCAGTTCTGGTGTTTGTTCCTAGCAAGACATGGAAAACCTGAAGAGAGTATTGCCCTACAAGTTTCCGTCGCCGAATATCAGTCTATTGTTAGAGTTGATTGCTGTTGCTAAGAAGAGGGGAATGGGTGACTTCAGAAAGAGATATGGGAGGATTCTGACCTACGTTTATCAGCCATCTGCCTACGAGACCAGCGGCATCTATACTCTGTTACAGTTTTACGACGCGGAGCTCAGGTGTTTTGTATTTCCCGACTTCGTTTTGGCTCCTACCCTGGAGGAGTACTCTGCACTTCTGGATATACCGATCCGTGAGCAGATGCCTTTTTATCGTACGGACGCTGAGCCTAAGCTGGCTGAGCTTTCTGCCATCCTGTGTTTGAAAGAGTCTGAGCTGTCTGGGAAGATGATCAGAAGAGGAGATGTATGGGGATTCCCGTTGGATGTCTTGGTGGAGAAGGCTCGAGAATACGCCCAGAAGGGTAGCTGGGGTGTTTTTGACGTCATCCTTGCTGTATGCGTTTATGGCATCGTATTGTTCCCGAACATTCCTGATTTTGTTGATTCTGATGCCTTCTATATTTTGGCTGCGGAGAACCCAGTCCCTACTTTGCTGGGAGATATCCACCATTCAACTCACTACCAGAATGAAAAGCGACGAGGAAGGAATGTGTCTTGCTGTGTACCTCTCCTATGCAGGTGGTTCACCAGTCATATGCCTAAGTCAGGCCCTTTTGTCACCTCTATCAATTCTCTAGGATGGCCCGAGCGCTTAATGGGATTGACTGCTGAGAACGTGGTATGGGTCAATAAAGAAGTATTTGGAGCTGAAGTCATACTCAAAGGCGAAGGATTCCCGAATGTTCCGTTAATAGGAAGGAAAGGTTGTGTCAACTATAACCCTTCCTTATTGATCAAGCAATTTGGGTACATACCTCAAGGAGCGCCAAAGCCCGAGGAGATACAGGAATCTCTGTATCTCACCGGGGCAATAGGGAAAGAAATGCTGACCAAACTTGAGAAAGCCTGGAAAAACTTGCACAAGAGAGGGAAGCTTTCAGGTAGCAGAGGGGATACTCGAGTTCCTAGCCCATATGTAGAATGGATTCGTGAGCGAGCTGTGAAGTTCCTTATGCCGTATCCAGCGGTTCAGCCATTGCATCCTCCAGTGGAGGAGCCTACCACTGTGGACATGCAGGTCTACAAGCAGCTGATGGCTGAGAAAGAAGAGCTAGCAAAGGCTAAAGAGGCTTTAGAGCAGGAGAATGCCCAGCTTCGGCATGAAAAGATTGAAACAGGATATGTTTCTAAGCAACAGGCTGAAACTCTGAAACATCTGAAGACTACGCTATTGGAATTGACTGAAACCAAGAAGCGCCTAGAGTTAGATGTAGACTCAGTTAGTAGCGTGTTGGCCACCAAGAAGCAAGAGCTGGAAAGGGCCTACACAAAGCTAGCCAAATTCAGAGAACACTGGGATCTCACTATGACCAAGCGCAAGGAGCGAGAAGAAGAGCTGAAGACACAGATTGCTCAGTTAGAAGAACAGGTCAAAGTGAAGAACGAAGAGCTTGAAGAAGAAGCCTGTCGCCGATACGAGGCCGAGCGCAAGTTGACAGATGCCATGAAGAATTTGGAAGATTTCCAGTATAGAGCAGATGCCAAGAGACCCAAACCTGGGGGCGGTGCCAATGATAAGGCTTGGGAAGACTTTGTCAGAGACATCCAGGGGACGGTCAGGAAGAGGGATCGGCTGATAGAAGGTTTGATTTACCAACCAGATCATGCAGAGACAAAGAAGATGGTCGAGGACTTCCGCAACCGTACCCGTACTTGATTTCTCTCTTGTATTCTGTATGTTGAGATCACCACCAGGCATGTTGGCTGGGATCCCCTTTATCATATCAGCTGTATGGAGCATAGTTATGTAACTTCTTGACAAGACTGCTGTTCTAATCAATATATAAGGGTTTTTCCAAATATTGTCTTTATGGCTTATCTCGTCTTGCTACCACTGACACTGGAATTGGAGGGGAAATATCTCCAATGCACACATGCACGTTAGCATTTTTGTATTTCTGTTTGCATAAATCATACTGCATAGCATTTCTCTAGCAGGTCAGAGCACTTATCCAACCTTTGTTTTCACCAGAGGGTAATTCTCGGGGAATTGTTTGAGGCAAGAGTAGAGTGCTGACGACGACCAAGGGGCTGAAGCAAATTTGAGCAGAATCAAGCAGCATAGTCCGTTACAGGTAATCGGTAGCTATGTCTGAAGGCAATTTCCAGGTTCCTAACACTTTGGCAGGGTTTGCCACGGCGCCCAACCATCAGTATGATTCTATGGAAGGCTTTCCGCAAGCGAACAATCTTACTGCAGACCAAGTTATACAGCCAACTGTTGAGAACCGAGATCGGCATGAGCAGTTCGTTGCCCGAAATGAACGTTATCCTCCTGTTAACAATCAATGTGTTGCTTTCCCTGCAATGAATTACCGAAGAGATATTCCAGTGACCGGGTCAGTAGACCCAAGAGCTCTTGACGATGGTAGAAGACTCCGAGTGTTGGAAGAGCAAATGAAAGCCTTGGAAGCGAAAGATGCCGTTAACCTGGATGCTGTAGCCATGTGTTTGGTTCCTGACCTGGTGTTGCCGTACAAGTTCAAAGTGCCGGAATTTGAAAAATACCCAGGAGATAGCTGTCCGAAGTTGCATTTGATGATGTTCTGTCGAAGGATGACTTCATTTGTGCGAAACGACCAACTAATGATCCATTGCTTCCAGTATAGTCTGACTGGGGCATCGTTGAGATGGTATGTGCAATTAGAGAGTAATCAGATTCGATCATGGGTGGATTTAGCCAGAGCTTTCATAAAGCAGTACGATTACAACCTGGATTTGACTCCTAGTCTCGTAGATCTGCAAGAATTGTCTCAAGCGGAGAATGAATCATTCAGAGCGTATTTGCGAAGATGGAAGGAATTGGCTGCTAGTGTTCGACCACCGCTTCCGGAAAGAGAACTGGTTGACATCTTCTGGGGTACCCTGAAAGGCCATTATTTTGACAAATTGTTCAGTTGCACAAACTTTGTGGGCCTGATGAGGCTGGGAGAGATTGTTGAGAGAGGACTCAGGAGTGGAAAGTTTCGAGGTGTTCCTTACGTCCCAGTTAATAAGATTGAGTCAGTTGTCAGTTCTCAAGAAGAGTGGGAAGGAGATGACGCCACCTCAGAATCTTTAGCATCTCAGGATCAGTTTTCAGACACTTCAAGTCAACGATCATCTTACCGCCGATCGCGTCAGCATGCTCCACGAAGACCAAGGAAGCCTGAAAGGCAGTTTACTCAACTACCAGTGTCGTACAGTCAGTTGCTGCCAAATCTGGTCAGAAGTGGATTGATAGTGCCGAAAGAAACTAAGCTGGTGATTCCACCGTATCCTCCAGGTTTTGATGCCAGCGCCCGCTGTGAGTACCATGATGGGGCACAGGGGCATTCAACAAATGATTGTAAGGTGCTTAGAAGTCAGATTCAAGATCTGTTAGACTCTAATCGTATTTGCATCACTCCTCAGGGTTGTGTTCAGATTAATGATTTTCCATCTTCCAGTTGTGGGGGTTCGTCAGTTAATGTCATGGAAGACTCCACAGGAAGTGTGTGCTCTGAAGATTGTCAATCGGAGAGTTCAGTTGAATATGGGAGAAGTTTCTAGAGGTTTCTGTGCCGGGTGTCGCATCTGTTTTCTCTGCTTAATCCGTTTAGCTTTTGTGCACTAGTGTCTGCCGACCACCACCAGGGATGTTGGCTGGGGTCGTTATATTCATACTCATTTGTGCTGACCTGCTGATCTTGTTGGTTGTACATATGTGGGAGATGTTCGTCTGTGTGCTTATAGCTTGAATTTCTCTTTGTCTCGTTATGAATATGTGTTTGTTTGCTACGCTGCATTATCATTTAGCAGGTATATCAGAACTGTGGGCCTTATTTCCTCACCAGCCAGTTTGTTGCAGGAATTCCTCCAGAGATATGGAGCAGAATCAGTTTGAATTGATTGAAGTCCGACGCCAGCTGGGGCAGATGATGAGAGACATGCAAGAGATGCGTCTGGAGCAGAAGATTCTCAAGGAGGAGAACAGTCAGCTGAAGACCCAAATGAGCTTGATCATGGAGGTAGTCAAGAATGTGCTTAGGAAAGAAGACGATCAGCTATTTGAAGCCGCAATGAAGAAGCTCGCGCCACCTGTGCATGCGGAACCTGAGCAGCAGCAACAGAAGATACATCCGGCTCAACAGAGGATCCAGGAAGGGAAGCCAAAGAGAATGTTTGAGGCACCACCTATGACCTATGCTGAGCTCTTGCAGACCTTACTGAGGTTTAATCTGGTTGAGAAGAGAACGTTGGCACCACCAACGAGAGTGTTTCCTCATGGGTACGAGGCCAATAAGCAATGTGAGTTTCATTCTGGGGCATTCGGACATGACATCGAGGGTTGTCATGCTTTTAAGCACAATGTTCAAGACCTGATTGACTCGCACGATATTGAATTCACGCCGGGCGGCGTATCGGTGCATATTGCTCCTGTCTCAGTCGATGCTAAAATGACAGATGTTTCTAAAGCTGCAGTGGGTCAGAAGCGTATCCTGGACTCCATGGTGTCAGAATCTCCAGGCCCACAACTGTTGCCTATTCCTGGGGCAGATCTAAGAAAGAAAATGGTTAAGCATAAGGAGAGCGTTAATCAGTACATTGAAGGTCAAGAAACTGATGTTGCATTTGATACAAAGGGTGTTCAAGGGTCAACCCGATACCAGCAGCAGCAGCCTCAGCAGGGGGCACAGCAGGCTCAACGAAGATTCCAGGGTAGTAAACCGAGAAGAGTGTTTGAGAAGCCTCCCTCAACATATGCCGATTTGTTGCAGACATTGTTGGGATTGAATCTGGTAGAGAAAAGAACTCTGGCACCAATAACGGGAGCTCCCCCGTTTGGTTACGATGCAAACAGGCACTGTGAGTTTCATTATGGAGCCCCGGGTCACGATATAGAAGGTTGCCATGCTTTTAAGCACAAAGTGCAGGATCTGCTTGATAGTGCAGCAATCAACTTCGGGCCGGGAGGTCCTAGAATCATCTGAATGAAGGAGGAAGGGCTCTATAATTTGGTTAAGTCGTTGAAAGCAGATCAAGGCAGCATCGAATTGCCTCTAATAAGGATAGCTGGTTCAGCAGCAGGGCAGATATGGAAGCCCGGTTCTCGGAAGCTAGCATATTTTCTTTGTTTTAGCTTGTCATTTCTTTACATTTGTAGTTGCTTTCCTGTTTGAATTTGTAAGCTTGTTTGTAAAACTTGTTGTTTTCATTCAATTGATGATAATGAAATAAATATGCATGTTTTGATTAAATCCATTCGTGTTCACTAATTGTTTTTGCAAATGTCCAACGTTTGGTTAAGAAGAATTTGGGGAGGATGACGAAAATGACCGACATGCAACTACCGATATTGTATGCTTTTGAAATAAAACCTGCTGATGATGTACAGGCATTGTTTCAAATCCCTAAACACCGGAGACATAAGGAAGATAATCCCTTGTCAACCCCTTTGAGCCTTGTAGAAGGAGTTCTTTCTGAAAATGAAAAACCCTCAACCTTAACCTGGGGCAGGGTAGGTGTTAGCTAATTTGACCAAGCGTCCAAATTGCAAAAGGAGTGTCCGTTCGAGGATCAATCGCGTCCCTAGAGGTCGTGCCTAAAAGACCACAGTGGTTCAATCAAGAGTGTGACGGCCACATTGTTTCCCAAAGAGTCAGACAACCAGTGTCACACGACTTGTTCGAAAAAAGAAGAATGAAAAAGAATCAAAAGCCCGCTAAGTCAAGAAAACTTCAAAACAAATGACTTAGGCAAAAATGAAGGCATCCCGCTGGACTTAAAAAAATCAAAAGAAACTCAAAAGGAGTCAGTCCAGGCAAAAGTTAGGGATATGAAAAGAAAAAGATGAAAAGGATCAAAAGAAAAATCCTCGATGGAAATACGAGTCGTGTGACCTCAAGTGTCAAAGACGAAAGGTGAGTGGCTGTCACTCCCAACGATCATGATTTCTCGAACTATCATTCCTATCTTTCAACCTCTGAGAGGTGAGCGCTAAGGTCAAATTAGCTGAACGTAGGATGGGAGAACATCAAGGAGAACGGGTGGGTTAAAATAAACTTTGAGCCTTTACCCTTTCTTTCAAAACCATGAACCTGACCACGTTACAACCTTCAAAAGTCCTAATTGAAGCAGGTTGTTTCGAAAGCATACTCCGGTAAAGGTCGCGTCGATTTTGACTCTAAAAAAGGTTCCTCTTACCATGTTGGTACTGATGTTGATAAATGTTTTGTGCTATAAACTGTTTTTCCTTTTCCCAGTGAACAGATTGGATGTCAAAGCTATCATATGTGTTGCATTAATACATCTTTTAGGCAGAACAACTTGTTTTACTTGCGAGTAAGCGCTTGACAGCAGAAAAGCTTCCTACAGTGGAAAGTATGGTCAAGATAGAATGCAGAACGCCCAAATGTTCCGAGAGCAGGGGCAGGCTTTTATTGTGATCCCCAGTCAGGTCAGCTTTTCGAAGTCAGTTATCCTGGGGCAGTCAGGTCGAGATTTGGCAAACCTCTCGTAGTTGGAGGTACTGCTCTGAATCAGATAATCAGGGGCAAGGTCATTATAGTCAGGGGCAGACCATCTTAAGCACGCAGAAGTTACTCGAGAAGCATTCAAGGTGAAGTATCTCTGAGGCATGTTATATCAGACCATCAAGGAACAGATTTGCAGGTTTCCTTTCAAGGACTATCCCCACAGAGATCCCGTAGGCTGGGGCATATCAGAAGCGAAAGGATTGTTCTTCTCCGTATCAGCAGGGTCATTCAGAGTTATTCGAGCAGATGCAGTCGATTTTCGAGAGCGAGATGAATGCGGGAAGTCGTGTCACTATCCCTTGACTCTTCACCAAAAGGCTGTGTATTCAGGAAGAATATTTTCCAGCGTCAGTTGTACCTGACCCAGTAAGATGGCTTAAGAGCTCAAATCCAAGTTTGCGATTACTGTGAAGCCCGTCCGTGTTGGCGCATCAATTTCCAGATCCGAGCGTCGTCAGTACGCAAGAAGACTCCGTCTATTCTCTCCAGCAAAGTCCAATTCACCGTTGGTACGGGTAAGCTATCCCTAGAGGAGTCTAATCATATTCGGCACGTCTGCTATTTCACAGAGAAGTTATATACCCCAGCAGGGTATTATTTCGTCGAGGCGTTCGGTTAAGTTCCCAATATCCCCAGCAGAGTTGATTTCACTCTCCCAGCATTTATTTTGCTAGGACGATTCAGTGATATCCGGGTTATCCCCAGCAGAGTTGGCCTCGCCTTCAGCATTTATTTTGCTGAAGTGGTTCTGTACCCAGCTCTCTCCGACAGCTCGAGCCTGCATTAGCATATTACATGCATTATCATATTTGCATCATACTTGCATATCATTGTCAAAGTGCGTAGCATTTCCATCCGGAATGGAGCATTACGCTGTAGAAAGATTAAAGCATACGCATGTGCATACGAGGCATAAGTCAGATTTTCTATCAGCCTCATATGGCGCGTGAATTACTCTGTGATCGGTTCAGGGGCATTTATCCAGCCACAGTATTCAGACAGTTCAGCAGATTATTTGTATCTCAGATCATACAACGATTATGCTTTGATCAAGCAGTCATCTGATATCGACAGACTTTTCTTCCCGTCAATTCATATTGGCGATGTGTTCCTCCAATAAATGGATTTCTCCGTCTATCATTAGACGTTTTGAGTGCGAGTGTGGTTTTCTTTCCGTCTATCCTTAGACGATGTGAAGTTACGGGTGATCACGGTAAGGTTTCAAGAAGGGGTTTCCCCCAGGATATGCTTTTCTTTACGTCTATCAGTAGACGATGTGCAGTTTTGGTTACTGTCCAGCGGGTTTCTTATTGCCAGATCATACATATGATGAGGTGTTTCCCCAGCGAGCCTTCTCCGGCTATCTTTGGTTGTTGAGGGGTTTCAAAACGATATTTCGGATAGGGGTTTTCTTTCTGTTTATTGGATGAGATGACGTTTAAGAGGGACTTTTCTGACCATCAATCCTTATTGATGTCGAGGCTCTTCGAAGAATGTTCAGTTTTCGTGATTGTCGATTCTTATTGACGACATGGTTCCTTAAAAGGTGGCTTTCTTCCCGTCAGTCCATACTGACGATGTGGCCCCTTCAAAGATATTGATCTTTCCATCAATTTCCGTAGACAGAAGAATTCTGAAATTCAAGGGTTGGTGTTGAATCGCGTTATGGTGTCTTTCCGTCTACCCTTAGACGATGTGAATTTGGAGATTAATGTTGTTTTTCCGTCTATCCTTAGACGATGTGAATTGATTTGTTCATCAATCAGGATGATCCCGTCTATCCTTAGACGATGTGAATACGGAGAATTATTTCTTCCTGTCTATCTTTAGACGATGTGAGTATGCGATCAGGCTTTGTTCCCGTCTATCCTTAGACGATGAGAATATTGATTTGTTTCATCAATCAGGATGATGCCGTCTACCCTTAGACGATGTGAATTGATTTGTTCATCGATCAGGATGATGCCGTCTACCCTTAGACGATGTGAATATGGAGATTATGGTGTCTTTCCGTCTATCCTTGGACGATGTGGATTTGGAGATTATTTCTTCCCGTCTATCCTTAGACGATGTGAATTTGGAGATTAATGTTGTTTTTCCGTCTATCATTAGACGAGGTGAGTATTCAATCAGGGTGTCTTCCCGTCCATCTTTGGGCGACGTGAGTATATTTCTTTTCTTGCCTATCAGTAAGCAATGTGAAAGGATCAGGTATTTCGTTGCAACCCTAGGGTTTGTTATATGGGGTATCACAAGCAACGGGTATTCAAATCAGGAGTTCTTTATCAGATGATTGATCAGTTTGGTGCCATAATGACTGGACTCGGTTTTCTGGACTTTATTCTCCAAGCAGCTCACAGTATATGCTCGCGGTTGGCAAATTTTCGGGTTTTATTTGTATTCAACCGTCTCATACCTCTGAATGTTTGAAGGCTGAGCGCTCTTCAAACCCTTCAGGTCCAAGTCGCTTGAATAGGGGCAGCTGTTGCACCCTAAAATTTGACCAACCGATTCTCCTATCTGACTCATGGTTTAATTTCATATTCGCAACTCAGGCATATGATTTTTGTGCGAACAGGGGATATCAGAGTTTGCAGCTTGATTTTCGTCCATCAGATATGGCAGATTCAGTCCAGATTATCGGGGTTTTATTTTCGGGAAATTGTGCGCTACTCGGTGATTTTTAGCTTGCACAGTGATTTTGGGGATATTCTGATGTCCGGGTTTTATCTCTGTCTCAGTTTCGGTCGTGATCTCCGGTTCGTTGGAATAATTGCATTTTACAGCTTTATTAGGGTTTAGTGGTTTTTTTACCTTTTAACAGATATAGATTTTCTTTTATCAAATAGGATAGGTTTTAGAATAAATAAAAGAGTTTAATAGAAATTAAATAAACTTTTCAATTTTAGATATTAGAAATGAATAGATTTTCTTTTATATGGGATTTAATAGTTTTTTTAGATTTTTAAGTAAAATAAATAATAGTTTAGAATATTAGAGGGGAACTTTAAATAGGGGAATATTTTCTTTTAATTTAGAAATATTATCATTTCTCTTTTAAATAGAATATAGATTTTTCATTTTTAATAAATAGACAGTTTTTCTTTTAATGGTTTGTTAATAGATTTTTAATTGGATATTAATTGTTTTTCAGTTTTAATTAGAATGTTAGACATTAGTGGATATTAATCAGGTTTTAGGACTTTAGATTAATTAGGTCTTAGTTTCCCTTAATCCATCTTTCGTTAATTTCCATTAGTCCTTAACCATTTGCATTAATCACATCATTTCATTAATCACGTTTATTATCCTGTTATTAGTCCGTTAATCAGATTTGTTTTGGGGCTCATTATCCAATTCATCCATGCAAAAGCCCACGCAGGGTCCTAAATCAGTCAAAAATCCTATTTAAGTCCAATACCACGTGTTAACTGCAGAAGGCCCCACTTTTCATTATTGCATGCGTGCCAGAAAGAGCCCACGCGTAATCATTGTGCTTCTGCCACGCCACCCTATCCTTACTCTCTCCCCTAGGACACGCGTATCCCATGCACGCAGCCCTTCTGACCAACCCAGGACACTTGGCATCCGCCATAACCTCCCACCGCCGGTGACCCCCAACGTCTTCCGGCCGCCGCAACGGCTCGCCGGAGATCGTTTTTCACCCAGAATCCTCAGAAACCCTCCTTTCTTCATCTTCTTCCTCCGATCTCTTCCGTCAGCTTCATCATCCCCTCGCCGGAAACATCGACTTCGCCGGAAACTGCCAGAACCAATCTCCAGAGCATCTTCCATCTTCGTCATTCTTCATAAAGAATTTCCAGAATATCATCAACATTCACCACCACCAAACCTTCATCCTCCATCAAAGTTTCCCCAGAAATCACCCAAAACCTTCATCCTTCTTCAACGAGAAACCCAGAATCACGTTAATCTTCATAGACATTCATCGCCTGAGTTTCCTGGCCAACAACATCCAAGCGCTCATCGTCTTCCCAGCGAGACCGCTTCTCCTTCAGTTTCCTTTCAGGTTCTTCAGGATTACGCAAAAGCTTCAACGACCTTCGAAGGTCTTCCAAGAATCTCAAGAGCCTCAAGAACTCCGTCGCCTTCAAGAGACGTTCTCCAGAAACCTTCGTCTTCGGCTTCGCTCCAGGTAACTCTTTTTCACCTCATAGTGGCTTGTTCAATTGAGTTAAGATGTTAGTCTGAGATTTGCGTGTTAGATGGGCGAAGATGATAGTTTAGGATGGATTGAACAAGCGTGATGTTTAGGTTAGATTCTGGGTTGCGTGAAGGGTTGTGTGAGTTTGTTGTGAGAGGCTTTCTCAGAGAATTAGGTGCAGGGAGAGAGGAGGAAGACGAACGAAGCAGTTTGATGAACAGTAACCTGAGTTTGTGAGGAGGATTGGTTTTGTTTAGGGTTTCGTTCAGATTAGGGTTAGGGTATTGGGCTTAGGCCCAAATGAATTTTGCTGATCACTACCCCCATTTGCTCGTACACCCCCCCCTGTGTGAAGGCAGAGTGATTCAGTTTGGGCCTTAGGCCCTAATTGCTAACCGCACCCCCTCGTTTAAGCCCATAGTAGCTAATAACTGAAATTCATTGCTAACAGCACCCCCAGGCGTTTTTTTTCTTTTCTGAGTTTATTATTTGTTTTTGAGGAGACTGGGCCCTGCGCCCTAATGCTTTTAGCACCCCCACCTGTAGGGCCCAATGCATTAATAACTCATAAGTCTTGCTGTTAACACCCCCCTCCCATTTTGTTCAATTTTAGTTGTTAATTTCTTTTTTAATATTTTCTTGCATTAGAAAATTCATAATAAAATGTAAATAATTGATTTTTCAATTCTTCTTTTTTCTACCATTTCATCATAATTCCTAGAAAATTAAATAAAAATAAAAATGATGTTTGTTATTTTTTTTGTATATTTTCCATTTAATTGATGTTTTTAATATTTTTAGTGCATACATGTCATTAGAAAATCAATAAAAAATAGTAGATTTAGTCAAATAATTCCGTTCTTTTTTCTGTAGACTCGTAATTCAGTGTAGAATTTTATAGTATAAAAACATTAGCTTAATCATGTATTTTCATTTTAATTGCATTTTTTCATTGTTATTGATGTTAAATAAATTGGTTTGTGGATATGTCTGTGTTGCTGATTTTAGTTCTTTCATCTGGTGTTGAATTTTGTTCTGATTTTTCAGTATGTTATCCTAGAGCCATGTAGGTCTCCCATTAAATTTTGATAGATTTTTGTAGGATGTTCTGATATGATTTGTCTGATCCTGAAGATAGGAGAAGTCTTGATGACTTCTGACTTTGAAGTTCAACTGTGGTTGAACTTCAGAGATAGTCTCTTGTGGTTTGTTGGCCTGTGGGTTCTTCTCAGGATAGGAGCTGGTTGCAGTCCTGTTGGAGCTTGCAAGGATGCGTTGGATTGAGGCTTAGTCTAGGAGCTTGTTCTCTGTTTTGTGAGGTTCGAGATCCCGAAGTTTGAAGGGAGTTTATGGTACTTTCTTGAGGAAGGCACTGTGAATGACCTTCATTCTTTCTTCTCACCTCCTTCTTAAGTATCCAATGATGTCGGAGCCGACTTGTGAGTTTAATTCCTCCTGAGGAGGAATGTAAACTGATCACATGTTGTTGAGCCACATGGGATACGATTCCTAAGTGGAAGCCCCCTAGTACTTTCCTGAGGAAGGTCCTATGGGTCTATTCATTTAGTTCCACTAGTTTATCTAGGATTTCTTAAGTATCCAGTGATGTTGGAGCCAACTTGTGAGTTTAATTTCTCCTGAGGAGGAATGTAAACTGATCACAGTTGTTGAGCCACGTAGGATACGATTCCTAAGTGTCAGCCTCCTAGTACTTTCCTGAGGAAGGTCCTATGAGTCTGTTCACTTAGTTCCCTTAGCGCATATAGGTTTTCTCAAGTATCCAGTGATGCCGGAGCCTTCATGTGAGTTTAGTTTCTCCTGAGGAGGAATGTAAACTGATCACAGTTGTCGAGCCGCATAGGATATGATTCCTGAGTAGTAACCTCCTGGTACTTTCCTGAGGAAGGCACTATGAGCTTGTCTGCTTAGCTCCTTTTCTCTGGTAAGTTTGTTCTGAAGCTTGGAGGCTGGGATTGATTCTTCTTGCTTAGAGTTTTTGCTTAGATCTTTGCTTAGGGTTTTGTATAGAGTTTTGTTTAGAAATAGATTGGGAGCTTGTTTCAGGTTTGTTAGGGACCTTGCCCAGGAGTAGCTTCTTGTTTTATAGGTAGAGGCCCTGCTCAGGGTTAGTCTCTTTGTGTTGTTTGATTTGTATGATGTTATGTTGCATTAGGCTTAGGTGTTCATCTAGATAGTTCTGAATAGGTGCATCTTAGAAGTAGACTTTGTGTGCATGAGAAGTTGAGGTGGTCCTCCTTCTGCTTGTTTGTTATTGCGTGGCTTTGCTTGGTGGTATTCGGTAGAGCTGAGCTCCCTTGCCTTTGTGGTTTGCGGCCTTTGCGCTTTGTTTGTTTAGTTGTTGCATTCATGCATAATCTCAGTATTTCTTTACGTTGCAGTTTCTTGTTTGTGGTTTAGTCCTGTTGCCATGATCCCTTAGGAGCTCTGACTTCTCCGCTGCGGAGTCGTTATGATAGACATTAGGATGGTCAACCAGGTGTGATAGCAGTAGGTAGATTCCCCTGTTTCTCAGGTATAGTTCTAGGGTTTCCCTTTCCTTTCTGTAGGAGCTTTTGAGTAGCTTGACCCGTAGTTAGCTGAACTACAGCTGCTCTGATTCCTCGTATCAGACGAAGATATGTAGGCATAGGATGCGATATCCTAGCGAGCACACTAACAACTAACCTTTGTTCTCTCGCGGCTGTGCGATCGAGACTTTCCCGCTAACGACTAATTGTTATCCTTTTCTCCTGCCCGAGCGCATTTGAGACCAGATCGTATTTGTAGGTTCCCGAGCCTTTAGAGACCAGTTTGTTTTCTCACCGCTGTGTGAGAGCGCCAGTTTACCCGTAGTTAGCCGAACTACGTTTGCTCTGATCTTTCATACCAGATGAAAGTACGTAGGCACAGGACGCGATGTCCTGGCGAGCAACCTCTCCCCCGTTTAGACGTAGGAAGTCGAACTACGTTGACTCTGACTTTCCCATTGCACGAGGGAATACGTAGGCCCAGAACACCGTATGTTCTGTCGAGTCCTGTCCTTTTATCTTCTTTTCAGACCAGCCATTAGCGTAGATAGATAACACACCCTTTTACCTATAAACACCAAGCGTGGATCCCATCGAGTACGATGGACGTGAGGGGTGCTAATACCTTCCCCTTGCGTAACCGACTCCCGAATCCAGGCTATGGTTGCGATGACCATACCTTTTCCCGTCTTTGCGAGGTTTACTTCGAGCGTTTCCTTTCCCGCTCTGAGGGATAAATAACGCACGGTGGCGACTCTCCTGTCAAGCCGGCGCCGATTTTCGCAGTAGCGACAGAAAGATCATGGAGGTAATGACAACGCATCCATTGTTCAAGATAACTTTGACTCATCTGATGTTCTTGTGGTTTCAAGTGGCGACTCGAGAAAAGAGTGGATTATAGATTTAGGTTGCACTTGGCATATGACTCCAAACAGAGAATTGTTCAAGGAGCTATGTGATCAAGATGGTGGATATGTGTTGTTGGGAAACGACAAATCTTCCAAAATTGTAGGTATTGGATCTGTGAGATTTAAGCTCCATGATGAGTCAATAAGGTTATTGACCGAAGTTATGTATGTACCTAACTTGAAGAGAAATTTGATTTCTCTTGGTTAATTCGACAGAAAGGGATATGTTTTTCAAGGAGAGAAAAGTATCCTAAGAGTCATGAAGGGGTCGAAGGAAGTCTTGAGAGGCGTGAAGAAACAAGGCTTGTATACCCTTGAGGTTGAGGTTGTAAGTGGTTCGACAAATGTTGCATCCACGAAACATGTGTCGAAGAAAAAATTATGGCACATGAGATTGGGCCATGTCAGCGAAAGAGGCCTGGTCGAATTGGGGAAGCAGAACCTGCTAGGAGGTGACAAAGTCGAAAAGTTTGAGTTTTGTGAATCTTGTGTATTTGGTAAATCCTGTAGGACGAAGTATAACAAAGGCAGGCAAAGAACACATGGATCCCTGGATTACATTCATGCTAATCTTTGAGGGCCTACAAGGAATCCTTCATACTCAGGTGCAAGGTATTTTCTATCCATCGTTGACGACTATTCCAAAAAGTTATGGGTATTCATTCAGAAGACGAAGGACGAAACTTTTAAGAATTTCAAAAGTTGGAAGATTCTAGTCAAAACTCAAACTGGCAGAAAGGTTAAGAGGTTGAGAACCGACAATGGTCTTGAATTCTGCAACGAAGCGTTCAACATTTACTGTGTTGAGTTTGGGATTGCAAGGCATAAAACTATAGCAGGTACTCTTCAACAAAATGGCTTAGCTGAGAGATTCAATCAAACAATCCTTGAAAGGGTTAGATGCATGTTGGTTAGTGTTAGATTGAAGAAGGTGTTTTGGGCGGAAGTTGTTTCGACAACAGCTTACCTGATAAATAGATGTCCCTCGGTTGCCTTAGGGATGAAGACACATGAAGAAGTTTGGTCGAGACATCCATCTAGTCTCGACAAACCGAGAGTATTTGGCTGTGTGGCCTACGCTCATATTAGGTAAGACAAGGTTGAATCTAGAGCTATAAAATGCATGTTCATGGGATACCCTGAAGGAGTCAAAACTTATAGGCTATGGTGCCTAGAGCCAGGTCACAGGAGGTGTATCACCAGTCGAGATGTAGTTTTCAATGAAGCAGAGATGGCTTTTAAGAAAAATGATGATGCTGACGAAGAGCTGGAACAAGGAGAGATTCCTATTAAGGTGGAGCATGTTGATGCTGAGTTGCGTACCCCATATGAAGTCGAAGAAGACGCAAAAGATGTTGTCGAAGATGAGGAGACTGATAATGACTACTTGCTAGCAAGAGACAGGTCGAGGAGATTCATCAAGCCACCTTAGAGACTTGGGTATGCAGATCTTATAGCTTATGCCTTAATCTCTGCTAGTGAGGTTCTAGATAAAGAACCTAGAGACTATAAGGAAGTTATGAGGAGTCGAAAGAATACTGAATGGCTGAAGGCCATGGATGATGAGATGAAATCTCTTCATGATAACAACACATGGGAATTGATCAAGAAACCTGCTGGAGCTAGGTTGGTTAGCTGTAAATGGATTTTCAAAGTTAAGGAAGGAATCAAAGGAGTAACATCTAAGAGATACAAGGCAAGATTGGTTGCTAGGGGGTTCACTCAAAAAGAAGGTATTAACTTCAATGATGTGTTCTCTCCTGTTGTAAAGCACATATCCATTCGAATGTTGCTTGCCACAGTGGCACAGTTCGACCTTGAACTGGAATAGATGGATGTGAAGAATGTGTTCTTGTATGGTAACTTAGATGAAATAATCCTGATGAGGCAACCTGAAGGGCATGTCGAAAAAGGGAAGGAAGATTATGTGTGCAAGCTGAATAGATCCTTATATGGACTGGAACAATCTCCTCGACAATGGTATAGGAAATTTGACAAGTTCATGGCACATATAAGTTTCATCATAAGTCAGTTCGACCACTGTGTTTACTTCAGATTTCGACCAGGTAATTCATTTGTTATTTTGTTGCTCTATATGGATGATATTCTAATAACAATCAACAATGTCGAAGATGTAATGAGGGTGAAGGCTGAACTCAATAAAGAGTTCGACATGAAGGATCTGGGAGCTGCATCCAGGATTCTTGGGATTGACATCCGGAGAGATAGAAAGTAGTCGAAATTATGCTTATCTCAAGAGGCATACCTACGGAAAATTCTCGAAAAGTTTGGTATGTCGAATTCAAAGCGTGTTGTGACTCCGACAAACCCTCAATTCAAGCTGAGTATAGATCAGTGTCCCAACACTGATGTTGAAAGAACTTATATGAATAGTATTCCATATGCTAACATAGTAGGTTCTTTGATGTATGTTATGGTCTGTACTAGACCCGACATAGCTTATGCAGTAAGTCTTATAAGCAGGTACATGGCAAATCCTAGAAAGGCCTCACTGGCAAGAATTGAAATGGATTTTAAGATACATAAATGGGTCTCTGAATAGAGTCCTAATTTATGATGGAGCCTTGGGTGAAGATAGTAAAGCAGTAATCGAAGGATATGTCGATTCTGATTATGCAAGTTGTATGGATTCCAGAAAATCTATCTCTGGATATGTGTTAACTATGTTTGGGATAGCAATCAGTTGGAAAATAACACTTCAGAAGGTCGTTGCCTTGTCAACCACTGAAGCGGAGTATATTACCCTAACTGAAGCTGTGAAGGAAGCATTGTGGCTTGAAGGTTTTGCAAATAAGCTAAAACTTCAAGCTCGAGTTATCACTGTTAAATGTGCTATTCCAAGTGCAATACACCTGTCAAAAAATTCAGCCTATCATGAGCAAACCAAGCACATTGATGTGAGGTTGCATTTCGTCAGAGGGGTAATCAAGCGTGGAGAAGTTCAAGTGCTGAAGGTTTCGACAAATCATAATGCTGCTGATATGATCATCAAGACGTTGCCCAGTTGTAAGTTTTTCCACTGTATGTAGTTAATAAAGCTGCATGAAGAAAGCTAGTTTCTTGATATTATAGAGTTAGATCCAAGGTGGAGATTTGTGAGATATTGGATCGAACTCTAGTATGGTCGAAGTCTGTTCGCGAGTAATGCGTGTTGTCGTCGAAGTTTGTTCTAACATGCATTAGTAAATATTGCTAGGGTTGCTAGCATGTTGGATTGGGCCTTACTTGTAAGCCCAAGTGTTTAAGTTAGCTTGTACCATAAGTTAGCTTGTAATGGGTAATTGCTAAAAAGCCCATTAGGTTATCATGCTATTTTTCTTATAAATAGGATGCTAGTTTCTCAATCTTGACATAAGAAAAAATAGGAAGAAAAAATTCTAATTTCAAGAGAGAGATGTTATTTTGTTATTCTTCTATACTTGTAATCTTGTTCTAAGAGAAAGGAAAGAATAGTAGTTTAATAACTAATCCTTGTTGTTCCTTGTTGTTTTACCTTGTCTTCTTTATTAACCCTAACCCTTGTGTGTTTCTTGATCATTAAGAAACTGTTTATACTTAGTTTCAAGGTATTTGATTCACAATAAGGAGGCGATGCTTCTTCTCTGGTGCTGGAAAATAAAGCAAATGAATTTACAATAGTCATTGATGGATTCCCTTGAACTCAAACAAATGAGTAACCCATATTAGTAAAATTTGTGTATTTTAAGAAGGTATTTTACATTGAGAATTAACAACTAGTATTGTATGAAATGAAATGACATACAAACTGAATACCAACAATTACAGGCAGTATAATGAGGCAAACTAGGGAAGCCATAGTTACAAGAAATCTACAGTCCTATGCATTCAACCAAAAGCCTAAAATATAAAATAATTAAATATACCATATGAATATCAAGTATGAAACAAAAAATTAAACCCTGAATTGAATTCAAACTTCTAGCAAGCAAGAATAGCATTTATCACCACACTTTTTGTTATTTATGCAAAAGTATATATCATTCTATTAGATATTTCTTTTATAAACAACACTTTAAATCTGATTTTAACTTGCATATAAAATGGTATTAGACCCCCTTGTGTAGTCTTAAATGGAACTTTCATTCCTATACTAAATCTGTGTTCCGAATAGGTTTACTTAAAAACAACTGATTTTAATTGGCAGAAACTTGTACCAACTTAGTCTGGAATTGAAGAAGAAATAATGAAATTGCATACATTTTAAATTGAATTATTTTAATTATGACTCTTGTAACATGATATGATAAACAAGACTCGCATAAAAGATAATCTTCTAGATCTTGAAAATATTTCAATCCCTATTTGTTAATCCTCAAAACAATAATTGTCCCCTTAAATTTCTATTTGATCAACAACTCAACTCAACTCACTATATGCAACATAAAAAAATCGTCTTGATACCTGAAATTTGTGCTTGAAACGAATACATTTTGAACTACTGAGAGCGATTTGAAAAGTTGATGCTGGAATGATTGATGTCGAAGAAATTCAAATAATTGATTTTGATATTGAAGCAATTGGAATCTAACTTTGCGGTTGAATACATTGATATGATTCGAGTGATTTAGGCTAAAGCTGAAACAATTGAGATTGAAATCAGGACGAATGATTGAACAATTTTGAGTTTAATCGATTGAATAATTGTTGGGTTCGAGCGATTAGAGTCCCAGAAACTACGAACTACGAGTCTCCCTTTGTTTTTGGTAAAGCTCCAAACAAAAATTGGTACAATTTTGTAAGTAATATAATAATATAATAATTTACAACATAAAACAAAAATGTAATTCTAATGATGGTTAAATTATGTCCGTAAGTAAAACAATTCTAATTGAAATTTTATTAATAAATTAACAATTAAATAAGTAAAGATAAAAATAGTAGAAGTTATTATTAAGGGAAAAATATTTTATTTAGTTTTTAAAATTTACACTCTTTTTAAATATAACGAGTTTGGTGACAAATAATTTTACAATTTTACACTTGTTTTTTAAAAGTAAGGTGTTTATTGTTACACGCTAAAACATAAAATGAGACTTTATTTACAAAATTGTCACCATGTTTTTTATTTACACATGTTTTTAGTATAACGGGTGTAAATTCTCAAATTATATTCTTCTTTTTGCACTAGTAACATGAGAAATTTTATTGGTTTACATTGCTTTACTTGTTTGGAAACTGAACTGGAAAGAATTTTTGAGATATTGAGATGTTCTTGCTTAGGTTAAATTGAAATTGGTTTGATTTATTTTAAGAACTTTGAATCTTTGCATGAACAATGTTGGCTTGGTTGTTGTGTTTACTTGATACTCATTTTAAAATTGAATAGCAGTGATTAATTTATGGAAATTACATTATTGTTATGTTCTTGATTGAATAGGCAGAGCCTGTAAATTTTCAAATTCGTAGGGTTCACCTTGAGTTCGCTGGGTTCTCGCCAGGCGATCCCAAGGTAAATATGACAACAATTTTAATTTTTTTTATGTGCTATGATTTCTTGTTCTGATCTTTTGCACCTTGCTTTGTTTACTAATATGTCTATATGTTTTTACTAGTTATGTTTAGTGTTGTGCAGATGGCACCTCTAAGAACCACACCTTCAAATAAGAGATAGGTCGGAAGCTCCTTCCGTCCGCAACCAATTTCATATGACACTGAAAGGTTCAAAGGGGCAGAGTAAGCTGCCAGTTACGTAGCTCTTGAGAAGAGGAGGATCTTTCTTAAGAAAAGGTTTAACATCAACCCCCAAGGATCCCACTGAGCGATAACCATAATTCTTCACGAGAAAAAGTGGGACAAGCTAATTATCCCATATGATAGTTACAACGTGGAACTCGTAATGGAGTTCTACGCTAATGCTCTACCTGATGATAATGAGGTCTTTTTTTGGACTACACAAGTAATGGGAAGAGAGGTGAAGTTTAACTGAGATACGATTAATCACGTGTTGGGTAAACCTCTTACCTTAGGGTAAGATGAGTTGGATGAATATCACAGGAACTTGAGGTTGAATAGAGATATTTAGGAGATTTTTGTTGTTTTATTGTTGGAAGGCAAGTCGGTGGAACCTAACCCATCTGGGGTTGCGAGGAGATATCATAGGAAGGATATGCGTCCATTAGCAAAGTTGATGCTTCTCTTGGCCTTATGAAACATTAAGCCAAAAACGCATACCTCCAATCTACCTATACCGGTTGCTCACTTGATCCATAGCATATTGATAGATACACAGATTGATGTGGCTCGAATCATTGCTGACGAGATGCGTTCAGTGGTTGAAAATGGTATCAAACCAGGGGCTCGAGCTAATTGCCCTCTGGTTTTCCCATGCTTGATCATGGTTTAATATGTTAATAATTTTTTAATTTTAAATAGTTAATGATAAATTATGTAATTAATAATTAAATACCATAGTTAATCAATTTTTAATGTTAATAATTTTTTAATTTTAAATAGTTAATTTTTAAAAAGTATTATATATTAAATTAATTTAACTATATTTTATTGTATATGAAATAAAATAATAATGACTGATGTTCTCACATGGAGGTGTGAATTTTTTACAGACCTTCGATCATTGAATGACCGAACTCAAACGTAATTTTTTTTATAAATAGACGTATTGCGCATCAACAAATATCACTTGTGTCAAGTTATCCGTTTTATAAAAATGTCTGTGCAAGCTCTTGTTTTCTATGGAAAAGAAAAAAAACCTCAGTGTTTACCTAGATCCGCAGTGGAATTTTAGAATCGTGGTTGCAACAATTAACACGGGGTTTCGGCAATTGGGTGGTCGCCGCATGACGGTGAGAAAAATGGAGTATCGTTGTCCGTATATAACGTTGATTGATGCTAGCCCGGAGGGTACGTACATGTATTACTTAGATCGTATAGAAAATGATAAAGATGTCCTTTTCATGTTTTCAGCACATAGTGGCGAAGTCAACAGAGGAGTCACAGATCCACTTGTGTTGGTCGCTGTTGTTGGTTAGAGTTTATGTTAGCTTTCTGAGTTTTATTTTTTAGTTTGTGGAGTCACAGATCCACTTTATGTTTGTAATTTGCTGGTATTGTTCTAATTTGAAAGTTTTTTTAAATTAAAAATAATTGTTGGATCACATACAAAACTAGTACAATAAAATTATCTATTCGGTCGGTTTGACAGACCGGCAACATTGGGACATTTTCTATGCATATGACTTATTTCTTTGCAAATCCCACACATTCTCTTCTCTTTTTCAGCGTCGTCCATCTCAGTTCTAATTCTACTACTGGTTGGACGTCCCTTTTTATTTCTTCTCATGGAATCGTCTTGGCACAGAGTAAAACCTTCATATTTTGGCCAGTTCTCCTCGTGCGGTAGTCCCAGGAAGCTTTCCTTGTAGACCTTGAATACGTTAAGAACTGTGAAGACCTCTGGAATGTGAATTATGTAGTCCTGTCGTATGCTAGAACATGTCGCTGTCACGTGGGAGCAAGGCAAGTGAAATGCTTGAAATTTTCCACAGTCACACAAACGATTCCTCAAGTCAACGCTGAAAGTACCCGTTGGACGACCATCGTTGTAATTAATCTTTTCCTGCACCATGAAATAGAATCTTTCACGATCAAATTGCATGACATTGTGTGTGTTAGCCTTGGCTACCTCATCAGTCATTCCCTTGTTACAACCATCTGTGAAAACTTTTCCTGAAGATAGCATTTTGGTCCATTTGTGTCCTCGTTTACCAAAGAGTGAACCCATTCGATAGTATGTAGACTGGACCAATGCAGTGATTGGAAGGTTTCTTGTTGCCTTTAGTACAGAGTTTAACGTCTCTGCCAAGTTAGATGTCATATGTCCCCACCGTTTCCCTCTGTCAAATGCTCTAGCCCACTTCTCCCTAGGGATGTTGTCTATCCAATTTGAAGCCTCAATGTTTGTTCTTCTGATTTCTCCGTGATAGTAATTAAATGTAGCCTCTTACAATGCGTAACCTGTAACAGAAATTGTGTGAAAAAAATGATAAAAGTGTGCCACAAAACTTGAGATAAGTGAAATTTATTTTGTTACCCATGTTCACAAGTTTTTTGCGTAGATCCTTGTCCTTAATCTCGCGCATGAAGTTCTGAGCAATGTGTCTTATGCAGTAGATATGTGAAGATGGTGGATGTTGCCATCCGTTTTCGGGATTGTTGTATGCACTCTTTATCGATTCATGTCTATCAGATATTAGACACAAATTAGGCTGTGGTGTCACGTGTAATCTCAGGTTCCTCAGAAAAAAGCTCCATGCTTCCTTTGTTTCACCTTCAACCAATGCGAATGCTATTGGGAAAATATTTGCATTGCCATCCTGTGCCACCGCCATCAATAGAGTTCCTCTGTACTTGCCATACAACCAAGTTCCGTCTACTTGCATAATGGGCTTACAGTAGGCGAAGCCACGTATACAAGGACGAAATGCCCAAAACAGACGATGGAATATTCGTTTTCTAGAGATTTGGGAACCATCACTTGATATCGCAGGTAGGGTTTGCAAATATATAATGGTTCTTGGAAGGAAGGTTTTCATTACCAGTATCCACTACGGTAGGTCGTTGTAAGATGTTTCCCAATTGCCATAAAGCGACTCTACGGCCTTGCACTTAAAGATCCATGCTTTCCTGTAAGATATTATGTACCCGTATTTCTCAAGAATATGGGCAATGATCACCTTTACCTTAAGTGAGGCGTCGCTGTTGACAAGTTCTCTGATGCCATGGCTAACCATTTCTGAACTGAGCTTCCTATGGTCTTGTGCCATAGACGTCATAGTGCATGTGTGAGACCCAGACAACTTACCAATCACCCATTTCGAGTTCCTTTTTCTCAAGGAAGCTCTGCACTTGAAACTGCAGTATTGTTTCTTACACTTAATGACATATCGTTCATTGTCAGATTGATACACCCAATAGTCCAAACTGTGTGTTATGTGCCAATGCTGCAGAGCGAGGACACAAGCTTCCTTATTTTCGAACTCCATCCCAATCTCTATTTCGTCACCTATATGGTTTTGAGTAGCACTTCCAAACACGAAGGTTGTGTCGTCGTGTTCGAAACATATATTTTGCATGTGCGCAGGCGGGTTGTACAAACTTATGGGTTGTGCACGGATCGGCTGCGTAGACGTGACAACTATTCTTCATTGTCTTCGTCATCGCTGTCACCAAAAACATCTTGCATCCTGACCTCCTGAATATCGTCATCGCTTGCTTCTCCAACCTCCTCATTTGGTATGAAAGGTAAATTATTTTGTGTTGGTTCGTCGTCGGATGTTTGGCTCATCCCTTACCAGTGTGACTGTGTCTCTTGCATCGAAAATGTTTCGGGATTGTCTAGTAGTCGGACATACAACTCAATTGTAGGTAACTGACCAAACATCATGTGGCACCAAAACATTGCCTTCACATCTTCGTCGTTCCTGATCGGCGTCATTATGTAAAAAATTGTACAGTCGTCTTCATTAAGTGTTGGATGGCGATAAATTATTTCCTCAACGCTTCGTGCCAAATTTTTTTCCATTCTATCTTTAAAATGGAAAAAATCAGAACTGACATGAATTTTGAAGGCGTATGTATCTGTGTTACTGAACGAGAATCCAACAGGGTTATTTGTTGAAACAACACCGTTAAAGTGGCATGTGAGAATTATGTTTCTCTGGGACATTTTGGAGTGTAAATTAGAATTTCTTGGTAGTGAATATTGACGTGTAAAATAGAAGTTTTTGGCAGTCAATATTGAATTGTAGATTATTGATGTGTAGAAATAATATGTTACATATAGTCTCCAACAATTATATAAGACTAATATTAGAAAAATTATGGAATATTAGTACTTGTAGCTCGCCCACTCAAAGAGCGAGCTTGTTCACGGCTAGTGTGGATGCTCGTCCATTCCATGGGCGAACTTGTGAAGTACTTTATGAGCTCGTCCATTCCAAGGACGAGCGTGTGATGTTATACAGATTTTGTATTGCATGTAAACGACATGATGTAAGAGGCCTAAAGAAGCTATGTTTTTACATGCATGCAACCAAGTGTGATTCCATGCAAGGGTCTTTTCATACATTGAATTTAAAATTTATTACACTTGCATTTGAATTGCATTCACCCTACTATAAATTCATATTTATACATCAAAATTTTTACACACTTTTTTTACTTCATTTAATCTATAGTATTTCTACACACATTATTTACTTCCTTCACTCTCTTGCAATCGTAACACAGCGTTGTTGTGGATGGGCGATGAACACCCTGGAACACAAGAAAATATCCAAGCTATTGTAAGTTTTTCCTCTATTATTTCGTAGCAAAAATAATGTCTATAGTTTTTTCGTAAAATATTATTTCGTAGCAAAAATCGTGATTACCTTTTTTTGGTTTAATATTGTTGCAGACTAATGCCCCAAGGTTTAGAGTGCATTCACATGCTCCTATTCAAGCTAGTCAAAGAATAATGACTTATCTTGAAATAGCAGGTTTTGGACATATATCAAAAATAAATAGTTTAAAATTCGACTCAAGTTTAGTTATGGCTCTGTTGGAGAAGTGGAGACCCGAAACACACACTTTTTACTTCCCAACAGGTGAATGCACAATAACGCTTGAAGATGCGTATATGTTACTTGGTCTACGAGTTGATTGAAAAGCTATCAACGGTCCCACCGAGGTAACAAACGCCGTTTATATGGAAAACTTGGGGGTGGAACCTACAGAAGCGGATAAAATTAAATGTTCTGTTAGGATCACCTGGCTAGAGAGTTTATATGAAACTTTAAAAAATAAACCTGTCCCCACGCAAGAAGAAGTTCTGTTAGAAGCCAAAATTTATATTTTACTTGTAATCGCTACTATTTTGTTTTTTGACAAAATTAAGAACCTATTGCATTCTTCTTGGATCCCTTTCGTAGGGGATCTTGTCGCATGCGGCACCTATAGTTGGGGTTCTGAATGCCTTGCAAAACTGTACAGAGAAATATGCAAGGCAGCAATCAAAGATGTTAGGAGCATGAGTGGTTGTGCTCTCCTACTAACTTCTTGGGCATTCACACGTATACCATTGTTCGCTCCTGTCAGCACAGTGGAACCCTCGTTTCCATATGCACAAAGGTATTTATGTATTAAAACACCCATTTATGTGTACATAATATATATATATATATATATATATATATATATATATATATATATATATATATATATATATATATATATATATATATATATATATATATATATATATATATATATATATATATATATATATATATATATATATATATATATATATATATATATTTGTTATTCAACTATGCCTAACAATATTGTATTTTTTTTTGTTATGCAAGATGGGCGCAAAGAAGAATGAATTACAGTGCAAATCCTCGTTTTCATCTCCAAGGATATCGAAACACATTGGACCATATGCAAGAACAAGATGTAAGTTTCAAACCATGTGAAAATAGTTGTCGGTTCTACTCCTTAATGGTATCTTAATTTTATTTTTTATGTGGCAGTTTATATGGAGGCCGTACATTCAATATCCAATGCCCAGTCTTAGAGATAGCCAAATCTGGAGTGCAACAACATTCCTTATTTGTTTCTATACCGTTGAGATGCATCAAACGGATAGGGTAACGCTCCAGTTTGGATTAGACCAACAAATCCCTCCCCCGCCAAGGTGTCTAAGGGAACACCACGCAATGACCATAAGAAAAGCCCAAAAAGTTCATTGGCGAGAATTAAACAAGGAGGAGGTGAGAGAATGGAGACACAGAAGAAATGTGATTTTGCAGGGGGACGCTGTATTAGGTGAACGCAAGCCAAGCCAAGAGTATCTAGCTTGGTTTTGTGTCATTCCTTATGTGCATGTTGCTCCAGAACAATTTTTGACCGACCCACGCATGCAAGCATCATCATCAACACAACAAACTTCCGCATCAGTGCATCAAGATGTGCCACCAACCTACACATCTCAATTTGTGGGGCACGCATCCTCGTCAGCTCAACATACATACCAAAAACAAACACCTTACAATCCACTCCCTCAACAAAACTATAACTACCACTACAACCAACAATATCAACCCCAACCCTACCTCCGACCATCCATACAATTCACCCCAGTCCCACCACCCAACTTTGACCAGACCAACCCTTATTTCCAATATCAAACCTTTAACACTTCATTCTCCCAATCCACCTCGACCTTCAACAATACCTTCTCTCAACCCACCTCGACCTTCACACCTGATAACGTCTACTACCCAACCCTTCAACAAACCCAACCCGAAACCTACCCACAACCACCGCAACCACCACACTCATTCCAAAATTGTTTGCTTACATAGGAGCAACTGATGCACATCCCGGATTTTAACATTGATGATCTTCTCGATGAGCAACCAGGACCCTCTTCACGACAGGCAAACCCCCTACAACACATCACAATAAAGACATGTCTTCCGACTCATCTCAATCACCTACAAATGAGCGTTTGGGCAGGGGATATAGACAACGAAGGACCACTAGGTGTGGAACTGGGGGTCACCTTCGATGAAATATATTTTTGTTTTATCAATTTTATTGTTGTAATTTAATAATGTAATTATTATTAATTATTATAAATTATTATTTTATAATTAAAATTATTAATTTTGTTTATTAACATTATTTTATTATTATTAATTATAATAAAAATTATTAAGATTAACATTTTAATAGTATTTATTTAAAATATATTTACTAAATTATTAAAATATATTTATTAAATTATTAAAATATATTTATTAAATTATTAAAATATATTATTAAAATATGAATCATTATTTATAGTATTTAAAAATTAATTAGTAAATCTTTAAATAAATGAAACTGAATAAAAAAAAACACACTTCATACCTCGTCCACTGGGTGGACGAGCTTGTCTTGGCCCAATCTGAATTTCACTGGCTCGCCAACTGATTGGACGAACTTCTACAGCAAAATTTCCACACGCACCCCCTCGTCCACTGAATGGACGAACTTCTATAAAGAAGGGGGCACTTCAGTAAATAATTTTCAAACCAGGGCATTATGGGATTTTCTATTTCAAAAGGGGGTACAACAGTAAAAAAAAACCACCAATGTAATCTCTATGAATGGTATAAATGCCCTCTAGACTTTTTGTAGGAGTATTTTTTGTTTCTCATTGGAGTTGATTGTATCTTTATGGCTTAATTCATCTTTTGGTCCCTTAAAGTAATTAATTGTTTCAGTTTGGTCCCTTAGTTAAAAAATGTTATATTATAGTATCTTAAAACAATTATGTTATTCAAATTGATCCATTCCGTTAAATTTTGAGAGAAAAAAAATGCTAAGCTGTGCATATGTGGCAGTCTACTTGGCAGTATGTTATATCTTACCTGGCATTTAATTTTTTTTCTCTTTCAAATTATTAATATTTGTTATTAAACATGTGAAACACTCTAACCCTAATTTTATTCCCTTACTCCAAATCCTCATTCGTCCTCAAAATACTCGTTCATTCCTCTCCCCATTACTACTTCCCTATGCATCTTCGTTCTTCCTCCAAATCCTTTTTGTTTTCATTGTGAGTCATAAACAACACCTACATATGGTATATTATTGAGATCTAAAGCAATTTTTTTAACACAACTGAGTTACTTGACTTCTCCGACAGCGATGAACAACACCACGAGGAAGACGAATAAGAAAAAGATAGTTTATTTTCAGAACTGAGTTACTCGTTTTTTCTGATGAGTTTATTACTACCAATAACTCTTGTTCCAACAAATTCTTGAGTTATTTTTTTTTTCATTTTTGATTTCTTCTCTCTTTCCGTTTCTTTCAATCCTTGTAAGAAAATTTTCAACCTCAAAGTTTTTAGTTTTATGTTACTTTTGTGAAATCTTGCTAATGTATTTTTTGTTATTTTTTTTAAGTTAAAAAAAGGAAGAGAAATTTGTGTTTCAATGGGTTATGAAACATAACTATAGTTCATCTCAATAGGTCCTTTTCATAGCCACAATCCATACCTAAATCACATAAAGGGATTTGTTATTGCTTGAAAATCAGATATATTTGTTTTGGGTGGAATTACACAAAGTAGAATGAGAAAGTTCAAGATCGAAGCTATTGTGACATGAATTAAGAAAACACCAATTTTGAACTGCCTTTTGTGCTTAGATGTTCTTGGATTTTCCATTATGTGAATTATCAAAATCAAAATGTAAATTTTTTTTCAATATTTTGAAGGATATCCTTTTGAAAGATGATTTGGAAGGTGTGACCAACAGAGTATTATTTTACATAGTGATCAATGGAAAATTATCGAATATTATACTAATGTTTTCATTCTTTATAAAGTTTTGATTTTTAATTTAGTGATTATTTCTTCTCTTGTCTCTTGTTTCAAATGCAAATATTTCAAAGGATGCAAATGTGAAGAAATTGAAATCGAAGCTTTAGAGAATATTTTCACAGAGGAATTGTTTTACTGATGCAGAAGATGATCATTCCATTTTTTGTAAATTAATTAATGATTTTTATGTTTTTTTGAGTTAATTATGTAAGTTAATTAATTTTTTATGACTTTTTAAAGCTTTTTTTTATGATTCTTATATTTTTCTGAAGCATTATTTGTGTGTTTTTGTTTTGTAAAAAATGTTTACAGTGATATGTAAATAAATTTGTATTATTTATTATTATTTTTCTGACTCATTGCATAGTTGTCATGCCACATTGATAAATATTAACGTTTTTTTAACTAAACAAAATGTAGGGACCAATAATATTAACCGAACTAATATTAAATGAACAAACTATAATGTTTTTTTAATAAAGAATTAATGTGAAACTTATTATTATTGTTGGGATATTTTGGTTTAAACAAATTACCAACAAAGACACATATGCATAATCTTTTTATAATCACTATGGATCATATGACTAAAGAGATGGTTGGTTGAAGGGTACTGCAAGGTGAGAAGTATTCTTAATGGAATACTCGCCATTGCAATTCCTGATAACTCTTTTGTCATTTCAACTCTCCAATCACAAACTCCATCAAAACAAAATTCTTACCTCAATATTCCTCTCGTTAAAATCTTTCACCACAAGAACATAAGGAAAATGAGCTTGCTAGAGGAAGATTGTGAATATAAGGAAGTTCAATTAGAGTCAACATATAACTCTATCTACATCAAACCTTTCTCCAAGTATGATGTGGCACACCTCTTTTATACCGTGTTTTAATTATACTCTGATGGATTTTTAATATGTGCCTAAATGATTTATTTGATTTGTTAGGGGTATAGAAAGGGGGTGTTACAGTGAAGGCAATAAAAGTCTTGGCCCGGACGGGTTTAATCTAGACTTCATCAAGACGTTTTAGGAAGTAGTAGGGAACGGGGTAATTACGTGTACCAAGGAGTTTCATAACATTGATGTCTTGCCTAAAACTATGTGTTCGTCCTTTTAGGCTTTAATTCCAAAATGTTTGAATCCTCAAATGTTGGAAGAATTTAGGCCTATACGTCAGATGCATCTACAAAATTATATCTAAATTGTTAGCTTCTAGATTAAAGAGCATAATAGGCAAGCTTGTTTCTAACTCACAAACTACGTTCATCCCGGGGAGGCAGATTTTGGACGGAGTTGTTTACTTTTCAAAATAGATTTTGTAAAAGCGTATGATTGTGTTGATAGGAAAATTTTGATCAAGATTCTAGAGGAGATGGGATTTGGAGAAAAGTTGATTAAATGGATCAAAGGTAGTGTTTTTTCTCGTTTCATGTCTGTATTGGTTAATGGTGGATCAACTAAGGATTTCAAGGCTTCTAGGAGATTGAGACAGGGAGACCCCCTTTCTCCTTTCTTGTTTGCTTTGGTCGTCGAAGGCCTTACATTAATGGTTAAAAAGACGGTGGGCGTAGGGCTCCTTCGTGGTTTCACCTTAGACGACGTTTCTTCAACCAATTTATTACAGTTTGCAAATGATGCAATTTTGGTGTGTGAAGGATCGTGGCAAAACCTTTAGGGAATGAAATCCATTTTAAGGGGGTTTAAGTTGGTTTCGGGGATAAAAACTAATTTTTCGAAGAGTAGACTTTATGTAATGGGCGTGAACGAAGCCTTTTTGAATGCTGCCTCTCAGTTCTTATATTGCAAGAAGGGTTTCCTTCTGTTCGTCTTTCTTGGCCTGACGGTGGGTGGTAACTATAGACGCATTGACTTTTGGAAACCAGTAATATCTTGTCTTAAAGCGGGTTTGTCTTCTGGGAAGAGTAGATTATTATCTCTTGGATGTTGGGTTACTCTTATTAACTCAGTTTTGGTTAATTTACTGGTGCACCATCTTGCGTTCTACAAGGCCCCTTCAAAGGTTATTCATATAATTAAATCCACATAACATAAATTTCTATGGTTAGGTGTTGTGGAAAAGTCGGGTGTGGCTTAGGTGTCATGAAAAACAATGTTTCTTTCTAAGGATTATGGTGGAATGAGTATCAAGGATGTCAATATTTTCAACAAAGCATTACTCACGTAATGGTTATGGCGAATGCTGAGGGAAAGGAATGCTATCTGGTGTGAATTGATTCAGTTCATATACAAAAATTTTGTTTACAAATTTTTCTCTAAGCAGTTGGTAGATATGGAAAAGTCTATCAAAGAAAACATAAGAAAGGAAGAGAGAGAGAGAGAGAGAGAGAGAGAGAGAGAGAGAGAGAGAGAGAGAGAGAGAGAGAGAGAGAGAGAGAGAGAGAGAGAGAGAGGGAGAGAGAGAGAGAGAGAGTAACAGAATAGTACACTTTCTGCTAGTTGGCACAACACATGGGTGGGACAGCTGGCCTTTGGTGAGTGGAGAGAGAATTTAGGGATTGTCCCATAAATGAGTGGTGGCTGACAGAAATGAGATATGCAAAATTTAGTGGATACGATCCATTTGGGAGAGACTAGGCCTCTCTAAGAGCCTCTTAATCTTTTTCTTACTTTTCTGCAAATTCTGTTCTTCTAAAATGGATTAGATCCCGTTTGATCTCTAATCTTTTTCAATAAAGTTCATATTTTTCCTACTGTTATTGTTTATTTCTATTTCTCTGGGTTTTTTTCTGCTGTTTCTACTTTTTAGATACTAAATTGAGCCTATCAATTTGGTATCTAGAGCCTGGTTCCACCTGCGCAAGTGGATGGTTGTGACAAGAAGCACCATGGAAACAGAGTAGAAGCCATAGAACAAAGGATGAGCAATTTTGAGGTCACAATGGACCAGATCTGACAGCTGGTGATTGACCAATAGTCACGGCTGCAGGTCATGGTGGAGGAGATTCGTCAGCTGATTCAAGAGAACCCTGTTTGTAATCATGTAAGACACCGGAGACACCGTATTCGTGGGGCCAAGGAAGAGGAAAGGGATGAATAGAGTGAACGTAACACTATTTCAAGAGAATCACGACCACACCATCGTCGTCATGGTGGTGAAGGTCATTCTCGGTTTGTTGGAGGTCATCGAAGAATGGAGATTCCAGTTTTCAAAGGGGACGACGCGTATGGGTGGCTAGTACACATCGAAAGGTACTTCCACTTAAATGGAGTAAGGATTTAAGACAAGCTGGATGCGGTAGTGCTGGCAATTTAGGAAAGAGCTCTAAATTGGTATCAATGGTGGGAGGAACAAGCACCCTTGAGGACGTGGGAGGAGTTCAAAACAGCTGTGATGAGGAGATTCCAACCTGGGCTCTTACACAATCCTTTAGGACCTTTGGTGAGTTTGAAACAAAAGGGGTCAGTGGTGGAATATGGGGGGAAATTTGAGATGATGGTAGCACCATTAAGGAGGGAAGAAAGAGTCATGTTGGACACAATTTTTCTGAATGGTTTGAAAGATGAGATTCAAGCTGAATTGAAGCTCCATGAGAGCCAAGATTTGGCTGAGTTGATGTATAGAGATTTGCTCATTGAAGAAAAGAATGAAGTGGTGCAAAAGAAGGGTATTTCTTGGAGAGAAAGGGGAGGAAATCTAAGGATCAAAAATCCTGGAGATATAGGAGGGCATAGGAAGGAGGGTGAAGGGATAAAGGGTGGAGGAAATGAGAAGTATAAGGGCAAAAGATTGGATCCAGCAGAATTAGAAGAAAGGAGTAAGAAAGGACTTTGTTTCAAATGTGGGGAAAAGTGGAATAGAAAGCATCTTTGCAAATTCAAACACATGAGTTTGAAATTATGTGAAAACAGTAGTGAGGAGGAGGAAATAAGGGGGATTGGAATACAAACAGAAGAGTGGGAGAAGGAAGGGAAGGAATTTAAAACTTTGTGATAACGCGAAATCATATCGTTTATTTGGCTTGATTTACATGCATTTATTTGTGACTTTTATTAATTTATCTTGATTTATGTTCTATTATATGATTAATTTACTTCATTTTGCAGATTGGGGAGAATTTGGACTAAAGAAAGAAAAGGAGAAGAAACAGATGAAAAACGGATGAAAAATAGATGAAAAACAACAGATACGAATTCTGCTGTTGTGACAACCGTCACAGGTCCATGACGACCGTCATGCGTGTGACGACCGTCACATTTCATGACGACCGTCACGCAGACAAAAAATGCAGAATCAGAATTCACGATCAATCTCAACTTAAATCATTCCTACACTTTCTCCACTCACTGCCCACTACTGGAAGTTACTACACTTTCTCCACTCACTGCCCACTACTGGAAGTTACTACCACTTTCTCTATATCTCACGCATGATCTCAGGAAGTTGAGATAAGAAACATCTCCTATAAATAGACAAGAGACTCACAGAGAAAGGTGTGGATTCTTCATCCCGAAGTTCTGCCAAAATTCCATCAAAGTTATTTATCGTTACTTTTATTTTCCTTTCCATTTTCCTTCAGTTCAGAATATTGTATTTTCTTCCTGTACCTTTTATTTCTCGCCAAAGTAGAATCCTGCCGACATTGTGGGGGACTACCCAAGGATTTGAGATCAGTACAATTTACAGGTTTTTATTAATTGAATTACTACTTTATTTCTGTTATGATGCACGCTTTATTATTCCGTTGTTTATGTCTATTCCCGTTCGCATTAATTATCATGTCTAGCTAAGTTAGTTTTATCGGTATGTAACCGAATTAGTAGGATAGGATTCGATAGTAACCAGCATCTTCCCTCTTTACAAACAACCTTTCTGGCCGTAGTGTTTAAATTTATTTACTGAATAAACTTCGTCACGAAAGCGAGAACTTATTTAAAAGTAGTTTTGCCACGAAAGTGAGAAATTAATTAAGGTACGAACCAACAAGCGAAAGCTGCGGCAAGACCAGATAGCAAACACTAGGCATTTGTTTTAATAACAGAGAAAGCACTTTAAAATGGATTAGAACCTAGAGATTTCCAAAAAGTAGTTTTAACCCCGAATGGGACAGCGAAAGCGTACATTCGGCCCTTAGAATTATGACTAGCGTCAACAACCATCGTGAGACGAAAGTCTTCAGATCACTATTTTCTTCTGAACAATGTTTGCAAAGAGTAAGAAGCATCGGTGACCTGTCGAATCCCAGATAACTAAGTCTTTGCATACCGATATCCTTTACCGCATTTCTTTAAACCAATTTTCTTTATTTCTTTTGCATTTAATTTCATTCACATTCAATTTTCCTAATTCCAATAGCCTTAGCTTTACGCCGTAATAATAGATAACGGTAGATTGACATTGGTCTCTGTGGGTTCGACAATCTTTTATATTACTTCGATATTTCCGTGCACTTGCGGAGCGATCAAGTTTTTGGCGCCGTTGCCGGGGACCAACAGTCAATATTGTGATTCCGTTGTTGCATAGTATAGACTAAGGCACTCTTATCTAAATCATTATGTATAACCCATATTTCCCTTATAATTACCACCCTCCATATTATAAATACCACCCACAATATTTCGAGGAACCACAAATTCCGCTTAAATCCGACCTCAAAATATTATTAGAAGATTTCAATACTACGCACTCTCACCCAAATTCCCTCTATGATGACGACTCCCAACGTTTTGAGGAAAAGCAAGATTTTGATACATCCAACCTCAAACTACTACTAGAAGAATTCAATGAGACGTCTACTCACTCTAGGATAAAATCTATGATGGAGCGCTTTGTGGAAACACAAACTCTCCAAAACGAAGATTTTAGAAAACAACATCTCCAAATTAATGAAGACCTTAGGCAGATGAACGTTATTGTCGATTCCCTCGCAACTCACAGCGAGACTTTGGAGACTCAAACCTCCCTGCTTAGACAAACACCTCTAGGACCCTTCCCAGAAGGACATGTGAATGTTGTAACAACCGTTAATGAAAAACAAATAGAAGATCCTAGGGAGATTGATGATGAGCCTGAGGAGAGTTTTGGTGAGAAAAACATACATATTGAGAAAAATCCACCGACACCAACCGAAAGGGAGGGTGTCGAAGAGGTAGAGAAGGAAGCACGTATCGTTGCTCCTCCTCCCTATACCCCACCTATTTCTTTCCCACAAAGGTTTGCAGAAGTTAAGGTAGACTCCCAATCCAAAACATATGTGGAGGTATTGAAAAATATACACACCAATGCACCTTTGTCTAAGGCCCTTCATAGAAAAAGAAAATTCGAGGACCGTGAAACTAGGGTCATTATTACTGTTAAAAGGGTGCGATTAACTTTTGAGGTGGTGGATGAAATAACAAAGCCCAAATTTGAAAAGCTGATACGCAGAATAGATCCAGAACCACTACCACGCGTTCAAAACAAGAAACCACCCTACAGAAGAAAGAAACGAAAAGGTGAGGGATATGAGAGATGGCTTGATAAGTGGCCATGGAAACCGAAGACTATTCAAAGTTCGATCGAGGAACCATTCTCGAAAGAACCACCATGAGTACTTGCACTCCTTAGCCGTCGAGCTATCGACGCTAAACAAAGCGCTGTGTGGGAGGCAACCCACAAGGTCTTTATTTTAATTTGTTTGTTTAAATCGACAGAAAATAAAGAAATGTATCGCTTGTTACGCTTTAGCTATATCTAGGCGAAAACTCTCTAGATGACGATCTGAGAAGATAAGCTATACCCACGGACATTCCTACGAGTGTCGCTGCTGGTGGGGACACTGATGATGAGTACTTCCTCTGGAGGCGAGCAACATGATGAGCTGGTTCGAGAATTACACAAACAAAGTGTCTCAAAATGCCCGCCGCCGAAGTAGAAGTGATCAACAAAGACAAGGATAGCAAGAGCAGTAGCATTCATACAGGTTCTATCTTTCCTTTTCCACCTTATACTGAAACATTGAGGACAATGTTTGGTTTAAGTGTGGGGGAGGAACTCTATCGCTTTCATTTTATTGCTTTTTAGTTTGATTTATTGTTTTTATCTATTTTTAATGCTATGTCAAAATCTTTGCATGTGCTGTCGAGTCTTTATGAGTGGTTTTCGCCTGTTATTCAAACTTCCCCAAAATTTCAAAATTTCAACCTCCAACAAAAACTTTTTGATTCATGACATGGTACTCTGAAAGTATATAGGCTGTTTAGGCTATGTTAGAAAAACTTGGGAAAGTTTTAATAAAATTGATATCGTCCTGACAACCTTAACCCCCTAAATATGCAAAATAAATTTGAGTACCCATTATGCCGAGACCTTAAAACTCCAGGTTCTTGTAGTAATCCCTAAGTAGTTTATTTAAGCAGTCAGCACCATCCTAAACACACTAAGCAAGAAACCGATGCAAATAAGTGTATGATCTCTAGGTTAAAATGAGAAAAATAAGAAAGAAAAGAAAAAAAAATTATGAAGAAAAAGACATGTTCCTTCTAAGTTAGGTGCTCCTCACCCGAGCACTTAGCCTAACGGTACAAACTCTTTAAGTTCAATTGATGCTTAAGCATATTTGCAGAAAAAATGAAATAATAATGAGATCATAGTCACTAATAGGTCTACTTGCCATGAATGTGTATGGATAACGGGCTTAATGTGATTGCACTATAATGAAATGGGGTGAAAGAGAGCATGAGTTATAGGTTGAGTTATAATGACATGATTCTGATTGGTTTGCATAAGTAGGGAGTTTTTGAAATTGTGTCGTTATGATATCCTTGGTATTAATATTTAGTACCTATCGATCTAACATTAGCCTAGCAGCCACGTATGATTAGAGTTTCGTCGTGACTTTGTTTCGAACTATGCTTATTTCTTTTTACTGTGTTGGTCGATTGCTTGAGGACAAGCAATGGTTTAAGTGTGGGGATGTTTGATAACGCGAAATCATATCGTTTATTTGGCTTGATTTACATGCATTTATTTGTGACTTTTATTAATTTATCTTGATTTATGTTCAATTATATGATTAATTTACTTCGTTTTGCAGATTGGGGAGAATTTGGACTAAAGAAAGAAAAGGAGAAGAAACAGATGAAAAACGGATGAAAAATAGATGAAAAACAGCAGATACGGATCCTGCTGCTGTGACGACCGTCACAGGTCCATGACGACCGTCATGCGTGTGACGACCGTCACATTTCATGACGACCGTCACGCAGACAAAAAATGCAGAATCAGAATTCACGATCAATCTCAACTTAAATCATTCCTACACTTTCTCCACTCACTGCCCACTACTGGAAGTTACTACACTTTCTCCACTCACTGCCCACTACTGGAAGTTACTACCACTTTCTCCATATCTCACGCATGATCTCAGGAAGTTGAGATAAGAAACATCTCCTATAAATAGACAAGAGACTCACAGAGAAAGGTGTGGATTCTTCATCCCGAAGTTCTGCCAAAATTCCATCAAAGTTATTTATCGTTACTTTTATTTTCCTTTCCATTTTCCTTCAGTTCAGAATATTGTATTTTCTTCCTGTACCTTTTATTTCTCGCCAAAGTAGAATCCTGCCGACATTGTGGGGGACTACCCAAGGATTTGAGATCAGTACAATTTACAGCTTTTTATTAATCGAATTACTATTTTATTTCTGTTATGATGCACGCTTTATTATTCCGTTGTTTATGTCTATTCCCGTTCGCATTAATTATCATGTCTAGCTAAGTTAGTTTTATCGGTATTGTAATACCCAAATTTTTACCCCTAAGATCCCACATTTCATTTGCATTTTTGCATACACAAACAAGACCATACTTTTTTGGTTCTCTCAGCGCACTTGTGTTTTCTACTTGCTTTATGTTTACTAACCTCTAACCAAAATACCAAAAATATTTTTCAATTTGTTTGTTTCTTCTTTTTCTCTGTGTGTTTAGGGTTTTGCAAGGAGATTAATGGCAAAGACATTCATTCGAGTCTAAATCAGATGAAAGTTTGACCTCATTTTGGTTGAACTATCAAGAGTTTGCTTCAACTATAAGTTACCCGTGGTGGTGGGCTATTTTCTCAGGAAATGTGATTGTTCAAGGTCAAGTTGTCCTATATCAGTATTCATCAGTTTATCGAGCAGTGTTTTATGAGAAGTGTGGTTCAGGGTATCATGATCAAGGGTTCATCAAGACAAACTATGTTCATTTGTGGATTTATTTTCCCATAGATGGATTCAGGCCAAATTCAAAGCGATTCAGCACATATTCTATTTTTATCAGAGATTCAGAGAATTATGTTAATGGTCGATGTTTCAGTAGCAAGTTATCAGTGCTTCAATGGAATGGCTGTTTTGCCCGAAAAGTTTGTAAAGAAAGTGAATATTATGAAGATATGATGCGGTACTTGCGGAGGAATCTTGCTCTGTTTCCTTATCATCTGGCAGAGTATATTTGCCGTGTAATGAGGGTGTCTCCTTTCAGATATTATTGTGATATGATTTTTGAAGTAATGAGAAACGAGCAACCTTATGACAACATCCCAAATTTTAGTGCAGCAGATGCTTTAAGACTTGCAGGAATTGGGAGAAATGAATTTATTGATATAATGAACAAGTGCAGATCTAAGAAAATCATGTGGAAACTGAATAAATCTATTGCAAAAGAACTCTTGCCTACACAACCTGTAGATTTTCCTATTGAATCTTGGTGGGGAGTTTGTCTTATGAACTTTACTTTGGAAGAATTTAAGAAACTCTCTGAAGAGGAAGTTACCACTATAGACAAAATATTGTATCCCGAAGATCGGTTCAAAGTTTCAAGGCTTGAAGGTTTTGTATCCAACAGGGAGCAGTCTTATGAAGATCCTATTGAAGAGTTATTGTATGTAGTTTTTGTTGTTTCAAATGAAAATGCATCTGTTGCGGAATTGGCAACAACCCTACAGGCTGACCTGTCACAACTGCAGGCTGCTGCATCATTTGTATGTCGATTGGGATGGGCAACAAAAGTCATTGATCCATCATCTATTCTTCAAGATACAAGTATACCTGGTTCTCCCTCATCTGCCATGTTTGATGAATGGGTTGCTTCCCTTGTTGGAGGTCTGTTCCAAGGATATAATGCCACTGTTCTCGCATATGGTCAGACAGGTTCTGAAAAACATACACAATGGGAACTGGCTCTAAAGATTATTATCAAACAGGAATAGTACCCCAAGTTATGAGTGCATTGTTTAGTAAAATCGAGACCTTAAAGCATCAGATTAAATTTCAGCTGCATGTTTCCTTTATCGAGATTCTTAAAGAAGAAGTAAGAGATTTGCTGGACCCATCCTCTATGAGCAAACCCGATACTGCAAATGGACAAGCAGGGAAAGCGCCTATTTCTGGTAAACTGTAACACCCCCTTTCTATACCCCAAATAAATTAGATAAATCAATTAGGCACATAGAAAATTTATTTCATCAGAGTTTGATTAAAACATGGTATAAAAGAGGCGCATCACATTATCATGAAATTACACACATACGATACCTGCTCAAAATAGATATGCAACAACGGGTAACCCACATCTCAATATTTAGAATAAAGCGGAAACATCCAAATATTGAATCGATCTCATGCATAAAAGTATATGCAACCATCAGTTAATTCATGATTTACAACGTATCCACAACAGATACATACACATATGTATCACAAAAGAATCAAAACAACTGTAACTCCAAAAGAGTCAAAGACTTCCTAACTACCCAGATGTTACATATCAGAGCCATTGACCAAAAAGAGTGAAGACATCGCTTCACAAAAAGAACCTCCAGCTCCCTACTCTGCAATGCCTCATAGAGCATTAGAAAACAGCAGAAGGGTGAGAAACAACATCATAACAGTTAATGCATAAAATTGTATATATACATATACTCATATTGGTACAAGTTATACTCAAATTATGTTCTCACCACATTAAGCATATACAAATAATCATGTCTCTACACATACACATGAACATTCACTATATTTCCTCCAAACAATCACATATAACATACACAGTTATATTCACACAACCAATGCATCATACACAGATGACTCATGCAACTCATAGAGACCGACACACGACCCTATGCAGATGCAAATGCGGTACCGACTCATTCAACAAATTCCCTAAGGAATCGAGTATTCAGCAGATCCTCCACGGGATCAAGTACTCAGCAGATTCTCCACGGAATCAAATATTCATCAGATTCTCCACGGAATCGAATATTCAGCAGATCCTCCACGGGATCAAGTACTCAGCAGATTCTCCACGGAATCAAATACTCTAACCAATCCTCCACGGGATTACATGTTATGACCGATTCTCCGAGGAATCACACAATGCAACCGATTCTCCAAGGAATCAAATATAACCATCGTATCATACGAGGTCCTGCAAATCCTCCGAGGGATCAATCGATACAAAAATGCATACTATGCTCACAAACATATTCATTGCATTTATCATATACATAGCATATATCTATCATGCATTCACATTATACACCATTCCACACATGGTTTACACACATATCAGCCTATCAATACATTTCTATTCAATTCGAGCAAATACACAAGATTATCAAATATTCAAGATTTATCATTTACTCTACAATCTAGGATTCACGCCTTTCGGCCACCCACAGCACAACATGTTGAAACAGTTCACACATCAATCATTCATATAGGCATTAATCATAATTGAATCAATCAAACATCATGCCTTGAACAAACAGCAAAACAAATAACACTGCCAGGTTCGCCAACCTTCGCCTGGCGAAGCCACGCAGCGAATGCTCGCTGGCCTTCGCCTGGCGAACTCCCCAGCGAAGTCCACTGGGAGTAATTCTGGAATTACTCGCTGAGGCTCGCTACCCACTCGCCTGGCGAACCTTCGCCAACTCACCTCGCCTGGCGAACTTGCCAGCGAATACAGGGTATTAGCTTCTGACTTGCTTCGCTACAGCTCGCTGGGCTTCGCCTGGCGAAGCTTCGCTGCCTTTCGCCTGGCGAACTTGCGAAGACAGAACTTCCATGGCTGTCTCAAAGCCCAAACTCCACACAACCAACCGATTAAATCCAAACCAGTCACAGTAGCACAACCCAACCATCACCCGAATAAACTACATCGTCTAATCCGATTTCTAACCGATTAAAACTTCGTTCTACTCACAAAACCAACTTCTAACCTAAGTGGAAAAAGAGTAGAAACTCTACAAAATCCACACACATACACATACAATCATACACATTAAAGAGATGATGGAGTTTCACACCCTTACCGATCGATCGCAAGCTTTGGTGATGATTCCTTGATGATTCTAGGTTTCCCTCTCCACTTTCTCTTCTCTTGTTTTTCTTCTTATGTTACTATCTTCTTCCTTTTTCCTCTCTTATTCTATCTCTATCTCTATTTCTTTCCTCTCAAATTCTTTCCAACACTTATCAATCAATTCTTACACTAAAGTGCTAAATGTCTAAAATGCCCTTTTTACTCTAATTCCCCGAAAACTCTCCGAATAGGTAAAAATAGATAAAATAAGCAAAACACCACATAGCAATATATAATTTCTCAATTTAAAACAAACATCAATTAAATAAATTAAAAGACTCAACAATTAATGGGAATTCAGAATCGGGGCGTTACAACTCTCCCCCACTTTAGAAATTTTCGTCCTCGAAAATATCACCTGATTCAAACAACTCTGGATGCGATTCTCGCATCTTGCTTTCCAATTCCCAAGTCATGTTGCCTTCCGCGGCACCTCCCCAGGACACTTTCACAAGCGCAATATCCTTGCCTCTTAGTTTCTTAACTTCACGGTCCAAAATACTAACCGGTAAAACTTCAACTGTAAGGTTATCTCTTACTTCCACTTCATCCATTGGGATCACATGTGACGGATCCGGAACATACTTCCGAAGTTGCGAGACATGGAATACATCATGCAAATTCGAAAGGTTCGGAGGCAACGCCACACGATACGCCACAGCACCAATCCGTGCGACAATCTGATACGGACCAATAAAACGAGAAGTCAACTTTCTCGACTTCAAGGCACGACCCACACCCGTAACCGGTGCAACTCTCAAAAACACATGGTCGCCCTCTTGAAACTCGAGATCCTTTCTCCTTTTATCATGATAACTTTTCTGTCTATTCTGAGAAGCTTTCATCTTTTCCCGAATAAATTTCACCTTTTCCGTCGTTTGCTGTACCATTTCAGGACCAACTACCGACTTTTCACCCGTCTCATGCCAACACAGAGGTGTTCGACATCTCCGACCATATAAAGCCTCAAATGGCGCCATACCGATACTCGAATGGAAACTGTTATTATAGGTGAACTCAATCAACGCTAAATAACCGTCCCATGCACCACCTTGTTCAAGCACACAAGCACGCAACAGATCTTCTAACGATTGAATCGTCCTCTCGGTTTGACCATCCGTTTGCGGATGATATGCTGAACTCAATCTCAACTTAGAACCCAAGGCACCTTGCAAACTCTCCCAAAATCTTGAAGTAAATCTAGGATCTCTATCCGACACAATACTCTTAGGAACTCCATGAAGCTTCACAATAGTGCCAACATAAATCTCGGCCAACCTTTCCAAAGAATAAGTAATATCAATCGGAATAAAATGAGCCGATTTAGTAAGCCTATCAACAATCACCCAAATAGCATTATGTCCTCTTTGCGTATTCGGCAATCCCGTAACAAAATCCATCGATATACTATCCCATTTCCATTCCGGAATATCCAACGGTTGCATCAATCCACTAGGCTTCTGATGCTCCACCTTAGACTTCTGACAAGTCAAACACGAGTACACAAAACGAGCAACATCGCTTTTCAATCCAGACCACCAAAAGATCTTCTTCAAATCCTGATACATCTTATTCGCTCCCGGATGAATACTTAAGTTACTCCGATGTCCCTCTTCCAATATCATCTTTTTCAAATCCGCGTCATCGGGAATACAAATACGACCTCGAAACCTCAAAACTCCTAATTCATCAACGTTGAAATCTTCATTTCCATTCGTCATCAAATCCACAAATTTCAAATCCAACTTTTGCTTTTCGCACACTGTAGTAAGGAAATCATTCGTGACATGCAACATACCAAGCTTCACACTACTCGGCGTTAACTCACAAACCAAACTCAAATCTCTAAAGTTCTCCAAGAGTTCCCACTCTCTAACCATCAAAGTAGACACGTGCAACGACTTCCGACTTAAGGCATCGGCTACCACATTCGCCTTACCCGGATGATAATTTAAACCAAAATCATAGTCCTTCAAAAGTTCTAGCCATCTCCTTTGCCTCATATTCAATTCCTTTTGATCAAACAAATACTTCAAACTCTTGTGATCGCTAAAAACTTCAAATCTTGCACCATAAAGATAGTGCCTCCAAATTTTCAAAACGAACACCACGGCCGCTAACTCCAAATCATGAGTAGGGTAATTCTTTTCATGCACTCTCAACTGCCTAGAAGCATACGCCACGACCTTCCCATCTTGCATCAATACACCACCCAATCCTGACAAAGAAGCATCACAATAAACCACAAAAGGTTCCGTAGGATTCGGCAAAATCAAAACTGGCGCTGTTGTTAACCTTCTCTTTAATTCCATGAAACCCTCTTCACAATTAACATCCCAAATAAAGGCCTTTCCTTTACAAGTCAACTGCGTTAACGGGAGTGCTAACTTCGAAAATCCTTCGATAAACCTCCGGTAGTAACCGGCCAAGCCCAAAAAGCTTCGAATTTCCGTAACCGATCTTGGAGTCTCCCATTGCATTACCGCATCGATCTTGGATGGATCCACACTAATACCATTGCCGGAAATAATATGTCCAAGAAAACTCACCTCCGACAACCAAAACTCACACTTAGACAACTTTGCATACAACTTCTTCTCTTTCAAAATTCGCAACACAATCCTTAAATGTTCTTCGTGTTCCTCTCGAGACTTAGAATAAATCAAAATGTCATCGATAAACACCACCACAAAACGATCCAACTGCTCGTGAAAGATACGGTTCATATATTCCATGAAAACACCCGGCGCATTAGAAACTCCGAATGGCATCACCGTATACTCGTAGTGACCATATCGTGTTCTAAAAGCCGTCTTCGAAATATCTTCTTCCTTAACCCGAATCTGGTGATAACCGGATCTTAAATCAATCTTACTAAAAACACGGGCTCCAACCAATTGATCCATCAGATCATCAATTCTTGGAAGCGGATACTTGTTCTTAATTGTCACCCTATTCAACTGCCGATAATCAATACACAATCGCATACTACCATCCTTCTTCTTTACCAACAATACCGGCGCACCCCAAGGAGAAACACTTGGTCTTACAAATCTCTTATCCAACAAATCATTCAACTGCTTCTTCAATTCCACCAACTCCGATGCCGACATCCGATACGGGGCCATCGAAATCGGTCTAGTACCTGGAACTAGATCAATAGAAAATTCAACCTCTCTCTTTGGCGGCACATCCGCAACATCTTCCGGAAACACTTCAGGAAATTCACAAACCACAGGAAACACGTCGAGCTCAACTTTGCTCTCCACCGACAACGATGCAAACAAACCAAACAACTGAGCTTCGTCCGCTAAAAGTTTCTTCAACTCTTTAGTGGAAAGAAAACTCTCGTTTTCACCATCTTCCAAAGAAGGAAACCTTACCAACTTGTGATAGCAATCCAAATGAACCCTATTAAATTGCAACCAATTCATACCCAAGATTACGTCCAAACCTTCCAACGGCAAACACACTAAATCCATAACGAAGTCCTTACCATACATGGTCAAAGGACAACTTGCACACACCAAAGAAGTAGTTACCGACCCCGAAGCGGGAGTCCCAATAACCATACCACTACTCAAAGAAACCATACACAAATCCAACCGCTTAGCACACGCAAGAGAAATGAACGAGTGAGTCGCTCCAGTATCAATAATAGCAACTAAAGGCATATCATTAATAAAGCATGTACCTTTAATCAAACGATCTGTCGCATTAGTGGCGTCTGAACCTGCTAATGCGAATACTTTTCCGCCCGCCGGAGCTTGCTTCGGTTTGGTACAATTCGGGCTAATGTGACCCACCTCGCCACAATTAAAACACTTCACAGCATTCTTTCTACACTCTGCTGCATCATGACCAAAGAGTCCACAGTTGGAACACTTCGCCTTGAACTTTCCACAATCATAAGACTTGTGGCCCATCACGCCACACTTAAAACATTTGATCGCACCGGAACCTCCTCCGGGTCTCCTATCAAAGTTTCCCCTATGTTTGCCCTTATCAGCAGGCGTCACATAAGGTCCGCTTCGTACTTGCTGCTTCCCTCTCCTCTCGCTCAAACCCTTATAATGAGTAGAACGAGCTCTACTATCTTCTTCATAAATTCTACAACACTCAATCAAATCCGAAAATCTTCGTATCCTTTGATACCCCACCGCTTGCTTTATCTCCGGACGCAAACCATTCTCATACTTGATACATTTGGAAAATTCCGCCGTAACCGCATCATAGTGAGGGTGAAACTTCACTAACTCAGTAAACTTAGCGGTGTAGTCCACCACCGACATATTACCTTGTTTCAACTCCAGAAATTCCATTTCTCTCTTCCCTTTAACACTTTCGGGATAATACTTCCTTAGAAACTCAGCACGAAATAAATCCCACGTAATCTCCTCGTCGTCGACCTCAAGAACTTGCCTCATGCTGACCCACCAGTCATCGGCCTCTTCTCTCAGCATGTGAGTCCCTAGTCTCACCTTATTCCCTTCAGCACAATCCATCACCCTAAAAATTCTCTCAATTTCCTTTAACCATATCTGAGCACCATCCGGATCAAATCTCCCTTTAAACACCGGTGGTTGGTTCTTCCTGAACTCATCATTCGCATTCACGTTAGGTGCACCCTGCACAGCTCTGGCCATAGCCTCTAACGCCGCTGCCATAGCATTGTCATTACGACCTGCCATATTCTGAGGATTCCCAAAAATCAACAAGGTTAAACAACCGTTCAACCAACACAACAACAAGACAGACACGACTGACTCAACACTGGCTCTGATACCACTTAATGTAACACCCCCTTTCTATACCCCAAATAAATTAGATAAATCAATTAGGCACATAGAAAATTTATTTCATCAGAGTTTGATTAAAACATGGTATAAAAGAGGCGCATCACATTATCATGAAATTACACACATACGATACCTGCTCAAAATAGATATGCAACAACGGGTAACCCACATCTCAATATTTAGAATAAAGCGGAAACATCCAAATATTGAATCGATCTCATGCATAAAAGTATATGCAACCATCAGTTAATTCATGATTTACAACGTATCCACAACAGATACATACACATATGTATCACAAAAGAATCAAAACAACTGTAACTCCAAAAGAGTCAAAGACTTCCTAACTACCCAGATGTTACATATCAGAGCCATTGACCAAAAAGAGTGAAGACATCGCTTCACAAAAAGAACCTCCAGCTCCCTACTCTGCAATGCCTCATAGAGCATTAGAAAACAGCAGAAGGGTGAGAAACAACATCATAACAGTTAATGCATAAAATTGTATATATACATATACTCATATTGGTACAAGTTATACTCAAATTATGTTCTCACCACATTAAGCATATACAAATAATCATGTCTCTACACATACACATGAACATTCACTATATTTCCTCCAAACAATCACATATAACATACACAGTTATATTCACACAACCAATGCATCATACACAGATGACTCATGCAACTCATAGAGACCGACACACGACCCTATGCAGATGCAAATGCGGTACCGACTCATTCAACAAATTCCCTAAGGAATCGAGTATTCAGCAGATCCTCCACGGGATCAAGTACTCAGCAGATTCTCCACGGAATCAAATATTCATCAGATTCTCCACGGAATCGAATATTCAGCAGATCCTCCACGGGATCAAGTACTCAGCAGATTCTCCACGGAATCAAATACTCTAACCAATCCTCCACGGGATTACATGTTATGACCGATTCTCCGAGGAATCACACAATGCAACCGATTCTCCAAGGAATCAAATATAACCATCGTATCATACGAGGTCCTGCAAATCCTCCGAGGGATCAATCGATACAAAAATGCATACTATGCTCACAAACATATTCATTGCATTTATCATATACATAGCATATATCTATCATGCATTCACATTATACACCATTCCACACATGGTTTACACACATATCAGCCTATCAATGCATTTCTATTCAATTCGAGCAAATACACAAGATTATCAAATATTCAAGATTTATCATTTACTCTACAATCTAGGATTCACGCCTTTCGGCCACCCACAGCACAACATGTTGAAACAATTCACACATCAATCATTCATATAGGCATTAATCATAATTGAATCAATCAAACATCATGCCTTGAACAAACAGCAAAACAAATAACACTGCCAGGTTCGCCAACCTTCGCCTGGCGAAGCCACGCAGCGAATGCTCGCTGGCCTTCGCCTGGCGAACTCCCCAGCGAAGTCCACTGGGAGTAATTCTGGAATTACTCGCTGAGGCTCGCTACCCACTCGCCTGGCGAACCTTCGCCAACTCACCTCGCCTGGCGAACTTGCCAGCGAATACAGGGTATTAGCTTCTGACTTGCTTCGCTACAGCTCGCTGGGCTTCGCCTGGCGAAGCTTCGCTGCCTTTCGCCTGGCGAACTTGCGAAGACAGAACTTCCATGGCTGTCTCAAAGCCCAAACTCCACACAACCAACCGATTAAATCCAAACCAGTCACAGTAGCACAACCCAACCATCACCCGAATAAACTACATCGTCTAATCCGATTTCTAACCGATTAAAACTTCGTTCTACTCACAAAACCAACTTCTAACCTAAGTGGAAAAAGAGTAGAAACTCTACAAAATCCACACACATACACATACAATCATACACATTAAAGAGATGATGGAGTTTCACACCCTTACCGATCGATCGCAAGCTTTGGTGATGATTCCTTGATGATTCTAGGTTTCCCTCTCCACTTTCTCTTCTCTTGTTTTTCTTCTTATGTTACTATCTTCTTCCTTTTTCCTCTCTTATTCTATCTCTATCTCTATTTCTTTCCTCTCAAATTCTTTCCAACACTTATCAATCAATTCTTACACTAAAGTGCTAAATGTCTAAAATGCCCTTTTTACTCTAATTCCCCGAAAACTCTCCGAATAGGTAAAAATAGATAAAATAAGCAAAACACCACATAGCAATATATAATTTCTCAATTTAAAACAAACATCAATTAAATAAATTAAAAGACTCAACAATTAATGGGAATTCAGAATCGGGGCGTTACATAAACCGCCTATAACAAATTCGCGAGGCTTCAAACGGTGTTATTACCTTAGCAGGATCTACCGAAGTATGTGTTGCATCACTAAAAGAAATGTCTGCTTGCCTAGAACAAGGATCACTAAGTAGAGCGACTGGGAGCACAAATATGAACAACCAATCCAGTCATTCGCATGCCATCTTCACCATCACATTAGAGCAGATGCAGAAGCTCAACAATCCTAGTGAGAACAGTTTAAACGATACTATGAATGAAGAGTATTTTTGTGCCAAGTTGCACTTAGTAGACCTTGCTGGATCAGAAAGAGCTAAACGAACAGGGTCTGATGGTTTGCGTTTTAAAGAAGTAGTTCACATTAACAAAGGCCTACTAGCACTCGGCAATGTGATTAGTGCACTCGGTGATGAAAAAAAAAATGAAGAAGGCGCTCATGTTCCTTATAGGGATAGTAAACTTACTAGGCTTTTACAGGATTCACTCGGTGGTAACAGCAGAACTGTTATGATAGCTTGCATTAGCCCTGCTGATATCAATGCTGAGGAAACCCTTAACACTTTGAAGTACGCAAATCGTGCATGCAATATCCAAAATAAGCCTGTTGTCAATAGAGATCCAATGTCCAATGAGATGCTTAAAATGCGACAACAACTAGAGCATTTGCAAGCAGAACTTTGTACTCGTTCTGGTGGCTCTTCCGAGGAGGTTCAGGTCCTCAAGGAAAGAATTTCTTGGCTTGAAGCAGCTAATGAAGATCTTTGCCGTGAACTTCATGAGTATCGTAGCAGATGCTCTATTGTGGCACAAAGTGAAAAGGATGCTTATGATGGTAGCATGTGCAATGTAAAGACAAATGGGCTTAAAAGGAGCTTACCTATCACAACTCCTGATTATCCGATGAGTGAAACAAAGGGGGATTCAAGGGAAATTGAAGAAGTAGCTAAAGAATGGGAGCATACACTTCTGCAAAATAGTATGGACAGAGAGTTACACGAGTTGAATAAACGCTTGGAGCAGAAAGAGTCTGAGATGAAGCTTTTTGGATCATCGGATGCTGAAACACTCAAGCAGCACTTTGGAAGGAAGATCGTGGAACTTGAGGATGAGAAGAGAACTGTCCAGCAAGATAGGGATCGTCTTTTGGCTGAAGTTGAAAATCTTGTTGCCGGTTCTGATGGACAAACACACAAATCAGATGATATCCATGCCCAAAAGTTGAAAGCACTTGAAGCCCAGATTCTGGATCTCAAGAAGAAACAAGAGAGCCAGGTTCAGCTTCTAAAAAGTGACGAAGCAGCAAAGCGCCTGCAAGATGAAATACAATCTATAAAAGCCCAAAAGGTTCAACTGCAACAAAAGATAAAACAAGAGGCAGAACAGTTTCGGCAGTGGAAAGCCTCTAGAGAGAAAGAGCTTTTGAAATTAAGGAAAGAAGGAAGAAGAAATGAGTTTGAGAGGCATAAGCTGCAAGCTCTAAATCAGCGCCAGAAAATGGTCCTTCAGCGAAAGACTGAGGAAGCTGCAATGGCCACCAAGAGGTTAAAGGAATTGTTAGAAGCTCGTAAACCTTACAGCCGAGACACTTCAGTTAATGGGAGTGGAACAAATAAACAGAGTAATGAAAAGTCCTTGCGACAGTGGCTTGATCACGAGCTAGAAGTCATGGTAAAAGAGCACGAAGTTCGTTTTGAATATGAGAAGCAGAGCCAAGTGCGAGATGCTCTCGGAGAGGAGTTAGCCATGCTGAAACAAGTAAATGAATTTGCTGTCAGTGGTCTTGGTCCTCCAAGGGGAAAGAACGGATTCGCTAGAGCATTCTCCATGTCACTAAATGCAAGAATGGCCAGAATAGCTTCACTGGAGAACATGCTGAGCATATCATCTAATTCACTTGTGGCAATGGCTTCTCAATTATCTGAAGCAGAAGAAAGAGACAGGGCCTTCAGTAACCGTGGACATTGGAACCAGTTGCGCTCAATGGGAGAAGCCAAGATTTTGCTTCAATATATGTTTAATTCTCTTGCAGACACTAGGTGTCAACTTTGGGAGAAAGACATGGAAATAAGAGAAATGAAAGATCAAATCAGGGTTCCCATGCTTCAGAGGTGGTATACGGATGATACAGAACTTACGAAAGCGATTCCATCTCAGTTTAACAGAAGAGCAATGTGTCTCCTTGGTGCTTTCTCTTATTAGCAGTAGCCTTGATGCTTGAAGAACACGACAGTGTGATTATTATCAGAGAAATTTTATAAAGAAGCTCTGTCGGTGTATCCATTTTTAATTATGTTGTAGAAATGTTACTATAAGTTGTTTCTGTCTATAGGAGATGCAAAGAAAAATTGCTGAAGAAGCAGAGCGAAAACGGCTCGAAATTGAGGTTGAGCTGAAGAAACAATTCATCACTTATCCAAGCCATATTGCAAGCCATGTGAATATAATCTCAGTCATGTTACACTCCAAGCTGACCCCACAAGCCTTCCACGTCACTTAAGTGAGCTGAAAGAAGAAAAAGCAAAACGACATGAAAAAATATCAGCAAAAAGTCACGCACAATTTGCATCACAAAATGCAGTGAAAATTTCACAAACGACAAATCACTCTCTTTCATTCTCAATCTATAAATACAACTCACCTCTCATTTGTTTTTTCAAGCTTTTCAAGCCAATTAATCCCTGCAGAATTTTCATCATAACTCCTCAATTTTCCTTCAAATTTCACTTTCAAAAATCACCCTCAACCGTTCTTCAAATTTCATCAGATTCAACTCTCTTTTCATTCACAACCTTTCCACATAAAAACTCACCATACTTCAACTTCTTCAACACAACAATCAGAATTTCGCAGTCCAGAAGAAGAAGAAAGAAGAAGAGAGTTTCGATTTCATCATTTACCTGAGTTTGAAGGTAGATGGAGCTTCACCGTCAGTTTCGATCCGTTACTTTTTGTTGTTTTTCTTTGAATTGTTGGTACCATTGTGAAGAGCTCTTGATTTCGATTGCAACCGCGTATTTTTCGCTTCCCGCCGTTCTGATTTGAGCAAGGTTGGAATCATAGCTATGGTGAATAGTGCCGCGTGTGAAGAAGAAGAAGATGATGTCTTCTGATTTTCTTTTTTCCTTTTCACTTTTCATTTGTTTTCAATTATATTTTTCTTTTTTTTCATTTTTTTATTTTCTTTTTCTTTGTTAAAAAAATTTTGGCCGTGTAAGCCTTTCTTTTTTTTGTTTTTTGCTATTAATTTGTTTTTTTTTCTAAATAATACTTTTGAAAAAGAAAAAAACTCTTAAAAATCATTTGAAAATATTTTGGTTTTGGATTAATTGTTGGTTGTTTTGGATTTTGAATTTTTGATAAAATCTCATCAATATCAATGGCCTTTGGGTGTCGATTTTATCCACCAAGAGAGGTGATTGATATTGATGATGATTTAATCGATTTAAGATTCAAATTGTGGTTTCTTTTCATTTTAATTCTCTTTCTTCTTCTTTTTATTTTTGATCGATGAAATCTATGGATCATAGATTGTTGATTATCAAGGTTGTTTAATCTTCATTATTTCAAATCTATGGACGAATAATCATTGAGATAATTCTCCTTACTTTGGAATAGTGATAGATTACCTTTGATTAATTGATTAAAAAATCTTGATTATGATGAGATCACTACCTCTTTTCTTTTTGTGTGGCATGTTTTAGGAGAGTGATTTACATATCACTTCTCTAACATGTATTAACACTAACATTTTATTGACCGGCCTCAGATAGTCGTGGTTTCTACATAAACCCGATTACGATTGCTTAACATAGCGCTAAAGTGTCCCTTAATCGGAAAATGATCATTCGTGGCTCAAACTTATGTTTAAAAGTCCAAGTATGTTTAGTTGCTTGTCTTAACTCCAATACCTATGAAAATCATTGTTAAGAGGCTTTGATTCTATCAATCCTCTAATGAATTTTCATTAATCTTGGTCTAAGTGCAAGGATTAATCATCATTGATCATATGTTCTAACCACTAACCACTAATTCACTAACAATATCCTTGTTTATTTTTTTGTTTATATTCTCTTCTTACTCCTTATTTCTTACTTTTATGCTTCCATTTTATCATTTCATATCATATCTTTGTTTATGTTTATGTCATTTCTCTTTTGTCCACTTGGACCATATCTTGTTCAAAATACTAATAAAGGATAAAAAATCTCTAAAAAAACTTGGTGTTGTTAACTTTGTGGTTATGCTCTTGGACTATTCTTAGACCTTGGACTTCATGGACCTTTGGACTTAGAATTAGGACTCTCATTCCTATGCTTGGAGTATTGTGGATCTTAGCCTTTATTTGGCTCGCTCATTAGCTTATGCTTTAAATCGGATGGAATTCTTTTTGCTTGCTTTGGAGTGTGCTACAAGTCGGTTAGATCTTTCTTACCTCTAGCTCTTATTTTGGTTTCTAGGATAGTCACTTCATCTCCTCCCCTTCTTAAATTTTCAAAACTTTCTCCCTCTTTCAAAACCTTCTTGGTTTCAAACTTCAAAACCGCTTTCGCAATAAAACCTTGACTTTCGTCAAGTGATTTTTAAACTTTGTTTTTTTTATAATAAAAGTCAATCAATGTTAATCATGCTTTGACCAATTTCAAAAGACATAAAAAATATAAAAACTCATCAACTCTTTTTGTGCCTTTATGCGCTTTTTTCACTTTAAAACTTTTCATAAAGTTTAGACATAATTCATTTCTATAGTTGAGATGTAAATCTCCTATTCCCCATATTATTAAGACTTTGACATTTTCCACGTTGATGTTGAGTGATAGTCTTGTTGATAATCCAAGCAAATCCTCCATCTTTATGTGACGCAGATGTTGTCTTAATACTCGTGGGTGGATAGTCGCAGTTTTCTCCTTGAAATGACGACTTGTCTTTACATCTAAAATCAATCAAAACCAACAAATTTTTGTCATTTGTACCACGAACTACGGGGTTTTGATTCCATATTGCACTTTATGGGTACGTAGGCATGAGACGATAAGTCTCTCCAAACACAAAAATCTAAAAAATAATTCTCTTCTCATCTCCCCAATCTCTTTTCAAACAAACCATTTTCAAACCAGAAAACGTAAATATTTCAAAGGGCTTCTATAGAGTACTATAGACGTTTTGGGTGCTAACACCTTCCCATTGCGTAACCAACCCCCTTACCCCGATCTCTGTCTCGTGTTCTTATTTTAGAACTCTTTGGTTTTGTTCGCTCTTTTTCCTTTCCTTTATTTGGATAAAATAAAAGTGCGGTGGCGACTCTTGTTTTTTTGAGTTAAGTTAATTAATAACTTACGCTCGCGATTTTTACCGCTACAGAAAAGTGGCGACTCTGCTGGGGACTCCAACGGTTCCTAGTGGGTTTCGCCTACTTTGATTTATTTATCGCTTTCTGTTTGACTTGTTTGTTATTGTTTGTTCTGTTTTGGTGCCTGGTAATCTGTGTGGTGAGATAAGTCCTAACCCGGACTTGAGTGCACTTATGATAGGAGGGTGATATAGTCTTGTTGGCTTACGTGGAGTAGTCCTTACTAAGCTGACTTGAGATCCCCCGCTCGGTGGAGGCCCCTTTGGAAATTACTGATGTCTTACGAGTAGTCGTAATTGATATTACTTTTTCCGACTGGGAGCCTGAGAAGCTGAGGACCTTAGAACCCTTTAACCCATCTTGGCCTTATTAGGACGTGGTGTGGTGGCTGTTCAGGTGTAGACTTGAATTGGTCGTTACGCGACACCACACTCAGATGAGTTTCTCTTGAGAATATTGTTGGCCGACGAGTAGTCGTTTAAGCCGATAATATCCAAAAGATGGAATTATGATTCTGGGAACTTTTTTTTAGAACCTTGTTCTACAGGTGATGATATAACCATAGTACATACCATTGTGGGTTGGTTGATTCTTACCTTTGGCTCCATGCTCGTGCCGAACCTTTGAACCTGTGTGCTTTGTATGTCTTGTTTGTGGGTGTTGCATCTTGCACTCATGCATTCATGAGCATTGTGTTTCAGCTGGTTTTTAAGGATCTCAGAGATTTTCTTTTGCAAACATCGCAGATATTGTTGATTATGGACATTGGAAGGAGAAACACTCAAAAGTACAGTTTTCGGGCTCCTGATCTTACAGAGTTGAGAAAGCTAGTGTCCTTGGTAGATGATCGTTCAGGCTTCTTATCTCGTTATGGGAGACTTTTATTTGTTCTTTCTACCAATATTGAAGACGGAATTCTGAATACCCTTATGCAGTTCTATGATCCTATTTACCGATGCTTCACTTTTCCTGATTATCAGCTCATGCCGACCTTGGAAGAATATGCTTATTTGTTGGGTGTACCGGTTTCTGATAAAGTTCCGTATACTGGTTTGGAGGAAGCTCTTAAGCCTCAAGATATTGCTGTAGCTACCCATTTGACGAAGTCGGATATTGATGCAAATCTAAAGACTAAGGGAGGCCTCAAGGGTTTGACTGCTAAGTTCTTGATTGAGAAGGCCACTTTATTTGCTGACATTGGTCGCACATTGGCGTTTGAGGCTATATTTGCTTTACTCATCTATGGACTAGTCTTGTTTCCTAATATTGATAATTTTGTGGACGTTAATGCTATTAGGATTTTCTTGATTGGGAACCCTGTTCCAACTTTGCTTAGTGATACTTATTTCTCCATCCATAGTAGGACTTCTAAGGGAAACGGTACCATTGTTTGCTGTCTACCTCTGCTGTATAATTGGTTCGTTTCACACTTACCTCAGACATCTGCTTTTAGGAAAAACAAGGATTGCTTAAGGTGGTCTCAAAGGATTATGTCTCTTACGCATGTTGATATCACTTGGTCTTCTTTGGTTTACGATAATGTCCAGATTATTGATAGTTGTGGAGAATTCGCTAATGTTCCTCTTCTTGGAATACAAGGTGGAATTAACTACAACCCGAGTCTAGCTCGCCGTCAGCTGGGTTATATGCTAAAGGATAGGCCTAAGAATATTTTATTAGAGGGTTTATTCTTTCAAGGAGGGGATGATTCTCTTGGTTTAAGAAGAAAAATGGCTCATGCCTGGACTAAGATTCACAGGTTGGATAAAGGGGAGCTTGGAAGACAAGTTTGCATTGCCTTGGAACCTTACACGCTTTGGGTGAAGAAGAGGGCTATGGAGCTTAAGATGCCTTACCCTATTGAGAAACCTCTGACTACTGTGATCTCTACGCCACTCCCTACGCCACTCCCTGTTTCTTCTGATGATGTGAAGACACTTCAAGATGCTTTGGCTAAAATAAAGGAAGAGAAAGAGATGTGGGAAAGTAAGTTTCAAGCTTCTGACAAAGAGAAGATGGAACTGCAAAAACAGATGAAGGAGAAAGATGACTTGATAGAGTTACTTGAGCGGCGCGCTGTGAAGAGGCATGCAGAGGATTTATTTTCCTCTACTACTCCATCATCACATCCTCCTACTTTTGGTGCTTGGAAGGGTATTGTGGATCAGCTTGTGTTAGAGAAGATCACCATGAAGCACAACTATGAGAAAGAGATTAAGAGACTCCGAAGGAAGTATCAGCTTGGATCGTCATCAGATGTTCCTTAGGACCTAGCTTTTTCTTATTTTGATATTATTGTATTTTGTACTTCCAAGTGTAACTCTTTCCAATATTCAATGAAATGAGATGTTTATCAGTATTTCAAAAAGTGTTATTTTTCTTTATGATGTTTATAATTGCTTTATATCTTAAAGATCCTTGAAAACTGGTTGAAACACTTGCATTTTGCATTTGCATTCGCATCATCGTGCATTGTGTGTTGCCTTTTCCAGATGTCTTATTTGTTTCTTTTGGCCTTCCTTCAGTCAAGCTGTCGCATCACTACAACACTCGGGCTAACTCTAAGAAAAAGATGGATCAGTTGCAACAAGAGAACCGCGAGCTCCGTGAAGAGGTATCAACTCTGAAAGATGGTTTGGAGAGACTGACTGCCGCAATGGAAGCTCTGGTGGCTGCTCAGAATCAGCCACCACTACCTCCTCCTTCTCCTGTCCAAAGAACTGTGATTTCTGAGATCGGATCAACGCCCATTTCTGTGGCCCCGATTAATACTTCTCAATATCAAATGCCTGTTGGTTTCCCTTGGGGCATGCCTAACAATTATGTGCCAGAGGGATATCGACCTCCTGTTCCCGAAGGTTCTAGACTCCCTGCTGTCATGGCTGTACCACCTCCTGTGGTTAATGTTGTTCCTAATGCTGAAGTTCCGGTTGTTCCTACTGTCATACCTGTGCCACCGCCTATAACTCACGCTATGCCTTATACTGAAGAACAAATTTTCCATACTGCTCCGAGCGAGAGTTTAGATGTTATGGATCGAATAGATGACTTTCAAGATCAGTTTGCTGAAATGCAAAGAGAAATTAGGGCTTTAAGGGGAAAGGAGTTATTTGGAAAGAATGCTCATGAGCTTTGCCTTGTTCCAAATGTGAAGATTCCCGCCAAGTTCAAAGTTCCGGATTTTGAAAAATACAAAGGGAACACTTGTCCGCAAAGTCATTTGATCATGTATGCTAGAAAGATGTCTACCTATACTGACAACCATCAGTTGTTGATCCACTATTTTCAAGATAGTCTTACTGGTGCTGCGCTGAAGTGGTATATGGGACTCGATAGTACACAAATCAAGACATTCAACGATCTTTGTGAAGCTTTTGTTCGTTAGTATAAGTATAATCTCGATATGGCGCCAGACCGTGATCAGCTCCGCGCAATGTCTCAAAAAGAGAAAGAAACTTTTAAAAAATATGCGCAAAGATGGCGTGAGATTGCAGCTCAGATAAGCCCTCCGCTTGAAGAGAAAGAAATGACCAAGATTTTTCTGAAGACTCTGGGTTCATTTTACTATGAAAGGATGGTTGCGAGCGCTCCTAGTGATTTCACGGAAATGGTTAATATGGGGATGAGATTAGAGGAAGCTGTCCGTGAGGGACGACTGATAAAAGAAGGAAATTCTGGAAGTACAAAAAAGCCTGGTGTTGGGTTCCCTAAGAAAAAAGAGGGAGAAGCTAATGCTATATCTCAGGAAAGGTCTAGAAGACGCAGAGTTGTGAACAACAATGGTAGTCATCGTCAGCAACAAGTAGCATCTGTTACGCCTGTTATCAGTAACACCCCTACCGCTCAAGCTACTGCAAGTTATCAACCACGTTTCCAAGAGAAGACAACTCAACAAGGTCGTACACAGAGGAAAACACAATTTGATCCCATTCCAATGACGTATACTGAGCTATTTCCGGCTTTAATAAAGAAGAATTTGGTTCAACCTCGTGATCCGCCGGCTGTTCCAACTGAAATTCCATGGTGGTATAAGTCAGATGCTCATTGCGCATTCCATCAAGGTGCCCCTGGACATGATATCGAAAATTGCTATCCTCTGAAGCATGAAGTTGCAAAGCTCGTAAAAAGCGGTATTTTGTCTTTTGAAGATACCAACCCTAATGTGCAATCAAATCCGTTTCCTAAACATGGTAATGCAACTGTCAATATGGTATATGGTTGTCCTGGTACATACCGTATTTTCAATATTCGCTGGATTCGGAGATCGCTTGTTGAAATGCATGCTACTTTGAGTGAGTTCCATGATATTGAGCATGATTATGCCGCCTGTTGTATTTGTTCTGTGAACCCTCGAGGGTGTGTGATTGTAAAAAGGGACTTACAAAAGATGATGGATGAGAATTTGATTCAGGTTACTGCAAACAGAAATGAAGTGGAGAACGAGGTGAATGTCATAGTCCCACGTTTCAATATTCCTGAGCGAGTTGTAATTTCTTACAATAGTCAGAAATCCGCTGTGACACCTTTGGTTATCCGTTTGCCTGGCCCAACACCGTATGAATCCGATAAAGCTGTTCCCTACAAATACAATGCTACTATGTTGGAGGATGGAAAAGAGGTTCCCATTCCTTCTCTTCCCTCAGTTGTGACTATTGCTGATGTCAGACGCGTAACCAGAAGTGGTCGAGTATTTGATAATGTGCCTTCAAAGACAAGTGAAGATACTGTGGGTAAGCAAATTCAGTTGAAGACTTCTGTGGAGTCTGGTCAATCAAGTGATGTAAATCAGAAGTCAGATAATGATGAGATATTGAAATTGATCAAGAAGAGTGAATATAATGTGGTGGATCAATTGTTACATACACCGTCAAAAATACCTGTTCTATCTCTGTTAATGAGCTCTGAGGCTCATCGTGAATCGTTGCAGAAAGTATTGGAACAATCTTATGTAGATCATGATGTGACTGTTAACCAGTTTGATAGCATTGTTGCCAATATCACTGCGTGTAATAATCTGAGTTTTTGTGATGAAGAGTTGACCGAACATGGAAGAAATCATAATTTGGCTCTCCATATTTCCATGAATTGCCAAGAAGACGCTCTATCCAATGTGCTGGTTGATACTGGGTCATCGTTGAATGTGATGCCAAAATCTACTTTGTCCATATTATCTTATCAAGGTACTCCTATGAGGTTCAGTGGGGTCATTGTGAAAGCCTTTGATGGATCGAGGAAAACCGTGATTGGAGAGGTTGATCTCCCTATCAAGATTGGTCCGTGTTTTTTCCAGATCACTTTTCAAGTCATGGATATTCGTCCTGCTTACAGTTGTCTTCTAGGACGCCCATGGATCCATGAAGCTGGAGCTGTTACTTCGACACTGCATCAAAAGTTAAAATTCGTGCACAATGGTAAACTTATCGTTGTTGGTGGAGAACAGGCTATGTTGGTAAGCAGTTTGTCGTCTTTTTCTTATATCGATGCGGAAGAGGATGTTGGAACTCCGTTTCAGGCTCTTTCTATGGTTGATAAAGCTGTCAAGAAGGATGGGGTGTCCATGTCTTCTCTAAAAGATGCACAACATGTAGTGGATAATGGCCAAGCTCATGGATGGGGCCGAATCATTGAAGTTGCTGAGAAAAAAGATAGAGCTGGTTTGGGTTTTACATCTGGTTCAACCCAAAATGAGCTGAAGAGTATTCATGAAGTCTTTCGAAGTGATGGGTTCATCCATTGCAAAGACCATTCTACAGCTGCAATTCTTGAAGACGACCAAGAGGAAGAAATGCCCAACTTTGTGACACGTGGATTGATATGCCAGAATTGGATTGTTGTTGATGTTCCTACTGTTGTTCATGTTTCAAAGTAATTTGTTTTTGTTTCTTTCAAAAATCCTTTCACTCTGCCCAAGGTGAAAGTGAATTTGTGAGGGCTTTGTTTCAACTTTTATCATCATCAATAAAATGTTCTTCTGTTTATCCATATGTTGTTCTCCTTTTTTGCTTTACTTCTGAAAAATGGTAACATAAAAAACCGAAAAAAAGTATAATAATGTTATAATCACTATATCTGCATAATATTTTCATTTTTTTGTCCATATTCTAAAATCAAACATAAAATCATTGTGCAGATTGATTGTTAAACCCATTGGAAACAATGACCATATGCCCTCTCCCAACTTTGAGTTCCCTGTGTTTGAAGCGGAAGAGGAGGATATTGAAGAAATTCCTGATGAGATTTCTCGATTGCTTGAGCACGAGGAAAAGGTCATTCAGCCTCATGAAGAGCCGGTGGAATTGGTTAATCTGGGTTCCGATGATGATAAGAAAGAGGTCAAGATTGGGGCACTGCTTCAGTCAGACGTTAAGAAGAGGATGGTAGAGCTTCTTAGAGAATATGTTGACGTGTTTGCTTGGTCCTATCAAGACATGCCTGGTCTTGATACCGGTATTGTGGAGCACCATTTGCCATTAAAGCCTGAATGTTCATCCGTGAAGCAGAAATTGAGAAGAACTCATCCTGACATGGCCGTGAAGATTAAAGAAGAGGTTCAAAAGCAGATTGATGCTGGTTTTCTTGTGACCGTCGAATATCCTCAATGGGTGGCCAATATCGTGCCTGTTCCAAAGAAAGACGGAAAAGTCCGAATGTGTGTTGACTATAGAGATTTGAATAAAGCAAGTCCAAAAGATGATTTTCCACTACCACACATTGATTTGTTGGTAGATAATACTGCTAAGTTCAATATCTTTTCATTTATGGATGGATTTTCCGGTTATAATCAAATAAAGATGGCACCTGAGGATATGGAAAAAACAACATTCATTACACCCTGGGGAACATTCTGTTACAGAGTGATGCCCTTCGGTTTAAAAAATGCTGGTGCAACGTACCAGAGAGCTATGACCACTCTGTTCCATGATATGATGCATAAAGAAATTGAGGTCTATGTGGATGATATGATTTGTAAGTCGAAGACTGAAGAAGATCATATTAAAAATTTATTGAAGTTGTTTCAACGTTTGAGAAAGTTCAAGCTCCGTCTGAATCCTAATAAATGTACTTTTGGTGTTCGTTCTGGAAAATTGTTAGGCTTTATTGTCAGTCAGAAAGGCATTGAAGTTGATCCTGGTAAAGTTAAAGCTATCCAGGAGATGCCTGCACCCAGAACAGAAAAACAAGTAAGAGGATTCTTGGGACGTTTGAACTATATCTCTCGATTTATATCCAATATGACTGCCACATGTGCACCGATTTTCAAACTTCTCCGCAAAGATCAAGGTTGTGTCTGGACAGAAGATTGTCAAAAAGCTTTCGAAAGAATTAAAGAGTATCTGCTTGAACCTCCTATTTTGTCTCCTCCCGTAGAAGGAAGACCTTTGATCATGTATTTGACCGTGCTAGAAGAGTCCATGGGTTGTGTTCTGGGTCAACAAGATGAATCCGGGAGAAAAGAATTTGCCATTTATTATTTAAGCAAGAAATTCACTGATTGTGAGTCTCGGTACACGATGCTTGAAAAGACATGTTGTGCTCTAGCTTGGGCTGCCAAGCGCCTCCGCCAGTATATGTTGAATTGTACAACTTGGTTGATATCTAAAATGGATCCAATCAAGTATATCTTTGAAAAGCCTGCTTTAACTGGGAGGATTGCTCGTTGGCAAATGTTGTTATCAGAATATGATATCGAGTATCGAACTCAAAAGGCGATAAAAGGAAGTGTTTTGGCTGATCATTTGGCACACCAGCCAATTGATGATTATCAACCTATTCAGTTTGACTTTCCTGATGAGGATGTGATGTATCTAAAGGTTAAAGATTGTGAGGAACCATTACATGAAGAAGGACCTGAGCCTGGATCCCGTTGGGGTTTGATTTTTGATGGGGCGGTTAATGAATATGGCAGAGGTATTGGTGCAATTATTGTTACTCCTCATGGTTCTCATATTCCTTTCACTGCAAGGTTGGTTTTCAATTGTACAAATAATGCGGCTGAGTATGAAGCGTGTATAATGGGCTTGGAAGAAGCTATTGATTTAAGAATCAAGATTCTTGATGTGTATGGAGATTCAGCTTTAGTGATTAATCAGATTAAAGGGAAGTGGGAGACACGTCAACCTGATTTGATTCCTTATCGTGATTATGCAAGAAGATTGTCAACTTTCTTCAATAAAGTTGAGTTTCACCATATACCAAGAGCAGAGAATCGAATGGCAGATGCTTTAGCGACTTTATCCTCCATGATTGTGGTAAATCATTGGAATGATGTGCCAAAGATTAGTGTGATGCGTCTTGATAGACCAGCTCATGTGTTTGTAATTGAAGAGGTTGTTGATGATAAACCATGGTATTATGATATTAAATGCTTTCTTCAGAATCAAGAGTACCCACTTGGGGCATCCAAGAAGGATAAGAAAACTTTGAGAAGATTGGTTGGTAGTTTCTTCTTGAATGATGATGTGATGTATAAGAGAAATTATGACATGATCTTGCTCAGATGCGTGGATAGACACGAAGCAGATATGTTGATGAAAGAAATCCATGAAGGATCCTTTGGCACCCATGCCAATGGACATGCTATGGCTAAGAAGATGTTAAGGGCAGGTTACTATTGGTTGACAATGGAATCTGACTGTTGTAAATATGTGAAAAAGTGCCATAAATGCCAGATTTATGCTGACAAGATTCATGTGCCTCCAACTCCTCTCAATGTTATCTCTTCACCATGGCCTTTTTCAATGTGGGGCATTGATATAATTGGAATGATTGAGCCTAAAGCGTCGAACGGACACCGTTTCATATTGGTGGCTATTGACTATTTTACCAAATGGGTTGAAGCGGCATCATATGCAAATGTGACTAAGCAAGTAGTGGTCAAGTTTATCAAGAATCAAATCATCTGTCGGTATGGTGTTCCGAGCAAGATCATCACTGATAATGGGTCGAATTTAAATAACAAGATGATGAAGGAATTATGCGATGAGTTTAAGATTGAGCATCATAATTCTTCTCCTTATAGACCCAAGATGAATGGGGTTGTTGAAGCTGCTAATAAGAACATTAAGAAGATTATCCAAAAGATGGTTGTTACATACAAGGATTGGCATGATATGCTTCCTTTTGCTCTGCATGGATATCGTACATCCGTTCGCACTTCAACAGGGGCAACCCCTTTTTCTCTTGTTTATGGCATGGAAGCAGTGCTCCCGATAGAAGTTGAAATCCCTTCTATGAGAGTTTTGATGGAAACTGAATTGTCTGAGGCTGAATGGTGTCAAAGTAGATATGACCAGTTGAATCTGATTGAAGAGAAAAGAATGACGGCCTTGTGTCATGGCCAATTATATCAACAAAGAATGAAGAAAGCATTTGATAAGAAGGTTCGACCCCGTGTGTTCAGAGAAGGTGACCTTGTGCTCAAAAAGATCTCGACTTTTACTACTGATTCTAGGGGCAAGTGGACTCCTAATTATGAAGGCCCATACGTTGTTAAGAGAGCCTTCTCTGGCGGTGCATTAATTCTTACAACTATGGATGGAGAAGAGTTCACTCGTCCTGTGAATGCCGATGCAATCAAGAAATACTTCGCCTAAAAAAATAAAAGAACAGCTCGCTAAGTTGAAAACCTGAAAGGGCAACTTAGGCAAAAATGAGCGTCTCGGTGGATTGAAAACCCGGAAGGGCGGTCCAGGCAAAAATTAGAGACAAAAACAGAAATAATCATCCCGGTAGATTGAAAACCCGAGAGGGCAATCTAGGCAAAAGTTAGGGATCATGGCAAGTAACTGCATCTGACCAGTCTGGATCGTTTGAAGCAACATTTCCTATCAAAGGTTTTACTTCAGATATTCTCCGCTGAAGTCTCAAGCACAGTTGGAATTCAAAGTTGTTAGGGAGAATGATGGTCATTGTATTTCAATATAGAACTTTCCATTGTACTTACCATTTTTCAAACTTTGTAATGATCCATGGAGTTACGCCATTTGCGGACTACCATTCTATCAATAGAATTTGGGCCTTTGTCCCTTTGTTTGCAATTCTTATTTTGTTTCTGTTTATAGAATTTCATTTTATTTTTGATGATGATTTTTGAAACAAATGTGAATAATTGATTTAAATTTTGAAAATTATAAAAACATTTTTCTTTGATTTGTAAAAGAAAGGATGTCAACTGTAATCCCAAGAATGGTAGAATCTTGAAGCGAAAAGCGTAAGTGTTCTCTTCAGCAGGGTTCTTTCTTGCCTCTCTGATAGAATTTATTAGCAGCTCCCCAGTAGAGTTGTGTTGATGTTTCCCCATTTGAGCTATATTGAGGTCTCTTCAGTAGAGTTTGCTGATATTCCCTTAGCAGAGTTTTGTTTCTTTGGATAAACCAGACGAGTGTTGAACGGTTTTCCACAGCAAAGTCTTGATTCAAATGATCGGACAGTTGAGAAATTGGAAGACCACTTCTCCTTGATGTTTTTGCCCAGGCGGAGATTTGTCTTTGGTGATTCCTAGCAGAGGTTATGCATATTTACTTTGGATTATTCCCCAAGTAAAGAACAATGTTGTTTACTTCTAAGAAGTGTTGACATAGCAGTCGCCTGTCGGGTTTTCTCTCACCTTGTGATTGGGTGTTGATTTAAAATCCCCCACAGTTTGACTTTTTTGCTATGATGTTAACTTATTCCCCTGGCAGGGTTGGAAGATTTGTGTTGCTTTGTTTTCTCCAACAGTTTTTTTTCTCAAAGCGGAGTTCATATTGTTGTTCCCTTTTGTTGAATTATTGATGGTTGAAGATTTTCTGTTGCTGATCCCCAGCACGATCTCCAATGATATCCCTAACTTGCAGAGATTAGCCGAGTATTTCAGTGGTGTTGTGGTGTTTTGTTCACCCTCTGTTTGCCCTTTTTGTCTGATTTATCAGCATATTCATACTCATTGCATGCGCATTCATTTTGGTTGAGCATAACATGTCTTTGTTGTATTGTGCATCCTGCATTTTTTGTTGGTATTTCCCTTTTCCCGATGTTGTTATCTCGTAAAATGTGTGTGTCCTCTCTTCATTAGAGTGTCGACCCCTAAGCAAAAAATACCTATCATTTTTAATTCCCCACTGAGTTTATGCCTCGTGGAAGATGTTTTGTTTAGCTTTCCTCCCCAGTTTTTATCTGGATGGAATTGTTCCCCGGTTGAGTTATTTCCTCATTGGGTCGAGTCTTGTTTGATCGTTTCTTTCCAGTTTGTTCCTGGATTGAATTTTGGTCTCTTGCAACAGTTACTTTGGTTTTCCCTGGGCTATGAAACCGGGATGACGAGAAGGTGGTTTTGAGGATTTATTTTCCTCGGCAGAATCTGTTATTGATCCCCATCAGAAGATGAAGATTTGATTTCCCCAGTAGTGTTTTGATAACACTCTCTTGGCAATTACTTATGCAACTTCATGTGGAAGCCTCTTTATTTGAGCAGCTTGTGTAATCTCCAGAAGTTTACCTTCTCAATAAATAACATTTCTCTGGCTCATCCTCAACAGAGAAGTTTTTATCTGACCAGTTTTTCTGTCAATTGGAATTTCTGTGGAATAACTCCCGATGAGAATTCTATTGCATGGTTCAACCTGCTCGTATCTCTTTTAAAGATCCCCGACAGAGTTGTTAATATCTTTTTCCAACAAATGGTTGTCTCTTTATTTGAGAAGTTTGTTGTGTTTGGAGCTGCTCAGTAACAAGTAGCTGATGATATATCTCTTTCTCCTACCCAGTGACAGGTAGTCGAGTATGTTTGTCCTACCCAGTGTCAGGTAGTTGACCTTTATCTCTTTCTCCTACCCAGTGACAGGTAGTCGAGTCTGTCCTACCCAGTAACAGGTAGTTGACATGTTGTTTACCCTATCCAGTAACCGATAGTTGGTAACCCCTTTCGTTCAAGTTTATTATTCTCGCTAAACTACTCAGTAACCAGTAGTTGGCGTTGCTTCTTTTCCTACCCAGTAACAGGTAGTTGATTATATCTCAATGAGTGGATTACTTTTTATCCAGTAACTGGTAATAAGTAATATATCTCTGTTTTCTACCCAGTAACAGGTAGTTGATTATATTTCAACGAGTGGATTACTTTTTACCCAGTAACTGGTAATAAGTAATACATTTCTTTGTTTTCTACCCAGTAACTGGTAGATAACAATTCTCTTGTGTTTTTTGCACTTATTTTCTACCCAGTAACCAGTAGAAAGTATTTTACCTATTCTCTTCAGTTCGAATATCTTCGCCCAGTAACTGGCAGTTGGTATCTCGTTCCCTGTTAAGTCATTTCCTTTCCTTTATCGGAATAGAGTCTTGTTTTTTTTCCCCTGTGGAGTCTCTTTTCTTCTTTTTCTCCAGTATTTGTTTTACTCCTATGGCATTTTCTCCCCACGGTGGTCTTGTGTTTGCATACCATATCATTAGCATAACCATATCATTTTGTGGTCTCTTAGGGCCAAAAATTGGGTTTATTGTTATATTTAAGTCTCTTCTATCTGGTCGAGACAAAGATGTCAATCTTCATATCTCCCTATAGAAGAATCTAAAATAGGGGCAGCTGTAATACCCAAAATTTTACCCCTAAGATCCCACATTTCATTTGCATTTTTGCATACACAAACAAGACCATACTTTTTTGGTTCTCTCAGCGCACTTGTGTTTTCTACTTGCTTTATGTTTACTAACCTCTAACCAAAATACCAAAAATATTTTTCAATTTGTTTGTTTCTTCTTCTTCTCTGTGTGTTTAGGGTTTTGCAAGGAGATTAATGGCAAAGACATTCATTCGAGTCTAAATCAGATGAAAGTTTGACCTCATTTTGGTCGAACTATCAAGAGTTTGCTTCAACTATAAGTTACCCGTGGTGGTGGGCTATTTTCTCAGGAAATGTGATTGTTCAAGGTCAAGTTGTCCTATATCAGTATTCATCAGTTTATCGAGCAGTGTTTTATGAGAAGTGTGGTTCAGGGTATCATGATCAAGGGTTCATCAAGACAAACTATGTTCATTTGTGGATTTATTTTCCCATAGATGGATTCAGGCCAAATTCAAAGCGATTCAGCACATATTCTATTTTTATCAGAGATTCAGAGAATTATGTTAATGGCCGATGTTTCAGTAGCAAGTTATCAGTGCTTCAATGGAATGGTTGTTTTGCCCGGAAAGTTTGTAAAGAAAGTGAATATTATGAAGATATGATGCGGTACTTGCGGAGGAATCTTGCTCTGTTTCCTTATCATCTGGCAGAGTATATTTGCCGTGTAATGAGGGTGTCTCCTTTCAGATATTATTGTGATATGATTTTTGAAGTAATGAGAAACGAGCAACCTTATGACAACATCCCAAATTTTAGTGCAGCAGATGCTTTAAGACTTGCAGGAATTGGGAGAAATGAATTTATTGATATAATGAACAAGTGCAGATCTAAGAAAATCATGTGGAAACTGAATAAATCTATTGCAAAAGAACTCTTGCCTACACAACCTGTAGATTTTCCTATTGAATCTTGGTGGGGAGTTTGTCTTGTGAACTTTACTTTGGAAGAATTTAAGAAACTCTCTGAAGAGGAAGTTGCCACTATAGACAAAATATTGTATCCCGAAGATCGGTTCAAAGTTTCAAGGCTTGAAGGTTTTGTATCCAACAGGGAGCAGTCTTATGAAGATCCTATTGAAGAGTTATTGTATGCAGTTTTTGTTGTTTCAAATGAAAATGCATCTGTTGCGGAATTGGCAACAACCCTACAGGCTGACCTGTCACAACTGCAGGCTGCTGCATCATTTGTATGTCGATTGGGATGGGCAACAAAAGTCATTGATCCATCATCTATTCTTCAAGATACAAGTATACCTGGTTCTCCCTCATCTGCCATGTTTGATGAATGGGTTGCTTCCCTTGTTGGAGGTTTGTTCCAAGGATATAATGCCACTGTTCTCGCATATGGTCAGACAGGTTCTGAAAAACATACACAATGGGAACTGGCTCTAAAGATTATTATCAAACAGGAATAGTACCCCAAGTTATGAGTGCATTGTTTAGTAAAATCGAGACCTTAAAGCATCAGATTGAATTTCAGCTGCATGTTTCCTTTATCGAGATTCTTAAAGAAGAAGTAAGAGATTTGCTGGACCCATCCTCTATGAGCAAACCCGATACTGCAAATGGACAAGCAGGGAAAGCGCCTATTTCTGGTAAACCTCCTATAACAAATTCGCGAGGCTTCAAACGGTGTTATTACCTTAGCAGGATCTACCGAAGTCAGTGTTGCATCACTAAAAGAAATGTCTGCTTGCCTAGAACAAGGATCACTAAGTAGAGCGACTGGGAGCACAAATATGAACAACCAATCCAGTCGTTCGCATGCCATCTTCACCATCACATTAGAGCAGATGCAGAAGCTCAACAATCCTAGTGAGAACAGTTTAAACGATACTATGAATGAAGAGTATTTTTGTGCCAAGTTGCACTTAGTAGACCTTGCTGGATCAGAAAGAGCTAAACGAACAGGGTCTGATGGTTTGCGTTTTAAAGAAGGAGTTCACATTAACAAAGGCCTACTAGCACTCGGCAATGTGATTAGTGCACTCGGTGATGAAAAAAAATGAAGAAGGCGCTCATGTTCCTTATAGGGATAGTAAACTTACTAGGCTTTTACAGGATTCACTCGGTGGTAACAGCAGAACTGTTATGATAGCTTGCATAAGCCCTGCTGATATCAATGCTGAGGAAACCCTTAACACTTTGAAGTACGCAAATCGTGCATGCAATATCCAAAATAAGCCTGTTGTCAATAGAGATCCAATGTCCAATGAGATGCTTAAAATGCGACAACAACTAGAGCATTTGCAAGCAGAACTTTGTACTCGTTTTGGTGGCTCTTCCAAGGAGGTTCAGGTCCTCAAGGAAAGAATTTCTTGGCTTGAAGCAGCTAATGAAGATCTTTGCCGTGAACTTCATGAGTATCGTAGCAGATGCTCTATTGTGGCACAAAGTGAAAAGGATGCTTATGATGGTAGCATGTGCAATGTAAAGACAGATGGGCTTAAAAGGAGCTTACCTATCACAACTCCTGATTATCCGATGAGTGAAACAAAGGGGGATTCAAGGGAAATTGAAGAAGTAGCTAAAGAATGGGAGCATACACTTCTGCAAAATAGTATGGACAGAGAGTTACACGAGTTAAATAAACGCTTGGAGCAGAAAGAGTCTGAGATGAAGCTTTTTGGATCATCAGATGCTGAAACACTCAAGCAGCACTTTGGAAGGAAGATCGTGGAACATGAGGATGAGAAGAGAACTGTCCAGCAAGATAGGGATCGTCTTTTGGCTGAAGTTGAAAATCTTGTTGCCGGTTCTGATGGACAAACACACAAATCAGATGATATCCATGCCCAAAAGTTGAAAGCACTTGAAGCCCAGATTCTGGATCTCAAGAAGAAACAAGAGAGCCAGGTTCAGCTTCTAAAAAGTGACGAAGCAGCAAAGCGCCTGCAAGATGAAATACAATCTATAAAAGCCCAAAAGGTTCAACTGCAACAAAAGATAAAACAAGAGGCAGAACAGTTTCGGCAGTGGAAAGCCTCTAGAGAGAAAGAGCTTTTGCAATTAAGGAAAGAAGGAAGAAGAAATGAGTTTGAGAGGCATAAGCTGCAAGCTCTAAATCAGCGCCAGAAAATGGTCCTTCAGCGAAAGACTGAGGAAGCTGCAATGGCCACCAAGAGGTTAAAGGAACTGTTAGAAGCTCGTAAACCTTGCAGCCGAGACACTTCAGTTAATGGGAGTGGAACAAATAAACAGAGTAATGAAAAGTCCTTGCGACGGTGGCTTGATCACGAGCTAGAAGTCATGGTAAAAGAACACGAAGTTCGTTTTGAATATGAGAAGCAGAGCCAAGTGCGAGATGCTCTCGGAGAGGAGTTAGCCATGCTGAAACAAGTAAATGAATTTGCTGTCAGTGGTCTCGGTCCTCCAAGGGGAAAGAACGGATTCGCTAGAGCATTCTCCATGTCACTAAATGCAAGAATGGCCAGAATAGCTTCACTGGAGAACATGCTGAGCATATCATCTAATTCACTTGTGGCAATGGCTTCTCAATTATCTGAAGCAGAAGATAGAGACAGGGCCTTCAGTAACCGTGGATATTGGAACCAGTTGCGCTCAATGGGAGAAGCCAAGATTTTGCTTCAATATATGTTTAATTCTCTTGCAGACACTAGGTGTCAACTTTGGGAGAAAGACATGGAGATAAGAGAAATGAAAGATCAAATCAGGGTTCCCATGCTTCAGAGGTGGTATACGGATGATACAGAACTTACGAAAGCGATTCCATCTCAGTTTAACAGAAGAGCAATGTGTCTCCTTGGTGCTTTCTCTTATTAGCAGTAGCCTTGATGCTTGAAGAACACGGCAGTATGATTATTATCAGAGAAATTTTATAAAGAAGCTCTGTCGGTGTATCCATTTTTAATTATGTTGTGGAAATGTTACTATAAGTTGTTTCTGTCTATAGGAGATGCAAAGAAAAATTGATGAAGAAGCAAAGCGAAAACGGCTCGAAATTGAGGTTGAGCTGAAGAAACAATTCATCACTTATCCAAGCCATATTGCAAGCCATGGGAATATAATCTCAGTCATGTTACACTCCAAGCTGACCCCACAAGCCTTCCACGTCACTTAAGTGAGCTGAAAGAAGAAAAAGCAAAACGACATGAAAAAATATCAGCAAAAAGTCACGCACAATTTGCATCACAAAACGCAGTGAAAATTTCACAAACGGCAAATCACTCTCTCTCATTCTCAATCTATAAATACAACTCACCTCTCATTTGTTTTTTCAAGCTTTTCAAGCCAATTAATCCCTGCAGAATTTTCATCATAACTCCTCAATTTTCCTTCAAATTTCACTTTCAAAAATCACCCTCAACCGTTCTTCAAATTTCATCAGATTCAACTCTCTTTTCATTCACAACCTTTCCACATAAAAACTCACCATACTTCAACTTCTTCAACACAACAATCAGAATTTCGCAGTCCAGAAGAAGAAGAAAGAAGAAGAGAGTTTCGATTTCATCATTTACCTGAGTTTGAAGGTAGATTGAGCTTCACCGTCAGTTTCGATCCGTTACTTTTTGTTGTTTTTCTTTGAATTGTTGGTACCATTGTGAAGAGCTCTTGATTTCGATTGCAACCGCGTATTTTTCGCTTCCTGCCGTTCTGATTTGAGCAAGGTTGGAATCATAGCTATGGTGAATAGTGCCGCGTGTGAAGAAGAAGAAGATGATGTCTTCTGATTTTCTTTTTTCCTTTTCACTTTTCATTTGTTTTCAATTATATTTTTCTTTTTTTCATTTTTTTATTTTCTTTTTCTTTGTTAAAAAAATTTTGGCCGTGTAAGCCTTTCTTTTTTTTGTTTTTTGCTATTAATTTGTTTTTTTTTCTAAATAATACTTTTGAAAAAGAAAAAAACTCTTAAAAATTATTTGAAAATATTTTGGTTTTGGATTAATTGTTGGTTGTTTTGGATTTTGAATTTTTGATAAAATCTCATCAATATCAATGGACTTTGGGTGTCGATTTTATCCACCAAGAGAGGTGATTGATATTGATGATGATTTAATCGATTTAAGATTCAAATTGTGGTTTCTTTTCATTTTAATTCTCTTTCTTCTTCTTTTTATTTTTGATCGATGAAATCTATGGATCATAGATTGTTGATTATCAAGGTTGTTTAATCTTCATTATTTCAAATCTATGGACGAATAATCATTGAGATAATTCTCCTTACTTTGGAATAGTGATAGATTACCTTTGATTAATTGATTAAAAAATCTTGATTATGATGAGATCACTACCTCTTTTCTTTTTGTGTGACATGTTTTAGGAGAGTGATTTACATATCACTTCTCTAACATGTATTAACACTAACATTTTATTGACCGGCCTCAGATAGTCGTGGTTTCTACATAAACCCGATTACGATTGCTTAACATAGCGCTAAAGTGTCCCTTAATCGGAAAATGATCATTCGTGGCTCAAACTTACGTTTAAAAGTCCAAGTATGTTTAGTTGCTTGTCTTAACTCCAATACCTATGAAAATCATTGTTAGGAGGCTTTGATTCTATCAATCCTCTAATGAATTTTCATTAATCTTGGTCTAAGTGCAAGGATTAATCATCATTGATCATATGTTCTAACCACTAACCACTAATTCACTAACAATATCCTTGTTTATTTTTTTGTTTATATTCTCTTCTTACTCCTTATTTCTTACTTTTATGCTTCCATTTTATCATTTCATATCATATCTTTGTTTATGTTTATGTATTTCTCTTTTGTCCACTTGGACCATATCTTGTTCAAAATACTAATAAAGGATAAAAAATCTCTAAAAAAACTTGGTGTTGTTAACTTTGTGGTTATGCTCTTGGACTATTCTTAGACCTTGGACTTCATGGACCTTTGGACTTAGAATTAGGACTCTCATTCCTATGCTTGGAGTATTGTGGATCTTAGCCTTTATTTGACTCGCTCATTAGCTTATGCTTTAAATCGGATGGAATTCTTTTTGCTTGCTTTGGAGTGTGCTACAAGTCGGTTAAATCTTTCTTACCTCTAGCTCTTATTTTGGTTTCTAGGATAGTCACTTCATCTCCTCCCCTTCTTAAATATTCAAAACTTTCTCCCTCTTTCAAAACCTTCTTGGTTTCAAACTTCAAAACCGCTTTCGCAATAAAACCTTGACTTTCGTCAAGTGATTTTTAAACTTTGTTTTTTTTTTAATAAAAGTCAATCAATGTTAATCATGCTTTGACCAATTTCAAAAGACATAAAAAATATAAAAACTCATCAACTCTTTTTCTGCCTTTATGCGCTTTTTTCACTTTAAAACTTTTCATAAAGTTTAGACATGATTCATTTCTATAGTTGAGATGTAAATCTCCTATTCCCCATATTATTAAGACTTTGACATTTTCCACGTTGATGTTGAGTGATAGTCTTGTTGATAATCCAAGCAAATCCTCCATCTTTATGTGACGCAGATGTTGTCTTAATACTCGTGGGTGGATAGTCGCAGTTTTCTCCTTGAAATGAAGACTTGTCTTTACATCTAAAATCAATCAAAACCAACAAATTTTTGTCATTTGTACCACGAACTACGGGGTTTTGATTCCATATTGCACTTTTTGGGTACGTAGGCATGAGACGATAAGTCTCTCCAAACACAAAAATCTAAAAAATAATTCTCTTCTCATCTCCCCAATCTCTTTTCAAACAAACCATTTTCAAACCAGAAAACGTAAATATTTCAAAGGGCTCCTATAGAGTACTATAGACGTTTTGGGTGCTAACACCTTCCCATTGCGTAACCAACCCCCTTACCCCGATCTCTGTCTCGTGTTCTTATTTTAGAACTCTTTGGTTTTGTTCGCTCTTTTTCCTTTCCTTTATTTGGATAAAATAAAAGTGCGGTGGCGACTCTTGTTTTTTTGAGTTAAGTTAATTAATAACTTACGCTCGCGATTTTTACCGCTACAGGTATGTAACCGAATTAGTAGGATAGGATTCGATAGTAACCAGCATCTTCCCTCTTTACAAACAACCTTTCTGGCCGTAGTGTTTAAATTTATTTACTGAATAAACTTCGTCGCGAAAGCGAGAACTTATTTAAAAGTAGTTTTGCCACGAAAGTGGGAAATTAATTAAGGTACGAACCAACAAGCGAAAGCTGCGGAAAGACCAGATAGCAAACACTAGGCATTTGTTTTAATAACAGCGAAAGCACTTTAAAATGGATTAGAACCTAGAGATTTCCAAAAAGTAGTTTTAACCCCGAATGGGACAGCGAAAGCGTACATTCGGCCCTTAGAATTATGACTAGCGTCAACAACCATCGTGAGACGAAAGTCTTCAGATCACTATTTTCTTCTGAACAATGTTTGCAAAGAGTAAGAAGCATCGGTGACCTGTCGAATCCCAGATAACTAAGTCTTTGCATACCGATATCCTTTACCGCATTTCTTTAAACCAATTTTCTTTATTTCTTTTGCATTTAATTTCATTCGCATTCAATTTTCCTAATTCCAATAGCCTTAGCTTTACGCCGTAATAATAGATAACGGTAGATTGACATTGGTCTCTGTGGGTTCGACAATCTTTTATATTACTTCGATATTTCCGTGCACTTGCGGAGTGATCATTTTGCAACTGTCCGTGCAAAGTAAAGAGGGGTTTACTTCTAACAAATCTTTTAAAGTATGGGTGACTGTGGAGGGGAGAGATTTGATGACTTTGATTGATTCTAGAGCTACTAGCAACTTTATTGACCCAAATATTATGGATGAATTAGCTGTGAAGGTAGTTGAAACTCCAACCTATGTAATAGAAGTGGGAAATGGAGAAAGAGTAACCAACCAAGGGATTTGTGAAGGGTTGAAATTCCTTATGCAAGGAGTGGAATTTAGTTAACATTTCTTCTTGATGAAGTTGGGAGGGACAGACATGGTGCTAGGGATGGATTGGTTGGCAAGTTTAGGGAATATTGTAGTCAATTTTGGAGAACTCAGTTTGATATGGGAAAAAGATGGAAGGAAGTTTAGTATCAAAGGAGATCCAGCTTTATGTACCAGACAAGCATCATGGAAAGCCATGGTCAAGGCCATTAGTGATGAAGGGGTGAGATTTTTTGTTCATTCAAGAGGGGCAGAGGTGGTGAACCATCCAATGGAGGGGGATGGTTGGGAAGAGCTGTGAGTTCTTTCCAAGAGGTGTTTAATCTACCAGTTGGACTTCCTCCTATAAGGGAGCATGACCATGCAATTACCCTCAAACCTGAAGCGGTTATTCCTAATGTGAGGCCTTACAGGTACCCTTTTTATCATAAGAATGAGATTGAGAAGATAGTGAGGGAAATGCTCCAAGCAGGAATTATCAGGCATAACACTAGTCCTTTCTCCAGCCCTGTTCTTTTAGTAAAACAAAAAGATGGTGGATGGAGATTTTGCACTGATTATAGGGCCCTAAACAAGGTGACTATACCCAACAAGTTCCCCATACCTATCATTGAGGAATTGTTGGATGAATTAGGGGGAACTATGATTTTTTCCAAACTAGACTTAAAATCAGGCTATCATCAAATTAGGATGAATGAGGGAGACATAGCCAAGACAACATTTAGAACCCATGAAGGTCACTATGAATATTTAGTGATGCCTTTTGGGTTAACTAATGCTCCTTCAACATTTCAAGCCTTGATGAATGAAGTATTGAGGCCATTCCTAAGGAAATTCTGTTTGGTTTTCTTTGATGACATCTTGGTGTATAGCAGGAGTAGAAAAGAACACTTGAAGCATTTGAAGTGGGTTCTGCAAGTCCTTTTTGACCAGAAGCTGTTTGCAAACAAAAAGAAATGCTCTTTTGGAAAGGAGGAGATTGAATACTTGGGACATATCATATCAGGCAATGGTGTATCAGTTGATCATAAGAAGGTAGAAGACATGCTGAAATGGCCTGTCCCCCAAAATGTAAAAGGGTTAAGAGGATTCTTGGGCTTAACAGGGTATTACAGAAAGTTTTTAAGAAATTATGGGAGGATTGCTTGGCCTCTTACTCAGTTACTCAAGAAGGATAATTTTGTGTGGAATAATGAAGCTCAAGCAGCTTTTAAAGAACTCAAAGTTACCATGACCACAGTCTCAATTCTAGCTATGCCAGATTTTGAAAAAGAGTTTATTGTGGAGACTGATGCTTCAGGGAAAGGAATAAGGGTTGTCTTAATGCAATGAGGGAGACCTATATCCTATATGAGTCAGACTTTATCTGATAGGGATTAGAAAAAATCAGTCTATGAGAGGGAGTTAATGGCTATTGTTATGGCTACACACAAGTGGAGGCCCTATTTATTGGGCATACATTTTAAGGTGCATACTGACCAGAAGAGCCTAAAATTCCTCACTGAGCAGAAGGTTATGGGGGAGGAGCAACAAAAATATTTATCTAAGTTGTTGGGATTTGATTTTGAAGTAAAATAAAAGCCAGGAAGGAAGAACAATGCTGCAGACCTTATCTAGACAAATGATGTATAATCACCTCACCACCAGGCAATGTGAAGCTTGGGAGGGTTTAGAAGAGGAAATGCAACATGATGGTAAGTTAAAGGCTATAATGCAAGCCTTGTTGATAGATCCTGCTAGCCATGAAGGGTTCTACATGAAAGGAGGGAGATTGTACCATGAAGGGAGAATAGTAATTCCAAAACAATCCCCAAGGATTGCTTGGATACTTAATGCGTTTCATGATACAGCTCTAGGAGGACATTCTAGCCAGTTGAGAACTTATAAGAGAATTGCAAGTGTGGTTTATTGGGAAGGAATAAGGAAGAAGATTCAAGAATATGTGCAATCTTGTGAAGTGTGCCAGAGAAACAAATAAGAAACTTTGAGCCCTGGGGGATTACTCCAACCCTTGCCCATTCCAACCCAGACCTGGAGTGACATTTCTATGGATTTTATTGGAGGGTTACCTATAGCCCATGGAGTGGATACTGTCCTGGTAGTGGTGGATAGGTTAACCAAATATGCCCACTTTCTACCCCTTAGTCACCCTTACACAGCTAAAGAAGTTGCTGATCTTTTTATTCAAGAAGTGGTGAGGTTACATGGATTCCCTAGTTCTATAGTATCTGACAGAGACAAAGTCTTCATGAGCCAGTTCTGGTCAGAATTATTCAAACAGGCAGGTACCAAGTTGAAATACAGCAGTACTTACCATCCTCAATCTGATGGGCAAACTGAAGTGGTGAATAGATGTTTGGAGACCTATTTAAGATGTGTAACAGGCTTGAAACCAAGACAGTGGCCTAAGTGGATGGCTTGGGCAGAGCATTGGTACAACACAAATTATCATGCTTCACTAAGGACTGCACCTTTTGAAGCTCTTTATGGGAGAGCTCCCCCTGTGTTAGTCAGAAGAGATAGTCCTCCATCAGTAGTAGATGAGGTGAATAGGTTAACTGCTGAGAGGAATTTAGTGTTGAAGGAACTGAAGGAACAATTGCTTAAGGCTCAGGATGTAATGAGAAATCAGGACAATAAGCATAGAAGGGATGTGGAATATGAGTTGGGAGATCAAGTTTTCTTGAAGATCCAGCCTTACAAGATGAAGAAGTTGGCCAAAAGGATGAACCAGAAACTCAGTCCTAGGTATTATGGCCCTTTTGAAGTTATCCAAGAGATAGGTGCAGTGGCTTATAAGTTGAAACTTCCTGAGGACTCTAGAGTACACCCAGTGTTTCATGCATCCTTGTTAAAGAAAGTTGTATCACATGCTGTGGCACCTCAACCTCTGCCAGCATGCATGAATGAGGAATGGTACTTGGAACCAACACCTGAAAAGGCAGTAGAATGCAAGCATGGAGAGAAAGGTGGGGTAGAGGTGTTGGTAAAATGGAAAAATCTGCCCAACTTTGAAAATTACTGGAAGTTGGTTGAGAAAATGAGGGCAAAATTTCCTACTTTTCTCCTTGAGGACAAAGAGAGTCTTGGAGGGGGGAGAGTTGGTAGATATGGAAAAGTCTATCAAAGAAAACATAAGAAAGGAAGAGAGAGAGAGAGAGAGAGAGAGAGAGAGAGAGAGAGAGAGAGAGAGAGAGAGAGAGAGAGAGAGAGAGAGAGAGAGAGAGAGAGAGAGAGAGAGAGAGAGAGAGAGAGAGAGAGAGAGAGAGAGAGAGAGAGAGTAACAGAATAGTACACATTCTGCTAGCTGGCACAACACATGGGTGGGACAGCTGGCCTTTGGTGAATGGAGAGAGAATTTAGGGATTGTCCCATAAATGATTGGTGGCTGACAGAAATGAGATATGCAGAATTTAGTGGATAAGATCCATTTGGGAGAGACTAGGCCTTTCTAAGAGCCTCTTAATCTTTTTCTTACTTTTCTGCAAATTCTGTTCTTCTAAAAGGGATTAGATCTTGTTTGATCTCTAATCTTTTTCAATAAAGTTCATATTTTTCCTACTGTTATTGTTTATTTCTATTTCTCTGGTTTTTTTCTGCAGTTTCTACTTTTTAGATACTAAATTGAGCCTATCAGCAGTCTGTGAAACCCTTTGGTAGAAAGACCTAATGAAATTTAATGATGCTTGTGACGACATTGCTTTGTCTTCTATGGTTTCCTACAGGTTGGGGGATGGTTCACTTATTCCATTTTGGTTGGCGAAATGGCTGGGTAACAGGCCGCTTATGCATGTTTTTCCAGCTCTGTTTGGTACTTTGGAGAGTAAGCTTGTGGTAGTGGCGGATATGGGTTGTTGGATTGGTCAAAATTGGGTGAGGGAATTAAGTATTATTTGGTCAGACTTGTGCTATACAGATGATACTGAGTTAGACGAATTAATGGCTTTGTCGAAGGGTGTTTCTTTGTCGCGATTTGGAATTGATGAGTTCATTTGCCCGTATGGTGCAAAAATTTTTTTCTATCAAAATATTCTATCATAAATTGAGAGAAGTTGATAGTGGAATGGTGGTGGACTCGTCAACCTCTATTTTGTTAGTTGATATGTGAAACTCCACATTTTCGTTGAAGGTCAAGATTTTCGGTTGGAGGTTAATTATCGATAGATTGTCGGCTCGCCTCAACCTAGCTAATAGAAATATCATTAGTTTCGTTCATGATAAGGTATATGATGAAAATGTTGTCCATATGTTTTTAAATTGTACGGCTGCTAGCCCGGTGTGGAGGAAAATTACGTCTTGGATTGGTAAACAGTACTTTGTAGCAGCAAATATTGGAGATCACTTGAGGAATTGGGAGATTTTGATGAGGGAGAAACGTTTAAAATTCTCTATTTTTTTGATCTGGTATGGGACTTGTTGGTGTATTTGAAAGACGCGTAACCAAATAATATTTGAAGGTGCCATAGGTAATTCAGAGGTTGTGGTGGAGAGGACTATAACGATTTCGTGGTCGTGGTTAGCTTTAACTCATAATGGATCTTATCAATGTAATCTCTATGAGTGGTATAAATGCCCTCTAGACTTTTTATAGGAGTATTTTTTTGTTTCTCATTGGAGTTGATTGTATCTGTATGGCTTAATTCATCTTTTGGTCCCTTAAAGTAATTAATTGTTTCAGTTTGGTCCCTTAGTTAAAAAATGTTACATTATAGTCCTTTAAAACAATTATGTTATTCAAATTGATCCATTTCGTTAAGTTTTGAGAGAAAAATGTTAAACTGTGCATATGTGGCCGTCTACTTGGCAGTATGTTATCTTACTTGGCATTTTATTTTTTTCTCTTTCAAATTATTAATATTTGTTATTAAACATGTGAAACACTCTAACCCTAATTTTATTCCCTTGCTCCAAATCCTCATTCTTCCTCAAAATACTTGTTCATTCCTCTCCCCATTACTACTTTCCTATGCATCTTCGTTCTTCCTCCAAATCCTTTTTATTTTCATTGTGAATCATAAACAACACCGACCTATGGTATATTATTGAGATTTAAAGCAATTTTTTTAACACAACTGAGTTACTTGACTTCTCCAACAGCGATGAACAACACCACGAGGAAGATGAAGAAGAAAAAGATAGTTTATTTTCAGAACTAAGTTACTCATTTTTTCTGGTGAGTTTATTACTATCAATAACTATTGTTCCAACAAATTCTTAAGTTGTTTTTTTTTTTCATTTTTGATTTCTTCTCTCTTTCAGTTTCTTTCGATTTTGTAAGAAAATTTTCAACCTCAAAGTTTTTAGTTTTATGTTATTTTTGTGAAATCTTACTAATGTATTTTTTGTTATTTTTTTAAGTTAAAAAAAGGAAGAGAAATTTGTGTTTCAGTGGGTTATGAAGAATAACTATAGTTCATCTCAATAGGTCTTTTTCATAGCCACAATCCATACCTAAATTATATAAAGGGATTTGTTTGCTTGAAAATCAGATTCCTATATTTGTTTTGGGTGGAATTACACAAAGTTGAATGAAGCATGAATTAGATTTGAGAAAGTTCAAGATCGAAGCTATTTGACATAAATTAAGAAAACACCAATCTTGAATTGCCTTTTGTGCTTAGATGTTCTTGGATTTTCCATTATGTGAATTATCAAAATCAAAATGTTAATTTTTTTCAATGTTTTGAAGGATATCTTTTTGGAAGATGATTTAGAAGGTGTGACCAACAGAGTGTTATTTTACATAGAAATCGATGAAAAATTATCGGGTATTATACTACTGCTTTCATTCTTTATAAATGTTTGATTTTTAATTAGTGATTATTTCTTCTCTTATCTCTTGTTTCAGATGATATTTTAAATGATGCAAATGTGAAGAAATTGAAATAAAAAATTTAAAGAATATTTTCACAAGAGGGATTGTTTTACTGATGCAGAAGATGATGAAATATTAATCCAATTTCCTGTAAATTAATTAATAATTTTTATGTTTTTCTAAGTTAATTATGTAAATTAATTAAAATTTTATGATTTTTTAAATTTTTTTTAATGATTTTTATGTTTTTCTAAAACTTTATTTGTATGTTTTTTTCTTGTAAAAAAATGTGTACAATGATATGTAAATAAGTTTGTATTATTTATTATTATTATTGCTGATTCATTGCATAATTGGCATGTCACGTTGGTAAATATGAACATTTTTTTAGCTAAACTAACTGTAAGAACGAATAATGTTAGCTGAACAAATATTAAAGCATTAAATTGTAACGTTTTTTATTAAGAGACTAAAGTGAAACTTATAATTTCCTCGAGAGACCTAAGAACTAATTATAAGATAGTAATTCAAAGTACATATGTAACTCTCTCCAACAGAACTTTCTCAAACAAAGGTTAGTATCATAACTTAAGATGACAAAGAAGCTATGATATGATAATTCTTACCTAAGGATCTAGCAAACAACGGACCAACAAACCCAACATATCATGAACGTGTCTCTTAAAGTATGAAAAGTTAGTTATCATCCATTTAGAAAGACATTTATGAAATGAAAACTAATCACTTTCTGTAACCAATTACTATTTTGACGATTATTAGTCCAAACAATGCTGAAATATAGATATTCTATGGTTGCAAACCATATTCACCAAAAGAAAACCTAGAATGTTAATATACTGTGTTAAAAAATTTTTCAAATCTCATACTGGTAGACACACTTATTGGTAGTGAAATTTGAAGCCAATATATTTCACTTCAAAGACAAGTTTTTGGATATTGTTTAGACTCAACGGTCTCCAATGATACATAATTAACAAACACTACCGAAATCAGAAATAGAAATTACAATTAAGTTCACAACACAAGACTTAGAGCACACTGAATATAATTCGATAGAGTAGCAGCCAACATACATTCTTTTTAGAAGATTTATGGCTATTTAGGCATAATATCGAGCAATGCCAAATGGTTATTAAATCCATTGTCCATGCATGTTTCCAACACCTTCCAATGCCAAATGTTGTTGCTGTTGAAAAAAAGAAAACAAGGACAATATTTAGAAAACATGATCTTTGACAAGCTAATCTAAAAAACCATTTCAAGTTCTCTAAAGACCAACAAACATAAGTTATATTATTAGCAATATCTTTGTACCAGAAGAAAGTTGAGTTCCTTATTTTCATCCTCCAAAATCTTTCCCTGAGAATTATCAAAGAAATTACACAAGTTAAGCAAAAAAAAGTGTATTTTATGTTAATACATGGTTTAGTATTTTTTTATATTCAACAAACAAGAAAACACATACATTTCTCTTGAACATCCTATGCACTTCCATCTGCATCACAAACAAAAACAAAACTATGAGGCAACATTTTAAAGATAAGTTATAATGATAACTATCAGAAAAATGAATTAACCTTTTTGTCTCTAACACCAGTGAGGCCATTTTCAAGGGCATCCTCAAGAGACATAAGCTCTTTGTAATTCAGTGAAGTAATGTCCTCTCCCTTCAAGTGCCTAGAAAATGTAACCAAAAAGATAATTAAAGTTCATTTTATCATATGATATACAACTAGGGCACTTAATGTATATAATATATAAAATTAATATAATAAATAATAAATATTACCTGAGTTCAATTTGCATGCTGTCATTCTCCTTTTTGATTCTATCAATTTCATTGCTAAGGTTCTGTGAGTTCAATCCAAAAAAATGAAGATTTTTGTATAGATCTAGGTTAGAATATCAGTGAAAAACATGCAGTCAAGAGAGAGATTCATCTCATTTATTAATCACATTTTTTTTGTTAGAAACTCTTAAGATTCACCTTTTGAAATATCTTAGCAAAGAAAAGGAAGCTAATGAATATTGTTATATATTTCTAGATCTGTTCATATATTGAGAAATTCATTCACTTTTTCTTCTTTCCTTTCTCAATAACAAAATAATATCTATGTGTTCCAAATGTAGATCTGGTCAAAGAATCATTGGTTCTTGTTCCTCAACATGTTTTTAGCAAAAACAAATAAGTATATAATATTAATGCATGATTGTTTGTGAAAATTAAACCTACCTCATGTTTAGCATCCCAGAGAGTTTTTCCAGAAGCTCTCTGGTATCTGTCGAGAACATCAATCAACCTTAAGCAAGAAAAAAGAAAAAAAAGTGAGAGATGAGATTAATATCATAAGCTATTTTTCTGCAAGGAAATAGAAGAAAAATAAGTGCTTAATATTACGTGGTGGAGGGACTGATGTATTCATGCATCTTTCCAGAAGCACCAAAGAGAATAAGAGAAACTTGAGCATCACAAAGAACACTTATTTCCTTTGCTTTCTTAAGGATACCATTCTTTCTCTTTGAATAGGTAACTTGTCTGTTGCTTGAGTTTTCAATCCTCTTGATCTCAATCTTACCTCTTCCCATCTTGTTCTTCTGAACCTGGTTTTTGGTTTTCTTTCTGTGTGTGTTGTAATTGTTAATGGCTAGTGGAGATTAATAGAGAGGTGTATATAGAAAGCAAGTAAAGTAATAGATGACCATTCTATTTTAGGTTTGTGGATGAGTAACTTTCTGAGTGGCACAGAAAGGAAGTCTTTGTTTAAGGGTTTGTGATAAAGCCAACTCAATGCTAGTGCTTTTATTATTATCTTTTGTTAATTACCTTTGATTTCAAACTCTTTGTTTGTGTCTTCCATTTTCTTAACCCTTGGTTTTCTTTATGCATCTCTAAGCATGAATATAGCTTAATTAAAATTTCATGATAATAAGTAACACGCGTCTATTCTGACTTAAACTCGTGTCTCTACCATCAGATGTCTTTGCGACTATCAAAGACATGATTTTTTAAGTAGGTTATTGAACTTTTTGATTGAAAGTAGAAGTTAGTGTGGATTTTTAGGGTACGGTTATATAGATAGGTAAAACAAGGTTTGAGAAAAAGGATATAACGGTGTTTAACTTGTATTGGTGTCCGTGATTTTGTTTGTAGTAGTAGCTAGGGTTTGAATGATTGTGATGTGTAACTATAGTTATATCATATATGTGTTTCACAGCCGCACAACCATCAAATCAAATGAAATGAAAAATGATTTATTTGTGAGCAAAGAAAAAAAGGAAATTGAATGGCTAGTATAGAACTAGGCTCAACTCAAGGTATAGTATTATCCATGAAATTTTGAGAGCATGTTATGATATAGTATGTATTATTTGGAATTTAGCATAAGCACTTGTTTTGTTTTTGTTGTTGTTGGTGGTGAAATATGGTGATGGTGGTGAATCCATTGATATGATTTGAAATGTCTGCGGTTGGTAGAAACCAAAACCACAACCCTCAAATCACTCTACCTATGTGCTATGGCCGGAAGACTGCATGACATGACAAACTATACTTAAAGATTATGTCTAATCTTCAATTCATAATGTCTCAAACAAAAGAAATCAAAATTTGAAGGAAAATTAAAGCAAACAAGTTCTTTTTTTAAGAAAAGAAATTAATGATAATGGAATGTAGATGTTGTGGTGTGATGTTGGTTGATTTTAAGATAAAAAACCATTTAATTTAAAAATAAAGGACTGTTTCAATTTTGTTAAAATAATTTTTATAGTATTATATATTTTTATTTAAAAATTTCATAGGGAATTTTTTATAAAAATAATTTTCAATGAATTAATTTGGTTTGAATAGCTTTTTTTAAAATGTTTTTTCATGTATCATTTTTTTTATGTCATAATTTTGAAAAAAATATTTAAATTTGGAGTTATTTTGAATTTTTTTTTATAATTTTTCTTAAATATAACATTTGAAAAATTATGTGATTTTTATCGTGTTAAAATCTTTAATATTGAATATTTAAATTATTGGATTCAAAATTGTTCTTTTAAATTATAAAAAAAAAAGAGTTTAAAATGACTTTTACTTTTGAAAAAATTCTCATACTTTTTTATATAAAAAAATACGAAGAAAAATTATTTTATAAAAGTTAAAACAAATGGCCTAAAATTATATGATGTTAATTAATTTGGATGATTACTTATATAACCACTATCTTCTTTCATACTTTGGGGAGGCTGGGGGTGGTGGTCTAAGGTAACTTAGGTGAAGTGAGAGGATGTGGTGGTCTAAGAAAGATGATTTAGGAATTAATGATCTTAGGCTATTAAATTTGAAGTTGTTGAATAAATAGAGGTGGCAAGTTCTAGAGGAACAACCATTCCTTTCGGAAGAATATAGTTTCTTCTAGATATGCAGATCATGTGAGTAATTCCTTGATGAGTGGTATTATGGTTGGATTAAGGAAGGCTTCCTATTGGTGGGGAGGGGTCTCCCTTCTGGGCTCCACATCTGATAAACGTGTAGATTGGTTCATTTCTTCTTGTTCTAATGGGTTGAAAGTTGGGTTCAGGCATGACGCTTGGGTAGGGCAAAGTCTATTGTATGCTTCCTTTGAGAGGTTGTTCTTCATCTCGAAGCAAAAGTCTCTTTTGGTGGAGCTAGTGGGGAATTGGATAGGTGATGTTTGGGTTTGAGACTATAGGTATAGGTGTTCAATCCTTGCCATGATAGTTGATTTTGATAGCAAGAATGGTTTAGCAGGGTCATCAGGATAATTGAGTTTGGATCCCAGATTCCTCAATGAGGCTTTTCAGTGAGGCTTACCTATGTTAGACTTTCTTCTTTGGCGGTTGGTGTGGATAGTATATCAGATCGTTTGATCCAAAAAATGTCTAGGGTTTAGAAGAGTTTGGAGCCTTCTAAAATGGTGGCCTTTTCTTGACAGATAATACAAGATAGATTGTCAACCAGGAAAAATCGTTAATTTAGACGCCAAATTGTGTCTCTTGTGATTGGCGAGGGGTGTATGGTTTGTCTGAGTCATGAGGAGTTCATGGATCACTTGTTTGTCCATTGTGGGGTAGTTTCCTCACTATAATACAAGGTGTTTATGTGGGTGTGTATGTCTACCCCACTTTTACACTCGATCTTAGAGATTTTTGAGGTTTTTCAAAGTGACTAGTAAATTAGCAAGTGTACTAATTTGTTAATGTAGTAATAAAGGGGAATCCCTAGTATCGATCTCGAGGGATGCTCGACGATACAAATTTTTGGTTATACTATAGTTAAACAAAAGCCTTGGGGTTTTGGATAGAGGTTTTGAAAAGCAGAAATTAAAATGCACTAAAAAGTAAATAAAGCAGTTGAACGATTTAAAAGTGATTATGAGTGAAGATGTTAGGGAAGGTGTGTGATTAAATTCATCCACAACATGAATTTGATCTTGTAACGACTTAGTTCAATAATACCGAGTACCGGTTCTTAAGGGTGCTTACTCATAAGTCCTTAGTGAGAAAACCTTTAATCATTCAAATTAATTCATATGGTCATAGCGAATTACAGATGAAATTAAGCATTATTTTAATCAAGAATATTCCGATAACCACAAGGTATCCCTAGGCCTAGGTGATATCTATTATGAAATGCTCACAATCAAGCGTTAACAATGGTTGGCAGACCTAAATATTAACCACATATCAAACTCAAATTTGCCGAAAGAGAAAGCATTAAGCACAAAAAGTAAGCAAGTCAAATATAATCAAAATAAAGTCATTACAAGGTTCAAATCAGAATTGTATCATAAGTAGGAATCAGGGATACCCCATAGCATTAGGGGGTTTAGCTACTCATAGTCATTAAGAAAATCGAAATAAAAATGTAGATATTACAAATTAATGGAAGAAAAGAGGGTTTCAATCACTAAAGTTCATGAAACCCTTGATCCACCACAAATTCTCTAGTGTTCCAGCCTTTAAAACACGTTCTCTATATATAAAAAAATCGCTGAACCCTTGAAAATTCGTGTTTTTCGGGTAAATAGACAACGTCAGGGATTTTCCAAATCTGGGTCGTACCATACACGTATGGCCTCCACCTATATGTGTATGGGCTATTTTTGCACTGTCTCATAAGCGTATCGGTCAAGGTAGGGCGTATGGCCCAGCCAGAGCCATACGAGTAAGGCTTTTGGCTACGTATAGGGGGTTTGGCTGGCTGGCCTCATACACATATGGGCCTTCCCATACGTGATGTGCAGAGACTTAAATATCACTTCCCTCCTGTTGTTACGCATATGATGGGAGGTGCTGGTGAGTAGCCATACGCATATGTTGGTATTCTGAGGTTCCGGTATTCTCTCGCCGATGCAAATCTATGATTGTATTCAGTCAACAGCACAACAGCGAGTCTGAGCATTGGATACCTTGATCCCATGGTTGAATTTGCATAATCATCCTGCATTTAACATTGCATGTCTATATGTTCGAAAGGTTCTCGTATCTCCTTTGATTCTGGTACTGATCTTCTGAAGAGAGGGAGAATTGTTGTATACAAGTTTCTGACACCTGAGTTAGGGCCTTTATTTGGTTTGATCTCCATGTTTACATTTTGCATCCTGCATTCTCATTTACATCGCAGGTGGTTCTCAAGGGGCCTTGTGTTCTTATCTCTGCTTGGTTTTCTTAAGTAATAGGATTGAGGAGTTCAGTTTCCACGAATATTCAACTTGAGGGAATCAGTGAAGAGTAATGGATCAGATTCGGGAAGAGTTGAGGGAAGTCCAAATCCAGATGGGACAATTCATGATGGGCATGCAAGCCTTGCACCTGGATCAGAAGGCGCTTAAGAAGGAGGTTCATCAACTGAAGACTCAGATGGGCCTGATCATAGAAGTGATAAGTAACGTGCTAAGAAAGGAGGGGGATCAGGTGCCTGAAGCTGCAGCAGAGATGGTTGTCCCACCTTTATCTGTGGAACCTCCCCCAAGGTGTGGTGTGCCTCAAGGATCTTCTACACGACTTGAGTTTCCAGGTTCTCCCTGTCAGCAGCTACCTCCTGTTTCCCGAGACAATCTTAAGACTAGGAGGTATGCTCGGAGGAAGAAGCAGCCCAAAAGAATCTTCGACCAGATACTTATAACTTATGCTCAGTTGCTGCAACTCTTGCTTCAACTTCGGACTCTGGCTCCATTTACTGGTAAGCCACCACCAGGCTATGATGCAAGTGCCCATTGTGATTTCTATTCTGGGGCACCAGGGTATAATGTCGAGAACTGCAAAGCTTTTAAGCACAAAGTTCAGGACTTAATTGATTCAAAGGCAGTTGAGTTCACGCCGGGCGGCGTAAGCGTACCAGGTGATCTTATCCCATTCATTGTGAAAAAGGTGGATGTACCTATTCGCTCCCCTGAAGCGGCATCAGGTCAGGAGTATGTATTGCAATCTGTAATCTCAGAATCTTCATGCCCACAGTTGTTGCCTGTTCCTAGGCCAAGCCTGAGGAGGAAAGTACCTGAACAAAGGAAGTCCTCGATACCTCAGACTCAATCTCTAGATGTTTCAAATGCTCAGAGTCAACAATCTTTTGGGTCTTTGTATCAGATATCATTTTCTCGCCAGAGTCAATGGTCATGATGTCATCAGCCACGTCAGCACGCCAGGAAAAGACCAAAGAAGCCAGAGAGGCATTTCACTCGGTTGCCCATGCCGTACGGTCAGATGTTTCCAGATCTGATCAGAGGTGGTTTGATAGTGCCAAAGAGGATTAGCCCAGAGATTCCTCTGTATCCTCCAGGTTTTAATGTCAATGCCCATTGTGAGTACCATGTTGGGGCACAGGGGAATTCAACTGAGGATTGTAAGGTGCTTAAAAGCAAGATTCAGACTCTGCTGGACTCCAATAGGTTTTCAATCACACCCCAGGAAATCCAGATCAGTAATCTTCCTTCGTCCAGCCCTGTGGGTTCCGCGGTTAATATTGTGGAAGAATTTATCGATGACGGAGGTTCGGAAGAGCATCAGATTGACTTAGACGAGCAATTCTGAAGGTGGTTGATTCGGTAACAAGTCAAGATTTGAGAGCCCGATTCCCAGAAACTGACAATCTTTTTTTATCATGTCATTTCTTTGCATTTGTGGTTTCTTTTTTGTTTAAGTGCAAATGCATTTGTAAAACTTGTTTGTTTTTGATTGATAATGATAATGAAATGAATATGCAGGTTTTTGATTAAATTCATTTGTGTTCACTAATTGCTTTTTATTGATGTCAAACGCTTGTTTAAGCAGAATCCGGGGAGGATGACGAAATTGAAAGACGCGCAAGCTTCCAATTGTATGCTTTTGAATGAAACCTGCTGATGATGTACAGGTATTGTTTCAAATTCCTAAACACCAGAGATATAAGGATGATAATCCCTTGTCAACCCCTTTGAGCATAGTAGTAGGAGTTTCTTTCTGAAAACGAAAAACCCTCAATCTTAAACTGGGGCAAGGTAGGTATCATTCAATTTGACCAAGAGTCCAAATTGCAAAAGGAGTGTTCCCGTTCGAGGATCAATCACACCTCTATAGGTCGTGCCTAAAAAAACCACAATCGTTATCCCTCGCTGATCAAGGAGTGAAACAGTCGTAATCTCTCTCAAACAAGTCAGACAAGCCGGTGTCACACGATCTATTCAAGAAAAAAAAGAGAGAAAAAGGAATGAATCAAAAGAAGAAGCCCACTAAGTCAATAACTTGAGAACGAGCGACTTAGGCAAAAATTAGGGCATCCTGCTGGACTTTGAAATCAAAAGAAGCTCAAAAGAGCCAGTCCAGGAAAAAGTTAGGGAAAAAGCAGAAAAACGAAAAGGATTGCAAAAGAAAAATCCCCGAGCAAATAATTCGTGTGACTTCAGGCACCAAAAGATGAAAAGCGAGTGACTGTCACTCCCATAAAACTTGTGGTTACCTGAACCATCACTCCTGTCACTCAACCTTTGAAAGGTGAGCGCTAGTGCCGAATTAGCTGAACGTAGGATTGGAGAACATCAAGGAGAATGGGTGGGTTAGAATAAGCTTCGAGCCTTATATCCTTTCTTTCAAACCGTGAACCTGACCAAGATACAACCTGCAAAAGTCCTAATTGAAGCATGGTTGTTTCGAAAGCATACTTCGGTAAAGATCGCTTCGAAAATGACTCCTAAAAGGATTCTTCTTACCATGTTGGTATTGATGTAGACATTCTGATAAGTGATTCATTCACTATATGTTACAATGTTTTTCCAGTGAATAGACTTGGATTTCAAAACTGTCATATGCATTGCATTAGTATATCTTTTGTGCAGAACAATTTGTTTTACTTGCGAGTAAGCACTTGACATCAGGAAAGTTTCCACAGTGGGAAGTTTGATCAGGATAGAATGTAGAACACCCACTCCGTTGAACCGGGGCAAGCTATATCAAATGACCATATCATGGGAGTCAACCATCCGAAAGTCAGTTAATCTGGGGCAATCAGGTCGAGATCCATTAAACCTCTCGAAGATTAGCCAAGGGTAATGCTCCATAAATCAGTCAGTTAGGGGCAAGGTCGTGGTAAGGTTGGGGCAGACTACCCCGAGAGCCCAAGAGCTATTCTTATCCAGTAGGCAGTTAATCTAAAGCACCTCTTCAAGGTTCGAAGTGTTGAAGCTGTTCATGTCAACCCATCAGGGTACATAAATTTCAAGTCTTCTCGTGAGGGAGTTTTTGCAGAGATCCCACAGGCTGGGGAAAATTGAAAACAAAGGAATTGTTCCTCCCCACATTTTAAGGGCTTAGCAGAGTTATTCAAGCAGGTTTAGTCGACCTTTAGGTTCAAGGCGAATGTCAGGAAGTCGGACAAAGCATTTCCCAATATCGGTTGTACCTGACCTTCCACAGAAAACCAAAAGCCCAACCATACTTGGCATAATCATTCCCAGTGAATCAGAAGTACTGTCACTAACGGGGGTGTGTAGTGTATCTCCAACAGAAGAAAGCTTTGTCTCCCTACAAAGGCTAATCTCCAATAGGGTGGATTTGTTCGCAGCATGTTCCCAGCAAAGTAGGTTAAAGGATATTTCCTCGGCGGCAGGATAGATGGCAATCCGGTATTATTCTCCTGCAGAGGCAACGTCTTTGACGCCCTTTCCCCCCAACAGAGTTGACATTCTGGTGTTTTCCCAGTAGTATCGGTATTCAAGGTTTCTTCCTCAAGCAGATTTCAGTGCTAATTCCCTCGACATAACAGTGTTTGAGCAGGGCGTGATCCATCCCCCAGTAGAGTGGAGTTCTCAGTAGAAGGCTCTGATATTCTCAAGTAAGGCGGTTTGTTACTTGTACATCCCCAAATGGCGGATTCCCTTCCGAGCAGAGTGGAGCGGTTAGCGTTGTCTTTGTTTCCCCCACTGAGTGTAATGTTTGGTGTTTTACCCAGCATGGTGGAGTTTTTCTGGAAGGCCATCCAAGGCGTTTCCCCGACCGAGCCTTTCGTTCCCTGGAAGAGTTTATCCTGGGGAGCCGTCAAGGATGCTTCCCTCAGCAGAGTTTGATTTCATCCCCGGCAGAGTGGGTCGCTTCTCTCCAACATTTCTGTTTCTGGGATGGTTCTTTTGCATTTACATTTTTGCATAGCATTCTCCCACATGCGTAGCATTTCCATTTTATATGGAGCATTACGCCATTTTCAAACATATGCATCTGAAGTATAAACCAGGTTTGGTGCCGGAGGTTGTTTGATTCAGGAGATTTTTGTGTTATCCTTGATTGGTGTGGATCTTTGGGTTGGTCATTTTATCGAATTATTCCCAGTTAGTCGTTTGGTTAAACGTCTTCTTTCTTCAGCTGAGTCGTTTGGTTAAACGTCGTCGTTCTCCCCCAATTGAGTCGCTTGTAAGCGCCTTCTTCCCTGGTCGAGCCTGTTGTTCAGATGTCTCTTTTCCCCAACAGAGTTGTTTGATGAACTGATCATTCCTTGACAGAGTCATGTGTTTGAACCTTTCTTTCCATGTCGGGACTTTCATTGCCAAGTGTGAGTCGGTTGATTTTGTTGCTTTCCTATTCTAGGTGCGTTATCCCAACTTTTGGTTGGTAATCACTGGCGTATTCCGAATTATGGTGCTTGGTATTCCAACTTTTGGTTGGCAATTCTAGGGTAATTTATCCCAAATTTTGGTTAGTAATCTCTGGTTCCCCCTCGCAGAGTCTTTTCTCCAACTTTTGGTTGGTAATATTTGTTTCATTCCAACTTTTGGTTAGTGACCTGTTGGCGTTTGGATGTTATTCCAACTTTTGGTTGGTAATCCTCGTTTTCTTCGGGAAAGTCGGATATTCTAACTTTTGGTTGGTAACCTTTGTTATGTTGAGTTCGCTTTGTTCAGCGCCTCCAGCGATCCTAACTTTTGGTTAGTAGCCTTTTATTCCAACTCTTGGTTGGTAGTTTTGGATGGTCATCCCAACTTTTGGTTGGTAGTCTTCTGTGGTGGAGTCAGCTTCGTTTAGCGTCCCCATCGATCCTAACTCTTGGTTAGTGGCTTGTTTCTACTTTTGGTAGATGAGGATTTTTTCCTGGCATATCCTAACTCTTGGTTAGTAGCTTGTTCCGACTTTTGGTCGATGAGGATTTTTTTCCTTTCTATCCTAACTCTTGGTTAGTAGCTCTTGTTCCGACTTTTGGTCGATGAGGATTTTTCTTGGCGATCCTAACTCTTGGTTAATAGTTCTTGTTCCGACTTTTGGTCGATGAGGGATTTTCCTGGCAATCCTAACTCTTGGTTAGTAGTTTTTGTTCAGACTTTTGGTCGATGATAATCTGTCCTGGTGATCCTAACTTTTGGTTAGTAATCCTGCTTCCCAACTTTTGGTTAGATGTTATCCTTTGCAGTTGTTATCCTAACTTTTGGTTGATAGTCTGTCGCTTGATTGGGTGTTATTCCAACTTTTGGTTGGTCTTTTTCCTTTCCTGGATTTGTTGTTCCAACTTTTGGTTGGTAGTCTTCATTTCCTAGATTTGTTATTCCAACTTTTGGTTGGTAGTCCTCCTCTATTCCTCAGCGGAGTTGTTATCCCAACTTTTGGTTGGTAATTTGTGACTTGACAGGTGTTTGTTTCCAACTTTTAGTTGGCAAAGTTTTATTGATTTTAGTCTAACTTTTGGTTGGTAATCTTCGGTGTGTAGGAGTTATCCCAATTTTTGGTTGATATTCCTTTGGTATTGTTTTTCGGGCAGATTTGTTGGTAGCATTGTTTGATTCCAACTTTTGATTGGTAGTCCTTGGTGGTCTTCCTTTCCTGGAGTTGTTATTCCAACTTTTGGTTGGTAGCCTTGCTTGTTATTCCCAATTGTTGGTTGGTAAGGTTTGGTTGACGTTATCTCTACTTTTGGTTGGTAGTCTTTGGTTCCCCAGTGGAGTTTGATCCCAACTTTTGGTTGGTAATATCTAATTTGGTCATCTTATTGACGTTATTCCAACTCTTGGTTGGTAACCTTGGTTTCCTAGTTGATGATTCTGACTTTTGGCCAGTATACCTCCCCAGCGAAATCGCCTCACCATTTAGATTTCGGTTAGTGTTGTGGTGATTCCAACTCTAGGTTGGTAGTGTTTGGTCTTTGTCCCGGAGAGTAACCTTTATCCCATCTTTTGGATGGTATTGTTTGATTATTATCTTTTGATAGATGTTTATCCCGTGCAGATTCGTTTGGTTAGTCTACTCTTTCCCCAGTGAAGTCGCCACAAGGCAGTTTGGTTGATTTTCTCTTTTGTTCCCCAGCAGGGTCGTTATTCCGACTCTTGGTTAGTATCTTATGGGAGAGTTATTCTAAATTTTGGTTGGTACCCTTCATTTGTTATCCTAACTCTTGGTTGGTATCTGTTGGTCGTTTCATTCCAACTCTTGGTTGGTATCTTTGGTTGTATCCCAACTTTTGGTTGGTATCCAGAGTTTGTTATTCCAACTCTTGGTTGGTATCTTTGATTGTCTCCCAACTTTTGGTTGTTATCCAGAGTTTCTTATTCCAACTCTTGGTTGGTATCTTTAGTTGTCTCCCAACTTTTGGTTGGTATCCAGGGTTTGTTATCCCAACTCTTGGTTGGTATTCCTTGGTTCGTTATTCCAACTTTTGGTTGGTACCCTTCAGTTGTTATCCTAACTCTTGGTTGGTATCTGTTGGTTGTGTCATCCCAACTCTTGGTTGGTATTCTTTGGTTGTTTCATCCCAACTCTTGGTTGGTATCCATGATTTGTTATCCCAACTTTTGGTTGGTATCCTTGGTTTGTTATCCCAACTATTGATTGGTATCCTTTGGTCATTATCTCAACTTTTGGTTGACGTGCCTTGCTTTATCCCAACTCTTGGTTGGTATCTTTTGGACTTTTATTCCAACTCTTGGTTGGTATATCCTTTGGTTGTATCCTAACTCTTGGTTGGTATCCTTTGACTTTTATTCCCACTCTTGGTTGGTATCCGAGGTTTGTCATCCCGACTCTTGGTTTGTTTTCGTTGATCTTTATCCCAACTTTTGGTTGGTACCCTTCTGTTCGTTATCCCAACTCTTGGTTGGTATCCTCTGTTTGTTATCCCGAGTTGGTATCCGTTGGTTGTATCCCAACTCTTGGTTGGTATCCTTTGGGCATTATTCCCAACTATTGGTTGGTATCCGTTGATCTTTATCTCAACTCTTGGTTGGTATCTTTGATTGTTATCCCAACTCTTGGTTGGTATCTTTTGGATGAAGTTCTGTTCGTATTGGATTGTTATCTCCAGCGTGTCATATTCCAACTCTTGGTTGGTATTCGTTGTTTTGCATCCCCGCATGGTGCAAATTTCCGGGTTCTTTTGTATTCAATCACCTTATACCTTGAATGTTTGAAAGCGGGTGGTTTTCCTCCTTTCAGGTTCAAGTTGTTTGAATAGGGGCAGCTGTAGCACCCCAAAATTTGCCTTTCCGTTTTTAGCAGTATTTGGCTTTTGTTTCTTTGCATTTTTGCATTTCTTCATTTGCATAGCATTCATTCTGGAGATAGGGGATCAAGGTTTTCCCGTGGCTCAGTTTTCATCTCGGTGCATGAACCTGAACAACAAGCATCGGAGTCCCTGGCATTTATTTTGCCCAGCGGTCGAGCGACCGATTTTATTTTATTTTGCAGGGTATTTTCAGCTCAGAAAGCAGCATTCAGGCTATCTCCAGCATTTTCATGGTTATGATATTCAAGAGCAAGTTTCAGAAGATGAACAGAGCTCAGAACGGCTGAAAACGGGAAAATGTGCAGATTTCCCTCCAAAAGGCGCCAAATTCAAAATTTTGAAGTGTTAATCGATTAACCAAATGTGTTAATCGATTAACCAAGTCAAAATCTGGTCAGATTTGAATTTTTAACAGTGTTAATCAATTAACTTAAACTGTTAATCGATTAACCAGTGCAGGTTTTGCCTCAGCACGTGAATTTTCAAAGGGGTTCACTTTGGGGGCCAATTTTGATCACTTGGAAGTTCAATTTTACACTTGGGAAGGATCTAGAATCATCTTGAATTTTGGTTAATCTCATTTTCCCTCCAAACTCTCATTACTCATTCCAAACCAAATTTCACAAACCACATTCCAAACCTCTCCTTTGGATCCAAGCCTAAGGGGTATTTAAATGATCTACTCCAAACCTCACACATCTAATCTTCATTTTTCACTCTCATTTTCAGAATTCATCTCAATTCTCTCAAGTTTTCTCTCAACTTCCAAAACCCTCACCAAAGCTCTTCATCCATTGAATTATTTGATTCTCCATTGGAATCAATGAATTCTTGAGCTAGAACCTTCATCATTTATCATCATCTCCATTTTTCCATTTAATTTTCGTACAAACTTGGATCTGAATTTTGAGGTGGAGCTAGAAGTGATTATTTAGAGTAATTTGGCTTGATTTTGGTTGATCATCACTTCTATTACAAGAATTGGCTTGGATCTTGAAGTATTCTGGGTTTCTTGTTTAGATCTACACGTTCAAAGTAAATCAATATTAACCGAAGCAATTCTCCGCTTCGAAGGTTGGAATTCTAGATCTATTGCATTTTGAGCTTATTTTGCATAATCATGTTGATTTTCATTTTTGATTGATTTGATTCATGTTGATTCATGTGAATTGTGATGATGCTGTTTATATGTGTTTACATCTTGTTTAGATCACTGTTTTATGGTTTAATTTCGTGCATAATTGTTTATGAGATCATGTGGATGTTTGTTTAATTGATAAGTTGCTGAAAAGTGTTTTTCTATTGCTGTTTTCTGTTGTTGGAGTAGTTTTAATCGATTAACGTCTGGTGTTAATCGATTAACCAAATCAAACTTTCAATTCTTCTGATGTTCACACAGTGTTAATTGATTAACGTAATCTGTTAATCGATTAACACGTTCAAACTTTCACTTTTTCAACTGTTTTTCAATGGTTAATCGATTAACACCTGTTGTTAATCAATTAACATTGCTCCAGCAGGCCTGTTTTTGTTGTTTTTCATGCTTGTTTCGGTACCGTTTCACTTCGAATCATCATGGATCAGTGTGATGCATTAGGAGTGAGATGTTTTGGATATATGCCATTGTCTCGATTGTTTAATCGTGATTTCATCAACACGTGTGTTTGGTTTCCACTTGAGGGCATGCTTTCGTAGTTGTCGTTCAAAGTGATGATGTGCTTGCATGTTCATATTTGCTTGCTTTCTTGCATTTCTTTGCTTTGTGTGCATTCTTTTTGCAGCTTCTTTCTTGCATTAATAAAAGGTTGAGATGTGCTTGTGGAGGTATTTACCCCACACTTTTTCCTCCCTTTGCTTGTGTGTTGCATTGCATATGCGTTCTTTCTTCTTTCATGTTATCTTGTGATTGATTCTTCTTCTTCTTTTGTCTTCCTTTACCATGTTCCCTTAGGACTTCTATTCTTTCTTATTCAAGATGAATTATGATAGACATTAGGTTCAAACCATGCATGTTAACATTAGGGTAGATTTTCCCCTCTTTGATCCAAACTTTAGGTCCACTTTGCATGACAACATTAGCACCGAGTTTCCCTTAGACCTTCCGTGCGTCTCCCTTCTCATCTCAAAACATGCTAATTCATCTAATAAATACGATGAATATTGTACGCTAAGAGCCTTAAGCACGTGGGGAATGATGAGTGAGGGGTCTCCTCTCGCTTGTCTAGAGTGTTTAGTGTACGTCCTGTTTCGGGGCGATATGCGACGCATTCGTTCCCATGTCATAGTCTTTAGTGCAACGTGAATCACAAACCGAATTAATTCACTTCACTAAAAAACACAAAACAAAATGTCAAACATTTTTCCTTCGGGATTAATCGGAAAACCTTTTTCATAAAAAAGAGTGTTTTTAAGCTTTGGTTCTACCGCAAACAGGCGTTGTCCCTAACTGCTAGAACGAAGGTTTAACCCTACTCGGTTAAAACATTTGAACCAACCGGTGTTCTTGTTAGCCCGAACTACATTTGCTCTAATTTCTCATACCAGATGAGGATACGTAGGCACAAAACGCGATGTTTTGGCGAGCAACCTTCCCCACCTTTTCGCCCGTAGTTAGCCGAACTACGTTGACGCTGACGTTCCCATTGCACGAGGGAATACGTAGGCACATAACGACGATGCTCTGCCGAGTATCTTTTCTTTTCTTTTTGTCCTGTGAGCCTATAGCGTATATAGATTAAACACACCTTTAGATAGACAACAAGTGTGGATCCCGTCGAGTACGACGGACGTGAGGGGTGCTCATACCTTCCCCTTGCGTAACCGACTCCTGAACCCAGGACTTAGTTGCGATGACCTTGTCTTTTCCTTTTTCGTTAGGTTTTTCCGATCGTTTCCTTTCCCTCTCTTTGGGATAAATAACGAAAGATGGCGACTATTCTGCTTTCCGCCGGGTGTTTTTCGCAGTTGTGACAGATCCGATACGGAATAAATTTAGTGCTATGTTAAGCAACCGTAGCATAATCTATAAGAAATATCATACTATGGGAGGCCGGTTAATAATAATTTATGTATCATACATTTTAGAGATATGATAGAGATCATACTCCTAAAACATGTAGCATAAGTAAAAACCAAGGAGGGATCAAGCACCAAGGCAAGGAGATTGGTCCATTACATCAATCAATCCTTCATGACAACTTAGGACAAACTTATGCATCAATCTAAAATACCTCCAATGATCAATGATCAATCAAATGGTAAATTTGAAATGATGAAAGTTCATCAAGCATCAATCAAAATATCATGAATAAGATAAACAACAAATCATCCAATTGATCAAGAGAAAAGGAAAAAAAAAGGAGAAGGAAAGATGAAGAGATGATCAAATTGAATCATGACTCAAGATTACTGCATCATCAATTTCAATCACCTTTCTTGGTGGATTAAGGCACTAAATCTATCATCAACTCAAAGCACCTAAAATAAATCAAATGATTTATTTAATTATAAATTTGAATTGATGAAGGTTCATCCAACCTCATCAACACCCAAAGTCCATTGAGATTGAAGACAAATTTGATCAATAAGCTATGATCCAAGACAACAACCAACAAGCCAATCAAAATACAATAAAAATAAATTAAAATGCATGAAATGATTTTTTAAATGAATTTTAAAATGAAAATAAGAGAGAAAATGAGAAAGAGGCCTCTAAACTAAAATCAAATTATCAAGAAAAATACCACAAGTCAGAAACAACTCAAGAATCATATATAAAATTTTATAGAATTTTAAAAATGTGTAAAAGTATTTTTAGACTAATTAAAATGCATGAAAAATGAACAAAATAATAAAAATAGCAAATGATGAAATAAAAATATGAAAAAAGACTCAGAAAATAGAAAATATTTTAAGGAAATTATGAAGAGAAAAAAAATTGGAGTGAAAAATTTGAATGGAGCTATTTTTTATGAATTTTAGAAGAAAAAGGAATTTAAAAACAAATAAAAGAAAATTAAATAAAAGCGAAAATATCTGGACCGTTAGATTAGATCCACTCATCAAATTGCAAGGCACTAAAGTCATTGGATCAGAATACTAAGTCCAAGTCATTAAATCCAATGCACCAGATTAAAAGTCAAAATGCAGTCACATTAAGATCACAACACATGAGTACAACGGTCAAGACAAACTCAAAATAATGTGCGGCAACCTCTGATTGGCTAGGATTCAAATTTTCGCTCCAGAAGGCATGAAGGTCTTCATCTTCAACCTCTGAACCCTAGCAATGACGCGATCATGAATTGTAATTTTAAGCTCAAACATTCATGGTGCAAGCTTCATTTTACTTCATTATTCATGTCTCTTTGCTCAATATCAACTTATTTGATCCGAGCAAGGAGATTTCGCATAAATAAGTGTCGCTACTGTGAAAATCGGCGTTGGCTGAACAGAAGAGTCGCCACCGTGCGTTATTTATCCCAACAGAGGGAAAGGAAACGCTCGAAGTAAACCTACCGCAAAGACGGGAAAGGAATGGCCATCGCAACCAAATCTTGGATTCGGGAGTCGGTTACGCAAGGGGAAGGTATTAGCACCCCTCACGTCCGTCGTACTCGACGGGATCCACGCTTGTTTTCTGGTACGGATTGTTATTTCTATCTATACTAAGGGTTAAGGGTTAAAAAGAAAATAAAATGACTCGGCAAAGTATCGCACTTTATGCCTACGTATTCCCGTTTGGAACGAGAAATCAGAGTCAACGTAGTTTGCCTACCTACTGGAAAGGAGGGGAAGGTTGCTCGCTAGGATATCGCATCCTATGCCTACGTACTTTCATACAACCTGAAAGATCAGAGCAAACGTAGTTCGGGCCACGCACGACACAAGTCTGTCTTGATTGTTTTTATTCCTTCTAAAAAGGTTTTTCTGATTATGGGTCCAAGCGGACAAAAATGACGTTTTGATTGGTTCACATTCTTTTATGCAAGAACTGTTTTTTATTGTGTTTGAAACGTTTATTGTATTTTTGATTGTTTTGAGAAAGAAGAGACAGAACCCTAAAACCTATGGTTTAAAAAGGGAATCAAAATCTAACCTAATGTTGTCATGCATGGATGAAAGCCTAATGTCTGTCATATTTCTCTCTTGCGCAGAGAGAAACAGAGATCCTAAGGGATAAACGGAAAAGCAATAGCATATATACAGTAAAGCAGTAAAATGCATGAATGCAGCAATACAAGCGAGGCAAGGGAGTCCCACTCAACCTCGAACCTAGAAAACAATGAGTGAAGTGAAATAGCTTCACCTCAATCTCAAGGGGATAATTATCAAACAATACAGTCAAGAAACTCAAACAATACGTCCACAGCTCTAAACAGCATCAGCAGCTCTAAACAGCAAAACCTGACAGCACAAGCTTCTTCTTCTATCAGTCTTCAAGGCAATGAACTTCATCCTCAATCTTCAAGGGATTCTTCAAAGCAAGCTCTCCTAGATGAGTAATAGTTCACAAGATGATTTGAGATGTTAAACAGTCAGTTGACCACCAAAGGTGGCATACAGACTGTTAACAAAATACAGACTGTTTCTCTCAAAAGTTCTATCTCCTAGATATTGTCACTAAGCCTTCCAAAGGAAGGAGGTGAGTATCAAAGAGAGACTTTGAATCATAGAGAAGAATGGAGGCAAAAGAAGCCATCCATATTTGTGAAGAAATTTTCTATTCTAAGGCTCTATCTAGCTCCTATGTCCTAGGTCTTCAAACAGCTTCAAGCAAGCCAAGCATCTTCATCAACTTTGAACTTGGCCTTCACTTCTTTGCTTTGTCTTCAATATGCTTCGTCATCATGCTCTTCAAGCCAAGCCCACACCCCCAAACAAAGCCCAATAAGCCCATACAAACAAAATAAACCCCAAAAGGACACACCAAACAAGCATACAATTGCAAAATATACTAAAAATATTAATATAGTAGGGAAAATTCTAATATTATTTCTAGGGGATCTAATAAACCTACCCTTAATACCCATATATGCCCCATAGCCTAACTTGTCCTAAAAAACCCAAAATCTAAAGTTATTGTGGACCTATGTTGAAGTTTAACCTAATTCTACACAACCCAGAATTATCTAATCAAAACTATCCTAAAAATCATCACAAAAATATGGAATTAATCCAGGGGAACCTAAAACATTTATCTAATTGCCCTAAAAAGATTGACCTAAAAATATAAAGGGAGCTACATAAACTAAAATCTACAAAATCATGCATCAATATAAAAGCATTAAAAAGCAATTAAAGAAGAAAATATACCAAAAATATTAAAATGCATGAAATGGAAAATGTTTTTATTTTATATTTTTCTAGACAAAAATATGAAAAGGGAGAAAAAACTCCCATTAAAAAATATTGATTTTTCAATTTATTATGAATTTTCAAAGATTGAGAAAATTTGGAGAAAAAATAAAATGCAAAATGAAGCATGGGGTGTGAACAGAAACAATATCCAGTTCAATATATTGATGGGCCCAGACATGGGGGTCTGAATAGAAAAGCGCTGGGCCCAAATTAAAATCAGAAAATAGATGAAAATCCAACAGAAAATAACAATGAGCGCGGTGCAAATAGAAACAGGATTCAGTTCAAACTTCAGTTGGGCCTGATATGGGGGTGTGGAAAGTGATCTTCGCTTAAGCCCAGAAACACCTTTAAGTGGAACGCAGCGTTTCGCTGCTTGCTGGCTTCCCTCTCAATTCAAATTAAATCCACGCCGTAGGATCTATTCTCCAGTCAATGGTCAAGCGCGCGATCAACGGCTGAAACGTCGTCTTCAACCTTGGATTGGCTAGGGTTTCTGCAACTCCATTAAAACACATGTCATGCACAGAACTTCTACCCACGCGTTCTCTCTCGTTTCAGCATCAATTAACACGATGTAAAAACCAAACTTGATCAGAATTTCGCGCTGAACACGGAGACGGTGTTAGATTGCATTGAAACACTCTCTATCATAGAACCCGAACGTGCAACCATCTTAAACTCAAAATGTGATCCGTTTTCAACTCCAACCAAACTCAACTTTCTTGACATAAAAATTATCCTTGCATTGCACTGGTTAAAATCATCTAATAATTTGGCACTAACACTCATTATTTCACACGATCTTGCTCCATCAAGAATTGACCTCCATTAATGAAACTTCACCAATTACTCTCAAACTCATCAAAAATGAGCCCCTAATTGTCTCTAACAGCTTTACACTAATAATTTACCCTAGCCATGCCTAGATTGAGGTGTAGAAATGGTTTTGCATACCTGGCTTCTTGGATTGGTAGTGATGATAGATCTTCAATTCAAGGCTTGAAACTCCTCAAGAACAATCCCTAGATGATGAATATTCTTCTGTATGCAAAAGATTTGATGTAGCAAGCTTGTACTTCAAGATCCAATGGCAATGGCTTCCTTGCAATTTCCAACGGAACACCTTCAATTCTTCATCAATGGAACTTCAAACCAGTATGAACACACTCAGAAATATGTATGGAGAAGGTTTGTGGAGAAAAAATGGATTGCAATGAAGAAGAATCAGGAGCTTGAATATGATTTGCAAATGAAGCTTTTTGGATTTCAATCTCTCTTCTCTACACCAATTAACACCAACCTTGCATCTGAGCAAGTCACAATGGTTATATAGAATGGTTTAGAACAGTCTAGAACCATCTAGGATCATCTAATGAGAATTTGAAGTTTTCATGTCATGGTATTTTGAATTCACATTCTCCTTACATGGTATCTCATGCAAAAACCCTTGTAATCTTTTTAAACAACTTGAATTTATCCCCACATTATATTTTGGATGAGATACAATGCATATCCTCCTTGTTTATTAAGTTATTCCTTGTTTTGGTTTGGTACCCTATTATGCAAGCAATCAAATTACAAAGCAACCCTATGATCCAAGCCTCAAATCAAAATTGTGGCTGAACCATTGTTCTTAGAATGTCATTTGGAGTCAAAATGACCTATTACATGACATGGTTTGGACTTGTAACTTGGGATTTCCATTTTTCAAATTCACTTGAATTAACTTATGCCTCATTTTTAGGCCATTTTTATCACTTTTTGATATGAGCCTTTTCAACATCTCATGACCTCCTTACTAGCCTTAAAACATCATTCTAAGCAAGTTTGATGTTGAAGATATTTCCATTTGAAGCATGGAAATAGGAGATATGGCCTTATGCTTGAAATGACTTATAACCTCCAAATGACCAAAATGCCCTTGGCTTGTCAAGATCATAAGTAGAGCTCCACAAATCATATTGAGGCATACCATACCTTTCTAGAAATCTAAGATCATGGGGAACAACTTTCATGTTGGCCAAAAATCCATTTGAAAACTCCTTGAGGGGCAAAAGTTGCTTGGAAGTCAAGTAACTTTCACAGACAAATTTCAGATGCCTCTGATGACCTGTAACTTGCAAGAACCATAACTTGAGTTCTAAAAATATCCTTGATGCCTTCCACCACTCAAATTAAAGGTCTTGATATACTCTACAAGTTTTATGTTGGACAAGGATCCATTTGAGACTTTCATTTTGAATTACTTTGCTTGGAAGTTTGACCTAAACCAGGGGATTTTACTCAGAAACCCTAATTCAGAAACTTCTCTTCTTCTTGATTTCTTTTGATTTCTCCTTGGCACAACACCACATCCATATCCACATATCAAATGATGAATTCCACATCCTCCAAATAGGCCTTGATGCCCTTCAATCAAGCATTTGACCTAGGGTTGACCCAGGGTTGACCCAGATGACACCCTAGTTGACTGTCTTCAACTGTAGCTCTTGTAACCACACCAATGACTTGTCTTACTTTCAAAAGGACCCTCTAGGTCTTCCATGCCCTCAATTCATAACCCATAACTTCTCTGATGATCTTCACATACCCTCAAGATAGGAGAGAAACCCACTGCTTGGCCTTTAAACTTCCCAAAGCTTTAATTTCTTTCTTGGTGATTTGAATAGGCTTGAATCTTGATAAGAGCCTCTTAAATACATTCCTTGAGATGAAAAATAGCACTTGATCCCTTGTCATATGACTTGTTATGCTATGTTATGCAAATGATTAGACTATGTACATGACTTTTTATGCAAATGACAATGCAATTGAAACATAAACCAAGTGAAGTAGGTTGAGCAAATTTTAGGGTGCAACAGCTGCCCCTATTCAAACGACTTGGACCCGACTAGGTGAAGAGCAAACGGCCTTCAAACATTCGAGGTACGAGACGGTTGAATACTAAGAACCCGGAAATTTGCCAACCGCAGCAATAGACTGCACAACTGTTTAGGGGACAAAATCCATCACTTGAACCTGATTGTTATGGTAACAACTGATCAACCACCTGATACCGATCTGATTTCAACACTAACCATCTGTGCAACATCAAACTTATCAATATATGAATAACCTGGACGACTTCACTGGGGAAGTACTTCTGTCAACAAAACATGACCCTGCCAATGATACAGGAAAATAACCCCGCCATCACTACGGGAAATCACTCCGCCACCACTACGAGAAATAATCTGGGAAAATAACACCGCCATCGCTACGGGTAATAACTCCGCCACCACTACGGGAATATAACACCGCCACCACTACGGGAAATAACTCCGCCACCACTACGGGAATATAACACCGCCACCACTACGGGTAATAACTCCGCCACCACTACGGGAATATAACACTGCCATCACTACGGGTAATAACTCCGCCACCACTACGGGAATATAACACCGCCATCACTACGGGTAATAACTCCGACACCACTACGGGAAAATAACACCGCCATCACTACGGGAAATAACTCCGCCACCACTACGGGAAAATAACACCGCCATCACTACGGGAAATAACTCCGCCACCACTACGGGAATATAACACCGCCATCACTACGGGTAATAACTCCGCCATCACTACGGGAAATAATCTGGAAAAATAACACCGCCATCACTACGGGTAATAACTCCGCCACCACTACGGGTAATAACTCCGCCACCACTACGGGAAAATAACACCGCCATCACTACGGGAAATAACTCCGCCACCACTACGGGAAAATAATTTGGAAAAATAACACCGCCATCGCTACGGGAAATAACTCTGCCACCACTACGGGAAAATAACACCGCCATTACTACGGGAAATAACTCTGCCACCACTACGGGAATATAACACTGCCATCACTACGGGTAATAACTCCGCCACCACTACGGGAAATAATCTGGAAAAATAACACCGCCATCACTACGGGTAATAACTCCGCCACCACTACGGGTAATAACTCTGCCACCACTACGGGAAAATAACACCGCCATCACTACGGGAAATAACTCCGCCACCACTACGGGAAAATAATCTGGAAAAATAACACTGCCATCGCTACGGGAAATAACTCCGCCACCACTACGGGAAATAATCTGGAAAAATAACACCGCCATCACTACGGGTAATAACTCCGCCACCACTACGGGTAATAACTCCGCCATCGCTACGGGAAATAACTTCGCCACCACTACGGGAAGTAACTCCGCCACCACTACGGGAAATAACTCCGCCACCACTACGGGAAAATAACACTGCCATCACTACGGGTAATAACTCCGCCACCACTACAGGAAGTAACTCCGCCACCACTACGGGAAATAACACCGCCATCGCTACGGGAAATAACTCTGCCACCACTACGGGAAAATAATTTGATACAGCTTCTCTGCCTATCTTTGCAACAGCTAGCTCCATCAATCACATGGGTAACACAATATGAGTCTAGTCTTCCAATTTTCAGTGCTGACAAGGCAATAAATCTGAGAAGGACTCTACTGGGGATTTTCTGAATCCACACTGCCAGACACCTACTTTAACATAGGCGGCAACTTCCAAAAATCGATTCATGAAATCTTTTGATAACGACCTAACAACAACCTTGAAGAAATACTCCGCTGGAGGGGTAAGAGAAACTTAAACAAGCAACTTTGTGGGGAATAATGCCAAAACTGACATTATCATTACATGTCTCACGCCGATATCTTGAATGTTTGGTAATTAATTTGAGCAAGAGCTCCCTCCAACTGCAAGGGAAACAACACTAGAAAACAAAAGGTTAACCAACCTGGCTTATGTTTCAAAATGCATATGTTTGACAATGGCGTAATGCTCCATTCGACATGGAAATGCTACGCGTTTTTTATTTGGTGGATGCAAATATGACACTATATGCCGATGCAAATGCAGACTCGAACTGCTGGATACAGAAAACCGCTTCAGCAAAATAAATGCTGAAGACAACGCTAACTCCGCTGGGGATAACCAGGCATCACAGAACTGTTCCAGCAAAATAAATGCTGGAAGAGTGAAGCCAACTTCGCTGAGGAATAACTGAATGCGCCAATCATGATTGGACTTCTGTCAGGGACGGCTTACCCGTGCCAATGAAATTGGACTTTTGCTGGGGAAAACAGACGGAGTCTTCCTGCGTACCGATGAAGATTGGATTTTGAAACTGATGCACCACCCTGGATGGGCCTTACAGTGATTGCCAATATGGATTGGGCGTCTTGAAAATTGCCAATAAGAATTGGACTTTAGGCCATCTGGGATGGGTCATATATGATTGACGCTGAACAATATCCTGTCTGAATTCACAGCTTCTGATTGAAGGGTCGATAGACGGTAACACGACTTCCCGACATTCGACTCACACTTGGAGATTAGATGAATCTGCTCGAATAGCTCTGAGTAGCTCTGATGACACGGAGAAGAACAATTCCTTCGCTTCTGATATGCCCCAGCTTGTGGGATCTCTGTGGGGATAGTCCTCAAAAGGAAATCTGAAAATCTGCACCCTAACGGCCTGATATGAAATGCCCCAGCATTCTGAACCTCGGAAAAATGCTTCAAATCAAATGCCTCTCGAATGAGGAATAACTTTCGTGCTCTTAGGAGAGCCTGCCCCTATTTGCAATGACTTTGCCCCTGATTGGCTGATTCAGTATAATGACTTTAACTACGAGAGATCTACCGGATCTCGACCTGATTGCCCCAGAATAACTGCTTTGGATGGCTGACCTCACTGGGGATCACTTGATAATAGCTTGCCCCGTCTCTCGGAATATTCGGGCATCCTGCATTTTATCCTGATCAGACTTTCCGCTGTAGGAAACTTTCCTGCTGTCAAGTGCTTACTCGTAAGGAAAACCAGTTGTTCTGCATAAAAGCTATATTAATGCAATGCATATGGCAATTTTAACATCCAATCTGTTCACTGGAAAAATGGGAAATCAGTTTATGGCATACAAAGCACAAATCATTTATCAAAATATCAACATCAGCACCAACATGGTAAGAAGAACCCTTTTAGGAGTCAGCTTCGACGCGATCTTAACCGATGTATGCCTTCGAGACAACCATGCTTCAATTAGGACTTTTGAAGGTTGTAACGTGGTCAGGTTCACGGTTTTGAAAGAAAGGATAAAGGCTCAAAGTCTGATTTTTAACCCACCCATTCTCCTTGATGTCCTCCGATCCTACATTCACCTAATTCGACCTTAGCGCTCATGGGAGGTTGAAATATAGGAGTGATAGTTTGAGAAACTATGCGCTTTTGGAGTGATAGCCACTCACTTTTCGTCTTTGACACTCGGGGTCACACGACTCATATTTCGTTTGAGGAATTTTCTTTTGTAATCCTTTTCATTTTTTATTTCCCTAAATTTTGCCTGGACTGACTCTTTTGAGTTTCTTTTGATTTTCCAGTCCAGCGGGATGCCCCTATTTTTGCCTAAGCCACTTGAAGTTTCGACTTAGCGGGCTTTTGATTCTTTTCGCTTTTCGTTTTTTTTTCGAACAAGTCGTGTGACACTGGTTGTCTGACTCTTTGGGGAATAATGTGACTGGGTCACTCCTGTCGCTTAACCACTGCGGCTTTTTAGGCACGACCTATGAAGGTGTGATTGATCCTCGAACGGACACTCCTTTTGCAATTTGGACGCTCGGTCAAATTAGCTAACACCTACCCCGCCCCAGGTTGAGATTGAGGGTTTTTTCACTTTTAGAAAGAAACTCTTACAACTAGGCTCAAAGGGGTTATCAAGGGATGATCTTCCTTATATCTCTGGTGTTTAGGGGTTTGAAACAATGCATGTACATCATCAGCAGGTTTTATTTCAAAGGCATACAATATCGGAAGCTTGCATGTCGTTCATTTTCGTCATCCTCCCCGGATTCCGCTTAACCAAGCGTTGGATATCTGTAAAAAATCAATTAGTGAACACAAATGGATTTATTCAAAACATGCATACTCATTTCATTATCATCAATTGAATGAAAACAACAAGTTTTACAAACGAGATTGCACTTTAACAAGAAAGAAACTACAAACATAAAGAAATGACAAGATGAAACACAGAAAAACGTCAACTTCCGAGAATCGGGGTTTCACATCTGACTTGCTGCTGAACCAGCCATCTTCAAAGTTTCCTGTTAAAACCATACTGTTTAACACGAATGTCGGGTGAATTGCCTTTCTGACTTCATTGGGCTCTGTCTAGCATGCAGGTTTGACCGATAACGGTAAGGCAGCTGATTCTGGAAAGGAGTTGACGTCTGTTGTGAAGACTGGACATATTGTTGATTTTGATCATTCGAACCACTTGGAGGTCGAGTCTGAACCATCAGGGACTCCTTTTGTTCAAGCGCTTTCATCCTCAGGCTTGGTCTAGGCACCGGCAGCGACTGCGGACAAGGGGATTCTGACACCAATGATTGCAGGATATATTTCTGATCTGCTGCCTCTTCGGGAACGTCCATCATTTTAGCATCCACTGGGATAAGACCATTGCGTACAATTACGCCGCCCGGCGTGAATTTAATATCTCTTGCGTCAACTAGATCTTGAACATTGTGCTTAAAAGCATGACAACTCTCGATATCATGTCTGAGTGCCCCGGAATGAAATTCACACTGCTTACTGGTATCGTACTCATAAGGAAGTATCGTTCCCTTGGGCGGTTCCATTGTCCTTTTTCCAACCAACTTCAAACTCAATAAAGTCTGAAAGAGCTCAGCATACGTTGAAGGCGGCGCCTTAAATACCCTCTTTGGCCTCCCCTCCTGAATTCTTCGCTGAGCCGGATGTATCCTTTGTTGTTGTTGGTGGTGTCGATCAACACGTCTTTTAAGCTCAGGTTCCACAGGCACGAGTTCCACAGGCACAGGTGGGACAGACTCCTTCATTGCGGCTTCAGATATCTGATCATCCTCTTTCCTAGGCACTTTCTTGACTACTTCCATGATTAAACTCATTTGGGTCTTCAGCTGATTATTTTCCTCTTTGAGTATCTTCTGATCCAGACGCAACTCTTGCATGTCTTTCATCATCTGCCTCAGCTGGCTTCGGATTTCAATCAATTCAGCCTGATTCTGTTCCATATCTCTGAGGAATTCCTGCAACAAACTGGATGATAGGAAATAAGACCCACAGTTCTGATGTACCTGTTATGTGAGAATGCAATGCAGAAATCAACACATATTCAAGACAAGACAAATAAACCCCAAGTTGTAAGCACAGAGATAAACACCTCACACCCCTATGCAAAGTCAATAAGAGCAGTAAACAAGCACACCCGAGTACAAAATACGAAAGCTAAACAATCAGCAGAGAAAATAGATGCGACACCCGGCACAGAAACCTCTAGCAACTTCCCCTATATTCAACTGAGCTCTCAGCTGGATATTCTTCCAAACATACACTCTCAGTGGAGTATCCCATAACATCGACCAACGACCCCATACAACTGGATGAAGGATAATCAATAACCCGAACAAAACCCTGAGGCGTGATAAAGATCTTGTTAGAGTCTAGCAGATTCTGAACTTGGCTTCTAAGCACTTTACGATCATCTTGTCGAATGCCCTTGTACCCCAACATGGTGCTCACAGCGGGCGCCTGCATCAGAACCTGGAGGATAAGGCAGGATCGTTGGACTAGTCTCTTTCGGCACTATTAATCCACTTTCGACCAAATCTGGCAACAACTGACTGTACGACACCGGTAGCTGAGTAAACTGCCTTTCAGGTTTCCTTGGTCTTTGTCGGGCGTGACGACGCGGCTGACGATAATACGACTGCTGGTTTGAAGTGTCTGAAAACTGAGCTTGAGGCGCTAGAGATTCTGAGACAACATCGCTTCCTTCTTCCCATTCTTCTTGAGAAGTGAGAACTGGTTCATTCTTATCAACCGGGATATAAGGAGCCTCTCTAAGCTTTCCATTCTTGAGTCCTCTCTCAACAAGCTCTCCCATTCTCATCAAACCTTCAAAGTTTGTACAAGTGAACATCATGTCATAATAAAGGCCCTTCAGAGTATCCAAAAAGAGGCTAACCATTTCTCTCTCCTGAATCGGTGGTTGAGCACGAGCAGCCAATTCTCTCCATCTTTGCACATACCCCCTAAAGGATTCATTCTCCGCACGAGATAATTCTTGCAACTGCACGCGAAAAGGAGCTATTTCCAGGTTGTAGTCATACTGCTTCACGAAGGCATTGGCTAAATCCGACCATGATTTAATATTATCACTCTGCAAGTGCATGTACCAGTCCAACGATGCTTCGATCAAACTATCTTGGAAACAGTGAATCATGAGCTTGTCATTGGTGATATGCGGAGTCATTCTTCTGCAGAACATAACCAAATGTAGCTTCGGACAACTATCCCTTTTGTACTTCTCGAAATTGGGCATTTTGAACTTTGGAGGCAATACAAGACCTGGCACCAAACACATGCTTGCAGCATTCAGATCAAGAGTATTCTTATTCACCAGGGCGACAATCTGATCTTCCAACGTCTGAAGTCTTCTCATATACTCAACAGTCAGTGGGTCCTGAATATTAACCTACGGAACAACTCTTGGGGATGGAACAATCCTTGGAGAATCTGGCGTAGAGAAAGTAGAATGGTGACACTCTGCGTCATTGAAAGAATATGGACCTCTGACAGGGGTTTGCACAGGCTGGGCAACATTATCCACTAGAGTCCTTTGACTGTTGTTATCTCCTCTATTCATAGCAGTTATGGCTTCCATGATCTGACTCACCTGGTACTTCAACAATTCAAACTCTGCCCGAGTAACAACCAAGTTCTGCTCTTCTGAAGCCATGATCTTTCCAGATGCTAACTCAAGTCCAATACGAATGTCGGGAAATCAACTGATGAAGCGGACAAAAACGGGTAAGCTCCCTGTTCCGGCTGAAGATGAATATGCAAAATGAAATGCAAATGCAAACAGTCATGCAAAATGCAGAATGCACACACAAGGGACCAAGTTCCCCTGGGTGAGAAGAATCCACAATACTGGTCTTAACCAGACCCATAACACTGCCCGAACCTGGTGTCAACAAACCAAAACGGTGCTCAAACCTGGTCTCTAACAGACCTCATAATACTGTCCTCAAATACCACTGAATCTTAAATCAAGAAACAAACCGGTATCTGGAGGTCTAGTTACCTGCATAGCCCCAAACCCTCTCACAGGTAGGTGTCCTAATAACTGACACAAAGTATGGCATCCTATGCGGTCGTTGGCGTCACAGACTTTCAAGACTGATGATACGATACCTAGAAGGTGTGGCATCATCACGTCCTGAAGAGGCCTCACTTAGCCAACTTCCAAATGATCGGTTCCCAGAGTCGACAATCCAACTAACCAGCAACCCATGCCACCCAAAGGGTGGGACAAGAGGCCAACCAGAAGAACCTCGTCTGAGCGTGAATTTTGCGGGACACTAGGACATGCAAAGCATGTGCGTGCCCGCTACTTTCCACTCTAATTCTAGGTGCACTCAAGCCCAGGTCCGGCTTATCTCTCAATCATAGAACCCCCTCATACCCACATCAATAATAACAATAATATAATGCTGAATGTAAAATACAGAAAAAGTAAATCCATACAAAATCCTCGACGGGAAAACAAGCGTTAGGATTGACTCGCGTAGGGAACCGTTGGAGTCCCCAGCAGAGTCGCCAGCTGCTGGGGATGACCCAGGCAGCTAGGAAGAAAATCCAAGGCGAGACTCGCATAGGGAACCATCGCAGTCCCCAGCAGAGTCGCCAGCTGCTGGGGATGACCCAGACAGCTAGGAAGAAGATCCAAGGCGAGACTCGCATAGGGAACCATCGCAGTCCCCAGCAGAGTCGCCAGCTGTCGCTACTGCGAAAATCGGCGTCGACTGAACAGAAGAGTCGCCACCGTACGTTATTTATCCCAAGCATCTTCATCAACTTTGAACTTGGCCTTCACTTCTTTGCTTTGTCTTCAATATGCTTCGTCATCATGCTCTTCAAGCCAAGGCCACACCCCCAAACAAAGCCCAATAAGCCCATACAAACAAAATAAACCCCAAAAGGGCACACCAAACAAGCATACAATTGCAAAATATACTAAAAATATTAATATAGTAGGTAAAATTCTAATATTATTTCTAGGGGATCTAATAAACCTACCCTTAATACCCATATATGCCCCATAGCCTAACTTGTCCTAAAAAATCCAAAATCTAAAGTTATTGTGGACCTATGTTGAAGTTTAACCTAATTCTACACAACCCAGAATTATCTAATCAAAACTGTCCTAAAAATCATCACAAAAATATGGAATTAATCCAGGGGAACCTAAAACATATATCTAATTGCCCTAAAAATATTGACCTAAAAATATAAAGGGAGCTACATAAACTAAAATCTACAAAATCATGCATCAATATAAAAGCATTAAAAAGAAATTAAAGAAGAAAATATACCAAAAATATTAAAATGCATGAAATGGAAAATGTTTTTATTTTATATTTTTCTAGACAAAAATATGAAAAGGGAGAAAAAAAATCCCATTAAAAAATATTGATTTTTCAATTTATTATGAATTTTCAAAGATTGAGAAAATTTGGAGAAAAAATAAAATGCAAAATGAAGCATGGGGTGTGAACAGAAACAATATCCAGTTCAATATATTGATGGGCCCAGACATGGGGGTCTGAATAGAAAAGCACTGGGCCCAAATTAAAATCAGAAAATAGATGAAAATCCAACAGAAAATAACAATGAGCGCGGTGCAAATAGAAACAGGATTCAGTTCAAACTTCAGTTGGGCCTGATATGGGGGTGTGGAAAGTGATCTTCGCTTAAGCCCAGAAACACCTTTAAGTGGAACGCAGCGTTTCGCTGCTTGCTGGCTTCCCTCTCAATTCAAATTAAATCCACGCCGTAGGATCTATTCTCCAGTCAATGGTCAAGCGCGCGATCAACGGCTGAAACGTCGTCTTCAACCTTGGATTGGCTAGGGTTTCTGCAACTCCATTAAAACACATGTCATGCACAGAACTTCTACCCACGCGTTCTCTCTCGTTTCAGCATCAATTAACACGATGTAAAAACCAAACTTGATCAGAATTTCGCGCTGAACACGGAGACGGTGTTAGATTGCATTGAAACACTCTCTATCATAGAACCCGAACGTGCAACCATCTTAAACTCAAAATGTGATCCGTTTTCAACTCCAACCAAACTCAACTTTCTTGACATAAAAATGATCCTTGCATTGCACTGGTTAAAATCATCTAATAATTTGGCACTAACACTCATTATTTCACACGATCTTGCTCCATCAAGAATTGACCTCCATTAATGAAACTTCACCAATTACTCTCAAACTCATCAAAAATGAGCCCCTAATTGTCTCTAACAGCTTTACACTAATAATTTACCCTAGCCATGCCTAGATTGAGGTGTAGAAATGGTTTTGCATACCTGGCTTCTTGGATTGGTAGTGATGATAGATCTTCAATTCAAGGCTTGAAACTCCTCAAGAACAATCCCTAGATGATGAATATTCTTCTGTATGCAAAAGATTTGATGTAGCAAGCTTGTACTTCAAGATCCAATGGCAATGGCTTCCTTGCAATTTCCAATGGAACACCTTCAATTCTTCATCAATGGAACTTCAAACCAGTATGAACACACTCAGAAATATGTATGGAGAAGGTTTGTGGAGAAAAACTGGATTGCAATGAAGAAGAATCAAGAGCTTGAATATGATTTGCAAATGAAGCTTTTTGGATTTCAATCTCTCTTCTCTACACCAATTAACACCAACTTTGCATCTGAGCAAGTCACAATGGTTATATAGAATGGTTTAGAACAGTCTAGAACCATCTAGGATCATCTAATGAGAATTTGAAGTTTTCATGTCATGGTATTTTGAATTCACATTCTCCTTACATGGTATCTCATGCAAAAACCCTTGTAATCTTTGTAACCAACTTGAATTTATCCCCACATGATATTTTGGATGAGATACAATGCATATCCTCCTTGTTTATTGAGTTATTCCTTGTTTTGGTTTGGTACCCTATTATGCAAGCAATCAAATTACAAAGCAACCCTATGATCCAAGCCTCAAATCAAAATTGTGGCTGAACCATTTTTCTTAGAATGTCATTTGGAGTCAAAATGACCTATTACATGACATGGTTTGGACTTGTAACTTGGGATTTCCATTTTTCAAATTCACTTGAATTAACTTATGCCTCATTTTTAGGCCATTTTTATCAATTTTTGATATGAGCCTTTTCAACATCTCATGACCTCCCTACTAGCCTTAAAACATCATTCTAAGCAAGTTTGATGTTGAATATTTTTCCATTTGAAGCATGGAAATAGGAGATATGGCCTTATGCTTGAAATGACTTATAACCTCCAAATGACCAAAATGCCCTTGGCTTGTCAAGATCATAAGTAGAGCTCCACAAATCCGATTGAGGTATACCATACCTTTCTAGAAATCTAAGATCATGGGGAACAACATTCATGTTGGCCAAAAATTCATTTGAAAACTCCTTGAGGGGAAAAAGTTGCTTGGAAGTCAAGTAACTTTCACAGACAAATTTCAGATGCCTCTGATGACCTGTAACTTGCAAGAACCATAACTTGAGTTCTACAAATCTCCTTGATGCCTTCCACCACTCAAATTAAAGGTCTTGAGATACTCTACAAGTTTCATGTTGGACAAGGATCCATTTGAGACTTTCATTTTGAATTAATTTGCTTGGAAGTTTGACCTAAACCAGGGGATTTTACTCAGAAACCCTAATTCAGAAACTTCTCTTCTTCTTGATTTCTTTTGATTTCTCCTTGGCACAACACCACATCCATATCCACATATCAAATGATTAATTCCACATCCTCCAAATAGGCCTTGATGCCCTTCAATCAAGCATTTGACCTAGGGTTGACCCAGATGACACCCTAGTTGACTGTCTTCAACTGTAGCTCTTGTAACCACACCAATGACTTGTCTTACTTTCAAAAGGACCCTCTAGGTCTTCCATGCCCTCAATTCATAACTCATAACTTCTCTGATGATCTTCACATACCCTCAAGATAGGAGGGAAACCCACTGCTTGGCCTTTAAACTTCCCAAAGCTTCAATTTCTTTCTTGGTGATTTGAATAGGCTTAAATCTTGATAAGAGCCTCTTGAATACATTCCTTGAGATGAAAAATAGCACTTGATCCCTTGTCAGATGACTTGTTATGCTATGCTATGCAAATGATTAGACTATGTACATGACTTTTTATGTAAATGACAATGCAATTGAAACATAAACTAAGTGAAGTAGGTTGAGCAAATTTTAGGGTGCAACAATAAGCAAGAATCCTAGATGCTTCAAACAAAAATTAAATTTCGAATATGAAGAACAAATTCCAGTTAGGTTAGAGGAAATGATCAGTGGAACAAGACGAATAGAATGGTAACTTGTTTGGTCGAAAACGAAACCCGTACCTACCTTTATCAAATGAGCTTCAAGGTCTGAAAATGGTGGAATTGATTTGATTCTTAGAGGTCATGACAAGCTTTGGTAATTCTTTGGTTAGCTTCAGAATAGATCGGTGATGGATATTGGGTGAAGAATTATAGTTAAAATCAAGAGAAATGAGATTTCAACTTTATGGTTTGGAAGTGATTTCGTGCTTCAGAGTATCGGGGATTTCTTGGCTTTCAAAGCTTGAGAAATGAGGTAAAAGCTTCCTCTATTTATAAGGAATGAAGTAGTGATCTCAAGTGTGTGAGATCAGATCCAGAACGTGTGAATCCATTCTTGAATTTTCTCATTTTTTGCAACCGTGTGAAGCAAGGTGAAATGCGTGATTCAGGACTTGAAATGAGTCGTTTTGCACTAGGTGAGATGCATTTTACCATCACAAATGAGTTTGCACATGTGTTGTGGTTCCCAAGTTGAATTTTAGGTCATTTCTAAAATTGGTGGTCACGGTCAAGACAGAGTTGTGATCACTCACTTCCAATTGAGGCTAAATGAAATTCCCCCATATGTTCTGTGATTTTTCTTGAGCCAAATGTTCCTTTCATGGAGTAGAACACAATGCAAAAATAATCAATCCAGAATAATGCTTGAGGAGAAAATGTAAAGCTTGGGAAGTTGAGGTCGTGGCATAGAAAATCAGGTCAGGCATTAGGTCAAACAGGTCATGACTTAGTTTTGTGCATAAATGGCCTTCAAGATTTAAGGTCCTTATAACATAAATTGATGTTTGACCTCTAAATAAAAAATGTAGAGCACGCCATGAGGGATATTTGGAAAAAAATAAGCACCCATAAAAGTTGAATAATGAAGGAGTTATGATCTTTGGAACATAGGCATGCCAAACTTAAGCTTAGGCCAAAAATTTCTTAAGTCAACAAAATGACCTATAATGTCTTCAAACTTTTGATGGTCTTCCAAGCATAATTGGCTCTTGACTTGTGAAGACAAGTTGGAGAGTATGTCAAGGAGAGTGATTTTCCTAAAGAAGCACTAAAAATGTTGAAGTATGAAGAATTTATGAAGTCTTGAACTTAGGCTTGAAATGTTGACTTTTATGTCAAACCTCACACAAGCTTGCCATCTTGGATATTTTCTTACATTTCAATGTACATTGATGATCATATAAGCTTAAAAATTATGTGCTCTTGACTGTTCTTTGATGAAACGTGCAATAGCGTAAGGGAACTTTGATGAATAGCCTTTGAAGATCAAGGTTTGACCACACTTTATCTTAAAGAACTCAAACCCTAACTGAGAATGCATTGACTTGACGCACTTGATTTCAAACCATACCATGTAAAAGAAAAAAAAGAAGACAAAGCATACTTTTGTATTTTGATTAGAGGTTAGTGAAATATAAAGCATATAAGTACAAAAACAAAGACACACAAAGAGGTATTGGTGATCTCTACAAAGACAAACGCAAACGTGAGAGGGTTAGGGTATAACCAAGTTTGTGATCTTGATGCATTATAAAGATGAAAATGAGGTGGGATATTAGGAGTAAAAATTAGGGTGTGACAGATGCACCTATTTAAGTTTCTTCTATCCGAAGAAATGAAGATTGACATCTTCGTCTCAACGAGATTGAAGAGACTTAAATACAGAAGACCCAATTTTTGGCCCTAAGATACTGCAAAATGAATATGATATGATATAATATGAACATATGCATAGGATTCTATGGAAAAGGTACCACAGGAAACAAACTATCGCTGGAGAAACTTAGCAAAAGAAACTGATCGGTAAAATAGCAAGTGTACTATTTTTCCAATGTAGTAATAAGGGAAATTTCCCCGAATATCGATCTCGAGGACTGCATAGGAAATACAAGTCTAAAATAATTCAGTTGAACAAAAGAAATTGGGGTTTTAAAAAGGTTTGGGTTGATTATAAAAATCTTTTCAAGTGAAAAGGGAAAATTGACTAAGTGGTTTAGAAATATATGAGTAACGTGTTAGGGAAGGTGTATGATCTGACTCAATAACAACCATGAATTAACACTGCAACAACTTATTGTAACTAACTAATTACCGATTCTTTAGAATGTTTACTTCTAAGTCCTTAGTGAAAAAACCTTTAATCATCTATGGCCATAGAGAATTATAAGTGAGATTAAGCAATCACTTATTAAGAATTATTCTGATTCCTATAGGGTGTCCCTAGTCCTAGGTGATATCTATTATATGATGATCAAAAACAAAGCCTTAACAACGGCGGTCTAGCCTAATCATTAATCGTAAATCAAACCTTGTTGGTCCGACAAGGCAAGCATTAAGAATAGCTAGAGATCAAATCAGTTATTAAACAAAGGAAATGTCATTGCAATACTAATATCAGAATCATTATAGATTCAAATCAGAGACACCCCCTAGCATTAGGGGGTTAGCTACTCATAATATTCGAAGAAAATACAAAAGAAAAACTAGACATTACAAGATAATAGATTTCTTTGATCTTCAATTGCTTCCGCTCATGAAAAGCTTCAGTTCCCCAATCACCTTGATCTCCCTAATCCTGATTGTGTAATTCTTCTTTGGCCAAAAAATTATCTTTTCCTTCTCAAAATCTCTCTTAAATACTCTCTGATCCAACACAGTAATAAGAAAATACCCATAGGGGTCACAAAGGCCCAAAAAATAAGAAAATTGGAAGATGAAGCGCATCAGCCAACACAAGCCGTGTCAGCTGACACGGGCAGCCATGTTGGCTCCCTGATCATCTGTTGAAAAGAATGTCTGCTCCAGACTTGCTGACATGGGAACCCATGTCAGGACACTGTCTAGTACTCTGTTTTCTTCCTCTTGGTACTATCATGACACGAGTTGTGTCAAGTTACACGGGTAGCCATGTCAGGCTCATGTTTCACTTCTAAAACTCTTCTGAATTCCTGTTGTTTTTCTTGGTTTTTGCTCTGATTCTTCTTGATTGCGTACCTGAACCTAAAAATAATGGAAATACCAAACCAACGCATAAAATACGATAAAAGTAAATAAAAACCAACTAAACGTATAAGATAATTAACTAAAACTCATGGTAAAATAACGTATAAAAATCACTGATCAAATATCCCCAAACTTAAATTGTTGCTTGATCTCAAGCAACAAGCTTGGATAAAAACTTTTTAGATCAACCAGTATAAATCAAATAAAAGACTTATAACATTAAGGTCTATCGGTACTCATACGTGAGCCTTTGTTCCGATTGGCCAAAACCAGTTCTCTTGGTAATTGTCTGTTAACGAAGGTATTACACAAACACATACCGCGTTAACACCACGGAACTAAATCCCCCTTTCGGTCATCTCTCTAACTATGCTTTGGTCTTAAGTATTTTCTTCGATTTTCTACCCCTTTCATTCGAATAATCAGATTAAGGCACTTTTGATTTCCCTCACATGTATAAGATTGGATCGAGACTTTTTTCAAGGCACCTTTATTCTTTTTTTTCTCGCGCATTGGCATTTATTAATCCACTTTGGGATGCTATAGAGATTCAACCGCCGTTAGGCTAAATAACCGGGTGAGGGTTACCCAACTTATAAGGATCAGTTGTCTTTATTGTCATTATTCATCGTTTTTTTTGTGTGCCATAAGTCATTATCTCAATCAACTTTGTACATGCGATTCTTTTTAATTGTGCCGGACCATCACTATGAACTAATTGGGGAATACTTCTCAAATCTAAGTACTATGGCACAAGTCTACACGTCGGACTCGTTACCTTACTTTGACGAATCTAGGGTGTTTAGGCTACACCTCAATTTTCAAACTTTCCCACTTCCCTAGTTTTAACTTTTCTTTCCTCAAACTCAATATACTTTCCTGACTAATTCACACATCACAGTACTCATAAGAAAAATTTTGCGGTCCTCATTTGGGGAGAGTTCAAAGCAATTTTTCAACGAAAGGACCCAAACACAATTGAAAAGTGCTTAACACGAAAACTCAAAACAGTTAAAACTCCCCCAAACTTGAACTAAACATTGTCCTCAATGTTTTAGAACAGGAGTGAAAGAGATGCACTTACAGAGATCCTTACTGAGGAGTTGGAGGGTAATGCAACACCCTATCTTGTAAGGTCTCGTTTATTACCTGCAAACAAAATAAAATGACAACAAAAAGAAAATCAGCAATCATTAAAACTGTGGGTTACCTCACACACAGCGCTTTGTTTAACGTCGCATGGCTCGGCGGATCACTCCCCATTGTTATGGGGGGTATCTCAGCTTCCAAGCTTTGTTTCATGATCTTTCCATAATAAAGAACCGTTTGGTTCAGAGACAAATGCAACTTTGTGTATCACATCACATCCAACTTTTCTATTCTCGACTCCTCGAATGAATTTTGGAGTCTTGCAATGTGCCTTGGATGCCTGAGATATTGCTACCTGATCAATTACACCAGAGACTTTTTCCAGAAGTGGTTTAGAATGTTTACCTGTTTTCACTGTTTTGATCATTCCAACTGAAGGTTGATGATTTTCCTCTTTACCTCGCTTCTTGATGTCCTACACTTTTAAAGTTATTTCTTCATCAAAAGATTTCAAGGTTAAAGTACCTCTTTCAATATCAACATTGCACCGGCTAGTGAGTAAGAATGGTCGGCCAAGTATAATGGTAGTATCTTCATCTTCTGGAATATCCATGATCTCAAAATCAACTAGGAAGGTGAAGTTATCAATCGTCACCAGTACATCCTCTACTAGCCCATATGACCTCTTAGTCGTGTGTTAGGCAAAATTCAAGTTTGTTCCTGTATCACTCACTTTTCTAATACCCATCTTTTTGAAAATAGATAAAGGCATGAGACTCACACTAGCACCTGAATCGACGAGGACCTTCTTGAAGGTTCTGTCTTTTATAGTGCAAGGAATTGCTACAGGTCCAGGATCTTTCCGCTTGACGGAGATTCTCCTTCCTTATGATATTTCACTACACTGCTCAGTTGAGATTTTCTGCTCCTCACCCATTGTTCTCTTTTTCCCTATTACCTCTTTCATGAATTTTTGGTACAAAGGCATTTGCTCGAGTGCTTCAAAGAACGACATATTAATTTCTAACTTTTTGAACAACGTGCTGAATTTTTCAGTCTTTCTCTTTCTGATCCTTCCTTCTAACTCTCTGAGGGTAAGGTAGCTTGATTTTTGGTTTAACCTCCTCTTTCTTTTTCTCTTAATTTGGCTTCACAGGTGGTAAGAATCTTTCTGGTTCTTTCTCATTTTCTCTCACTACAAGCTCAACTTTTATACACTGATAATCATTTGTTTCTTTTTTTTCCTCTTCTTCCACGTCTCTCTGACTTCTTGTGGTGACATCATTGACATTCTCAGGATTTTTTGGATTCGGCACTGTCGCGCTCGAAAAGATTCTTTGAATCTGCATGGAGAGTTGTTGGGCTATTTGTCCCATCTGAACTTCAAGATGCTTTAGAGAAGCTGTGGTGTTCCTCTGATTACTCTGTGTCTCTTCTTGGAATTGAATATTGTAAGTTGCCATCTTTTTAAGAGCTATTTCCCATTCCGCTTTCTGAGGAGCTTGTTGTTGCTGTTGATATTGAGGTTGATTCTAACCTTTCTAGGAGAATTTAGGATGATTCTTCCACCCTGGATTATAAGTATGAGAATAGGGATTATTCTGCCTCAGAAACTTTATCTCTTCAATTTGTTGAGCAGTCGCAACATAATGCATAGTAAAATGGGGTCCACTACAAATTTCACAACTCACAGCTTGGATAGGTTGAACTTGAGCCACAGGTTGAGTACTTACATTCATTGCTTTAAGCCTTCTTTCTACTTCAGCTTTGATTTGATCTTCCATGTTCATAACATGAGTAGCCATCTTCAACTTAATTGTTCCTTCAGGTTTACTCACACTATGATCATACAGCTCCAAATGCTCATTTGTAGCAATGGCTTCAATGATCTTATTAATACCAGTAGTTATTGTAAAGTTTGATGAGCCACCAGTTATTGTATCAATCACTTGCTTAGTCTTCATCTTGAGACCATTCACAAACATTTGCATCTGCTCATTTTGATCTAGGTTATGAGTAGGACATGCAACTAATAACCGTTTAAACCTTTTATACGCATCACCCAATGGTTCTCCCTCTCTCTATTTAAAATTCATGATATCATATCTTTTACAAATATACACAAAGGCGTGAAAATACTCATTAAGAAAGGCATTCTCCATCTCTTCCCAAGTAGCAATACTTCCTGCGGGTAACGAGTAAAACCATTCTTCAGCATCTTCAGATAGAGTGAACGGAAACATTCTTAATTTCTTTGCTTCATCAGTGTGCCCATCTATCTTGAGAGTAGTGCTCATAGTCAGAAATATTTATAGATATTTGTTGGCATTTTCATTAAACTTTCCGGTGAACGGTTTCCTCTCAAGTTGGTTGATAGTGCTCAGATGCAACTGGAAATTTGTCACATTCACTGCTCGGTTTATAATTGTTAACCTACCAATCGGTGCATGAGCCCCACCCTAATCACCAAGTAGTCTCTCTGCTGGTGGAACTTCACCCATAGTCTCAGTATCTGATTCTGAACCTGTCAGTCTTACATGTCTACGCCTCACGTGTAGAGTTCTTTCTATCTCTGTGTTAAAAGAAAAATTAGCTGAGGATAATAGGTTTCTTTGATATTCAATTGCTTCCGCTCATGAAAACCTTCAGTTCCCCAATCACCTTGATCTCCCTAATCCTGATTGTGTAATTCTTCTCTGGCCAAAAAATTCTCTTTTCCTTCTCAAAATCTCTCTTAAATACTCCTAGGTCCAACACAATAATAGGAAAATACCCATACGAATCACAAAGGCCTAAAAAATAAGAAAATTGGAAGATGAAATGCATCAGCCAACATGGGCCGTGTCAGCTGACACGAGCGGCCGTGTTGGCTCCCTGGTTATCTGTTGAAAAGAATGTCTCCTCCAGACTTGCTAACACGGGCACCCGTGTCAGGCCACTGTCCAGTAATATGTTTTCTTACTCTTGGTACTATCCTGACACGGGCCGTGTCAGGTGACACGGGTGGCCGTGTCATACCCCTGTTTCACTTCTAAAACTCTTCTAAATTCTTGTTGTTTTTCCCGGTTTTTGCTCTAATTCTTCTTGATTGCGTACCTAAACCTAAAAACAATGGAAATACCAAACCAACACATAAAATGCGATAAAAGGAAATAAAATGAAACTAAATTTATAAGATAATTAACTAAAACTCATGGTAAAATAAGGTATAAAAATCACTAATCAGGAACTCTGCAGGGAAAAAAAAAGATCTCACTGAGGAACATAGAATTCTATAAGTGATGGAAAAAGTGCGTAGATGAAGCTACGACTTGAAATGATAGAGAGAGAGAAATGAGTATTTGGATTCCACTAGGGAATCTCAAAGTCATTTGCCCTACTGGGGAAAAACTTAGGTTGACAAAGATTAATAGAATAGCAGACAAGTTTCACAAAGGATAGCTACTTGCTGGAAATAAATGATAAATCTTCCAGAGATGCTTCAAAAAAGAGACGTGAGCAAGTAAAGTCACACAACAAACTTCTTAAATAAAGAGACAGCCATCTGTTGTGGATGAAAGATTCACTAGATCGCAACAAGATTCTCAATTAAGTAGATAAATACTTGTTCAAATAACGATTCAAGTTGTATGATAACAAGTTTCCACTATTAGAATAGGGCTCGACTTCTTCTTTAATTAAGTTTCAAACTTGAAAAAAGGACCAAATATAAGTTTTCTCCGCTAAAGGGACTCCCCCTTGCTAGGAATTATGAATCAATAACTCTACCAGGGATCTTCAAAGGAGATATGGGTAGGTTAGATTGCATAGCAGACTTCTCAAATAAAGAGATAGCCATTTATTGGTGATAAGGGTTTCACAACAAACTTCTTTTACAGGAATATGTCGGAAAGATGCCATTTGATGGAAATGTTGATAGAGTCGCAACAGGCTTCTCAAATAAAGAGATGACACTTATTCAAATAACAAGTCCAGGACTTCACTTGATTTGGTGAGGATCAAGGATTTCACAATTAACTTCCCTGCTGAGGATAAACTGGAGAGATGCCATTTAATGTGAAGATGTATTGATATTTGGGGACATACAAGCTTCTCAAATAAATAGGCTTCCACTTGAAGCCACACAAAAGTTAAATATAGCAAACAAGCTTCTCGAAGAGATTGCCACTTGTAATTGCAAAGATTGAAACAACATAACAAGCTACCGAAATAGACTGTCACTTGTTACCACCAAGGTTTACTATGCTGGAACATACAAGCTTCTCAGAGTAAAGAGATTGCCACTTGTTGTCAAGCAAAGGTTCCAAGAGAATGTTATCACAACACTGTTGGGGGAACAAAATCTTCATCTTTTGATGGAGAACCGTGAGCAGATTCTTACTGAGGAAAATAAATCCTTGGAAGAAAAATAAATGTCTTCTCATTATCCAGGTTTCACAGCCTATAGAGATCCAAAATAATTGCTGCAGGATACCAAAGTTCAATTCAGGAATAAACTAGAGAGAAATGGTCAAACAAGACTCTATCCAATGAGGAAATAACTCAATTGAGGAGTGTCGCATCGCTGCAAAGAGGGGCCGGAAAATACAGAAGAGTCTCCACCATTTGTTATTTATCCCAAAGAGAGGGAAAGGAAACGATCGGAGAAAACCTAGGAAAAAGGGAAAATACAAGTCATCGCAACCAAATCTTGGGTTCGGGAGTCGGTTACGCAAGGGGAAGGTATGAGTACCCCTCACGTCCGTTGTACTCAACGGGATCCATGCTTGTTGTCTATCTAAAAGGGTGTTAATCTATCAAAGGCTGGCTCACAAGGACAAAAGGAAAGAAAAGAGACTCGATAGAGCATCGCCGCTCTATGCCTACGTACTCCCTCGTGCAATGGGAAAGTCAGAGTCAACGTAGTTCGGAAAACTACGGGTGAAGGTAGGGGAAGGTTGCTCGCTAAGACATCGTCGTCTTGTGCCTACGTATCCTCATCTGGTATGAGAAATCAGAGTAAACGTAGTTCAGGCTCACACGACCACAAATTGGTTCAAGTGTTTTAACTGAGTAGGGTTAAATAATGGTTCAAGCAGTTAAGGACGATGCATGTTTGCGGTATAGCCAAGACTTAGCACACTCTTTCTAAAACTGATTTTTCAAACAATCCCGAAGGATAAAAAGGTTTGATGTTTTGTTTTGTGTTTCTTATGAAGAAGTGAATTGAGTTAAGTTTGTAACTCATGTTGCACTAAAGACTATGACTTGAGAGCGAATGCGTCGCATATCGCCCAAAGGGCATACGCTAAACACTCTAGACAGATTGAGAGGAGGCCCCTCAACTATCATTCCTCAAATAATTAAGGCTCGTAGAGTACAACACTTATTATCTTTTATTAGGTGTCTTAAGAGATTATGAGATTAGAAGAGAAAGACACAAACTCTAAGGGGAAACTAATCATGCAAAATGCTCCTAAAGTTGGGATTAAAAGGGGAAGTCTATCCTACTGTTATCATGCAAAGGATTGAACACCTAATGTCTCTCTACTCCCATATTAAATAGAGGGACTAGGAATCCTAAGGGATCATGGCAAAAGATCAAGTAAACACTGAATAATTCAATCACAGATAGAATGAAAGATGAAAAGAAGTTGACTTAAACAAGTCAAATGCAATGCAAACATGAAATGCAAAGATGCAAAAATGAGATACGAGAATCAAATGATGCATCAAGAACAAGTGATCAAAAGGATTTGAACAAGTTCAAAAGATTGAGATGAAATGCGAGAAGTTACAACTCCTACAACCACTCAAACATCAATCACTAAAACAAAACCCAAGCATAAAACAAGACCAAAAGTCATGATCAAATAAAAAGTGGGAGAAAATAGGCTTGGGCAGCAAGCAACATATAAAACATCTCAACCAAATATCTCATATTGATCATGAAGCAACAAAGAGCAAACAAGTGCAAAAGATTGATCCATCATTCAAGACAAACTCAAAGTATGAACATGAATACCAAATTGTCTTAAATGATGATCAAAACCCAAGGGACAGAAGTGAAAACATGAGAAGAGAGGTCCAAAACAAATTGGAAAACAAAGCCTAAGCAAGAACCAAGTCAAGGCAAGAGGAAGAAACAAAGTTCAATTCCATGTTCAACACTTAAAATCAAGTGGAATACCTTAACTTCCAAGTAACTTGTAACATAAGTTACACAAGTATATGACATAAAAATGCAAGACAAACACCTTAATCATGTTAAGAATGAGTATCAAGACTCATAGGGTGCATATGAGATCCATCAAAGTCATTTCCCAAAGGAACTAGGTCAAACTAGTTTGTATGAACTTCCTCTAAGATGACTTGACTTGCAAGCTTCATCAAAAATAGAAGAAATGTTAAATAAATTCCAAATAAAATTCACAAAGTAACCAAGTTCAATGGAAAACAGAAGCCAAAGTTTCAAATCCAAACTCAATCTTAGGCATCACCAAATAATTTGATTAACAAGGGTGTTCCACCTTTTTTAGTACTAATCGAGGGTCAACAAAAAACAACTCAAAGTCAAAAATAAAATGATCAAACATGAACCAAAATCATCCTTAAAGGTACCTTAATCCATCCTCTAAATGGAGAAGAAACCTCAATCATAGGATATTTGAATTGGAGGTTCAAGTGCATGTGATCAAATAAAGGCAACACTAAAAACACATTAAATTGAAAAATTAAAATAAAATTGCAAAATAAAGTAAAATCAGAAACAAAAAATATGAAAAATTAATTAAGGTTTTGAAATGATTGAAAATATTTTTTATTGAATTTTTTGACAATTGGAGGTATTTTTAATATCTGAAAATCAAAACAGAAAAAGAAAAAGAAAATAAAATAAATGGAATGAATTGGGAGGTGCATTAGCAATCAGGATCATGAACTGAATCCTTTGAAAATGCGCGCATGGGCTAAATAGAGAGGGGTGTGGATAGCACACCAGAGCCCAACCCAAACCAAACCTCAGAATTAAGTGAAACGATGTGTTTCACTTAATCCATTCAGATTCAACAATACACCTCAGCCTGGTCAAACAAATAACAACGTGACAAATCATGAGGTCAACAAGTCCACCCTGCCAACTCAGCTTTCTTCTCAGATGGAACCAGACGCCGGAGCTAGGGCTCCAGTCGTCTTTTCCGGCAGGCTCGCCGGAGCGCAGGGGAAAAATCTCAACAGAAATTCCCAAAATTGGTACCATTCGAAAGCTTACACAACAAGGATCTCAAATCCATAATCCAAACAATAAAACAGTTCCAAATCAGAGAGAATTGAAGGATTTAAAATCAAGATGCACATTCTGAAATTGCATTAAACAACCACAAAAACAAATCAAACATTGCCTATGGATCATAGGTATTCAGATGCAACCAACATGAGCTTAAACATGTGCCTAGAATGAGAGAAAAATGGATGAGAAGCTTACTAAACGGAGAAACTCCGTTGGTTCTTCAGATGTGTGCAAGCTCTACTTTATTGCTTCAAACACACTCCAATTACTCCCAGGAAGAGAATGCAAGCTTCAATTTCAGTTGATTTGAGGTGAAAACTCAAATTCGAAGATGAACAATGTTTGGAAAATTTGAATTTTCTCTACTCTCCTTTCACGCAAACCAACTCTCTTTAGCATTAGGGCAGATCAAAGAACTTATATATGATGAGTAATGACACTCCATGCAGGCCCATGTTGGTTGTTTAGTGAGATTTGAAGAAATGCCTAAAAATGAATCCCTTACTCATGCACACGCGTTTTGACTCTTTCACACCACATGAGCTCATCAATTTGAAGTGTGTGGAATGTACTTCTGATTTGAATTGATTTGGGCTTTGGATTTGATCCATATCTCAAGTTTGAAGTGAAAACTTTTATGGAAGAAAATTTGAAAATGATGCATCTCATGGCATTTTATGTTGGTCCAATTGTGGTAAGTTCTTTATGATCATATGTTGGTGTAAGAGGTTCAAAAGTGAGACAAAATAAGACCTATAATGTACCAAGTTCATGTTATGACCAAAAGTCTAAATTTCACTTTAAAAGTCTTCCACATGGTCATGTAATTCCACAATTCAAATGAATTTTGTGTTCCATGATGTAAATAAGACTCTTATGCACAAGGTTCATGTTGGTTGTAAATGCATTTGAGGTACATAAGTTCATGAACTTGACCATTGAAACAAGTGACCTATAATGAAACTTTCCCAAAATACCCTTGCCTTGTGAGGTCCATAACTTGAGTTCTACACATGAGAAATAAGACTCCTATGACTTTTTGGAAAGATAAGATCATGAGGAACAACTTTAATGTTCACTTAAAGTTGAGGGTAAACTTGCTTCTAGGTCAAAAATGCCTTGGGAGTGAGTTGGCTTTTTGTTTACCAAAATTCTATTCATCTGAGACCCCTAACTTGTTGGCATCATAACTTGAGATGTACAAACTCAATGGATGAGTTATTGTACTCAAAATAAATCTAATAACATTCCCTACAAGTCTCATGTTTTCATGAAAATGAGATTGAGCTTGTATTATAGGGTAAAATGTCTTTGACGTTGGGCACTAAAGAAGGGGATTTTACACTAAGATCATCTGAAACCCTAATTTAGTAACCTCTTGAACTCTTGATTCCTCTTGATTTGATCTCATCATGACATCTAAAATGCTTTAAGGTGACTTCCCATGGCTTATGTGACTTGAAAACCAGTTTAGAAGCCTCTCGAGTTCACAGTTGACCTTGAGTTGACCAGATGAAACCCTAATTCCAAGTCTTTTAACTGAGGCTCTTGCAGATGAACTGAATGACTCCACAATGACCCCTAGGGTACTCAATGAGTTTGTAAACCATATCATCTTCAAGATAAAGACCTCATGAATCCCTGGTGATCTTCTGATGAGCCTCTGATGACCCTCAAGATAGGAGGTAACAACCTCACACCAATCTCTCTTTTCAAGGAGCTTTGACCCTTCCATGATGATGATAAACACTTGATGGCTTGCATAAATACCTCTTGCTTGAGCTTGAAACCAAAGAGAACCTTCTCTTGAATGGCACAACAACTCTTGATCCCCTGCTAAGAATAATGCTATGCAAATGCAAATGCTAGAATGCAATGAAGCACAAGCCAAGTTAAGAAGATAAGGTTGGTCAAATTTTGGGGTACAACAAGGAGTAATTCCATCCAGATAATGGGATGGAAAGTAAAACTAAAGAAAAATACTTCCACGATGAACAAACTCAGTGGGAAATTAGGAAGGACATACATTTTTTTATGAAGGTAGACACTCCAATGGAGAGAGTATATACACACTTTGTGGAGATAACAACACCAGAGAGAGTGGATAAGCATGCCAAGGAATGCAGGATGTGCATCAATCTTAATTCAACTATGCATGATGTATGTATGCACGAATGAGTATATGCATATATATGTATGTGTATGCTGACAAAATAAGCACAAAGATAAACTGGGGATTACCAATCACCATAGTACAACCGAGTACTCAGCTAAAACTTAATAAGATAGAAATACCACTGGAGATTCCACTGAAGAATCTGCTAGGGACTCAGTTGGAGATAAACAAAAGCCACTGAAGGAATGAAGTCTTGCTACAAGGCTCATATCTCTGTGGAGGTAAGATACTGCTTGGGGAGAAAAACCAAAGTTGAATCTTTCATCACCAACGATCCACTAAGGGGATAATAATATGAACTACGCTTTGAGGGAATGGAAAGATCCGTTGGGGAAACATAGTAGTACAAGTCTTCCAAACTCTTATTGGGGATAAGAGAAATCCTTGTGGACTTTGTTACAGAAGGATGGAGATCTTCCAGAGAGGCATGTAGAGTAAAGCTCTTCTGGGGATATAAACCTCCGAAAGTGATAGCATTTGTATTAACTCTATTAAGGAGATGGAAGAATGCATCTTCTAAAAGCCCATCTTTGAGGGGCAAAGCATATCTTTGCATAAATTCTTCTTTAGGGAAAGAAATGGATCTTCTGGCGATTACCAAGAACAACTTTTTGGGGATTAAAAACCTTATGGTAAACATTCTGGACTTGCAGGGGAAAACTTAAGAAGTTAACATCGCAACAAAAAGTCAACCTGTAGGGGATTTTAAAACTCAACACAGGGTGAGAGAAAACTCAATAGTTGATTGTCATCTCAACACTTCTTAGTGAGAAATATTGGTCTGGGTATGCTGCTTGAGTGGCACATAAGAGCATCAAAAAAATAACAGTGGAGATAAAACCTGTTGAGGATTCTTCGTCAACGGAATCCAACAATCACTTTTTACGCATTTCTACTTGATCACAGCCTGGCGGGGAGGAAGAGAATCACACTCATTTAGAGAAAACTGAATTAACACTTAACTGGGGAGTTCAAGTCTATGATTCAATCAGGCAGTGTTAAAATCAGTACATACTGGGGAACACCTGAATTAGCGTTCAGCTGGGGAGACCATTAACAAAGACACACCCTGCTTGGGAGAACATCAAGTTCTACGCTTCGATATCTTACCATTCCTTGGAGTAATTATGGACATTCCTTTTAGTATTCAAAAATCAAAGAAAAAATTTTGTTGTAATTTTCAAAAGTATCATTTTTTATTTACTTTTTGTTTCAAAAATTATGATAAAAAATAAATGAAAATTTTCAAAACAGAAACATATATAAGAATTGCAAACAAATGGACAAAGGCCCAAATTTTATTGATAGAATGGTAGCCCGCAAATGGCGTGACTCCATGAATTATTACAAAGTTGGAAAATGATAAATAAAGTAAAAGGCTACATTGAAATACAATGTCCATTATTCTCCCTAACAACTTTGAATTCCACTGTGCTTTAAACTTTTGTAGATAATGACGAGGACAAGAATCCTTGATGGGCAATGTTGCTTTGAGTGATCAAGTCTGGCCTGATGCAATTACTTGCCATAATTCCCTAAATTTTTCCTCGATTGCCCTCTCGGGTTTTCAATCTACCGAGATTATTATTTTTTGTTTATGTCTCTAACTTTTTCCTAGGCCGCCCTTTTGGGTTTTCAGTCCACCGAGACGCTCATTTTTGCCTAAGCCGCCCTTTCGGGTTTTCAACTTAGCGAGTTGTTCTTTTATTTTTTTTAGGCGAAGAATTTCTTCACTGCATCGGCATTCACGGGACGAATAATCTTCTCACCATCCATAATTGTAAGAATTAATGCACCGCCAGAGAAGGCTTTGTTAACAACATACGGACCTTCATAATTAGGAGTCCACTTGCCCTAAGAATCAGTGTTAAAAGACAAGATTTTTCTGAGTATGAGGGTGCCTTCTCTAAACACACAGGGTCGGACCTTCTTATCAAAATCTTTCTTCATTCTTTGCTGATATAAATGGTCGTGACACAAGGTTGTCATTCTCTTTTCTTCAATCATATTCAACATATCATACCTACTTTGATACCATTCAGCCTTAGACAGTTTAGCTTCCATCAGGACTCATATTGATGTGATTTTAACCTCTGCATGGAGCACTGCTTCCATGCCATATACAAGTGAGAAAGGGGTTCCCCCTATTGAAGTACGGACAGATGTACGATACCCGTGTAAAGCAAAAGGGAGCATCACATGCCAGTCCTTGTATGTTACAACCATCTTCTGAATAATCTTCTTAATATTCTTATTTGCAGCTTCAACAAACCCATTCATCTTAGGTCTATAGGGAGAAGAATTATGATGCTCAATCTTGAAATCATCATACAACTCTTTCATCATCTTATTGTTCAAATTCGACCCATTATCAGTATTAATCTTGCTGGGAATGTCATATCAATAGATAATTTGATTCTTAATAAACCTGACTACAACTTGCGTGGTTACATTAGCATACGATGCCACTTCCACCCATTTGGTGAAATAATCAATGACCACTAAAATGAAATGGTGTCCGTTCGAAGCCTTGGGCTCAATCATGTCAATTCCCTATACAGAGAAAGGCCATGGATATGAAATAACGTTGAGAAGAGTTGGAGGCACATGAATTTTATCATAATAAATCTGGCACTTCTTCACATACTTGCAACAGTCAGATTCCATTGTCAGCCAATAGTAACCTACTCTTAACATCTTCTTAGCTATAACATGTCCATTGGCATAGGTACCAAAGGATTCTTCATGAATTTCTTTCATTAACATGTATGCTTCATGTCTATCAACGCATCTAAGTAGCACCATGTCAAAGTTTCTCTTATATAGCACATCTTCATTCAAAAAGAAATTGTCAGCCAACCTTCTCAAAGTCTTCTTGTCTTTATTGGATGCCCCAAGTGGGTACTCCCGACTCTAGAGAAAAAATTTAATTTCATGATACCAAGCTTATCATCTTTTACTTCTTCTGCTGCAAACACATGAGTAGGTCTACTAAGACGCATAACGTTAATCTTAGGCACATCATTCTAATGATTCACTCTAATCATATAGGACAAAGTGACCAAAGCATCTGCCATCTGATTCTCTTTATGAGGTATATGATGCAATTCAATTTTATTATAAAAGATCAATAGCCTCCTTGCATAGTCATCATAAGGAATCAAACCAGGCTGATGAGTATCCCATTCACCTTTAGTTTAATTAATCACTAGGGCTGAATCCCCATACACATCAAGAGTTTTAATCTTCAAATCAATGGCCTCTTCAAGACCCATTATACAAGTTTCATACTCTGCCATATTATTCGTGCATTCAAAAATCAATCTCGTAGTAAAAGGGATATGAGAACCATGAAGAGTGATAATAATTGCCCCAATTCTGTTACAATAAGCATTGACAGCTCCATCAAATACTAAACCCCATCGAGATTCAGGATCGGGCCTTTCTTAGGGTAACGGTTCATCATAATCTTTGGCTTTCAAATACATAACGTCTTCATCAGGGAAGTCAAACCTGATGAGTTGATAATCATTAATTGGTTGGTGATCCAAATGATCAGCCAAAACACTTCATTTGATTGCCTTTTGAGTATGATACTCGATTTCATATTCAGATAAAAACATTTGCTGGCGGGAAATCCTTCCATTCAAAGCAGGCTTTTCAAAAATGTACTTGATTAGATCTATTTTGGATATCAACCAAGTAGTATGATTTATCATGTACTGGCGTAAACTTTTAGCAGCCCATGCCAAAGTACAATATGTCTTTTCAAGCATTGAGTACTGAGACTCACAGTCTGTAAACTATTTGCTCAAATAATAAATGGCATATTCTTTTTTACTAGTTTCATCTTGTTGACCAAGAACATAACTCATGGATTCTTCCAACACAATTAAGTACATAATCAAAGGTCTTCCTTCCATTGGAGGAGACAAGATTGGAGGTTCAAGAAGCTATTCTTTGATACTATTAAAATCCTCCTGACAATCTTCTGTCCAAACACAACCTTGGTCTTTGCGAAGAAGCTTGAAGATCAGCCCATAAGAATTTCTTGAATAGCTCTGCCTTTATTAGAGTCTACCTTAATACCTTTTTGGCTGACAATGAAGCCCAATAATTTTCCTAAACGGACACAAAAAGTGCTTTTATTAGGATTCAAGCGGAGTTTAAACTTTCTCAAAACACTGAAACAGTTTTAACATATACTCAACATGATCTTCATCAGTCTTCGACTTAAAAATAATATCATCCACGTAAACCTCTATTTCTTTATGTTGGTGTAAGCCCTAGAGGCCAATACTTTTTGGTACTTGTATCGGATTATTCGTTTAATAATAAAAGGCATTTCTTTATTATGTTTGTCTTTCAGAATAATAAAGTCCCTAGAATAGTTAGTTTGTTTAATGAAATGTTAAGTGTGACTTAATCATGAGATCCCATTAAACATAAAGACATTATTCTTAAAATATCCGTAGTCAAGCTTTATTGCAAAGTGGGATAACATTAAAAGCATTGAGACTATTATGAAGATAGACTGATGATCACATCTCATGGATCATGGATAAAGAGTTATCAAGTCTTGACATAGGTATAAATATTAGGAGTAATATTTATACTGGATTGACCCGCTATGAGAATACTACATAGTATGTTATGCAAAGTGTCATAAGTTATTCTCATGGTGATAATGGTGTATTACCACCCTTCGACCTGAAACCACTATGGACCCTAGATGTAGAGTCGGGTGCTTTATTGCTGATCAAACATTATCCGTAACTGGATGATCATAAAGACAGTTGATGGGCACTCCACGAAGCATGCTGAGGGACATGAGTGTCCTAGATGGAATTTTCCAATCCTGCATAACAGGAGAAATGTCTAAGGGCCCAATATTGAACTGGACAAGGATGACACAGTGTATGCCTTGTGTTCAATATAGACATAGGGGCAAAAGGGTAATTGTACAAACATATATTATCACGAAAAAGGTTTTGTCAGATCACATGACATTTTCGTGACTTGGGTAGCAGTGATGTGTTGCTAGATACCGCTTACTGTTTATTATGTTAAATATATATAATTTAATATAATTACCAACGTTACGAAATCCTACAGGGTCACACACATAAGGACAGTTTGATGAGAGATAGAGAAATCAAAGGAACACCGTAAGGTACGGTGCACTTAAGTGAAAAATAGAAATTCGGATAATATAATAATAATTATTGTTATTTTATAATGGTTATAAAATAATAATAAAATAAATATATTTATTATAATAATAGTTATTATAATAATATATAATATTATTATGGATCATGTGAATTGGGTTTTTAGCCCGCAGCCCACAAGAAAGTCTATAAAAGGAACCCTTGTGATGAAGCTTTCACTTGATGCAATTTCGTTTTGATTCTCTTTTCTCACTCAAATAATTCCGTTCGTAAGCAGCTAGCACTGTGACCGGAAGCTGTTCGTGTGGACTGAGTAGAGGCGTTGCACTTCATCAACGCTTGTGATCGCTGCATCAAAGATCTGAATCGCCACAAAGAGGTAACGATTCTATCACTGACCATGCTCATTCGTAAGGATCACTAAAGGAAATTTTTGTTTTCCGCTGCATTTAGATCGCAATTTTCCTTCACTTTATGCATCATATCATAGAACAGAGTGGTCATGGCTCTATGGTACATTGCACCAGCATTCTTCAAATTGAAGGGAATCACTCTGTAATAGAATGTTCCCCAGGGTGTAATAAATGTTGTTTTTTCCATATTCTCGGGTGCCATTTTAATTTGATTATAGCCAGAAACACCATCCATAAAGGAGAAAATATTGAATTTAGTCGTATTATCTACAAACATATCAATGTGTGGCAAGAGAAAATCATCTTTTGGGCTAGCTTTATTCAAATCTCTTTATTCAACACACATTTATACTTTACCGTCTTTCTTTAGAATAGGCACAGTATTGGCCACCCATTGAGGATATTCAGTGGTAACAAAAAAACCTGCATCAATCTACTTTTGAACCCCCTCTTTGATCTTAACAACCATATCAGGGTGAGTTCTCCTCAATTTTTGCTCGACTGGTGGACATTCCGACTTTAACTGGAATCTATGCTCTACAATATCAGTATCAAGATCTGGATTATCTTGATAAGACCAAGCAAATACATCCATATATTCTTTAAGAAGCTTTACCATCCTCTTCTTAACATCTGGCTGAAGCAGTGCCCCAATCTTGACTTCTTTCCTGTCCTCTTCAGAACCCAAGTTAATTACTTCCACTGGCTCTTTACGAGGCTAAGTGGTCTTCTCCTCGTGCTCAAGCAACCGAGAAATTTCATCAAGAATTTCCTCAACACTCTCTTCTTCAGCTTCAAACACAGGGAATTCAAAGTTCAGAGAGGGCATAGGGACATTGTTTTCAATGGGTTTATCAATCAATCTGCATAATAATATATGCTTGAATTTAGGAAACAAATAAATGTGCAAGTATAATGCAGATACTGAAATTATATTATTATCTTTTGTTTTTTAGGTTAGCATTTTCTAGAAAAAGCAAAAAAGATTAAAAAAAACACATATGGATAAGAAAAATAACATTTTATTCATGATATTAAAAGTTGAAACAAAGCCCTCACATATTCACTTTCACCTTGGGCGAAGTGAAAGGATATTTGAAAAACACAAAAAACAAATTACTTTGAAGCGTGAACAATAAAAGGATGTCAACAGCTATCCAATTCTGGAAGATCACTTTGTGAGTCACGAAGTTTGGCATGTCTTCTTCTGAATCATCTTCAATAATTGCAGCAGAAGTTTGATCTCCAGAATGAATAAACTCAGTACTGTGGAGTATGTCTTGATTACACTTCAATTATCTTTCTAGTTGTACCAAGAGAAAATCCCATACCAACTATATTATTATTTTTCAGCAAGCTCAACAATTCGGCCCCAACCAAAAGATTGATCATTTTCCACAACTTGTTGCGCATTTTTCAAAGAAGAAATGGATGCCCCGCTCTTCTTACTATAATTATCAATAATAGTAGGGCTTGGAACGGAGTTCCTACATCCTCATCAGTATCAATATAAGAGAAAGATGAAAGATGACTTACCATCATGGCTTGCTCACCACCTACTACAACTAGCTTCCCATTTTTCACAAATTTTAATTTTTGATGGAGAGTCGAAGTGACACCTCCAAATTCGTGAATCCACGGCCTTCCCAGCAAATAGCTATATGCGGGATGAATGTCCATAACTTAGAATGTAATCATGAAAGGTTAAGGGCCTATTTTCACAGGGATATCAACTTCCCCTATCACAGTTTTTCTGGATCCATCAAAAGCCTTAACAACAACCCCATTTTATCTCATTGGAGTGCCTTGATACAAAACCCTTATCAGAGTAGATTTAGGCATTACATTTTGAGAGGAACCAGTGTCAACCAACATGTTAGATAAAGCATACTCTTGACAATTCATTGAAATGTGTAAGGCCATATTATGATCTATTCCTTCCTCCGGTAGCTCCTCATCACTAAAGCTCAAATTATTACATGCAGTTATGTTGCCAACAATACCATCGAATTGATGAACGATAACATCATGGTCTATGTAATCTTGTTCTAAAAAAATTCTCTGAGCCTCTCTGTGAACCTCATAGTTCATCAACAAAGATTAAACATAAATTTTGGATGGAGTTTGCAGCAATTGATCAACAATCTTGTATTCACTCTGTTTAATCAATTTCACAACCTCATCATCAGCATTATAGCTTGAACCACTAGATTTCCTATTTACCAATCCATATTCAGATTGTACCACATGCAATGTTCAGGTGTTCGATCATATCGAACGTTGCCATGCCTCTCATGCCTTTCCTGCTCTTGATAGAGCATCTTCAGGTGTTCGATCATATCGAACGTTGCCATGTTTTCATGTTGTTTTTGCAATTTAGAATTCATGGTAGCCAGCGTGAGGTATGCAGTTCCATTGGCATCATCGACATGCTTCTTATAAGCATCATTAGGAGGATCCTCTTCAGAAACATGTGTCTCTAAGACATACAGCTTTTTATCTTGTTTGAGTACAATCCTCAGGTTTCGGTGCCAATCCAGAAAATTTGTCCCAGGCAATTTTTCCTTATCAAGGATTGATCGTAAAATGTTATTAGAGGTGTTTGTTGTCATGGTAATGTACATAAAAAATGTGAAATTATAAGTATCAATTAAAACCAACATATTCAATTAGGCCTTTAATTAAATATGCTCCCACTATTTTACTCAAACCAAATGACCCTCACCATTTGATTCGGAAAATCTCGTTGGAAGTTTTTTTTAGTGGATCGAGATCCATATTTCACTTTGTTTTAAGTCAGTGTTAGGATGATTACACAAAAATCAGTTATTTAGGTAGGAACTCCTTCCAATTATATCTAATACAATTCTCGAATATTTTCAGTTGGGTGAATAACTCCTTATTCTAATCCATCATATGAATCATTCCCAACTCTTGCTTCTAAACGTATATAATATTAGTATAACTTGTTTAGTTAAGTTTGATCCATTGTTTTAGAAATTGGATATTACATTTATCCCATCGCACCTTACCAATATAAAACATGCACCTCGCGTTAGGTGAAACCTAGATTATGCGATACTAGTCTTGATGAGTTCTAAAACTTGGAAAGCATAAACTTAATATTCAATTTTAAGGGAATTTGCAATTAGTTTGATATCGCCGGCTTATTTATCATATAAATCGTCTCTTACATGCATCAACATACAATCATATGCATCAACATACATATAAAATATGAAACAATTATGGCCCCTAGCGCAATTGTTCTCTCAAGTCAATGAGAGAACCTAAGATAAACCTAATAACGATCTATGCTTCTCCAAGCTAGACCTCCATGGTTGTCCTCCTTTGATATTGTCTTCTTCTTTTCTTCATTACATTACATTAAAGAATACTCGTTTTACATACGAGGGAGTGAGATGAGAAAAGAAGTTACATAAAGACTGTATAGAAAAAGGCATGACACGCAGGCCGTATTTAAAAATACCAAAACAAAATAAAAGAAGACTAAGGTCATAACCGTTCACCACAAGAAAACAATAATAAACATATTTTTTTTTTATTATTATTATGAATTTAAATTCTGTTAATTAAATAAATTAAATTAAACTTTAGCGATTCATCATGAGTTAATTAGCGTTTCTACTGTCCGATTATTAACGTATACCGAATTATTTTAAAATAAATAATAACAACAATTTATTATTATTTAATTAAAAAATAACATGATACTTTGTCATTTTCTTTTGAAAAAAATTATTCTACATATACACAGTAACCGTGAGATAACCATGAATGAGTATTTCGGTTCAAGAAACTTGCATTTTTTATACACAGTAATACATACTATATATTACATACAAATATTATTATAATAATTTTTATTATATTTATTGTATGATATAGGCAACATCTCGTTACTGTTACCGCAACATGTGTATGTAATTTATAATAACAATAACAACATTTGTTATTAAATTATAAAATAAAATAAAATCCTTATAATAATAATAACAATTACTATTATAATATAAAATTTTATAAACCTTAAAATAACTCTCGACAACACAACTCTTATTCCGTCAAAAACTCTAATGCAACTCATTCATACTATCAAAATCGTAACGATCGATTATTCAAATCGATTGATCGAAATGTCATTGCTTCACCATATAAACATTGAATTCTGAAGCAAAAGAACATTAACCAATCACATGAAATACAATCATTATAGAAATCGAATCAATGAAATAAAAGACATGTCAAATATACCACCATTGCATCAGAATTATTCATATCTTATATGAAATTGATCAACCAATTTTGTGTCACTTATGAATGATTGGTGTATCGCTGCTTCACCATACAAAAGTCGGATTCCGAAGCATTGTCAACATCGAATCATCCAAATCATACACAACATGATGCCGAAATTAATTATATTTATTATTTATTTTATTATGTGTTTTAATCGAATTAAATTAGAAAATAAACATCTTCCAGATTCATGGTTTCGTAAGTGGCTCTGATACCACTGAAGGGAAATCGCGACCTAAAACTCAGCGAAAATTAAAATTCTTCATTTAGTGATCCTTACGAATGAGCATGATCAATGGTAGAAACAGTTATCTCTTATGGTGAATAACAATTTTGATGCAGATCCGGATGAATGATCACGAGCGTTGAATGAAGAGCAACACCTCTACTCAGTCCATACTAGGGCTGGAAATGAGTCGAGTTGAGTCGAACTCGCCTCAGCTCGGCTTGACTCGTTAAGAATTGGTTCAACTCAAATCTCAATTTGAGTTCGACACAAACTCTTTTTTAATCTCAAACTCAACTCATAAGTTCACGAACAGTTTGGTTCAACTCGTTAGGTTCATCTCATTAGGTTCAACTCATTTGGTTCACGGACTTAAAAGCCATATTTTTAAGTCTGTTGTTTTATTTTTATATATTTGACATTTTAAATTAATATTTTTTAAAAAATAAAATGTTAAAATAAAATAAAAGTTATCTGATTAAAATTTAACTTTATCTCAAAAATCTACTAATTCAAAAACTACACAACTTTCAAGAGATACATTTGAATGTCTAATTCAAAAACTACTCAATTGAAGTTTAAATTTGTCTCAAAAATCTACAACTTCGTCTAAATATTTAGAAACCATACAATTTTAATGAAATAGTACACCAAAAATTACTAGAAATTGATATATTTCCATCACAGAACGATTACACTACGCCATTTGTAACCTTCATTACAGGTGTTATTTTAGCAAATGTCATTATGTATTCAACAAGGATGACTCTAAATGCAATTGTCGATTTTACTGCCATAACTAGTACGTAAGGTACATATTTAGGATTAAGATTTGGAGTAAATCTTTAAACTTAATCTTAAAGACAATATAATCTTTCTCGTATGTAATCGAGTTGACTCATGAACCTAAAGAGTCGAACTATGTATAGTTCAGGTTCAGCTCATTTAGTTAACGAACTTAGTTTTTGTCTCATATTCAGCTCATTTGGTTCATGGACTTGGTTCAACGATTTAACTGACAACCGAACTATTTTCGAGTTGGTTCGGTTCATTGTCAGTCCTAAGTCCATACAAACAGAGTGTCTTCAATCTAAGTGCTAGCTGTTACAAATGAAGACTTTGAGTGTGAGAGAGAAAGAGGGAAATACGGTCATAGTTTCACCAACTAAATTTCATCAAATCCTAAAACTTCTACACAAGGGTTGTATTTATAGAACCACTTGTGTGGGCTACAAACTAAAAACCCAACTTAAGTGCACCCTATAATAATAATAATAATAATAATAATAATAATAATAATAATAATAATAATAATAATAATAATAATAATAATAACCATTATTATAATAAACATATTTTTTTATTATAATAATAATAATAATAACTCTTATTATTATATTATACGATGTTTCATATTTCACTTAAGTAGACCGTACTTTACGGTGTTCCATAATTATCTCAAGTACACCGTACCTTACAGTGTTTCTTATTTATTCTATCTTTCATCAATCTGTCCATATGTCTGTGACCCTGTAGGTTCTCGTGACGTTGATAACTATATTAAATCATATATTTAATATAATAAACAGTAAGCGGTATCTAGCAACACATCACTGCAACCCAAGTCACGAAAATGTCATGTGATCTAACAAAATCTTTTGTGATAGTACTTATGTGTATAATTACCCTTTTGTCCTTATGTCTATATTGAACACAAGACATATACCGTGTCATCCTTGTCCAGTTTAATATTGGCTCCTTAGACATTTATCTTGTTATACAGAATGTGCAAATTCCATCTATGTCACTCATGTCCCTCAGCATGCTTTGTGGAGTACCCATCAATTGTCTTTATGGTCATCCAGTTACAGACAATGTTAGATCAATAATAAAGTACTCGACTTTACATCTAGGGTTCAAAGTGGTTTCAATTCGAAGGATGGTATACACTACTATTACCATGAGAGTAACTTATGAAACTTTGCATAACATTCTATGTAGTACTCTCATAGCGGGTCAATTCAGTATAAATATTACTCATAATATTCATACCTATGTTAAGACTTGATAACTCATTATCCATGATTCATAAGATGTGATCATCAGTCTATCTACATAATAGTCTTAATGCTTTAAGGTTATCCCACTTAATAGTAAAGCTCGACTACGAATACTTTAAGAATGGTGTCCTTATGTTTAATGCGATCTCATGATTAAGTCACACTTAATATTTCATTAAACGAACTAGATATTCTAGGGACTTTATTATTCTGGAAAAAAACATAATAAAAAAATGTCTTTTATTATTAATAAATAATTCGATACAAGTATCAAAAGTAATGGCCTCTAGGGCTTACACCAACAAGTTAGACCCAACTCATTGAGTTGGGGTCTAACTCAGTTAGTTATATGTTAACTCGGTTGGAGAATTCTAATGCAACTCTAAGATCAAATGGTTCACATGAGCGGAAATGAGGGTGCATGAAGAGTTTTATTGTTGGTGATGTATTGGAGCAAATGCAAGTGATGTATTGAAGTGTATAAAACCTTCCATATAATGCTAGAACAATGTAAACCAAAGGAATATAGAAGGAATTGTTGCAATGTTGAAAAACAAATGAAAATCTACAAAATTATGTTGATGTAACTGGTTACATCATGAGGTAACCGGTTACATCGGGCTGAAAATGACGTTCTGGGCTGAAAAAGGGTAATGTAACTGGTCACTTCATAGGAAACTAAAAGGTTCTGAATGGACCACAGAATCGAAAAGGTTATGGACGGATCATAGGAAATAAAAAGGTTATGGACAGATCATAGGAAACTAAAAGGTTCTGAATGGACCACAGAATCGAAAAGGTTATGGACGGACCCAAGATAAGGAAAAAGATTCTAGGCGGACCAGAGAAAAGGACTTTGGACGGACCAAAGATACGTAAAAGGGTTTTGGGCAGACCAAAGGGAAGTCTAGGCTTTGGAAGAACCAAAGGCAAGAAAAGTCTTTGGCAGACCAGAGGAAATGGAAGACTTTGGACGGACCAAAGATAAGGAAAAGACCTTCGAACAGAAAAAATATAAGGAAAGACTTTGGACAAACCAAAGGAAACGAAGGGCTTTGGACGAACCAAAAATAAGGGAAAAACTTTGGACTGACCAAAGATAAGGAAAGAAATTCTCGACGAACCTAAGAAAAGAAAGAATTTGGACATACCAAAGATAAGGAAAGAAATTCTCGATGAACCTGAGAAAAGAAAGAATTTGGACATACCAAAGATAAGGAAAAAATCTGAGAAAAGAAAGAATTTGGACATACCAAAGATAAGGAAAGAACTTTGGACGGACCAAAGAAAAGGAAAGAACTTTGCATGGACCAAAGAAAGGAAAGACTTTGGACGGACCAGAGATAAGGAAAGAACTTTGGAAGGACCAAAGATAAAGGAAGGACTTTGGACGGACCAAAGAAAAGAAAGACTTTGGACGAACCAAAAATAAGGAAAAGACTTTGAAAAAGTTTGCCAGACGAGAACTAGATTTCACAAAGACAAGCCAGGTGGGAACTGTTAAGCAGACGAGAACTAGATTTTGAAGATTGGTTAGGCGAGAACTGACTACTAGATGAGAACTGGATTTTACAAGGATAAATCAGACGAGAACCGACTATCAGACGAGCACTGGATTTTGCAAAGACAGGTCAGACGGGAACTGACTACCAGCCGAGGGGACTGGATTTTGATTAAGTTTGGTCAGGCGAGAACTGACTACCAAACAAGGACTAAATTTTGATTAAGCCAGACAAGAACTGACTACCGTATGAAAACTAGATTTTAATTAAGTCAGGCGAGAACTAACTACCAGACAGGAACTAGATTTTGTTTAAGCTAAACGAGGAATGGCTACCAGACGAGAACTGACTACTAGACAGGAATTGGATTTTGATTAAGACATACGAGAACTGACTACCAGAAGGGAACTGGATTTTGTTTGGGATGCATGTTTGAACCTATATGGCGTAATGTTCCGTCATGAAGAATATGCTACGCGTTTGAGGATGCAAATTTACGATGATTACAATATGCAAAATGTCAGTAATTGGGTTTTTGGCGAGATGCCAAGTAGGTTGGGTTTCGGCCTTTCTTATTTGACAAGAATTTATGTTATGACAGATGCATAATAATGCATGAAAATGATCTGTGCAGTGATTTTGAGAATCAATCAAGTGCTTTCATTGCGGGAGGTGGAAGATTTAAGGTCAGAAGATGGTTACGAAGACATGACTCCCCGACACCTATTTCAGGTTCAGCAGTTGTTGATGTGCCATTGCTCATGCCTCATGATATGGAGAGAACTTGTACCTTGGTAGCCTATCTCTGCCCTAGTTTGTTGGGTATCTGCATGGATTACCCCAGTCACCAGTTAGAAAACAGTTTTGTCATAGGACGATTTTGATTTGACTTGCCCCGGTGCCTAAGAACAGTATTCCCCTTACTAATCTTTTCTTGGTTAGGTTTACTTCTTGTGCTCTTGAGGTAGCTTGCCTTAGTATGAGCCTTGAAGTGATGTTGCAATGGCTGGCTAACCTAGGAGAAACACCCCTGACTAACTGATCTTTGAGAGATTTGTTGAATCTTAACGTGATTGGTCCAGATTAACTGAATCTTGAGGTGGCTTGCCTTTTTGCTTAACAGAGTGCCCAGGCATTTTACCCCTGTGAGTGATCAAACTTCCAATTATGGAAACTTTCTTGATTCCAAGTGCTTGTTTGCAAGTAAAAAGTGTTTGTTTTGAAAATAATAATGCTAATGCCATGCATATGTGAGTTTTGAAATCCAAGTATGTTCACTAAGATTATGACACATAGTGATTGGGTCACTAATCAGGATGCCATGTGTAATAACCCAAATTTTTCCCTAAGATTTGTCGTTTCATCTCGCATTCCATTGCATTTAACCAGTCACTAACAAGTTTATGTAGTTGGTTGATTTTCGCAGGAAAATATCATGTGGCGCGCTTTTAGGGTAAAATGGTCATTTGTTGATAGCCGATCATCGACTTACGAATTTGGAGTTGTGGGCAGGAAATTTGGGCCGTTTGATCTGGTTGGTGAGGTTCAATCGGAGTTTGTGTCGAAAATGAGACTAGTTGAATAAGTTGGAGAAACCAGGAATTAATAGAAATATGTACTTTTCATTCGAATCATTTACATTGCATTTTATTTCATTTAAAAAACCAAAAGAACAAAAATAGTTTCATTGCATATTTTAATTAGGTTCATTTCCTTTTAAATAAATCATATCTCATTTTTAAATATAAAAAAATCAATTTCGTATCTATGTCATTTTTAGTTCTTTCATGTCATATTTAAATAGTTTATTGTTCTCATCTTTATTTCAATATTGGTTTTACATAATTTGCATATCAAAAAAATAATAATAAAATAAAGAATTTTTATTAATATTCATTCGTTACAAGAATTTATAAATAATGTTATTAATTTTAATTCTTCACAAAAATTACAAAAAATATATAAATAAAATTACAAAACTACATTTTTCAAAATAATAAAATCTTAATGTCCTGAAGCTTCCGACTCTTCCGTTTCCGATTTTTCCGACTTCTTCAAACCTGAAAAAAAAATAAGCAAACATCAAGTTTTAATCGGTTAGTTTGTTCTTCCGATGCCCTAAGAGTAGAATCATCATTGGGCGTGTCGGGAGGGCAACAGATTGCTCTGAAGCCGGCTCCCGATCCGATTCTCGGCCAATGGCCAAAACCGGCAGTATTCCGTTCTTGTTTCCAAGGCAACCATTAGAGAGAGAGAGAGAGAGATAAAAAGATTTCTGGAAAAGTTCTTATTTGAAAAAGTTGGTTTGAAAAGAAGAGCTTATTTAAAAAAGTGATTTTCCAAAAAAAAAACGGTTTTGCCCAAACAAGACCTTAACACGTTTTTCTGAAAATCACCAAGCTCCAACGGATCTATCAACAAAACAAACTCAGCAACAAAGTTTCCGAATAATCCTGCAAGCAAGTCGCAAACGGATCCCACAAGCCCAAAACCAGTCAAACAAAACACAACAAATAAATGAACCAAATCACAACAATCACGGTTCCAGCTCCAACAAAATTGCACAACAAATCCAGAAAATCAAAAGCCCATACCATGAACTCAAGAGGATATAAATCATTCTCAGATTTCAGTTTGAACCCTAAGTATCAAGGAGTCGAAACCCTTAAGGTGAAAGCGGCACAATCCCAAAAGGGGTTCAGAAAACCATTAACGGTTCATCATCACCCAGTCAGAAGAAAAGGGAGGAACCCTAAGATCCAAAATAAGCAAAATGGCGTCGCGGCTCAGAGTTGAAGATTAAAGGAGATCTTCGTCAGCATCCTCGCCGAAGGTATTCATAAACGCTTGGAGTTCATCATTATCCACAAAGCAAGAGAGGTTCAGAAACTTCCTAAGAGTTTCATCATCACCATAACGGAAAGAAGAAGAGGAATAAGGACAAACCCAAACAGCGAAATTCTCAACCGAAGAATCCACCAACACACCGGATCGGCGGCGGCGGAGACCCTAAGGTCTCGACGCCCGCCAAGCCTCACCGGCGGGCGAATCCCCTTTAGCCTCAGCTTCAACATCATCGGCCTTGACCGCAAATCGAACGGAGCAACCACCATCATCAACAAATCATCAGATTTCGTAAGAATCTCTTCACTATGGAATTTGGTTGTAGTTTTTTTTCAGGTGATAAAAGAAGAAAACCAAAGAATCAACATGCACGGAAGACAAATCAGAAAGGAGAAGGAACAGAGAGGGTATCGTCGGCGGCGCCGCAATGAGGAAGAAGAGGAAGTTTAACTCTAGCGAAACCGTATAGGTTTCGTTTATATGGCCTGTGTTTCATTTTTTATTTTTTTCTTTTAATTATTTGGTTCATTTCTGTTTTAATTATTAAATTAACAACATATAAGTCATTTAATTATAAGAAAACTATAACGTTAGTTTAACAATTTAGAAGTGCAGGGTGTAAATCTAAAGGGAAAATCATTTCCAAGTCTAATTGATTTATCATTGAATTTTATATAATTAAATCTTGTTTTATCTTCCAAAATACACACCTAAAATTAAACTTTTCTTTAGTAGTGAAAAACCATTTTCTTAATTAAAACTTTATTTTTTATTAAATTTAAACAAAAATTTAAACCATTTTTAAAATAAAAAAAAATTAAGATGATTTTTTCTCTCTTTCTTTAATTAGAACAAAACTTAAAATTCTTTAATTAATTATGACCTTAAAATTAAAATATTTTTCCAAATAAAAGTAGAACATTTTTTCAAATAAAATTAAGACATTTTTCAATAAGATTAAAACATTTTTACCCTAAAATTAAAACCACTTTATTAAAATTAAAATAAATTTTTTAGTAAACAATTAGAATAGGTTCTCCATTGGAGCATAAAATTAATTCTCCTCTTTTCAATAAAAGTTCAAAAAAATAAAGATCTTGCGTTAGCCGTTTCATTTTCGTATAACCTCATTAGTTTGTTCGTTGCAGCTCCTCAGTGTTCCTGTAGAGTACTATAGAAGTTTAGGGTGTTAGTACATTCCCTAAGCTTAACCAACCCCTTACCTAGGTCTCTCCCCGTATTGTGTTTACGATGCAAAAATAGGTTTTCCTTCTTTTGACATTTTCCTTCGGATAAATTAAAGTCGGTTGTGAATCAAAACTTGTGATTCAAACTAATTAATAGTTTGATATCCTATTTCCACCGCAACACCATGTCAATACTAGCATAAATGATAAGCAAATCTTTAGGAATCATCTTTGATGCAATTTTATCGTAGTATGCTTTCGAAATAAACCCTGCTTTAATTAGATCTTTTGAGGGTTGTAATGTGATCTGGTTCACGGTTTCAGAAAGAAAGGAGATAAGGCTCAAAGTTTATTTTATCCCACCCATTCTCCTTGATGTTGTCCAATCCTATGTTCATCTAGTTTGACATAAGCGTTCACCTTTCAAAAAGGGTTTTGAATGATAGAAGTGATGGTAGAGGAATTGGTAGTCACTCGCCTCTTGTTTTGTTTGTTTGTAGTCACACGAAATTGTTTTTGCTAAGGATTTTCCCTTTTGATTCTCTTTTTTGTTCTTTCCCTAATTTTTGCATAGACTGATTTTTTTTTTTGAATTTGCAGTCTACCGAGATGCCCTAATTATTTCCTAAGTTATTTGCTTTTTTTGAGTTTTTGACTTATCGAGCTTTTCTTTTATTTTTTGTCTTTGATTGATTTTTTTATAAACAAAATCGTGTGGCATTTGTTTGTTTTAAAAAGGTTGTGACAGCCTCGCTCCCTTGCCCGGTGAGGGATAACCGTTGTGGGTTTGTGATTTTAGACCTCTTGTGAGGGGTAAAGTGTGGTTGATCCTCAAATAGGGTACCCTTTTTGGACTTTGAACGCACGGTCAAACTCACAGAAGACTACCCAGCCCCTAGTTAAGATTGAAGGTTTTTTGGTGTACAGAAAGAAACTCCTACCTCAAGGCCCAAAAGGGTTGACTAGGGATTGTCTTCCTTATACCTCTGATGTTTGGGAATAGAACCAATGTCTTACATTGTCACCAAGGTTTTATTCAAATCATACAGGCGGTGATCTTGTGTCCTTTTCGATTTCATCATTCTCCATTGATTTTGTTTGATCAAATGTGCGATATTGACGTGTAAAATATGAGTGAAAATGAATAGATTTATTCAAAACATGCATATTTATTTCATTATTATTGTCATTCAAAAACAAACAAGTTTTACAGGTGAATAGTGCTTGACAAGCAAGGAGTGCAAATGAAAATAACGAAATGCAAAATGATTGTTGACATGATTAGCCTATGCATCCACCACAGATTGGTGTCCTCTGTCCATGTCTTTCATTTCTGTTTCATGGTGCGGTTTGTTGACTTTGTAGAGTCTGAGCTTGAGGAAGTCGTTGATATTGGGCTACAACAACTTGCGAGAATAAGTAGTGTGATGTGGGAACCAAAGGAGCTTGGAACTTTGGATGAATTTGAGGAGTGTTACGTTATGGGAGCATTGGGTGCCCCATGATAAGCAAGTGGAGGTGCAACAGCAAGGGGTGCCCCGGGATAGGAAAAAGGCGTTCTAGAATTAGCAGACTAGAAGCCTTGGTAGGGGCATCGCTCAACAGGTTGAATGGTTGTAGGAATCAGCACATGAGTAGGAGGACCTCCATTCTTTGCCTCAGCAGATGTTTTGGCAATCACAGGTGCAGAATTCTGGCAAGGTTTCTCTATAAATCATAACAACTTCTGATCGAGAAGCTCTTGAACTTTTTTCTTGAAGATGATACATGCTTTTGTAGAATGCCCCCACATATCCAGCATGGTATCCACATGTGGCATTAGGATCATTCCTAGCATGATTGGGAAACTTGGTTGGCTTGATCTCTTTGGGAACAATTTCCCCAATATGAATCAGACTAGGCAATAGTTGCGTATAAAACGTGGGAATTGGATCAAATAGAGCACGTCTCCTTCCTTGATTGTTGTTCACTTTGCTGATTTGCTTCTGCTTTTGTTTCTGACTGTCTTGAGTAAGCTTTTGATTAGATAGAAGGTAAACCGGCAGATTGCTTATAGTTTCATTCACGATTTCATCCGCCTCTTGTCTGTTCTCAACTTGTTCATCAATCACAACTTGATTTGAGAAGTTCATTATTCCCAACTTGAGAAGTTCATCAATCACAACTTTGAGAAGTTCCTTGCACATTATGTTCTTATACCTAACTTGTTCCATGATTCTTTGGTTTTCGGTGCTGGAGAATCGTTGTCTTTGGGATGATGAAGGGAAGAAGGTGAGCTTTTTTCTAGTTTGTGTGTATGAAATGCAAATGTATGTATGCATATGTTGTTTATGTGGATGGAATGTAAATAGATATGCAACATCCACTAATTCAAAGGTTCGACGATGCAATAATTCAAATTCAAAAGGCTGGTACATACAATGATGCAATAATAATATGCAATTATGTAGGTTAGAGATGCAACATCTTCTGGATAGTCTGTGTAGACTGCTCGTTGCGGGTTCAAAGGTTCGACGTATACACGAGAATAAAGGTATGTAGGGTCTATGGTTTCCTATAGAAAAGCCCAATATCCCCTCACAGGTGTGTTCTAGTCTTCCAAAGGTGGTCCATATAAGATCTCCCGGAGTCATGGAATCAAGTGAAAATACCATGTCGTAGAAAATTCTCGCAGGACAAAAGTATTCTCAAGTGAAACTAGTCTGGATGTGTCTCTCGTGACAACCCAACGCGCGAAACGCAGGCAACACGACTATCCACGACTCTATCCTATGCATATCTTCAAGCCCGGGTATAAAGCTTATCTCTCAAGTAACATCAGTCCATCCCAATAACAGCAGATATCCAGAGTATGCATCATATGAATATTTAAAGTAGTAAAGGAATGCAGTAAATAACATAAAGATAAAGCAAGTAAAGCGTAAAGATAAACATCCAAATAAGCAAGAAAGTAACCAAAACTAGGCGAGACCCCAACTTGCAAAGTCAAGGACTCCCTTGAAGAGTCGCCAGCTGAAGCTAGCAGGATTATACCTGAGCGAATCGCATACTCAAAGATACAACAAAGTCGCCACAAAACTTTATTTAGTCCCCAAAGGACAGGGAAAATATCGGTAAAACCCAAGGGGAAGAGAAACGGGCAAGGGAGTCGGTTATGCAAGGGGAAGATATTAGTATCTCACACATTCGTCGTACTCGACAGAAACCATTTTGCTTGCTTCTAGGCTAGAATGGGTTACCTATCTAAAGGATACTCGCTAAAGAGGGAAGGAAAAGGAAAAAATAAAATGCTCGCGAAGGATTAGGGCCAGGAGATTCAGAAACACCATTATTGTTAGGTAGACCTTTATTAGCAACAGGAAGAGCATTAATTAATGTGGAAATATGAGCTTTGATTCTGAGATTCGAGAAGGAACAAGTTTCATTTGATGTGCTTGAGGTAATGCATCATCATAATGAAAATCCTCAATGCTATTAGGTTGATGTATTTGAAGAAATGTCTCCAAGTAAGTCGCCTTTGTTACTTATTGAATATATTATGGTGAATTTTATTGACACAATCGAGGAAGGACAAGATAAAAAAAAAAGTCAAGGAATACATGCACGTCATATCAAAAAATGAGACCTTGAGTAATTTTGAATCAAGTGTCTTAGTATCAACAAAATCTCAAAAATATAATACCCTTGAAATGAAAGAGAGTACTCCACAGCTAAATCTTGTTCTCTTGACAAAAAAATTAGGACCACCTGACCGAAGTTGTAGTCATTTACCTAGTTTGTAAAAAGAAAAACCTAGAAGAGTGTTGATAAAGAATAAGGGAACACGTGGATGGAACATATGGGAGCTAAATGGGAGAAATCCTACTGAATACATGCACAAGATCAAGTTTTGTTTCAAACCAATTAGATACAGTGATACAAGTTGGAAGAAAGAACCTTTAGAGAAGCAAACTATCAATCTAAGAACCTTAAAGAAGCGTTGCATGGGAGGCAAATTATGAAATTATGTTATTCATTTTTAAGTTTTTAGTATTTTCTTTAATGTTTTCTTCATTTGTAAACTGCATATTCTTTAATTAATGAGTAAGTTTGTTGTTGTTGTTTCTTTAAGTCAATGATGTGATGTCTTACCAATGACAATTTGAAAAGCAGTGTGAAACAATCACTTAAAAAATGAAAGAAAAGAGTTTATCATTATAGAAGTTCTAAATGTAGATAGACAAGTAATGAAGAAAAAGGATAGCCAAGTGAATTTTACTCAATCTTCAGATATCTCAGCAAATAAGGTTTGAGGCAAAATAATACATTGTTTACTTTTCCTTCTCATGAGAGTATCCATACAACTGTTGTTTTCTAGAATTTGAATTTTTTCTAATTTAGTTTATTGGTATGATAATTACACATTAATGCACTTGTTTTTGGAAATTCTGAGTCTTTTTAAACCACCCTGTTATAAAAAGTTTATATTCTTTGTTTAAACCCTTTTAGTCTGAGCCCTTTCTTCAATGACAGCCTAATATGTGGCCCATTTGACTTGAAAGATTAATCTTTCAACCCTCTTTGAAGTTAGGTATAAATTTTAGTTTCTTTATCTAATACAAAAGAATAAGTTCGGGATTGCTCTTAGAAGTTAGCAACTTAAGTTTAGGGTTGAGGTAATGGAGAAATTGGTTATAAAAAAATATATAAAATAAAGAAGTTAAATTAGCTTCTTAAAAAAAGAATGTGAATAAAAAGAACCATCAAATTATTATTCATTAGTACTTTTGATAAGAAAAAAATGTTGTTATGTAAGGACTATGATGACATAAGGAAAATTAGGTAACTAACTTCAGGGTTTAAGTCTACTATTCCAAAATTATCCTACCCTAACATAAACCCCATTACAACCTTAAAAGACCTCAAAAATGTGTAGTTAGATATGACTTTGATTGACTTTGTTAGAAATTGTGCAAATTGATGGTAAAATGCTTTTGTAAGTTGATTGTATAATCACCATAATTAATTCAAGTGAAAAAATGTGAGATGAAAGACAAGTTAAGTACATTTGAATGTTGAAAAAACTTTTGGATTTATCTGGATAGAAGCAAATGATGATCATAGAAAAAATGGTGATGTTCATTGGTAAGGGTAAGCATTTTATTTATGTTGAAATTTTCAATTTACAGCAAGTTCCTTAAGGACAAACAACAAAGTAAGTTTGGGATTGTGATGACACTCTCTCATCATATAATTTTTTATAAGCACTTGCATATGTTTTTTTATTATTTTTAGTAGTTTATGAAAAATAGAAAGAAAATAAAGAAGTGAATAAACAAAGCAAAAATATGAAAAAAATAGAGAAATTGTGAAGAATCGAGCATTTTCAGCACAATTTATATCACGACGTTTGTCCAGTAATTTGATCATAACTGGAGTTTCGTAACTTGCACTAAGACAAAACTTTTTGCAAATTAAAGCTAACAAATAAATCTAACTACTGAAAAAATTGTGACTGTGATGGTCTGCATCACGGTTGCAATGACTTGTTTTTTCTTTCACGCGTTTTTTGTTATTTATACGAGAAAGAAAGGAGAAAAAGAGGTTATGAAATTTTGAGTTGAAAGTGACACCAAGGAAATTGTGGAGTTTAGAAAGGGGAATTTTCATTCATTGAAGATCTTATTATTCATTGATTTTCATTTGTTGTTCATCTAAGCTCGTGGTAATTATTTGTATTAGTATGAGTATATAATTTACTATTGATTAGGTTTTGTTATATGAAGTTGATTTGATATATTGAACTATGCAATTGGCTTCATACTATTTTATTAATTTGATATTCTAACTTTTATTCGGTTATTCTTGATCGTAATGTTTTTTGTGTGTTGACGAGCATATGAATTAAACTTAGGATCATAACAATTACTGACCATAACGTGAACCTGAAATAGGATAATTGTTCAAACTTAGTAATTAATTTAGAAATAAATAATTATAAATTTGTGATTGAGAAATTAACAAACATTCCTGCTTAATTTTACTTTGAATTCGCCTAAAAAATTATGGAATTATTGTTAAAAAGAATAAGTTATACACTAAAGAATTGGATATATTGATTATTTTAATTTATCATAATTATAGAAAATCAATTTGAGAAATTAGACGAAGTTACCTACAATAACAATCACTAAATTTGAAAAGGAATCTAGTCGCCTTCTAAATCTTTCATGTTCTATCAATTTTATTCACGCTTTCCAAATTGAACTTGAAAATCCTTCAATATTTACTTTTAAAAGCACACTAATCATCTTTGTTAAAATAATGCAATCTCTATAGAGACGATCTTATATTTTTATTATTTCGACACAATTAAAACATATGCTAATTTATCATCAAACACTCTTGTGGATCCATCTCGCCATCATAGTTTTCAATTTTTAGAAGGCCTAACTGAATCACTATCATTTCTTCCTTTAACTTGTTGGTTGGTAAAAGGGAGTTCAATGATATACCCCTTAACTTTCTTTCGTTTCGGTGAGCTCACGATCGAAACCATACTCTCTGACTATTAGTTGGCAGTGTTTTCTTGAGAGTCATATACTTTGTATTTGCTACTTTGGAATCTCTTGTTGTTTTCAATTAGCTTTATCTTCTTTTTTAGCTTCCTGGTATGTGTTTCCATTACCTCAATCATGCTTTTTGAGGTTTATTCCTGGTGCCTAGGTTGCAAAATGTCACGTCTCTTAGATTCTTATTGAACAAGAACATTGAGGGGTGGGAAGCCGCTCTCCATTAACGCACCTTTAATGTGATCATTTTTTATGTTTGGGTCCATCGTTCTAAGAGTTATGACTATATGGTTGTGCTTGTGTTCTTAGTATTTTGATGGAGTCTTAACTCTAATATAATTAACAATTTAATTATTGTTTTTTTTTTAATTTTTTAAAGAAAAAACATCTAGCATCACTTTTTGTGGTCCAAGGCACTTGCATTAGGCCCTTGTGAACATCATTTAGCTAGTTTTGAACACGATGGTTAGCCAAGTTCGAATTGTATTTTACTAAACAAGATAGGAAGTCTGCCTTATGTACAACACAAAACTGTTATATTTTTTACCATTAAAAAAATGGTTACAAAAAGTGTCAACAACACAACACATAAGAGTTGAAGTATTTTTGTATGAAACTTTTATATTTGATTGATGAGCCTACAACAATTGATGTTTTTGATCATATGCTCCTAAAAGATTCATATGAACAGATTCTGCACAGGAGTCTTGTTTGGTTCGGAGCAGTGACCAGTCAAACACATATCTATCTGTCTATATATGCATGCAGGCTATCTAGGAGGTAGGTCAGACATTGTATGAACTCAAGGATTGTTGACTACTACCACGAGTGTAAGTGAATAATATGAGTGTAGCCTCCACGGTATGACCTCAGGATAAAGGAAATGTTTCTTGCTTCCTTTTTGCATGCTACAGTTTCAATGCATTTTATATGCATCATATAGTTATATAGGTTAGATTAGATTATGGGCCTCTGTCCATTTATGATTCTGTAAGGGTAGACCTAGATTGGTAACAGCAGGAAACATAGGCAGGTCTTAAATTGGAATTGAAGTGGAGAAAAATTCTTAACAAAAAGAAAAAAGTGAAGAAATCTAGCCTTACTGTAGTAGTAAATTTATCTTATGAGTTAAAGTTATGACCACTTTCCCCACTGGCACTGTTGAATAATATAGTTCTTTTTCTTTTTTGACAAATCGAATATTAGAGTTTGTGCTTGTAGATGTGATTTTTGTATTATTTTCAAATGATTCTTTCTGGAGTAAAATCATTTGTTAGGAAAATGTAAAGTTGTGATTAAACAATCACGCCATTATAGATAATTGGATTTCAATAAGCTGCATCTCTAACAAATTACAACATAATATAATACAAAAGATCCAGAAACTTGTACACAATGTCAAAATTGAAAGGTTGAATGAATCTAACTGTGTTAGATCGAACTACCAATAGGTATTTGAGTACATACTTATCAATCAAAACCAATTGGAGGTGTCGAAGTCTCTTAACTTTCTAAGATGTCTCTCCATTTCTTCTCTGCTTTGGATCCATTCTTGTCTTTGTATGACAGTTGTTGGATCATCTTTTTCACTCTGCATATAAAGTGGCATATCAGAGGTGTGTGATGTAAGGATAAATAGCAAGTGATTTAGGGAAGAAATAATTACCACGTGGATTATTTTGAAGGAGTTGCCCTTATCGGCTACAACAAGCAAGTCGCTCTTTCTATCTCTAGTTCTCCCTCCTGGAGCTGTTACCTGCAGAAGGCGTACTGATGATTAGTTCAAATTATACAAGGCTATACAAGGCTGTGAAAATGAATCAGGGTGATTAGAAATGGTAAATGAGTTCTAACACAGCATCAGCATTCTCCAGTTTCAGATGAACTCCATTTTCTCATTGTCAAAAACAATTAAAATAAAAACTAGTTTTCAGAGCTATTTTTCAGAAATAGTTTAGGGTGACGGAAACTTTTTAGTGAAAAATCTAAGTTTCATGCGAAGTTGTGTACATGAACCCATGGAACCTTCTCAGACTCAACCAGTAAGCTTTAACTAGATATAGAAATAATGTTATAAAAATCTATCATAGCATCTAAACAAAGCTTTTACAAGATACAAAAGTAATGTTATAAAAATCTATCATAGTATTTAAATAAAATTTGCACAATAAATATTCAATATTCTAATAAATATTGTATAAGCTTTAAACCAAACCATCACAGTTCAAAATTGATGGATGAACTCGTAAATCACAAGATAGGGTCACAACACAGCACACGAGCTCAGAATTAAGGGCCAAAGTCAAACTAACAAATCACGAGGTTCACAGTTACTAGAGTGAAGGATGGCATAACTGAGTTTCCCCTTATTGGAGCAGGATTCAGCTTGGAAAACCTAGGTTTAAGTTCATCAAAGTTGCCTTCGTTCACCTCCGTGGCCTGTAGGATTCATGCCAACATACAGAAACGGGTGTGCTAATGTGTTCTAGGTTGACATCATTTATATTGGGAACTACATGGTTGAGACTCAACAAAACACCATTTATCTCATTGGTATGGGTTCGTGTTGGGGACTCAGTTGCATCTATGAAGTGGAGTATTAAAAATGTGAGGTTCATATTTTGAGCACTGCCTTATTTATCATTCAGCTGTTGTATTTTGGTTTTAAAAAAACGTTGAAACATTGTCATTTTAGACATGGGAAAAATATCCATTATGTAAAACTTAATCAATTATCTTCAAACTTGCAAGTCTACCCTTGTTTAAATAAACATTTCTGTAAGTGAGTTAACTTGAATTTTACATTAGAGTCGTGCACTTGTTAAATTTTCCAAATTCACTTGAGTTTGACAACCATCCGAAGTATTTTACTTCTTCAAAACATTATCAGTGTGCAATGGTATTTTCCAGGATTTCAATTAACATTCTATAGCGATACAAAGATTATTTAGAGAAATAGTGCACCTTCCATGAATTCATTGTCTAGCATTTACAAAGATATTGTATAAACAATAAAACAAAAATTAAATTCAAGGCTGAAAATATGACTACGGAAGGAAACAAACAGCACATAATAAGCAACCAGGCTGAGAATTAACTAACAGTTCCTTACCAGAACTTTGGCTCTGGTTATTGACTTAGTTTTGGAATCAATAACATAAATCTCCTCAAAATCAAGGACAAACTCAGGGTCTCCCAGCCTCTGATTTTTGTAGTGTTTTGTCAAGAAAACCTGTAACGGAAAACAATAAAAGTTGGTCATGCTGTTTCAAGTAGAAAACATTCAAAACATAAGCAAAGTGAAAACAATGCGGTACTTTTTTTAGTTAAATCTGAAAACATAAAATGTTTTATGAAACCAAAATGACCATTACTTTCTTGCAAATCAATAATAACTAAAAAAAATTTAATATGAAAAATTATATTGAACGTGAGAAAGTTATATTATATGCTCATTTTCCTGAGAATATTTCTAAATACCCAAGAACAACAGAACCCTAGTCCTGTGAAAGATACAATACAGCTCAAGTAAAGCTATTTGCCTGGTAGAATTCCATAAGAGAATTGTTCCGTAATATTTCACAATTCTTGAAACAAATTCTAAAGCGTGTTATCTTTGAAGCAGTTACATTACATTACATGTATACTCATCCTTTAATTACTACCCATATATATCATTTGTCACAGATTTTCATCAAGACATTAACAGCATTGACTAGATACAGTTATACAACAAAGCTGTAAAGAAACACAGGAATTCAAATATTAGTTAAAAGCCTCAAATGCAATAGCAACCCATACCTTCATGATTTCCCTCTCATGTTTATAAAGAGGATCTCGACGTGCATCAATCGGTGGTTCTGTAACAACGTCGCGTCCAAAATCACTTTGAGTGCATCTAATGTACTACAGATTCATAGAAAAAAGAAAGCAGACATTAAATTTGGAAGTGATACATGTAGAGGAGAAATGGAAAAAGAAATGAATCACTCAACACAACATATAAATATATATAAGCATAACTCCCTAAACCGCCTAGCATTAGCATAGTCAATATATATTGTAATTTGTAAATATGAATGGATTCCATCATTTTAAGCATATAAGCAAAAGCTTCCCCCAACGCAACATATACGATAACATACCAGTATTATACTATTTAAGTCCACTTTAGATTAAGCTAACATCATGAATTAAAAAGGATGAGTGTGAGTGATTCCTTATTCGGGGATAATAAAATTTACCTTCTGAGGCATTGGTGCAAGAACCTTGGGGATTGAATAAACATCTGTATCCGGAGGAGTAACATACATCTAGAAGCAAAGAATCAACAATTAAAACAGCAATAAGAACAAAAGATGAAGATCAAGATTAATTCAATGGTTAATAGCAACCTCTCTGAAATCATAGACATCGTTATCAGGGTCAGGGGCTTTCCGTATGAAGAAATCACAATCCAACAAACTAATCTTATGAAACTCATCTTCGTTGATTCTGTAATCAACAAGAGTATCAGGATCCCAACCCTGCGTAGACACGAAGCTCGTACTCTGCACTGCCGCAATGTCGCCGTCGCCGTCGCCGGCAGGCACCCGGTCGTACTCGATGTCGAAGTCCACCTTGTTGTCGAGCTCCTCCATTAAGTCGTCGTCCATCTCGTAGTCGTAGTTGTCGGGGATGGCGGAGTCGAAGTCGCCGTCGTCGGCGCGGGTTAGGAAAGGGTTGCGGCGTGGGGTAGTTTGGAAGGAGAGAGGTTTGAGTTTAAAAGCAGGGAAGAATGAGGGTTGTGTGAACGTGGAGAGAGGAGGTAGTGGTGGGGGTGTGAGGAAGAAGAAGGAGGTGGTAGAAATGGACATGGTGTTGATTCAGTTAAGTTGAAGGTTGTAGCAGGGAACTCGAGAATAGAAGATAGCATTTGGCTAGTGCAGCAGTTGAAAATGGATTAGATTGCAAAAATAGTATCTATTACATTCAATTTCTTCACCCTAATTTTGGTGGGAACAGAAATTTGTTCCATTATGTATTAAAGTAACCGCAAAAAAAAAAAAAAAAATTCTTAAAACATTCCATGGGTTTCTTTCTACTATCTAGTTTTCCATTAATACTTCGGGATTTTAGAGATATATTTAGAATATATTTCTGAAATAATTTAAATTTTAATTGGTCACAGCATATTTCTCAGAATTTATTTTAATTTGAATTTACAAAAATTTTCTGGAGATATATCTTTGAAATATTTTAGAATAGATTTTTTTTAACGCATCGTGTATTTGTATATATACGTCACTCTCTCTCAAATTTTTGTTTTTGCAAATTATCGAATATTTATTGTTTTGATCAATTTATTTAGAAATTATCTTTTTGATTAGGTTTTGAATTATGGTTGATTTAATCATAACCACTTTGTTTTGATTGACTTTAACATCAACAAATCAAATTAAATTTATAAATGTTATTGATTGCACACCAAGTGTTTGATAAATTGTCTCTATTACTTTTAATTGATTTTTTATTATTGGAAATAAACTCTATGTGTAGTTTAACATTTAATTGGTGTGTGATTAATTGTTCTAGAACAATTTGTGTTCATTATCATTCAATTGTGTAACTTTACGCATATTTGAACTTTTCGATAGTAGGTTCGATTAGACGATTCGACTCAGGTTGTTTCTGTTGTGCCATAAAACTTTTGAAATATATTTTTGTCAAAAATTCAATTTTAAATTTGTGATCTATTCCCTCTCTATATAAAAACCTATTGTCTAACATGTCTTTTAAAGTTAGAATTTCTCCTATCAATATTCTTTAATATGTCTAAGTACCATAATAGTATAATAATCAAAATGTTTACTGGTTAGGACGTTTCTTTAGTGAAATAAGATACATGAATCAAATTTATTTGATATAGATTCTCTATCACACTATTAATTGTTTTTTCTCTGACCTTTTTCTGTAGTTTGTAGTTGAAATTTCTTCAATTTAAATTTTCGAAATATGCATTTGATCCAAAAGATTACAACAATCAACTACTTTCATAGTAATGACGTACATTTAGTAGAATAAGTTACTGAGAAATAAAGTTAGGTGATTTAAATTTTCTACCATATCATTGAAATATTTTTTTTATGACATATGTGGTTGTTTAGATTTGAAATTTCTCTGACTATAATTTTTAAATATGTGTTTTGTTTAAAAGAGTATAATGATCGACATGTCTCTCAATAATGATGTTTGTTTTGTAGAATAAGTCATATAAATCAAAGTTAATTTAGTGGTTTAAATTCTCTATCGCATTGTTGAATTGTTTCATTATTGTAATTTCTTCAATTAAAATTTCATACTATATGTTGGTACAAAAGAGTAACAATCAAGTAATTTTCTATTAATGATGTCTTCTTATAGGAATAAGTAACAAGAATTAAAATCAAGTAATTTGATTATTTATTACAATGTTGAATTGTTTTCATATGACATTTGTAGTTGTTTATGATTGGAATTTCACCGATCAGACCTTTCGGTTAGGGTTGTTTTCAATCTGAACCGATCCGATTATTTAGGGTTTTGAAAGCTGGACCGAAACCCTGACCGAGTAAACCGGACCAATACGATTTGGTTAATTTGTTGGACTGAAACCGATCCGGTAGTTTCGGGTAAACCGAGACCAGACCGGATAATAAATTATTTAGAACGGTGAACTGAAATCGGACCGATAATTTTCGGGCAGGGTACCCGGACCGAAAAAATTAAATTAAATTCACAGAAAAAAAATTAATTTCAATATTCACAATAAATTCACATTAATTTCAAAATTAATTTTTCAGATTCATATTGGCATTTGACATTACATTCACATAATCATTAAACCTTGTTCAAATAGAAGTTAATTTCAAAAAATTAAACCTTGTTCAAATAGAAGTTAATTTCAAAAAATTAAACCTTGTTCAAACATAAGTTAGGAAACTTATGTTTTCAAAAAAGCACAAAATATAATGTTGTTAATGATGCCTCAGAACAATCTCATCATTGGCATTAAAATTATATATGTTCAAGTTGCTATTGTCGAACAAGCGACAACCGGATCCTCACCAAAATCATATGTTAAAAGTTCATCCTGTGGTTCTTCAAGCTACAAAAGTAAAAGAATAAATAAGCAAAAGTCATATAAATATTGAATTAAAATAGTTCATAAGCAAAAGTTACTTACAATACTAGCAGTGCAGCCCTTTTTAATTCCATACTTCTCATTCACTTAATCACCCCCACAAAGTACCATTTTAATTGTCTTAGTTTTCATAGAAGATTGTTTCGAATCAATAACCCTTTTACCAGCACTAAAAGTTGTTTCTGAAGCAACAGTTGTAACTAGAACATTTAGAATATCATTTGCCAATTTACTAAGAACAGTATACTTGGCTTCATTCCCCATCCACCGTGTTAAAACATCAAACTTAGATTTAGGGGGAACTTTCAAGGGAGGCTCCTCAAGATATAATTCAAGATCATATTTTGAATTAGTATTACCAACAATAGGTTCTAAAAACATCTCAAAACTCCTCCTTCCCAACCCATAACTAGATCCTACTTTCTTGAGTTTCCGATACAAGGACATTCTCATCATTGGTTCCATAGGTATCTTGATACAATTGGAAGAGAGATTTTAAGTTGGTTGCAAACTCTTGTTCATAGGCAGTGGCTTGAGTAGCATTTGGATACAAGAAGGGATATACTTATTTGATGAAGATCATTTTATACCTATTTGAGCAAGTAGAGTTGTCAACCAACTTAAATTCATCTATACTTATTTGCATAATTTATTTTCAACATGTTTAGCCTCAGAATTTGATTTCATCATAGGCAACTAAACTCACAAGGAGGTAACAGAATTGGTCTTAGACACAACTAAAGTCACAGGGAGGTAACATAATTGACCTCAGAGACTACTATAATCATATCAAGCAGATCAAACAAAATTCATCATAGGCACAGTTAAATCACAACTCACAAGGCAACATAATTTAATCCTAGGCACAATTGAGTCACAACTCACAAGGTAAGATAATTGAATCATTTCACAAGCAGATCAAACAAAATTGGCCTCAGATCAAATACATTTGGCCTTAGGTCAAGTAGAATTCATCGTAGGCACAATTTCATCACAACTCAGTGACTCACAACAAGGCAACATAATTCATCATAGGCATAATTTCATCACAACTCACAACAAGGCAACAAAATTCATAATAGGCAACATATAAATAATTGATCAAGCAGAATTCACAAGCAGTTCAGATAGAAGTGGCCTCAAATACTATTTCATGGGCAACAAAATTCATCATAGGCCTAGGTTTAAGCACAAGGCAACATACCAAGCAGAATAGTAGCTACCTAATGTACAATGCAATGGCAACTTAATTAACTATCTACTTGTAAGTTGTACATACCTTGGATCAAGAACTGCGCCAATAGAAATCAATGTATTAGACTCTAACCAATACTTGTCATATTTCAACTTCATTTCATTAGCAAACGCTTGCAGTTGGGGATTATTTGAGATGCTTGAAGGTTTATCAAGTAGAACCTTCACCCTGTAAAGCTCATCCAAAAACAAATTAGCAGTAGGGTAAGAGGTGTCACTAATAATTGATGTAACATCAGCAAAAACCTCCAAAAACTTGCAAATATCATGAACATCTTCCCAATCATTTGCATCAGGAAAAAAGGTGAGAAATGCACCATTTTCTTCAGCATATCTTGGCCAGACTTCTCTGTAGTGGTATGCAGTGGACAACATCAACCAAGTTGAGTTCCACCTTGTCTTAGTATCCAACACTTCCATTCTGCCTTCAAGTTGCAACTTATCAACAATTTTTTTGAATGCATTGCATCTAGTTTCAGAATTCAGCAAGTACTTGACCCCATTTCTAATCTTATCAATAGTCACCTTAATCATATAAAGACCATCCTGAACCAACAAATTTAAGATGTGTGTACAACATCTCACATGAAACAGTTTACCATCCAATGGTAGATTTCTCCTACCAGAATAATCTCTCTTCAATCTAGAAATGCAATTATCATTAGCACTAGCCTTATCAACTGAAATTGAAACAACCTTATCCCTTATGCCCCAATCTTCCATGACCTTAATCAATTTCCTACACCGAACCTCACCAGGATGTGGTGGTGGCACATTCTTAAAAGATAAAACTCTTTTGTGAAGCTGCCATTTTGAATCAATGAAATGACCAGATACAGTCATATAACCAATTTTCTGCTCACTAGACCACCATAGGTCAGTTGCAAGATTGATCCTGTTAATCAAAGACATAAACTTTTTCATCTTAACTTTCTTGACCTCATAAAATGTCTCACAATCAAACTTAACCTGTTGTCTAGTAATCTTTTTGTACCATGGATAAACTTCTCTAAGAAACTCATTATAACACCTTCCATAACAGAAAAAGGAAATTCATAACCTAGAATCATATGAGTTGCAATCTGTCTAACCCTAGCATGATTATATGTTTAAGTTGCCAAACTAGGAGTATTACCTTTCAGCCTCAACTTTCTCTAAATGCAATTTTCTAAATGTTTCTTACCATTAGAAGTACTTTTCTATTTCACATCATAAGTATAAAGCTGCCACACCATCTACATTTCCATTTCTTGGTACCATTAGGCATTTCAGTAAGTACCATTTCAGCATGAACTGTAGATTTCTTGGGACGATGAGTTTTACCAAAGGTATTTATCTGGCTATGAGAACTCTGATTTGGGTCAACTGGAGGGGTTGCCCCATCATCGGCAGTAGCTGTATTTTGAGTAGTAGTAGTAGTAGTAGTATTTTGAGTAGTTGTTGTATTTTGAGTAGTGTTGTCAGTTGGAAGTGGAACTGGAAGTTCCAAATCAATCATCTCGCCAATCTCTATATTTCCTCCATCCATGTCTCTTCTTCCCCAGTCCCATCAAACAACATGTTAATATCAATAAGATCGTCCATTGTTGGAGTCAATGAAGAATCTTGAAAAGATATGGCATAAAATTCAATATCAATCACACAATAATGTAATGTAATACGAAATATGAACAAAACTGAGTAACACAATACAACCTCTTTATTAAGAACAGAAGACATACAATTATTATTAGGCTAAAATACAACTTCAACAACATAAGTTACACAATACAACCTCAATTCAAAACCCTAGACCGAACCCTAATGAAGAACAAAACTCAGCAATAGAATCAAATATTCAAACTTTTTTATCAAAACTTATACAATATAAACAACAAATCAAATACTCAAACAATTTAGGTCAAAATTTTGTTCAAAATTGAAACAGGGTGACGAACGAATCCAAAATCCCAACATTTTATGTCAAAGTTTAGGTCAAAATTGATACCTGGTAGAGAACTATTCAACAACTCAAACATGCAAACACTGTAAAAAAGAATAGAACAGAAATAAAAAAGAATAGAGTTTGGATACATTACACGATTGTTGCAGGCTTGAATAATTCACACTAAGTGTAACATAAAGTAAACACTGTGGCTTGATTGAAATTTGGAAAGAACTAAAAGAAGACGAAGCCCTAGGGGAGAGAGACGGAACAAAAGAGGAAGTGTGAGAGACGAGACGAGAGTGACTGAAAGGAGAGAGGGAAAAATGAGAAAATGAAAAATTTTAAGAATTTATATCTATGTTTACCGGGTACCCTCATTGGATTAATTGGTCCGGTTCTTTAGTCTGGATACATATTAAAATTATATTCATTATTATACCAAAAGACGTTTTGGCCAGTCCAATGGTCAGGTTCCAATGAACTGATTCTCGGATGATTTTTCGGTTCTCTATGTCCATATACAGCCTACTTTAGACTATGAGTTTAATCCAAAGAGTACACTATTCAAATAATTTCCTAATAAGAACCTCTTAAATGAAATATTTTGTTTAAATATATTTATCTAAATAAATATTTTTTAAATATATTTGTATTTATTTATCATTGTTTTTGTTGTATATTTATTAAATTTCATTTTTTAAAGAAAACGGCTAAAATTTGTAATGAGAAACTTAAAAGAACCAAAATTTGAAGAATATTTCGAAGATTAAAAATATATTTTTCTCATATATTTAGTACTAGATTCTGTTTTTATATATTTTTTAAGATCAGTTGTTATATTTTTAATAACTATTTTCACAATAGCGTTTTTGCACGATTCAAAAAAAATATTAGTCATTTTGAATATATGTTTATGAAAATAATTAAATGTGCATCAATATAATTTTGTATAAACGCATAATCTTTTTACACATACATTTGGTCAAATTATTATATAATGTTATTTTTAAAATTTAATGTTAAATTTTTTTTATGAATATTTATTTGACGCGATTTGTTTTGGAACATGAGTAAAGGATAATATACTAACAATATATAAACTTTAAGATATTGTGAAGATATTAAAATGGGAGGATTTTTAATTATTAAAAAATATATTATCATAATTAAATATTGCAATTTCTTTAATAACTTATTAAATAACATATTTTTAAATCACTATATTTATGATAATTCAATTGGATAACACTATTCGACTTTTTTTATTGAGTAATGAAATTGACACCAACTAAAACTTGTTTTATCTGGTAGCATGGTAGCAGTTTTTAGTTTTAAAAATAGCAAAACAATTTTGAAGAACAATTTTTAAAAGTTAATCGAACAAATTTTAAAGTTTCTAGTTTTTAAAAATTGAAAAACAGTTATTAGAAAACTAAATATATATTTTCTAATAATGGTTGATTCAGGTTTAGTTTCTACTAAGAGAATGTGGTGTTCTATTTCTTAAAGGCTTCAAATTCATGTGGCCATGTTGGCTTTGGAGTTTGGTTATGATGATTTTCATGTTATCTCAAGAGCTGCCTTTAATATGTTAATTAGTAAATATGTTTTTCCTGTCTATAGGAATATCATTGCACTTCTTCTACTCTTCTTTTTGCATATTTTTTGGAAAAGTTAGTTCAATTAAATTTTTGTGTATTATATATTTTTTTAATTATTATATATGATTCTTATGATAGAATTGAATCAATACCAATTAATCACATTTTATATATTATGTCATATATCTTAGTTCAAAATAGAATAGATAAAACGAAAATGTATATAATTACATAATCTACGACATGTTAGTATATGAGAGAAGAGATTGCAGAAATACCTTGATTATTAAAAAAGTTTTTGTTAACAACGAATATCTAGTGGTTTGTATGGTTTTTCCTCAACCGGTATTCTTAATGTCTTGAATACTCTTTTGATGGTGAGAAGAGATAAATTGCTTTGTGTGCAGTATATTAGAGACCACAGCCTATATATAATGTGATACCAATTAGGGTTTTCATTATTCCCAACTGACATCCACTCATATTTGAGTTTATAACTAATTAATTAATTACTAAATAGAAATCTAATTAGTCTTTTAAATTTATTTAAACACTTAATTAATTAAGACTCTTAATTTTTATAAAATAGTTGTTGAAATATTTTCTAACTGACTTATGCCACAATATAGCTCGAGTTTTCTTTTAAAACTTTTTACTATATGCAACCAAGTGACATAAATACTTATAGTCATTTCTTGAATTAGGATGCCCATTATATATAGACATCCAAAAGGATCAGAGTCGAACATTCTGATGATCTCCAAATCATTCTATCTCTAATATGCGAGCACAAGTCTTTTTGTTCTCTATAACAATCCTTATGGTTGCCTCATTTCAACAATTCAAATTTTGAATTTCCGTATCTGTTGAATGATCTCATTATATATATGTTTATTCCTTATGCGTATGCATAAGATAATACATAAGATTCCCAAAAATCGAAAAGGTATAAAAAAAACATAATTTTCTAAAATTTCCAAATTCTTTTATTTTGGACAATCATTTAGACTTAATAGTTGAGACATACCCTAATTTATTGTAAATTAGGTCTTTGTTTCATTTTCAACTTTATTGATACATACATAAATCTTTTTTTTGTTAACCAGATGATACCTTGAGAATAATCTCTAAGTATCTAAATATCTAATACAAAAGATATGTGTCCAAGATCTTTCATCGTTAAACTTTTGGAAGAGATTCTTTGGTTTCATACAACAACCATATATCATAACATCAACTTACTCTTTCTAAATTTGTAAAACCAATAATTTTTCATAATAGATATCTCAAAGCCAAACGAGACAGTTACCTTATGAAATATTCTAGTATGGCTAATGAGACAATTTTATTAACTCATAAATGGATTTTATCTGTTGGCAAATCATAAACTTTATATCTATTAGCACAAAATTTTCTTTTTTTGTTGCACCATATTGTATTTCTTAATGTCACCATTAAGAAACACTAACTTGATATTCATCTTATAAAGCTCCAAAATCATAACGAGTAACAAGTGTCACAACTAGGGGTGTTCATGGGTGTGGGTCGACCCGCAAACCCGCCTACCCAAACCGAACCAACCCACTAATTACCCGGACCCATTCATTTACGGGTATACCCGACCCAACCCGTAACAACCCGTATAGATTTGGTTCGGGTATTGGGTTTTAGTTTCTAAACCCATGAACCCGTTGACGTGGCATAATTAATTATTATTATTATTATTATATTATCATTTATAAATTTTAAAGTTGCTATAACTTTGTAAATTGTAACGTACACAAAGATCTTTTGCACTTTTCTTCCAGTTTCCAATCCCACATTAAATTATTATTATTATAATTAAACATTATTATTAATATTAATCATGCTTGCTTGACTTATGCACTTCTAGTTTACACTTTAAGGTATATTTGTAATGGATAATATTTGAGTATCAAAATAACTAATAAATTTTTATAAATTAAGGTATATTAATGAAAATATATAAATAATTAATGGTGTATATGTATCTTAATATTTTTTATGACAAAGAAAATACATTTCAAAATTTTAATTGTTATATTTTTAATTATTCTATTTTATATGTAGGATTTGTCTCCACTACGTAAATAATTTAATTGTTTGAAATATGCAAAATTATATTGAATTGTGTTATAAATTTTTTAAATTGAAAATAATAATTATTATATACACAACCCGTGGACCCAACCCTACCCAACCCGTAAATATCCGGGTTGATTCGGGTCGGTTTTTAAAGTAGAATTATGGGTTTGATGATAAACCCAACCCATTGAAAGTTGAACGGGTTGGGTAACGGGTTAAGGCGAACCCGATCCAACCCAACCCGCGTACACCCCTAGTCACAACTATCATAGTACAGTCTTTCAACCATACCAAATAGTGTTTCTCTTTTCGGTCAATTCTTTATGACACTTGATGCTCTAGTTCTTGAGGTTGTTGAGTTTGATCTTCAAGAATTAATTTCTTAATTTAATTAAGAGAAAGAGCAATAACATCCGTATGAAGGGCCAAATTTGCTATATAAATAGCAATTGTATGAATGGAGTCTGAACCAATTATTTTCCACTCAATTTTGTTCTTTGACCATATCTCTCACCCAAACTCAATATTCTCAAGACACATTCTAAAATTTGTCTCAAAATATTCTTTAACTTGAAACTAAAGTTTATATTTTTCAAACTTTTCAATAATTCTAGATTGTCAAAAGTCATGACTGAATTAACTATAATAATATTTCAATTTAAAAGACAATCTGAATTCATCATTAAAAAAAAGAAGTTATCGTATTAAAATAATTTTTTTTTTTTAAATATCAATCTTTATCAAATTTGTCCCCTTTAAATTGATATATTTTTCAACCTCATTGAACATTTGTCAGTTCAAATCATATTTTCTTATTATTTTTTATTCACCCTCATCCTTTAAGATATTTACCAAATGAGCATTATTTTATTTTATTTTGCTTCAATCTTTTCTTTATTGCACACTTTATGAAATTATTCTATTAAAGAATAATTTCCAACTTTAATAGTTATAAACTTAATTGTGCAAAAAGAATATCATATGCTAAATTTTTTGACAAAGTCACTTAATTGACGAAACTACAGTGCCTTAGAAAGATTAAATAATTTCATAATACAATTCAAATATTTTCTTTACTTACTAATCTTAATGAAAATCCATAACTCCAATAAGAGTTTGACTTTCGCTTTATTGTTTTAGAAGCAATAGAATTTAAGAAAATATAATATGACAAAATTTATGTTATCTTAAGATCATAGACATGTGTAATTTGGAGTGTACTCACTTTTCAAACTTGAGTCTCATTTTAAATATATTAAATTATGAGAGAATTTATGTTTCTCTATTCTTATGTAAGGTCTAAATCCAAAAACATAATTTTCATATTTTATTTTTAAAAGTTAAAACTTTTTAGAATCAAAATCTAATTTATTTTGCGATACATCAACTATATTAGTTCATTGATAACAAGAAAAATGTACTCACCAAAATACCAAGTGCATAATTTATGTCAAGTCTTTACACAACAACATCAATTGCTAGTGGTATTTTATTACAATCATCAAACAATGACAATTAATATTGATAAATAATAAATTATTATAATCGTCACATGTTTACCATCATAGATTTGAATGTAATCGACTTAATATTTTCATGAGTTTACGTTCACACAACTTTATTAGACACATCAATAAATTATTACATAAACATGCAAATATTTAATTGTAAATTATAAGATAAAAACAAGATACCAAACGTCAGGAACGGAGCTAGGCTTTAACATGTGTGGGCTATGGCCCCCACTATCTTTTTATTTATTTTCTCATAAATATTATTTATATGAATACAATTATTACTTATTTATTGAAAGTAAATCACTCTCATGTCTTTCTTAATATCTTTCTTAATACTAAGATCATATAATATTATGTTAGGTAAAACTTAAAAATTAGAAAATTATTAATCCTTTATAAAATTTGTAGCATCCAATAAATAATTTTCATATTTATTACATACTTTTTTTTAATAAGTAAAGTTGATTCAATTTGGATATTAGGGGTATCCCAAACCCTCTTACAAAAGATCTAGAATTTTACACTAAAGATACAATCATGGAGAATTATACCACTTATAATAACTACAAAAGAAGATGTGATTAACATTCAAACTAAGTCACCACCAAGAAAGCAAGATGATCCTTTGCATTATCAACTTCGGTTCACAAACTTTGTCGTTAAAAATGATCTAATTACGAGTCCACCACAAACACCAACATATAATAGATCAAATTCTAAAAGCACGTGAAATTGTCACAACCTTCCTACTTATTTGATATTACATGCTTATTTAATATTAAAATTTATTACATGATTCTTAGATATTAAAATTTATTACATACTTATTTGATATTAAAATTTATTTCATACATTACAGAAAAAATATATATGTAAATTTAGGTGATAAACTCCTATTGGAGTGTTGCAAATCTCAAGTAGATAAAAGAATTAGCATTTTAACTCTCAATCCAAAAAGATAGAGTAAAATATGAAAAGTGTGTTTCGCAGGTCTTGCATTTTACATATTTGTATATATTTAAGTCAAATAGTTATTAGGTTTTCTGATTAAGTGAACTTTCTTTTATTGACTAACTTAAAATGTTATCTCGAAGTGAAATTTTGTGAGTTTTCTAAACATATCATCAATAATTTAATATGAAATTTCTTATCTCTAAAAATTGTCATATTATTTGTTTAGCTCTTAAAATAATAATAGTTATTAAAATGTCAATATAATAATTTGTTTATTATTTATTAAATGTTATTCTATCTTACCATTAAAACTAGCTCACCTAGTCATTATTTAAAAAATTAGATATAATTTAAATATAATATTTAAGATCAATATATTATAGGTACATATTGCCCCAGCTAGCACAAGTTTCTGGCTACTATGTCTTCCTTCTGGCCGATTATAACAGCTTGAATGAATAGTTTCATACTACATCTTTTGTAATTTCAACTGAATCAAATATACGCAACAGATGTTACTTATGCAACTTATTGTTTCAACCAACTCAATCGAAATTACTAGACAATTTAATAAATTAAATGGAAAAAATATTACATTTACAAGGCATTACCCATGAAATATAGGTCGGATCCGGAAGCTTTACCGCATTCCTCGTAATCATAAGATTACTTAGCGGCCCTTAATGTGAGAACAAACTCACAAGAAAACAAAAAATAGCATGAAATAAAATAAACAATATTGTAGAAACTTAATAACTATAAAACTCAAACATATAAATGAACAAATATTCTATAATCATAGTTTCATAAAATAATAATAATAATAATAAATGAAAAGGGTGTGATTTATTTTGGTTTTAATAAAAATTGATATGACCATTAATTGGGTGGTAATCAGTTTTAATGGCTTTAAATTCTTGATGGTAGAATCAAGCCTATAACTAGTCTTTGGTCCCCAAATCTTTCTCTCATCACAATAAGAAATACACATCTATATCGAGAGAGCAAGAGCTTGGAAGAACCAAAGGCAATACACTCACAACACTGCAACAATGGCTAGAGGTAAAACCTTTAATTTTATTTTCGCGTTTTGTTTATTGATATTGTTGTTCTTTTGATATTGGTATAACAATTTATGCATTTTACCCAATTGATTTTTTAAGATCAATTATTTTAAGATCAATTATTTTTTAACCGTTGCATTGGCATTTAGTGGACCAACTGTAATAATTAAATATTTGGGGAATGTTCCGAAGCAAAACCCAGGTCGCAAATTTCTGAAGTAGCTGCCACGTCGCAAGTTTCAAAAGTATACTGGCATAAAGAGACTGCAATGCTAATTATTTAATATAGGGAAGTTCCGACCTTAGTGCCACGTCGGAAACTTCCGAAGCATATATCACGTCGCTACCTTCCGAACCAGAAGCCACGTCGGAACCTTCCCAAGCTATAGCCACGTCGCAACCTCACTTATAAATTAAAACCCCAGAATTTCTCTTGCGTTGTATCAGTTTTCTTCCTTTCTGTTTCTTCCCTCATTCTTGCTTCCTCCCTCCCTCCCTCATTTTTTCTGCTACCTCCCTCCCTCATTTTTACTCCAGCTCCATTTTTACTCCATTATCCATACGAAATTTTTAAGGTGAAGTGGTTAACTATTTTATTTTAGTATTTATTTTATATTTTTCTTATTATTAACTGTTGTTTTTTTTTCCAGATCTAACATTGAAAGTTTTGAGTGTTTTGCTCAGAGGTATTTATGCATTTTAATTTATTTATATTTATTGTGTATTATGTTGTTGTTGTTGAAAATTTAGAAAAATTGAATATGTTATGTACTGTGTTGTGTTATGTTGGGTGTTCAAAGCAAAAATAGAATATGTTATGTATTGTTGTTGTTAGAATATGTTAGAAAATTTTAGATTTTAGATTTTTTAGAAAATTTTAGATTAAAATTTTAGATTTTGGTGATATATGTGATTTTTAATTAAAAAACAGAATATTTATTTGAAATAAGTTTTAAAAAATAGAATATTTATTAGAAACAAAAATAATATATTAGAAATATTTATAAGTATTTTTAATTTTTAAAAATAGAATATATATTATGTTAAAAAATAAAATAGATATTACGTTAGAAAAATAGAATATATATATATATATATATATATATATATATATATATATATATATATATATATATATATATATATATATATATATATATATATATATATATATATATATATATATATATATATATATATATATATATATATATATATATATATATATATATATATATATATATATATATATATATATATATATATATATATATATATATATATATATATTATGTTAAAAAAAATAGAATATTTATTAGAAACAAAAATAATATATTAGAAATATTTAATTTAATTTGTTGACGGCCGTTCAAAATCAACCTTGGTAAGTTGTTTATTATAGTTGAATTCTTTTAATTTCATAATTACTATATAATTAAATTGTTTAAATTATATTTAATTTAATTTTTTTAATGTGTGTGTATGAGTTGTACCAGACCTTGCTTGCTCAATTTCTAACTGAAAATCCTCAATATACGCCGATTGGGGATGCACCGCTTGATCTACGCGTTGATCTTTATATTTGGAATTTAACAGTAGGCGGGAAGGGAGTCAATGGATGTTTTTTTGGTCTTGGGACTTTGGCTGGCGATTATAGAAAAGGGGACCGAACTTTATTTCAAAGACTCGATGATGGGGAAGGAGGATCGCGTCCGGCAGAATTGACACCAAAAATATTGGCAACAGTGAGACAGTTAGCTCTATCTGAGGCGAGACGAGAGGCGGAGACACGTGAGGCGGTCCTAAAGGCCGAAATGGAGAATATGAGAAATAGACAAAATGCTGAAATAGAGGAAATGAGGAAGCGGCAATCAGACATGAAGGCACAAATGCGAATTTTTTTTGCCACAAAATCAAATTATTCTTCCGAAGATGATGAAGAAGACGAAGATGTATCATTTAGTGAAGACGAATAATTTTTTTTATTATTGTCTATATTTGTGACGTGAATATTACGTGACAACTTTTATTATTATTATTTGTATTTGTGACGTGAACTTCATGTGACTAATTATGTATATATTTTTAATGTATATTATTTTAATTATAAATTATTTTAATTTTAAATTTAATATTTAATATTTATTTTAATTTTAAACTTGTTTTCAGTTAATAATATTTATTTCTTATTATTATTAAATTTTATAGTGAAGTGTATCCCATGTCACAAATTAGTGATGTGGGAATCACATGGGAAAAAATTTTACTTAGTGTGAGTTCCCACGTGAAAACCAAGTCACTAATTAGTGACGTGGGAGTCACATGTGAAAATAATTCAACTTGTGTCAGATTTGCGTGTAGACCAAATTGGTAAAGGTACATTCCCACATGAATTTCACGTCACTAATTAGTGACTTGGTTTTCACGTGGGAACCTTTTCTACTTTTCTTTGTCATTTGCGACGTGGATTTAATGTCACAACTTTGTGACGTGTTTTTCACGTGGGAAAAAGTTCCCACCATTGCATTTCCGGCGTGTTTCTCCCACGTCGCAAGTACTGCTTAGTGAAGTGATTTTTTGCTTAGTGACGTGGGAATCACTTGGGAAAATGCAATGTTTCTTGTAGTGTTACATCATCTTGTATTAGTTCCCCTTAAATTTGAACCTAATAGATGTTTACATTCCCTAACTTGGGCATTAAAGTTTTGAATGGATAGTAATATAATGAATTGGTGAAAACATCAGTGAGTCAAGAGTAAATTTTGTAAAGGAACGCATAACAAATATATGATACTGACTTGTAATTTTTCACAAATAAGCTGATAGTCTATTATGAAATGTTTGGTTCTTTTGTGCAAAACTGAGTTTTCTCCGATATGAAATACACTTTGATTATCACAATATAAGACTAAGGTGGGAATTCTATGAATATTCAAGTCACGAAGCAAGAGCAGAAGCCACAGAAGTTCGCATGTGCGCCATAATATCAACGAGAATTCTAAGAATTAACATAACTTAAACAATATGTCAAGATTCTAAACAAATAGCCTATTATGTGTTTGTGAATCCAAGCAATTAAGGCATAAGCTATAAGATCTCATCTCATCATTCACGGCCTTCAGTCATTCAGTCTTCTTTTGATTCCTCGTAATTTCCTTATTGTCTCTAGGTTCTTCATCTAAAATCTCACTTGCAGAGATTAAGGCATAAGCTATAAGATCTGCATATCCAAGTATCTGAGGTGGCTTAATGACTCTCCTCGACCTGTCTCTTGCTAGAAGGTAGTCATTATCAGTCTCCTCATCTTCGACAACATCTTCTGCATCTTTTTCGACTTTATCTGGGATACACAATTTAGCATCAAGATGCTCCACCTCAACAGGAATCTCTCCATGTTCCAGCTCTTCGTCAGCATCATCAATTTTCTTGAAAGTCATCTCTGCTTCATTGAAAACTATGTTTCGACTGGTGACACACCTCCTATGACCTGGCTCTAGGCACCATAGTCTATAAGCTTTGACTTCTTTAGGGTATCCCATGAACATGCATTTTAGAGCTCAAGGTTCGACCTTGTCTTGCCTAATATGAGCATAGGCCACACAGCCAAATACTCTCAGTCTGTCGAGACTAGGTGGATGTCTCAACCAAACTTCTTCAGGTGTCTTCATTCCCAAGGCAGTCGAGGGACATCTATTTATTAGGTAAGCTGTTGTCGAAACAGCTTCCGCCCAAATCACCTTCTTCAATCCAGCACTAACCAACATGCATATAACCCTTTCAAGGATTGTTCGATTAAATCTCTCAACTAAGATATTTTGTTGAGGAGTACCTGCTACAATCTTATGCCTTGTAATCTCAGACTCAACACAGAAACTTTCGAATGCCTTGTTGCAGAATTCAAGGCCATTGTCGGTTCTCAACCTCTTAACCTTTCTGCCAGTTTAAGTTTTGACCAGAATCTTTCAACTTTTGAAATTGTCAAAAGTTTCATCCTTCGTCTTCTAAATGAATACCCATAGCTTTCTGGAATAGTCATCAACGATGGATAGAAAATTCCTTGCACCTGAGTGTGAAGGATTCTTTGCAGACCCTCAAAGATCAGCATGAATATAATCCAGGGATCCGTGTGTTCTTTGCTTGCCTTTATTAAACTTCGCCCTACGAGATTTACCAAATACACAAGATTCAAAAAACTTAAACTTTTCGAATTTGTCACCTCCTAGCAGGTCCTGCTTCCCCAATTCGACTAGGACTCTTTCGCTGACATGACCCAATTTCATGTGCCATAATTATGTCTTTAACATAGGTTTCGTGGATGCAACATTTGTAGAACCACTTATAACCTTAGCCTCAAGGGTATACAAGCATTATTTCTTCACGCCTCTCAAGACTTCCTTCAACCCCTTCATGACTCTTAGGATACTTTTCTCTCCTTGAAAAACGTATCCCTTTCAGTCAAATTCACCAAGAGAAATCAAATTTCTCTTCAAGTCAGGTACATACCCGGCTTCAGTCAATAACCTTATTGACTCGTCATGGAGCTTGAATCTCATACATCCAATACCTGTAATTTTGCAATATTTATTGTTTCTCAGCAACATAGATCCACCATCTTGATCACATAGCTCCTCGAATAATTCTCTGTTTGGAGTCATGTGTCAAGTGCAACATGAATCCATAATCTATTTTTTTCTCGAGTCGCCACTTGAAACCACAAGAACATCAGATGAGTCGAAGTCATCTTGAACAATGGTTGTGTTCCCATTACCCCCATGATCTTTCAGGCATTCAGGGCACACCTTTCTTGTGCGATTCTCCTTCTTACGGTGATAACATTGAATACCATATGTTTCGCCACTATAAGATTTTTGTTGACTTTTACCTTTCTTCTTGTCGAACTTACCATCCTTTCGCAAGAATTTTTCCTTAACGGCCAAACCTTCGCCCACTGTCAAAGGTTTATGCTCCTTTCGTTCATTCAAGTCCTTAGAATACAATACTGATTGAACTTCTTCAAATGTCAGGGACTCCTTTCCATACAAGAGAGTTTCCTTGAATTAAGCATGTGTTCTGGGCAAAGCACACAACAACAACAGTGTTTGATCTTCATCATCGATTTTCACATCTATATTTTCAAGATCAAGAATCAGCTTATTTAACATATCCAACTGCTCAGCCAACACTTTGTCTTCACTCATCTTGAATGAATATAAAACTTGCTTATGGTAAAGTCGATTCATCAGAGATTTGGTAATGTACAAACTTTCAAGTTTCATCCATAATCCCGATGTTGTAGTCTCTTTTGATACCTGTCGAAGAACCTTATCACCAAGGCTCAACAATATTGTGCTGCAGGCTTTCTCAATCATGCCCGTCTTTTCTTTTACCGTTAATGTAGCGTCCATGGTTTCCTCTCCCTTTAGCGCTTCCAAACAACCCCGTTGAACCAGTAGGGCTTTCATCTTTAAGCGTCATAAACTGAAGTCGTTCACTCCATTGAACTTTTCAATCTCATACTTTGTTGAAGGCATCTTCTCCACGCTCGCCGCACCAATTTGTTGTGAATTAGATACCTTTAAACAAAGTATAACTGATTCCTTTATGATAAAGAAACACACAAGGGTTAAGGTTAATAAAGAAAACAAGGTAAAACAACAAGGAACAACAAGAATTGGTTATAAACTACTATTTTTCCTTTCTCTTAGAAACAAGATTACAAGTATACAAGAATAACAAAATAACCTCTTTCTCTTTAAGTTAGGATTTTATCTTCCTATTTTTCCTTATGCCTAGATTGAGAAACTAACATCCTATTTATAAAAAAAAATAGCACAATAACCTAATGAGCTTTTTAACAATTACCCATTACAAGCCAACACTATAACATTTAGGTTCTCCAACTACAATTGAAAAATGTTGTCAAAACTCTGGAAATCGCTGCCTAAAAGAATAGGGGACGTTTTCTAGGCGTCTCTTGTGTGAGCGTTGCCTATTGTCTTAGGGGACGTTTTTTCATAATCTTTGGGCACGATTTTTAAAAATGTTGCCTAAATAAAAGGAATAGGGCACGATTTTTAAAAATGTTGCCTAAATAAAAGGAATAGGGCACGATTATTCATGCCCTATGAGGCAACGATTTTTAAGTGTTGCCAAATGCTACTACAATTAGTAAACGTTGCCTTAAATCTAAAACAAAAGGATTGTTTTTAGTGTCCCATAAAATAAGGAGGTTTGTTTTTACAATTTCCCCACCTTCTGAATCAGGAGGATTGTTTTTAATGTCCCCATAAAATATACAATTTTGCAATTATTTTCTAAATAATATAGTCGATGATGATTGGCTTCAAAAAAATGTCATATATGACTTTAAAAAATCAAATATAACCGTACATCCACAAAATTTATATTATAATAAAATCAAGTTCAAACATTAATTCAAGATAGTAGCCTGTAAACAAAATTGATGGCGTAAATTATTTATAATACTAAGTTTAATACTTTGAAATACGACCCTAGCAAAATAATAACAAAAAACATAGTTCAAGTTTAATTCTTTCAAATACAAGCAAACAAAAACGCATCATACAACTCATTCAAGTTTCTCTTCTTGGAATTCATCATCCATATCGTCCTCTTGAAATTCATCTGATATGTCGTCCTTCAGAAATTCTTCATCTACGTCGTCCTCTTGAAATTCACCATTTATGTCGTCCCGTTGAATCACCACCAATATCTTCTTCTTGAAATTCATCATCTACATCTATGTCATCCTCTTGAAATTCATCACCTACGATTTTCTCTTGAATATCGTCCTTTATATCGTCCTTTTCAACATCTTCATTGATACCTTGCTGCATAAGAAAATAAAACAAAATACATCATAATTATTCTTCTATCAAATTTATAGAGGAAACACAAGTTGATCTATAAGGTTGAGTTAGGATAAATGTATACAGCAAAGTCTTCAGAATTCATACATCAAGAAAGGGCTGCATAAAATAATTTAAGCAAAGAACACAATTTGCAAATATATATATATATATATATATATATATATATATATATATATATATATATATATATATATATATATATATATATATATATAATATTTTAATGATATTTACGATTACTTCAAAATTCACGAATAGTTATTTGAGAGTTATGAAAAATTTAATCTGGATCGTAACACTAAAGATATATAATTTTAAATATAAATATGAATCATTTCTCAAATATTTTGAAATTATTAAAATTTCTTATCTTTAAAATATTTGTAAAAATCTTGACATGCACCTAATTGAGATACATATTTTTATAGTAGTATTATAGAAGACATATAGTCCTTTTAAAATATATCTTACGCGTAATGATTGTAAACATATATAAGAAAAAATTACACAGAAATATATTTACATGTATACTAATTAATTAATTAATTAAATTGTAGTGGGAGTCAATGTACCCACATGCTAGGCTTTAGGTCTATCACGGTCTCTATCAGTACGAAACACACACAATCATAATATCTTTTTCAAAGAAAAGAATAGTGAAAAATTAATCCTTTGTATTCATTGGTATTCTATACTCGTTGTCATCCCTAAGATGGGATCACGGTGGACTAACATAAAACCTCAACCACCTCAGTAAAAATATGAGAAAATAATGTGAAATGCGAATGTGGTGCAATATGTACGGAAGATGAGAAGGCCTACATACCTGTGTGTAGCTTCAATAATTGATTTGGGGTTTACAAAATTAAGAGATCTATCTTACAAATGAGAGAGATTATCTCACAAAGGTGCTTAAGGTATGATGTTTCTCATGGTGTTACGACGCTCAAAATAAGGAGGAGGAAAATTAGAGTTGAATAAGAATAATGAACGATGATTTCTTTTCCCCCAAATAAAATATTGTGTTGCTTTAATGAAAAGATAACAACTTTTTTATTTTAATATTTTTTAATATATCAAATTAAATATTAGTATTATATTATTTATGCTATTTAGAGGGAAATCTCCTGCTAAATTTTTGAGAATGAAATTTTGATTTCATAATATTTTTTAATTTATCACTATTAAATTAGTTACATTATTCATGGTAAATTAAAATAAATTTTACAATCAAGTTAATTATGCTCCATAAAAAGTATCATACACAATAAATAAATATTTTTTTTCTTAATGAAAATTAATTGTTATTATTATTAGAATTCAATTATTGTGCAAGAAGTTATTATTATTAAATTGTTGATTGATCCGAACAATTTTTGTTTTGTTTTATCACATAAATTAAGGTGTATTCTTTTCTTACTATTTGGTTTACAAGTTATGTTTTACCACATAAATTAAGGTGTATTGTTTTTATGTTTTACCGGTATTTCACAATTTTAAAATTACTCATACAAATTTAAAACAAATTAGATTGTTGAAAATTTACAAATTTTCAAATGGAAATGCATATAAAAGAATTATATTATTTCAATCAACAATAATTGTTGCTGAGATAAATTATATTTTTTCCAACAATAAAAAGATTTTTGAGAGAAAAATATTATTATATTATGTGTTAGATGAACTTTTATATTAAAATTTTTTGAAATAATGTTTAGAGGAAAATATTTGTTTTTTAGTGTAAAAGTTTGGAGGGAAGATTGCCACCAAAAATTTGATGTTGCTAAAATTTTATGCAACATTGAAGAAATGTAGTCTTTTATCAAAACTAGTGTAAACAATCTAAAAATATTCCCAAAGGTATTTAAGGGGTCAATTATCAAATATTACTAACGAAATAGTATAATGATGTTATAAAATCGTCCCCAAAAGTAGTTAAGGGCACAATTAACAATCGTTACCAAAAAACTAAAAGAGTGACGTTTTAAAATCGTCCCCAAAAGTATTTAAGGCAACAATTATTAAAGGTTGCGGATATATTTTTGTCAACATCCATAAATCGTTGCCTATACGAATTTTAGGCAACAATTTTATCATGTTACCTAAAAAAGTGTTGCCAGAGACAACAAATGTTGTAGTGTGCAACTTAAACACTTGAGCTTACAATCAAGGCTCAATCCAACACGCTAACAACCTAGCAATATTGACTAATGCATGTTAGAACAAACTTCGACTACAACACACATTACTTCGACAGCAGCATGCGAACAAACTTCGAACTCATGCTTAAATCCTGTCGAACCAGAAGCTACCCTTCGACCATACTAAAGTTCGATCTAATATCTCATAACATGGATTGAAGTGGAATAGTTAGGGCATGACATTGCTTATAGGACACTCGAGTTTGTTTATATTTTTAAAGAAAAATGCAACCGTTAATTTTGTAACTTCTCTTTGTAACTGATCTAATTCGTTTGCTCATCTTAGTGTGTGTGTGTATAAGTCGAGATCAACTTACTCTAAGAGTAAGTTTTTTTTAACTTACTCCAAATCATAACATTTGAATTGAATCTAATTATATTAGCCTTTTATTTAATTAATCATTAGATTAGATTCAATTCAAAGACTATGATTTAAAGTAAGTTAAAAAAACTTACTCTTGAAGTAAGTTGATTCTTGCCCTATATATATATATATATATATATATATATATATATATATATATATATATATATATATATATATATATATATATATATATATATATATATATATATATATATATATATATATAAACTATGTTCATTAGTGTGGGGTCATGTACCACCACAATGTTTTAAAAAAAACTAGCTCTTATAAATTTACATAACATTCTAAAAAAATCTATTATGCATAAAAATAGTATGATCCATGAATCTATTCAACAAAAAATTGTGATATAAATCTATTGTTAAAAATTAGATATAAAATCATATGAAATATGAATAATTATTTAGGGTTTTGCTTGAGATAATTATGAATTTTTTATTTTGAAATTTAATTATAAATCAAAATATGTCAAACTAAAATATTGATTGTGTTTATTTTAATAGTATTGTTTGCCTAATATTTTTTTTTAAATTATATATTTTTATTTTAAAACTATAGCGTTATGATCAAAAATCTAAACTAACTACTCATATCAACATTAGTCATTTATAAATAGAGAGATAGATAAATATTAATGTTGATAATAAAATTGAGAAATTTCCATTAAAAAAATTGAAGAAGTTATTTAATATTTTTTAAAAATAAATCTGATAAAAATAAATATAAAATATATTTATACTTTAAAAAAATAATTAAATGATACACTATATGTTACAAAAAAATATATTGTCCCCGCGACTTAAATATGTTGTTGAGTGTCAAGGTCGGCCCAATTAACCCAAAGGTCTTGTTCTAATTTTAAAAAATGGATCTAAATTTAAAAATATAATTATATATTAATAAAAATTAAGTTTAAATATAATTATTTTGATTTTTGATAAATCTCATTTTTTATGTATTGAGTTTTTATCATAGTATTTTTATTTATTTATTGGATATTTATTATAACATTTTATATGTTTATTAATATTAATGAAAAAAATAAACTTTTCAAAATTTGGGGCCCTGTGCTATAGAGGTTGTTGCTCTTGCACGAGGTCATCCATGATGTGTGTAGAGGAAACTTTTCGTTGTCCTTGAAAGTCAGTTTTAATTGATAAGTGTTTGTTTCTCTTTCTTCATTTCTGCGAGTTTTGTCAAAGTAGTTACAACTCCCTGTTGAAGCATCTATTTCTTCTTAACATACTTGCTTTTCGTCAATTTCGTTCTACCAAGTACCCTCATCACTCTAAGCTTTTACCTTAAGTATTTATGCACTTTTATCAACATGAGTAATAGTCCTTATCACATAGCTAGCGATCCCAAAAATGACAATTCTTTTGTTGCGAGAACGATAATTTCTCTTTGTTTAAACCCCTGTCCATTTGTCTATGATTGTTTGGGCCATGAAGCTATATCTTTAACTAATAATTATGATTCGAAAAGGGTATCTAGGGACTGAAGACTTTCTCTAGGGATTCTTTTTTCGATGTCCTTTTGCCAATTGTTGACACTGAAAAGGGTCATACAATTACTTCCATGCCCATTTCTTATCGATCAGCAAGAACTTTGACTCATCTTATTATGTATGCTTTAGAAATGAAGACCATTAAGTTGAGGAGAGAACTGCAAGGGATTTCAGTCAGATTTATCGGAGAACCTACAATCACGACCCCAACAACGATGAAATCAAGACCCACGTGGAACATAAGGGTATACCATATATAGTTTTTTTGGATCAAGTATTGTGAGCACTTTAAAATTGACAAGCTTTCCCTCAAAGGGTTGACATTTGTGGAGCCAGATGATGCGAGTAAGTATAGTTGGGTGGTTGTAAAAGTGGTAGGGACCCCATATATTTTAAATAGCGTGAAGTCCGTATATGCGACATACATCATGGTCGGTGGTCCATTAGATTGGTCGGTCCTTTTTGTGGACTCAGAATAAAATGATATGTAGTTCCTTTAATGGGTTCTTGGTTCCCTTCTACGAGTGTTTGTTCACCAAGGTAGGTCTGTAGATGCCTTTGTCTGAACTTGAGGTGATCATCCTAAAGCATTTGAAAGTGTCTCCCTCTCAGATTCACCAAGGGTCTTAGGCCTTCAAGAAAGTGTTATAGTTTTTGGCCGATCATATGTCTTAGAAATATTTTCCATGATTGTTCTTTAATTGGTTATAGGCTGTGCGCACCTCCTATAGTGACATTCATGACCAGGGGCTTATCGAACTTCACCCAGATTGTGCTTGGTTCAGCCCCTTACTCTGGAGTCTCATCTTGGGCAATTTCATGAGGAACTTAATATTGGTGAAATCCCGTAATCTAGATTCTCATCTTACTTTTTGCTCCAACTCGACCCGATAGAGTCCCATCGCTTTTGCTAGTGTAGATTTATGAGGTATTAGTCTTGACCTCATTTATGTTCTACAACCCATTCTCACCGTATAAAACTAGCTTCCCTCACCATTAAAAAGGTTATGATGTGGGGTATTATAGAGTTTCTACACTGGAGTCTTGGCTACGTAGAACAGTTCGACCCCAACAGAGTGTCTTCTTCCTCATAGAGGAAGAAACAAATTGATACATGTGCCATCCTGAGCACAACCAATCGTGTAAAGAGGAGTGAGATATTTGGCGAGGACGAAGTCCTAGAGTTTTTTTAAACATGTGGGCCTGTACTTTGCGGATAACATTAACAAGTTGTAGATGATTTACTCTCTGGCCTTCTTCGAAGTCATCAAACCTAACTCTGTTGGCTAAGTTGTTTTTACTCCCTACAACTTTTGCACCTTTTTCTAATGGCGATGCTATTGGAGTTGTCCCTGGGGTTGATCACCTAATAATCGTTGCTGCCACTTTATGGTTGTACCTTTTGAATAGTTTGTCGAGTATTATATTTGCTTCCCTTTATTTTGAGGTAGGCGTCGCTCTTCATAGTCCTCCAAAGCTCAATTAGCAGCATGCTCGTAGGGGATGTAGGAATTTATCCTCTGGGGTCTGACTGGATTTTACTTATTCTGAGAGTGGTGCTTAGTGAAGAGGAAGTTTCTTAAGGGCTTCTTCACTAAGTTCTTTCTTGATCCCCGTAGACCTAGTTTGGTTTCCTTTTTTACTATATTATATCCTCGCAGATTGGTGAAATTAGGCCTTAAGCTAGATAAGAATGTTGACCTGAGGCATCTTAGGTGGTGTTTTATTCCATCGTTATCAGGAGTTTTAGGGTGTTTTCCTCCCGCACATTCTTCCATGCTGACGGTGCAATCTTTATTGTTTCGTGAGAATGAGCTTTTGAGTTAGTGAAGGTCAAAGGATCTTCGTTAACATATGCGTCCAAATCCGATCGACGAAGACCTAATAGCTCGATTACACTGGATTGAACGTCATCGCATGAAGTCGATTGCATACAGGGTGTCTTGTAAGCGCTTTCGTCAGTGGCAGAAACTTCCACGATCACTTGTATGTATATATTTAAAATTCTTAGAATTTTCTTGCCTTTCAAATGTCTTAATACACTTCGATCTTTATGTCTTGATTCAATCTCAAATTGTCGGATAAAAAAGGTGTTCTAACTGTCATACCCTAAATTTGTCCTACCCTTTTGTAAATATTTTTGCATTTTTATTTTGCATTTTTCATTTAATTTCATACCGTTTAGACACGTGTCCGTCCCGATTGGGCATTCTTCAAATCTCGACTTTTTTATCCAATAGGAGCGCGACACGTGGCCTAAGGGTATTTTTTATAAATTTTAATCCTTTTTAATTTCTCTTTTTCCTTGCAAATATTATGATTTTTTTGTATATATTTGTGTTTTTAGCATTTATTTAGTTTAAATAGGTTTTTCATATTGTTTTAAATAGAACTAGATTTTTATTGTAGTTATTTATTTATTTATTTACTTATTAGCTTAGATTAAAGTTTTTCTTAGAGTTATGTTATTAGGATTTTAATAGACTTTCAGAATAGGTTATTTAGAAATAGAATAGAATTTTATTTGTTTTTAGAATAGATTTTATTTTATTTTAATAGTTAAATAGAATTTAATATAGGATTTTATTATTTTGTTTTAGATAGAAAATAGAAATTAGGTTTTAAATAAGTTTTATTTATTTATTTGTTTAGAACTATTTTTAATTATTAATTTAGATTAGTTGTTAGAATCAATAGATATTATTTTTTTAGTTTTATTATTTAGCTAGTTCTTTAGTTTTAAAATTAATTAGAATTTAGTTTTAGAATTAATCGGTAATTATTAGTATTATTAAATTAAGTTTTTAGAATTAATTAGATTTGATTTAATTTAGGATTATTTTAGAATTTTAGATTTAAGTTAATAATTTTAGAGATATTTTCAGATTTTAGAATTAAGTTAGTAATTTTAGAGATATTTTAGGATTTTAGAATTAAGTTAGTAATTATAGAGATATTTTAGGATTTTAGAATTAAGTTAGTAATTTTAGAGATATTTTAGGATTTTAGAATTAAGTTAGTAATTTTAGAATTGTTATTAAAAATTAGTTTAAAATTAATTAGAATTTTTAATTGAATAAAATTAATTTAGAATTTTAGATTTAGAATTAGAAATAGTTATAGAATTATTTAATTTTAATTAGATTATTAGTAATTAATTATTTTTTTTATTATTTATTTATTTAGATTAATTTAATAGAATTTAAAATAGATTTAATTATATAGTTTAGAAATAAATTTTAGGTTAAATATAATTTTTAGTGTTTTTTTTTATTATTAGAAGCTAAATAGAGTTTTATTTTATTATAGAATTATATTTTGTTAGAATTTTATTAGAGTTATTAGAATTAATTTTTATTATTAGAATAGATTTTTATTAGAATTTTATTTTAATTTAGTATTTTTATTATTAAAAGTTAAATAGAATTTTATTTTATTTTAGAACTTTTGTAAATGGTTTTTATTATCATAGAGGTTTTTTTATAAGTTTAGTTAAGTTATTTGTTTAGGAGTAATTAGTTTTAATTATTAATTAGATTATTATTATTATTATTAGCATTATTTGTTATTAATCATCATAAGTAGTAATTAATTAGAAAACATTCAAAACAAAAACTGTTGTGCCACGTGTCCTTTTTCTGTAGTATATAACACTATTCAATTTCCCTTTCAGAGGACACAACTCTAATTCCTTCAGCCTCCAACCATACTTCCAAAGGGAGGCAACCCTAGACATAAGCTTGGAACCCTAATCTGTTGTTCATCCGCCCCCTTCCTCCAGCCATTGTCATCATCACCCAGAAAATTCCATTAAACCTTCAATGTTCAACTCATTCTTCATCTTCCTCATAAACTTCATCGTCCAAACTCCTCTGTGAAAAACTCAGATAAGCTTCAAAACTCAAATAAAACTTTCAACTAATTTTCTGTCACCACAAACACCACGTTTTCAACAATACACACATCCAAAACACAAACCCAGAAAACACAAACAAACTTCATAACCCAATAAAACGCCCCAAACTTCATAACCCAGTAAAACGCCACCTCCAACCTCAAGCATTCAAACCCGTTTTCGAAACCCGCCGGTAACCCATATCCCTCTTTTGGAAAATCCATCAGAAAACAACAACCAACAACAACCGTGTTCACAGAAAACCCATTACGCAACCCGATCGCTCACCTCCCAATGTCTCCCTTAACCCCTCTTTCAACAACCCATCATCCAACTCACCGTCTTCCATTTCCAATCTCAAACCCGAAGCTCATAACACAAACAGCGATTTCGGTTTGGTACCAGAGAGAGATATGACATAATGATTTTGGATTGAAAAGAAGGAAGTGATGTTGTTTTGTGAAACTTTCAAGTGAAAAAGAATCGATGAATTTGTTGAGAGAGAAAACTGAGAGCGAGTGAGAGTGACGAAGAGGATGATCTTTCGCTTTTTCTTTTTACTGTTTATTTTATTTCTTTTTTTTCTTTTTTTTTTCTTTTTTTTTTAAGATTTGGTGATAATGGGCTTTTAGCCCATCCGATCCATACACCCGCCTTGTTCATATTTCCCCATCCCTTTTATCTTTAATGTAAATATTATTAAGATTATGTTAATATTATTAATATTATTATTATTTTATATTTCTGTTTTTTTTGTTGTTGTAAATATTAGTTTTAAATTGTATATGTTATACTTTAAACTCTTCTTTAAAATATTATGTATATTATTTTTATTTTAGAGTTTGTATATACTTTTTTGTATATTTAATTTCTTTTAATTATGTATATTATTATTTCTTCTTAATATTTCCTTAGAGTTTTTTGTAGCTTATATTTTCTATTTTAGAATTACATTTTATTTCACATTTGTTATTAGGCATTTTTCGCCGTTTAGGTCGATGACGAGATTACCAACGTTTAACCGTCAAATTATTGGCGTGAAACAAAAGATCCGAGACCACTTTCCTCTTTCGATTTTCTTTCGATTTTATTTCGATCGATGAAGTCTTTTATTCATAAGCGTCGCGTATCGAAGTTGATAACCTTCTCGATTTCAAATCTATGGCGAATGACCATTGGGGTCATTTTTCGTACTTTGGGATCGTGATAGACTACCTTCGATTAATCGGCATTATGTTTGCGATTAAGACGAGATCCCATCCCTTCGCGTCCCGATTCGATTCACTAAACTAACCAATAACTTTAATTTTCGTTAAATATTATTGTGAATATTATTGTTATATTATCTTGACATATTATTATTGTCATATCATACCACAAACTCTTTTCATACTCCTCGATTCGATTCAAATCATTTTCTCAACATTTTTCTCAATTTAAACTCCGAAAGAAGGAGGTTCTTGGAATCTAGCATTCCTTGAATCTTCGAGTGAATAATTCTCGAAGCACGCTCTTGAGTTGTTATTCATTCAATCTTTCGACTTTTTTCTTCAAAACATTTTCTCGATTAAAACTCCGAAAGAAGGAGGTTCTTGGAATCTAGTATTCCTTGGATCTTCGAGTGAATAATTTGTGAGGCACACTCTTGAGTTATTATTCACTCAATCTTTCAACTTTTTCAAGCATTTTCAAACATTCCCCTAAGTCGAGTGCTCGTACGCATTCGCAATCGTCGACATTTCGCACACACTTCACAACTCCTCTTGGTCTCGATATTAGGGGCACCCTTAGGGACTAATATCGTTTCTCATCATCTTAGCCCTTGACACGTCGTCAAGTCGGTTCTATCTTCTAATCAATTCCTCGACTCGTCGTCGAACCATTTTCAAACCAACTTCCTTTTGCCTCGCATTCCACTTTCGACTCAATCTTCTTACAAAACACTTTTTTTTTTAAATTTACGAAAGAGGGATATTCTTAGAATCTAGCATTCTTTGAATATTCGAATGTGTAATTCTCGAGGCGCGCCCTTGATTTGTTATTAGTTCATTCTTTCGATTTCAAAACATTCAACTCTTTATCTTCAACCTATTCAGTCAATTTCCGAAAGAACCGAGTTCTTGAAATCTCGCATTTCTTGAATTTTTGAGTGACAAGCTCTTGAGGCACGCTCTTGGGTTACTTGTCAGTCACTCTTTCGTCTCAAACTCAACTTTAACCCAATTCAATCCTGTTTCTTTTCGTGGTCGTTACCACGAACTACGACTACTCTGATTCTTCATTCTCGTCCGAATATAAGATACGTAGGCACAAGATTGCGATGATCTTGGCGAGCTACCTTCTATCCATCCTCCCATTTCCCAGTATCCTTTTCGTGGTTGTTACCACGAACTACAGACGCTCTGATTCTTTATTCATGCTTGAATATAAGATACGTAGGCACAGGATTGCGATGATCTTGGCGAGCACACTTCTATCCATCTTCTGTTTCCCCCCATCCTTTCCCGTAGTCGAACTACGACGCTCTGATTTCTCATTCTCGTCCGAATGAGCATACGTAGGCACAAGGGCCACAATCCTTGGCGAGCACCCTATCCTCTAACCACATATCTCTCCTTTGCGTCTTTAACCTTTTAACCTACCAATTCTACCTTTAACAACGAGAAGAAAACAAGTAAACCTAAACAACACTCCCCACATTTACCTTAAGAGGTTCCCGTCGAGTACGACAGACGTGAGAGGTGCTAATACCTTCCCCTCACGTAACCGACTCCCGAACCCGGAACTTGGTTGTGACAGCCCTGTTCCTATCCTTTTGCTTTAAGAGGTTTTCTCGATATTTTCCTCTCCCGTTTATTTGGGAAAAATAAAGCTCGGTGGCGACTCTGTCGAACCGCATTTCCGCGCCTTTCGCGCGAGGATCGTTTCTCTAAAATGTCTCCGTGATTTTTCTGAGGTGCGACACTAACAACGAATCACTACTAATTATAATAATGATACATATGTCGGTGGTGATAATAAGATGTGGTAGAGTAAAATCAGAATGTCTAACGTTTCGTGCCACAACGGAATATCGCGTAACTCATGGTAGTTATCACCTAAATTGTTGGTAACTTTACGTTTAGAATTCAGTTTATTTTTTCGCGATCTACGAATTCTAATACGACATGATCTCTGTTTACCGTTCAAAGATTCTTAGCCGCATGAAGAAGATACATTAGTAGCATATTTACGTCAAAAGTTACAAATTTTCCGCACCTTCGAAGTTGTTACAGTAAATATTACGTTGGTGACTAATAATTAGGTGATGTGAAGTCTGAAGGTTCATCGGTGACTTTGGGTGCAATCTTAAGCCTTAATTCTTCGGTGATTTTGGTAAGGATTTAAGTTTGGATATATGATGATTCATTCGTGGAATTCTCGTGAGAATTAGCAGTCAATTTCCATAGACGATGCCACTATTCTGCCCTGTAAGCGGTTGATAAGGAATATTGAACTAGTAGTGCCGATGTCCGAGATGGTGACACAGGAGTGGACCTGCAAGATTAACACTCCAACGTCCAAGTCAGTTGAAGATTCAAGACGAGTGTAGTGAAAAATGAAGATAAGAAAATGTACATTGTATTTCGGGTGAGATGACTTTTATATATTGGATAATTTAGAGTGTGTATTGACATTTATTGAGCCTTAGCTCGTTTTGATATTTGACCGATGTATAACACATTATATTTAAAAAAATTATTTGATGTAAATAAATTATTATTTTATATATATTTGTTCACATTTATTTTTAATATACTCAATCAATTCAACTTAAATAAAATTAACTCAATTCATTGTTTCTTTGACTGGTTTGGGTTGATCTTTACCCAAAAATATATAAATTTAATCCAAATTAATTTATATATTTTTGATTTATTTAGATGTTAAATTTTTTGAAAATTGAATTAAATCAAACCATAAACATATAAAACAATTTTAAACAAACATACAAACTAAATAATACCATGGACATTCTAACTATTCAATCCAACTCGTAATATGAAATTCAACCATGTCAGAATATACACTTTAGTCGCGTTCCTTCCCAAATCTCTTACCTTCATTTTAATCACTTCTAACATTACCCCAACTCTAAATCATATGACCCATGTTAGTTTCCAACACTAAAACATCAAATATTGTAAAATAAACTAAAAACGTGTCCACATAACGGGAAAAATAAAGAATATATATATATATATATATATATATATATATATATATATATATATATATATATATATATATATATATATATATATATATATATATATATATATATATATATATATATAACAACATATGCTTCAGGAGTTTCTTTCTTCAGCCCTTTCAACCTTGTCCTTTTTGCCTATACTTTTTCTTACATTTATAAGTTATAAATTTATCTTTTTGATTTATTTTAAACCAAGTACAAAGCCCGGTTTCAATTCGGTTCGGGTACAACCCAGTCCATTGACACAACCCGCTTTATTTCCTTTCCCCTCTCGTGTTTTCTCGGGAAAGAAAAACCAGGAAATTTTTTACAAGCTAGCTCGAATTTCAGTTAAAACCACCAGAGAGACAGTGTCAAAAAATTTCAATTTTATATTTTCCAATTTCTATTATTTTCGTTAATTATTTTCGCAATCCCGCGCAATTTTTTCTCCTTCTCCATCTAGGGCTTAAACTCAAGTTTCTCCCAATTTTCAATTTCGTCTTTCTCTATGTCACCCTAATTCTCGAAATAGCGGTTTCAGAATATTCGGTTACGATGAACGATGAGAAGAAGCCTTCCTCGTCGTTCGTGAAAATAGGTGACCGCCAATTGTTTACGGTGGAGCTCCGGCCGGGAGAGACCACCATAGTATCATGGAAGAAGCTGTTGAAAGACGCCGCCAAGTCAAACGGATCCGCTTCCACATCTCAACACTCACGGCCGGAGGCTTTTCCGGTGAGGTTTTTAGAATTTTACTGTGCTTCCTTCTGGATTTGATTTCCGTGTGCATTGTTGATTTGTATCTATAGATGAAGTATTTTCAGTTTTTGCTGTTGCAATGTTTTGCATTGGAGTGGAGTGTGGTTTTTTGATCGAAATTTGGGTTTCTAAGGGTTTTGACCTAAATTTTATTGTTTTGATCGGTGTTTGTGTTATTCTCGTTGCATAGATGTAAAAGGATCTAGTTAGAGTACTCAAATATGGTATTCTTCAATGCACATTTGCATCTGTGAGCATTGGGATGTTGACGATTAGAAATTTTCTGAGATTAGATGTATATGTAGATTAGGTGATACAACTTTACCATCTGTGAGTGTGATTTTATAGAGTCTTCAATATTTGAGAAAGATGTAATATAAGGTTTAGTAGTTAGTGCATACTTGTAAACATGCTATGATGTACTTTGCCAGTATCTTGCGTGAGCTTTATGTGCGGTGTAATGTTTCACTATTTTGACAAGTCTATGCGCATCTTTCTTAGGGGCAACCTGTTGAGGTTGAGGAAAATGATGAAGCTCAGCCACACCGTTTCAGTGCTGTGATAGAGAAGATTGAACGCCTTTACATGGTATGTGTATATTGCTTGCTGAGGTTGATATTTTATGCTTTGATTAAGCATGGATTTGTTCTTTAAACCACTGTTTTAAATGAATTAGATTTGTTCTTGAGATTGTTTGTTAACTTTTAGCTTCTTGAATGTTAATGAATTAGATTTGAAATCATTTTCAGGGTAAGGATAGCAGTGATGATGAGGATCTGCCTGATGTTCCTGATGATGATCAGTATGATACTGAAGATTCTTTTATAGACGACGCTGAGCTGGTCAGCATTTATGCTCCTTGACATGGATATATAGGAATAGCATTTTTCCTTAGGGCATTTTTTTTTCTGCTGATATATTATTTTTATGTTATTTAACTGTTCATTCTGCAGGATGAATATTTTCAGGTTGATCATTCCAAAGTCAAGCATGACGGATTCTTTGTAAATAGGGGGAAATTGGAACGCACGTAAGTATAGTGTTTCAAAAATCTGTTTGAATATTCCCTTTTTTTTTTCTCACGAAAAAGTTTCTTTTCAAATTACTTAATTGTTGATATTTTTTAATTGCTGAGGTTGGTCTATTGTTATCATTTTGTAATACTTGCTATTCTCTCTCTTTTTAGTTGTCTCAGTTTTTATCACTTGTAACATTTTGCAGTTTTCAGATTCTTATAAATTTTGTTATTAGATAATTAACTAATTGGTTAGATATATTTTCTGGTCCCTAAATGTTTTCATATATGTTTTTAATCCTAAAAATACATAATTGTTTGCTTTTAGTCACTGGTAAATAAGAGGGTGCGGCTAAACACACTAAATTTGTTAAACGTAGAGGCTGAAAACGAATAAAATTTTCATAAGTACCACAGTCAAATTTAGCCAAATTTAAAGGGATCAGAATATATTTATGTTAACCCTTAAATACTAATAGCATTTCATGTTCTTTCTTTGTGTTCTTGAATTTTCTTGGCTCATAGATAAATACTCTTTCCTCGACACTTGTCTACAAATTTTATACATATTTCATGAATTATTTAGTTGAAGATTTTAGTAAAAAAATTGAGTCTTACAATTATGAATTGTTATTGTTGATTTTCTGTTGTTTCTTTCTATATTACAAGTGATGAGCCTCCTGTAATACCCAATCAACAACCAAAGAAAAGGCGCAGAAAAGATATAGTGAAGAATCCAGGTGAAAATGTTAATGACCATGGATCAAATAAACATATAAAAGTGGGCAAGGCAGCATCTGGGAAAACAACTTCCATACAGGCAAGGAATGTGTGTAATTCCTCACAGAATTTGGCTGTACCCAATGAACACTATGAAGACTTGAAAATTCATAATCAATCAGATATCTATGGAGTTAGTTCCAAAAAGAAAATTGCTGATACTAAACCCATATTAGTCTCTTCTGTCTCTTTGAAAACATCAAGTGATGATGTCCCTGCTGCCATGTCAGAAACCAAAGATGCTGATAAGAAGATAGGAACTTTTCAATCTAAGAACACAAGTGAATCATTTGATGTATCTCATCAAAAGTACCATGAAAAAGGTGCTTATGTACAATCCAAATCCCAACCTGGAAGACCCTCGAAGAGTATTGATAATTTAGAAAATAGCAGTCGGTTGAAAGAAAAAAATGGTATGCGTCAACTTCCGGATCTTAACCTGACTGTGGGAAAGTCTGCTACTAAAGCAGCTGTAAGTTTTAATTTCATTTGCTTTTTGTATTTTTTTTTTCAAATTTGATTTGATAAATACCTAAAAATAATACCAATAAAAGAGGTCCTCTGCATTGTGGTTCTTTTATCAATTCCTTTTGGTATTAAACAAAAGGGCTCTCCTACTCTTAGTCTCAGATCATAAGGGCCCCATCATGCTTCCAGGAACTGTCTTCCAAATACTATTTTGTCTTTTGCAAAACCACTTTGTGTTGTCGTTGGGGTATAGTTCTACTCTGACACTGAAGGGTTACCCCAACAATGAGCCAATTAATAAAGAAAAAGAATATGCATTGCTGACTTCATTTCCTTTTTGCATTTGCACGTATGACAACAATCACATGGTGTTTCATTTAAAATGATAGCCACTTAATATTAAGGATACTGAACTGAAAGACACTGTAGCAGGTGTGTTATATTTAAAAATAATGGAAAGGGCTAAGTAAACTATCCTTGTGTCGTACTCTTGGTAAACTATATATTTTACCTGTTCCATGTAATTTGAACAATGATGATGAAAGTTGTGCATTAAACTATATTTGTAGTATTACTTCCTGTCTGAGTAATGGGTTTATTTTAATATTATGCAGAAATCTGAATACATGCACAGGAAAGATGGGTCTAGCGCTAGGCCAAAATCTTCAATGCTTGAGAAGACTCTGTGCGAGTTAGAGAAAATGGTTGCAGAGTGTAAGTTTCAAACTTGATATTTCACGCACAGATAAATGTAGGAAGTTTGTTGCTAACACTATTTTTTTTTTGCCTTTCTTTTCTTCTTTTTGTGCATTTTGAATAATATTGCAGCAAGGCCCCCTGCAGCGGACCCGGAGGCCGATAATACATCCCAGGCAGTTAAAAGGAGGTTGCCTAGGGAAATAAAGCTAAAGCTTGCTAAAGTGGCTAGACTAGCGGTACTGGCAAATGATGCTTTCTAAATTTCATGTTTCCAAGGATATATTTACACACACACATTCTTTTTCTCAAGGGATTTGAACTTTATAAGATTAATTGAATGTTTTTTGTTGAAACAGGCAAGCCATGGGAAAGTATCAAAAGAGTTGATTAACCGCCTTATGAGTATTCTTGGGCACTTAATGCAACTCAGAACATTAAAGGTATTGCATATGTTAAATATAAACAGATAACCCTTCAGTCTCAGTTGTTCCCAATTCCGACTTCTGTCTCCCCCTGCCCCTCTTCCAGCTGATATATACTATTGCAGTCCAAAAATTATTGGTGCTTAAAATTGAGCATGCCTGTTTTTCTCTGAAATCCCCTGTCCAGAGTTGCTGCATTATTTACAACTTTTTTAGTTTAATTGTTGGAATGTGATTTTAGAATAATGGAAATAGGCTTTGATTAGAACATTCTTGACCTAATCACATGCATTCTTAATTTTGATTATGGACTGAGTGACTTTGTTGCTAGAATGTGACTTGAAAATAATAGAGATATGCTTTCAGTTTCAGTAATACATTCTTGACATAATCAAATGCATGCTTAGTTTAGGTTGTGGAGACTTTCTGGAAAGAATGCTTAAATTTTCCGTCTGTTTTGAATACTTCAATATGATGTGGCTATGAGGTTATGCCTATGGCATTATTATCAGACAGTAAGTTGTAATATTTTTTGCAAATTTTCATGTCACTAAAAATTGTCTTTTTTAAGGAATAAAATCCCACCTCTAATTTACCTTGGATATTTTGGATGTTACTGTTATATTAAGTAGTTTCTCTAGCTGTTATTCATTGTTTCTATTGATTGTATGTTTGATATATTTAGGTTCTCTTAATTCCTAAAACTACAAACCTTCTCATACAATGTTTTCCTATGGCAGAGAAACTTAAAAATAATGATCAATATGGGCCTGTCAGCAAAGCAGGAGGATGATGATAGGTTTCAACGGATAAAAAAGGAAGTTGTTGATATGATTAAGATGCAGGCGCCAGCTTTGGAATCCAAGGTTTATTTTAGTTGCCCTTGTTATAACCCTATTAAAGATTGGTAGACAGACTTCAACGCGCTTACTTTTAATTCATGTTCAATTTTGATGAGCACGTAATACCTCCAAAATTACTGCACGAGATAGCACATATCAATTGGTCGTTGTATCAGGGGAAAGAAAATGATTATTTCCTCAAGATAAGCTAGTACAATTACAGTCTATTTTCTGCCATTCTTTCTATTGGGTGCTTCTGTTAATGGGTCCAATGCGATTTTGTTTTTGCAGTGCAAACACTAAATATGGTATCAATGAATTATTTCCATTGCTTCTTGTAATTTGAAACCTGATCACATTTCCTTTCTTTATCTTTTAATGTTTCCACTATTGGATAACCTTTTTTCAGAAATATTTTTGCTTAATGAATGTTTTGGTTATTTAACCTGGGATGTATGGTATTTTTTTTAAGCAACAGCAGAAAGCTGGAGCATCAGGTGATGTTCAAGAATTTGGTCCTGATGGAAAAGCAATAACTAAAAGGAGTGTTAGTATGGACGCCGCTTTGGAGGACAAGATTTGTGATCTCTATGATATTTTTGTTGATGTACGTTTTGAGTTACAGATACTTATTGTGAAATTTCTGTTCTGTGATAAAACTTAATTGAACCATGCTTGCAACGGCTGTAGGGCTTGGATGAAAATGCAGGTCCACAGATCAGAAAGTTATATGCCGAGGTAGGTCAAGTTTTTAAAACGTATTTGCAATTTTGATCTAGCAGTTCTACGGGGTTGCCTTGTCTTGGGTTTTCTGGCTGATGACAGAAACTTAAACATGGTTTTTTGAATTCTTCACTTGCTTTCATTAAATTTGTTTTCTTAACGCCTTCTCAAAAATGTCTCCCAATTTATTTTAAGAATTTATTGGTGTGAGAAGTACTCACGTCCGGAAATTCCCCGTGAGTGTCAATTCTATTCCTTCCAATAGACAACTCTCTTGTTCAAGGAGCATTCATGCTACTTATCACTTGATAGTATGCATGTGCATGTGAACTGAGCGTGTAGTTTATGTTATGTCTTAGTTAAACTGTTTGCATTCTATAAACAGATATATTTATTCTTTTTAACCTTTTTGAAATCTGTCTTTATCAGCTTGCAGAATTATGGCCATCTGGTTACATGGACAACCATGGGATCAAACGTGGAATTTGCAGGGCAAAAGAGAGGCGCAGAGCATCGTACACAAAAAATAAGGCATGTCTTTTGCAGTGAATAAGGATTTTTAATATTAATGAACAATTGTCTGAAGCTTACACTCTATCTTCTGAAGAAAAAAAAAACCTTCCCCTGCTCCAAATTTTTTTTAAAAGTTGAAAAGAGTTTTTCCCGACAATTGTCTTGGCTCTTGAGTATGCTTATCTATATGGCAGGTATTCAAAGTAGCATGGCTTACCTAAGATCATATGATGGTCCAAGTAGTGAGTGAATTGATACTTGGATCATAAGATCATACCTATTGGGGAATGTTTGTAAAATAAGTTTTTAGCCAGACCTTCCCCTCTGTTTGGGAAATTGTATAAACCTTTCCCCAGGGTGCCACCATTGTTTGTTTCAATTTTAGTCTTGCTTCACAAACTCTACTTTGTGCACGGCAACATATATCATTACAAAGGAGTTAAATTATCTTGGTTTTTAAAAATATAAAATTTATTTCAATATTATGTTTTGTCAATAAGATAGCGAAAAACATTGTAAACCTAATTAACAATGGAAGAATAACATTTGACTCTTTTTATGCCCAGATGATAACCAGGATCTGGTATTTGTAAAGGCAAAATTGTTTGTAAGTTGTTCTCATTGGTTTACTTGTGTTACTAGGATCAGGAAAAAATTAAGAGGAAGAAGTTGCTGGCATCGAGGCAAGAGGATAGCGTTCAACTAGATACTGGCTCAATTACATCACAGCAGAACCAACAAGAGAAATTAGCTCCAGAATCAACCAGTCATGCTTTTACTACAACAAACAAGCCCTTGTCTAATATGAGCACCGCTGTCCAGGTCCCCAGTCTTACGAATGGTGTAAAGCCAGAAAAAACAAAGGGAAGTTCAAGCAGTTCCCTGGACGATTTCCGTGTTGCTGATGGCATTTTGACAAAGAAGCTGAAGAGAAAGCCAGAACTTGAGTTGGAAGGAGCAAATTGTGGGTCTGAGAAGCAGGTTCCTTTGCAGGGAGAAGAAAGGCCTAGGCCCCAGAAGCAGTCTTCCGGTCCCACCAAATCAAATCTTCAGCCAACATCCATCCCAGGTCTTGAACTGTCAAGCTAACAAATATGAGTGGGATGTCCTCAGCAGAATGTCTGTCAAGATTATTTTTATTAGTAATTTCCCCATCCTCTCTTTTGTCTATGGATTTGTTTCCTGCTTACTGTTACTGTTTTTGTAAGTAAATATCCTTCAAGTGTTAGTAGTTAGTCAAGAGTTAGGCAGGCAAGTAGATTTGTTAGTTGTTGTTAGTCAAGTTTAATGGTCTTTACGCTGCTTCTCTATGGATGATAACACCATCCATCTACCACAACCACTAGATATAATGTTATATAATTGAACAAGTAAGTTTTTCTTTATTTACTGGAACGAGTATGGTTATTCACTTGTAAGCTGTGACCTGAATTGTAGGTTCAAAATTATACATTGTTAAATTTCCTTATAACTAATAAAAATTGTGCATTAGATCTCCATCTCAACCCAACTCGATGCTTCCTTTATGCGTTTTCTATCATCTGTTTTTTGTGTTTGAGTTGTGACACGGTGGCGAAAGTTTTTGTTATAACTAGTAACATTATAGGTAGATAGATTTTTGTCTAGTATTGTTGTTTGATATGCAATATAATGATCATTACTAGTAACATTATAGGTAGATAATTTTTGTGCAGTATTGTTGTTTGATATGCAATGTGATGAACATAATAAATTAAGATAAATAATTGCAAGATTGTGTATACCCTAATGATCTGACTTGATCAGAAGGGGATCACGGACTGGCCACACCTTGTTGGACTGCTGCCTGTTCACCGGTGATAAGGAGAAGGAGGGGGTGTACCTGCAAGGCACTTCGACGCCAAAGTATATGGGCGGAGTGGTCACAAGCACAAAAAAGGGGTAAGAAGTGAATTCCTTGACCCTCTTGCGAAAGAGAGTATTTATAGGGAGACCCCAGCGCTGGGCCAACAGTCACTTGCGTTGGGCTGGATTGCCAGACCCAACCTAGGTGACTGTTAGGGCTTACGTGGCGTAGTGAAGACCAGGACGTGGTCTTCGCCCTAGTCCAACAGTTCTGTGATCTCCGGAAAGTGGGTTTGACCTACTCTTTCGGAGGTGGGCAGTTGACTCGTGAAGTGTCCCCGCGGAGGGGTACACGTGGAAAACGTGTAAAAGACACGTTGTCCTGCTCGATCAGGTGCGGGTTCTGCCTGCGGGGGCAGGTCTTGCCTGCGGAGGGCAGTTTTTGGTCGAGAGGGGAGTCTCCTGCCCGACGTAGTTGGGGCAGGTCCTGCCCGTGGAGGGGTAAGGTCCTGCCCGCGGAGGGTAAGGTCCTGCCCGCGGAGGGGTAAAGTCCTGCCCGCGGAGGGTAAGGTCCTGCCCGCGGAGGGAAGGTTCTGCCCGACGGGGGCAGTGTCTGACCGACGGAGGAAAGGTTCTGCCTGACGGGGGCAGTGTCTGGTCGACAGGCAGTCTTGTGCTCGACACAGATGAGGAAGGTTCTGCCCGACTAGGGCAGTGTCTGGCCGACGGAGGGAAGGTTCTGCCCGACGGTAGCAGTGTCTGGCCGACGGAGGGAAGGTTCTGCCCGACGGGGGTAGTGTCTGGTCGACGGGAGTCTTGTGCTCGACACAGATGAGGATGGCTCCTTTGGGCCTTCTCCCAAGTGTATGTGGGCTGGGCCTTCCCGGTCAGGCCGGGCCCCAGGACAGAACAGGAGCCCCCCAAGTCGTAGCTCCGAGGCAAGGGAGCGAGGACTTGATAATGCTGCGCTTAGGCGGCTAAGGTCCTGCTCGACAGAGCTTCTGCTTGACGAAGGAGAGGACAAAGGCTGGCTGGTTGGCAGCCAATGTCCTGCTCGACGAAGGAGAGGATAAAGGTTGGCTGTTTGACAGCCAAGGTCCTGCCCGACGAAGGAGAGGGCAAGGGCTGGTTGGTTGGCAGCCAAGGTCCTGCTCGACAAAGGAGAGGACAAAGGTTGGCTGGTTGGCAGTCAAGGTCCTGCTCGACGAAGGAAAGGACAAAGGTTGGCTGTTTGGCAGCCAAGGTCCCGCCCGATGAAGGAGAGGGCAGGGGCTGGCTGGTTGGCAGCCAAGGTCCTGCTCGACGAAGGAAAGGACAAAGGTTGGCTGGTTGGCAGCCAAGGTCCTGCTCGACGAAGGAGAGGACAAAGGAGAGGACAAAGGTTGGGTGATTGGCAGCCAAGGTCCTACTCGACGAAGGAGAGGACAAAGGCTGGCTGGTTGGCACCCAAGGTCCTGCTCGACAGAGCTTCTGCCCGACGAAGGAGAGGGTAAGGGCTGGCTGGTTGGCAGCCAAGGTCTTGCTCGACAGAGCTTCTGCTCGACGAAGGAGAGGACAAAGGTTGGCTGGTTGGCAGCCAAGGTTCTGCTCGACGAAGAAGAGGGCAAAGGAGAGGACAAAGGTTGGCTGATTGGCAGCCAAGGTCCTGCTCGACGAAGGAGAGGACAAAGGCTGGCTGGTTGGCAGCCAAGGTCCTGCTCGACAGAGCTTCTGCCCGACGAAGGAGAGGGCAAGGGTTGGCTGGTTGGCAACCAAGGTCCTGCTCGACAGCTGGGGGTTGTGCCCGTTTATTGTAACATTTTGACTTCTGGGCTTGTGCCCGTATTATGGAATTTTGTTTAAGTTGCACTTTCTCTTGTTTCTGCATGGTGTTATGCTCGTTTTATTTCTGCATTTTTGTATGCTCGAAATATATGTTTGTATGTTTGAAATGCATGTTTGTTATGCCTTTGCGCCTGTCCGGGGTGGTAACTCGACGATAATTGTTTCCGGTAGTGTGGAGAACTGGCCGGTTGACCGGTTTCGTTACCTGGCCGTTTCGGGGGTAGTTTATCCCCACGGCGTGAACGTCCCATCGCGAGCTGGGTGTCCTGCCGATTCTGGTACAACGACGGGGAGTCTCAATCGAGGGATTCTCCGTCGAGCAGAGCCTTCTGTCCGCGCACACAAAGGCAGGGCTTGCTGTTTTGTTGGTCTCTAGGAGACGCGAGGAGGTGCAGTGGTAGCATGTCGCCCCCCTGTGGTCGCGACGCCTGGGCGTCGCGGGCAGTGTTTAACTGTAGTAGCTTTTCAGCTTCTCAGCGTTCCATGGTCGAGCTAGTTGATCCCCGTGTAGGTTTTTGAGGTAGTAGGCCCTGTGCTCCGTCTTGCCCCGTGAAGACAGGGCTCTGCTCGACGAAGGAGAGGACAAAGGCTGGCTGGTTGGCAACCAGGGTCCTGCCCGACGGGTCTTCTGCCTGACAAAGGAGGGGCAAGGGCTGGCTGGTTGGTAGCCAAGGTCCTGCCCGACGGGTCTTCTGATCGACGAAGGAGGGGCAAGGGCTGGCTGGTTGGCAGCCAAGGTCCTGCTCGACAGAGCTTCTGCCCGACAAGGGAGAGGCAAGGGCTGGCAGGTTGGCAGCCAAGGCCCTGCTCGACAAAGCTTCTGCTCGACGAGGGAGAGGACAAAGGCTGGCTGGTTGGCAGCCAAGGTCCTGCTCGACGAGGAGAAGACAAATGCTGGCTGGTTGGCAGCCAAGGTCCTGCCCGACGAAGGAGAGGGCAAGGGCTGGCTGGTTGGCAGCGAGGGTCCTGCCCCTCTTCGCGGAGTTGATATGTCCCCACCTGACTATCGTCGTTGGTGACGGGGACGTGGTCGGAGTTGTGAACAGCGTCGTCATGGCGCGGGCTAGTCCTGATCCTGAAGTTGAGATATGAAGCTTTGGTTCTCTGCTCGGAGGAACGGGGAAACTTAGTTTCCCACAGACGGCGCCACTGATCTGACCTGATCAGAAGGGGATCACGGGCTGACCACACCCTGTTGGACTGTTGTCTGTTCACCGGTGATGAGGAGAAGGAGGGGGTGTACCTGCAAGGCACTCCGATGTCAAAGTAAGTATATGGGCGGAGTGGTCACAAGCACAGAAAATGGGTAAGAAGTAAATTCCCTGACCCTCTTGCGAAAGAGGGTATTTATAGAGAGACCCCAGCGCTGGGGCAACGATCACTTGTGTTGGGCTGGATTTCCAGGCCCAACCCAAGTGACTGCTAGGGCTTACGTGGCGTAGTGAAGATCAGGACGTGGTCTTCCCCCTAGTCCAACTGTCCCGTGATCTCCGGAAAGTGGATTTGACCTGCTCTTTCGGAGGTGTGCAGTTGGCTGGTGACGTGTTCCCGCGGAAAGCAGTTTTTGGTGGAGAGGGGAGTCTCCTACCCGACGTAGTTGGGACAGGTCTTCCTCGCAGGGGGTAAGGTCCTGCCCGCGGAGGGGTAAGGTCCGGCCCATGAAGGGTAAGGTCCTGCTCGCAGAGGGGTAAGGTCCTGCCCGCGGAGGGGGAGAAGGTCCTGCCCGCGGAGGGTAAGGTCCTGCCCGCGGAGGGTAAAGTCCTGCCCGCGGAGGGGTAAAGTCCAGCCCGCGGAGTGTAAGGTCCAGCCCGCGGAGGGAAGGTTCTGCCCGACGGGGGCAGTGTCTGGTCGACAGGCAGTCTTGTGCTCGACACAGATAAGGAAGGTTCTGCCCGACGGGGGCAGTGTCTGGCCGACGGAGGGAAGGTTCTGCCCGACGGGGGCAGTGTCTGATCGACAGGAGTCTTGTGCTCGACACAGATGAGGATGGCTCCTTTGGGCCTTCTCCCAAGTGTATGTGGGCTGGACCTTCCCGGTCAAGCCGGGTCCCACGCCAGAATACCTAATAAATTAATTGATTGCAATTGTGTACACTCTAATAAGTTAATTGAAGAAATGACAAGTAATAATAAATATGCAATTGAAAATTCAAAAGGCAACATCTTCATGATACATAATAAGAAAGTTAAATGAACATGAACCTGCAAGAAAAAATTAAGTTAGGAATATCAAATGAAATAAGAGAAAATATTAAGAAAATTATATAGAAGTTAGATTTAGATATGTGTATTGTGTATTTATTAGATGATTTAATTTTTTTTTTAAATATAATATTTGTGGTTGTATTCAAAAGATTTTTAATTATTTGCTTTTGATTCTAGAAAATGTAATATATAATTGACCAGGATTAATTTTTTTTCCAGATAACTATAAGTTGATATAGTTCATTGTCTTTGAGACTTATTAATAGTCATGACAAAAGAAATAATAGGAAATTGTCTTTTTACAAACTTGAAAGACCATTTGGTGATTGTGAAGGGGTTAATGAAATTCTTGAGATATAAATGCTATTTTAAATATTTTTCTCTGAAATTATTTTTGCTTTAGTGAATGATTAACCAGTCTTGCACGGTTATTCTTGTATCATTACATAACCTCTCAGATTAATCTAAATTTCACAACAAAATAGTTGTGCCAATTTTTAATTTGATACAATTTAATCGAGAAACGACGAAATTCTTTTGAGGATTTGTGTTAGTTTTGAGTTTTCATTTTCTGATTGTTTACTGATTCTCAAATCTTTACTTCTGGTTAGGGCTGGAAATGAGTCGAGTCGAGTCAAACTCACCTCAGCTCGGCTCGACTCGTTAAGAATTGTTCGAATTCGAGTTCGAGTTCGAGTTTGACACGAACTTTTTTTTAAGCTCAAACTCGACTCGTTATAAGTTCACGAACAGTTCGGTTCGACTCGTTAGGTTCATCTCATTAGGTTCAGCTCACATGGTTCACGAACTTAAAAACTATTTTTTTAAATATATATATTTTTAAGTATATTTGACATTTTAAATAAATATATATATTTTAAATAAAATATTAAAATAAAATAAAAGTTATCATATTGAAATTTAACTTTATCTTTGAAATCTACTAATTCAAAACCTACACAACTTTCAAGAGATACATTTGAGAGTCTAATTCAAAAACTACTAAATTGAAGATTAAATTTGTCTAAGATTTGAAGTAAATATTTAAACCTAATCTTAAAGACAGTATAATTCTTTTCATATGTAATCGAGTTGACTCATGAACCTAACGAGTCGAACTATGTATAGTTCAAGTTCAGCTCATTTAGTTAACGAACTTAATTTTTTGCTCATACTCAACTCATTTGGTTCATGAACCTAGTTCAACAATTTAATTGTCGAGTTGAATTCCAAACTATCTTCGAGTTGGTTTGGTTCATTGCCAGCCCTACTTCTGGTTGATTATGTTCCTGACTAATTATTCCCCATCTGTAGAGATACATTTTATTTTACACTAACAGCTTGAATAACAAACTGTTCCTAAAGATACAATTGCATGTGGTGTAAAATAGAGCTAAATATTAGAATTGTATGTGGTAGAAGGAGATGAATAGTATATTTATTAGACTATTCAGCACATTTTAAAAATATATTTTTGGAATTTTTTGGAGATATATATTTTAAAATAAATTTATTAATATAATTGAGGTCTGATTTAAAAATGATTGAAGTGCGTGTATTAAAGTGCGTCCGAAGATATATCTCTAAAAATAGAAGGTATTTTTAAAAATTCACATGGTATCTAAAAAACACATATGATGCAATAAAAAATACTCAAAGTTACTTAGATATATGTAGAGGTGTTCATGGGTAAGGGTCAACCCGCGAACCCACTCATCCAACTCAACCCAACCCTTATTTTTACCCAACCCAATCATGTACGAATTCAACCCATTCAAACTCATTGGTATTTGATTCAGATAATAGGTTTGGAGTTTTAAATCCACGAATCCACGAACTCAACCCATTTATATGTCACACTATTTTTATTTTATTTTATTTTTATTTTATTTATATATATATATATATATATATATATATATATATATATATATATATATATATATATATATATATATATATATATATATATATATATATATATATATATATATATATATATATATATATATATATATATATATATATATATATTTAATATAATAACAATTTTTATTAATTATAAAAATTTAAGTCTAAATTAAATTTGAGAGATCAATTTTATTTATTCAAAGAGACATATATATATATATATATATATATATATATATATATATATATATATATATATATATATATATATATATATATATATATATATATATATATATATATATATATATATATATATATATATATATATATATATATATATATATATATATATATATATATATATATATATATATATATATATATATATATATGTATAATAGTTAAATCTATAACATGTTTGTATTCAAATGAATTGATTTGAAAATTTATAATATTTAAAATAAAAAGTATTTGTTATAAGATTTGTGATATAATAATTATTAATTTTATTTACCATCTCAATTATGGAAGTTAATATTGCTCTACCTTAAAGATAATGAGAATAATGAGAATCTTTGTAGTTGGCCACTAATTTGGGATATATACTTGTAACAATGATTTCAATTAGATCATTGAAGTTAAAAATTAAAAATTCTTTAGAAATTGCAATTTCAGCATATTCCTCATTTGACTTAGAAGCTTTTTCATCGTTGATTTGAAGTATTCATTTAGAAAACTTGTTGACTTCTTCAATTGATGAAGTAAAAGTATTAATTTGTAGTCGCATATTCTTTATAAGTTTTAAGACTTTACAATGATCTAAAATATAAGAAGCATTGATTGTAGCATGAATAATATCACATCTACTATCTCTTGATATAACAGGTAGAATTTGTCTGATATCATCACCAAATACAATGACATTTTCTTCGAAAATCCTCTATGAACCGTTATTAGTTTCACGCATAATATATTTCAAACTTTTGTCAAGAGTTTTAAAGCAAAATTTATTGACTATTGGTGCTTCATCCCAAATGATTAGATCAATTAATCTCATGAGTTAAGCAAGCTCATCTTTCTTATCAATTTTACAAATTGAAGTTTTAATAGTTGGGACTGAAATTTTAAACTTGGAATGAACTTTTCTTCCTCCTAATAATAATAAACTGACAATTCTGTTTGATGCAACATTTAAAACAATTTGTCTTTTGGAATAAAGTGCAGCAGAAAAAGTGTTCGACATGAACGTTTTACCTCTCAAATAGATAAAGATAAATTAAATTTGTTCTTGATATCATTAATTGTAAAATTTAAAAATATAGTAGTTAAAAATATGAAAGAATAAAATGTTTAAAATAAGTATTTTTAAGAAATGAAGAAAATATTACTTATTTATATAAGTAAATGTATATAGAAACTTTATATATATATATATATATATATATATATATATATATATATATATATATATATATATATATATATATATATATATATATATATATATATATATATATATATATATATATATATATATATATATATATATATATATATATATATATATATATATATATATATATATAACATTTCTAAATTTTATTAGACAAATTCAGCAAAGACATAAATTTAAACAATTTGATAAAATAGAAAATATAAACCTTATATTCTAATATAACTTACAATTTTCATGATTGGTGAAAAGGTGGCAAAATCAACTTAGAACAAAACATAAATCTTATAGCCTAACAAATATAAATCATTTCAATGTGCCTATATTTATATGTGTAGATAAAATTTGTTTTTTATACCTGTTTCACCGTAGTCATATAGAAGAAAAATACTTCCTTGTTGATATTCAAGGGCTTGCAAAATTTTTAAATATATATCTTCTTGTTCACCTAAAGAGACAAAAAATGAACGAATCATATTTGAAATTAAGTAAGTTAAGTAATAGTCAATAATTTTTAAGGAATATAATAGAATATTTCACTTGTGAGAGAGTCGAACAATTTTTAATGTAGAATATTTTGAGCAAAATGATCATATTTCCTTTTATAATAAACTAATCTATTACCAAGGCAAATTAAGATGAAATCCTTTGGATATAACATTGCCTTGAAATTCTTCAAACTCCTTCTATTATTCTGCAACAGTGACTCTATCTCCAACAATGCGACAATGCGAGTTGTTATATTTCGTCATCAATGAGTAATAGTCCTACTTAAAAAAAATGTGTGAATATATATCTTCATTAGAACACGAAATATTTTATATAATATAAAATAAATTGATTTTTAGCCAAATGACGTTGCTCATATAAAATACCATCATATAAGTAAAGCCAAGTATTACACCATACATGCTCATGCCTATTGATTAATGCAGATAACAACATTGTGACAAATAACTTTCTTAGAAAAAGGCCAGAACCCCAATGACATGCCTATTTTATTGCTTCAATAAACTCATGATCATCCTGGAGAAATCCCATGACAAAACATGCATCTCGGAAGGTATTGTGTTGGAAACCATCAACCTTTTTAATGTCATTGTAGCTTATGGGACATTTCTTTGTTGTTAATATCATACATAGACAATACAACTCTCTCGTGCTCTGTGGAACCCAAATAAGTCTACCAATGATGTATTCCAAGACCTATTTTTCTTAACATACACAAATTTTGAAACAATTTGTCCATAAGTTAGAAACTTCGCCTCTTCAAAAATTTTTGTTACACTCAAACCAACCTGTAAACATAGATTCTGTAACACTTGGCTTAATTTAAACATTTCCAATTTGCTCATAATCTTTGTAGTAAACATAATTTTCGTCTTCCATGTGAAAGAACAACCTCTCCACAACAAGTTTCCTTCCATGTATTGAATATGAGAATATCCTCCATCATACTTCAGTTGGAGAAATATATCTACAATCTAGATACTATTTGATTTCATCACCTCTGTTGGTTGTCTCTGAAGGTACAATTACAATTGAAATTTTATCAGAACCTTTGTTTATATAATTGAATAAGTATTTAATTGAAATACTTTGATTGCACCATTCCATGTTGACGTGTGCTTCATACTTCAATAACAAAATTCAGTTATAAGGAACTACATGACCGTTATGAAGTATTATTCCGTTTTTGTCAATTGTGTGGCTATTATGTCTTTTTTGGTAGATAAGGTAGCCATCTTAATCAACTATAGTAGAACTCTGGTACTTTTTAGGATAATACTTAGAACATTTGCCTTCCTTCATGCACGGTGAACTTTTGCTAGTCAAACCACAAGGACTATGTACCATATAAGTCTTAATCAAATTATACAACCTTGACTTCTTCAAAGGATCTGGTATTTCAACATTGATGATTTTATCTATATTTGCAAGAGTTGAATATTTGTTTGAAGGAGCAAGAGAATAAGGATGTATGCATGTGGCAATCATCTCTTTTAAAACTCAATAGTGTATATATCTACAAAAGAGAAATATGGGATATTGTATATTAGTATATGGGAAAAAAAGTAATAAAAATAAAATAGAGAAATTGAATTACTTACATACAAGAACTTCCCCTAAAATATCTTTATTGGTTAAATTTGATAGCAGCGGATCAAACTTCATTTTGAAGATTCTTGAAATATAAAGACCTATTTAAATTAAAAAAATGTCATGTGGAATTTTTTAAAATTATTTTTTATTATTTTGCTGACATGGATTTTAAAAAATAATAAAAAGTTAAATTAAATGACACATATACACACCACATCAATAAATAGTGCACTCAGGGGTCATAGTGAGGAAATATTCACATTACAAGGGGGTAATAAAAAAAATTCTTTTACATGGAGATAAACCGAAACTCGCTAATATTAGAGAGGTTGTATATTTAACCATTATTATTATTATTATTATTATTATTATTATTATTATTATTATTAATATTATTATTATTATTATTATTATTATTATTATTATTATTATTATTATTATTAATATTATTATTATTATTATTATTATTATTATTATTATTATTATTATTATTATTATTATTATTATTATTATTATTATTATTATTATTATTATTATTATTATTATTATTATTATTATTATTATTATTATTATTATTATTATTATTATTATTATTATTATTATTATTATTATTATTATTATTATTATTATTATTATTATTATTATTATTATTATTATTATTATTATTATTATTATTATTATTATTATTATTATTATTATTATTATTATTATTATTATTATTATTATTATTATTATTATTATTATTATTATTATTATTATTATTATTATTATTATTATTATTATTATTATTATTATTATTATTATTATTATTATTATTATTATTATTATTATTATTATTATTATTATTATTATTATTATTATTATTATTATTATTATTATTATTATTATTATTATTATTATTATTATTATTATTATTATTATTATTATTATTATTATTATTATTATTATTATTATTATTATTATTATTATTATTATTATTATTATTATTATTATTATTATTATTATTATTATTATTATTATTATTATTATTATTATTATTATTATTATTATTATTATTATTATTATTATTATTATTATTATTATTATTATTATTATTATTATTATTATTATTATTATTATTATTATTATTATTATTATTATTATTATTATTATTATTATTATTATTATTATTATTATTATTATTATTATTATTATTATTATTATTATTATTATTATTATTATTATTATTATTATTATTATTATTATTATTATTATTATTATTATTATTATTATTATTATTATTATTATTATTATTATTATTATCATCATCATCATCATCATCATTATCACGATCTGGCCACACGCTGTTGGACTGCTACCTGTTCACCACACGCTGTTGGACTGCTACCTGTTCACCGCTGTTGGACTGCTACCTGTTCACCGGTGATGAGGAGAACTGTTGGACTGCTACCTGTTCACCGGTGATGAGGAGAAAAAGAGGGTGTACCTGCAAGACACTCCGATGCCAAAGTAAGAAATTGGGCAGAGCGGGAGCAAAAGTACAGAAAGGGCAAAATGTGAATTAACTGACCCTCTTGAGGAAGAGGGTATTTATAGAGAGACCCCAGCGCTGGGCCAACAGTCATTTGAGATGGGCTGGATGACCAGGTCCAACCCTAATGACTGCTAGGGCTTACGTGGCGTAGTGAAGATGCCTAAAGAGAATTTCATAATTGTCACTAATTTTAATTTGATTTGATGTTGTTGGTGGATTATTCACTCACCCTGCTATATAATCATTTATATCTGTTTTGTGGAAATGTCTCATTAATATATATTTTCTTTCCACCTACCATCTAAAAGATGATTGTCATGTTAGAAATGTCTTGAATTTGTTCCATTTTCCCTTATGCGAAGACTTTTATTCTCCTTATTGTTGAGTTTTGATCTAACTGCCATAGGTGAAAAAATATATTTGGGGTTGATACCGACAGTTACTTTAAAGGATATTAGGTAAAACATGGGTGCAATTCCATTTGTCTTGGTTATGATGTGTACACACATTTAATGATGCAAAGGGAGGCATGGTGAAGTGGTCATAACTTACATGATACATCTGGTTAATTGCACCATTATTCCATACAAGTCACATCATTTTCCCCAACATTTTTATCAATATGAGATGTTCATAACAATTTAATTAACAAACTTTACTTGGATTCATCAATATAAGGTCTCAATCTGTCACCATTACCTAAGAAATCCACTATGTAAACAACTGCCTAACCTTATTCTCAAGATGTGAACAACTTCACTATCTATACAAAATTGACTTTTTGTTCATGTTTTAAATAAGTAAGACTTTTTTACTCAAACACCCTACTTTGAAATCAAATATTCTAATATATTTTACTTTGAAAAAAAAATTACAGAAGTACCCCACATGCAGTACATGCTCGTCCAATGTGTGAAGATTTTTTAGACTGTTCATGTGCTCGTCCAATGGGTGGACGAGCATGTGAAGGGGGTGTATATTTTTGTTTTTTTATTTGTTTTATTTATTTAATGAAATATTTAATAATTTTAATATTAAAAGTTATATTATAAAATATGTTAATAATTTTAATTATAAAATATTAATTAATAATATATTATAAAAATAAAAAATAGTATACTATATTAATTTAGTAAATAAATACTAATTAAAATTACATTATAAGATTAAAATATTTTATGATGTTTTAATATAATAATTAAATAAAAATTAAAAATATACCATAATAATAAATAAAAAATTGTTGTATTAATTAATTACAACAATATAATATATTAAACAAAAATATGTGTTACATATACATTTGATCAAAAATGGCCCCCAGTTCCACACCTAGTGGTCCTTCTCTGTCGATATCCCCTGCCCAAACGCTCATTTGCATTTGTAGGTGATTGAGATGAGTCGGAAGACATGTCTTCATTGTGATGTGTTGTAGGGGGTCTGTCTGCCTTGAAGAGGGTCCTGGTTGCTCATCGAGAATATCGTCAATGTTAAAATCTGACATTTGCATCAGTTGCTCCTCTATCAGCAAAATGTTTTGGAATGACTGTGATGGTTGTGGTGGTTGTGGGTAGGTTTTGGGTTGGGTTTGTTGGAGGGTTGGGTAATAGACGTCATGAGACGTGAAGGTGGAGGTGGGTTGAGAGAATGAAGTGTTGAAGGTTTGATATTAAAAATGAGGGTTTGTCTGATCAAAGTTGGGTGGTGGGACTAGAGTGAACTGTATGGGTGGTTGGAGGTAGGGTTGGGGTTGATATTGTTGGTTGTATTTGTAGTGATAGTTATAGTTTTGTTGAGGGAGTGGATTGTAGGGTGTTTGTTGTCGGTATGTATGTTGAACTGACGAAGATGAGTGCCCCCAAATTGAGATGTGTAGGTTGGTGGCACATCCTGATAATTGATGCGGCAGTTGGTTGTGTTGATGATGATCCTTGCATGCGTGGGTCGGTAAAAAATTGGTCTGGAGCATTATGCACATAAGGAATGACACGAAACCAAGTTAAATACTCTTGGTTTGGCTTGCGTTAACCAAACACAGCGTTCCCTTGCAAAATCACATGTCTTCTATGTTTCAATTCTCTCACCTCTTTCTTGTTTAACTCTCACCAATGAACTTTTTGCGCTTTTCTCATTGTGTTGTTCCCTTAGACACCTTGGCGGGGCAGGGATTTGTTGTTCAAATCCAAACTGTAGTTATAATAACAAATAAGAAAAGTTGTAGCACTCCAGATTTGGCTATCTCTAAGATTGCGCACCAGATATTGAATGTACGACCTCCATATTAAGGAGTATAACCGACAACTATGTTCTATGGTTTCAAACTTACATCTTGCATATGGTCCAATGCGTTTCGATATCCTTGTGGATGAAAACAAGGATTAACCTCGTAATTCATCTGTCTTTGCGCCCATCTTGCATAAACAAAAAAATATAATATTGTTAGGCATAGTATATATATATATATATATATATATATATATATATATATATATATATATATATATATATATATATATATATATATATATATATATATATATATATATATATATATATATATATATATATATATATGGGTTTTTTTAATATAGAAATACCTATGGTATATGTGTGAATGCCCAAGAAGTCAGTAGAAGAACACAACCACTCATGCTCCTAACATTCTTTACTGCTGCTGCAACTCCAACTAAAGGTGCCGCATTTTTCAAGATCCCCTACGAAAGGAATCCAGGAAGAATGCAATAAATTTTTACTCTTGTCGGGAAACAAAATAGTGGCGATTACAAGTAAAATATAAACTTTAGCTTGTAACACGAATGATATGTGTTGATGCGCAATACATCTATTTATAAAAAAAAATTACGTTTGAGCTTGGTCATTCAATGACCAAGACTATGTAAAAACTTCACACCTCCATGTACGAACATTAGTCATTATTTTTTAATACATGACAGAAAGAAAAATTATATATCATTCACATTATTTTTCCATTTAATGTAACATAATATAATTAGATTAATTTAATATAACATAATATATAATTTAATTAATTTAATATAACATAATATAATTAAATTAATTTAATATAACATAATATATAATTAAATTAATTTAATATAACATAATACATAATTAAATTAATTTAATATAATATAATATATAATTAAATTAAAAGTAATATAATTAAAATAAAAGTAATATAACTAAATATAATTAAAATTATTAATATATTTTATAATATAATTTTTAATATTAAAATTATTAAATATTTCAGTAAATAAATAAAACAAATAAAAAAAACAAATAAAATTGTACCCCCTTCACATGCTCGTCCACCCATTGGACGAACACATGCACGGTCCAAAACTCCTTCAAACACTCGTCCACCCATTAAGCATGTACTATATGTGGAGCACTTATGTCATTTTTTTTTTTAAAGTAGGGTATATTGGTATTTTTAATTTCAGAATAGGACATTTGTGTAAAAAAGTCAATAAGTAAACTCAACAAAAAAAAAGTCAACAATTTCAAATAGTAAGAGTATATATCTATTAGTTTTGTATGTGTCGAAGATCAACACTAAATAAAACATGTTCAAAAATTTCACCAAATTAAGATGTGTCGAAAATATATCTCCCATCAAATTAGAGTCCTTTTTTATTTATTATCCAATACACTTATCATTTTGAAAATTAAACTTCCGAAGTGTTAACTCTTTATGTTTGAATCTCTCATAGTATATTTGTGTGACACGTGTCAAATGATAGTTTTTCAATGATTCCATCATTAACCTAGATGTCATGTGGTATTTCATTATATCATTTATAAATTGTATTTTTTTTCCAGCTTCTTAAATGGCCAAAAATATCACTATACATTTTAAAAATAAGTAATAAAGTGTAAACCATCAAATTGCTCTTGTTTTTGTAAGACAAAATATTTTTTTTTGTCACTTAACTATATCTTTGGATTTAGATTGGTCCCTTAATGATTTTTTGTGTCAGATTGATCCCTTAAGTTTTTAACGTGTCATGTTGGTCCTTAATGATTTTTTGTATCAGATTGATCCCTTAAGTCTTTAACGTGTCACGTTGGTCTTTTTTGTCTAATTAGCGACGAATTTAGCGACCGATTTTTAATTTTTTTCTGTCGCTAATTTAACGAAAAGAACTAACGTGACACATTTTAAAGAGTTAAGAGAGCAATCTGACACGAAAAATAATTAAGAGACCACTTTAATCCTACAGATAAAATTAAGGAGAAAAAAATATTTTTAAACATATATTTGATTCTATTAATATTTTAACATAATTCTTATTTATGTCAAATATTTTTCAATTTAGTTTCTCCATTGATTTAACCGTGATAACATTGATGATATGATACAGTAATAATCATGTGGCTGACAACTCAAATGTCAAATTGGTCATGGCCTTTGTAAACTATTTTCTAACACATCTTTGACTCTATTAGTATTTCAAATTAGTCACTTAATTTTATTATTAGTTTTTTTTTTAATGCTTGTCACTATTACTGAATCTTAAACACATTTATATTTCAAAAAACAAGAACTCTAATTCTTAAAATTTCTGTTTTTGATTTTGTTCATACAAACATAAACTTATTTGATATAAATTGGATAAACAAAAATCTATTTGATAATTAGTAGGGTGGTAAAGTGGGCGGCCCATCCCATTTAAACTCACTCCATTTAAATCTGTCTAAAAGTGGGTCGGACAAATTTAGACATATGAACTCAAAAGTTAATTCGGTCTCGTTTACTAACGAGTTGGCGGGTCAACCCGTCAATTTTTTCTTACAATTTGATTTACTATATTATTTACAAAATTATTAATCATTACCAAAAAGGCCAACAAATTTTAACAAGTATAGTAAAATTTTAGCGAATCTTTAATATAAATATCATATTCTTCAATATAAACACAACATAACTATAATATCAAAAATTTAAAACAAAGACACTAAAACCCCAAAAGTAATCCTTTTGATTCAAAAAATCAACAAGCACAATCTAATTAGGGACGTCTAGGGACACAAATCAAAAAAACAAACTAGTACAAGCTAAACATAGACAACCAAGAACTAATAACAAAAAACCAATCTTAAAGATTTCATGGCAAACACTTCATCAATCAACATCTATGTCGTGAACATATAAAGCTTCATATGATACGGTAGTCATTGGATGAAACCTTCTACCGTCTCTCTCCTCATAATCACCCACTATTTTATAATTATTAAGATCAACAATATCAAAATCAATAGGTTTATTAATGGAAGCATCTCAAAAATAAAACAATCCAAAAAAAATTAAAGTTTCATTATTTAAAAATTACCAATACAAATAATAAGCATTTAGTTGAGCATTTTAGTGTCAAAAAAAAAATGAGAACTAAAATATAACAAAATACAAATTAAAATTTTATTATAATAATGAGAAACAAACCCCTTTGTGCAAAATTTACCTTATAACAACGAGTAATACAAAATAGAAAATAATGTATTCTCTATGTTTTACAATAAAAACTTTTCCTACTATGAATGAAAATAAAGAACTTAGCATAGACTAATTAATGTCTTTAAAATAAGGTGTTTGTGTTTATATAAAAAATGAATATTAGGGTTTGAAGAAATGAGAGTTATTTTAAAGTATGTTTAGTACATACTACGTTAATATTGTTTTAATTTCAAGTAAAATAATATTTTTTTAACAAAAAATTCATGAGCAAAACCCACCCCGTTCCGCCTCGTCCTCAATCCGTTCTAAAAGTGGGTTAGACAGGATGGGTCAGTTTAAGACATCGAGCCGAAAATCTCATCCGACCCGTTAAAAATGATGGGTTAAACGGGCGGTTCGGCAGACCCAACCCGCATTGCCACCCTTAATAATTAGTGGTAAAAAAACTGAATTGGTGAATATTTTTTTTGTTTTGTTCATTCATATAGGGATTTACTTGATAAAATTTGAATAAATATGAATTAATTTGACATTAAGTGATCAAATACAAAGTCTAAATTGGTGAATGTGTTTTTTGTGGTATTCATACTTGTAATAGTTTGTCTGGAATTTTTTAATAAAGATAGAGATTCATTTAAAAGTGAGTTGTAGAAGTTAGAAACTAATTTGATAGTACATTATAAATATAAAATCAAAGGACCATTATATCAATTTATATTGTATATATTAGGAAGTTGGAATAAGAAAGAAAGAAACAAACATATGTTAAAGGATCGTAAATTGAAACTTTATCATGAACATAATTCACAATGAATTTTATGTCAAACATTAAGATTGCGCAATACAAAAATAAAAATTTAGGGATTAAAGATTCTTGCTCTTTTGAAAAGTAAATACCTTTGAAATTTAGAAATAGTTACATACATAAAAGTTTAAAATTTTGGAGAAGAAAAATAAAAAATAAAATTGATGAAAAATGAGATGGTGGGAAGAAAAGGAGATTAATATTTTAAAAATTAGTGAGTTCTTACGCTGTTGAACATTTACCAAAATCTATAGAAAATTTTACTCCATACTTAATAATGAAAGAGGAAACGAAAAAATGGATTGAGGAAGAAAAAGGATTAATGTTTTAGAGAAAAATGGAAGATGATGAATATTTTTGCAAAATTCCTCTCAGTACTTCAATCTGAAATTTTATTCAAATATGCAACTATATTCTCTCTTATTTTCAACAATAGGGGTTACTCTCTATTTATAGGTTGAGTTTACTTGCTCCATAAGTAAAACTCCAACTGACCTAATTCAGCTAAAATTATAAAATAGGCCTAAGTCGAAATCTCTGTCAAGCAACATACTTCGACATAAGCATTTTTGACATTTCCTTACCTCTGTCTAGTAACCTGCTTTGACACAAAAAATTACAATTCAAAACACCACCTAATTCATTATGTCTAAGCTATCTACATCCACCATATACCTTAATTTTTTGAACACTTCGACTAGTACGCCTTTTGTCATAATGCCTGCAATCTGATTCTTAGTTCTACAATGTTCTAGGTTCAGCTTCCCTTTTGCAACTTGCTCTCGAAGATAATGATTCTCATTTCGATGTGCTTGCTTCGTCCATGCGCTATTGGATTCCTCGTCATATTGATAGCATACATGTTATCGATCTTCATTGTAATTGCTCCATGATTCTTCCATGTAATCTCTTCGACTAAATTTACCATCCATGTTGCTTGACATGCACAGAGAGAAACAACTATGCATTTTGCTTCACATGACGACAGTGTCACTACTGGTTCCTTTCTTGAGTTCCAAGCAACTGGTGCACCACCTAGCATAAACACATAGCCAACTGTGGATTTTCTAACCTCAACATCGCTACACTAACATGAGTCGATGTAACCCACTAGTTTACATTCTTTTCCTTCATCAACTACAAGATACAAAATGCTATAATCGAGAGTTCCTTCCAAATACCTTAGTATCCTCTTTGTCACTGCTAGATGTGATACCTTTGGCTTCTACATGAATATACTCACCATATCTACAATATACGCTAGATCATGCCTTGTGTGAAAAAAGTATATTAATGACCCAATAAGTCTTCTGTATTGTTTTGGGTCGACATCATCTTCCTCTGAGTCTTTTGACAGTTGCAGTCTTGGTTCAGCAGGTGTTAAAATCGAATTGCATTCTTCCATCTCAAATCTCTTGAGTATCTCGCTTGCATATCTTCTTTTATGCATCATCAATCCTCTACTACTCTTGTAGAATTTGATGCCAAAGAAGTATGAGATATTTCCCAATTCTGACATTTCAAACTCCTCACTTAAGTCATGTTTGAAGTCTTCAATCTCCTTCTTTCAACTTCCTGTTATCAACAGGTCATTGACATAGAGACATAATATAAGTAAGTCACTATTGCTTCTTCTTACATATACTTCATGCTCAATTGTGCACTTCATAAATTCCTTCTCCCTTACAAAGTTATCTATCATCTTATTCTAAGCTCTTGGAGCTTGCTTGGGTCCATACAGGGTTTTATGTAGACTATATACCTTACTTTCTTCACCTTGTTTCACAAATCCAACTAGTTATGAAACATAAACTTCTTCATCTAAGAGGCCATTCAGGAATGCACATTTCACATCCATCTGACACACATTCCAGTTGTTTATGTTTGGTAGATCGACAACTAACCTGATTGTTTTGATCCTAGCAACTAGTGCAAAAACTTCGTCGAAGTCGATTCCTTGTTTTTGAAAAAACCCTATCGCCACAAGTTTTTCCTTGTGTCAAGTTACTTTTCCTCTAGGATTCAACTTCACCTTGTATACCCATTTCACATTGATTGACTTCTTACCTTGTTGACTTCGATGGACTTCAGTTCCTCATTCATTACTTTCTTCCACTTCGAATCCTTCAATGTCTCAGTTGTATTGACTGATTCGACATCTTCATAGATAGCATAATTGCATTGACTGGTTTGACATCTTCATAGAAAGCATAATGTACCAGATGACCTTCATCATTGACCATATCATATGATATAGTCACACATTCTTACAACTTTGCAGGCATGTGTTTTGTTCTTTGAGGTCTGTTTGTGCTTGCATAACCTCTGAATTCTTCTTGTCTAACTTCTCTTTTGACTTCACTTGTTGGTTCTTCATATAAGATTATCACTGATTCCTTCATTACATTTTTAGTCCAATCCCATTCCTTAAGCCCGTCTATGATCACGTCCCTGCAGATTATTACTTTCTTGTTCATTGGGCCGAACAACTTATATCCTCTAGTCGAATGATATCCTATTAGGATCATTTGATTCGACTTGTCATCAAGTTTTCTTCTCAACTGATCAGGCACATGTCTATGTGTTATAAATCCAAATACTTTCATATGACTCGAGTTAGGCTTGACACCAGACCAACATTCTTCTAGAGTGATTCCTTCTAATTTCTTGTCGGACATCTGTTCAGTATATATGTTACAGTCGACATAGCTTCTCCCCATAATTCTTTGGGTAGATTCTTGCCTTTCAACATACTTCTCACCATATTCATGATGATTTGTTCTTCTTTTCTGCAATCCCATTCTGTTGTGGAGTGTATGCTGGTACTACATCATGCAAAATCACTTCTTTCTCACATAATGTGTCCAAGTCTTTCGATACATATTCTCCACCACCATCAGTCCTTAGAAACTTGAGCTTTCAGCCACTTTATCTTTCGACCATAAATTTAAACTTGGCAAATACCTCGATCACTTCACTTTTTTTCTTGATTAGGCAAGTCCAAAGTTTTCGAGTGAAATCATATATGAATGTAACAAAGTTTTTTTTACCTCCTATCGAACCCACATGGAAAGGACCACATACATCATAGTATATGACTTCAAGAATTTCCTTCGACTTGCTTCCTGCGTCCTTGCTAAAGTTTTTCTTGTGCTGCTTTGCCCGCACACATTCCTCACATACTTCATTTGGAATGTCAATTTCTAATAACTCTGAAACCATATTTCTTCTTTTCAGATCTTTGATGTCTTTAAAGTTGATATGGCAAAGTCTATAGTGCCATATACATTCATCCTTGCTAGCTGCAATTGCAAGGCACTTGTGCTCCATCACATTATGTTCAATCTTAAAGGTTCTATTCTGAGACATGGAAGCCTTAAAGATTAATCTTCCACTTGAGTCAAGAACTCTTATCATCTTGTCTTTGATCGATACTTTGTAGTTCTTTTTGACCAACTGCCATATGCTGAGCAAATTACTCTTCATGCCTGATAAGTACAATAAAATGGAAATTACTGATCTCTTGCCATCTTTTCTCATAATTAAAACACCGCCAATACGTTTAACTACTAGAGTATTGTCATTTAAAAATTTCCTCATTTTCTTCATTGAGGGTTTTATGTTGACAAACCAATCCTTTCTATTAATTATGTGTGATTAGCATCCTGAGTCCAAGTACCATTAGTCCTTGAATCTTTCTTCATCTCTTGTTGTGACCATTAACAACATCTCATATTCTTCATGCTTTTCCAGCCTTGCATCATTATATTGGTTCTTTTGTTTTTCAGAACAATCACTAGAGTAGTGACCATACTTCTGACAATTGAAACACTGAAAGTGACTTTTATCAGGTTTTTGACCACCACCTCTTCCTCTACCAACACCACCACCTTTGTGGTTACTTTGGTATGAAGGTCTTCAATAGTTCAAAGCATTTCCTTCTTACTGGTTTCCTATACCAATAAAATTGTTGTAGCCTCTCTAACCATTGTTATCGAACCACTTCCATTTGCCTTTCTTTTCTCTTGTTGATTGTGCCTGCAAAGCCACATCACTTTTCGACTTTCTTGCAGCTATTTCATCCATTCTTTGTTCATGAAATTCAAGTGTCCCTTGAAGCTCTTACTTTGTCAATGTTGAGAAATCTTTCGACTATTCTATGGCTATTGTGAATGTACTTTTGGATTTTAAATGATGTCAAAAGTAGGATAGTGTAGCATTATGTATATTGGACGATATCTTCCCATTCTAGATGAACATCTTAGTATTAGGAAGCATTCAAATTATTTGGAAAATGAGTTTACATTATACATGCATTGAAAACTTAGTTTTTAAGAAAAATGCATTGAAAAACTAGTTTTTGGGTGGTCAACATAGTTCAGGCCGACACATACGTAAATAGGTCGACCTATAAAAGTTGTCAACATAGTTCAGGTTGAAACATGCTTAAACAGGCAGGCCTATAGAAGTTTCAACTTCAGTATAGGTCGACACATGGTTATCTCAGGTCGGCTTCCATGGTTCAATATTAAAGCATGTAGCCACTGCCTTTAGGTCACCTCACTTAGGTCGACACATGGTTGGCATATGACCTTCATAAGCTGACCTGAAACCTTCATAGGCTGATCTGAGTACCTTCATAGGCTGGCCTATTGCTTTAATAGACCGACAGATACGATTCCCCCATCTCAAATATGTTAATTTTTTCTCCATCCTTTTTCTTTCCTTTTGCTCATTTTATCTCAAACTTATATATACTCATATATGCATCATATCCTAGCAAGGTACTAGTGTAAAACCTAAATAAACTAGAATTATAAAGCATTATCATCATCTTCAATCTCTCTTCTATGCATACATACAATCAAACTACACATAATCATTTTTTGATTGGGTGACCATATAGATTAGGGTTAATAATGTCTAATTAGGTTGATATAACCGAGAATATTGAGTTGGGATCTTTGCGTGTTTCAAATAAGAAAAAAAAGTTGGAGTTTTCCTTCAAGGTCATTTTTATTTAAAGGGTTTGGACAAGATCATGCAAATATGAATTCGACCGAGTGAAAGCCTTAGGACAAGGCGGTTCTTTGCAAGGGAGTAGTGTGAGACGGTGAATCCTGTTTGTGAATCATCAGTTTAACAAGTGCGTGCTATGGATTAATACTACCGAGTAAAAACCTTGAAGACAAGGAGGTATTTCAAGCAAGTAGTCAGGAACTGATGGATTGTAGCAACATTTTTGGTTACTTGATCAAACTTTAATCAAGGGTTTGGAGGTGGTAGAATCAACAACAAAGCATAAGATTTGTGGAGTTAGAGTTCTTCATCTCTTGTATAAATATTTTTGAAAAGATAAGTTTAATTACAAGTATCTCAATTCGATTTTGAATTGAGGACAGAAGTATCCATAGTGAGACTAATTGGGGAACTGCCTAAACAAATCTTTGTGACTTTTTCTCTATCTCTCTACATCTCTTTATATTGTTGTTCTTGCAAATTATCAAGTTCATTGTTGTTATGATCAATTTGATTGGGAATTGTTTTTCAACTATATTTTAAAGTGTTGTTGTTGATATGATCATAATCATTTTGATTGTGATTGGTTTTTAACATCAACAAAACAAATTGAATTTCCAAACATTATCGATTGCACACAAAGTATTAGATAAATTGTCTTTGAGTATTTGAATTGATTTTTGTTCATTGGAAATAAGCTATATGAATAGCTTATCATTTATTTGATTTGTGAATTAATTATGGTTAAACAATTTGTGTTCATCATCATCCTATTGGTTTATGTTATGCATATCTGAGCTTTTCGATAGTAGATTCGGTTAGACGATTCGATTCGGGTTTTTTCCAATGTGCAATAAAACTTTTGAAAACAATTTTTGCCAAAAGTTTTGTTTTTAAATTTATGATCTATTCACCCCTGTAGATCGAAGCCTATTGTCTAACAAGTGGTATCACGAGTTCCAGTTAATTCCGTGCTTAAGATTTAGTTTTTAGAAGAATAGCTACCGAATCTAAGGGAGCATATAATATAGTACCAATTTTCACCAGCGAAAATTAGGGCTATTGGGAAGCTTGTATGTGTATTCATGTCAACTCTGTTGATAAAAGGTATATGGGACGCCATAAAAAATGGTTCGATTGAAGTAACCATGACCAATAATGAAGGTGTTACTGTACCTAAAATGAAAGCACAATGGGATGATAATGATTGGAAATTGTGGTCACATGATTGGAAAGCGAAAAATATTCTCACTTCCGCTTTGGGTGTTGAGGAGTATTATCACGTTTCTCATTATGATACCTCCACGAATATGTGGGATACATTAGAGGTTTCCCATGAGGATACTAATGATGTCAAACAAGCTAGGATCAACATATTAAATCAAGAGTTTGATTTGTTTCATATTGAGCATGGTGAAACCGTTGCAGATATGTAAAAATGGTTCACACATCTTATAAATCGATTAAATGTGCTAGGTCATCCTATTTCTAATGAACTTGCTACTTACAAAGTTTTGAGATGTTTAAGAAGGGAATGACAACCCAAGGTCACCACTATTAAAGATGCAAACGATCTAAAAGTGCTTGATCTCACAACTTTGTTTGGAAAATTAGAAGAGCATGAACAAGAGCTCACTGGTTTAGGAAAATATGAAAAGAGCAAGAAATGAAAATGATTAAAGAGAAAGGTAAAGGCAAAGAAGAAGTAAAGAAGTCCATAGATGTAAAGAACTCTAGCTCGAGTTCTTCACATTGTGAGTATAGTAATAGTGAAAGCAATGATGACACTAATTCGTTTGAGGAGGATATGATGTTGTTTCGTAAAGAGATACCAAAGGTATATAAGGAAGAATGGTGTTAAACATTCTGACAAGAACATATCCAAGTTTAAAATGTTCAGAAGATCTTCAAAAGATGATGAGGATAGGAAGAGTAATCTTAGAAGATCTTGCTATCATTATGGCAAAGTTGGTCACTACAGACCGGAATGCCATATGAGGAAGAAAGACAATGAAAAGAGTCATCACAATAAAACGAGGAAATATAAAAAAGCTTATGTCGCTTGGGAAAGCGCAAGTGAATCCTCTAGTGATGAAAGCAAAACTTCAAGTGTTGAATCAACTCGAATTTTCCTTATAAAAATATAAAGAAAAAGAAAAAAGTAAGTCCTTCTAAGCTTGGATTTGTTATTGATTTATCCTACTCTTAATTACAAAAGCCTTTGAAAATATTCATAGAGAGACCTTAAGAGCTTTTAATAAGTTAACTTCACATGAAAAAGTCATTTTAAATTTAAAATCTAAAGTGTTAGAGTCCGAAAGGAAATTTGAATCCATTAAGAAATCTTTGATAGATATGCAAAGTAACAAGAATGAGAACATAAAACCTCATAGGTTTGGTTGTGAACATTGTCATAATAGACAAGAAGAAGTAAAATCTTTTCAAGTCAAATTAGATGATGCATTACAACTTAAGATTGATTTTGCTATTAATCCTTTAAAGGTTTAAAAGCCTTTGAACCATTCTAAAAGGAAACATAGATATGTGCATAAGGATTCCAATAGAAAGTACAAATCTCATAAACACCTATCTTGTCATTATTGTTGAAAAAAGGGTCATACCATTGAAAAGTGAAAATCTAGGAAACTATTTGTTCCTAAAGGAACTGTTCAATGGTTTCCTAAGTCCAACTTTGATTTCACTCACTTTCAAGGATCCAATGAAAATTGGGTACCTATATACTTTGTTTAAATTTTCAGGTCGAATGTCTTGACTCCACCAAAAATATGTGGTATCTTGTTAGTGGATGTTCAAGACACATGACGGGTGACATATATCTCTTTATTGACTTTGTGCCAAAGAAAAAAAAGGTTCGTCACTTACGGCGACAATAATAAAGGAGCTATACTTGGAAAAGGCAGTGTAGGTAATCCCTCATCTACTACTATCTCCGATGTTATGCTAGTTAATTGTCTTAAACATAACCTTCTAAGAACAAGCCAACTTTATGACAAGGGTTTTAAAGTAACTTTTACAAATACTTGTTGTTTGTTTGTGCATGATGAAAAGAAGAAATGTATGTTTAAGGGCATAAGGGTTAATAATACTTATATGTTTAACCTAGATGAGGTATCCTTTGTTGGAAGTAAGTGTCTAGTCACCATGAGTAAAAACTCTTGGTTATGGCATAGACTCCTAGTTCATCTTAACTTTTACCTATTAAAAAAAGTATCCTTAAAAGATTTAGCAATTGGTCTACCTAAAATGAAGTTCATTAAATACCATCTATGTGAAGCTTGTCAAATGGAGAAGCAAACAAGAATTTCCTTTAAATTGAAAAATATTGTTTCTACCTTGAGACCACTTGAGCTTCTTTATATGGACCTTTTTGGCCCCTCTTGGACGAAAAGCATGGGTGGAAATTATTATGACTTTGTTATTATAAATGATTACTCTAGATTTTGTTGGGTCTTGTTATTGTCTAGTAAGGATGAGACATACCCGACTTTTAAACAATTTGCTAGATTATTCCAAAATAAAATGAATTTGAAAATTGTTTCTATTTGAAGTAATTATGGAGGAGAATTTCAAAATCACCTCTTTGAAATTTTTGTGTGACAAACATGACATTAAGCATAATTTTTTCGCTCTTAGAACTCCACAATAAAATGGTGTTGTGGAATGTAAAAATCAGATTTTAGAGGAGTTAGTAAGGATTATGCTCAATGAAGGTAATTTTCCTAAGTATTTATAGGCAGACGCCATTAACATGACTTGCTATGTCATGAATAGGATACTCATACATCCTATTATAGACAAGATCTCCTATGAACTACTTAGAGGCAGAAAACCTAATGTTTCTCACTTACATGTCTTTGGATGTAAATGTTATATTTTGAATAATGGTAGGGACAATCTTGGTAAATTCGATGCAAAAGCCGATGAGGGTATCTTCCTCGGATACTCACAATCTAGTAAAGCGTATAGGGTTTATAACAATAGATTACTTATAATTGAGGAGTCCATACATGTTACGTTTGACGAGTCCCACCCAAAAGATGTTGGGAAAGGTCTTGTTTTTCATTATGTATGTGTATCTTCTCAAGAAATTCTCAATGGAACCGAAAAAGGAATCGATCGACCTAAAGCGGTAGGCGATGAAAAGAAAGAAGGCGACGATCATGAAGAGGAGAAGTTCGAAAGTCCAGCTGCAGTGGAATATCTACCTTTGACTTAGAAGACATCAAACAATCACCCATTGATAACATGCTTAGGTATATCACAAAAGATGTGATAACACACTCTAAGGTAAGTAATTTATATTATCATTTTGCTTTTGTTTCTCAAGTAGAACCTAAAAATGCTAAAGATGCATTTCTTGTTGAGCATTGGCTTATTTCCATGTAAGATGAACTAAATCAATTTAAAAGAAATGATATTTTGGACCTTGTCCCTCGTCCTAAAGATCATCAAGGAATTGGCACCCAATGGATTTTTTAGGAACAAGCTTGACGAAAACGGGGTGAGAATCCATAATAAAGCCTGACTATTTGCTCAAGAATATAACTAAGAGGAGGGCATCAATTATGAGGAGAATTATACTCCAGTTGTAGAAGAGTTCTCTAAGATTATGCAGGGAGAGTTTGAAATGAGCCTTATGGGGGAGTTAAAATACTTCCTTGGTCTTCAAATCAAACAAATGAATGAAGGCACATTTGTATGTAAAACTAAATATTGCAAAGACTTGCTAAAGAGATTCGGCATGGATGATACAAAGTTTATTGATACTCTGATGGCTACAAATGGTAGCCTTGAAAGGGATGAAAATGGTAAGGATACAAATGTAAATAAATATAGAGGTGTGATTGACTCTCCTCTATATCTTACCGCATCTAGGCCTGATATCATGTTTAGTATGTATATGTGCGCCTATTATCAATCGGCTCCTATGGAATCCCACTTGAAATCCGTAAAACATATTCTTAGATATCTTCATGGTACCTGTCAATATAGACTATGGTATTCTAAGGGAAGAAATTGTAACTTGATGGTTATACCGATTCCGATTTTGCCAGTTGCAAATCAGATAGGAAGATACTAGTGGAACTTGTCACATGTTCTCAAATGCCTTAGTAAGTTGGCATAACAAGAAATAAGTTTATGTTGCTTTGTTGATTGTCGAGGCGGAACATGTTGTAGATGGTAGTTGTTGTGCCCAAATCTTATGGCTTAAGCAACAATTACTTGATTTTTATATAAAATTGCAATGTATTCCTATTATGTGTGATAACACTAGTGTTATCAACTTAACCAAGAATCTGATGTTACATTCTCGCATTAAGTATATTGAGATTCGTCACCATTTCCTATGTGACCATGTTGAAAAAGGGAATGTCGTATTTGAACATACTGATAGTAAACATCAATTTGCTGACATTTTTACAAAACCTCTTGTGGCCGAGCCGTTTTTCAACATTTGAAAGGAATTAGAGATACTTGATATCTCAAATCCTGCCTAAATATGTATTGTGCATGCATTTTATATAATATTTCTATAACTTGCATTGGAAGTTCTATTACCTAAGAGTGTATCCTTCATCAATTTATTAGTGAGGTACCATTGTTCCACTTCTCTCTTCTTTTATAAGTTTGTTGATTGTTGCATGTTGCTTGTGTTCCAAATGACTACTCTTGATGCTTAAAATAGTTCATGATTGTTCACTTCTAAAAACTTCTATTGATTTATGTCAATTATATGCTTATAATGATGTTGTGTTATTCCATTTACATGCTTGAAATATTCTTGGTGCATATGGCTTGTTATCTATTTGTGCATGAAACTTGATTGAACACGTTATAATGTATATACGATTCTTGTAGTGTATGTTATTATTACTGTTACATCTCTGTTTTTAGTTTGAGTGGTGATGAATTTGTATTGCCTTTCTAGAGCACATGGATGTGCAGTATTTAGGGAGCACCAAAGGCATACGTCATATAACCGTGTCACTTTTATAGCAACCTCAAGAGTTTTAATGAAATTAATTTCTTCATGTTCATGTTTGTTATGTTATTGGGCATTAATAAGTTGCAATTATGTTCTACTGCTGTTATGTTTGCTTGTATTTAAGTTTAACACACTCTATTTCAATGTGAATGTCACTCTATATGAGTACTATCAGGTTGATTGTCCTATCTTTGCAATTGCCTCTGTGTAGTATTTTGGGTTGTATGTGATTAAAGATACTTCTCATGGTTTGCTTGTTCTCTTTTTGATGTTGTCAAAGAGGGAAAAGTAATGTACACGATTATATTCAAGGGGAGTCTTCATCTAGACGATATCTTTCCATTCTAGATTAACATCTTAGTATTAGGAAGCATTCAAATGATTTTGTAAAAGGGGTTTACATTCTACATGCACTAAAAACTTAGTTTTTGTGAAAAATGCATTAAAAAACTACTTTTTGGATGGTCAACACAGTTCAGGTCGACATAAATGCAAACAAGCCGACCTATAGAAGTTGTCAACACAGTTCAGGTCGACACATTAAACAGGTCGACCTATAGAAGTTTCATTCTGTTGCTCCATCCTTTTGCATTCCTTTTGCTCATTTTCTCTCACACTTATATATACTCATACATGCATCATATTCTAGCAAGGTATTAGTGTAAAACCTAAAGAAACCAGAATTACAAAGCATTCTCATACTACACATAATCATTTTTTGATTGGGTGACCATCTATATTAGGATTGATAATGTCCAATTAGGTTGGTGTAAATGAGAATATTGGGTTGGAATCTTTGTGTGTTTTAAATAAGAAAACCAAGTTGGGATTTTTCTTCAAGATCATTGTGATTTGAAGGTTATGAACAAGATCGCGCAAATACATATTCAACCGAGTGAAGGCCTTGACACAAGGTGGTTGTAACGCCCCCACTTATTTTATTTATTTTTCCGTAATTTAATTATGTCATGTTGTGAGTATATATGTATTTTTTGGTGTTTTTGGTGTGTTGGGGTATCCTGTGATAAAGATAGTGAGCTTAGAATAATATACTTTAAGGGTTGAGGGGTGTATGACCAAAAGTGTAAAATTTGGTGGTGTGGTGAGTAAGACTAGCTAATTTATATTATTTATTATATATTTAATTAAATAATAGGAGGTGAATATTATTTAAATAAGTATTTAGTGTCATTGTTATTGTTATTATTTAATTTAGTGGGAATAATAATAATAATAATAATAATAATAATAATAATAATAATAATAATAATAGAGAAAGGAGAGAGAGGAGAAGTTATCCGATCTTGAAAAACAGAGAAAAGTGAGAAAAAGGTTAGGGCTCAAGGAGGAAGAGAGAATACTCCATTGTTGAGGTAGAAGAATTTCACGAAATCTAAGGTAAGGGTGAGGTTCTAATTATCTAAGGGTTAACATGATGATGATAGATAGATTATGTATGTGATTAGGCTGTGTTCTTCTTCTCTCCATATATGTATGATTATTGTTGCAAATGTATGTTGTTGGATTGAATCTTTGAATTCTAAATTTTGTGTGGTATGTTGATGTTGTATCCGATGATTTATTATGGTATTCATTGTGTTGTTGTTGTTGGAATTATGATTCCGATGAAATAGTTGATGTCCATGTTGTGTTGTTATGTGTGATTGTGATTCAGAGTCAGAACAACGTTATTAATATTTTTAGGGAAATAAATTGGGGATTTAAATACTTAGAAAAGTAAATTTCCGTAGTAAAATATTGTGCAAGTGATTTGTGGGAAAAACAGGTTTTTGGAATGGCTCAAAAGAGATTTTTGTGTAAAAAGTTGCAGAAAAAGTGATTTTGCATACAATGTAATCGGTTACACTGGTCTTAAAACGTAGTTTTTGGGCAAATCTGTGAGGGTGTAATCGGTTACTCTGGTTTAGGTAACTGGTTACACTGTGTGTATTTTACGTGACATTAGCTGGTTACAAGGGGTGTAACCGGTTACACTGAGACTAATTTTGAAAAAGATTCAAAAAATTCATAACTTTTGTTACGGGAGTCTGATTCGAGTGCCGTTTGAAGCGTCAGAAAGCTGAAGTGACGAACTTTAATCTAAAAATAGTTTTGGTGACAGGAGTTGAATAGTTCTGCTATTGTTAGGTTAAATGCATTACTATCGTTATGTTGTGGTGTGATATAATTGTAAATGCCTTATAAATGTTTGTTATATTGTATGTCATTATTGCTAGACTGTATGACATATTGTGTTATGGCTTGTAGTAGCATGATGCATTGATTAGATGATGGTCGTTATTGTTGTTGTTGTCATGTATTTTATGATTGCATGAGTTGTGAGATAAGTCGTGTGCCCATGTGGGGTGTGAGTGTCTTATCTAGATTCTAGTTGTAGAATTGTGTTGTTGTTGTTGAGGTGGTCGTGTGCCCACCTAGCGATCATGGAAATCTTGCACCCATGTGGGGGTGTGAACGACATAATGGAAAATCCAACGAGAATTGTGATTCTGAAATACAGATCGGGTTTTAAAATATGAAATGAATGGTACCACATATATTGAGTCAAGTTGTGAGTCGTAATGCATTGCATTTTAGTTGTATTTGTTATTGTATTGGTTATGTGAATGGATATTGTGGAATGGGTGTCTGTGCATGTAATAATCTGTTGCTTACTTATTATCATGCTTTCCTTTATATGATTATGATATCTCACCCCTTCTGTTTGAATGTTGTCTTTACATGGAAATCGTGCAGATACTTCGCAGTAGAGAAGTTGATGTAAGTGGAAGATGAAGTCTTCTATTTTTCTTTTAGTGTCGGCGTATGCTCTGATGTGTAACACCGGGGTTAAGGAACCTTAAGTCTGTTATGAGTTGATAGAGATTTCTGGATATCTTTATATTTGCAGTTGTTTATGTTTGTTTTGATAATATAATTATGTTATGAATAACTACCTGATTTCAATGCTTCCGCTATTTCAATAAAGTTTTGATGTTTCAGACACGTTTGGTTGTGATAGTTGTTATAAAAAATTTTAAAAAGTTGGATGTGTTACATATCTTGTATATGAGCAGTAGAATGTGTTTTTGTGTGCATCCTAAATATTATTTGACTCAATTTACTCTGATTTATATTTAAATTACGTGGGGGTATATTTGGGGTGTTACAGTGGTTTCTTGCAAGGGAGTAGCGCGAAACGGTGAATCATGTTCGTGAATCTTGACTTCAGCAAGTATGTGCTGAGGATTAATCCGACCGAGCAAAAACCTTGAAGACGGGGAGGTCTTGCGAGTAAGTAGTCAAGAACTGGTGGATTGTAGCAACTTTTTTGTTTACTTGATTAAACTTTGATAAAGGATTTGAGGTGGTAGAGTCAATAACAAACCATAGGGTTTGTGGGGTTAGAGTTCTTCATCTCTTGTATATACATTTTTGCAAAGATAAGACTAATTGCAAGTATCTCAATTCAATTTTGGATTGAGGGCAGACGTACCCATAACGAGACCGATTGGAGAACTGCCTAAACAAATATTTGTATATGTGTGTGTGTGTGTGTGTGTGTCTCTCTCTCTCTCTCTCTCTCTCTCTCTCTCTCTCTCTCTCTCTCTCTCTCTCTCTCTCTCTATATATATATATATATATATATATATATATATATATATATATATATATATATATATATATATATATATATATATATATATATATATATATATATATATATATATATATATATATATATATATATATATATATATATATATATATATATATATATATATATATATATATATATATATATATATATATATATATATATCTTTAAATTGTTGTTCTTGCAAATTATCGAGTTCATTGTTGTTTTGATCAATTAGATTGAAATTTGTTTTCAAACTAACTTTTAAAGTGTTGTTTTTTATATAATCATTATCATTTTAGTTGTAATTGATTTTTAACATCAACAAAATAAATTGAATTTCCAAACATTATCGATTGCTTAGAAAGTGTTCGATAAATTGTCTTTGAGTATTTTAATTGATTTTCGTTCATTGGAAATAAGCTCTACAAGTAGTTTATCATTTAATTGATTTGTGAATTAATCATGGTTGAACAATTTGTGTTCATCATCATCCTATTAGTTTACGTTACACATATCCGAGATTTTCGATAGTAGGTTCGGTTAAACGATTCAATTCGGGTTTCTCTGCTGTGCCATAAAACTTTTGAAAACAATTTTTGCCAAAAGTTTTGTTTTTAAATTTGTGATCTATTCATCCCCCTCTAGGTCGAAGCTTATCGTATAACAGCTAATACCACGTGGTCGAACTTTAGAGCTAATGACCTCAAGATCTTTGCAACAACTGATCTTGATGTCAACATTTTTCCACATGCCTTAATTTGATTCACCAGTTTTGTAACCCTAGTGAAAAAAACCAGTTATGCTTTCACTTTATTCCATTTGAAGCAATTCATACGTTTTTTTGTGATTTTGCAACCTCACCTCTTTTACCTTCTCAACGTCTCCAAACGATTTCTCCAAGATTTCTCATGCTTCTTTTGCTGATTCTACATCACTGACATTTTCAAAATTGTATGGATAAACACATTGATGAATTCTAAATAGAGCTTTATAATCTTTATTCTTCAATTCTTTGTGTGGAATCTTTTCTTGATCCGTCACATTTTCTGCAAGCGACGTCACTGCCTTGTTCACAAGATCCCAAAGATCTAGATAACAGAAAACAACTTTCATTTGTTTACACTAATTTTCATAATTCTGACCCTTCAGAATTGGGAGACTTGCTGAAAAATGACAGTTTGGTTAATTCATTAGGCTATGCTTCCTAAGAATCACACTGTCAATGCTCTAGATACCAAATGTTAGAAGTTCACCAAAACCTATAAAGAATTTCGTTGCACACTGGATAATGAAAGAGGAAATGAAAAAAATGAATTAGGGAAGAAAAGAAATTAGGGATTTGGAGAAAAGGGGAAGAGGGTGAATATTTTTGCAGAAATTTTCTCTGCACTTCAAACTGAAATTTTAGTCAAATATGCAACTGCATTCTCTCCCATTTTCAACAATAAGGGTTACTCCCTATTTATAGGTTGAGTTTACTTGTTCGCTAAGAAAAACTCCAACTGACCTAATTCAACTAAAATTACAAAATAGGCCTAAGTCAAAATCTCTGTCGAGCAACATGCTTTAACTTTTTGACATAAGTGTTTTCGACATTTCCTTGTCTCTGTCGAGTAATCTGCTTTGACACAAAGAATACAATTTAACACAAGGCACGTGATACTTAATACGTCACACCAAAATATTCATCTTGTTAAATCACATAGACTAATAAATAACCTAACTGATAAAAGATTGACATATTTAAGGATTAATTTAATATAAGATTAATCGTCAATTGTCGCATGACATATATGTCATGTATGAAAAAAACTATAAACAAAATCAACGATCCACTGGAATTTGAAGATTTTGTACTATTGGTCCCTCAATAGAATTGATCACCTAAATTAGTGATGTGGAAATGACATATTGTAATTATTTTATTTTTGTAATAACATTTACTTGATTCAATTAAATATAAAATACTAATATATCAACCTTATTCTCTGTCATGCAAACATTCTAACCATATATCCCTAATTTTCATCATTATGGCAGGACCTTCAAATTCTCACTATCCTGCCCTACAATTCCTTCGTTCCTAATTTTTAAATACCTTTTTCATATTTTCAAAAATCTCTTCCTTGCACCAGCCTCTTTGTTCTATTGAAAAAGAGAATGGTAGTTAGTTCTAACTTAAGTGTTGGGCATTCAAGTGGAAGAGTGCAAGTATTGAGAGGTTAGTTTGATAATGGATTCCATTTTTGCTTCATTTTCTATTGCTAATCGAAACATAATATGAAAAATTCATTTTTTTAGCTGAAATAAGGAGAGTGAGAATTGTTTCACCGAAATGATGAATTATTTGGTGAAAATGAAAGAAGAACAATTTCATTCAAAGATGATGTTGGGTGCAATAGATGTGACATAATGATAGGTTACTTGAAGCAATTTGGTAAAGTTTTTGGGAAATAATTTCGAAAAGAGTTCGAGAAAGAGATAAAGCAAAAAAGATTGAGAAGTTGAAGAGGAAGGTTAAAAGTGTCACGAAGAAGATGAAGTTACTCATTCTAATTCTTATTTGTTCATGTATTTTTTTTTTGTTCTATTTTTTAAGTGTGTGTAATAAGAGATGGTAAACCATTAATGTATTTTCAATGTGCAATGTAATTTGATGTTTAATGATAAATATATTTTTATGTTAAATATTCAATGTAACTTCATGCTCAATGAATGAAAGACCTATGTTTGTGTTGGTGTGTTTGAGTTTTATAATATATGTTTTGTCAGTATTTTGAAATTCATATAGCTTTTTAACATGCAATTTTGACAAGTTAAAATAAATTAAGTTCTAGACAAGACATAATTACATAGCAAAATATACCAAGTAAATATGCACTTTTAGCAGTGATGCAAATTACCCAAATAGACTTAGTAAAGATGCACTTTTCGCATTGATGCAAACTTATTGACTTATATGCATTTTTTTAAAAATCAATACCCATTAATATTGCATTAGAATTATTTGCAAGCCTTTTCTTATAGAATATAAATTTTACTACATTAGATTTAAAGTAAGTACATATAGTGTATGAAATAACAAAATTACAACCAAAATAATCACATAAAGTGCATTAAGTAGCAAGTTGTAACACATTGTAAACATAATCATAAGACAAGACAATATTACAAATTCAAAATAAGAATTACAATTAATTGATTGTGACATAATTAAAATATAAAATACATTATTTTTGTCCTCGGTGAGGTTTTGTTGCCTCTTGTCTTAAACCCAAGTGACTCCTCATTTACATCAACCCTTAGTCCTTGAATGATATATCCATTAGAATTTTTACAAATCCTTCATTTTTACAAAACAATGAAGGAAATATGGAATACGTTAGAAGTCACTCATCATGAAGGAACTGTAGAGGTAAAAAGATCTAAACTAAACATTTTATCATAAGAATATGAAATATTTAGAGTGCAGTCCCATGAATCTATTATTGATTTACAAAAGCGGTTTAGTCATTTAACCAATCATTTGATGGTTCTTGGTAAAACTTTTACAAATGATGAAAGTACTTAAATATTTGACAAAAGCGTGACAACCGAAGGTAACAACTATTTTGGAAAAGAAAATTCTTTTAAAATTATCTTCAGCAACATTGTTTGGTAAACTTCAAGAACACATAATAGACCTTGAAAAACTAGAAAGCCATAAAGATGAAAGAAAGAATTAAAAAAGTATTGCCTTAAAAACTAGAGTAAAAAACATGATATCAATCAAGAGGATGAGTCCACTAGTGATGAAGATGCTTCTCTAGTCAAGAAGTTTGAAAAGTTCTTAAGAAAAGAAAGGAAAAAGGATATCATTAAAAAAGAAGCACAAATAAGGAAAGTTACATGCTTTGAATATGGAGAACGAGGATATGTTAAAAGTGAATTTCCTACACTTCAAAATAAAAATAAATTCAAGAGCAAGAAGGACAAAAGGACATAGAAAATACGAGATGCCAATGAAATTATTTATTCTTTAGATGAAGATCATACAAATAAGGCATTGATGGAATCACATCATTCAAGTGATGAAGAACGTGAGATTAGTGATTCTAAAATTGATGACAACCCTTCATACGATGAATTACAAAATGATTTTCATGAATTACATGAAAAATTTTAAAACTTTCTAGAAAATGTTCAAATCAAAATAAAACTATTTTAAAACTAGAAAATACGTCTAGTGACACAAAAATGGAATTAGAAGAAGTAAAAATTTATACATGCAATAAATGTCAAGATCGTGATTCCAAGATTGTTGAATTAAACCAAGTGATCAAGAAATATGAAAAAGGTCAAATATATTCAAGTAATAAATGTGGACTTCACTTTTCTAATTTTAATAAACCTAGTACAAGTCAAACTATATTTGTAAATGCTACTAGAAATTTCAACAATAAGGAATCAAAGAAAGTTCATATTGTAAATCATCATAAAAGGCCTTATGATAGAAGACTTTTATGTCAATAAAAAGAATCATGTTTTTAGACCTACTTGTTTTTATTATAATGCAAAGAGCCATACTTCTAATACTTGCTACATAAAATATTATGGTATTTCTTATGGTGAGTATGTATGGGTGAGAAAAGGATATAACCCAAGAGGACCCAAATAAATTCGGGTACCTAAGTACTATTAATTGTTTTATAGGTACTTGAAGATCACATGATAGTATTGTTAAATCAAGATTGATTATACAAGACCATATTATATGTTAATTCTAAAAGGTTAATTGATTGAAAGATGTTTTGAAGAAACATCAACTTTAATATCAACTTTGACTTCTCATGCTAGTATTGTGAAGAAAATAAACATATTTATATCTTTATATCATTTTCCTTATATTATTATACTCCTTTTGATTTTACTCTTTCTTTTTGTTAATGTCAAAAAGGGGGAGAAGAGATGGTTATTTTTGTGGTTTTTCTAAATACTAAAGAGACCATAATATAAATTACAAAAGAAAGAGGGAGATATTCAAGACATGGGGATATATATAAGATAGTGGGAGAAATAAAGATTTAAGCAACAACTTACCATTAAAAGGTTTTGTCATCATAAAAGGGGGGGGGGGGGGGGGGGGGATTGTGAATAAGATATGTTCAATAAGGGTAGCTTCATGCATTGTTTCAAAATGGAAATGTGATATTTTGGAAGTTTAAAAATCACTTCATGCATTGTTTCAAAATGGAAATGTGCTATTTTGGATCGAACTCTAGTGTCAACAAGGGTAGCTTCATGGTTCGACAGAAGGTTTAATATGAAGTTGGAGTCTATTTACATACTGATCTTGTATGTTATAGTAGAAGTATACTCAAGTATGCAGTAGTCGAAATTCTAAGATTGTTAGCATGTCGAATTAGGCCTTACCTATAAGCCCAATTGTCAAGTTAGCTAAGTAGTTTATAAATAGACTAGTTCTCTCAGGTTGTTGAGAGAGGTTAATTTTTGGTATTCACTTGTAATCTTTGAACCCTTATTAAAAAAGTGAATAGTAAAACAGATTTAACCAATTCTATATTCTTCTTTCTTCTTCTCTTTTCCTTTGTGAAACCTAATAGGGTTTCTTGTGTTTGTTCAAGATACTCAATCTTTTTCTCATAACTGTGTTTTATTAATGACGACATCATTTCATAACAAACTGGTGCAGTGATAATGGAGAAGAAGATTTCGGCAACAAAGTATGAGATTGAGAAATTCATTAGTGTGAATGATTTCGATTTGTGACGCTTGAAGATGAAAGCCCATCTTGTTCAATCGGGTTTGTTAGAAGCATTGAAAGGATCGAAGAAGATGGATGTTGCCCTAATGGAGAAGGAAAAGACAACGATAGTCGAAAAATCCCACAGTGCCATTGTATTAAGGCTTGGTGATAAGGTTCTCCGACAGGTTTCAAAGGAAAAAAGTGCAGTGGGCATATGGACAAAACTTGAAGGTTTGTACATGGCAAAATCGTTGGTAAATCGTATCTACCTGAAGCAAGCTTTGTATTCATTCAAGATGAGTGAAGACAAAGCCTTGGTTGAGCAGCTGGATATGTTTAACAAATTAATTATTGATATTGGAAATATTGAGGTCAAGATTGTAGATGAAGATCAAGCTTTGTTGCTGTTGTGCTCTTTACCTAAGTTTCATGCTCACCTCAAAGAAACTCTCTTGTATGGAAGAAAGTCATTAACCTTTGAAGATGTTCAATATCCTTTATACTCTAAGGATTTGAATGAACGAAAGGAGCACAAGCCATCTTCTATTGGTGAAGGTTTGCCCGTTAAGGGGAAATTCTTGAAGAAAGATGGTAGGTTTGAGAAGAAGGGTAAAGGTCTACAAAATTCTTATAATGGTAATACTTCTACTATTAAGTGTTTTCATTGTAAGAAGGAGGTTCATACAAGAAAAGTATGCTCTAATCGACTGAACATTCATGATGGAAAGGATAATGGTAATGCTGCCATTGTGAAAGATAGTTATGAATCATCTGATGTCTTGGTGGTTTCAAGCAAGAACTCTAGCAAGGAGTGGATTATCTATTCAGGGCGTACTTGGTACATAACTCAAAATAAAGATGTGTTTAAGGAATTGTGTGATCAAGATGGTGGATCAGTGTTGTTGTGAAACAACAAAGCTTGTAAAATTGCATGTATTAGATATGTGAGATTCAAGCTCCATGATGAGTCAATAAGGCTATTGACTAATGTTAGGTATGTACATGATATTAAGAGAAATTTGATTTCTCTTGGTAAATTCGACAAGAAAGGATATGTTTTCAAAGAGAGAAAAACATCCTAAGGGTAATGAAGGGGTCGAAGGAAGTCTTGAGAGGCGTGAAGAAATAAGTCTTGTATACCCTTGAGTTTGAGGTTGTAAGTCGTTCAGTAGATGTGGTATCTATCAGACCTGTGTCGAAGACTGAGCTATGACATAAGAGATTCAACCATATTAGTGAAAGAGGCCTGGTCAAATTGTTGAAACAAAATTTGCTGGGTGGTGACAAAGTCAAAATACTGGAGTTTTGTAAACCTTGTGTATTTGGAAAATTCTATAGAATGAAGTTTAACAAAGGTAAACAAAGAACACATGGATCCTTTGATTACATTCATGCTGATCTTTGGGAGCCTGCAAGTAATCCTTCACACTCAGGTGCAAAGTATTTTCTATCCATAGTTGATGATTACTCTAGAAAGTTATGGGTATTCATCCATAAGACTAAGGATGAAACTTTTGAAAATTTTAAAAGTCAGAAGATTCTGGTCGAAAACTAAACTGGCGGGAAGGTCAAGAGGTTGAGGACCGACAATGGTCTTGAATTTTACAATGAGGCTTTCGAAAAATGTTATGTTGTGTATGGTATTGTAAGGCACAAAACTACTACAGGGACTCCCAACAAAATGGTTTGATTGAAAGGTTTAATCGAAACCATTCTAGAAAGGGTGAGGTGCATGTTGTTAAGTGCATGATTGAAGAAGGTGTTTTGGGTAGAAGCTCTTGTGATTGCATCTTACCTAATAAATAGATGTTTCTCGACTGCTTTAGGAATGAAGACACCTGAAGAAGTCTGGTCGGGACATCCACCTAGTTTCGATAAACTTAGAGTATATGGCTGCTTAGCCTATGCTCACATTAGGAAAGATAAGGATGAACCTAGAACTCTGAAATGTATGTTCCTTGGATACCCTGAAGGAGTCAAATTTTATAGGCTGTGGTACCTAGAGCCAGGTCAAAAAAGGTGTATCACAAGTCAAGATATTGTTTTAATGAAGCTGAGATGGATTTCAAGAAAACTGATGACATTGGTCAAAGTTCAAAGATTTCTGAAGAAGAGCTAAAACATGGAGAGATTCTTGTTGAGGTGGAGCATAGTGATGCTGAATTGCATGACCCATATGAAGTTAAAGAAGAAGCAGAAGCTGCTGTCGAAGATGAGAATACTGATAATGACTACCTGCTAGCAAGTGATAGGCCGAGAAGAATCACCAAGCCACCTTTGAGACTTGGTTATGTACATCTTATAACTTATGTCTTAATTTCTGCAAGTGAGGTTCTTGATGGAAAAACTTAGATATTATAAGGAAGTTATGAGGAGTCGAGACAAGACTGAATGACTGAAAGCCATGGATGATGAGATAAAATATCTTCATGATAATAACACTTGGGTGTTGGTTAGAAACCTGCAGGAGCCAGGTTAGTCAGTTGTAAATGGATTTTTAAGGTTAAGGAAGGAATCAAAGGCGTAATGTTGAAGCACTTTAAGGAAAGGTTGGCTTTTAGGGGGTTAACTCAGAAAGAAGGTGTCGACTTCAATGATGTGCTCTCACTTGTTGTAAAGCATAAATCCATTAAAATGTTGTTAGCCATAGTGGAAAAGTTTGACTTAGAACTTAAACAAATGGATGTGAAGACAACCTTTCTATATGGTGATCTAGATGAAACGATCCTAATGATGCAACCTGAAGGGTATGTAGAAAAGGGAAAGGAAGATTATGTGTGAAAGCTGAATATGTCTTTGTATGGCCTGAAACAATCTCCTTGACAATAGAATAGGAGATTCAACAAGTTCATGACACATATTGGTTTCACTAGGAGGCAGTTCGACCACTGTGTTTACTTCAGATTTTGACCTAGAAATTCACTTTTTATTTTGTTGCTTTATGTGGATGACATCCTCATAGCAAGAAACAACGTCGAAGATGTTATGGAGGTAATGGCTAAACTCGATAAGGAGTTCGACATGAAGGATCTGGGAGCTACCTCAAGAATTCTTAGGATTGACATCCGGAGAGATAGAAAGCAGTCGAGATTATTCTTATCTCAAGAGACATACCCGAAGAAGATTCTCAACAAGTTTGGTATATCGAATTTAAATCCTGGTCTAACACCGACTAATTCTCAGTACAAGCTAAGTACAACTCAAAGTACTAGTACTGAAGTCAAAAGAGCCTATATGAATAGCCCCTCACATGCTAGTATAATAGGTTCTTTGATCTATGCTATGGTCTGTACGAGGCCAGACATAGCGTATGGAGTGAGCCTTGTAAGCAGGTATATGGTCAATCTTGGGAAGACGCGCTGACAAGCATTAAAGTGGATTCTTAGGTACATCAATGGGTCTCTGAGAAGAGTCCTGATTTATGATGGATCCTGTGGTGATGATAGCAAAGTCGAAATCGAAGGATTTGTTGACTTTGATTATGCAGGTTATATGGTTTCCAGAATATCAATTTCTGGATATGTGTTCACTATGTCCGGCATAGCAATCAGTTGGAAAACGATACTTCAGAAGGTTGTTGCCTTATCAACCACTGAAGCATAATATATTTCCCTCACTGAAACTATGAAAGGAGCATTGTAGCTTGAAGGTTTTGCTAAAAAGTTGAAACTTCAAGGTCGGGTTATCACTGTTAAATGTGATAGTCAAAGTGCAATACACATGTCGAAGAATTTAGCCTATTATGAGCGAACTAAGCACATCGATGTGAGGCTGCACTTCGTCAGAGAGATAATTGAGTGTGGAGAAGTCCAAGTGCTGAAGGTTTGGACTGATGACAATGCTATTGAGATGATCACCAAGACATTGTCAAGTAGCAAGCTTTTCCACTGTATGCAATTGATAAAGTTGCATGATGAAAACTAGTTTATTCCCTTATTTTGTGTAGAGTTTGTTCCAAGGTGGAGATTTGCGGTATTTTGGATCGAACTCAAGTTCAACAAAGGTAGCTTCATGGTTCGATATAAGGTTTAGTATGAAGTCAAAGTCTGTTCATATATTGATATTGTATGCTGTAGTCGAAGTATGCTCAAGCATGCAATAGTCGAAATGCTAGGATTGTTAGCATGTCGAATTGGGCCTTGTCTGTTAGCCCAATTGTTAAGTTACCTTGTAATCTAAGTTAAATTAGTAGTTGTCACTGTGAGAATTGGATATCAAGTTATTGATTAACTTGAATCACAAATCATTATTCACCATCGGTCTTTAATTTGTCCAGGGGAAGGGAAAAAATCGAATAACCCATGAGGTATGCAATACAATATAAAGTTAGAAAATCTAAGGTTCGAGAATTTGTTATACCTAGGAAAGGTGTTAGCATCCTAAGCATATGTAGTACTTTACAAGAACCTCTTGTTTTATTGTGTTATTGTTGTTTACTAAGGGTGACCTAAAGGTTTATTTCTAAGTATGTTCGCAAATGCATCGCATCTCGTGCCTACGTATCCTAACGGGAATGGAATTAGAGCATTCTTAGTTCCCCTCATTAAGGGTAAACAAAGTTTGTTGGTTGGTTTTTAGGAGAAGAGACAAGTTGTCATCTTAAGAAGAATACTCAACTTAAACCACCACAAATATGTGAAAGATGGATCTTTGCTTCACATTAAGAGAATGACTCTAACTCGGATATAGAATCGACGAGTATACCACATACCTCTCTCAAGTGAAAAAGAATCTATATTTTTCTCAACTATGTCACGGGGTAGGAGAATGTTATCTCGACTAAGGATGACTCATGTCTAATTCTCTCATGGGAGAAAAGGGAACCTAATTATAGGTTGTCTAGTTAACATCTGAATGTAACTAACATAATTCTATGAATCTAAAATAAGATTGAAGAGAAAAGTTATCTTATTGTTATCACGCAATAATTGATCCTAAAGTCTAATATTGATTCGATTTATCGAAGACAAATTCGAATCGAAAACCTAAGGGGACTTGGAGATCCAAATCATATAGGCATGTCAAACATCCACGAGTAAATTGACAAATAACTAATCACGGTTAATCAAAGTTTTAATTAAGATTCACTAAAAAACTAATCACTCAATTAGAATTTTTTTGAAAATTCAATTAATCCATTAAATATTTAATTAATTAAAATTAGGACTTTTTTAATTAACAATAAAACAAACAATTTAAAATAAATAAATAAATCTAAATAAATCAAAAGGGTGTAACAAAAACTACCATAGATGTGTAGCTTTTTAAAAAAAACATGGGGTATGACACCAAGTTAGACATTAACCTAATACCCATTAACATGAATCTTAATTTTTATCATATAATAATAATAACTAAATAAAAATTTAAAGTTTAAAAAACAATAAAAAAAAAGAAATAACAATATAAAAAAATAGAAATAAAACCGCACAAAGGGGCATCGTCCCTTTTTTTTCTCTGTTTAATAACAAGATAAAAAAAATTAGAGCTTAACTAAATGTTTTTTTTTTTACTTTTTCAAAATTTAATATACAATCCAATGACATCTTGACATGTGTTCATATAATAAAAGGAAATAATAATAAAACAAAAGCACAGTTAAACAAAGGAAGTTCCATTTCAAATTCATTTTCGATCTCAATGCTCTCTACCTCTTAAACCAAATAAAAATAATAATTCACATAGATTCATGGCACATAATTGCAATATAGTCATAACAACTAAACAAATGATAAGATAAATTAAAGCAAGCACGCAACAAAAATAGAGAAGAGCTCGAGTTACCGAAATCAAAGTGTCGCAACGACACAAGTTTATTACGTGGAACAAAGTCAGATCTGAGTGCAAAAGAGGCATCAGTTGGTGAGTGTTGGCGGAGTCTTGATGGATTGCAGCGTCAAAACGGTTGCGATCAATTCTCGGCGGAGATTATATGGATGACTCCGGAAGCGGTGCGACAATGGAGCTCATGATTCTAACTTCCTTTTACTTTTCCTATTTTCTTTGAATCCAATCTCTTGTTGTTTTGAATTTTGTTTGTGTATCCTTTGTTTTTTCTAATGCATATATATATATATATATATATATATATATATATATATATATATATATATATATATATATATATATATATATATATATATATATATATATATATATATATATATATATATATATATATATATATATATATATATATATATATATATATATATATATATATATATATATATATATATATATATATATATATATATATATATATATATATATATATATATATATATATATATATAGGACTAGAAAATAGACAAGAATGATAATAACAATTAACACAATATTTTTTTGTTTATTTATAATAAGACAAGAATAAAAGGAATTAAAAAACATATTTTGTGTTTTTTTATGATAAGACAATAATAAAAGGGATTAAAAATCATATTTTTGTGTTTTTTATAATAAGACAAAAATAAAAAGAATTAAAAATCATATTTTTATTTTTAAATAATAAGACAAGAATAAAAAGAATTAAAAATCATGTTTTTGTATTTTTTTAAAAAGAAAATATTAATAAACAAATTAAAAATAAAATTGATTAATAAAAATAAAAATTAAATATCTAATTAAATCTGAATAAATTAAATAATTATTTAAATAAAAATGATTAAAAAACAAAATAAAAAGTCGGACAGAAAAGTGCTCGAAAAAAATAAAATGAACACACTAAAATAATCAACGCGAAATAAACATATTGGAAAAATACAGTGTTTGGTCAGATTTTGAAATAAATTTAGACCAATTTGTCTGTAAATCCAACAAATTTATTCTGACAGACATTTCAGATACTATGCAAGATGAAGTGCATGTTATGCTATGCAGATGATGCAAAACAAAATCTTAGGGTCAAAAATTTGGGTATGACACTTTCAGGTTGTTGAGAGAGGTTAATTGTTAGTATTCACTTGTAATTTTTGAATCCTTATTGAGAAAGTGAATAATAAAACATATTTAACCAATTCTCTATTCTTCTTTCTTCTTCTCTTTTCCTTTATGAAACCTAATAGGGTTTCTTGTGTTCAATCTTTTTCTCATAACTTTGTTCTGTTATTGACAACATCGTTTAACAAAAATTGGAATTTCTAACTTAAAATTTGTTCTAAATATAAGACAAGTTAATCCATTAACCTATATGGGTTAATCCATTAACCATGTTTCTGTTCAAGCGAAAATGAAATTTTATCTAAAGTATAATCGACTAAACTTTTTGGTTAATCAATTAAGCATTCCAAATCCTTCATATTTGTGTATGTTAAATGAAAGGTATTCGATTACCCTATATAGGTCAATCGATTAACCTCTGTTTTGAATTGAAAAATACAAAACCATTGTATCACCTATTCACCTCTAATGATCATAAAAACTTGTCATACCTTTGAATTCGATCATAAACAATTTCAAAGATTGTTTCTTAAAAATCAAGAGGGCATGGTTCATTATAAATAGAAGTATTTTTCAAATTTAAAATCACATTCTTTATGATTTTTTTGTCTGTTCTAAGTATAAGTAAATATTTTGAAAGAAAAACATTTGTTTGCATAATTTTCAAATCATATGAGAAAAATGTTTGAGCATTTAAATGTTTATATTCTATTGAATTTTCATTGAAGGATAAGATTTAAATTGTCAATATCTCAAAAAAGCAGCAAAGTCATCAAATTATCAAAGTTACTACAAAGTCTGCTTATTACAAATTATTTATTTATCTGTAATTTTTCACCAAGTGTGTGGTGATTCTTTATCTGTAACAAAGTGTTGTACTTATTACAGGTTGTTGCAAATAAGAAAGGTTTTTTTTTTCTATTTGTTGGAAAAGTCCTTTGGATCAGGGTGATTCAAAATGCATCATTGTTCTTAGTGTTTTTGGAAATTAAGAAAGTGATATGCTTCTTTAATGTTGTTAGAATATTGTAGGAGAAGTCTTGGTGTGAGACTTGTACAAATATATACAATAATGGAAATCTTTCACAAGGGTGTGAGGGGACTAGATATACCCTTGATTTGAAAGATGAACTAGTATAATTTCTTATGTTCATTTACTACACTACACTTTACTTTTTCAGTTTCTTATTCATTCATCTATTCATAATTCCGAAAAATTACAAGAAATAAAAAAAGTGCTTAAAATCTCTAAAAATACCATTAAACCTAACTCAACCCCCTTTTAGGATGGCCACTAAATACTTACACAAGTTCTTGGTTAAAGTTAGATTTTTTTTATAGAGAAACCTAAAGTTCAACTCCTAGGATAATTGATGAAAAATGTCTAAGTCTAGTCAAGGTTTGAATTGATGATGGGAAGTTAGAGATTGTTCTAATGAAAGAAAATGATAGTAAGGACAACCAAGGACCATATTTTGAAGGAATATTTTCAACTCTCTTAGCAATCTGTAAAGGAACTACTCTGGCTATTCAAAAGTTGACCAAGAAAGTTGTGATAATTAAGAAGTATGTGTTGGGAAAGGAAATAAACAATGATGATACTAACAATTAATATATGTCTTGCGTCTTATTCACTTATCATTTTTATTGTGTTTATTTCATGAACTTTCATGTTGTATTGTACTTTGAAGTTATTTAATCTAAATGAATGATAAGTACATTATTTCCTTCCTTTTATTAATCTATCTTAATCTTCTCCATATTTGAATTTCTTAATCTTTGTGCTTGAATTTATTTCCCTATATGTTTATTTTTCTGTCTTTTTGATAATGCCAAAAGAGGAGAAGTATACTCTCATGGGGAGTAGGGTATACTCTCTATATTAATTAGGGGGAGTTTAACCACTCCAATCCTTTATCATTATTTCTCTATTTGTCTACTCCATTAGAGATGCATTGCCATCATCAAAAAAGGGGGAAATAAGGATCTATGTGCTTGCACGTGTAACGTATGCAAGATATATCCACAATGGTTTTGATGATGACAATGTTATAATGTGAAGTATTCATCAATTAAGATCAAGAGGATAATGATGTTTTATTTTTGCTTTCAAGATGTCAAAGTCAATCTCTCTTAAGGACAACACCCAATGTCAAACGATGTTCAATGGAATCCTTAATGATCTATAATTAATAAATTTATGGTGATGGTACTGTCATACCCCAAATTTGTCCTACCTTTTTTAAAATTTTCATTCTCCCGACTTTATTTTTTAATTTGCATTGCTTGTACAACTTAACGTATTTTTCACCTTTTTGCCCGATAAATTTGTGACATGTGGCATTTTTTTTATTTTGTTATTATTTTATTTTATTATTTTTGCCTTATAATTTTTTTTAATATGTCAATATAATATAGTTTTAATATTAGTTAATTAACTAGTTTATATTTAGAATTGAATTATAAATGTCATTAGAATATTTAATTAGATTTTTTTATTAGAGTCAGAATTTTAGTTAGGATTTATATTAAAAATTAGATTAGAATAATTAATATAATAATTGGAAATCATATTAGAAAAGGATTATTAATTAATTAAAAAAGAAGAAGAAAAAGAAAACAAAATTGAATGAAGGCTGAGAGTGAAAACACGGTTGGTTGGAATTGGAATTAGGGTTAGGATTTGGGATTATATAAGGAGTTACTATTCATCATGATGAGGAGAGAACCCTAGCCGCCCCAAATTGGAGAATCCTAGCCGCCTCTCTCACTCCATTATTCACCTTCCTCTCACCCATCAATAACCCCAGCTGCCAACCCACACCAAGACCTTACTCCTCCTCCACTCAAACCTTCTGCATTTTTTTTAAATCTCTTCACAAACACAATACAACACCATCATCCCTATCACTGTTTATCATCATCTTTACCTTATTCATTTTCACCTTTAAACAAAGACTATTCACACAACAATTACCTTTGAACTCACTTCACTCATTCTGGCCCATAATCATCAGCAAGAATGGAATATGTGTAGGTTTTCTCTTCAACATTTATGTTACCATAATGTGCAGTAAGTGCAATAACCAGTCACAAACATGGCATAGCAAGACCATAACCACAAATACCGGAGCCGTTTTCTTTTCTGTTTTTCTTTGGTGTATGCAGGTTATATGTTCGAAATTCAGAAGTTGAAACCGACTTGGTTCACGTCAACAACAACACTTGTCAATAACCTCGTGCAACAATGAAAATGAAATCGAATATAACCATGGATTCCGGAAGCAGCAACTGTAGTGACAAGGTGTCAAAAATCTTCAAGTTTTTCTAGTTTTGTTGTGTTTGCTGTTGTTGATTGGATTTCACTACACTGGTACTCTTTTCGTCGCGATTTCGGTAACGATTCTAATTGAGTTTATTATAGTATTGCATCTTCCGCTGTTTCAGATATTTGTCTCAATTGCGATTCGATTATGTTGCGTGTATTTTTGAATCACGAGCTTCGATTAAGTTATCCCTCGATTGTGCTTTGTAGCGATAATTGTAGATTGAATGTTTGAATACTGGTTTAAATATTAGTTTTTCAAATACATGCTGCTTGTGCTGAATGTTTAAATACTGGTTTAAATAATTATTGTTTCAAATACATGTTGATGTTCTGATGTTGTTGTTGCGATTGATCCGCCAATAATGGTTTGAAGTTTTGGTAACGATTCATGTCGTGTTTGTATCGTGTTACTTGTTGTTCTTTTTAGTAAGTTTTGTTTCGTTTTCGTTTCCGTTTCATTACGTTATGATCATAAAAGTGTTAGCAGCTTGTTTATGCTACACTGTTTTTTTTTCTTTTCAAGTTCATTTTGTAATACAGTTTTCGGTTATCTCTTGCATTGATGTAACATGGCTAGATATTGAGTGGTTTTAAACATTTTGATTCCTTTCACATTAATTTGATTTATTTACTGCTAAACATGATGTTGCTACTATGTTGTGTTAAATTAATTGATTCCAAGAAGAAAAACCGGATGATTGAATAACTAGTCTAATTTTTTTTATCTTCTTTAGAAATTGTTAAGTGTGATTAGATTGTAGGGATTTTGATTGTTTTTATTTCTTTTGGTTTTTGTTCAGTGCAATTTATTAATTGTGAGCAGCTGTATGTGATATTTCTTATGCCTTTTCATTTATTGAATCTTTAGTTTGGTTGTTGTTTACGTGTGAGAAGAATGAACAGTGTCCAGTGCTACTAGTATTGAAACACATTTTTGAATCCCATTTTGAATCCATTTTCACATTATGATATGATTTTGTTAATGTACCACCAATTTTCATATATACTTCCTTTTTAGTCAAAATATATACTTCCTTTTTTTGAAAATATGACTTACGTTTTCATGTGTAGTTTTTATATTAGTTATATACACTGTTTTTTTATTATTAATACATTTCACTTCTAATGTACTTTTTATTAGTTTTAATAATAGCTTTTCATTACTAATACAGTGATGTATAGTTATAATATTTTTTTTAGTTATAATATTTTTTATATTTGTTTATTATTAATATTGTTTTTGACATTTTATTTTTAGTTTTATGTTGATTTTGTAGTAACACAAATTTATTGTGGATAGCATGTATGTGTCGTGTTAACCTTTCTGTTTTTTTTCAAATATTTCGAGTTGATATAAAAATTTATTTGTTTTTTTCTCTTGTTATTTTATTTTTGTTACGATGCGAATTCGGAGTTAAAATCCAATTTAATTTTTGAAAATCGCTTGGCACATAGAGTGTTGCTCGGGTTCTTATAGAATAATTCCTCTGTGAATTCACTCTAAGTTAGCTCAGAGTTAAATTCAGTTGCTCTCGGTTTTTTGTTCGGTTTCGGTCCCACGACTTTCTCTTGGGCCTTCCTACAACGAGTACTCATTCAAATTTTGTTCGATTTAATTGTTTAACTATTGTCTATTCCCTATTTGAAAAATGTATCCTCATTCCCACAAAATGTAATATTTTTATCGTTTTTGTATTGTTTATGCTTTAATGCTTTAAACCTTTTTACAAATAAATTCTCAATTTATCGAGCCATTTTTCACCCATGTAAGTCGACTGCTTCCTAAGCATCGCCATCAACCTTTTGGTCACAGACACAACATTTTAAAGCTTAATCCTGGGCTTCCTTACAGTGATACCTATTTGATCAATTATTTCTAGTTGGTCATTTAGAAGACTAGTCCACTTTGCTAGTATACACGTTAAAACTCAATTTCAAACCTTGATTCCCATCAAGCACTTTTTATTCAAATCAAATTAAAATACTTAATAACTACTCAAGTACAATTTTGATAAAAGATGAAAAAGAGAGAGTTCCAAGTCTTTGGTTCTCTCTCCCAATTGTTTGGGTCCGAGAAGTCTTTCTTAAACTCAAACAATTGTCTTCTAAAAACGATAAACTTATTCAAGTCTATTTTTCTAAACACTTAGGATGAAAAAGAGAGAGCTCCAAGTCTTTGGTTCACTCTCCCGATTACTTAAGGTCCAAGAAGTCTTTTTTGAGCTTCGAGTAATCGTCATCCGATTAATACACTTTAATCATACTAAACATCTTTCATAATATTAGATGAGAAAAGGAGAGAGCTCCAAGTCTTTGGTTCACTCTCCCGATTACTTGAGGTCCGAGAAGTCTTTCTTAAGCTTCGAGTAATCCTCATCTGTTAAAATATTTTAACCATATCCTATCTTTCAAACACCATTCAAACAATTCCTTTTGCGATGAAAAGGAAAGTGTTCCAAGTCTTTGGTTCGCTTTCCCGATTACTTGGGTCCGAGAAGTCTTTCTTAAACTTCAAGTAATCGTCATTCGTTCAACTTATTCAAACCATACTCAATTCTATCCTTTTGCATTTGAGGTTGAAAAAGAGAGAGCTTCAAGTCTTTGGTTCACTCTCCCGATTACTTGGGTCCGAGAAGTCTTTCTTAAGCTTCAGGTAATTGTCACCTCTAGCTAAACATCCAATACATCTAACCAATCTCTTTCTCGCCCCGTGCGACCACAACCCTAAAATATATTCAAATCTACCCTCTTTTCAAAACCAAAATACTTAACCAATCAAACTCTCCTCGCCCCCGTGCGACTTACAATTCAAACAATCCTTTTACCGAGAACATTGTTTAGTCCTTTCTTCCGCGCATAACTCGAGCTTCAGCCTCCCCTAGAGAGCAGACAAGCCAATGTTTAGCAGTTAGAATGCGACCTAAACTCTCGTTCATTCCAAACACAAACCTTTTACCGTAGTTGGCCGAACTACGGCTGCTCTGATTTCTCATTTATCAATGAGAATACGTAGGCACAAGATTGCAATGATCTTGGCGAGCACATTCCCCACAATTCCCAAACCTTTACCCATAGTCCCATGAACTACGAACGCTCTGATTTTCCACTTCTTACAAGTGAAGATACGTAGGCACAAGGGCCCCAATCCTTGGCGAACCCTATCTTAATAATCACCTTTTTTCCTATTAGCAAGCAATCCCTTTAGAAGATACACGAACATAGTTAACTTTCTCTCGTGAATCGAATCAAGAGGTTCCCGTTGAGTACAACGGACATGAGGGGTGCTAATACCTTCCCCTCATGTAATCGACTCCCGAACCTAGAATATTGGTTGCGATGACCATGTTCTTATCTCCTTAAAGGTTTTATCGATATTTTCCTATTCCATCCTTGGAATGAATAAAGTTCGGTGGCGACTCTGTTTCGAACAGTATTTTCCGCGTCCATCGCGAGGATCGTATTTTTCGAGGTACGACAGATGGCGACTCTGCTAGGGATATGCATAGCCCTATGCTAGAGAGAGTCAAGCCTAACTTGACTCGATTCGCGAGAGTTAAATTTGTTTGTGTATTTATCTTATTATTTAATTGTTTGTTTGCTTTTATATATCTTGTTATTGTTTCTTGTGACACTATTGGGGTTCTGATTGTTGGAACTTTGTGAGATGACTCTACACCCGAGTCCGAGAAAAAACATAGAATTAGAGTGGTGGTTGTGTAGTTAAATCCCTCGAGGAGTCTTTCTCGTTGGGAGAAAGCGAAAGACCTGCTTAGAGTTGATTCACTTAAGGATGTTGTTGTCATGGTGAGTCTTTGCCATGGCAATGATGTTTTTGAGTTTAAATCTATAACTCTAAGGACCTTTTACCCTCAAACCATGGTGGTTGGTAGCGTTAACTCATGAGGGTCACTCCTTGTTGGGTTGATGCGAACACCCCAATCAGATGAGATCCCTTGAATGTATCGTTATTCTGACAATGATATTTTCAACATCGATCTATGACTCTGAGGTCCCTTTAAGAAATCTTGGACTCGATGGTTGTGTAGTAGAGACTCGCGAGGAGTCTTTCTCGTGGGATGACATGAAAACCTCACCTAGAAGAGATCCTTCGAGGGTATTATTATCGGATGAATCTTTGTCATGGTAATAATATCTTTGAAAAGATCCATGACTCTGGGCACCTACCCGTTTAGAGCCTACCTATGGGGTTCCTTTAATCAGAGATATCTGTTTTTAGCCGTTCTTCTGTCTGACCTCAGAATGTGATTGAACCTGTGATCCTGTTTGTGCCTGCATTGCATTTGCATGTCATTGCATTTGCATTTCATTTGCATTGCATATCATTTTCTCTGCCAGAAACTTATCAATCCTTTGTCCATAATCCGCAGTTGATTTCCCGACACCTGTATCGGACTTGAAGCAACTTTGGAAAGAATCATGAGCTCAGAAGAACAGAACCAGTTTGCGTCAAGAGCAGATGTTGACTTGATGAAGAACCAGTTGGACTAACTTGTGGAAACTATGTTAGTCCTGACAAGGAAAGAGAACAACTTTCAACGACCTATAGTCACCGAGAACGACATACCTCGGCCTGTGCGGATTCCTGTTGAAGATCAGGTTATACAAGAGCGTTACACTATTCGGGATGAGCATGCCTCGTCTCATGATGCTGTTGAATACCATAGCTTTGCATTCACTGCGCCAAATTCCCAAGGGGAAAGCCTGGTGGTGAATAATGAACGACCTCAGGATGTTGAGTTTGCTGAAAGATGTCGTGTGTTGGAAAAGAAAATTGAAACCATGATGGGGCGTGATACTTCTGATCTAAATGCCTTGGACCTGTGTTTCGTACCCGGACTTGCAATACCTCCAAAGTTCAAGATGCCGAATTTTGAGAAATACAAAGGAGATAGATGTCCAAAGCAACATTTGGTAATGTTTTGCAGAAAGATGACCTCCTATGCTCACAATGACAAACTTATGATTCACTGTTTTCAAGACAGTTTGAGTGGAACGTCTTTGAGTTGGTACATACAGCTAGAGAGTAACCACATCCAGTCGTGGTTGGACTTAGACAACGCCTTTGTGAAGCAATACCAATACAATCTTGATGTGGCTCCCAATCACATACAGTTGCAAGGCTTATCTCAAGAGGAAAACGAGTCCTTCAGAGGGTATGCTCAGAGATGGAGAGAGGTAGCTGCTCGCGTTCCACCATCGCTCTTAGACAGAGAATTGGTTGACATGTTCATAGATTCCTTACAAGACCCTTACCTGGAAAAGATGATGGGTAATGGGACATTGAATTTTGTTGACTTGTTTCTAGTAGGAGAACGCATTGAGAGCCATCTCAAGAAGGGAAAGGTCCAAGACGCCTCGAACATCCCAGCTAGTGAAAGTGAATCAGTTGTTAGCTCCCAAGAGGAAGAAGAGGATGAGATCAATACAGTCTGGGATGCTCCACAAGCTCCATCCTCAGTGCCTTATCCTCCGTACCCAGGCATCTCAACTGTTAAAAGTCAGAAATCCTATGGGTCTACTTGTGTGACTCCAATCTCTCCACATGGTCAATATCCTTATGTCAATAGACGTCCCACTTACCAACAACAGGTTACACAGCAGAATGCTCCACAACGACGACGCTACTATAATCAAAGGCGAAAAAGACATTTTGATTCGCTGCACATGCCATACAATCACGTGTTACCACGTTTGATCAGTAGTGGACTAATAGTACCAAAGGGCTTGGATCCTGTGGTTACTCCATACCCACTAGGCTTTGACACCAATGCACGATGCGGCTACCATGCTGGTGCCATGGGGCATTCAACAGATGATTGCAAACAGCTCAAGAATAAGGTTCAAGATCTGATTGACTCCAAGCTAATATCATTCACACCTCAAGGTCTTCAGATCAACATCAATCCTTTATCTTATCAGGCGGGTCCATCAGTTCATGACATGGAAGAAGATGCAGAGAGTAGATATGAAGAAAGTTATCATACTAGTCTCGATGAGCGAGAAGGGTAGCACCAATTGTGATGCAAGAGAGAAAAGCCCAGTTCCTCAATGCTGGCAGTTTCCATATCATTTTTGCGCATTTGTAGTTTCTTTTATGTTAAGTGCTACTTGCTTTTAGACATTGTTTCTTATTAATGGTATTGTTAATGTGATAATTATGCATGTTTTGAACAAGTTCATTCGTATTCACTCACATTTTCTCATTTATTGCAAAAATTCACAAAAAAAAACATTTCCTTTATCGCACTGTTGTTTAGCAAATATTTGAGGGAGGATGACGAAAACTAAATACCCATAATTGCTGATAGTATGCTTTCGGATAAAATCTCGCCAATGATGTGCAGGCATTCTTTCAAACCCCCTAAACACTGAAGAAATAAGGAGTTAGTCCCTAGTCAACCACTTCGAGCCTAGAAGTAGGAGTTTCCTTCGGATCTACAAACCCTTACACTTAACTTGGGGCAGGGTAATGTTCAGTTAATCCAATCCCGTATTTGGACCAACAAAGCAAAATCTAGAAGACGGTTTTTCTTTAACGACTCATGACGTGGTAGTCGCAACAAAATAAAAAAAAAATAAATCAAAAGCCTGCTAAGTCAAACACCTCAAAAGGAGACTTAGGCAAAAATCAAGGCAATCCCGATGGACTCGAAAAACGAAATCAGTCCATGAAAAACTTAGGGATCAAAAGAAAAAACAAAGGAGGTCTTCAAATCCTCAACAAAAACAAAATAAGATCAGTGGCCACCATATCAAGAACCAAAAGGGTCACTGACATCCATAAAAAAAGCAAAATAAGGGTGACTGCCATTTCAAGCATACCTTAAATCATCAAGCTTATACCGTCAAACAGGTGCAAAATTAACTGAACGTAGGACTGGAGATCATTACGAAGAATGGGTGGGTACCAAATCAAATTTGAGCCTTCTATCCTTTGTTGCTATAACCGTGAACCAGACCACGTTACAACCCTCTAAAGACCTAATTGAGGTGGGGTTTATTCTGAAAGCATACTACAACAAGGTTACGTAAACTGACTCCTAGATATTTGCTAATCCTCTATATTGGTGTCGTATTCTTGCTATATCTTTCACACCAATTAAATCAGCAGTACGTTTGGACCAACAGTCCGTCTGTCACACACTTTCACATCATGCTAATAAACGAGCTTTTTTAAAACTCGCATAAATGTTGCATTAAAATTACCATTTTTAAATGAACAATTTTAAACTGCAAATTAGTACTTGACATAATGGAAATCCCAACAAAGAGTTGTCCAAGAAGAACTTGAACATTCGATGGTGTTGACCTGAATCAAGACTTTCTCATAACCATTTGAATCCGGGGCATGTTTTTTCGAGGCTCAAACAGGGGCATGTTTTTTCGAGGCTCAAACAGGGGCATACTGTTGCAAAATCCAGACACTGGGGCAATCATCGTAGACCATGTCATGGTATAAACCTTTAAGGAAAAATCTTCAAATACCTGCAGACTGGGGCAGACTAGATTGAACAGGGGCAATTCCCTTCTTGCATCCAAGTTGGTCAAGCAGATAGTGCTAGACACTAGTAATTTTTGAGGTCAACAAGCATCAAAAGCCTTAGGGCAGAGCAAAAGCACAATCAACATGCATTGATTAAGTCGCTACGCTCGCGTATTCAGCATGTTTTGGTTACGTCGCTACGCTCAACATTTGTAAGTCGTCATGACACATTGGCTAGAAGTTAAGGTTCTCCTAGGAACAAGCAACCAACTTCTGCAAGGATCTAACTTGGGGCACCGAGAACATCCACATCTGTCTTCTGAGCATATCATTATCAGATGCCGTGTGTCGGGAAGTCAAATACTTTCACTAAATAAAGTCCACTTCTGTTGGCATCCCATAAAACTTAAAAGTCCAATCTTTTATTGGCAACTACATAAAAGTCCACCTGGCTGGCATCATAACCCAAAAGTCCAACCCCGCTTGGCATCTCTTAAAGTCCAATTTGTATTGGCAACCATTAAAAGTCCAACCCCGATTGGCATCTCCTAAAGTCCAACTTGTATTGGCAACCATTAAAAGTCCAACTCCGTTTGGCATCTCTTAAATTCCAATCCTTTATTGGCATCTACCAAAGTCCACCCTTATTGGCACCTTCATAAAACCAATTCTCTGCTTGCATTTGCATATGCATCACGTATAATTGGCATGTACCATATGCATACATAACATAATCATTTCCCCTTTCTCAACCCTGAGTTGATACTTTTCTATAACTTTTGACCCCCGAGTCAACCTTTCCTTTATTATCTCGACCCCCGAGTCAATATTTACCTTTCTTCAACCCCCGCGTTGATATGTTGAATTATTCTCGACCCCCGAGTCGATATTTTCATTACATCTTCCTTCAACCCCCGAGTTGGCATATAATTACAAATATTGACCCTTAAGTCATTGCTTTTATTTTCTCGACCCCCCGAGTCGATATTTTTGTTTTCTCGACCCCCGAGTCGATGTTTTCCTTTTTCTCCGACCCCCGAGTCGATATTTACCTTTCCTCGACCCCCGAGTCGATATTTTTTCTTCCTTCGACCCCCGAGTCGATATCATCTTTATTTTCTTCAACCCTCGAGTTGATATGTCTTTATTTTCTCGACCCCCGAGTCGATATTTGCTTTAACATTTTTTCAACCCTCAAGTTGACTTGTTGTTCTGGTTTATCCTTGACCCCCAAGTCGATAGTATATTTGTTTTTCTCAACCCCCGAGTTGATAAACCAATATACCCCGTAAATCTTTTCACCTTGTTTCACCTAATACCAAAGATAATCCCTTGTGGAAAACCAGAAATAAAGCCTTACCAAAATCCGGTTACCCGGTTACACTCTCATGCGCATTGCATTTCAATCATTTACATTCTCATGTGCATCTTATTTCCCTACAGTTGCATCATTTGCATATTTGTGCATCATAGTGCATAACATTGTTGTCTTCAGCAGCATAGCATGACAACATAGCAAGATCCAGGATCAGTCACAAACATCTTGGCCAGTCTTTTATCAAAGTTGATAGTATGGCTCTGAAAAGAGTTAATACCCCACGAGTTCAAGGAATTTTACTCCCCAACAAGTCATTTTTTTTAACCATGCAGTTGATGATGATGACCCCCAACAGTTGTTGTTCTTATGGCTCCCCAAGCAGAGGTTACCCTAAAAAGTTTCTCGGAGGCTTTTCCCCTGCAGAGTTTGGACAACACTTTTCCCTCTGACAGGAATTTTGCTCAACTATTCCCCAACAAATTTATCATCTGAGATACTGCTTTGGTATCGCGAAGAACCTTATCAGATAAGGGACTGCTTCGACCACCCGAAGAAATCTCGTTTGTGTTCAGAGATACTGCTTTGGTATCGCGAGGAACATTATTGGATAAGGGACTGCTTCGACCATCCAAAGAATATCAGGTTATCTCGTTCATCTTTTGCATCATGCCACCCCGTTCTGGTATATTCTATCTCTTTGCATTTTTACTTACTTGTCGGACAAATTTCGGGGTCTTCTTGTATCTAATTGACTTCCACCTTAAAATGAACGCCTTGCAGCTGTTCATCTCTTAGGTTTAAGGCAATTAGATAGGGGCATCTGTCATACCCCAAATTTGTCCTACCTTTTTCAAAAATTTTATTCGCCCGACTTTATTTTTTAATTTGCATTGCTTGTACAACTTAACGTATTTTTCACCTTTTTGCCCAATAAATTTGTGACATGTGGCATTTTTTATTTTTATTTTGTTATTATTTTATTTTATTATTTTTGCCTTATAATTTTTTTTAATATGTCAATATAATATAGTTTTAATATTACTTAATTAACTAGTTTATATTTAGAATTGAATTATAAATGGCATTAGAATATTTAATTAGATTTTTTTATTAGAGTCAAAATTTTAGTTAGGATTTATATTAAAAATTAGATTAGAATAATTAATATAATAATTGGAAATCATATTAGAAAAGGATTATTAATTAATTAAAAAAAAGAAGAAAAAGAAAACAAAATTAAATGGAGGCTGAGAGTGAAAACACGGTTGGTTGGAATTGGAATTAGGGTTAGGATTTGGGATTATATAAGGAGTTACTATTCATCATGATGAGGAGAGAACCCTAGCCTCCCCAAATTGGAGAATCCTAGCCGCCTCTCTCCATTATTCACCTTCCTCTCACCCGTCAATAACCCCAGCTGCCAACCCACACCAAGACCTTACTCCTCCTCCACTCAAACCTTCTGCATTTTTTTTATAAATATCTTCACAAACTCAATACAACACCATCATCCCTATCACTATTTATCATCATCTTTACCTCATTCATTTTCACCTTTAAACAAAGACTATTCACACAACAATTACCTTTGAACTCACTTCACTCATCCTGGCCTATAATCATCAGCAAGAATGGAATATGTGTAGGTTTTCTCTTCAACATTTATGTTACCATAATGTGCAGTAAGTGCAATAACCAGTCACAAACATGGCGTAGCAAGACCATAACCACAAATACCGGAGCCGTTTTCTTTTCTGTTTTTCTTTGGTGTATGCAGGTTATATATTCGAAATTCAGAAGTTGAAACCGACTTGGTTCACGTCAACAACAACATTTGTCAATAACCTCGTGCAACAATGAAAATGAAATCGAATATAACCATGGATTCCGGAAGCAGCAACTGTAGTGACAAGGTGTCAGAAATCTTCAAGTTTTTCTGGTTTTGTTGTGTTTGCTGCTGTTGATTGGATTTCACTACACTGGTACTCTTTTCGTCGCGATTTCGGTAACGATTCTAATTGAGCTTATTATAGTATTGCATCTTCCGCTGTTTCAGATATTTGTCTCAATTGCGATTCGATTATGTTGCGTGTCTTTTTGAATCACGAGCTTCGATTAAGTTATCCCTCGATTGTGCTTTGTAGCGATAATTGTAGATTGAATGTTTGAATACTGGTTTAAATATTAGTTTTTCAAATACATGCTGCTTGTGCTGAATGTTTAAATACTGGTTTAAATAATTATTGTTTCAAATACATGTTGATGTTCTAATGTTGTTGTTGTTGCGATTGATCCGCCAATAATGGTTTGAAGTTTTGGTAACGATTCATGTCGTGTTTGTATCGTGTTACTTGTTGTTCTTTTTAGTGAGTTTCATTTCGTTTTCGTTTCCGTTTCATTATGTTATGATCATAAAAGTGTTAGCAGCTTGTTTATGCTACACTGTTTTTTTTTCTTTTCAAGTTCATTTTGTAATACAGTTTTCGGTTATCTCTTGCATTGATGTAACATGGCTAGATATTGAGTGGTTTTAAACATTTTGATTCCTTTCACATTAATTTGATTTATTTACTGCTAAACATGATGTTGCTACTATGTTGTGTTAAATTAATTAATTCCAAGAAGAAAAACCGGAAGATTGAATAACTAGTCTAATTTTTTTTTATCTTCTTTAGAAATTGTTAAGTGTGATTAGATTGTAGGGATTTTGATTGTTTTTATTTCTTTTGGTTTTTGTTCAGTGCAATTTATTAATTGTGAGCAGCTGTATGTGATATTTCTTATGCCTTTTCATTTATTGAATCTTTAGTTTGGTTGCTGTTTACGTGTGAGAAGAATGAACAGTGTCCAGTGCTACTAGTATTGAAACACATTTTTGAATCCCATTTTGAATCCATTTTCACATTATGATATGATTTTGTTAATGTACCACCAATTTTCATATATACTTCCTTTTTAGTCAAAATATATACTTTCTTTTTTTGAAAATATGACTTACGTTTTCATGTGTAGTTTTTATATTAGTTATATACACTGTTTTTTTATTATTAATATATTTCACTTCTAATGTACTTTTTATTAGTTTTAATAATAGTTTTTCATTACTAATACAGTGATGTATAGTTATAATATTTTTTTTAGTTATAATATTTTTTATATTTGTTTATTGTTAATATTGTTTTTGACATTTTATTTTTAGTTTTATGTTGATTTTGTAGTAACACAAATTTATTGTGGATAACATGTATGTGTCGTGTTAACCTTTCTGTTTTTTTTCAAATATTTCGAGTTGATATAAAAATTTATTTGTTTTTTTCTCTCGTTATTTTATTTTTGTTACGATGCGAATTCAAATCCAATTTAATTTTTGAAAACCGCTTGGCATATAGAGTGTTGCTCGGGTTCTTATAGAATAATTCCTCTGTGAATTCACTCTAAGTTAGCTCAGAGTTAAATTCAGTTGCTCTCGGTTTTTTGTTCGGTTTCGGTCCCACGACTTTCTCTTGGGCCTTCCTACAACGAGTACTCATTCAAATTTTGTTCGATTTAATTGTTTAACTATTGTCTATTCCCTATTCGACAAATGTATCCCCATTCCCACAAAATGTAATATTTTTATCGTTTTTGTATTGTTTATGCTTTAATGCTTTAAACCTTTTTACAAATAAATTCTCAATTTATCGAGCCATTTTTCACCCATGTAAGTCGACTGCTTCCTAAGCATCGCCATCAACCTTTTGGTCATAGACACAACATTTTAAAGCTTAACCCTGGGCTTCCTTACAGTGATACCTATTTGATCAATTATTTCTAGTTGGTCATTTAGAAGACTAGTCCACTTTGCTAGTATACACGTTAAAACTCAATTTCAAACCTTGATTCCCATCAAGCACTTTTTCTTCAAATCAAAATAAAATACTTAATAACTACTCAAGTACAATTTCGATAAAAGATGAAAAAGAGAGAGTTCCAAGTCTTTGGTTCTCTCTCCCAATTGTTTGGGTCCGAGAAGTCTTTCTTAAGCTCAAACAATTGTCTTCTAAAAACGATAAACTTATTCAAGTCTATTTTTCTAAACACTTAGGATGAAAAAGAGAGAGCTCTAAGTCTTTGGTTCACTCTCCCGATTACTTAAGGTCCAAGAAGTCTTTTTTGAGCTTCGAGTAATCGTCATCCGATTAATACACTTTAATCATACTAAACATCTTTCATAATATTAGATGAGAAAAGGAGAGAGCTCCAAGTCTTTGGTTCACTCTCCCGATTACTTGAGGTCCGAGAAGTCTTTCTTAAGCTTCGAGTAATCCTCATCTGTTAAAATATTTTAACCACATCCTATCTTTCAAACACCATTCAAACAATTCCTTTTGCGATGAAAAGGAAAGTGTTCCAAGTCTTTGGTTCGCTTTCCCGATTACTTGGGTCCGATAAGTCTTTCTTAAACTTCAAGTAATCGTCATTCGTTCAACTTATTCAAACCATACTCAATTATATCCTTTTGCATTTGAGGTTGAAAAAGAGAGAGCTCCAAGTCTTTGGTTCACTCTCCCGATTACTTGGGTCCGAGAAGTCTTTCTTAAGCTTCAGGTAATTGTCACCTCTAGCTAAACATCCAATACATCTAACCAATCTCTTTCTCGCCCTGTGCGACCACAACCCTAAAATATATTCAAATCTACCCTCTTTTCAAAACCAAAATACTTAACCAATCAAACTCTCCTCGCCCCCGTGCAACTTACAATTCAAACAATCCTTTTACCGAGAACATTGTTTAGTCCTTTCTTCCGCGCATAACAAACTCGAGCTTCAGCCTCCCCTAGTGAGCAGACAAGCCAATGTTTAGCAGTTAGAATGCGACCTAAACTCTCATTCATTCCAAACACAAACCTTTTACCGTAGTTGGCCGAACTACGGCTGCTCTGATTTCTCATTTATCAATGAGAACACGTAGGCACAAGATTGCGATGATCTTGGCGAGCACATTCCCCATAATTCCCAAACCTTTACCCGTAGTCCCATGAACTATGAACGCTCTGATTTTCCACTTCTTACAAGTTAAGATACGTAGGCACAAGGGCCCCAATCCTTGGCGAGCACCCTATCTTAATAATCACCCATTTTCCTATTAGCAAGCAATCCCTTTAGAAGATACACGAACATAGTTAACTTTCTCTCATGAATCGAATCAAGAGGTTCCCGTTGAGTACAACGGACATGAGGGGTGCTAATACCTTCCTCTCATGTAATCGACTCCCGAACCTAGAATATTGGTTGCGATGACCATGTTCTTATCTCCTTAAAGGTTTTATCGATATTTTCCTATTCCATCCTTGGAATGAATAAAGTTCGGTGGCGACTCTGTTTCGAACAGTATTTTCCGCGTCCATCGCGAGGATCGTATTTTTCGAGGTACGACAGGTACCTATCAAGAAGTCTTATCAATCTTCATCAGATAAAAATAATTCAAGTTCTAGATGAAGTGTTGAATCCATGACGAATCTAGCAAGGGAGCTTGAAGCTTCAAGGATTATGAAAGAGAGGAAGTGCGAAAGCTCACCTGGTCCATGTCTGAGTGACCAGAGTATCGTAATGATATTAGATTAATTCTTAAATTACTAAGGCAATACACACACTCACCTAAAAGTGTTTAAACCTCTTTAAATTTGATAAAAACACCTTGAAATCTTTATAGGAACCATCAAGGTGCATGTTGGATTGATCAAAGATGTTCCTATTCTTTTAGGAAGATTAAATACTTTGCCTAATCGATTAAGACCCTTAGCCAATCAATTAGAACAAGGCATAAAACTTCTTAATATATTAAGAGCACTCATAATTGATTAAGACACTAGCATTTTGAGGTTTTCCTTTTTGTAAATTAGGGTTGCCATATATTTCAAACTCTTGATTGATTAACCGTATGGTGTAATCGATTATGCCATTAAAATGCCTATGAATCATTTTCCTTTTTAAGACATATTTTTTTTACCTATAAATGGAGGGCTTATCCTCACTTTTAAAACACACTAGAAAACATATGTTTATAATGATTTCTAACTCTCCACTATATATCTCCTTTCTCATTTATTTATTTATTTATTTTACCAAATTGCCTTAGTGCTTTAAGAGTTAAAAATATTCGTGAGTGTTTTTTTCTTTGTTATGGTGCTTAGGGTATTATTGTAATTTACCCAATATAGAATTTTATCTCTTGTGCAATATCTCTTGTGATAAGTTGCTATTTTTGTTTGTGAGCTTATCCAATAAAATTTCTCATTTGATTTGTGAGATTGTCTATCAAAATCTTCGTTTGGTCATGTGCTTAGCCTAGTGTAAAAGCTCCTTTTTGATTCGTGAGATCTTCCGTCAAATTATTTGTTTGGTATGTGAGTTTAGCTTGGTTCAATTGGTTCTAAGATTATCCTGGTATAAAATATCATGTTTAATTTAGAGGATAGCCAAGGTAAAACTCCAGTTTGATTGTAAGGAGGTTCATGGAAATAACTTGTGAAAAAGCTCATATTTATAGTGGAAACTCTCAAGAAGACATTTAGATTATGACACAATTCTATCAACCCTTATCTCTTTATATTTCCACTATATATTCATTTTCGATGTGCTTACATCTTTCCTTTACTCTAATTTCCTTTATTTACTTATTTTGCTGCCTATTCTTTGTTTGGTTTACAAAGTTGTTTTAAACAATTTATTTTATCAATTTTAATTGGACACTATTTTTCAAATCCACACAATTCACCTCCTTTTACGTTTAAAGTCAACTGTCTACTAACATAAGCCATTCCCACTAACATCATGAGCTCCTTTTTTATTCCTAAATCCATTTTCAAGAAGATCGAAAGTATTATGTGCACTTTTTGGTGGGTGAGAATGATAAATATAGGAATATACATTGGAAAAGTGATTTGAATTATTCAGACAAAAAATTCAAGGTGGATTAGGGTTCAAATCCACCAGAGATTTCCGTAAAGCCTTATTGGCCAAGCAATGTTAAAGACTCTATAGTAATCCCAACACTCGGATTTCCAGAATGCTAAAAGCCAAATACTACCCTAAGTGTGACATACTGCAAGCTAATATGGAAAATGACACTAGCTATATATGAAGAAGCTTCCAACACAACAATTGGATCATAAACAAAGACATTTGTTGGAATATAAGAAAAAGAAATAAAATCGATGTTTGGAACGACAATTGGATTCCATATCAATATGGATTTAAAATTGTGACATGCAAACCTTTGAGAACAAGGATAAACAGAGTTAAGGACCTACGATGTGGAAAAAATTGTTGGAATCTTAACATTATCAACAAGTTTTTCCTTCCAATTGACAGAGAGGCGACCCTCTAAATCTCCTCAATTAACATGCAGGCAGAGGATTTATCTAGTTGGATGACTTCTAACAATGGACATTACACTATGAAAACGGGGTACCGATGTATTAAAAACTGGCTCAAGGACACTACGAGATAAAGCTTAGAGAGGAAAAAAAACAATAATATATTGAAAATAGATATGGACATTTAAAGCCATTCCCAAACAACAAATGCTCATTTGGAGAGTGATTAACAACAATATGCCTACAAGCGAAAACCTTTATAAACAAGGCATGAAATGTGATCCTTGATGCTCTACATGTAACTTTAAACTAGAGTTCACCAACCACTGCTTTATGAGATGCATTTAGGCATCGTAGGTCTGGTTTGGGTCTCAATTGGCTCTAAACTTCCAAAATAATCAAACTCAATCATTCAAAAACTGGTCACTCAACTATATAACTAAAATGGATGACTACAACACATGCCTAACCATCAATATAATTGACAGTTTATGGATGGCTAGGAACTCTATGATATATGAGAACAAAAACATACTAGCAGAAGAGATAATCAACAATGTCAGCCAGGGGGTCCACAACTGCAACAAGGCCAACAATCTTAGCAAACAAGAGAAGAACAAAGATAAAAAAAGAGAATAATTTCTTGAAAGATCCCACATAAATGACACACACGTGATCAAAAGTGTGACAAACAATATGACAATAGCAATAATGAAGTTGGAAAGCATAAAACTAAAGATAATCACATGGTTTCTAACATTGTGTGTAGTAAATTATGTGGTTACCAAAAAAGTAAATAAGAATGAGGATATAAACTGGATAAGAAGGAAGACATTGAATAGTAGAAATTACTCTTACCACAATAATCAGAAAGATAACAATAACTGCAAACACATCAACAAGACACATCTTAGAGAATACATGCAAAATAATTCAAACAACAATCATAAGAAACAAATCATAAAGAGTAATGTTAACAAAAGGGATACAACAAATTATCAAAAATTCTAGAAGAATCATTACCTCCAAGTAGACATGCAAGGCTGGGAAAATAGGAATCTCCAAAAAGTTGAAGACATAATACCTAATGAGAATGGTCTCCAAATGAGAAATGATAGTCATGAGAGAAAAATTAATAATCAGAAATGTATTAGAAACGAAAAATACTATGAGATTAGGAGCAAATGTACTTATAAGAACACAAATTACACACCCATTAATAATAAGAACAAAGATGAAGACGAGCACAACGCAAACAACAATCAGATTAACATCAACCAACATGATAACTTGCACATTAAAAGGAATGATATGATGAGAAACAATAAGAGTAATGATTTCAACATAACAAATAAAGAAAAAACTCAGATTACAGAGATACCTAAGATCCAAGGGAACTTGCAAAGAGAAAGAACCAACAAGAAAAAAAGCTCAATTGAATGCAAAACAACAAGAACACCTCGCATGCAAAATAGAAACCTTCAGATTGTAAATGGATCAAGTGTAATATTGATGCTTGCATGGATATGAAAAGCAAATGAGGCCTTGATGTAATCTTCAAAAATGGTAAAGGAGAAACCATGACAATAAGTACTTAATTCATAAATGGTAGTGAAAATCCCATGTTTACAGATACCATGACTTTAAACAAAGTCATTTATGTTGTTATATAATGATGCTTCTTGAACGTGATTTTTAAGACAAAGATAAAAAACCTATAACAACATAGGGTATGTTAGAAAACACTATTAGAAGAAAATTTCAGAAGATTACAAGTACTATAATTTCATATTATTGTCGTGATTAGCTTGCATCCTGTCGCTACTGCGAAAATCGGCGTCGGCTATGACAGAAGAGTCGCCACCGTGCGTTATTTATCCCACAAGAGGGAAAGGAAACGCTCAGAGTAAACCTAACGCAAAGAGGGAAAGGAATGGTCATCGCAACCAAATCCTGGATTCGGGAGTCGGTTACGCAAGGGGAAGGTATTAGCACCCCTCACGTCCGTCACACTCGATGGGATCCACGCTTGTTTTCTATCTAAGGGTGTGTTATTCTATCTACTCTACAGGTCTGGGTTAAAGAGAAAATAAAATGACTCGGAAAAGTATCGCACTTTATGCCTACGTATTCCCGTCTGGAACGAGAAATCAGAGTCAACGTAGTTCGCCTACCTACGGGAAAGGAGGGGAAGTTTGCTCGCCAAGATATCACATCTTGTGCCTACGTACTTTCATACGGCATGAAAGATCAGAGCAAACGTAGTTCGGGCTACGGAGGACACAAGCTTGTCTGACAGTTTTTATCTCCTTCTGAAAAGGGTTTTCCTGATTAAAGGTCCAAGAGGACAAAAGTAGAGTTTGAATGTTTGTTTGAGTTTTTTACAAAAGAAATGTTTTTTAGTCTGTTTGTAACTTGTACTGCACTAAAGACTTGTGATCTGAGAGTGACTACGTCGCATGTCACCCTAAGGGTACCATACTAAGTAGCCAGACTACTGAAGAGTGACCCTCCAGCAGCCTTTTCTCAAATAGCTTAAGGCTAGTAACGTACAACACGCGTTATCCTTATTACTGTGTTTTTGAATTGTTTTGAGATGAGAAGAGAAAGACGCTCTAAAAAGCCTATGGTGGAAAGGGAAACTAGCCTAATGTTATCATGCATGGGTCAAAACCTAATGTCTGTCATAATTTCCTCTTGCACAGAGGAAATCAAAGATCCTAGGGGATAAACAACAAAAGACAGCAAGCAATTACAGTAAACAATAGAATGCATGCAATGCAGCAGTACCAGAGAGGCAAGGGAGAAGACAACAGGCAAGAGGAGACAAGCTCCACCTCAAACCTAGAGGTAATCAACACAAGCAAACAAACAAATCAGAGAAAAACAAAAGATACAGAGGAGACAGCCCAAGCAGTAGCAACAAACTCTTACAGTAAACAGCAACAACAGCTTTAAACAGCAAAGTTGGATAGACAGCAAAGTTGGATAGACAGCAAAGTTGACAGCAAAGGCTTCATCCTCAAGCAAGCTTCTATCTTCAAGCTTCATCAATCTTCAATCTCCAATAAGCACACTCCAAGAGGAGGATTAAACATCAAGATCAAGTTATAATGTTAAGAAACTTAATGAGAACCAAAGGAAATCACTAAGAACTCAACATTGCAAATGAAAGGTATCCTCAAAGTTCTACTCACTTGGGCATACCACTCATCCCTCCTAAGGATAGATGGAGCTTCCCAAGAAGTAATTTATATCATTGGATGGAATAGAGGCAAACAATGCACTCTATGTTTGAAGAAAGAATCAAAACTAATTCTAAGGCACTTCCTAAAACCTAATTCCCTAAGCTTCTAAAACAACCCCTAAAAGAAAAGGAAACTTCAACTCCAAGCCCCAATCTTCAAGCCACAGCAGCTACACCAAGTCTATAAGACCTCCCAAAAAGGAATCCAAGCACTTAAAGCTCCAAGGTCACCAACCAAGCCAAACAAGCAAAGGCACTCAAGAGAGAACAACACAAACACAAACAACTTGCAAAATTCAAAAAAAATAGGAAACAAACTTGTAAAATTCTAATTAAATTCCTAGGGGAACATACATGTTTGAACAGCCTAGGGTTAAAATATTAAAGCCTAATTAAACTTCTAAGTCACCTAAATAAATTCTAGATTGAAATGTATCAAGGTAATCCACAAGTTTGGGAAGGCTCTAGTCTCAACACCTAAAACAGAACCTAAAGATGTTTTAAAATTCTAATAAGGGAACATGAATATCTACCCTAAAATATATTTAAAAATAAAATCCAAATTCATCACCAATTGGAAGGAAAAAATTATACAAAACAGATGGTCAAATAGGCAACACAGTGGATGTTAGCACAAAAGAAAAATCATAACTAATTCAAATTAAATCTTAAAAATGTAAAATAAACGCCTATATTTTCTTAAGACATTTAGGAACTACATAAAAAAATTTCATAATTTTTTGATTATTTTTACTATTTTTAATGCAATTAAAGCAAACAGCTATCAAAACAGAAAAATAAAAAAATTAAATGGAAACTAGAAATGATGAATGAGTGAAAATGCAAAGCAGAAAAATGAAAACGCGTTGGGCAGGGATCGAACCCGCGCGCGCCTGGTCCCCTTGCTAGGCCAAAACGACGCTGTTTGGCGTGATGACACGTGGCGCGCGCATGTTCATCTTCTCCAATGGAATTTTTCAGCATGATGAATAGTAACCCACAGCCATGGATGTGATGATATCCGGCAACTTCGAACAACCATAACTCTCTCAATTCTTATCCGTTTTGCATGTTTTTTGGACCGAAATCGAAGGATTTTTCGCAAGGATTCCAAATATCTCATCCAAAATTATTAATAATGCAAGATCAAAGAGAAACGAAGCAAAAAAAGTTTGGCACCAAAACCTCAAGTTCATCAAAACCTCTCCAAATTAATTCTAAACTCAACCTTATGTCATGGAGGTTAAAGATCAAGCAAAAACTAAGCCGAATCATGCCAAAACAGTCCATATAAAATCTCACAAGTTAGGAGCTCCAAATTTCGAACGTCATAAACATCAACAATTATAATCCAGAAACAATCTACATGCTTCAAGGAGTGCAAAGAAATGAAAATGACAAAGAATCATCAAGTATTAAGAGAGATATGGTGAAATTCAAGTACCTAGTGGAGAACTTCCACTGAGCCTTTAATCCTTGATGAAGCTTCGCGAAACTCTCCAGAATTGTTCAATGATCTTCAATAAAGCTTTCTCAATTCACAATTTGGCCTGAAACAATCTAGATCTTGGAATTCAATTTTTGAGTGTTCTTCACTTTTTCAAGCTTGTTCTTGACCAATTCTGCTCCAATTTCCAGAACTAATGATTTGTGAAGGTTAGAAATCTTATATACAATAGATATGGATCAAGAGAAAGCCCAATCTTTGCCTCTAGGCTTAAAATGAATTTTCAAAATTTCACCACTTTTTTCTCTTGAAGGTACATGAAAATGGCAATACAATGGCTCCAATATGATTCAATTCAACTAATAACAGCATGTGGAGTGTGAATGGCTGAGATTTGCTCCTTGTATTTGATCCAATGGCTATTTTTGATTATGTAACTTCATGGTGAAGTAATCTAAATGACAACTCCCAAAACTTGGCCTATGCTCAAAATTCTGCCAATGCCAATGTTTTTAGAATGTGATTTCCATTCAAAAAAATGTACTCATATGCCATATTTTGGTCCTCTAACTCAAAAAGTCAATTTTCCCTCAATCCATTTGAAAAATTCCCTTTTTTAGGCCATTTTAAGTGAATTTTTGCTACAAGCCAAATCAATTCCACATGACTACTTGGTTACACTTAAAATCCCATTTTAAGAAACTTTCATGTTGAACAAAATTGCATTTGACAAGTGCAAGTTGGAGATTTTAGCCTATGATTGAAAATGACCTATAATTTCACTTTCCCAAAATACCCCTAACTTGTAAACCTCATAACTTGAGTTCTACAAATCAGATGGAAGACTTCTAGTACAATTTAGAAATCTAAGATCATGAGGAACAACTTTCATGTTGGCCAAAAGTTCAGGTGAAACCTCTTTCTAGGTTAAAAGTTGCTTGGAAGTCAAGTGACTTTCACAGATAAATTTCACATTCATCTAGTGACCTGTAACTTGTCTGAACCATAACTTGAGTTCTATAAATCCACTGGAGAACTTCTAGTACTCAAATTAAAGGTATTAAGATGCTCTACAAGTTCCATGTTGTCCAAAGATCCATTTGAAACTTGTATCTTGACTTATATGGTCTTGAAGTTAGGCACTAAACAGGGGATTTTACACTGAAACCCTAACTTAGCAACTTCCCACACTCTTAATTTTTCTTGATTTGATCTTGGCACAACACCACAAATGTCTTATCACATAATTTCATGAACTCCATGACCTCAAAGTGGGCTTTGATACTCTTCAATCGCATAATCGACCTAGGGTTGATCCAGGTGAAACCCTAATTGTCTGCACTTCAACTGTGGCTCTTGAATTTGACACAATGGCTTGATTAAACTCTCCCAGGGCCCTCTAGGAATTCTATGAGCTCCATACACACCCTCTTCTCACATTCAACATTTCACAACTCTCTGCTGGTCTTCAGTTGATCCTCAAGTTAGGAGAAGATTCCACATGGAGGCATTCAAACCTCTTAAGGCCTCAAATCACCTCCTGATGACTTCTCAAGCTTGGCTAACACCTCTTGGTAGACTTCTCTTGACAAAAACACACTTGATCCCCTGTTGGATGAATGATGTTATGATATGCAAATGATAGGATAATGTTATGCTAATGCAATGAAACATAAACCAGTTAAAGAAAAAGGTTGGGCAAATTTTGAGGTGCAACAACTGCCCTTATTCAACCGGCTTGGACCTGACTGGGTGAAGAGCGAACGACCTTCAGACAATCAAGGTAAAAGACGGTTGAATACATAAGAACCTGGAAATTTGCCAATCGCAGAAATAAACTGCGAAAACTGCTTGGGGGAAATATCCAAAAACTGAATCCAGTCGTTACGGCAACAAACTGATCAATCATCTGATAAAGAACTTGACTTTATCACCAGTTACCTGTGTGACGCCACAAATAACAAACTCGAAGTTTAGATCAACATGCACTTGATCCTCTCACATCGTCTAATGATAGACAGGAAGAGAAATATACTCACATCGTCTAGAGATAGACAGGAAGAGAAATACAATCACATCGTCCAATGATAGACGGAAAGAGAAATACAATCACATCGTCCAATGATAGACGGAAAGAGAAATACAATCACATCGTCCAATGATAGACGGAAAGAGAAATACAATCACATCATCCAATGATAGACGGAAAGACACCATCCCGAAGGAAACAAAATCCAATACTCACGACGTCTAAAGATAGACGGAGAAAATCATCCCGAAGGCCAGATCAACATGCACTTGATCTTATCACGTTGTCTAAAGATAGACAGGGAGAAACACTTGTCCGAAGAACTACATCGACAGTGAGAACTAGCGGAAAGAAAACCATATGAATTTCAACACCACCCATCAAATTTCGGAATCCTTTCGTCTACAGGAATTGATGGAAAGAACAATACCTTCAAAGGGGCCACATCATCAGTAAGAACCGACAGGAAGAAAAACCACCTTCAAAGAGCCATGTCGTTGATAAGGATCAACAACTAGGAAAACCAAACATTCTTCAAAGAGCCTCGACGTCAATAAGGATCAACAGTCAGAAAAACCTCTTTTGAAATGTCATTTCATCCGATAAACAGAAAGAAAGCCAATATCTAAAAAATCGCCTTGAAACCTCTCAGCGTCTAAAGATAGACGGAGAAAACCATATCCAAACTCACGACGTCTAATGATAGACGGAGAAAACTCGCTGGGGAGACACATCGTCAATATGAACTGACGGTAAGAAACCCGCTAAAAAATCACCTGAAACTTCACGTCGTCTAAAGATAGACGGAAAGAGAACCATACTCGAACTCACGACGTCTAAAGATAGACGGGGAAAAATCCGCTGGAGAAATTCATGACGTCTAAAGATAGTCGGAGAAAACCATATCCGAACTCATGACGTCTAAAGATAGACGGAGAAACAACTTTGAAACCTCACATCGCCTAAAGATAGACGGAAAGAAAACCATACCCAAACTCGCGACGTCTCAAGATAGACGGAGAAAACTCGCTGGGGAGGCACATCATCAATGTGAACTGACAGTAAGAAACCCGTTGATAAATCACCTGAAACTTCACGTCGTCTAAAGATAGACGGAAAGAGAACCATACTCGAACTCACGACGTCTAATGATAGACGGAGAAAACCATATCCAAACTCATGACGTCTACAGATAGACGGAGAAAACCATAATCGAACTCAGGACGTCTAAGGATAGACGGAGAAAATTCCTGCTGGGGAAATACATCGTCAATAGGAATTGACGGGAAGAACAATCTGTCTTCATCAGATGATCAATAGACAAAGCATAACCGTCGTATGATCTCAGAATCAAATACCAAAGAGCTGTCTGATCAAAGCTGCTGAATAAATACCCTTGAACTGATTACAGAGTACTTCATGTTGCCACGTAAGGCTGATAGAAACTGGCTTATGCTTCGTATGCATATACGCATGTTTGAATTTTTCTATGGCGTAAATGCTTCATATAAGATGGAATACTACACATTTGACGATGAAATGCAGATATGATGCAAATATGATGATATATGCAAGATGCAAATGCAGGCTCAGGCTGCTGGAGAGAAGCTATACATAGAAGAACCATTCCAGCAAAATAAATGCTGGAAAGGCTACCCGACTCCGCTGATGGAGAAACTGGATACGGAACCATTTCAGCAAAATAAATGCTGAAGACAAAACCAACTCTGCTGGGGATAACCGGGTATCACAGAATTATTCCACCAAAATAAATGCTGGAAATGTGAAGCCAACTCCGCTGGGGAAAACCAAATGTGCTAAGCATGATCAGACTTCCCTGGGAATAGCTTACACGTGCCAATGACCGTTGGACTTTTGCTGGGGAAAACAGACAGAGTCTTCCTACATACCAATGAAGATTGGATTTTGAAATTGATGCGCCAACACGGATGGGCCTCATAGTGATTGCCAATATGGATTGGGCTTTAGGAATGGCTTGCCAATGAGGATTGGGTTTTAGGCTATCCGTGAGGGGTCATATATAACTGACACTGGACAACCTCCTGTCTAAATTCACGGTTTCTGGTTGAAGAGTCAAGGGACGGTAACACGACTTCCCGACATTCGTCTCAAACTTGAAGATCGGCTGAATCTGCTCAAGTAGCTCTAAGTAACTCTAATGACACGGAAAAGAACAATTCCTTCGCTTCTGATATTGCCCTAGCCTGTGGGATCTCTGGGGGATACTCCTCAAAAGGAAATTTGAAAATCTGTACCCTGATGGTCTGATATGAACTGCTTCAGCACTCTGAACCTCGGAGAGATGCTTCGGATCAAATACCCTTCAGACAAGAAACAACTTCTGTGCTTTTCTTAGAGTGGCCTGCCCCTGTCTGCGACGACTTTGCCCCTGATAGGCTGATCTGCGGGGAGATACACTGGTTGTCCTCGAGAGATTCATCAAATCTCGACCTGACTGCTTCAGAATAACTGACTTCGGGTGGCTGGCATCACTAGGGATTATAGCTTGCCCCAGCTCACGGAGTATTCAGGCGTTCTGCATTCTATCATGATCGTACTTTCCACTGTAGGAAACTTTCCTGCTGTCAAGCGCTTACTCACAAGTAAAACCAATTGTTCTGCACAAAAGATATATTAATGCAATGCATATGACAGTTTTAACATCCAATCTGTTCACCGGAAAAGGAGAAACAGTTTATGGCATATAATGCACAAATCATCTATCAGAATATCAACATCAGTACCGACATGGTAAGAAGAACCCTTTTAAGAGTCGGCTTCGACGCGATCTTTACTGATGTATGCCTTCGAAACAACCATGCTTCAATTAGGATTTTTGAAGGTTGTAACGTGGTCAGGTTCACGGTTTTGAAAGAAAGGATAAAGGCTCAAATTTTATTTTAACCCACCTATTCTCCTTGATGTTCTCCAATCCTACGCTCGGCTAGTTCGACCTTAGCGTTTACCTCTTAAAGATTGAAATATAGGAGTGATAGTTCGAGAAACTATGAGTTTTTGGAGTGACAGCCACTCACTCTTCGTCTTTGACACTTGGGGTCATACGACTCGTATTTCATTTGAGGATTTTTCTTTTGTAATCCTTTTCATTTTTCTTTTTCTTTCCCTAACTTTTGCCTGGACTGACTCTTTTGAGTTTCTTTTGATTTTCAAGTCCAGCGGGATGCCCTTATTTTTGCCTAAGTCGTTTGTTTTCAAGTTTTGACTTAACGGGCTTTTGATTCTTTTTCTTTCCCTCTTTTTTTTGAACAAGTCGTGTGACACTGGTTGTCTGACTCTTTGGGGAATAATGTGATTGTTTCACTTTTGAAATTTAACCCTTGTGGTTTTTTAGGCACGACCTCTAGAGGCGTGATTGATCCTCAAACGGACACTCCTTTTTGTAATTTGGACGTTCGGTCAAATTAGCTAACACCTACCCTGCCCCAGGTTAAGATTGAGGGTTTTTCGTTTTCAGAAAGAACTCCTACTACTAGGCTCAAAGGGGTTGACAAGGGATTATCTTCCTTATATCTCCGGTGTTTAGGGATTTGAAACAATGCCTGTACATCATCAGCAGGTTTTATTTCAAAAGCATACAATATCGGAAGCTTGCATGTCGTTCATTTTCGTCATCCTCCCCGGATTCCGCTTAACCAAGCGTTGGATATCTGTAAAAATTAATTAGTGAACACGAATGGATTTAATCAAAACATGCATACTCATTTCATTATCATCAATTGAATGGAAACAACAAGTTTTACAAACAAGATTGCAATTTTAACAGGAAAGAAACTACAAACAATGACAAGATAAAACAAAGGAAAATGCCAGCTTCCGAGAACCGGGCTTTCACATCTGATTCGCTGCTAAACCAGCCATCTTCATAGTTGTTTATTGAAACCATTCCGCTCAAAACGGCAACCGGGTGAACTGTCTCTCTGACTTCATTGGGTTTTGCCTAGCACGCAGGTTTGATCGATAACGAGAAGGCTGCTGATCCTGGAGAGGAGCTGATGTCTGTTGCAAAGACTGGACCGACTGTTGACCTTGAATAGTTGAACCATTTGGCGGTTGAGCCTGAATTAACAGGGACTCCTTTTGTTCAGGCGCTTTCATCCTCAGGCTTGGTCTAGGTACCGGCAACAATTGGGGACAAGGGGATTCTGACACCATTGAGTCCAGGATATACTCCTGATCTACTGCAGCTTCGGAAACATCCATCATCATGGCAGCAGCTGGAATAGGACCATTAGGTACCGTTACGCCGCTCGGTGTAAATTCAATAGCTTTTGAGTCAATCAGGTCTTGAACCTTGTGCTTAAAAGCATGACAATTCTCAAGGCTATGCCCCGGTGCTCCAGAGTGGAAGTCGCAATGAGCGTTCACGTCAAAACATGCTGGTAGGCTACCCTTGGGTGGATCCAAATTCCGAAGTTTGACCAATTGAAATTGAAGCAAAACTAGCAACGCCTGAGCATATGTCATATGAATATGGTCATAAACTCTGCCTCTCTTAGGCACCTGATTTTCCCTATCAGCAATGCGCTGGAGAGCAAAATACGAAGGTCCTCGTCATCCACAAGACATCTGAGATTTATCAACCTTTGGCACAGGCTCCACAGGTACAGGTTCCACAGGCAAAAGTGGAACAAGCTTCTTCACTGCGGCTTCAGGTAGCTGATCACCCTCCTTCCTAAGCACACTCTTTAACACTTCCATAATCAATCTCACTTGGGTCTTCAGCTGATTGTTTTCCTCTTTGAGCGTCTTCTGGTCTAGACGCATCTCTTGCATGTCTCTCATCATCTTCCCTAGTTGGCTTCGAACCTCAATCAATTCATCCTGATTTTGTTCCATAACTCTGAGAGAATTCCTGCAACAAACTAGTGAAGAACAGGAAATAAGACTCACGGTTCTGAGGTACCTGTTATGTGAGAATGCAATGCGGAAAGCAAACACATATTCACAACAAGATAAGGAGAAACCCAAGCTATAAGCACAGAGATAAACACCTCACACAAATATGCAAAACCATCAAAATCAACATATAAGCACACATGAGTACGAATACAATGACCTCAGCCAACAAGCCTGGTGATGGTCAGCAAACAACAATGCACGAAAGCTAAATAGGTCAGCAGGGAAAACAGATGTGACACCCGGCACAGAAACCTCTAGCAACTTCCTCCATATTCAACCGAGCTCTCAGTTGGACATTCTTCCAAACACACACTTTTGGTGGAGTCTTCCATGACATTAACTGACGAACCCACACAACTGGATGAAGGAGAATCAATAATATGAACAAAACCTTGAGGTGTGATGAAGATCTTGTTAGAGTCTAACAGATTCTGAACTTGACTCCTAAGCACCTTACAATCATCTGTCGAATTCCCCTGTGTCCCAACATGGTACTCACAGCGGGAACTGGCATCAAAACCTGGAGGATACAGTGAGATCATTGAATTAGTCTCTTTCGGCACTATCAATCCACTTTCAACCAAATCCGGCAACAACTGGCTGTGCGACACCGGTAGCTGAGTAAACTGCCTTTCAGGCTTCCTTGGTCTTTGTCGGGCGTGCTGACGCGGCTGACGATAATATAACCGTTGACTTTGAACACTTGAAGCGTCTGAAAACTAAGCTTGAGATGCTAGGGATTCTGAGACAACATCACTTCCTCCTTCCCACTCCTCTTGAGGTATGACAACTGATTCATTCTTATCAACTGGGATATAAGGAGTATCTCGAATCTTTCCATTCTGGAGTCCTCTCTCAACAAGCTCTCCTATTCTTATCAAGCCCGCAAAGCTTGTACAACTGAACATTATGTCATAATAACGACATTTCAGAGTACCCAAGAAGAGGTCAACCATTTCTCTCTCAAGAAGCGGTGGTTGAACATTGGCATCCAATTCTCTCCATCTCTGCACATACCCTCTAAAGGATTCATTATCCGCCCGAGATAACTCTTGCAAATTCACGCGACTAGGAGCCATATCCAGGTTGTAGTCGTACTGCTTCACGAAGGCATTGGCTAAATCCGACCATGACTTGATACTATCACTCTTCAACTGCATGTACCAATCCAAAGATGCTCTGATCAAACTATCTTGGAAATAGTGAATCATGAGCTTGTCATTGGTGACATATGAAGTCATCCTTTTGCAGAACATAACCAAATGTAGCTTCGGACAACTATCCCCTTTGTATTTCTCAAAATTGGGCATCTTGAACTTCGGAGGCAACACAAGGCCTGGCACCAAACACATGCTCGAAGCATTCAGATCAAGAGTATTCTTATTCATCAGGGCAGCAATCTGATCTTCCAACATCTGAAGTCTTCTCATATACTCAATAGTCCTTGGATTCTCAGTATTAGCCTGTGGAACAACTCTTGGAGATGGAACAATCCTTGGAGAATCTGGCGTAGAGAAAGTGAAACTCTGATACTCTGTGTCATTGAGAGAAAATGGGTCTCTGACAGGGGTTTGCACAATCTGAGCTACATTGTTCATCGGAGTTCTTTGAACATTGTTTCCTCCTTTATTCACAGCTGTTATGGCTTTCACGAACTGACTCAACTGGTTCTTCAACAATTCAAACTCCGCCCGAGTAACAACCAAGTTCTGCTCTTCTGAAGCCATGATCCTTTCCCAAAAGCTAACTCAAGTCCAATGCGAATGTCGGGAAATCAACTGATGAAACGGACAAAAACGGGTAAGCTCCCTGTTCCGGCTGAGGATGAATATGCAAAATAAAATGCAAATGCAAACAGAAATGCAAAATGCAAAATGCACACACAAGGGATCAAGATCACTGCTGTAGCTTGAGAAGTTTGTTGTACTGTAGCTCGAGAATGACCAGAGCTTCGCCTCAAACCAAACCAACCACTCAAAAGGACCCTTGTAACCAATTCTCACTGACAGAGACAAACCAGGTGTTCTGAGGCCAGAGTTTTCCTGCAAAAAGACCCACCTACCCCTCACAGGTATGTACTTAACTCGCAGACGAGGTACGACATCCTATGCGGGCATCAACGTCACAGACTTTCAAGAGCGATGATACGATACCCAGAAGGTGTGGCATCATCATCCCTTGAAGCGGCCTCACTTAGCTGAATCCCAATTGATAGGTCCCTAGAGTCGACAATCCTCGGGTCAGACAACTTGTCGAGCCCTAAGGGCCAGGCAAGAAGCATCAAAGAGAATCTCGTCCGAGCGCAGATTTCGCGGCTAGCTGGTGCGAGCTAAGCAAGCAGGCTAACCACTACTCTCTACTTCTAAGTCTATATGCAAACTCAAGCCCAGGTTCGGCTTATCTCTCAATCTAACCCTCTACCCAGCACAACAACAATAATATAGTACTGAAAGTAAAGGCAGAAAGGTAAATACATACAAAACCCCAGACGGGAAAACAAGCACTAGGACTGACTCGCATAGGGAACCATTGGAGTCCCCAGCAGAGTCGCCAGATGTTGCTACTGCGAAAATCGGCGCCGGCTATGACAGAAGAGTCGCCACCGTGCGTTATTTATTCCACAAGAGGGAAAAGAAACGCTCAGAGTAAACCTAACGCAAAGAGGGAAAGGAATGGTCATCGCAACCAAATCCTGGATTTGGGAGTCGGTTACGCAAGGGGAAGGTATTAGCACCCCTCACGTCCGTCGTACTCGACGGGATCCACGCTTGTTTTCTATTTAAGAGTGTGTTATTCTATCTACTCTACAGGTCTGGGTTAAAGAGAAAAGAAAATGACTCAGCAAAGTATCGCACTTTATGCCTACGTATTCCCGTCTGGAACGAGAAATCAGAATCAACGTAGTTCGCCTACCTACGGGAAAGGAGGGGAAGGTTGCTCGCCAAGATATCGCATCTTGTGCCTACGTACTTTCATACGGCATGAAAGATCAGAGCAAACGTAGTTCGGACTACGGAGGACACAAGCTTGTCTGACAGTTTTTATCTCCTTCTGAAAAGGGTTTTCCTAATTAAAGGTCCAAGAGGACAAAAGTAGAGTTTGAATGTTTGTTTGAGTTTTTTACGAAAGAAATGTTTTTTAGTCTGTTTGTAACTTGTACTGCACTAAAGACTTGTGATCTGAGAGTGACTACGTCGCATGTCACCCTAAGGGTACCATACTAAGTAGCCAGATTACTGAAGAGTGACCCTCCAGCAACCTTTTCTCAAATAGCTTAAGGCTAGTAACGTACAACACGCGTTATCCTTATTACTGTGTTTTTGAATTGTTTTGAGATGAGAAGAGAAAGACGCTCTAAAAAGCCTATGGTTGAAAGGGAAACTAGCCTAATATTATCATGCATGGGTCAAAACCTAATGTCTGTCATAATTTCCTCTTGCACAGAGGAAATCAGAGATCCTAGGGGATAAACAACAAAAGACAACAAGCAATTACAGTAAACAATAGAATGCATGCAATGCACCAGTACCAGAGAGGCAAGGGAGAAGACAACAGGCAAGAGGAGACAAGCTCCACCTCAAACCTAGAGGTAATCAACAAAAGCAAACAGACAAATCAGAGAAAAACAAAAGATACAGAGGAGACAGCCCAAGCAGTAGCAACAAACTCTTACAGTAAACAGCAACAACAGCTTTAAACAACAAAGTTGGATAGACAGCAAAGTTGACAGCAAAGGCTTCATCCTCAAGCAAGCTTCTATCTTCAAGCTTCATCAATCTTCAAGCTCCAACAAGCATACTCCAAGAGGAGGATTAAACATCAAGATCAAGTTATAATGTTAAGAAACTTAATGACAACCAAAGGAAATCACTAAGAACTCAACATTGCAAATGAAAGGTATCCTCAAAGTTCTACTCACTTGGGCATACCACTCATCCCTCCTAAGGAGAGATGGAGCTTCCCAAGAAGGACTTTATGTCATTGGATGGAATAGAGGCAAACAATGCACTCTATGTTTGAAGAAAGAATCAAAACTAATTCTAAGGCGCTTCCTAAAACCCTAATTCCCTAAGCTCCTAAAACAACCCCTAAAAGAAAAGGAAACTTCAACTCCAAGCCCCAATATTCAAGCCACAACAGCTACACCAAGTCTAGAAGACCTCCCAAAAAGGAATCCAAGCACTTCAAGCTCCAAGGTCACCAACCAAGCCAAACAAGCAAAGGCACTCAAGAGAGAACAACACAAACACAAGCAACTTGCAAAATTAAACAAAAATAGGAAACAGAGTTGTAAAATTCGAATTAAATTCCTAGGGGAACATACATGTTTGGAAAGACTAGGTTTAAAATATTAAAGCCTAATTAAACTTCTAAGTCACCTAAATAAATTCTAGATTGAAATGTATCAAGGTAATCCGTAAGTTTGGGAAGGCTCTAATCTCAACACCTAAAACAGAACCTAAAGATGTTTTAAAATTCTAATAAAAATCCTGAGGGAACATGAATATTTACCCTAAAATATATTAAAAAATCAAAGCCAAATTCATCACCAATTGGAAGGAAAAAATTATACAAAACAGATGGTCAAATAGGCAACACAGTGGATGTTAGCACAAAAGAAAAATCATAACTAATTCAAATTAAATCCTAAAAATGTAAAATCAACGCCTAAATTTTCTTAAGACATTCAGGAACTATAGAATAAAATTTCATAATTTTTTGATAATTTTTACTATTTTTAATGTAATTAAAGCAAACAGCTATCAAAACAGAAAAATAAAAAAATTAAATAGAAACTAGAAATGATGAATTAGTGAAAATGCAAAGCAGAAAAATGAAAATGCGCTGGGCAAGGATCGAACCCGCGCGCGCCTGGTCCCCTTGCTAGGCCAAAACGATGCCGTTTGGCGTGATGACACGTGGCGCGCGCATGTTCATCTTCTCCAATGGAATTTTTCAGCATGATGAATAGTAACCCGCAGCCATGGATGTGATGATTTCTGGCAACTTCGGACAACCATAACTCTCTCAATTCTTATCCGTTTTGCATGTTTTTTGGAGCGAAATCGAAGGATTTTTCGCAAGGATTCCAAATATCTCATCCAAAATTATTAATAATGCAAGATCAAAGAGAAACGAAGCAAACAAAGTTTGGCACCAAAACCTCAAGTTCATCAAAACCTCTCCAAATTAATTATAAACTCAATCTTATGTCATGGAGGTTAAAGATCAAGCAAAAACTAAGCCGAATCATGCCAAAACAGTCCATATAAGATCTCACAAGTTAGGAGCTCTAAATTTCGAACGTCATAAACATCAATAATTATAATCCAGAAACGATCTACATGCTTCAAGGAGTGCAAAGAAACGAAAATGGCAAAGAATCATCAAGTATTAAGAGAGATATGGTGAAATTCAAGTACCTAGTGGAGAACTTCCACTGAGCCTTTAATCCTTGATGAAGCTTCGCGAAACTCTCCAGAATCGTTCAATGATCTTCAATAAAGCTTTCTCAATTCACAATTTGGCCTGAAACAATCTAGATCTTGGAATTCAATTTTTGAATGTTCTTCACTTTTTCAAGCTTGTTCTTGATCAATTCTGCTCCAATTTCCAGAACTAATGATTTGTGAAGGTTAGAAATCTTATATACAATGGATATGGATCAAGAGAAAGCCCAATCTTTGCCTCTAGGCCCAAAATGAATTTTCAAAATTTCACCACTTTTTGCTCTTGAAGGTACACGAAAATGGCAATGCAATGGCTCCAATATGATTTAATTCAACTAATAATAGCATGTGGAGTGTGAATGACTGAGATTTGCTACTTGTATTTGATCCAATGACTATTTTTGATTATGTAACTTCATGGTGAAGTAATCTAAATGACAACTCCCAAAACTTGGCCTATGCTCAAAATTCTGCCAATGCCAATGTTCTTAGAATGTGATTTCCATTCAAAAAAATATACTCATATGCCATATTTTGGTCCTCTAACTCAAAAAGTCAATTTTCCCTCCTTAATCCATTTGAAAAATTCTCTTTTTTAGGCCATTTTAAGTGACTTTTTGCTACAAGCCAAATAAATTCCACATGACCACTTGGTTGCACTTAAAATCCCATTTTAAGAAACTTTCATGTTGAACAAAATTGCATTTGACAAGTGCAAGTTGGAGATTTTGGCCTATGATTGAAAATGACCTATAATCTCACTTTCCCAAAATACCCCTGACTTGTAAACCTGATAACTTGAGTTCTACAAATCAGATGGAAGACTTCTAGTACAATTTAGAAAGCTAAGATCATGAGGAACAACTTTCATGTTGGCCAAAAGTTCAGGTGAAACCTCTTTCTAGGTCAAAAGTTGCTTTGAAGTCAAGTGACTTTCACAGATAAATTTCACATTCATCTAGTGACCTGTAACTTATTTGAACCATAACTTGAGTTCTATAAATCCACTAGAGGACTTCTAGTACTCAAATTAAAGGTATTGAGATGCTCTACAAGTTCCATGTTGTCCAAAGATCCATTTGAAACTTGTATCTTGACTTATGTGGTCTTGAAGTTAGGCACTAAATAGAGGATTTTACACTGAAACCCTAACTTAGCAACTTCCCACACTCTTGATTTTTCTTGATTTGATCTTGGCACAACACCACAAATGTCTTATCACATCATTTCATGAACTCCATGACCTCAAAGTGGGCTTTGATACTCTTCAATCGCATAATCGACCTAGGGTTGATCCAGGTGAAACCCTAATTGTCTGCACTTCAATTGTGGCTCTTGCATTTGACACAATGGCTTGATTAAACTCTCCCAGGGCCCTCTAGGCATTCTATGAGCTCCATACACACCCTCTTCTCGCATTCAACATTTCACAACCCTCTGCTGGTCTTCAGTTGATCCTCAAGTTAGGAGAAGATTCCACATGGAGGCATTCAAACCTCTTAAGGCCTCAAATCACCTCCTGATGACTTGGATGACTTCTCAAGCTTGGTTAAGACCTCTTGCTAGGCTTCTCTTGACAAAAACACACTTGATCCCCTGTTGGATGAATGATGTTATGATATGCAAATGATAGGATAATGTTATGCTAAAGTAATGAAACATAAACCAGTTAAAGAAAAAGGTTGGGCAAATTTTGAGGTGCAACACATCCTAACCAAAAATATAAAACTATAAAAGAACTTCATTTAGATAGAAGAGAATCCTTATTTCATACAAACTCAGTCTAAAATGAATATGAGTCTTAATTAATAATTTTTTTAAACACAAAATAACTGTAGGGAATTTCGGACTTAAATATAAATAAAAATTAAAATATGTTTAGTAAAAATTTAATTCAAAATATTTTAATTTTAATTAATACAATGATTCAAAAGTCTCCCAAATAAGAGTAGAAAATGGAAGAAAGGATTGATGAGAAAGAAGATAAAAATACTTCACTAACAACAAGTACATCAAATCACAACAATAGCAACGTGCATCAAAATCAAATCAAACAAACCAACAAAATTTCCTTTCTATATCCCGAAGTCCCACTCCCATCCACCAAACCCCATGTTGGCATGTACTCTTTGCGCCTGCCACCACATGGCATTCTCCGCCACCTCCAACAATGCCGCAATCTTTCCGTTCCGTTTGGAATTTCGCCCGAAGCTCACTCCACGAACAACACACCTCGTCACCGCTCAACTTTCCAACTCCTTTTCCTTTCATTCCGCTTCCGATTCTCAGGTCAGCTTTCCCCTTCACACTTCCCTCTTTCCAATACTGCACTTCCGGTTTTTATCGTTATTTACTAAATCCCTATTTTCATCGCACAATTCAATGGGATTATTTTTTAATTTTGTGTTTTGTTTGTAGAACTTGAAGTCCATTGAATTACATGATGCATCAAGGTTACCTTGGATTGGTCCACTTCCAGGTGATATTGCTGAAGTGGAAGCATATTGTAGAATTTTTAGAAATTCTGAGAGCCTTCATTCTGCATTAATGGATGCTCTGTGTAACCCTTTCACCGGTGAATGTAGTGTTTCAGACGATGTTCCGTCCCATGAGAAGCCTCTCCTAGAAGATAAAATAGTTTCTGTACTTGGATGTATGATTGCGCTTGTCAAGGGTGGGAGAGAGGATGTTCTTTCTGGAAGATTTTCTGTTATGTCTCGCTTTCGTGCTTCTGAGGTTAGCAGCATCGTGGGGGAAACCCTTCCCCCACTCGCAAATTTCAGGGGCGAGATGAAAAGGTGTTGTGAGAGCTTGCATGTTGCTCTTGAGAATTATTTGGTTGCCGGTGATGATCGAAGTTTGGAGGTGTGGAGGAAACTTCAGAGATTGAAGAATGTATGCTATGATTCTGGTTTTTCTCGCGGAGAGGATTATCCGTGTCCTGCACTATTTGCTAACTGGTGTCCTGTATATTTGTCCAGTTCTGAAGAGGACTTGGAAGGGAAAGAATCTGAAGCTGATTTTTGGATAGGTAGCCAGGTAACAGAAGAAGGCCTTAAGTGGCTCCTGGATAGAGGATATAAAACTATTGTGGATCTCAGAGAGGAGACTGTAAAAGATACTTTTTACCAAGCTGCTGTGCATGATGCTGTTTCATCTGGAAGTATTGAATTGGTGAAAATCCCGGTTGCAGTTGGGACTGCGCCAAAAATGGAACAGGTTATGAGGTTTGCATCTCTTGTTTCTGATATTAGCAAACGGCCAATCTATCTGCACAGTAAAGAAGGAGTTCGGAGAACGTCTGCGATGGTTTCCAGATGGAGGGAGTACACGGCTCACTCTGCATCACAGTACGTTTCTAATCAAACAGTTATTTCAAATGATATGTTATCAGATTATACAATTGAAGCTGGGAAACTGCAGGACTCCAAGCCTGCTGATAGATCCTCCCTGGAAAAAGATACTGATTTGTTGCAAGAGGGTTTAGGTGCAATTCATAGTTCTGTTGACTCATTTGACCCGAGTATGTCTCCAAATAAGGTTAATGAAGAAACACAAACTAATGGGACCTTAGGTGGAAATTTTCCCAATGGTAGGACTTCATTACAAGCCATGACTGCCGACGGGGAAAGTTATTTTCCAACTCTCTCCAGCAAAGCTAACCCTTTGGAAGCTCAAGTTCCTCCTCATGATATTTTTTCCAAAAAAGAGATGTCCAGATTTTTGGAAAGTAAAAAGATTTCAAAACTCACTTCTTCCATTAATCAAGTCAAAAGGCTGGAATGCTTGCCAGATTCAAGGAGCATGCATAATAGAAGACTGCAGGGGCAAGTGATTATCAACAGTGGTCATAATCCTGAACCTAAAACTGTGGGTCCAGCAGGAAGTTCCAATGGGCCAGCTCAGATTGCAGCTGGTAACAAGTTGAAGTTAGTGAATATGAATACATCCAGTTCTGTTAGGACAACAGTAAATGCTTTTAGTGAAAGAGAAATGTATTGCATGCCTGATGCCAACGATATTGATGATACAACTAACTCTAAAACGATTTTAGCCGATGAGGATAAGGCGGGGGAAGGCTCTGGGTTCACTGAAGGAGACATGTGTGCATCTTCAACAGGAGTTGTAAGGCTGCAATCAAGAAAAAAAGCAGAGATGTTCCTAGTGCGAACAGATGGATTTTCTTGTGTGAGAGAGAAGGTGACCGAATCTTCTTTGGCCTTCACGCATCCTAGCATTCAGCAACAAATGCTAATGTGGAAATCTACCCCAAAGACTGTTCTATTGTTGAAAAAGCCTGGGAAGCATCTCATGGAAGAAGCTAAAGAGGTAATATTTTTAAGACACCTATAAGCACCCAAGTTATTAAAAGTTTCTAACATTAATCTTTAGGAAAAAAATTATATTTTAGTACACATGATGTGATATGTTCTGTTGTGGTGGTGAGGGGAGAGGCATTTGAGGTCAGCTCAGGGTGGGATATGTTCTGTTGTGGTGGTGAGGAGAGGCATTGGGGTCAGGCTCAGGGTGGGTGCTAATTATTCTATAAAGTCGCTGAATAGAACAATTGGAAATGGATTTAACATCAAATTCGTGAGCTTTGGCGCTATCCATATAGTTCTGTTTCAGCTTTTGTAGTTATATTTATATTGTATATTTGTTGCTCCATTTAGATGAAGAACTATATAGCTGTAGGGTGAGCCTCATTTACGCCCAAGCTCGTTTATATGGGCTTGGTACAGTAGATGTGGGAAGGTTAAATAAATTGTAGTTCGAGTGATCCAAGCTTGCACTGGCTGTTGTTTTGCTCCACTTAGCGTAATTGCACTTCTTCATGTAGAAATATTAAATTTGTTGAACGTTTTGCTTTGCTCATCTTAGCGTTTTTGCACTTCTTCATGTAGAAATATTAAATTTGTTGGACTGAGCTCTAATTACACTAGTGATTTTAAATTTCATATCATTTTTTAGTTTAATGATTAAATATCTGGTTCATACTTTATTTTTTTTTATTTTAGAAAACTTTCTGATTAAAATATTTTAAATAGAACTTTTTATTTGACTGAAAATATGTTAGGGAATGTGAGAACTCAGAAATGTAATTCTGAACTATAACTGGTATTCAAACAGCACTTTAGGTACTTTTGTAGTTCTTACTGAAAATGAGAATTTATTCAGAATTTTGCAATTAATTTGGCTAAGTTCATTTTCAGCATAGTTTCTTTATCTACTATATGTAATATATGCAGGTTGCTTCTTTTTTATATTACCAAGAGAAAATGAACGTATTCGTGGAACCAGATGTGCATGATATATTTGCTAGAATTACAGGATTTGGATTCGTTCAGACCTTCTATATACAAGATACTTGGTATTGGAGTTTATGAATTATGTGCAATGATTCACTTTCCCCCCTTTATATAGAACCTTTGCTTCATTAAATGATTGTGTTACTCATATAATGCCTTTGATTCAGTGATCTACACGAGAAAGTAGATTTTGTGGCATGTTTGGGGGGAGATGGCGTTATATTGCATGCTTCAAATCTATTTAGAGGCGCTGTTCCCCCTGTTGTGTCATTTAACCTTGGTTCTCTTGGTTTTCTGACTTCTCATAGTGTATGTTTTTCAAACCCATAATTTTTTTTTCACTATATAGAAATGCAGGTATATATTTGTCATTTGTTTGACTTCAATTCTGTTTTCTATTTTCAGTTTGAAGACTACAAGCAGGACCTAAGACAAATCATCCATGGAAATAATAAACGAGATGGTGTATACATCACTCTCAGAATGCGTCTCCGATGTGAAATTTTCCGTAAGGGCAAAGCTATGCCAGGGAAAGTATTTGATATTCTAAATGAAGTTGTTGTTGATCGGGGTTCTAACCCGTACCTTTCAAAGATTGAATGCTATGAACATGATAGGCTTATAACAAAAGTGAGCTTGACTATATATTTGTTGTCTTCACAACAAATTTGTATACATCTGTATTCTATGGAGAGCCGTCACCATTCTAAATTTAAACACCTTTTTGAAGTAGTGTTGTGTCTTATATACTATGGTTATGTCTTTCAGGTACAAGGTGATGGAGTGATCATAGCCACCCCCACCGGAAGCACTGCTTATTCTACAGCTGCTGGAGGTTCCATGGTAAGCTTGTCCCAGAGTTGTATTTGTCCGAGCCTGGTTTTAGCCTATACTGGTTATTGAATTAGATAGATGGATAGGCTATTTGGCTTATATGTGCCTTGGAATACTTTGATAAACAATGATTATAAGGTTTAGCTATTATGGTTTATCCAAGCCTTCCTCACCTGCACTTTCTGAAAGAGCCGTTGAACATTTTCCTATACTCATTCTGCATTGCAATACACGTGGCAGCTAAAGATAACTTGATAAGATTCTTTATTTTGTTCTGAAGAGGCTTAAACTAGCAATTTGATCAAAGTTGTAGACTAGCCAGCAATCATTTTTCTACTACTTTGCAAATGTCAGTGGTCAGCAATGCTGAATGAGTTCCAGATAACTGGCCCTGAACATAGTTCTCCACCACCCTCTTTTTTGTTTGCCCATTTTGTGAAATTAAGAACCTAAAGTACTCTTTTCCTTCTTTTCTTTCTTCCCCTAAAAGAGATTTCATATAACCCATACTCACATTGTGTTATCCCTTAAAAAAATTAAGTTTTTCTTCGTTTTATTCTAACCGTTAGAATCAAACCCATATATTTATTATTAGGATTAGAATTAGCAACTAATATCAAATATCAATTAATATTTTTTGTATTTATTCTATATGCTATTATAAATAGAGGTGAGTGTAGTCTGATTTAGACGTAGAAAAACAAATTCAACACTAACACCCTTTCTATCACGTGAAAAGTGACACAACAAACATCTGTAGAATAATCAGTCACTCAGAATATGTCATAATACAAACTCTTATTCCACTTATTGATTACCGAACAAGCCAGCTTTCGAGGAATTTCCGTGCAAACTACAAAGTTGTAGAAACTTTGTACAAGTCACCTTGCATAATTATTATTAATTTCTTTATTATGACTTCTTAAGTTATACGATATATACATCTTCCAATGTCATGATATATGCACAGTATCAGCGTTGAGTCACCCCAAATTAATCAGTCCTTTCATTTGATGTTTTCTTTCTAATGGCAAATGGAAATTGCAGGTCCATCCAAATGTTCCGTGCATGCTGTTTACCCCAATCTGTCCACATTCACTTTCATTTCGACCCGTTATACTTCCAGATTCTGCTCAACTTGAGTTAAAGGTGAAGTTATCATTCTTTATGCAGTAAACATATCATGCTATTATGCATCTTCTATGCCACCAAATGTTTCCATTCTTTAGCTATATTTTGTTGTCGCTCAAACATGCATTGGAAAAGGCTAGATGGTTAATATCACAGTTATAAAAACCACTCAATTTAGGGAGTCATTTGTTTCATATGATTTGGAATTTAGAGGTTAAATAATGATTTAATGATTTTGGGTTTTATAATTATGATATCCATATTGAGTAATGTACGATTTATTGTTTGCAGATTCCAGAGGATGCTAGAAGCAATGCCTGGGTTTCATTTGACGGGAAAAAAAGGCAGCAGCTTTCAAGAGGAGATTCTGTACGAATATCTATGAGTCAGCATCCTCTTCCAACAGTTAACAAGTTTGACCAAACAGGTGATTGGTTTCATAGCTTGATTCGCTGCCTAAATTGGAATGAAAGACTTGACCAAAAGGCCCTATAGCGCATGCGAGGATGACAATCAGATATGCATTATTCTCTTGTATAGACTTAATTGTGTAATTATGGTACAGATTATAGTTATACATTAAGATAGCAGAACTTCAATATAGTATACTACTGGTTACTACAAATTTCTCACACTGGCTACAATATAGGGTTTGCTAATGTTTTCTCCACATTATTCTAGCAGGATTCAGTTGTACACTAACATTGAAAGCTATAGATAGTTGATCTTAAAAGCAGAGCTCATTGGCTTATCTCAAAGTTTATTAGTCTGTCAGACTGCAAACTTCCTTATCTCATATACTAGAAAGTAGTTATAGTCTTTTCTCTCTATTTCAGTGATGTAATAACTATGCACCGGTAATGCAAAAGAAGTAATATGTGTGTCCAAATCATATTTGACCGCTGTGTTGTATCTATTGCTAGATGGATCAATTTTTGCCATAATGTTCAAAACAAAATCATTCCCGACTTCACTGGGGATCGAACCCAGAATCTCTGGTTCCGTAGACCAGCGCCTTATCCATTGGGCCATGAAGTCATGTTGTACTGTATCAATGTAGTGAGATATAATTGGATGTCGGTAAAACTCTTATGTTCTCAGTGCCTAGTAATTCACTTTAAAAGAGAAAGGTAAAATATCTCAACTATTAATGAGAGGAACAATAATTAGATTTTAATAAATCTATCATCTATTGTTTTTTACATGTAGCATTAACCTTTTTTTGTGTGTCAATAAGTGATTTGAAGGAGCCAAATTTTCATTTTCATGCAACATTGTGTCCTGGTTTGAAGAAAGTCCACCTTACCGATTGTGTCCTGGACTTGAACCTTAAAACTGCTATCTAAATTTCTCATCTTTTCCAAGAATTTATTAGTGCATCATTCTTGCAAGGATTTTAAGATTTAGTATTTGGCCATTTGAAGACATCTGTATTTTCTAGAATGCATAAGAGAGTGCCCCAGAAACTGTACAAAATGCTTTAAATTGATTAAATCTACCGTAATGGGCAGCATAGTGCACTGGACTGCCAATTAAGTGGGGTCTACGGCACGGTGGGTACTGCAAATTTATCATCTATGCAACTTTGCCCATGCAAGCAGAGAGGCAGTTTCAGGATTGGAACCCATGACTTCTGAATGACAAGGGGGCAACTTTACAGATGTGTCAACTGTCAAGGTTCGTCCTCTAGTAAATCTACTATAACACTCTTAAAAAAATACTGACATATTAGTGTGCAGCAGTACCAATGCGGTATTAAAGACTATTCCCTCCGTTTTTGAATATTAGTAAAAAATATCATGTTAGATGGTATAAAATATGAGCAAATATGAACTAAATATACCATATTTAATGATATCATTTCTGAATTACCCCTTGTGTAATTTGAATTTACTTTTTAATAATTCTCTTATAACTGATATAATCAGTTCTGCCCTTTCCTCTTATACACATTTCGTATAAGAGGTCAACACATTGCTGATAATCAGTTATAGTTTCTCGTCTAAAAACTTCTAGTACTTGAAAACATAGGTCTTCGCATTCCATGATTAAAGAGATAGATGCATTTATTCTACTTCATGTGAACACAAAAAGATAACTTTAGAGTAGAATTTATATAACAGTAGTATTATACAAAGCAAGCCCAGGTGAATGCATACAGTCTCCACCATGACAGTTAAAGATAAAGCCAAACATTCTAGAAAATGAAAATACTAATACCCACAGCGGTTCCCATTATAGACAGAATGGCAACCATGTGACATTCTTTGCTATTGTCAACCATGTCTTATAAAACAAAGACCCGTAAATAAAATAAAGATAAAAGACTATTTTTGTTTTTCCATATTTCTATATGAAAGCAAGTGTTTTTTTCTTCTTCTTTCAAATGGCTTTAACAGCTCTAAACCTTGGTTCCTTGGGGAGGAACTTCTGCTCAGCATAGATAGACATGTAGTCACCGAAAACAAATTTAGGATAAGTATCCTCGACTTGGTTTTCTTTTTCAGCCAATTGTGGTGCAGGGCTTATGGTGGCTTTGAGTGGCGGGTTATAGAACGATGCAATTGACCTCCTGTTCCCATCTGTAGCGCTCAGAACCCTATGCCAACAACTTTTGTATCTGCCATTGCTCAGCACCTCAATTTGATCACCAGTGTTGATCACAATGGCATTTGGCAAAGGTTGGACATCAAGCCATTCCCCATCTTTGAGCATTTGAAGGCCTCCCGCCTTATCATCTTGGAACAGTAGGATCACACCTCCTGCATCAGTGTGAGCTCGTAGTCCGTTCACGAGTTCCGGATAGGGACAGGGTGGGTAGTGGCTGACCTTAGTGCCAAAGAAAGCACTGTCTCCTTCTCCACCATTCAGTGCTTTCTTAATGTATCCTTTTGGTAAGCCCAGATTCTCATCCATAACTTCCGTGAGTTTCTCCGCCAGTTTCTTTAACTCAGACCGATATTCTGACATGGTTTCCCTGTCATTTATATGAGAACTCAGTTATACCTCTTATGCCAAGTCACGTTATCGCTTAGTATGTTTTGAAGTGATGTCTTTAAATATATACTAGTTTCAACTCTTCAAAATTTTCGAATTTTAGATTTTATTGCGAAATCACTTATTGTAGTAAACAAGAGTAACAAAGCTTAATCTTTTACCTGAAACTTGGTGTATTTTCTGGCCACTCATTATCATCAAGGAGAGTGATAACATCCTCCCAGTCCACATTCTCCAATTTTTCACTGCTTTTCTTTTCAGCTATATCATGCAGAAGCGTAACTGTTGCAGAGTTCTTAAAATTCTCCTCTCTTTCCAGCTTATAGAACTCAGAGGTAACCTTCTTCACCCTTTCAAGAAGTTCCTCAGAAATGCCATGATTGATCAACTGGAAAGCAAACTATAACCATTAACACACATATACAGTATACATAACACCAAAAAAATAAACTCACAAAGAAAGAAGCTAAATCCATTATATTAGGTGCAATGGTTAAAGTACCTGGAAGAATCCCCATTCTTCACAGCCATTAGCAATCAGTGCCATAGTTTTGGCCCTTCCTTCACCATTCAGCTTTGAGAAATCAATGACTGGAACTGCCATTGGATCAGAAAAGTTATGATATAAGAAAAGGAGTGTATATAAGTGTGTGAATATGAAAGGTTGTTTGAGATTTGTGTTTGGTGTGATTTGTTAGAGGTGTAGGTTTGGGTATTTATAAGAAAACATATCCTACCATATTGGATGTCAACCAATAAATAGTTATAATAAGTTACCTTTTAAAGAAAGCAGCCGTTAGAGTTAGGTAACGGACGGTAACAGATTTGGTTAATTAAATTAAATTATCCAATGTCAATGCTTGTTTTTGAGAGTAACTGCTTGTTTGTAGCATACATGTCCACAACACAAAACCTCACTTTTCAGGAGAGGTTACATCTCAGTAGTTTTCCCACCATTAATTAATCATACACACACACACAAGTTGCTTTGCTTCTCTCTTACATACTTATATTATTAGAAATTACTAACAGATCTTGAATCAGTCCCTGTCAACCACTGCCCTTGAATTCATTTTGTTTTTGAGACTATCTTTGGAATATCTTGAAATGAAAGGAGCGGAATGGAATGGAATGAAAAATTTCTTCTTATTATTTGAAAATTTTATAACGGAGTAGAACACTTATTCTATCTCAAAGAAAAGCAGTGATACGTTGTTTATTCGAGAGTGTCAATGAGCTAAACGTAGAGGATCCAAGAGACCTTGATAGTTGACATCACATATCCACCCTACTTTAAGGCATATAATTTCTAGTTGATGTGAGACATAACTACCAACACATTTTTGCTTCTCCACCGAGACTAACCATGACTTTGATATAACTTGTTTAAGAATCTGGAGAGCACCGAAGGTGTCAATGGACTAAACTTTCAAGTTCCAAAAAACTTTGACACTACATATTCACCAAAAACCTCAAGGTATCAGGTATAAGGATCATATTTTTTTATAAATTCAACATTTCCACCATTTTTATTCGACGTTAGACTTAATTACTAACATTTGAATTCAATAATCTCCCCTACAAGTGTGAGTCACCTACATCACTAACTTTAATTGAGTCTCCTACCGAGCTTAATCATGTCTCTGATATCACTTGTTCGGAAGTTTGGCGAACGCCGAGAATGTCAATGGGTTAAACGTCCACATATCTATTCAAAACCTTAAAGACATCATACATATAAATTATTTCTCTTATATATTTAACATTTCATTCATTTTTAATTGATATGAGACTTGAATTCAATATGGCTAGTTTACTTTTTCTATTGGTATTGTTTCAATTCACATAAAGTATTATGAAGGAAATGCAACATTGCTATCAAATTACTATCTATTTTCCTTCTTTGTTTAAGCAAATCACTATTTTTCTTAATGATACTATTATTAGTTAAAGTATCATTTTGTACAGTTTGAAAATGATAATTTAGCGTATAGTTAAAATCTCTGCCGACTATTATCTAATCATAAGTTGACTGTCCTACATTGCTTTGTAACCACTATAAAAACTTTCACACATGACATGCTCTTTCTTTAAACTCACAATTTCCAATACTTTATACCGTTAATACACAGATTTCTACCCATAGTTATAGGGTCAAAGTTTCAATATTATAACACAATAATTACCTCTAATTTAATACTAACATTGTCAACTTCTCATTTGACATTCTAATATTTTTAATTAATTTCTTATTTCTATGCATAAGTAACATGGCAACATTTTTATTAACTAGCATTATTGCTTAATGAATAATAATTAAATGAATTATTGACTTCTGATTTGATTCCAAATGTCTGAATGTTAGGACACATTACTAAGAAAACATATGATTAAGGACTTGAGTTTTACAATCTTAACTCATAAGTTGCTGTACTTTTAGTACTTGAATTCAAATATATGTCTAAATATCAAGAATTGGTTGAGATTGAGATTTCACTACTGGCATGGTTTTTGTACATAGAACATATGGGGCCATTCTTAAGGCCGTATCGCATGTATTATAGCACAGTCCATACATAGCATTACTGTATGAAGACAAATGACATTTTTAGTGCCAGCTTTGAAGTTATGATCCCAAACTTCAATCATTCAAGTTATTTAATGTGAAATTCAGTTGGATTTCTTTTTTATCTCTTTATTTAAAAATATATGGAGATGATATAATGGAAATCATAACCTAATTTTGCATTCAAGGTGAATACGGATGAATCCATGATGATTCATTTCAAAAAAATAAATCCTATATGGAGATGGAGATATTCCATATTGTCGTAATTTTGCAACATCCGATGATACTGTGGAGATATTTCGGAATTTTTCAATTAGGGATCACCATGTTGAATAGGATGCCCCTTTTGAGAATAATAGTTTTTCGACTCATTTTATATTGATAAGAATAATCGAAAACTTAATTAGGTTGTTAAATATGATATTGACATCGTTACACATTGAGCTACTCTACGGGGGACAACATGGACATGAAGTCTCCTTTTAGTCTTTTTGTATTCAAGAAGGGGATTGCTTATCGTACCCTAAGCATTACTTTTCTATCATAGTGAAAAGCTAAAACTACTCATAGAATTCAGAAATAGATCTTCGGACACATCTCAATGACATTTGTTTTTGAGCCAGACCCTATGCCTATATTAAAAAAAAATACAGAAATGCATTTTTGTGTATCTTACGAAGATGCATCATCGGACACTATTTTAATCAAATATGCGTCAGTCTCTTCCCCTTCCTCACTTCTCAAAACTCTTAGACTCTCCAAACTCTTAAAACCTCTCAACTATATCAAACTCTCTCAACTCACAATCTTTCAAATTCATTCAACACACTTCTAAGTTTCTACCGTCAACATCCAATCGATCAAAGAGCTCAACATCAAACTCACATTTGATAAAATTTGTGATTTCTCTATACTTTTTTTTATTCAATATACATCTTGTAGAAATTGAGCATTAGGTTGTATTATAGGTAGTTTGATCACGTCCATTTTTGTGGACATGAGTGTTACTTATGTGAATGTGGTTTACGTGAGATATTTTGCTGACTTGAAGCAGATCCATGAGTAAAATTGGAGAGCCGCTTGTTTGGTCTACCTATACTCAAAGTTAGCTGAAGATTTTATGTGAAAGATCAAACAAATGACAAGCATCTGCGCACTGTTGAGGATAATATACTTGAGTAACAAGTCATTGATCCAAGTTGTTATTGAGTAATTAGTGATGTTATTAATTTAGAATTATAGGTTGATAACAGTTTGTTAGAAGCCTATATGAAAATATATACTATGATGTAATTAATCTATCATTTCAATGCAAATCATTTTGTTTTACTATCTCTCAATCTTTTACTTCTTCGTCATGTTTTCTTCCAATTTTAGTACCTGATCAGAAGGAGTCACTGGCCGGCCACGTGTCTGAGCTGTCTGACTGCTAGGAGAATGGAGGGGAGTCAGTCTGCCCGTCTCTCACGTCACCGTCATGGATGTGGGAGGGCCCACCCTGATCCTCACCGTTGGTGAGTGGGTCGAAGGCGGAATTATGGATAACATCGTCGTGGCGTGGGCTGGTCATGATATCGAAAGTTGATGAAAGCTTTGGTTCTACTGCTCGGATAGAACGGAAAAACTCTATTTTTCACAGACGACGTCACTGATCGTACTTGATCAGAAGGAGTCCCTGGCCTGCCACGCGTCTGAGTTGTCTGACTGCTGGGAGAATGGAGGGGGGTGTGCTTAAAAAACACTCCGATGCCAAAGTAAGAGTTGGGCAGAGTGATAACAAGTACAGAGAGAGAAGTAAGAATGAGATTACCTGACCATCTAGTGAAATAGGATATTTATAGTGTGCCCCAGCGTAGGGTCAACGATTACTTCGCGTTGAGCTGGGCTGCCAGGCCCAATACTGGTAACTGATAGGGCTGACGTGGCGTCAGGAAGACCAGCACATGGTCTTCGCCCTAGTGTAACTGCTCTGCGCTATCCGGGAGGTGGAAGACCGAATAATCAGGACACGGGAAGTTACCAGATGACGTGTCTCCGCGTAGGGGACACGTTGAGAATGTGGGGGAGGTCAGAGGAGCTCCCCGAGCTGGATGGGGTATGCCCGACAGCAGGACAGAGGGGAGAGCGCGTCGGACAGATGTGAGGAGCTTGATCGACTGACAAGGGTCCTTGCCCGACGGGGGAAGAGGTTCAGTCCGGCGGGAGGAAGGTCTCTGGCCGACGAGGAGGCGACTTAGGTCTTATTGGACCTTCCAACCCGATGGGGGTTGGGCTTGCTCGACTATGGGCCAAGTGTCGGCCCAGTCTAGAACAATATGCAACTTGCAAATGTTCATCACGGTTCGCAACAATGGTAATGTTGTGATTCCTCATGGGAATCCTATTCTAGATCCCTATCAAATTCCCAAAAATGCATACAATGTTCATTCCTCCTAGCTATTAAACCAATTTTGAATAATTCAAATTATCATGCTTATGCTCGATCCATGAGGCGAGCTCTTGGTAGCAAGAACAAATTCGAGTTTGTTGATGGAACAATAACAATCCCCCCTGAATTCGATCCAAACTTCAGAGCATGGAGTTGTTGCAATATGTTTTTTCATTCTTGGATCATGAATTTGCTTGAATATTCGATTGCTCAAAGTATATTGTTCCTTGATAATTCTATTGATGTATGGCTCAAACTCAAAGAACAATTCTTTCAAGGTGATTATATTAGGATCTCTGAGCTTCAATGTGAAAATTTCAATTTGAAACAAGAATCAAGATTTTTTTCTGAGTTTTTTTTACAGCTCTCAAGACTTTATGAGAAGAACTTGAAGCTTACATACCCACACCCGTTTGTGCCTGTCCGCACCGCTGTGTCTGTGCTACTGGTGTCAGAAATGCTAGACATCATCATGATATCACACGTTCCATTCGGTTCTTGAGAGGTCTCAGTGGCCAGTTTGATATGGTACGAGTTCAGATTCTATTGATGAATTCTCCACCACCTATTAATCATATATTTTCTATGGTGCTTCAACAAGAAATACAACACAATACTTTACAATTTGATGCATCCAAATTCCTTGTTAATGCTAGTGATACCAGAAAATTTCAAGGAAAAATTTCGTAGCTCTAGTGGATCTTCATCTTCATTTGGATCAAGATCCTAAAGTAAAGAATGTTAACATTGTGGTAGAATTGGCCATACAACTGATAATTGCTATAGGAAACATGATTTTCTTCCTAATTATGGTAAATCTTCTTCAGCTAACAATACTTCACTTGAACACACTGAAGTTAGAGATGATGTTGATGATTCCAAAAGTACAAAAGAGAATGACTCTTATGGTTTTACCAAAGATCAATATGAGCAGTTGGTAAGTTTGTTATAGAATTCTAGCAAGGTGAATGTTTTTAATCACTCTAGCAACCACATCATATCAGTTATTACCCAAATGACTTACTCTTTGAATCAAACTTCATTAGGATCTTGGATACTGGATTATGGTGCAAGTGATCACACTTTCTCTCCTCTGAATTATTTTACACAATACAATCAAATTGTTCTCATTCATGTCAAAACTCCAAATGGCCATGTGTCCTTAGCAAACTATGCTGAAAATGTGTAGTTTTCTCTAGGCTTAGTCATAACAGAAGTTCTATTTGTAGCAGATTACAACTTGAATTTGTTATCTCTCCCAAAATTATGCCTTCAAAATCATTTTAATATTGCATCTAATCATGATAAATGTTTAATACAGGACAAGAATACCCTGATGATGATTGGTTTGGCTGAGCTCATTGAAGCATCGTATCACCTCACCATACAAACTAAACTAACCCCAATTGTTACTGCATCTTCGCATGCCAATTCATCCACACTTATCCCAAAAGAAGCCCTTTGGCATTTTAGACTAGGACACCTCCCTAACTCTAGACTTTTGAGTTTGCATCACACTTTTCCCTTTATAAATGTTGATCACAACTCTTATGTGACATATGTCACTATGCTAAACATAGAAAATTGAAATTTCCATTTAGTGCAAAAAAGCTAAAAAAATGTTATGAAATGGTTCGCTTTGACATTTGGGGACATATTTCCACTTTTTCCATTCATGGTCATAGATATTTCTTAACTGATTTAGATGATTATAATAGATTTACTTGGATCATCTTTTGGAAATCCAAATCTGAAATATCCACCCTTGTGCAAAATTTTCTTACCATGATTGAAACTCAATACCATAACTCTGTCAAAGTAGTCAGAAGTGACAATGTACCTCAGTTATCAATGCCATTTTTTTATGCCTCAGAAGGAATTAAGCATCAAACTAGTTATGTTGAAGCTCCTTACAAAATGGTCGTGTTGAGAGAAAATACCAACATGTATTAAATGCTGGTGTCGCAACTGCGAAAAATCACCTGACAGAAAAAACAGAAGAGTCGCCACCGAAAGATATTTATCTCGACGCATAGAAAGGAAAGATCGAAGAAAACCTGAAGGAAGGGAGAAGAAAAGGTCATCACAATGAAATTTTGGGTTCGAGAGTCGGTTATGCTAGAGGAAGGTATTAACACCCCTCGCATCCATTGTACTCAACGGGATCCACGCTTGTTGTCTAATCAAAGGGTGTGTTATCTAGAGCCTACTGTTAAATAGAAACGAGAAAGGAAAAAAGTAAAAGGAGAATCGATAGAACATCGTTTCCCTATGCCTACGTATTCCCTCGTGCAATGGGAAAGTCAGAGTCAACGTAGTTCGGGAAACTACGGGTGAAAGGGGGAAAGGTTGATCGCCAAGACATCGCTGTCTTGTGCCTACGTATCCTCATCTGATATGGGAAATCAGAGCAAACATAGTTTGGCTAACTATGGGAAGAAAAGAAAAAGGGTGCTCGCCAAGAATTCGTCGTCTTGTGCCTACATATTCTCATATGGTATGAGAAATTAGAGCAAATGTAGTTCGGCTAACAAATTGACAAAAAGGGAAAAAGGGTGCTCGCCAAGATTTCGCCGTCTTGTGCCTACGTATCCTTATCTGGTATGAGAAATTAGAGCAAACATAGTTCGACTGACTAATTGTTAAGTGTTTTTTTTATGAGTGACGTTAAATTCTCATTCTAGTAGTTAGGGTCGATGTTTGTTTGCGGTAGAACGAAAAAGTAACGTACTCTTTTCTGAAAATGAGTTTGAAAGATAATCCTGAAGGATAAAAAGGTTTGAATTTGTTTGTGAGTTTTAGAGAAGTGAATTGATTTGATTTGAGATTCACATTGAACTAAAGTCTATGATATAGGACGAATGCGTCACATATCGCCCTCAGATGTGACATACACTAAACACTCTAGACAAGTAAGGAGAAACCCCTCACTCATCATTTCTCATATATTTAAGGCTCGTGGCGCACAATGTTCATCGTCTTTATTAAGTTTTTTAATGATTTGTTTTGAGATAATAAGGGAAAGGACTCAAAAGTTGAAAAGAAAACAACTAAGGGAAACTGAATCCTAATGTTGTCATGCACAATGGTCCTAAAGTTGGGATAGAAAGGGAAATCTACCTAATTTTATCATACAAATGGTGGACCTAGAGTTAAGGTTTAAAAGGGACTATCCTAATTGTTATCATGCAAAGGATTGAAATCCTAATGTCTCTCCTACCTCAAGCTTAATCAGAAGTTAAATCGAGCTAGGAATCCTAAGGGATCATGTGAACAAGCACAAGTAAATATTATACTAATCAACCACAAACAAAAGCAAACTCAAGACTTAACCAAGTCTCAAGAAAAGAAAGAAAGAAAGAAGAATGAGAAATGAAGGAGAAGATGCAACACCAAGTAAACAAACAATGAAGTTCACTCCATAAGACATAAACATCAAACAAGTGCAAGAAATAGGTTCAATTATACAGAGTAAACATCAACATCATGTTAAGATAACAAGAATATGCTCACATGTCAAACCATAACCAAAGATTATAAGTCAAAGCAATTAGGCAAAACAAAGCACCAATGCATACACAAATGACTTAAGATCAACCAAGAAGCATTTTCAATCACCAAGCAAAGTGAAATGAAGTCAAATAAAGTGAGAACCAAGGTAGGGAATTAGCCATGTCAAGATGCATTCAACTCATGTCAATGGTCAAAGGGAAAGCACAAAAGTTCAAGTCTTGCATCCTATTCAAACTTCATCAATTGTCAAATAAGTAGTCATGTAAAACACATCTCAAAGAAGTGAACATGTATACTCAAGGTATGAACCCAAATAGAGGCAGTAGTGTGCGTGTGACGATCAATTCAAAAATCAAATACCACATCACAAGAAAGAATCAAAGGTATCACATCAAAACAACTTCACACAACTAAACATGCTTCAATCAACACTTTCCATAAAAAGAAACAAGGATTCATGTGAAGTTCAAGAAGTGAGAAACATGTTGTTGAGTAACAAAGACAAGTCAATATAGAATTGAAAAACAAGTATTCATCTCCTCTAAACATCCTAAGCATCAATCAACCACATGTAAACAAGTAGGATCAAAACTAGGTTAAGTAGGCATGCATCTCCACCTCAAAGAAAAATTACATTATTGCATCAATCCAATGTATGACTAAGAATAGGGCTCTACCACATGGTATTTCAATCAAGAATAAGAGGTAATACCAAACCCTAAGTGGTTGCACAAGTGCACCCCTAAACAATTCATCAAGTTCAAGCACATTCCAACATATAAGCATGTATTGCATCACACATGAAAAATAATTAAAAGCCTCTAAAAAATAAGGAAAAATGATCATGATATCAAGGAGTTAGTAAGTCAATGTGTCCTAAAAGGGTGCCTAAGAATGTGTACAAGAGGTGTTCAAACCATCTCAAGCATATGACAAACATACAAACCAATGACCAAAGAGATTATGCATTAAGAGAGATCCAAATAAGGACCCAAAATATATCATTAAGGCATCAAATGAACACTTAAATACCCTATATACATGTGCCTAAGTGTGTGAAAAACACGGATCAAGAATCAAAAGGAAAGACCATGAATCAAGGCCATGTTTCAAAACTAAGTCACATAAGACACTCCACATAATTAAATCAAGATAAAATATTAAAATAAATGAAAATGAAAAAAAAAATGAAAAAAAAATAAAATGTCAAAGTATCTAAAAAATATTTTTGTGGAATTTTATGACATTTAGAACTATTTAAATAAAATCAAAATGGAAAGTAGAAAGAAAATAAATAAAATAGAGAAACAAAAAAAGTGAGGGGTGCATGAGCAAAACAAAATGAACATGGTGCTAGTTCAACGCGCTGATGGGCCAACAAGTGGGGGCGTGAAAAACAAGGTGAAGTCTGGCCCATCATTCAAAACAGATTATACCTACAAACAAAAAACTCACGTGGACCTCATTAATTGACGTGTCCCTTGAATCAACGCCAACTGGGCGCCACACAGGTAAGTCAAAGGATTGACCTAAGCCACCTCACCTTTTGATGACCAGAAGCTGGAGCCCTTGCTCCGGTCGTCTTCTTCGGCAGCCTTCGTCGGAAACGATCCAAAACGTCATCAAAAATCCAGAAACCTTACACTTTCCCCCTCTTTTTTTCACGCTGAGTTCATTTCTACCCTCATTTTTAGCATTTAATCACTCTAAAGCCATTAAAAAGGGTCACGAACAAAATATGTCCAAACTTAAGCTCACATAAACAAGCACAACAGTAACCCAATCATGCTTCAAACCAATCCAACATTCAAAATACAACAACCATTTATCTAAAAGAGCATCAAAAAGTGAGAAAAATGAAAAGAAAACTTACCTACGTGAGAGCTTGGTGTGCTTCTACTTCACTTGTAAACAAGCCTTCAAGTCCTTCCTTTAACCTCCAAAAGCTCTCAGAAGATTGTTTTAAGCAAGGAAATTGAGTGAAAAGCTTTAAATAATCTAATTCGAAGAAGGAAATTTCTTTTGAAAATGAGAGAGAAAGCTTTAGGGTTTGGCTGCTGAAGGAATCCTCCCTTCTTGCTAGGGAAACTTTTAGTATATATATGATGGTTTTGAGGGTTAAAAAGGAGATTAACTGAGGTTAAAATTAGTTTAGTTAGTTTTTCAAATTTGAAAAGTTAGGGTGAGCATGATAGTATGGTACGAGTTGTCACATGGTGAGGTGGTTTGTTGCTTCTTTGCTTGCGTGAATAGAGAGGTCAGAAAGAGCAGCAAGTAGAGGCACCTTGGTGAGCAAGTTTGGATGTTTTTTTTGCCATTTTCCAATTTTGGCACGAAAAGGAAGAAATGGTGAATGGTGTCTACAAGTCGTGTTTGGTCGTATTTGGAAATGTTTTTGGCAAGAAAATGAGTAAGATATACACGAGAAATTGGTAAGGCATAATGTTGCATGATCATGTCAAGAATCTTGCCAAGAAAGCACATAAGGATGCATCTTGAACCAACTTCACATTGCCCACTTTAGATCATCATAAACCCATGATTATGGCTCTAATTGATGAGGTTTTTGGCTCAATGAAAAATAGAGAGTAAGGTGATCACATTTTGTGTTCAAAGTGAATTGAAATAAGGTTTGAATCCATGAGAAAAATTGAGTTGAAAGTATGTCCACCATTATGTCATAAAAGAAACTTAGAAACATTCTAAGTTATGGAATTTGGCAACTTTGACACCTTAATTTGGAAAACAGATATCTTGAGCTCTATTGATCCAATGAAGGAAATCTTGTAATGGATGAAAAGCTTGAAGATATACCTACAACTTTTATGTTTGAAGAAAATTAATTTGGAGCTTAGATCACCATGAAAAATGGGCTTGAAAACATGCTCCTCAAGCTGAATTTTCATACTTAGAAAAAAATTCTAAGTGTTGAAACCTAGATTTCTTCCTTTTTCCCAACTTTAATTCTCCATAACTCTTAATCTATGAAACTTTTGGACTTGATTTCTTCTACAAACTTGTAGTTCATGATGTCTTATTTAATTTGATAACAAGTTTGCCCCATTTGGATCAAGAATGAAAAAGTTATGGATGTTGCAAGATGACTAGAAATTAGGGTTTTCCACACTTAAAAAAATTCCACAAAAATCTAATTCAAACAATCTCCTGATTTTATGCTTCTCTTTGATTCTTCTTGCCCCAAACACATGAAAACACTTGAGAAAATATAGCATGCCCTTGGTTGACCTTGAAAACTAAGACTTTAACCTTATGGAGTCACAATTGACTTTTCTTGATCAGATGAAACCCTAACACTCTTTCCACTGACTAAGGATCATGCTTTGACTTACAATGAGACATAATACATTTAGGGAACCCTTGGGATGTGTAATGATCCATAGAACAATGCCTTGCCCAAGAAGCTAGCCACAAATGCCCTTTGACCAAAACCTTAATCCAGTTGTTCCAAAGATAGGAGGATATGCCCAATGCTTGTAACCTTGATTCATATGATTGTATGATATGCCTTGATAATGAAAGGACCTCGGGGATTAAGAATATCGCAAGGTTGATAACAAACCCTTGCTCGAGTCTTAAGGATCATAGTCCTCCTCTTGAGAATCAAGCAAGATACCTTGATTCCATGCTTAGAACCAATGGTATTGATAACGCGAAATCATATCGTTTATTTGACTTGATTTACATGCATTTATTTGCGATTGTTAATTCATTTGGATTTATGTTCCATCATACGGTTAACTTACTATGTTTTGCAGATTATGGAGAATTTGGATTAAAGAAAGAAAAGAAGAAGAAATGGAAGGAAAAGAGAGAATAAAAACAAAAAATAACAGAGAAATGGATTTTGCGCGTGTGACGCTCGTCACAGCTTCCTCACGGTTGTCATAGACCCTCACGGTCGTCACGTGCAACACGGTCATCACAAGAGTGTCACGACCGTCATGAACCAAATATCAGAATGACGTCCAAATCAGAAGTAGCCACGATCACTCTCAACTTAATTTCTTCCTACACTTTCTCCACTAACTGCCCACTACTGGAAGTTACTCCCACTTCCTCCATAACTCATGCATGGTCTCTGGAAGTTGAGAAAGAAAATACCTCCTATAAATAGGCCTGAGATTCACAACATTGAGGGGGGGCTTCTGTCGCTACTGCGAAAATCGGCGCCGGCTAAACAGAAGAGTCGCCACCGTGCGTTATTTATCCCAAAGGAGGGAAAGGAAATGCTCGAAGTAAACCTAACGCAAAGACGGGAAATGAATGGTCATCGCAACCAAATCCTGGATTCGGGAGTCGGTTACGCAAGGGGAAGGTATTAGCACCCCTCACGTCCGTCGTACTCGACGGGATCCATGCTTGTTTTCTAGTACGGATTGTTATTCTATCTATTCTACAGGTCAAGGGTTAAAAGAAAAGAAAATGACTCGACAAAGTATCGCACTTTATGCCTACTTATTTTCGTCTGGAACGAGAAATCAGAGTCAACGTAGTTCGCCTACCTACGGGAAAGGAGGGGAAGGTTGCTCGCTAGGATATCGCATCCTATGCCTATGTACTTTCATACAACATGAAAGATCAGAGCAAACGTAGTTCGGGCTACGAAAGACACAAGCTTGTCTGAATGTTTTTTATCTCCTTATGAAAGGGTTTTTCCTGATTAAGAGTCCAAGCGGACAAAAATGACACTTTGATGTTTGTTATCAGTCTTTTACGCAAGAACTGTCTTTTATGATGTTTGCAATCTCTGACGCACTAGAGACTATGATTTGAGGGTGACTACGTCGTATGTCACCCTAAGGGTGACACACTAAGCAATCAGGTTACTGAAGAGTGACCCTCCAACAACCTTTCTCAAATAGCTTAAGGCTCGTAGCGTACGACATCGATTATCCTTATTACTGTGTTTTGAATTGTTCTGAGATAGAAGAGAAAGAAGTCTAAAAAATCCTAGGGTTTGAAAGGGAATCAAAACTACCCTAATGTTATCATGCATGGATTAACACCTAATGTCTGTCATAATTCCCTCCTGCACAGAGGAAATCAGAGATCCTAGGGGATAAACGGAAAAGAAGCAACAAAAATACAATAAACAGTAAGTATGCATGAGATGCAGCAAAACAAGCAAGGCAAGGGAGTCCCACTCAACCTAGAACCTAAGAAAGCAACAGGCAAAGTGAATCAACTTCACTTCAAGCCTAAAGGGCAAGCAGCACAAGCCAACAGACAATACAGAGAAAAACAAAAGATACAGAGGAGGCAGCCCAAGCAGCAGCAACGAACTCCTACAACAAACAACAACAACACGCTCTGAACAGCAAGGTTGAAATGATAGAAAAGGTCTTATCTTTGAGCTAGATTCTATCTTCAAGCTTCTTCAATCTTCATCTCCAAGCTTTAGCAAGCACACTCCAAGAAGAGATTTGTCATCAAGATCAAGTTGCAATGTTGGCATACTTGCTGAAAACCAAAGGAATTCAACAAGAACCAACATCGAAGTGGAAGTGTATCCTCAAAAGTTCTACTCTCTAGGGTATGCCCCACTTCCCTCCTAAAGAGAGATGGAACTTCCCTAAGAGGACTTTGCATCATAGGATAGAATAGAAGCAAACAATGCATTCTATGTTTGATGGAAGAAATGAGCTAATTCTACAAAAGCTCTCCCTAAAAGCCTAATTCTACCAACTCCTAAAACAAACTTAAAAGAGAAAGAAAGCTCCACTCCAAGCCCCACTCTTCTAGCCAAAGCATCTTCATCATGTCCAGAAGCTCCTCTAAAAAGAAATCCAAAGTCTTCAAGCTCCAAGTCCACCAAACGCTCCAAACAAGGCAAAGCACTCAAGAGAGAACACCGAAAGCAACAATCATTTGCAAAACCGAAAAAAATAGCAAAATAAATTGTAAAATTCTAATAAAATTCCTATGTGAACATGCATGTTTGAACATTCTAACATTCCAGAATCAGGACCTAAATCAATTTCTAGGTCATCTAAACAATTACTAAATGAAATTTGGTCATCGGAAACCATTATTTGGGAAGGCTCTAAACTACACACCTAAAACAGAATCTAATCAATTTTACAAATTCTAAGAAAATTCCAGGGGAAACCTATGGATGTCTTATAAATCATATCGAAAAAATCAGCTCAAAAGCATAGAGCATCAAAGAGAACAAAATTAAACAAACAGCAATATCAATTATGCATAACAATGGATATTAGCACAAAATAAAATTCGTAACTAATTCAAATAAAATCCTAAAAATGCAAACTTAACTCCTACAGTTTCTTAAGACAATCAAGATCTACAGAAAAAAAATTCATAATTTTTCGATTATTTTTACTATTTTTAACGCAATTAATCCAAACAGATATTAAAACAGAAAAAAAAGAACGAAAATAAATTAAACTAAGTTAATGTGCATTGGGCCAGGGGTGCGAACAACAAAATTCCAAAGCAATGTCCGTGTGGGCCTCGCGAGTGGGGGTGGGAACAATACCCGCGCGGTACTGTAGCTGTTCCGGCGGTGACATTTTTTCGGTAACTTCCGAGCAACATAACTCCATCGATTCTTAACCGTTTCGCACGAAATTTTAGTCAAACTTGAAGGAAAAAAAATCAAGGATTCCAAATATGCTCTTGGATTCCATCAAAACGCCATGATCAAAGAGATATATCATCATCAAGAAAACATACTCATCCAAAAAAGTCTCTAATCCTTAATTTCTTGATCCTAATTTCATCTATACATTTTCCAGATCCTAACCACATGAATAATCTAATCTAATTCGTCCTAAAATCATAGAAAAAGTGAATTTCACATACCGGCTTCGGAGCGTCGAAACAAAGTAGTTGGAGCTCGTTTTTTCTTGCCAAAAAGTGCGGAAAACCTTTGTTGAAGTTTGTTGGAGAAGATTAAATTCTTGATAACTCTTGAAAATGCCTTGAATCCAACTTTGATCTCTCACTTTTTCTCTTCCAAACTCCAATGTCAATCTATGGTTTTTGCACAAATGAATCACCAACCCTTGCTTTGAACCTCTTCACAAGTATATATAGAATGTATTTGAAGACCCTAGAAAGTTCTAGATTGATCCAATGAGAAAATCAACTTCTCATGTCATGAAAATCTCTTCTTATGCTATGCACATACCATCTCATGTTTTTGGCTTGCAATTCACTTGGTTATGAGTTTAAATTCTCTCCAAATGAGATATTGGAGGTGTATGGATGGAAATGAGCCTTGCATTTGCTCGGAAGTGTGGTTTTGCATATGTGCCTTATGATGCAAGTCCTTGAAATAACCCTCAATTCAAAATTGTGGCAATGACATTGTCCTTAAAATTCATTTTAAAATCAAATTGGTATGTCACATGGCTTGTTTGTGACCTCTAACCCAAAATTTGATTTTTCCCACCAAACTTTATTTGACTTATTCCCTTTTTTTAGGCCATTTAAGTGACTTTTTTTGAAATAAGCCGATCAATCCATCATGATGACTTATTTGACCTAAAAACATCATTTTAAGCACATTCCATGTTGAACAATTTTTCATTTGAGAAGTGGAACATGGAGATTTTGACCTATGCTCAAAAATGACCTGTAATTCAACTTTCCCAAAATACCCCTGGATTGCTAAGATCATAAATTGAATTCTACAAATCCCCTTGAGGACTTCTAGTACTAAAATTAAAGCTAAGATCAATATCTACAACTCTTATGTTGACCAAGAATCCATTTGAAAAATCCTTGATGGGCAAAAGTTGCTTGGAAGTCAAGTGACTTTCACAGATAAATTCCAGTATCCTCTGGGGACCCATAACTTGCAAGAACCATAACTTGAGTTCTATAAAACTCCTTGAAGACTTCTAGTACTCAAATTAAAGCTATTGAGATGTTCTACAAGTTTCATGTTGACCAAGACTTCATTTGAAACTTTCATTTTGACTTATCTGGCTTGGAAGTTAGGCCTAAACTAGGGTTTTTTACACTGAAACCCTAATTTAGTAACTCCTCTTCTTCTTGATTCCTTTTGATTTCTCCTTGGCACAACACCACACATGCATCCACATACCAATTCATGAATTACACATACTCCAAGTAGGCCTTGATGCCCTCCAATCAACCATTTGACCTAGGGTTGACCCAAATGAAACCCTAGTTGACTGCATTCAACTGTAGCTCTGGTACTTGTATTAATGATTTGTCTCATCTTCAAAATGACCCTCTAGGTCTTCCATGATCTTTGTACACCTTCCATGGCTCACACACTCATTGATGATCTTCAACATATCCCCCAGATTGGGAGAGAAATCCACTGGTTGACCTTCAAATTTCTCAAAGCTTCAACTCATTTCTTGATTACTTGGATGGTCTTGATCTTGAATAAAACCCCTTGATGGGCCTCTTTCTGATAAGAATGGCACTTGGTCCCCTGTTAGATGACTTATTATGCTATGCTATGCAAATGATTAGACTATGTACATGACTTATTATGCAAATGCCAATGCAATTGAAACATAAACCAGGTGAAATAGGTTGAGCAAATTTTGGGGTGCAACAGCTGCCCCTATTCAAACGGCTTGGACCCGACTGGGTGAAGAGCGAACGACCTTCAAAAATTCGAGGTACGAGACGGTTGAATACCAAGAACCCGGAAATTTGCCAACCGCAGAAATAAACTGTACCACTGCTTGGGGAACCCCATCCATCCATTGAACCTGGACGACTTCACTGGGGAAGTACTTCTGTCAACAAACATAACTCTGCCAACGATACAGGAAAAGAGCTCCGCCATCACTACGGGCAATACCACCGCCACCACTGCGAGAAATACTCTGGGAAACTAACACTGTCATCACTACGGGAAATACCACCGCCACCACTGCGGGAAATACTCTCTGTCACCACTACAGGAAAATAACACCGCCATCGCTACGGGTAATATTCTGCCATCACTACAGGAAAATAACACCGCCATCGCTACGGGTAATACTCTGCCATCACTACAGGAAAATAACACCGCCATCGCTACGGGTAATACTCTGCCATCACTACAGGAAAATAACACCGCCATCGTTACGGGTAAACACTCTCTGTCACCACTACAGGGAAATAACACCGTCATCGCTACGGGTAATACTCCGCCATCGCTACGGGTAATAACACCATCATCGCTACGGGTAAACAACACCGCCATCGCTACGGGTAATTACTCTTGAATACAGCTCCTCTGCCTATCTTTGCAGTAGCTAACTCCATCAGTCAAATGGGTAACACATAATGGTCCAATCTTTCAATCTTTACGACAATAAATCTGAAAAGGACTCTACTGGGGATTTTCTGAAACCAAACTGCCAGACACCTACTTCGACATAGGCGGCAACTTCCACAAATTGATTCACGAAACCGTCATAACAAAAATCTTGAAGAAATACTCCGCTGGAGGGGTAAAACAACTCTGTGGGGAATAATGACAAGACAAACATTATCGCCACATGTCTCATGCTGAGACTTTCAATATTTGGTAATTGATCTGAGCAAGAGATCTTCTCCACCTGCAAGGGAAACAACACTTGAAAACCAAAGGTTAACCAACCTGGCTTATGTTTCAAAATGCACATGTTTGACAATGGCGTAATGCTCCGTACGGCACGGATATGCCACGCGTTTTCGGGTAGATGCAAATATGACACTATATGCGAATGAAAATGCAGGCTCGAGCTGCTGGGGAAACTTTGACAAGCTTGCTTCAACACAGCTGTTGAGAGCGAATATCACCATGTGGGGATGAACGGGTATCATAAAGTCCTCCGGCCAAAATAAATGCCGGGCATATAACCAACTCTGCCGAGGAGATTAAACTTTGATTTCCATTGGGAGGAAAGAACACCTGCTGGGGAGAGTAAATCCACTGGGGAAGAATCGACTCTCTTGGGGAAAGTAAACTGACTGAGCAAGAAACGACTCAGCTGGGGAATGAGGAAATCCTTCTGGAAGAAACAATGCTGTCTGGGCACAACTTACAAACTCGGAGCCACCACTCTGCTGGGGATAATCATCCTGACGAAGGCATGACGACCTACAGGAAGAAAACCATCTTCTATGGGGATAATTCTTCTGAACCAACTATGACTTGGTTAAACACAGCGGGAATCCTCCAAGCTGGGGATTGATCGTTCACATACTCGACTCCCTGGGGAGTGCAACCTCTGCAAGGGATACTGATTTTAACTGGCTGGGGATATCCTCTGGGGATAAGCTGCGACTAGCTGGGGAAATTGATCCCTCTGGGGATGAAATGCGACCTGCATGGGGATTAACATCATACAAAGTCAAGTCTTTCACCACGAACCTCCGGCTGGGGGCCATAAGTTTTGAGCGTCCATTTTAAAGGTAAGAACCCTGCAAAACACAAACGAGACAAGACAAAATCTACACAACCAAATCTATTTAGGTTAGTGTCCGTGACATTACTTCAGTCAATTCGAAGTTTTATAAATTATTGGCAAGGGCCAACAAAGTTATGCACATGCAAATTCATCAAAACATCGGCGTCTTCCACATACAAAACAGTAAAGCACAAACATCAAGTACTAAATAACATGTTTTATTAATAACAGGCCTCTGAATATGCAAAGTTTTGTACATCGGATGCAACTCCTGAAAAGAGGAAGTTACGTACGCACACATACATATATGCAGAAGAAGCATAAAAATACAAATACAACTCAAATTTGTACACATGTCGGCAACGTGGGCAGACAAACATCGTGAGCTGATCCTTCTATGACTCGCCTGACTCTGGCTGTCCCGGTATTCAATTTTCGGAAGAGATTGTGTTGGATAAACGAACCCTCAGGTGCTCCCAAACCACTAATCAATGCAGGTATCGAATTCAGACCACAGTCATTTGCTTTTTAAATCCCTAACTTTTGCGTGAACCGCCCTTTGCGGGTTTTCAATTCACCGGGATACCCTTTTTTGCCGAAGTCGCCCAATGTAGGTTTTCGACTTCGCGGGTGTACATCTTTTCAATTTTATCCCTAACTTTTGCCCGAACCTTTTTATTCTGTTTTTGGTTCGCCGGGATGCCCCATTTTTGCCTGGACTCTCTTTTTATTGTCCAGCGGGTCACTCTCAAGCAAAGTATTTTTTAACTGCGTCCGAATTCACAGGAGACGTAAAGTCTTCACCATCCATGGTAGATAGTAGCAAGGCTCCTCCTGAGAAGACTTTTCTGACAACGTATGGCCCTACGTAATTAGGGGTCCACTTGCCCCTGTGATCTGTTTGTGGTGGGAGGATCCTCTTCAGCACAAGGTCGCCCGTCTGAAAGCTTCGCGGACATATCTTCTTATCGTATGCTTTCTTCATCTGACTCTGATACAACCGACCGTATGCAAGAGAAGCTAGCCTCTTCTCATCCATTAAGCTCAGCTGATTCAACCTGTCTTTTACCCATTCTGCCTCGTCAAGTTGGACATCTCGTAAAACCCTCAAGGAAGGAATCTCAACCTCTAACGGTAACACTGCCTCCATTCCGTATACTAATGAGAAAGGGGTTGCCCCGGTTGATGTGCGTACCGTCGTACGATAACCGTGCAAACGAAAGGTAGCATCTCGTGCCAGTCTTTATAAATCACGACCATCTTCTGAACAATCTTCTTTATGTTCTTATTGGCCGCTTCAACAACGCCATTCATCTTGGGTCGATAAGGAGAAGAGTTGTGATGTTCGATCTTAAAATTGTGGCACAACTCTTTCATCATCTTGTTATTCAAATTCGAACCGTTGTCGGTGATGATCCGCTCAGGGATTCCATATCTGCAGATAATATCTCGCTTGATAAACCTGGCTACCACTTGTTTGGTGACATTGGCATATGACGCTGCTTCCACCCATTTGGTGACGTAATCGATTGCCACCAAGATGAACCGGTGTCCGTTTGATGCTGTACGCTCAATCTTTCCAATCATATCAATTCCCCACATCGAGAATGGCCACGATGATGACATCATATTTAGAGGACTTGTGGGTACATGGACCTTGTCCGCATAAATCTGGAATTTATGACACCTCTTTGCAAACTTGAAACAGTCGGTTTCCATAGCTAGCCAGTAATAACCTGCCCGCAGCAGTTTTCTCGTCATAGCATGCCCACCAGCATGTGTACCAAATGTACCCTCATGTATCTCTTCCATGAGCAACTTCGCCTCTTTCTCATCTACACAGCGTAGCAACACCAGGTCGTGGTTTCTCTTGTATAGTACACCGTCCGGGTTCAAATAGAAATTTCCAGCCAATCTCCTGAGAGTCTTCTGATCGCGACTGGATGCCCCAGCCGGGTACTCCTTGTTCTTCAGGAAATTCTGGATGTCAAAGTACCAGGGTTTATCATCAGATGTTTCGTCAATAGCAAATATGAAAGCGGGTCTGTCAAGCCGAGATATAACAATCCGGGGAGCCTCGTTCCAGAAGTTAACTTTATACATGGAAGAAAATGTCGCCAGGGCGTCAGCCATTTGATTTTCTGCTCGCGGCACATGATGCAATTCAACCTTGTCGAAGAAAGGCAACAATCTCCTTGCATAATTCATGTATGGTATCAAGTTGGGCTGACGTGTCTCCCATTCTCCTTTAATCTGATTCACTACTAGAGCTGAGTCTCCGTATACATCCAGATGTTTGATTCGCAAATCAATAGCTTCTTCAAGACCCATGATGCAAGCCTCGTATTCAGCTTCATTATTGGTAACCGGAAAGGTCAATCGAGCAGTAAATGGGATGTGCGACCCCTGAGGAGTAGTAATAATTGCGCCTATTCCGCTACCATAGAAATTCACAGCTCCATCAAATATTAACTGCCATTTGGAACCCAATTCTGGTCCTTCGTCCAACAACGGTTCTTCACAATCCTTCATCTTCAGGTACATAATATCCTCGTCAGGAAAATCAAACCTCATCGATTGGTAGTCCTCAACAGGCTACTCCGCAAGGTACTCTGACAAGACGCTACCTTTAATGGCCTTTTGTGAGACATATTGAATATCATATTCGGTTAACACCATCTACCATCGGGCAATTCTTCCGGAGAGTTCCTGCTTCTCAAACACGTATTTGATAGGATCCATCTTTGAAATGAGCAGGGTTGTATGATTTAACATGTATTGCCTCAAACGTTTGGCGGTCCAGGCTAGCGCACAACACGTTTTCTCGAGCATTGAGTATCTGGACTCACAGTCAGTAAACTTCTTACTCAAATAGTAGATCGCATGCTCTTTGCGCCCAGTCTCGTCGTGTTGACCGAGAACACAACCCATACTTTCCTCAAGAACTGTCAAATACATAATCAATGGTCTCCCGGCCACTGGGGGTATCAAAACAGGAGGTCCCTACAAGTATTCTTTTATCTTGTCGAACGCCTTTTGACAATTTTCATTCCAAGTCACAGCCTGGTCCTTTTTCAACAACTTGAATAACGGCTCACTCGTCGCAGTTAAGTGAGATATGAACCGGGTGATATAGTTCAATCTCCCTAAAACCCGCGTACTTCTTTTTCTGTTTTAGGCGTCAGCATTTCTTGTATTGCTTTTATTTTCGCAGGATCAACCTCTATTCCTTTTTCGCTCACAATAAACCCCAGCAGTTTACCCGATCTCACCCCGAAGGTGCACTTGTTAGGGTTCAGTCTCAGCCTGAACTTCCTAAGCCTCTTGAATAATTTCAGCAGATTAACCAGATGCTCCTCCTCCGTCTGGGATTTGGCAATCATATCATCAACATAAACCTCGATCTCTTTATGTATCATGTCATGAAAGAGAGTCGTCATTGCACGCTGATATGTTGCCCCAGCATTCTTCAATCCGAAGGGCATCACTTTGTAACAAAATGTTCCCCAGGGAGTAATAAAGGTAGTCTTCTCCATGTCTTCTGGCGCCATTTTGATTTGATTATAGCCCGAGAAGCCATCCATAAAGGAGAATACGGAGAATTGAGCAGTGTTATCAACCAGCACATCGATGTGAGGAAGTGGAAAGTCATCTTTCAGGCTCGCTTTGTTCAAGTCACGGTAGTCTACGCACATTCTCACTTTACCGTCTTTCTTTGGTACTGGCACAATATTAGCGACCCATGAGGGATATTTTGTAACAGCCAGGAAATCAGCATCCCACTGTTTTTGAACTTCCTCCTTAATCTTCACAGCCATGTCCGGTCTAGTTCTTCGGAGTTTCTGCTTAACCGGCGGGCATTCTTCTTTTAATGGCAGACGATGAACAACCATATCCGTATCCATCCCAGGCATATCCTCGTACGACCAAGCGAATATATCATTGTACTCTTTGAGCATGTCAATCATTCTTCGCTTGACGTCGCTCTGCAGCGCAGCCCCTATACAGATGTTTCTTTTCAACCCCTTCCGACCCCAAATTGATGATCTCAATGACCTCCTCGTGAGGCATAATGATTCTTTCTTCTTGTTTCATTAACCAGGTCAGCTCTTCTGGTACTTCGCCATCTTCGACAATCTCTTCCTCAGCCTGAAATATCGGGTGCTCAAAGTCGAAGTGAGTCATATGCGGTTCATAGATGTCATCTGAAATAGTAATCCTGCAAAGGAAATGGTTAAATGCTTCAAAACGCGTACAAAGCAAATAACCACGTTGCCATTTTATTGTAAAAGATGAAAACAGGAAAAAACAGGGATCACAACATTTGTATATGAAAAACGCCTTTATTCATGATTAAACAATATACTGTACATAACCAAATGGCCCTAAGCAAAACCACTATGCCCCGGGTAGGGCACATGATTATTCAACAATTAAAAAAACAAATCATTACTGTTTAGTTATCACAGGAACAGTTTCCTGGATAGACCAATTGCAGAGACTTTATCCTGGCACGCTTGGCTTTATCCATGTGTCCATATCACAGTCGCTATCTCCTTCTTCGGAATCGGAAACAGCATTGATAGTCTCGAAGCATACTCCATTCGGTGTTATGGTTATTGGCCCTCTGAACCTGAGGGCTTCTGAAGAGGATGCTGATGACGAAGGATGATATCCGAGCCCGAACCTGTCGTTCTTCACGGGAATCTCCAACACCTGACCCCAGCCCTTGGTCTCGCCTGCCTGTACTAGAGCCTGAGCCTCTTTGTACGACGACACTGCTACATCTGATATCTTGGGTACTGGAGCTTTGTCTTTAATCTTTAGCCCTTCAAATGCCTGACAGGGTGTCTCATGAATCTCGCCGTCGACCTCCACATATCTGAATGAAGACAAATGGCTAACCAGAATATCTTCTTCTCCACAAACGGTGACGACACTATCCCCCACCATATACTTCAACTTTTGGTGCAACGTGGATGTGACTGCCCCAACAACGTGAATCCATGGTCGTCCAAGAAGGCAACTCTACGCTGGTTGGATGTCCATTATATAGAATTCAGTTTCAAATACTTCAGGCCCCACCTGCAATGGTAATGTTATTGATCCGAAAACTGACCTCCGCATCCCATCGAACGCTCTTAGCACTAAGTCACTGGGTGTGCAAAGAATCCCCCTGATATCCAACTTTATCATGGCCTTCTTCGGTAGCACATTCAGGGAAGACCCCGTATCCACTAAAACGTGGGACATGACTGTGCCCCTGCACTCAACTGAGACGTGCAGCGCCATATTATGCTCTCTTCCTCTTGGAGTCAAATCAAAATCTGTAAAGCCCAAACTGTGACCTGCATTCACACGCGCCATCACCCCTTCTAACTGGTTAACCGAAACATCTTGAGGAACGAATGACGAGTCTAGGATCTTCAGCAAAGCGTTCCGATGAGCCTCAGAATATAATAGTAGTGACAAGATTGAGATCTTTGATGGCGTTTGCTGGAGGTGCTCCACAATTTTGTAATCACTTTTATGGATGAGCCTCATAAACTCTTCCACATCCTTAAGCGATGTTTCCTTTTCCTTTATCTGCGAGGGGCCACTCTCGTCTACCTTGGCTTTCCCCTTTGCCAATCTTTCTGCCTCTACCTCAGGCGATGTGAAGATTCTTCCAGTTCTGGTCATACCTCCTGTTCCGACCACATTATCTACAACCCCAGCTGGTTGTTTATTTACTTCAATTTTCTCACCGTCACAATATGCCTCCAACCCGTAAGTCCATGGCACTGCTTTAGTACTTTCAAAAGGGATCGGTCCTGCTTTAGTAATAGTGATTGTCGGCCGCCTGGCAGGCGCCGTTATTCTTATTGTTTTTCTCGGAATAGTTACCGTCGCAACATTGTTCCGCTCATCACACAATGCCTCTACCGGCTCTTCAACTGCGGTTCTATCAAACTGCAATGTCCCTTCATTCATCAAAGCCTGAATACCCTGTTTCAAGTCATTACAACCCTCTGGCTGTACCCAACAATCCAAGCAAAATTCGTCGCACCCCGGGAATACACCTTCTTTTAACAACCTGCTTTTGATCTCACCTAGCGGTGTCTTCAGCTCATTGATATCCGTCACTAGATTCAAATTCTCCTCGGTCAGGATGGCGTTTGCCCCGTGATTGGGCATAGGCTGCTGTACTATATTTGGACCTGCTTGTCCGAAGTTAATAACTTTGCTGTCCAACAAGTCTTGGACTTTATGTTTAAACGCATGACAGCCTTCAATATCATGTCCGGGCGCCCCAGAGTGGAAATCACAGTGTTTACCAGCATCATAGCCAAACGGAGGATTGCCCGTTAACGGCGCCATGGTCCTTTTCTCGACCAACTTTAATCCTAGTAGTGTTTGAAGTAGTTCAGCGTATGTTGAAGGAGGCGTTTCAAATACTCGCCTTGGCTTTCCCTCTAGGATTCTGTGTTGGGCGGGGTGTTGCCTTTGTTGTTGTTGCTGCTGCGGCTGCTGTTGCTGCTGTTGTTGTTGTGGAAAAAGGATAGTAACACTAGCGACCTGTTGATGCTGAGCATACTGACTTCGTCCTCGGCCCCTGTCGCCAAACACAGCACTAGAATCACCTTGACGCCTACCACCGAATGCTTTTCTTGTACCTCCTGCGGGGGCAGACTCACCTGCTTGGAATCTTCCAACCTTAATACTGTCTTCGACCATCTCACCCATGAGAATCAAATCTGAAAAACTGCTCAATGAAACGTTGAACAACTTTTCGTAATATATCCCCGTGAACGTTCCAATGAACATACTATTCATTTCTCTTTCAGCTAAAGGAGGATGTACTCTGGCTGCCATATCGCGCCATCTCTGCGCATACTCTTTAAAGCTTTCCTCTTTCTTTTGCGACAAACCTTGCAATTGAACTCGGTTCGGTGCGAGATCACTATTATATTTATAATGCAGGACGAAAGCATCCGCCAATTGCTTCCAGGTTTTGATTTGAGCGGGCTCCAACCCCATGTACCACTCGAGTGACGGTCCTGATAGGCTGTCTTGAAAGAAGTGCATAAGCATCCTCTCGTCGTCTGAATACGCAGACATCCTTCTGTAATAAGCACGGACATGCACCTTAGGGCAAGTGTCCCCCTTATATTTGTCGAACGTAGGGGCTTTGAATTTCAGCGGTACCCTCAGCCCAGGCACCAAGCCCATGGTAGTCATGTCTAGTCCGGTAGAATTCTGATTAGTCATACCCTTCACCTGTTCTTCAAGCATTTTACTCCTCTGAGTATTGTCACCGGGTCCTTCAAATCCCATGCCTCTTCCAGAGAAGGCGTCCTCTTGACAATCTTCGCCCCAGTTCATATTTCCATTTCCGTACCCGTTATAATCAGTGTTGCGACCAAACCCTTGCTGATTAGTCATGGGACCTCGTCCCCCATTACCATAACCATGCTTGAAACCAGTGTTGACAGGAATCAATCCAGCACCATTTCCACCATAACCCTGGTTAGCGTTACCGAAACCGTCATAGCCGAAACCCTGAGTGTTGAAGCCGAACTTTCTGCCCTGATTGCCGTACTCAAACCCCTGGTCGTTATAGCCGAATCTATTGTTAGCAAAACCATTACCGCCATTGAAGTTACCACGTCCTAGATTGGCGTCTCCGAATCCAACATTGTTAACAACCGTCTCATTTCCATTCCCTGCGTTGCCGTTGCCAGCACCAACGTCATTGTTCACAACCACAACAGGTGGGGTCACTACGGGAGGAACCACAGGTGTAGGGGGCCCATCCTCATGAAGAGTCTCGACATGCACAGAGTTGTGGTCATTGTGGCCGTTCCCATTAGCCCGCGTCAGCAGCGGCTGCACCAATGTCTAGAGATTCTCCTGGCCTTTAGCAATACTCTCCATTGCCTGCATGAACAGGTTCAACTTCTTGCGAATTTCCTGCATCTCTACTTGGACTTGATCCATGATTCTCTTGCAGTTGTTTCGGGTTGAGTAGCGGTGAACTCTTGGTTCGTCAATCCTGGAAACCGGCGGATGCAAGGAATAAGATACAGATTCGAGAATACCGGTTATGCAATATGAATGCAGATGCAAATATGTAAATATGCTACAGGTTATATTTCCCCCGATTCTAGTTTCGGAGAAAACGCCATCATGACAATGGAGTCCCTAGAAAGTAAGCAAGGAATCAGAAAACCCTCATATATAACAAATGCCGAGAGGCTGAGTACAAGAGTACAACTGAATACAACTGAAGAGACCTCGGCCAACAAGCATGGCGATGGTCCAAATACAAGTACAAATAACAAAGGTAAGGCAAAGATAAATCAGGCCAAGTGGCGTGCTCTGACGTCCTCCAATATCCTCATCATCTCCGAGTGCCCTAGTCGGGAGATCAGCTCCTGAATCAGTAGAGCATGCCGCTCGGTAGTGGATCTCAGCTTCTGGGCGTCATCCTGGTAGGTTCCTTTGCCAGAACTCTCGTCAAATCTGTACCTCTTGGAACCGGCCTTCTCTTCATACCCTCTCGGCTTCTCGTCAATGTCACTTACTCTGAGCTCCGCAGCACTCCTAAGTGATGTCGCTTCAACAATCTTTGCGTCTTGGGCTCTAATCTGTGCCTCTAGCGTGGCAATCTGCAGCTTCAGTTCGTCTTCCCACTCCTTCCGCTTGGTAAGCGTGGCATTCCACAAAGCTTCCCACTTGCTGATACGGGCATAAGCTTTGTTTAGAAGTTCCTTCTTGGAAGTAAGCACCTTGCTAACACCGTTCAGGGCTATCCCTACTTTTTCTTTCTTGTTGGTCTCTTCCGTCAGCTCTGATCCCAACCTGTTAATCAATTCAGTCTGTTTCTTCACAGTGAAGGTGGCTTCCTTCTTCTCACGACGTAACTGAAAGATCTCCTTCTCTAACTCCTCATTGGCTTTCTTCAGTTCTTCGTTTTCAGCCAATAATTTGTTATACTTCTCACTCTCTTCCGAAGGAGGTACCTCAATCAATGGAAGATACAGGGTTCCACAGCAGGATAAGGCATCAAAGAAGTACTAACTCTCTCGCGGATCCAAGCCAAATAAGGATCATAAGCTCTGCTGTTGCTCTTGCCGAGCAAAGCTTTCCCCCTCCTATGGATGTTAGCCCATGCATGTCTCAATCTGATCTAAACAGCTGTGTCGAATGACCCTGTGAGATACAGAGATTCCTGTATCTCTTTCTCAATAGGAGCGTCCCTCAAAGCATAACCGAACTGTCGTACCAGCAGTGAAGGGTTATAGTTGATACAACCTTTCCGTCCAATCAGGGGAACATTTGGAAAGCCACTGCAACTATATATAATGTCAGCACCAAGCATACTCCGATCAAACTAAATGATATTCTCAGCAGACAGCCCCATCAACCGGGAAGACCAATTCAAAGTATCAACAGCATCCACAAAATGTCCTTTCTTCGGAAGGTGCCCCTGGAACCACCTGTACAAGAGAGGAAGACAGTAGGAAACATTCTTGCCACGACGTTTCTCATTCTTGTAGTGAATGGAATGATAAACATCGCCCAAGAGAGTAGGAACTGGATTCTTCGAGGCAAGAATCAGGAAGGCATCTGAGTCGACAAAGTCTGGCACATTAGGAAACAAGAATATCCCATAAATGCAGACAGCCAGAATGGCACTGAAAGCAACCCAACATCCACTCTTCGCGCACTGTGTAGCCTTCTCAACTAGGACAGACAAGTGAAAACCATAAGCTCCATTCAGCTTGACCAAGCCTCCTGGAAACTCAGAAGCGTCCAAACTGACAATCTCAGTGAGCGTAGCTAACTCAGGCTCAATATTAACATGTACAAAGGGCGTTTGGTCTAACACAGGAACTCCAAACATCGCAGAATACTCCTCCAAAGTGGGTGCCAAAATATAGTCTAGAAATAAGAAACATCTCAACTGCGGCTCATAAAACTGCATCAAAGTATACACCCCAGTCGTCTCGAATGCTGAAGGTCTGTATAACAAGCTAAGCAATCTCCCATAAGATACTCTGAACTCAGCACTCACTTTCTCATCTGCTAGAGCAACTAGACCCAACAAGGAACTGATATCTGGCGAATGCAACCGGTAAGCAACTGTCCTCTTTAGGGACTCCATGTCTGGCTAGAAGGTATACTAGAATCAGAGGGGAATGATCACCTGCAACATTAATACATATTAATGAAATGCAATCATGAAAATGCACATGCATATGCAAATAAGGGACCAAGCGCAATGCTGATAAACTGTGTTGTTCTGTACTGAAGCTTGAGAACCATCCAATCTTTATCTCAAACCAAACCCTCAAATGAACCTTGTAACCACATCTCATTGACAGAGATAAACCAGGTGTTCTGAGGTTAAAGGTTTCCTGCAAACAAACCCACCTACCCCTCACAGGTGTGTACTTAACTCGCAGACGAGGTACGACATCCTATGCGGGTTCAACGTCACAGACTTTCAAGAGCGATGATACGATACCCAGAAGGTGTGGCATCATCATCCCTTGAAGCGGCCTCACTTAGTTGAATCCCAATTGATAGGTTCCCATAGTCGACAATCCTCGGGTCAGACAACTTGTCGAGCTCTAAGGGGCAGGCAAGAAGCATCAAAGAGAATCTCGTGCGAGCGTAAATTTCGTGGCTAGCTGGTGCAAGCTAAGCAAGCAGGCTAACCACTACTCTCTACTTCTAAGTCTATGTGTAACCTCAAGCCCAGGTCCGGCTTATCTCTCAACAGATTACCCCCTTCCCACAACAACAATAACAGTATAAAGCTGATAAATAAAATGCGGAAAGTAAAGACAGGAAAGTAAATCTGCACAACACCCACGACGGGAAAACAAGCGCTAGGATTGACTCGCATAGGGGATATTCCTGTCCCCAGCAGAGTCGCCAGCTGTCGCTACTGCGAAAATCGGCGCCGACTAAACAGAAGAGTCGCCACCGTGTGTTATTTATCCCAAAGGAGGGAAAGGAAACGCTCGAAGTAAACCTAACGCAAAGACGGGAAAGGAATGGTCATCACAACCAAATCCTGGATTCGGGAGTCGGTTACGCAAGGGGAAGGTATTAGCACCCCTCACGTCCGTCGTACTCGACGGGATCCATGCTTGTTTTCTAGTACGGATTGTTATTCTATCTATTCTACAGGTCAAGGGTTAAAAGAAAAGAAAATGACTCGACAAAGTATCGCACTTTATGCCTACGTATTTTCGTCTGAAACGAGAAATCAGAGTCAACATAGTTCGCCTACCTACGGGAAAGGAGGGGAAGGTTGCTCGCTAGGATATCGCATCCTATGCCTATGTACTTTCATACAGCATGAAAGATCAGAGCAAACGTAGTTCGGGCTACAAAAGACACAAGCTTGTCTGAATGTTTTTTATCTCCTTATGAAAGGGTTTTTCCTGATTAAGAGTCCAAGCGGACAAAAATGACACTTTGATGTTTGTTATCAGTCTTTTACGCAAGAACTGTCTTTTATGATGTTTGCAATCTCTGACGCACTAGAGACTATGATTTGAGGGTGACTACGTCGTATGTCACTCTAAGGGTGACACACTAAGCAATCAGGTTACTGAAGAGTGACCCTCCAACAACCTTTCTCAAATAGCTTAAGGCTCGTAGCGTACGACATCGATTATCCTTATTACTGTGTTTTGAATTGTTCTGAGATAGAAGAGAAAGAAGTCTAAAAAATCCTAGGGTTTGAAAGGGAATCAAAACTACCCTAATGTTATCATGCATGGATTAACACCTAATGTCTGTCATAATTCCCTCCTGCACAGAGGAAATCAGAGATCCTAGGGGATAAACGGAAAAGAAGCAACAAAAATACAATAAACAGTAAGTATGCATGAGATGCAGCAAAACAAGCAAGGCAAGGGAGTCCCACTCAACCTTGAACCTAAGAAAGCAACAGGCAAAGTGAATCAACTTCACTTCAAGCCTAAAGTGCAAGCAGCACAAGCCAACAGACAATACAGAGAAAAACAAAAGATACAGAGGAGGCAGCCCAAGCAGCAGCAACGAACTCCTACAACAAACAACAACAACACGCTCTGAACAGCAAGGTTGAAATGATAGAAAAGGTCTTATCTTTGAGATAGATTCTATCTTCAAGCTTCTTCAATCTTCATCTCCAAGCTTTAGCAAGCACACTCCAAGAAGAGATTTGTCATCAAGATCAAGTTGCAATGTTGGCATACTTGCTGAAAACCAAAGGAATTCAACAAGAACCAACATCGAAGTGGAAGTGTATCCTCAAAAGTTCTACTCTCTAGGGTATGCCCCACTTCCCTCCTAAGGAGAGATGGAACTTCCCTAAGAGGACTTTGCATCATAGGATAGAATAGAAGCAAACAATGCATTCTATGTTTGATGGAAGAAATGAACTAATTCTACAAAAGCTCTCCCTAAAAGCCTAATTCTACCAACTCCTAAAACAAACTTAAAAGAGAAAGAAAGCTCCACTCCAAGCCCCACTCTTCTAGACAAAGCATCTTCATCATGTCCAAAAGCTCCTCTAAAAATGAATCCAAAGCCTTCAAGCTCCAAGTCCACCAAACGCTCCAAACAAGGCAAAACACTCAAGAGAGAACACCGAAAGCAACAATCATTTGCAAAACCAAAAAAAAATAGCAAAATAAATTGTAAATTTCTAATAAAATTCCTATGTGAACATGCATGTTTGAACATTCTAACATTCCAGAATCAGGACCTAAATCAATTTCTAGGTCATCGAAACAATTATTAAATGAAATTTGGTCATGGGAAACCATTATTTGGGAAGGCTCTAAACTATAGACCTAAAACAGAATCTAATCAATTTTACAAATTCTAAGAAAATTCCATGGGAAACCTATGGATGTCCTCTAAATCATATCGAAAGAATCAGCTCATAAGCATAAAGCATCAAAGAGAACAAAATTAAACAAACAACAATATCAATTATGCATAACAATGGATATTAGCACAAAATAAAATTTGTAACTAATTCAAATAAAATCCTAAAAATGCAAACTTAACTCCTACAGTTTCTTAAGACAATCAAGATCTACAGAAACAAAATTCCTAATTTTTCGATTATTTTTACTATTTTTAACGCAATTAATCCAAACAGCTATTAAAACAGAAAAAAAAGAACGAAAATGAATTAAACTAAGTTAATGTGCATTGAGCCAGGGGTGCGAACAACAGAATTCCAAAGCAATGTCCGTGTGGGCCTCGCGAGTGGGGGTGGGAACAGTACCCACGCGGTACTGTAGCTGTTCCGGCGGTGACATTTTTTCGGTAACTTCCGAGCAATATAACTCCATCGATTCTTAACCGTTTCGCACGAAATTTTAGTCAAACTTGAAGGAAAAAAATCAAGGATTCCAAATATGCTCTTGGATTCCATTAAAACGCCATGATCAAAGAGATATATCATCATCAAGAATACATACTCATCCAAAAAAGTCTCTAATCCTTAATTTCTTGATCCTAATTTCATCTATACATTTTCCAGATCCTAACCACATGAATAATCTAATCTAATTCGTCCTAAAATCATAGAAAAAGTGAATTTCACATACCGGCTTCGGAGCGTCGAAACGGAGTAGTTGGAGCTCATTTTTTCTTGCCAAAAAGTGCGGAAAACCTTAGTTGAAGTTTGTTGGAGAAGATTAAATTCTTGATAACTCTTGAAAATGCCTTGAATCCAACTTTGATCTCTCACTTTTTCTCTTCCAAACTCCAATGTCAATCTATGGTTTTTGCACAAATGAATCACCAACTCTTGCTTTGAACCTCTTCACAAGTATATATAGAATGTATTTGAAAACCCTAGAAAGTTCTAGATTGATCCAATGAGAAAATCAATTTCTCATGTCATGAAAATCTCTTCTTATGCTATGCACATACCATCTCATGTTTTTGGCTTGCAATTCACTTGGTTATGAGTTTAAATTCTCTCCAAATGAGATATTGGAGGTGTATGGATGGAAAGGAGCCTTGCATTTGCTTGGAAGTGTGGTTTTGCATATGTGCCTTATGATGCAAGTAGCCCATTTACAAAGCAAGTCCTTGAAATAACCCTCAATTAAAAATTGTGGCAATGTCATTGTCTTTAAAATGCATTTTACAATCAAATTGGTATGTCACATGGCTTGTTTGTGACCTCTAACCCAAAATTTGATTTTTCCCACCAAACTTTATTTGACTTATTCCCTTTTTTTAGGCCATTTTAAGTGACTTTTTTTGAAATAAGCCGATCAATCCACCATGATGACTTAGTTTTCCTAAAAACATCATTTTAAGCACATTCCATGTTGAACAATTTTTCATTTGAGAAGTGGAACATGGAGATTTTGACCTATGCTAAAAAATGACCTGTAATTCAACTTTCCCAAAATACCCCTGGATTGCCAAGACCATAACTTGAATTATACAAATCTCCTTGAGGACTTATAGTACTCAAATTAAAGCTAAGATCAATATCTACAACTCTTATGTTGATCAAGAATCCATTAGAAAACTCCTTGATGGGAAAAAGTTGCTTGGAAGTCAAGTGACTTTCACAGATAAATTTCAGTATCCTCTGGGGACCCATAACTTGCAAGAACCATAAATTGAGTTCTATAAATCTACTTGAAGACTTCTAGTACTCAAATTAAATCTATTTAGATGTTCTACAAGTTTCATGTTGACCAAGACTTCATTTGAAACTTTCATTTTGACTTATCTGGCTTGGAAGTTAGGCCTAAACTAGGGTTTTTTACATTGAAACCCTAATTTAGTAACTCCTCTTCTTCTTGATTCCTTTTGATTTCTCCTTGGCACAACACCACACATGCATCCACATACCAATTCATGAATTCCACATACTCCAATTAGGCCTTGATGCCCTCCAATCAACCATTTGACCTAGGGTTGACCCAGATGAAACCATAGTTGACTGCATTCAACTGTAGCTCTGGTACTTGTATTAATGATTTGTATCATCTTCAAAATGACCCTCTAGGTCTTCCATGATCTTTGTACACCTTCCATGGCTCACACACTCATTGATGATCTTCAACATATCCCCCAGATTGGGAGAGAAATCCACTGGTTGACCTTCAAACTTCTCAAAGCTTCAACTCATTTCTTGATTACTTGGATGGTCTTGATCTTGAATAAAACCCCTTGATGGGCCTCTTTCTGATAAGAATGGCACTTGGTCCCCTGTTAGATGACTTGTTATGCTATGCTATGCAAATGATTAGACTATGTACATGACTTATTATGCAAATGCCAATGCAATTGAAACATAAACCAGGTGAAATAGGTTGAGCAAATTTTGGGGTGCAACAGCTTCGACGTATCGAAGTGCTGCCGAAATTTACATTGAAGCCAAATTTACGTTCTTGCATTATTTTCCCATTTCCTTTCATTTTTATTTTCATTTGTACCGCTTTACTTCCTTCCTGTACCTTTACTTCTCGCCAAGCTAGAATCCTGCCAACATTGTGGAGGACTACTCGAAGATACGAGATCAGTACGATTTACAGGTTTTTATTAATTGAATATTTATTTTGTTTCCGTCATAATGCATACTTTATTATTGTGTTGTTTATGTTTATTTCTATTTGTATTAATTATCATGTCTAGCTAAATTAGTTTTATCGGTATGTAATCGAATTAGTAGGATGGGATTCGATAATACCCGGTGCACCTTCCCTTTTTACAAACAATCTTTCTGGCCGTAGTTTTTAATCTAAATTTCTAAATAAACCTTCGTCGCGAAAGCGATAAATTATTTACAGTAGTTTTGCCACGAAAGTGGGAAATTCATTAAGGCACGAGCCGACACGCGAAAGCTGGGGTTCAAACCAGATAGTAAGAACTAGGCATTGATTTTAAACACAGCGAAAGCGCTTTAAAAGAAATCATAATTTATTTGTTTTCAAAAAGTAGTTTTAACCCCGAATGGGACTGCGAGAGCGTACATTCGGCCTTAGAATTATGACTCGAGTCAACAACCATCGTGAGGCAAAGGTCTTTAAACGAGTATCTTCTCCTGAAAAGTGTTTGCAAAGACTAAAAAGCACCGGCGACCTGTCAAATCCCCGAAAACTAAAGCATTACATACCGATATCCCTTTACCGCTCTTCCTTAAACTAAAAATCTTTATTTCCGTTGTATTTAATTTCATTCGCATTTAACTTTCCTAATTCCGTTAGTCTTAGCTTTACGCCGCGACAATAGATAACGGTAGGTTGACATTGGTCTCTGTGGGTTCGACAAATCTTTTATATTACTTCGATATTTTCGTGCACTTGCGGACGCATAAGCTATTCACAAATGTTGATGCAAATAATATGAAACATAATCCAAGATATTAATAAAAATATGAGGCAAATTTTGGGGTATTACAACTGGTATAGCTCTTCTATTTCACTCAAAATTCCCTAAGCAATACTGGTCCCATGTTGTGTTGCAAGCAACTTACATCATTAATAGAATCCCTAGCCCCGTACTATGAAACCAGCCACCATATTTCCATAGATTAAAGACTCTTCCTAACCTTAATGATATCATAGTGTTTAGTTGTATGTGTTATGCCTTAACCATTCAAAACCATAGAACAAAACTCAATCCAAGAGCAATGTGTTAGAAGCTATACTAGAGAGAGAATGAAGCTTTCCATTGCTGTAACAGAATTATGTTTTGATTACAAGTTAGTTACATTAAAGTTACAGCTTGTTACTTATATAGTAACAAGGTGAATGACTATGCTAGGTAACACTAGACAATGACTGGCAGTAGCCAGTTTCCTACTTCTTGCCTAAACACAAAATACACTCAAATACCCCCCCTCCCACAAACTCATGGGGTGGTAACAACCCTGAGTTTGTGACTAAGATTAAGGAAAGCAGTTGAGCCCAGTCGTTTGGTAAGCACATCAGCCTATTGATCAGTACCAGGCACATGTATAACCAAAACCTATTTTGCCAGCACCTTCTCTCTTACAAAGAAGAGATCAATCTCCATATGTTTGGTCTTGGTGTGCATAATAGGATTATGGGAAAGCAGCACTGCTGACTGATTATCATATAGAATATGAGGGACTTTAGTATGAATGTGAAATTCTTTGAGGAGTGTTTGAACCCAGAGAAGATCAACAGTAGCTTGAGCAAGACTTCTGAATTCAGACTTAGTGTTGGACCTGGCCACAACAAGATGCTTCTTGGACCATCATGAAATGAGATTGAGATCAAAGTAAATAGCAGCACCTGAGGTGTTTCTCCTGTCATCAGGATCATATGCCCAATCTGCATAAAAAAAAAACTAAATGGATGGAGCAGTAATAGAAGGTAAAGGGAGAAGTTGTAGACCATAGGAGAAAGTGCCTTTGAGGTACCTCAGGATTCTTTTGACAGCAACCCAGTGTGTCTCCAAGGGGTGAGACATGAACTGACAAACTTTGTTCACTGAATAGGAAATTTCAGGTCTTGCTAAAGTTGCATATTGCAAAGCTCCAACAATAGACTTATACATGAAGGGATCAGACAGTAGAGGAGAACCTGTATTGGTAAGTTTGCAAGTGGACTGCATATGGGTGCTGACTGGTGTAGAGTCAAGCATGTTGGTTTTGAGCAGAAGATCTTTGATATATTTTGTCTGAGTGAGAAGTAAGGACTGAGAAGTAAGTCTCTTGACTTCAATACCAATAAAATAGTCAAGGTCTCCCAAGTGTTTGAGAGAGAAAGCCATATTCAGTTTGGAGATGATGGATTGCACAAGAGCAACTGAGTTGCAAGTGATGATAATGTCATCTACATAGACCAGTAGATAGACAGTGTGCCCTTGAGAGAAGTAAATGAATAAGGAAGAGTCACACTTACTAGGCTGAAAGTTGAGTTTCACCAAGGAAGCTTGAAGCCTTTCAAACCATTGTCTAGAAGCTTGCTTAAGGCCATAGATGGCTTTATTGAGTTTGCAGACCAAATTAGGATTACCACTTTCAAATCCTTTAGGTTGAACCATGTAGACTTCCTCATCCAACAGTCCATTAAAGAAAGCATTGTTCACATCCAATTATTGGATGATCTAGTTGTGTGTGAGAGCAATGGACAAAATCAGCCTAATAGTGACGGGTTTTACAACTGGAGAGAAAGTTTCATTGAAATCAAACCCCTATCTTTGATGAAAAACTTTGGCCACAAGTCCGGCTTTATACTTGTTAACTATGCCATAAGGATTCTCCTTAATTTTAAACACCCACTTGCTGCCTATAGCCTGCCTTTGAGATGGGAGAGGAACTAAGGTCCATGTGTTGTTGTTCATAAGAGCATCATATTTTGCTTGCATTTCTGCTTTCCACTGTGCATCAGAGAGAACATATTTAACTGTTTTGGGTTCATATAGTGTGAGTAGCAATTTGGGGTCAAGCCTGGGTTGAGAAAAACCTGACTTAGCCCTTGTCTGCATAGCATGACTATTAACAGGAATAACAATAACTAGAATTTCCTTGAGAGGAATATCATTAGCTGGAGAAGCTTCAGATTGACTGGATCCAGGGGAGTCTGATGTAGTTGAAGCAGAAGAAGGCTGGTCAGATGTAGAAATGTGTGAAGTAGAAGAGGAAGACACACGAGACCTTCCAGGTGGGATTGAAATGGAAGAGGTAGAATGGCTAGTAGTGTTAGAGGTACTGACATCATTAAGATTGTTAGTAGTCACAGGATGGCCAGAATGAATGGAGGGTGCAAAAGTAGTCTGAGAGGAAGATGAGACATAATTAGAATTAGGAGAAGTAGTAGAACTAGAAAGCGATGGGAATGTAGGAGGGAGAGGAGAAAGAGAAACAGATGAGGAAGAATTTTGAGTATGAGTTATAGTGGGGGATGGAAATAGTCCCACATATGGAAATCCGGACTCATGAAAAAGCACATCTTTGGAGATAAAAAAAGTCTGCCACCAGGTGCTAGACATATATATCCTTTGTGAGAAATGGAATAACCAAGGAAGACACACTCTTGAGACCTACAATCAAGTTTGTGGCTAGAATAGGGTCTTAAGAGTGGGAAGCAGCACAACCAAACACTTTGAGAAATGAGTAGTCAAGGCTGGTATTAAACAACAAGGAATAGGGAACCTGGAATTATATTGAAGCAGAAGGAAATCTATTGATAAGATAAAAAAACTGTAGAAAAGGAAAAGTCCCAGTAAGTTAAAGGCTATGAAGCTTGACTTAGCAATGTGAGCCTTGTTTCCACAATATGCCTATGCTTCCTTTCTATAACACCATTCTGATGGTGTGTGTAAGGGCAGATAACCCTGTGCAGAATACCTAACTCAACCAAGAATTTGTTGAATGGCCTGAATTCCCCAGCCAAGTCAGACTGAAAAGCCTTACTAGGCTTGCCAAACTGCAACTCCACCAATGTTTTGAACTATTTAAATATAGCTAGAGCTTCAAACTTGAAATCCAAGTAAGTTTAGTATAGGCATCTACAAATAACATGTAGTATTTATGGCCTAGAGTAGATGCATTGGGAGATAGCCCCCGTAAATCCCCATAAATCAGTTCCAAAGGTGTGGAGTATGTTGTGTGTGAAGGTGATGAAGAAATTCTGTGAGATTTACCCATACAGCAGGCTGAGCAGAAGAAATCAGTTTCTTTATTATGTAAAACAACATTACAACTTTGAAGTATAAGCTTAAGAACATGTTTATTAGGGTGTCCTAGCCTTACGTGCCATATGACAGTAGGACTAACATGATCAACAATAGTATTAATACTAGGTAGCAAAGTAGTAGAACACACACAGTTGATAGCAGCCTTAGAACACGAGCTTGAGAAGTTGAGTAAAGTGAACTCATACAATCCATCAGATCCAACAACATCTTCAAGTACCAACTCATGTGTAGCCTGACATTTGACAAGGCATTTATCAGATGTAAACAAAAAATATAATTCATTATCACGACATAATTAACTGACACTGATAATATTCTTTTTAATGGTGGGAATAAGTAATAGTTTATTCAAGGTAAGAGGTGTGTGTGGGTTTGTATTAGACAGAAAAGTGCTAGAACCAGTGGAATTAATAGGCAAACCTTGACCATTATCAATGAAGAACTGATTAGGACCTTCATATGGTGTCAGTTACTGCACATTCCTTGAATTATTAGTGACATGATATGATGCTCCTGAGTCAGGATACCAGGATGCACTTGGAACAATTGCAGGCTGAGTATTTGCAACTAGAGCACTAGGTAAAGTGAGCTAAGGAATAGCTCTACTATTAGAGGAAGGTCTAGTCCAAACATTAGCAGGCTGCAAATCATAGAGTGTAGGTGAAGCAGTCTATGGCTGAGGAGCATATGTTGGCATAGGATTATTGTAGGCTGAAACTGCTGATTGAATCTATGTCAGTAGTTGAGTGCATAATGTACAACCTTAGAGCACACTTGACACTGCACGAAGGACCTGCCACCTCTACCACGACCTGAGCGACCACCTCTTGAAGTTCTACCTCCACAAAATTGCTGAGTGTCAGCATCCGAGTTTTGAGAAACTGGTGGAGGTACAGAGTCTAGTGTAGTAGAAATAGTATCCTCAGGATTTGAGCCAGTATAAGTAGCATGTGTGAGATTCAGAGACACCAAATCTGGTGTTGACTACTTCTTGAACCTGTTCTGACGTGATTCATGAGCAAGAAAAAGAATCTCCACTTCATCAAGATCCATTATACAAAATTTACTCTCCACAACCGACACTACTGGAGCATATTCAGTTGGTAAACCTTCCAAGATAACATCAATGTGGTTTGAAACTAGAATTGGACCACCAACTGAGGCCAGAGCATCAACAATATTACGAATCTTGAGTAAATAGTCATGAATAGTAGAATCAACAAGAGTTAAAACACGAAGCTCAACACGAAATTGTCTAGCTCTAGCACGAGTTTGTTTCTGAAAATAGTTGAAAAGACGATCCCATAGTTCATGAGCATGAGTACATCCAAGAACTCATGATAGAATCTCACTGGATAACATGGATTGGAGCCATGATAGAAGCATCTGGTCCTTTTGCAACCAACGAGTGTAGGTAGGATTAACAGTACCTGAGATACGAGCTTCGTCATCCACAAACTGAGGTGGAACTTTCAAGCAAATGAAGAACTCAGTGAGGTTGTGCGCGTTGATGTACAACTCGATCTGTTGCCGCCATAGATGGAAGTTCTTTTCGTCTAGTTTGTGAGCGATTTTGAGCACGAACTGGAAATGATGCACATCATCTGTAGATTTTGGAATTTCTGGCATGTTCACACCAGAGAGATGAACATAAGCCGCCAACAAAGACTCTGGAGATGGTGGTTGTTCCATCGCAGCGAAGGATCAAGAGGCTTAAACTGATACCATGTTAGATACTATACTAGAGAGAGAATGAAACTTTTCATTGTTGTAATAGAATTCTATTTTGATTATAAGTTAGTTACATTGAATTTACACCTTGTTACTTATATAGTAACAAGGTGACTGGCAATTTTAGGTAACACTAGACAAGCAGTAGCCATTTTCCTACATCTTGCCTAAACACATAATACACTATAATACAAGGAAATCTATTTACTTGGGACACAAGCAAGGTGTCAAAGGGGCAATTCTACTTGATCTGAATACCAATACCATTTTCATTTCTAAACATGTCACTTATCATGAACATGTCATACCTTATCATAATCCTAATCAACCATTCACTTGGAATTACAATTCAACCCATCACCAAACATAAATATTGAAACTGAACCTAATCAACCTTAACCAAACATATATATTGACACCACAATAACAAGTCCCACAAATGATGAACCTGATGAACATATACAATCTTCCATTAACTCTGATGACATTGTTCATGCTGAACCTTGTATCAATCTTGACCAAAATATCAGTAAATTTAACAGAATCAAACATCAAACAAGTCATTTAAAAGACTACATATGCAATTTTTCATTGAATCTAGCTACATAAAAATCTCTAGGTATAATTTATCCTATCTCTCATTATCATTCATATGTTAACATTTCAAAATCACACCATATTTTCACTATCTCTATCACTGCTGATAATGAGCTTGCTGACTACAATCAAGCTAGAAATCAAGAGTGTTGGATTCATGCTATGAACTCTGAATTACTAGCTCTTCAATAAAACAAAACATGAATCTTCGTTAACACTACAAAACATGCCAAACCTGTAGGAAGCAGGTGGGTCTACAAGATAAAACACAAAGCAGATGGTATAGTTGAAAGATATGAAGCAAGATTAGTAGCCAAGGGTTACAATCAAGTGGAGGGCATTGATTTTTTTAAAAAAAAATTCTCCTATAGCCAAGATTACAATTGTGAGGACACTTCTTGTAGTAGAAGCAATTAATTTAAGGAATTTACATCAACTAAATGTAAATAATACTTTTTTGCATGGTGATTTACAAGAAGAATTTTACATGACAATTCCTCAAGGTGTTCAAAGACCTAAGCTTAATCAAGTATGCAAACTTCTCAAGCCTCTTTATGACTTGAAACAAGCAAGTAAAAAGTGGTATGAGAACTTAATTGGAGTTTTACTAAGTCAAGGGTACAAGTAATCTACTTCTGACTATTTATTATTCACACTCACCAAGGAATCCTCTTTCACAATTCTTTTTGTTTATGTGGATGATGTGATCCTTGTAGGAAATTCCCTTGATGAATTTGAAGTAATCAAGCACATTTTGAATGATAAGTTAAAAATCAAAGATCTTGGCCAATTGAAATGTTTCCTTGGCATTGAAGTTGCTCACTCCAAAGTAGGGATTACACCTGCCAAAGGAAATATTGTCTTAAGTTGATTTATGACAAAGACTTCCTTCGAGCCAAACCTTCAAGACATCTCTTGATCTTTCAACAAAGTTGTGAGATGTTGGAACAAACTCTAGTATGGTCAAAGGGTAGCTTCTGGTTCGACAAGAATTAAGCATGAGATCGAAGTCTGTTCGCATGCTGCTATCGAAGTAATGCATGTTGTAGTTGAAGTTTGTTCTAACATGCATTAGTCAATATTAATAAGGAAAAATAGGAAGATAAAATCCTAATTTCAAGAGAGAGAGGTTATTTTGTTATTCTTGTATACTTGTAATCTTGTCCTAAGAGAAAGAAAAGAATAAATGTTTAAAACCAATCCTTGTTGTTCCTTGTTGTTTTACCTTGTCTTCTTGTTAACCCTAACCCTTGTGTGTTTCTTTATCATTAAGAAACCATTTTATACTTTGTCTAAAACATTCGATTCACAACAAGTTGGTGCGGCGAGCATGGAGAAGATGCCTTCAACAAAGTATGAGATTGAAAAGTTCACCGGAGTGAACGACTTTGGTCTGTGGCGCTTGAAGATGAAAGTCCTACTGGTTCAACAGGGTTGTTTGGAAGCGTTGAAGGGTGAGGCAGCCATGGACGATGCGTTAACGGTAAAAGAAAAGAAGGGCATGATTGAGAAATCCCACAATGCAATATTCTTAAGCCTTGGTGATAAGGTTCTTCAACAGGTATCAAAGGAGACTACAACATCGGGATTATGGGTGAAACTTGAAAGTTTGTACATGACCAAATCTCTGGTGAATCGACTCTACCTGAAGCAAGCTTTGTATTCATTCAAGATTAGCAAAGACAAAGTGTTGGATGAGCAGTTGGATATGTTCAACAAGCTGATTCTTGATCTTAAAAATATTGATGTGAAGATCGATGATGAAGATCAAGCACTATTGCTGCTGTGTGCTTTGCCCATAACACATGCTCACTTTAAAGAAACTCTCTTGTATGGAAGGGAGTCCCTGACCTTTGAAGAAGTTCAATCATCCTTGTATTCTAAGGACTTGAACTAATGAAAGGAGCATAAAACTTCGACGGTGGGTGAAGGTTTGGTTGTTAAGGGAAAATTCTTGCGAAAGGATGGTAAGTTCGACAAGAAGAAAGGTAAAAGTCAAGAGAAGTCTAATAGTGGCGACACATCTGGTATTCTATGTTATCATTGTAAGAAGGAGGGTCACATAAGAAAGGTATGCCCTGAACGCCTGAAAGATCATGGAGGTAATGGCAACTTAACCATTGTTCAAGATGAGTTCGACTCATCTGATGGGCTTGTGGTTTCAAGTGGCGAATCGAGGAAAAAGTAGATTATAGATTCAGGTTGCACTTGGTACATGACACCAAACAGAGAATTGTTCGAGGAGCTATGTGATCAAGATGGTGGATCTGTGTTTCTGGGAAACAACAAATCTTGCAAAATTGCAGGTATTGGATTTGTAAGATTCAAGCTCCATGATGAGTCAATAAGGTTATTGACTGAAGTCAGGTATGTACCTGACTTGAAGAGAAGTTTGATTTCTCTTGGTGAATTCTACAGAAAGGGATACGTTTTTCAAGGAGAGAAAAGTATCCTAAGAATCATGAAGGGGTCGAAGGAAGTCTTGAGAGACGTGAAGAAACAAGGCTTGTATACCCTTGAGGATGAGGTTGTAAGTGGTTTGACAAATGTTGCATCCACGAAACCTGTGTCAAAGACATAATTATGGAACATGAGATTGGGCCATGTCAGCGAAAGAGGTCTGGTCGAATTGGGGAAGCAGAACTTTCTAGGAGATGACAAAGTCGAAAAGTTGGAGTTTTGTGAATCTTGTGTATTTGGTAAATCCTATAGGGCGAAGTTTAACAAAGGCAAGTCAAGAACACATGGATCCCTGGATTACACTCATGCTGATCTTTGGGGGCCTACAAGGAATCCTTCACACTCAAGTGCAAGATATTTTCTATCCACCGTTGATGACTATTCTAGAAAGCTATGGGAATTCATTCAGAAGATGAAGGATGAAACTTTTGAGAATTTCAAAAGTTGGAAGATTCTAGTTGAAACTCAAACTGGTAGAAAGGTTGAGAACCGACAATGGCCTTGAATTCTGCAACGAAGCATTCGACAGTTATTATGTTGAGTCTGGGATTGCAAGGCATAAGACTGTAGCACATACTCCTCAACAAAATGGCTTAGCTGAGAGATTCAATCGAACAATTCTTGAAAGGGCTAGATGCATGTTGGTTAGTGCTGGATTGAAGAAGGTGTTTTGGGCGGAAGCTGTTTCGGCAGCAGCTTACCTGATAAATATATGTCCCTCGACTGCCTTGGGAATGAAGACACATGAAGAATTTTAGTCAGGACATCCATCTAGTCTTGAAAAACTGAGAGTATTTGGCTGCGTGACCTATGCTCATATTAGGCAAGACAAGGTCGAACCTAGAGCTTTGAAATTCATGTTCATGGGATACCCTGAAGGAGTCAAAGCTTACAGGCTATGGTGCCTAGAGCCAGGTCATAAGAGGTGTATCACCAGTCGAGATGTAGTTTTCAATGAAGTAGAGATGACTTTCAAGAAAAATAATGATGCTGACGATGAGCTGGAACAAGGAGAAATTCCTGTTGAGGTGGAACTTGTTGATGCTGAATTGCGTACCCCAGATGAAGTCGAAGAAGATGCAGAGGATGTTGTCAAAGATGAGAAGACTGATAATGACTACCTGCTAGCAAGAGACAGGTCAAGGTTAGTCATCAAGCCACCTTAGATACTTGGGAATGCAGACCTTACAGATTATGCCTTAATCTCTGCAAGTGAGGTTCTAGATGAAGAACCTAGAGACTATAAGGAAGTTATGAGGAGTCGAAAGAAGACTGAATGGCTGAAGGCCATGGATTATGAGATGAAATCTCTTCATGATAAAAATACTTGGGAACTGATCAAGAAACCTGTTGGAGGCAGGTTAGTCAGCTGTAAATGGATTTTCAAAGTTAAGGAAGGAATTGAAGGAGTGGCGTCGAAGAGATACAAGGCAAGGTTGGTTTCTAGGGGGTTCACTCAGAAAGAAGGTATCGACTTTAATGATGTGTTCTCTCTTGTTGTGAAGCACATATCCATTTGAATGTTGCTTGCCACAGTGGCACTATTTGATCTTGAACTGGAACAAATGGATGTGAAGACTGCTTTCTTGTATGGTGACTTAGATGAAACAAACCTGATGAGGCAACCTGAAGGGTATGTCGAAAAAGGGAAGGAAGATTATGTGTGCAAGCTGAATAGATCCTTATATGGACTAAAACAATCTCCTCGACAGTGGAATAAGAGATTTGACAAGTTCATGGCACACATAAGTTTCATCAAAAGTCAGTTTGACCACTGTGTTTACTTCAGATTTTGATCAGGTAATTCATTTGTTATTTTGTTGCTCTATGTGGATGATATTCTAATAGCAAGCAACAATGTCAGAGAGGTAATGAGGGTGAAGGCTAAACTTAATAAGGAGTTCGACATGAAGGATCTGGGAGCTGCGTCCAGGATTCTTGGGATTGACATCCGAAGAGATAGAAAGCAGTCGAGATTATGCTTATATGAAGAGGCAAACCTACAGAAGATTCTCGAAAAGTATGGTATGTCGAATTCAAATCCTGTGGTGACTCCGACAAACCCTCAATTCAAGCTGAGTATAGATCAGTGTCCCAACACTGATGTTGAAAGAAATTATATGAATAGCATTCCATATGCTAATATAATGGGTTCTTTGATGTATGCTATGGTCAGTACTAGACCCGACATAGCATATGCAGTAAGTCTTGTAAGCAGGTACATGGCGAATCCTGGAAAGGATCACTGGCAAGCATTGAAGTGGATTCTAAGGTACATAAATGGGTCTCTGAATAGAATCCTAATTTATGGTGGAACCTTGGGTGAAGATAGTAAAGCAGCAATCGAAGGATATGTCGACTCTGATTATACAGAATGTATGGATTCTAGAAAGTCTATTTCTGGATATGTGTTCACTATGTTTGGGACAGTAATCAGTTGGAAAGCAACACTTCAGAAGGTCGTTCCCTTATCAACCACTGAAGCGGAGTATATTGCCCTAACTGAAGCTGTGAAGGAAGCATTGTGGCTTGAAGGTTTTGCAAAGGAGCTGAAACTTCAATGTCGAGTTATCACTGTTAAATGTGATAGTCAAAGTGCAATATTGTCATACCCTAAATTTGTCCTACCCGTTTTTTTTACTTGAGGGCAATGATAGTTGAAGTTAAGTGGGGTTGTGTTGCACCCCAAAATTTGCCCTCACAATACAAGACTTTGTGTTCCAAGAAGGTTCACATGGTTCACAAAATTCATAATTGGTCAGAAGAGTTGACAATTCCCTCAGACAATGCACCTCCTAAGCAGTGCATCCAAAACTAGGGTTTTGACTTTAATCAGGCTAAATGGACTTCCAAGACTTCAAGTGAGATTCATAACATCTTATATGTGTATAAGAACCCCCATGTCAAGTTTCAAGACTTTTCTCAAAAGTTTGCTCAGTCAGATGATCAGATGTGTTGCCTTGTTGAAAAAAGAGGTCAGAGGGTTTTCTTCAGAAAAGAAGAGAGAGAGGGAGAAACAAAGGAGATCCCCAGAGAAGAAAGGCGGTCGTTCCCACAACTCGTTAGAAGGGTTGGAGCTCTCCAGTGCTCCCTTATTCAAACCTTTTTCACATTTACCGAAGCAAACCTCCGCTTCGTAGGTTAAATTACTAAACCTTTTGCCTTTTCATGTTTATGTGCATATTTTGCCATGTTAATGTGTTTAGGTCCGTTAAATTACTAAATCCTTTGCATTTTTCATATTTATTTGCATCCTTGCCATGTTAACCTTCATTGTTGTTTAGATCCGTAGATTTTGATCTGTATGAACCATGATTGTGTCGTATAGGATTGTTTGCATGTCCATTAATTGTCTGTTTGCATTTGCAATTCTATTGTTATTTTTTTTTATCAAAACCTTTTTCAAAATCAAAACCTTTTTTTTATTAAAACTAAAATATTTTTTTCCAAAAAAGGCCTTTTTTTTGTTCCCGTAAACATTTTTTCCCAAAAAAAAACCTTTTTTGTTCCCGTAAACATTTTTTTCCAAAAAAAACCTTTTTTTTGTTCCCGTAAACATTTTTTTCCAAAAAAACCTTTTTGTTCCCAAAAACATTTTTTTTATATATAATTTAAACTTAACATTTTTTTTATAATTTAAACTTAAATTTTTTTAACTAAGTAATTCCATTTTAAAATTAAAACCTTTTTTTTATATATATAATTAAAATATTAAAAAAATTAAAACATTTTTTTACATAATTAAAATATTAAAAAATTAAAACCTTTTCGTAAGGAACTCCTTATGTTTGCCGTGTCATTTTGTGTACCTTTTATTTTCTTTATTCCTGCATTTCATTTGCATGCTTGAGGTTGAGATGTGCTTGTGGTGGCCACAGCCCCACACTATTTTCCTCCCTCACTTCATTCTAAGTGTCATTACATATTTTCATATTCTTCATGTTTTCAGAAATGTTTCTTTGTTTCTTTATACCCTCTGCCTTTATTACTTTTCTTATTTCTGTACCTTAATTATTCCTCCATATAATGATTTGTCATATTTTCACATTTTTTTACAGTTTTATCTTTCCGAAGGATTAGGTCCAGCCTTTTAGCCGCCGAGTCAATAGCCTTACCCCTTTAAGGATCAAACCCTATTTAGCCTAGGTGTCCCGCCGTGGGCAAAATTGCTTTTATCCTAGTGTTAGGTCAAGGAGTCGCCGCACTCATTTTAGGGTTTCCCGCCGCGGAATCCCTAACCTAACCCTAATTCACTTAACAATTTACAACGTAGATATTGGAGTTTCTACACTCCGCGTAAGCGTGTCCCTAAGATACGTTTATTCCCCATTGAAACCTTGGCCACAGTCAAGACGTTTCTAACCTCCCTTTTGAGGGGAACTACGATTACTCTGATTCCACTCCCGTAAGGATACGTAGGCACAAGATGCGATGTCTTGCCGAGTAAACTTAGAATTAACCCCCTTTATTATTTATTATTGCTTATTTATATTTTATTTATCTTTGCTATTTAATTATTTTGCTTATTATTTTGTAATTGTTTCTTGGATGTAAAGTTGTTTAATTATTTAATTATTATTATGGTTAGTAATTAGGGAGTGTAACAACATGTATGTAATATTAAAATAAATTTAGATCACTTTTAAATAAAGATAATTAAAATAAACACGTCACACACGTAAGTCGATTTTAATCGCCGTCTCACTTCCTAAGGATATCCCTCAAGTTGCCTACGAATAATGGTTAAGTGGAGTGTATAAAGCAAGTCCCTCAAATAGAAAAAAATCATCAAAGTCCCTTATGGTTGCCTTTACGAATCGAGTCCCTTTCGAAAAATGATGATAGTCCCTCCAGTTTGCTTATTACATCCCACAATGGCCTTCAAAGTCAAATTGTCCCTCACATGTCCCTTAACATCCAAAGTAAGGACTACCTACTCCATTATAATAGGGATAGTCTTACTAAAGGAAAGAATGAAGAATAAGAAAGACCTTTAAACATTAGGGTAGGTTACTCCTAGGTGCTTGCTCACTTCAAAACTGTTTCGCACTTAAACAAATTTTCAACAAGTTTTCAAACAAGTTCTTAACACATCCTCACATGGATTATTTATTAACTATTCTGAAAATTTTCTATTCACACACTACACTTTCAAAACAATTCAAAAGTGAGCTTAAGTACCTAAGAGCCCATGGATAACCATGGATGAAAAGGGTGCTAACACCTTCCCTTTTCATAACCTACCCCCCGGACCCAAAATATTCTCTAAGGTCTTTCCTGTTCTTTTATAACCTTTCCTTATGGATAAAATAAAAGTCGGTGGCGACTCTTGCTATCCGCAACATTGTTTAAAGTCAGTTCTCCCACCGTGTTACAGAACTGGCGACTCTGCTGGGGACCTATTTAAGAGGGGTACCCTTAGGAATTAAGATCACTTTAAATTGTTTGCCTTGTTTGCTTTATTATTATATTGTTGGGGTGCTCTTATGTGTGAAAGGTCCTAACCCGGATCTAGTGTACCTTAGGTAAATGGCAATAGACCAAGGAAACTGTACGACGTATATCGATACGGTTGATCTGGTGGCCATAGTTAGTGCGACTTCTTGGTTGGTGCTTATATTCCTTAAGTCAAGTTGAGGATAATATTGAGGCTGCCATATGTTGTCAATGCACTAACTGACTTTTAGAACCCTAGTTAACTCATCTTGGCCTTTAGAAAGTAGTGAGGTAACCGGCTTTGGTGCAGACTGAAGTTGGTTGACACTCGATACTACGCTCATTGAGATCTTAAACTTGGAGGGTTTTGGTTGGCAAGTAAGTTGCCTTCTGAACAACCACCCTTGTGAAGGATCAATGATATTGAGATCCCTTAGAACCTGGTTACTTTTGTAGGACAGGATGAACCATCTAACTTCAGGGGAGGGTATTTACCTTTAAACCTCATGCAAGCCTTTAAACCTAGGGCAATTGTGTGACTTGTTTGTGTGTGCCACATGTTTGTGATTGAACATAACATCATGACATCATCATGCATCATGAGCATATCATTTTCCCTAACCATTTCAAGGACCAAAGGATTTATCTTTGTTCTTTGTTGCAGGTCATGGCTTCTGCTCGTAGAAACACCATCAGGATCAACTTTGTAGGGATACCTGCTAAGCTCAAGGAGTTGGTTTCCCTAGTGCCTGATCATTCCCAGTTCAACAAGAGACATGGTCACTTATTGGATCTAGTTACTTCAGGGTTCAGTGAAGACATGATGAGTGTGTTGTTTCAGTTCTTTGACCCTAAGCACCATTGCTTTACATTTCCTGATTATCAGCTGGTTCCAACCATGGAGGAGTTCTCTAAACTTCTGGGTATACCTGTTCTTGATCAGAAGCCATTCACAGGCTTAGAGAAGGAGCTTAAACCAGAAGTTATTGCTGCAGCTCTACATCTGAAGAAGTCTGACATTGTTCTAGAGACGAGAAGTGGAGTTAAAGGTATTCTTGCCAAGGTATTAGTGGATAAAGCTCAAATGTTCTTGAAGGCTATGAGCTACGGTGCTGTTGAGGAGATCCTAGCCTTATTGATTTATGGCTTAGTGTTGTTCCCCAATCCTGATCAGTTCATAGACGTTCATGCCATCAACATATTCCTGAGTCACAATCCAGTGCCTACCTTACTTGGAGACATCCTACATTCTCTTCACACCCGTACTACAAGGGCGAGAGGAACTTTGATGTGCTGCATACCTTTACTTTCTAGGTGGTTTATTTCTCACCTTCCTCGCTCAGTAATGAAGAATGAGCAAGGGTTCAGATGGTCCAAGAAGATCATGTCACTTTCTCACTCAGACATCCATTGGTGCTCCAGATCTATGGAGAATGTCACCATCATTGACCATTGTGGGGAGTTTCCTAATGTGCCACTTCTAGGCATAAGAGGAGGCATCACCTACAACCCATCTCTAGCTTTACGACAGTTTGGTTACGCCCGGAGCGATGGTCCACATGACATGTTGATTCAGGGCATTGTGTTTGATTACGACAACGATCTTCAGGGTTACCGTCAGAGATTCATCCGAGCTTGGGGAAAGGTAAACAGGATTGACAGCAAGACACTGGAGCCTAAGTACACTATTCCTATGGAGGCTTATCTCAGATGGGTACGATCTCGTGCTCAGACACTCATGATGCCATATCCTGCCGTCCTACCAGTTACCATGGAACCTGTTGCTGAAGGAGACACAGCTTATACCATCCTTCACCCAGACATGCCTACTGATATGGAAGACTTGCAGAGATCATGGATCCAACTGAAAGAGCAAAGGGATACTTTCGAGGCTCATTACAAAGCAAGCCAAGCAAGGATCCTAGAGCTAACAAAGCTACTTCATGAGGAACGAAACCTCAACTCATACCTCAACACAAAGAGGAAACGTCCATGGGAGACTTAAAACCCCATCTTTTGTACTTATTTCGTTTTCATTTTTTGTAAGCCTAAAAGGCAAAACAAGTTATTACTAATAAAAAGTTACTTTCTTGTTTGTTTAAGCAAATTTAAATCCTGCGGTCCTTGAAAACATTGCATATGCATTCCCATATCATTGCATCACAGATTTATAATTGTGCACAGGTTTCTCATCTTCTCGCTGTTTATTTCAGCAATGGCTCTTGAACAAACAGTTAAGGATCTCCAGGCACAGAATGCACAGTTCCAAGAGCTGATCCTGAACCTATCCAAGGGGCAGGATGAATTGAAGACACTGCTGGCCAAGAAGACTAAGAAGGCTAGAAGGTCTGCTGGGTTGCTCAACATGGGAAGAAGGTTCAAAGGTCCTGTCAAGACCAAGGAACATGTTGAAGACTATGAATCTGAAGAATCTGAGCAGGAGAGAGGCAGTCTCCACAACACTATGGGGGACTCTGATTCTGAGGCTAACTACTACCATGAGCCTAACGAAGACAAATTCAAGATGCTGGTGGATAGAATGGATGCTATGGAATTACAGAAATCATCTGGGCTGGATTTTGAGGATTTGAGCTTGATATCTGGGGTGGTCATACCCATTGGATTCAAAGTTCCTACATTTGTTGTCTATGATGGGGTCTCTTGTCCCAAATTGCATCTGAGGTCTTATGTCAGAAGAATTCAACCCCACACTGCTGATAAAAAGTTATGGATCCATTTCTTTCAAGAGAGTTTATCTGGAGCTCAGCTAGAGTGGTATTATCAGTTGGAGAGTGTCAACATCAGAGATTGGAACGACCTTGCTGAAGCTTTCTACAAGCAGTATCAATACAATGCTGACTTAGCCCCCACTCGCATGCAGCTTCAAAGCATGTCTATGGGTGCCAAAGAAAGCTTTAAGGAGTATGCTCAGAAGTGGAGAGACTTAGCTGGAAGAGTTCAACCCCCTTTGACTGATAGGGAGTTGGTTGATATGTTCATGTGTACGCTGAATGGTCCGTTTTACAGTCATCTCATTGGAAGCTCATCATCTGGCTTCACTGAGTTGATCATGACAGGAGAGCGAGTAGAGAATGGTATCAAGAGTGGTAAGATCCAAGTGGGCACTTCTTCATCAGGTGCTGCAAAGAAGCCTCCCACTGGGAAGAAAGAATCTAATGCTGTGTATGGTCAGCCTGATCGTAACAGAAGGCATCAGTCTGTTAGTGCAGTTCATATTTCAAATCCAACTCCTGCAACAACAGAGCAGCCTCAAGGCAACCAACAGAGGGCTAGAAGACAGTTCACGAAAATCAACATGTCAATGGCTCAGGCATTGCAACACTTGTTGAAGGCTGAACTTATTACCCTGAGGGAGGCTCCTCAGAATCCCAATGTTACCTCTCCCAAGTACAATCCCAATGCACGATGTGCATATCATTCAAACTGTCCAGGACATGATACTAATAACTGCTGGGTCTTGAAGAACAAAATTCAGGATATGATTGATGCTGGAGAAATTGAGTTTGATCCACCAGGTACTCCAAATGTGATTACAGCTCCAATGCCAAATCACGAGAAGACTGTCAACGCCATTGATGAAGATATTGATGAAGATCTGCATGTCTATTCAGTTATGGAGTTGAGCACACCATTGTCTGTTATCAAAAAGAGGTTAGTACAAGCTGGGATCTTTCCAGGTTGTCATGAAGATTGTCTATATTGTACCTATAAGCCGGATAGTTGCTTCATTTTGAGAGATGGGATTCAACGTCTCATGGATAAATATACTATAGTGTTTGAAAGAAGACCAGCATCTGTAGAAAGTATGGTGGATCATCTGACTCAGGGTAAGAAGATTGAAGAGGTTGACATGGTTGACAAAGTACCACTAAGAATCACTTCAAAGGGTCCCATTAAAATCACTCATCAGGGCCCAATCCAGATCACTGCTGAAGGTCCTGTGAAAGTTGTTGCTGAAGCCAGAGTAGCTCCTCTGATCATTACCACTCCTGGTCCTATTCCTTATACATCTGACAAAGTTGTGCCTTGGCACTATGGGTCTGATGTTTACATCCATGGTGTCAAGCAGGAGCCTTTACCTGATATGCCTGTTGACATTGATAATATTGCTGGATCTAGCAAGATCACTCGTAGTGGAAGAGTCTTCTCTCCTCCAGTTGCTTCTAAGAGTGCAGTTACTCCTGCGGTTACTTCCACCACTGATGCTCGGGGCAAGGGTCTTGTTATTGAGCCTGTATCTACTGATGTGCCAGCTGCTGATGACCTCTCTAAGCAGATGGAAGAGGTATTGAAAATCATTCGCAAGAGTGATTATGATATTGTTGATCAGCTGGGGCATACTCCCTCAAAGATTTCTATGCTCTCCCTGTTATTATGTTCTGAGGCTCATGCCAAGTCATTGATCAAGTTTCTAAAGATGGCTCATGTACCCAGTGCAATTTCTGTGGACCAGTTTGAGAATTGTGTTGCGCACCTGACCTATGACAACGGGTTAGGATTTTCTGATGCTGACTTGACTCCTGCCAAGAGGGATCATAACAGGTCCTTGCATATTTCAATTGAATGCAGGGGCACTACCCTGTCTCATGTGCTGATAGACAATGGTTCCTCTCTGAATGTGTTGCCTAAAGAAGTCCTGAACAAGCTGAGTCCTGAAGATACGGTATTGAAGCCCAGTAATATTGTGGTAAAGGCTTTTGATGGATCTAAAAGAATAGTGCATGGGGAAATTGATCTTCCAATCAAGGTTGGCTCTCAGGTGTTTACTGCTACATTCTATGTGATGGATATTCGTCCTTCGTACTCATGTCTGCTTGGTCGTCCCTGGATCCATGGGGCAGGTGCTGTGACCTCCACATTACATCAAAAGTTGAGATATCCGGTGAATGGAAAAGTTGTTACTGTCTTTGGAGAGGAAAAATACTTTGTCAGCCATGTAAACACTTTCAAGTATCTGGAAGTAGAAGGTGAATACATTGAAACTCCATGTCAGTCATTTGAAGTGGTTCCCTGGGCTGTTAAGGATTGGATGACTCCTCCTGCTGTGAAGAAGGTTCCTGTGGTCATCAGAAACCCTCCAACAATGGCAATGGCCTCCCTCAATGATGCAAAAACTATGGTGGAAGAAGAGTCCCAGAAGGCTGTCCGTCGTGCCCGTGCTGTTCGTATCACCAATCAAGGGGTTATCAATGCCGTGGGAGATCAAGATGAAGACTACAACTTGGAGGCATGGATTCTTCCTACTGTGGGTGCTGGACTCAATAATTGGACAGCTGAAGATGTTATCCCTATCTCCTTTAGTCAGGAGTAAATACTATTACCGTGTTATATTTTTAAATTTATAATTTCTGGAACAATTAAAACTTTCAAGCCATGTGCCTTACCCGGGGCACAATGGTGTGCTTGTTACGGGTTGTCATCTCATTTGCATACTTCATTCGATAAAATCAGTGGACGTTTCGTTTTCGTAAATATTGTGTTCCTTGTCTTTCTTTTTCTTTTATTTTTGCTTTATCAGCTATGTGTTCTTACACACACCCACGTCACTAAAATGCCGATCCTCATCCACTCTGGATCCAATTGATAACAGTTCTACTATTGCCAATTACAATTTCGAGAATCCGATCTATCAAACTGAAGACGGAAACGAGGACGATTGTGAAATATCTGTAGGGCTTGCTAGGTTGTTACAACAAGAAGAGAAAGCTATACAGCCACATGAAGAGCCAGTCGAAGTTGTGAATCTGGGAACTGAAGAAAACAGAAAAGAGGTCCAGATAGGGGCTGATTTAGACAACACTGCTCAGCATAAGAATGCAGGGGCAACATATCAGCGTGCTATGGTGGCTTTGTTTCATGATATGATTCATCATGAGATAGAGGTATATGTGGATGATATGATAGCCAGGTCTCAGAATGAAGAACAACATCTTGATCATCTGCACAAGTTGTTTGAGAGGTTGAAGAAATACAGGTTGAGATTAAATCCAAACAAGTGTACTTTTGGAGTTAGATCTGGAAAGCTCCTGGGTTTCATTGTCAGTGGAAAAGGTATTGAAGTGGATCCTGCAAAAGTGAAAGCTATACGAGAGATGCCAGCTCCCCGTACTGAGAAGGAGGTTAGAGGTTTCTTGGGACTACATTGCAAGATTTATTTCCCAATTAACTACCATCTGTGAGCCAATCTTCAAGTTGTTGAAGAAAGATCAGGTGATGGAATGGAACGATGAGTGCCAGACTGCCTTTGATGAAATCAAGAGATATTTGCTAGAACCTCCAATTTTAATGCCACCAGTTAATGGAAGACCCTTGATTATGTATTTAACAGTATTAGACAACTCAATGGGGTGTGTATTGGGGCAACATGACGAGTCTGGTCGAAAAGAGCAGGCAATATACTACCTTAGCAAAAAGTTTACCGACTGTGAAACAAGATACTCACTGCTCGAGAAAACTTGCTGCGCTTTGGCATGGGCTGCTCGCCGACTAAGACAGTATATGTTGACCCATACTACCTTGTTGATTTCGAAGATGCAGTTCAAGATTAAGCATCACAACTCTTCTCCGTATCGTCCAAAGATGAATGGGGCAGTTGAAGCTGCTAATAAGAACATTAAGAAGATTGTACAGAAGATGACTGTTACTTACAAGGATTGGCACGAGATGTTACCATTTGCTCTGCATGGTTATCGTACTACAATACGTACTTCAACAGGGGCAACCCCATTCTCCTTAGTCTATGGTATGGAAGCAGTTCTGCCTATTGAAGTTCAGATCCCCTCCTTGAGAATTATGAAGGATGCAGGCTTGGATGAAGATGAGTGGATTCAGACTCGACTTGACCAGATAAATTTGATTGATGAGAAAAGGTTAGCAGCAGTTTGTCATGGCCAGATGTACCAGAAACGGATGATCAAAGCTTTTAACAAGAAGGTTAAGCCAAAGGTATATCAGGCTGGTGACTTGGTAATCAAGCGTATCATATTACCACAGGGTGATCCTAGGGGCAAGTGGACTCCAACATATGAGGGACCATTTGTAGTCAAGACAGTGTTCTCAGGAGGTGCCATGATATTGACTACAATGGATGGTGAAGACTTCCCACAACCTGTAAACGCAGACATAGTTAAAAAATACTACGCATAAAAAGAGACCCGCTAGGTTGACAGGCCTAGGCAAAAATAAGGGCATCCCGGCAAACCAAAAGGGTTTGGGCAAAAATTAGGGATATATATATAAAAAGATGTACACCCGGCAAGTCGAAAACCTGAAAAGGCGGCTTGGGCAAAAAAGGGTATCCCGGTGGATTGAAAACCTGAAAGGGCAATCCAGGCAAAAGTTAGGGATTAAAGCGTATGACTATGTCTCGTTTGGATCACTCATGAAACTGCAACCAGTTGTACTACTTACTCAAGCTCAAACAGATAAAGCTCAATCCAATCGTTTCCGTCTCAACAGCAAGAAGATGAGATACTTGAGTGGCAATAGTAGAATTGAAACTCAATAGGATTATTTCCCACATAGCTGATTCTTTTTGTAAAACTTCATGACAAAATTCTCTTACTAGGGTTTATGTCTCCTTGTACAAACTTACCCGTGTATGGGTCACTTTTGATATAAATAAATTCCATCTTTTGAATCCAGATTTACTTTTACCCTATTTACATAAGCGAAACGTCCATTGGTTGTGTTTGAATGTATGTATGCCTTTGAATATGATTGATGTTTACCAGAAATGCATGTATGCTTTTAATATGATTGATGTTTACCAGAAATGCATGAAAATGCAGTAATAGTATTTACTAAGGACGAACGAGGGAAGGATTTCAACGAAGCTTCGCCGGTTCATCTTTACAAGACAGTTACAAACCATCAGTAGGACTAATCCATTTTCACAAAGTCTAATCTCCCCTGGAATTTATATCCATCTCTTTTATCCTCATACGGATATACGGGAAATTACTTTCCAATAAGGGCACGATGGACGAAGACGGGATGTTATACTTATCCTACTATCAAACGAAAATGAAGGTTATCTATACCCTACTATCCCCAACAACGGGAGGTTATCTATACCTTGTTATCCCCAACAACGGGAGGTTATCTATACCTTGTTATCCCCAGCAGACGGAGGGTTATGTATTCTTCAACAACGAATCGGGATTTATTTTCCTTGGCCAGCAGTTGTTATACAAGGATATCCAGACACTTCCAGCAGTGTCATATCATACATACATCATTTACATCATACCATAACATATATGTCTATAGTACATTACCTAAGCGCATCATGTCATACATGCATACATAAAGCATAAACTAATGTTGTTATACAGAATGCTACCTTGTTTTCAGGTTAATTATCCAACAAACAATCTTATGATCTTTGGGACTGCTTTATTGTAACCTCAGGGTTACTTTATCCTCCTGATGAGCTTCTTATTACTTTGGGACTGCTTTATTGTAACCTCAGGGTTATTTTATCCTCCTGATAGCCTCTCATGACTTCAAGACTGCTTTAGAGCTACTGATTGCTCTATCCTCCTGAAATCATCCTATTACTTCAAGACTGCTTTAGAGCTATTCATTGCTCTATCCTCATGAGGTCATATTACTACTTCAAGACTGCTTTAGAGCTATTCATTGCTCTATCCTCCTGAAGCCATCTAATTATTTCAAGACTGCTTTAGAGCTATCCATTGCTCTATCCTCCTGAAATCATTACTTCAAGACTGCTTTAGAGCTATTGATTGCTCTATCCTCCTGAAGACATATCACATTATTATTTCAAGACTGCTTTAGAGCTGTTGATTGCTCTATCCTACTGAAGCCATTCTATTACTTCAAGACTGCTTTAGAGCTATTGATTGCTCTATCCTCCTGAAGCCATTATTACTTCAAGACTGCTTTAGAGCTATTGATTGCTCTATCCTCCTGAGGTCAGATTTATCACTTCAAGACTGCTTTAGGGTTATCATTATTGATTGCTCTATCCTCATGAAGACATGCTGTTACATCAGTATTACTCCAGACTCCTGACAGTTCTCATTATACTACTGAAGAACTTTCCCCTAGTGGCATCTTTAAGCCCACTCAATCATGTTCAATCAACCATCAATATCACTCCATGCACTGGTGAGTGCAAATTTTTGGGCTTTTGTGTTCAATCCCCTTCAACCTTCCAGGTTACGACTGGCAAATATACCAATCTAACCCCTCAGGTTTCAGAAAATTGAACAGGGGCAGCTGTTGCACCCCAAAATTTGCCCTCACAATACAAGACTTTGTGTTCCAAGAAGGTTCACATGGTTCACAAAATTCATAATTGGTCAGAAGAGTTGACAATTCCCTCAGACAATGCACCTCCTAAGCAGTGCATCCAAAACTAGGGTTTTGACTTTAATCAGGCTAAATGGACTTCCAAGACTTCAAGTGAGCTTCATAACATCTTATATGTGTATAAGAACCCCCATGTCAAGTTTCAAGACTTTTCTCAAAAGTTTGCTCAGTCAGATGATCAGATGTGTTGCCTTGTTGAAAAAAGAGGTCAGAGGGTTTTCTTCAGAAAAGAAGAGAGAGAGGGAGAAACAAAGGAGATCCCCAGAGAAGAAAGGCGGTCGTTCCCACAACTCGTTAGAAGGGTTGGAGCTCTCCAGTGCTCCCTTATTCAAACCTTTTTCACATTTACCGAAGCAAACCTCCGCTTCGTAGGTTAAATTACTAAACCTTTTGCCTTTTCATGTTTATGTGCATATTTTGCCATGTTAATGTGTTTAGGTCCGTTAAATTACTAAATCCTTTGCATTTTTCATATTTATTTGCATCCTTGCCATGTTAACCTTCATTGTTGTTTAGATCCGTAGATTTTGATCTGTATGAACCATGATTGTGTCGTATAGGATTGTTTGCATGTCCATTAATTGTCTGTTTGCATTTGCAATTCTATTGTTATTTTTTTTTATCAAAACCTTTTTCAAAATCAAAACCTTTTTTTTATTAAAACTAAAATATTTTTTTCCAAAAAAGGCCTTTTTTTTGTTCCCGTAAACATTTTTTCCCAAAAAAAAACCTTTTTTGTTCCCGTAAACATTTTTTTCCAAAAAAAGCCTTTTTTTTGTTCCCGTAAACATTTTTTTCCAAAAAAACCTTTTTGTTCCCAAAAACATTTTTTTTTATATATAATTTAAACTTAACATTTTTTTTATAATTTAAACTTAAATTTTTTTAACTAAGTAATTCCATTTTAAAATTAAAACCTTTTTTTTATATATATAATTAAAATATTAAAAAAATTAAAACATTTTTTTACATAATTAAAATATTAAAAAATTAAAACCTTTTCGTAAGAAACTCCTTATGTTTGCCGTGTCATTTTGTGTACCTTTTATTTTCTTTATTCCTGCATTTCATTTGCATGCTTGAGGTTGAGATGTGCTTGTGGTGGCCACAGCCCCACACTATTTTCCTCCCTCACTTCATTCTAAGTGTCATTACATATTTTCATATTCTTCATGTTTTCAGAAATGTTTCTTTGTTTCTTTATACCCTCTGCCTTTATTACTTTTCTTATTTCTGTACCTTAATTATTCCTCCATATAATGATTTGTCATATTTTCACATTTTTTTACAGTTTTATCTTTCCGAAGGATTAGGTCCAGCCTTTTAGCCGCCGAGTCAATAGCCTTACCCCTTTAATGGATCAAACCCTATTTAGCCTAGGTGTCCCGCCGTGGGCAAAATTGCTTTTATCCTAGTGTTAGGTCAAGGAGTCGCCGCACTCATTTTAGGGTTTCCCGCCGCGGAATCCCTAACCTAACCCTAATTCACTTAACAATTTACAACGTAGATATTGGAGTTTCTACACTCCGCGTAAGCGTGTCCCTAAGATACGTTTATTCCCCATTGAAACCTTGGCCACAGTCAAGACGTTTCTAACCTCCCTTTTGAGGGGAACTACGATTACTCTGATTCCACTCCCGTAAGGATACGTAGGCACAAGATGCGATGTCTTGCCGAGTAAACTTAGAATTAACCCCCTTTATTATTTATTATTGCTTATTTATATTTTATTTATCTTTGCTATTTAATTATTTTGCTTATTATTTTGTAATTGTTTCTTGGATGTAAAGTTGTTTAATTATTTAATTATTATTATGGTTAGTAATTAGGGAGTGTAACAACATGTATGTAATATTAAAATAAATTTAGATCACTTTTAAATAAAGATAATTAAAATAAACACGTCACACACGTAAGTCGATTTTAATCGCCGTCTCACTTCCTAAGGATATCCCTCAAGTTGCCTACGAATAATGGTTAAGTGGGGTGTATAAAGCAAGTCCCTCAAATAGAAAAAAATCATCAAAGTCCCTTATGGTTGCCTTTACGAATCGAGTCCCTTTCGAAAAATGATGATAGTCCCTCCAGTTTGCTTATTACATCCCACAATGGCCTTCAAAGTTAAATTGTCCCTCACATGTCCCTTAACATCCAAAGTAAGGACTACCTACTCCATTATAGTAGGGATAGTCTTACTAAAGGAAAGAATGAAGAATAAGAAAGACCTTTAAACATTAGGGTAGGTTACTCCTAGGTGCTTGCTCACTTCAAAACTGTTTCGCACTTAAACAAATTTTCAACAAGTTTTCAAACAAGTTCTTAACACATCCTCACATGGATTATTTATTAACTATTCTGAAAATTTTCTATTCACACACTACACTTTCAAAACAATTCAAAAGTGAGCTTAAGTACCTAAGAGCCCATGGATAACCATGGATGAAAAGGGTGCTAACACCTTCCCTTTTCATAACCTACCCCCCGGACCCAAAATATTCTCTAAGGTCTTTCCTGTTCTTTTATAACCTTTCCTTATGGATAAAATAAAAGTCGGTGGCGACTCTTGCTATCCGCAACATTGTTTAAAGTCAGTTCTCCCACCGTGTTACAGGTTGACTTAGTCTTGGTCAAAGTTGGGACTGCTTCGTGCTCAAGCTCTTGACATATGTTGCAATGGTATGCTAAATTCAAGTGTTTGATGGTAAAGGCCATCAAGTGATAAAACATGAGTACGCTTAGGGATTTTGGGTTTAAAGTCAGGCCCATTTGGGATTCAAGTTGTAATTTGATCAAGCTTGGTACATTTGGATCAAGTTCCTAAAGTCATGACTCATGTTTTCAAAAAGTGTACAATTTTTTGATCATGTGTGGTTCCATTTGAGTTCCAATTGAAATGTTCAAGGCTTTGATATATTCGTATTTTGAAGCCCAAGTTTATCAAACCCATTGTCCATATTCATACAACAATCTCAAGGCCCATTATCATTTAAAATTGCAAAAAAGTTATAACACAAAAATTCAGGACTTCCAAGGCAATTCCAAGGCCCATTGTGATACATTTTATTAAATAAAAAAAAGTTGCAATAGAAAAGAGAAGAGCTGCTATGATTAGGATGTAGTTTCACCAAGCCTTCATGTCATGCACCTTTTCTTTGACCACACAACCTGCTACTCTTCACACCATTGCAGCTCCAGACCCCCTGCAATGTATCAATAGCCAAGTCACGCATCCAATACAACCCGCATACCACTCTAACCGTTTCTCTCCCGTGGTTCACTCACGAAAAATTAACGCAAAAAAGGTAACCCGTATAAAAAATTAGCGACCTGCAAATAGAAATAAGAGAATTTTTCGTCAAATCAGGATTACATCTCACACTATAAAAACGACTCCATTCTATCCCTAAAAGGAGATACTTCTCCTCTGAACCTCAAAAGCCTCCATCTAAATCTCCTCCTCCAACCTAAAATCAAAAACCCCAATCATAACCCCTTCAAAAACCTTCAACCACAAAACCATAAAACATGAAAAACGGAAATGAGATGAGGAAGAAGAGGAGAAACGAATTGAAAATGACGTAAACCTGTGTGAATCAAACGCGAGAGAGGTTGGACGCACATATTCTCTTTAAGGCTTGTTCTTTAAAACACGTTGATGTGTTCTTCGTTTCCATTTATCTTGGACGTGCTGCGATAATAGGTGTTTGATTCAGAGCGTGTGTGAATGTGGGTTTTCGCCGGGTTGCAGTTGTTCTCACGACCCAATATTGATGATAATGCCCTGTTTCATTTTTTCATTTTTTTTATAAAAAAAGGATTGGATAATATGATGACCTCTGATTTTTTGGCATTGAGGATAAATGGGCCATAAGGCCCTTGTTTAGCTTTTTCACACAGCTTTTACACCCCTCCTTGTTTTTTTTTGTCAATCAAGTCTTGGTGATGGGCTTCAGAAAAAGCCCAAAGGATTCTCTTCTTTTGATACCTATTTTTCAACCTCCCCCCCCCCCCCCCCCCATCTTCTTTGTTTTTTCCTTTTTTTAGAAATTTTTTTTATTGATTTTTGGCATTAGCTTTTGGTAAACTTTTACTAAAAGATTTAATAATTGTTGTTAAAATTGCTTGTTTCTTCTTCATTTTTGATTTCATTTTAGTTTTATTCAACATTTTGGGTCGATGAAGAGACCTCAAAAATTATTATTAGTCAAATTATTGATAGATAATAATTTATCCGAGACCATTTTCTTTTTCTCTCCTTATTTTCAATTCCATCTCGATTGTATTTCATTTTTTCGATCTATGAAGTCTTTCGATTCACGAACGTTAGTTTTCGAGGTTGTTAACCTTCATTATTTCAAATCTGTAGAAAATGATCATCTGAATCATTTTTCTATACTTTGGGATCGTGAGAGGTTACCCTCGATTAATTAACACGAGTTTGTGATTAAGACGAGATCTCACTCTTCTTTTGTCCGTGCGACACGATTAAATCGGAGAATGATCCTCAATATCATTTCTCTATCTTGTTTTTAGCATGAATATCAATTTATGCTACCTCGTATAGTTTGACTTTCGTCATAAGTTGAGCTACGACGATTTAATGTTATACTCCGTCCCGATTTAATTCACAAATCGACTAACCACTAACTTTACTTTCCGTCAATATACAACTATTTTATTTTCAGTCAAATATACAACTGTTTTAATTTCAGTCATTATATATCGATTATATTATCTTGTTTATATACTTGTAAATATTATCTCGATTATATTGTTATATATCTTGCCATATTATTCATATTGTACATATTCATATTGTTTATCTCCTGTTCATATTCAATTCGAAAACACTTAAGAAATATCGAAACGGTAAAAGCCTAAATTGGTGGATTGTTGGTTATTTGCCCAAGCAGCAGACTATTGGACTTTCTCATAAACCCTAGCTTGGAGTTTTGTTAGACTTTTTCTCAAGACATAGTTTAGGATACTTCGCACACACATGGCTTCATCTTGGACTACCTTACAACGAGACCATTTTATTTCGTGCAATCCTGTGTAACTCACGTGTATCCCTCTCCCATTTCGATGTACGCATTTGTATTTCTTTCATTGTGGTTTATCTTCTAGGAGCACCCTCAGGGACTAGCGTAAATTAAACTATTTTCAAACTAATTCTCGATTCGTTATCGAGCCATTTTCAAACACCCCTTATAAGTCGAGTACTCGTCCGCATTTGCCATCAACCTATCACACACACTTTCACAATTCATCGTGGTTTCGATATTGGGGGCACCCTCAGGAACTAGTATCGTTTCTCAAAACCTAACCCTTGACTCGTCGTCAAGCCGGTTCCATTTTCAAACCCTCGACTCGTTATCGAGCCATTTTAAAACCAAATTCCAATTCACCACGTTTGCACGTAGATATATGTCAAACCCTTGATTTAACCTCAAGTGGTATTTTAAATCAAGTTGTAAGCCGAGTTCCTTTTGCCTCGCAATCCACCTCTTTTCGCAATGTATTCGATTCAATCTTTTTGCAAATGATTTTCTAAACAAATAACGAAAGAAGAAGATTCTTTGAGTCAAGCATTCATTGAATCTTCGAATGAATGGCTCTTGAGGCACACGCTTTGGGTTGTCGTTCATTCACCCTTTCATCTTAAAATACATAATTCTTATTCAAACATATTTCGTAATCAAACTTACGAAAGAAGGATATTCTTGGGGTCTAGCATTCCTTGAATCTTCGAATTAGTAATTCTCGAGGCATGCCCCTTGAGTTGTTATTAGCTCACTCTTTCAATCAACTTCCGAAAGAACTGAGTTCTTGGAATCTCGCATTCTTTGAATTCTTGAGTGACGGATCTCGAGGCACGCCCTAGGGTTGCTTGTCAGTCAATCTTTCGTTTATCAACTTCATACCAATTCAACCCTATCTCTTTCCATGGTCGTTACCACGAACTACGGATGCTCTAATTCTACATTCTCGTATGAATGTAAGATGCGTAGGCACAATATTGCGATGATCTTGGCGAGCTACCTTCTATCAATCTTCTGTTTCCCCCATCCTTTCCTGTAATCGAACTACGACGCTCTGATTTCTTATTCTCGTCCGAATGAGCATACGTAGGCACAAGGGCCCCAATCCTTGACGTGCACCCTATTCTATAACCACCCACTTCCCCTTAGCAACTTTATCCTTTTTATCCTACCAATTCACATTTATTATTGAGAAGAAAACGAACATGTTTAAATAACGCCCATCGCAAAATACCCTAAGAGGTTCTCGTTGAGTACAAAGGACGTGAGGGGTGCTAATACATTCCCCTTGCGTAACCGACTCCCGAACCCGGAACATAGGTTGCGACGACCCTGTTCCTGTCCTTTCGTTCTAAGAGGTTTTCTCAATATTTTCCTCTCCCGTTTATTCGGGATAAATAAAGTTCGGTGGCGACTCGGGTGAATCGTGTTTACGCGCCTTTCGTGCGAGGGTCATATGTTCCCGATTCATGATTTTTCGAGGTGCGACATATACACCTGTCGAAGAATTCAGCCTATCATGAGAGAACCAAGCACATTGATGTGAGGATGCATTTCGTCAAAGGGGTAATTGAGCGTGTAGAAGTCCAAGTGCTGAAGGTTTTGAAAGATCATAATGATGCTGATATGATCATCAAGATGTTGCCCAGTTGTAAGTTTTTCCACTGTATACAGTTGATAAAGCTGCATGAAGAAAGATAGTTCCTTGATATTATAGAGTTAGATCAAAGGTGGATATTTGTGAGATGTTGGATAGAACTCTAGTATGGTCGAATGGTAACTTCTGGTTCGACAAGAATTAAGCATGATGTCCAAGTCTGTTCGCATGCTGCTATCAAAGTAATGCGTGTTATAGTCGAAGTTTGATCTAACATGCATTAGTCAATATTGATAAGGAAAAATAGGAAGATAAAATCCTAATTTGAAGAGAGAGAGGTTATTTTGTTATTCTTGTATACTTGTAATCTTGTTCTAAGAGAAAGGAAAGAATAACTGTTTATAACCAATCCTTGTCGTTCCTTGTTGTTTTACCTTGTCTTCTTTGTTAACCCTAACCCTTGTGTGTTTTTTGATCATTAAGAGACAGTTTTATACTTTGTTTAAAGACATCTGATTCACAACAAAAGTTGCATCAATACTCTTCCAATTTGTTTAAAGATACTGCTTGCTATAAAAGGCTTGTAGGTGGACTTTTATACTTAACCATTGCACGATCCAATATTACTTTTGTGACACAACAATTAAGCCAATTTATCTATGAACCTACTAAGGTTCATTATGATAGTGCATGTAGAGTGATCAAATACCTGAAGGGATCACCAGGTCATGGTATATTATTCATAAGAGATAACAGTTCCATCTGCTAGGCTTCACTAATGCAGACTGGGCTAGATACATAGGTACTCATAGATCTACTAGTGTTTATTGTTTCTTTCTTTGTTCTTCATTGATTTTGTGGAAAGCTATTAAAGAAAACATATTTTCCAGGAGCTCCTATGAAGCAGAATGTTGAGCTTTATCTTTTGCTTCAAGTGAACTTCAATGGTTGATCAACTTATTTGAAGAATTAGATGTCAAAGAAACAAAACTTCCATCTTTGTATAGTGATTATCAAAGTACCATACACATAGCAGCAAATCTTATTTTTTTCATGTGAGGACAAAACATATTGAAATTGATTGCCACTTCATTTGTGAGTGGATTCAAAAAGGAATGTTTAAGCTCCTACTCGTCCATACCAAAACTCAACTTGCTAACTTCTGCATAAAGTCTTTGCTACCTAATACTTTCTAAAGTTTCATTTTCAAGCTCAACGTGCTTGAAATTTACCATGTTTAGCTTGCATGGGAGATGTTGAACTTATGTCTTACTCATTAAGTAACTGATTTATAACCACCTGTAACCGATTACTTGAATAACAAGTCACTGATCCAAGTTGTTATTTGTAGTTAGTGATGTTATTAACCAACAATTATAGGCTGATAACAATTTGTTACAAGTTAGTTAGAAGTCTTTATGGCTATATATATAATATATGACGTAACTAACCTCTCATTTAATGCAAATCATTTTGTTTTACTATATCTCAATCTTCCCTTCTCCATCATGTTTTCTTCCAATTTCATCTACAACTTGCAGAAGTTCATGAAAAGTTAGGTGATTTATAATCTCTATCACACAGTTGGATTATTTTCTTATGACATATGTGGTTGTTTATAGTTGAATATTTTCTGATTGAAATTTCCAAGTATATTTTTGGTTTCGAAGAGTATAATAATTGAATATTTTTTTCTTAGTAAGAATGTGTATTTAATATAATGAGCTACAAGAATCAACTTTAGGTGATTTAGAAACTATATCACACCACTGAATTATTTCCTTATAACATGTGCGGTTGTATTTCTCCTATCAAAATTACCAACATACAATTACTAATGCATATTATGTCAATAATAAATTAACAACACATATATAATAACTTAAATTAACTAAAAAATAAATAGCAATACAAATAAAGTTGAAATATCAATAACTATAGTGTAGTGATATATTTGTATAAACCTATCAAGGGCAAGTATGTCGTGTCCATGCGTAAGAGGCAACAACTTTTTACCGCATGTGATTGGGGCGACCTCGCCTTTAACGCTCCCTTTCTCATATTGTTGTGCCTTATTAGGCTTATCATTTTTATGTTTTCTATTTAAGAATGTGTAATTTGAATTCTAAATTCTTAGTTGTAGCTAAACTCATTATGAGCTAATTCCATTTTGGTTGGATAATGTGAAGTTTCGTGAACAAATAATATTTTGAATATGATGAAGCGCAATTTTTTGTCATATTTAATTATTATATGTTTAGCTCTACATTTAACCCCTATGTTTGATTATGTTAGATTTAAATATCAATTTGTTAAACTACAATGAAGCTTAAAAAATGGATTAAGAAGGTGAAAAAAATACACAAGAAGGAGGAGAAGGGGTTGAACCATGTTCAGAGTCTGATAACAGAGTGCATATCAGTAGTGAAAAGTTTACTTCTTTTCTTAACCTTATTTCAGAACCAAAGGTTTCAAGCTCAGATTCTGATACAAGTAAGAGTCTGAATCAGATTAGAGTCTCACTTCATAGTTTGTTGCACAACGGAATATAAATATAGAAGTAAATAAAAAAACACATAATATATCCTAGTTCCTCTTAACTGAGAATAGTCCAGTTCCTTTGCAGCACAAGAGCTTTTAAATATAATAAGACTTATTATAATTGCTTAAGCTAGCAACTCAAGACTACCTTCTCAATCACCTAGAAAGAGACTTCTACTCAAGCCCTCAAGCATGAGACGTTGTTGCCTAAACTACCCCATTCAGGACGTCTTGCTCTGCCCGCAAACATGAGACTTTAATACCTAAACATCCAATTCAGGACTTCCTGCTCTGCCCACAAGCATAAGACTTCAAGGATATATGTGAACAAGTTTCACTCTTGTTGTGCATTTATGTTCTTGATCATATTCACATATTCTTTCTTCAGAATATATGTGTACAAGTTTCACTCTACTCTAACACACTCAACCATTCTGGTTATATAATCTTTTGAAATGTGTTTTCTCTCATCCGTGTTTCCTATAAAACACATATTCTCTCAACTTATTTCAGTGAATTGGTATCACATCCATGTGAACACAATCACGAAATCTTCAACTCACATTCATTCTCTTGAAAGGTGGAGGTTCTACAAGAGTTTCTATATAGGACGGGAGCTTGTGAATGTTTTCATTCTTCTTTTTTAAAATAGATACTAAGAATAAATTTGCTGAAGATTGAGACTACCATGGTACAGATAGCCGTTGAAGGTCTTTAGCTGGTGGACAATAGAGTGAGCTAAAAACTCAACTAACATAAAGACATTAAGAGTAGAAGAGCAGACTTCAGAACAGTTGGAAAGAGAAGATCTTGACAACCTTCATTTATGCTGACTAGACATAAAGTATTGTACTGTTGTCACATGATCTTCTATGGATAACTTCTGACTAGAGTCTTCTTGTAGACGTTTGTTGAAGCTTGTTCAGAGTCATTGTTACGCTTATACTTAGCTTTTTGAATCAAAGGCTTTTTATAGAATTAGTTAAAGCATGATCAGAAGCTAAATTATGTCTTCAGAACCTGGTTGAAATGACACTTCAGAGTTTTGAATTTACAGGTTATGAGGCTTGCCTTCATCAGAGTCTTGATTAGAACTAGTCGGGATTGTTCACTTTCAGTGTTAATGACTAGATATAAGCAAATTCCTTTGAAGAAGTATCTTCATAATTACTGATGAAGCTTGTTCAGGAGATGTAGATTCGTTCCTTATAACAACTTCTGATTGCTTCAAATGATTCCAGTCTTCAGAGCTTTGATGATCTTTGTATTCCAAGTAAGCTTATGTTTAGCATCTGAAAGACTTGAGTTGACTCTTCATATTCTAAAAGCTTGGTTCTTGATCTGGAGTGATCAGAATGGATTGTATTGGCCTTCAATGTAGGGCAACAACATTGGTTGTAGGGGAGAAGGCGTGTGTACCTGCAAGGTACTCCAATACCAAAGTAAGTTTGGGCTAGAGAGAAAGCAAGTACGAGTGTTTAGGTATGAGTTAGAATGATTAGAATATCTGACCCTCTCAAGAGAGAGAGGGTATTTATGAGATTCCCCCCAGTGTGGGGCCAAGGTCTCCCATGTGACCGAAATATTTGGTCGGCCAATGCGGGACTTCCAGGTGGAACATCTAGCGCGTAATCTTTGACCTGGTCCAACTGTCCCTGTGACTTTCGGATGGGCAATTGGTCGCGTGAACTGTCAAGCGCATGAAGGGGATATCCCAACGACTATATGCTCCAACGACTATATTATTCCTAATGGCTAGATTGTGCCTAACGACTAGGTTGTCCTAATCTCTTTATTAGGCTTGATCTTAAGCTAAACTGAATTGGGCCTTGCCCAACTGTGGGGCATGTGTCAGTCCAGTCCAGAACATGAGCCCCCCAAGTTGTTGCTTCGAGGTGAGGATAAATGACTTGAGTTAGCCTATTTGGTCGACCAACAGGCAAGAACCATATCACGGGGAGGTCTTTGAGTTTTCCATTATTTGAGCAAAAAATTTTAGGGACGCGCATGTGCGTAGCATATGATTAGTATGGTCGACTGTTGATTGCGCGTGGCCTCCTTGGAGATGCGAGGACGTGGTCGGATATGAAAGGTGAATTTTACATCGACTAGACTTGTTCTTAAGATGCAAGGACATGGTTGGATACTGATCTAGTGACGTTGTCAAGGAGAATGTGTCTGCGGAGGTTGAAGGGACTTGTCTTTTCACAAGCATGTGAGGGGTCAGTTTTGAGAATGCCAATTGACAGCTTCTTTTGCCACGTGTGAAGGCGCAATAAATTCTGTTAAGGCCTAGGAGGCTAGGCAATGATAGAATTTTTCCCTTTGCGTTTCCCCATGCGACCAAGAGAGCCTATATAAAGGGGGGAAGGATTCATTTTCACTTCACGAAAATTTCTCTCCTCTTTATCTTTTGCTCTGAAACAAACGTTTATCGCCGGAGATTCTTTATACGCCTTCCGTTTCTCTTTCCTTACTTAATATCTTCATCTCCAACCTCTGAATCTAAGTAAGTTCTTTAACCCTCCTGTGAAAATGCATGAATTTCTAGAAATTTATCTTGAGTTCACCGGCAGCGCATGAGTTTCTCGGTTGAAGTTCATGTGTTTTTAGATGAACACATGGATTTTCTGGGAAATTCATGAAGGCCTTGAAGAACATAAATCTAGGATACTGTATATTTGTAGATCTTCCTAGATTATTCTGTGAGAATCTTTAACGTTTGTTGTCGAGCAGGGGTGTCCTCGACGCTGAGAGTTTTTCCTTTAGGTGCCCGATACATCATAGTAGTCGCGGGGCTTATCCCCCTTTAAGGTCTTTACAAGTTGTGGGGACGTGTCCCGTTTTTCAGGCAGGGTTTTCGTCGAGACCCTTTACTGTTGATAAGGGCTTGAGTCGAGGAGACATCCTCTCACTTAATCCTCGCTCTTTCACTTGATTTATGGTGGAAAGGTGGATTTGATCTTCGTTGAATTTATTTTTGCTTCCTCTGCTTTTCAGGTGAAATGGCTGATCGACATGAGGGAACCGTCCCCAATGTTGAGGAAACTACTAACGAAGATGCACCTCTCACTGAGTATGCCAACTTGCGGGTCACAGAAGGGACCTTAGTTGGATCGTCCAGGAGCCTCTCGTGATAAAGTCAACATTTACCAAGGAGGAGGCCGGTAACTTTGATCTCCTTGAAGATAGGGCCGAAGATACGCCCATGAGTTTGAGGGTGATTAGTTCGACAGAGAACAACCATATATGCTCGGTGTATCAGGGGAGGAGATTCCCAATGTATGAGTTTGCTTTTAGGGAAGCAGGGTATCGTCTTCCCTTCACGAACTTCCAAGGGGCGATATTTTGTCATCTGAAATTGTGTCCTGCCCAACTTCACCCGAATGCTCTGGCATTCATTCGGGCTTTCAAGATGGTATGCCGTTATCTTAGGATAGGAGCTACCGTGGAAATTTTCTTCTGTATCTTTCAGCTGCAGAGGAGCACTTCTGAATCAAAGCAGAGTTGAGTGTCTTTCAAGCTGCAGAACAAGTTGTTTTGGCTATATTCAGAGTCTGTCTGAAATTTCAAGTTTAGATTTCTGGTTGTAAAGCCCCTTCCAGAGGCGACCAAGAGTTCCCTGGTTACCATTGAGACGATAAAGGAGGATGGTCGGGATGTGGTGCGTCCTGTGTCAAAATTTCCCTTGGAGTGGGTGTACGCCCATTTTCGATATAGAACAGACTAATTCCTCATGAAGCACGATCAACTATGCTCTAATGATAAGAAATCTCTTCGAGCATTGACAACATTTATGGAGAGTTTCATCCCTTCCGCTATGGTGGACAAGGATGGTAACCTGCTCTACATTGAGGATGAGGAGCCTGTTCGGGCGACTCGTTACATAAATATTAAAGCTCTCCTTGACTGCAAAGCTGAGGCTGAGGCCTTTGAGCTTCTAGGTATAGATGATGTGCTTGACTTGTGTTTCTTGGTGTTTTAATGTCATGCTGACTCTTATTTCTTCTTTGCAGGAAAGATGTCGAACTTACGCGAGCGCCTGGTTAAGTCTGCCATGACCAAGAATGTCAAAAAGGTTTCGACCTCGAGGGCGAATGCGGTCAGATAATAGGTGATTCTGGAAAATTTTGTTGGTCTTTCTCCTTCTCTAGCAGCACCTCCAATCCTCCTACCCCGGATCCTCAAAAGAAGAGGAGACAGGACGACCTCAATTTGTCTTCAGCTGAAGGCCTAGGTGGTCTTGTTGGGGGAAAATTCATCCTGCCCCTTACTATCTGCAAGAAAAAATTTATGACGGGGAAGGATCTGCGGTGGTCCCTGATCTAGAGGGGTCAGCCATCTTGGCTACTGATCCGAAGGTGAGGAGGATGCTCCTCTACCATGATGTTGTTGCAATGATGAGGGTGCTGGAAACGGCTCTGCCCTTGGGAGATGCGGAGACAGATCCACTTAAAGAGTTCAAAAAGGCAAAGGCTAGAGAGGTTGAACTTGAGTTGGAGACAACTGACCTGTTCAACCAGATGTCGACTCTCCAAGGAAACTATGAGGCCAAGGTCGTACTCCTTGGCGGCGGGGCCAGACGAGACTGAGGAGGAGAAATCTCTAAAGACCCGACGAGAGATGATCGACAAGATTCGCATCCTCGAGCAAGACACCCTTGGAGCTATCGAGTTTGGATTCACTATTGTTGTGGAGCAGATGAAGGCCTTAAATTTCAACGTCTAGCTAGCTATCAAAGGAATGGGTGTTCTTCACCAGGTGGTCTACGGGAAGGTGGTTCCACCAAAGGTTTCTGCTGATGATGTCTGATTGTTATTTGTAAGTGTATTTTGGCCTGCGTGCCAGTTTTTGTAATTTTGATTGTCAGGCTTTACCCAACATTTATGTAATATCTAACAATCTCTGGCCATGTGGTCGGGCCTATATATGGATGTTTATTTGATATTGTATGCCTTAAGTATTAGTTTTTCTTGCGAGTTGTTTGCTGAATTAGAGTTTTCCCGACTAGTTATGTTGCTTAATAGTTTAGGGAACTTGTCGAGGTGGCAGAGTAATCTCGCCGGTCGTGGGACTAGGATCTCAGTTGAGGTCCTGATCACATAAGGCTTGAACTTTCCCATCGTGAGCTGGGTGTCGTTCCATGTTGGTACGGTGACTGCGGAGCTCGATTGAGTTATCTCTGTCGGGCACAAAATTTGCTCTTTCCAAGAGAGAAAACTTGCCTTTGTTATGTTTGAGGATTGTGCTTGCACCAGGGCACACTCTTTTGGCTGGAAGATCCTCCTTTATTGGGAAGTGGAGTCGTCGGTAGTTAGTTCTCATTGCATTAGTTCTAACTGTAATATTGTTTGACTTTTTCAGCATTCCAGGGTCGAGCAAATGGTTCTCCGTTCAAATGTTCGAGGTAATAGGCTCCGGTACCTGTTTTCGATCTCACCCGGTAAGGGCCTTCCCAATTTCCGCCAGCTTGCCCTTGTGTGAATATTTTTGATTTGGGAGCAGGACAAGGCTTCCCACTTAGAAGTTTCTCTTTATGACCTTGGAGTCAGCGAGGCTTCGTAAAGAGCTTCCCCTGATTTGATCTCTTCGACCAGATCGAGTTCTTCTCTTAATGCTTAGTCGCTCATTTCCTTGTCCAGAGGGGCCTCTGTTCGTCTCAAGGGTTCTCTGATTTCCACCGGGATTACTGCCTCAATTTTGTATGCTAGTCAGAAAGGAGTTTCCCCGATGGTGGAGTATGGGATTGTTCTGTATGCCCAGAGCACACTATGTAGCTCATTGACCGACCTCTTTTTGGCCTCGCATAACCTTTGTTTTAGTTCGCGGAGGATCCCCCTGTTCGTGGATTCTACCTATCCGTTGGTCTGGGGGTGTTCGACGGACATGAAGTGTTGCTTGGTACCTAGTTTCGCAAGAAATCTTGGAACTTCTTATCTGTGAATTATGTCCCGTTGTCAATTACGAGAGCCTGGAGAACGCCGAATCGTGCGAGGACATTTCTCTTGTAAAAATGAAGTATGTTAAACGCTGTGATTTTGGAGAGTGCCTAAGCTTCGATCCACTTTGTGAAGTAGTCGACGACCACAATCATAAACTTATTCTGATAGGATCCTATGGTGAAAGGGTCGAGTATGCCCATTCCCCATGCAAAAGGCCACAAGGAGGACCTGATCTTTAACACTTTGGGGGTGCTAAGTGCATGTCTCAGTGGCGTTGGCATTTGTATCACTTCTTGACATGCTCCTTCGCATCATGCTGCATGGTCGGTCAATAGTATCCTGCTCGAAAGGCTTTTCGTGCCAAGGATCTTCCTCCTAAGTGTTGTGCATTGATCCCATCGTGAATTTCTTGGAGAATGTCCAAGACCTTGTCCTCCTCAACACATTTTAGGAGGGGAATGAAGAATCCTTGTCGATAGAGTCTTCCTTCAACTAGGACGTAGGATCAAGCCCTTTGCTTAATCATGTTGGCCTTTTTACTGTCTTCGAGCAACTTCCCCGTGGTGAGATAGTCATGCAGCAATTGATGTCGTCGATGGAGTTGACGTCGAGTAGTCCTATTGGTTTTGTGATGCTAGGTTGGGGAAGTGTCTCTTGTATGAATGACTTGTTGTCGACTTGTCGTAGTTCCTCCTTGTGCTAGCTAATTTTGACAGGATGTCCACCCGAGCGTTTCTTTCGCGGGGAATGTGTTGGACTTCCCATGCTTCGAACTTTGCTATCTTTTCCTACATGAGCGTTAAGTATTCGATGAGATGATCGTTTTTGGCCCGGTACTTCCCCCGTACCTGGGAGGCCACGACCTGGGAGTCTGTGAAAGTTTTTATTTCCTTTGTGCCCAGGTCCTCAGCCAGTCGTGATCCTGTGAGGAATGCTTCATACTCAGCTTAATTGTTCAAAGTTGGGAAGGACAAGACCAACGATACTTTGATCAGGATCCCTTCTTCGTTCTAAAGGATGATGCCTGCTCCGCTGCCCGTGGAACTGGATGCTCCGTCGACGAAAATTGTCCATCTGCATGCCCCGCTGGAGGGGGATGCCGAGGGCGTCATTTTCGCGACAAAACCGGTCAGGACCTGTGCCTTGAGAGCTTTCCTGCTCTCATAGTGGATATCGAATTCTGACAGTTCCAGAGACTATTTGAGCACCCGACCGACCATGTATGGTCGGCCGAGTAGCTGCCTGATGAGTTGGTCTGTCCAAACTGCTATCATGTGGGACAGGAGGTAATGCCTTAATCTTCTCGCAACATTGATGAGGGCCAGGACGACCTTCTCGATCTATTGGTATTTGAGTTCTGGCCATTGTAAGGGTTTACTTGTGAAGTATATTGGCTTATGCCCGTCGAGGATTTTTCGAATGAGGGCAGCGCTAATGGCTTCAATAGTGACAGAGAGATAAAGGTAAAGCGTTTCCCCGCTGTTGGTTCGTGACAAAACAGGTGGTTCGGATAAGGCTTGCTTGAGATGGCGCAGAGCCTGCTTGCATTCCTCCGTCCATTCAAATGTTTCTACTTTCTGAAGGAGCTTGAAGAAGGGCAGGGCGTGTTGGGCGGATTTGGCTACAAAGCGAGATAGTGAGGTGAGCATCCCGGTGAAGGATTGTATGGAATTCATAAAACGTTCGACATTTGTCAGGGTTGGCCTCGATCCCCCTCTCAATGAGGTAGAATCTGAGGAACTTTCCTTCCCGTACGCCAAAGGTGCATTTTTCTGGGTTGAAGCGCATTTTAAACTCCCTAGCTTGGTCGAGACCTTTTGTAAGTGGAACATATGATCAGATTCCTCTTGGGAATTCACGATCATTGTGAGGGAAAAGCCTCATATACAAGATATGCTTGTTTCAATGATGTCAAAACTTAGCTTCATAGAAGAACTGATGTTAGGTGTTATCACCATGTTGCATGTGCATACCTTGTTTCTCATTACTTATTTGCTTGCATGAAATATCTCGGGTGTTGCATATAGAGATGTGAAAATATGTGTCATATGAGTTAAACTTCATTGGTCTATCATAGGTATCATCTAAGAGAGTCAAAAGTATGAAATTAGGCATTTGTAGTAATTTTAGGTCTATGAGTCGACCAAAGTTATGCTCCGGTCGACTCATGATATGTGTCTAGCTCTTGCATTTTCTTCGGGCTAGCTCTGGTCGACCTACCGGTCGACTCATACTGTTGGATTTTTTATTTGTCTAAAAATTCAGGCTAAGCGTCGACGCATGCCTTGTTCCGGTCGATGCATGGTTGTGTGTTTTGCACAATCTTTTCCTCGGGTTAGCTCAGGTCGACCCTGCACTCTGCATGAGTCGACCGCTCGTTGTTTTATGCTATTTTTCTGTTATGTCTGTTATTTCTGGAAAATGGTTTTATCAGTTATAATAGTTTTGTCTGGTATAAATATTCAGTTTCTCTTTTCTCTTCACATCAATAATTGAGAAAAACAAGAAAAGTGAAATAGGTGTCAATTCAATTCTCATCATCTTCATCTTCTTCATAGCATACCACAACAATCACACACAATAATCTTTGTTGTACATTATGCATTGTCAGAGGTGATAACGTTAGAAGCCGCTGATTGGGTAATCCGGTTTGGGTTGAGGAATTGACAGGTTTTTCTTGAATAAAACCTCTAGGGTTTTGTCCTCCAAGATTCTCTAAATTTGGGGGTTTTTGCACGATTCTTCGCAACGCATATTCAGCCGAGCGAAGGTAATCAAGGAGTGGGGGTTTCGTCGATTTAGTAATGGTAAATAGAGGATTGTGAAGGAGAGTTTCAAGTTCGACACGCGAGTGATTGAAATCAGCCAGGCTAGGTTTTGAAGACGAAAGGTTGTTCAAACATAGAGCTGCAATTGGAGGTTTATTCACAAGTTGTCGAAGTACTTGATTTGACTCGAATCAAGGGGCAAAAGGAGATAACATCTACAACAACAAGGGTGTTCATATGTTTGATTGCTATTCAATTCTTGTATATACAATTTTACAACAGGTTAAATTTATATTATAAAGTCTCAATTCTATTGTTAGAATTGAGGCAGACGTACCCCGAAGCGAGGACAACGGGGGAACTGCCTCAACAAATTGTTGTGTCTTTTACCTTACATTTACATTGCTTAATATTTGTGGTTTTAGAGAAAACAATTATATCAATCTAGGTCTGCTTTGAGTAGTGCTAAACTGATTTTGAATCTAGTACAATCGTTGATTGTACGAGGAAACTTGAGCAACTCACTCAAAGCGAAACTCACTTGTAGTGCTCCACATGCCAAGTGTTTGATAAATTGTCTGAACCAAAAGCCTTGTGTGCTGTCCATTTATTGTGTTGATATTTTTATGGCATTGGAAGTAGTCATACCACATAGTGATTTAAATCAAATTGATGTGTGACTAGCGTAATGATTTTCATTACTCGTTATCAGATTCCATAGGCTTGACGCATATCCGGTTTTCTAGTAACCGTTCGTTATAGACGGTAAAGTTCCTCGGCCAGCTTCCGCAAATTAAACAAATTTTTAAAAACCATTTTATTGGTAGCGCCGACTCTTTTAAGCAAGGGATCTATTTGACCCCCCTTCTAGATCCGCGTCATCGTCTAACAAGTGGTATCAGGAGCACCGGTTCACTCCGTGCTTCAAGTATAACTTAGTAGAAAATGGCTAACGAACCTAAAGGGGCTTATAATAGAACACCTGTTTTTAATGGAGAAAACTATAGTTACTGGAAATATTGTATGCGTGTGCATATTAATTCCATTGACAGGAAGGTGTGGAATGTTATTCTTAACGGTCCAATTGAAATAACTGTGACTGATGAGAATAACATGATTGTGCCTAAGCCTGAAGCACAATGGAATGATGATGACGAGAAGAAATATAATTACGATTGGAAGGCCAAAAATATTTTGATCTCCTCATTAGGAGTTGATGAATATTATAGGGTTTCTCATTGTTTTACTCCAAAGGCTATGTAGGACTCATTGCAAGTTGCCCATAAGGGAACCAATGATGTTAAGCTAGCGAGAATCAATATATTAATGCAAGAGTTTGATCTGTTTCACATAGAGCAAGAGGAAACCATTGCGGATATGCAAAAGAGATTCACTCATCTCATCAATAGATTATACTCACTAGGTAGGCCAGTTGCCAATGATGTTGCTACTAACAAAATTTTGATATGTCTTAACAGGGAATGGCAACCAAAGGCGACCGTCATTAAAGAAGCTAACGATCTCATGATTTTGGATCTCACAACATTGTTTCAAAAGCTGCAAGAGCACGAACAAATGCTTCTAAGCCTAGAGCAATATGAAAAGAAGGAAAAGAAGGAGAAAACAAAAAATATTGAAAAGAAGTCTATTGTTCTCAAGACTTCTTCCTCAAAGTCCCAAATAAAAGAGCAAAGTGATTACACCACGAGTGATGACGAAGATGATGATAGGAGTGGGGATCTGGGGATGTTTGTAAAGCGATACAATCGCTATGTTAAAAAGAACGGTATCCAACACTCTGAGAAAAATCTTGTCAACTTCCGGAAACAATCAAAATACTCTAGAAATGACGACAATAAAGGAAATAAGAAAAAAGGGCCGTGTTATAATTGCGAAAAGACTGGACACTACAAACCAGACTGTCCCTTGAAGAAAAAGGACAAAGAGAAGGAAACAAGTAGGTCACATAAGAAGCAACCTAAGCCAAGGAGAGTGTATATCGCCTGGGAAAGCGATAGCGAATCATCCGAGGATGACAACTTTAGTGATGAAGACAAATCCGTCAACTTTTGTCTTTCCGCCCATTAAAAGAATAAAAAGAAAAAGGTATGACATGTGAAGTATAAAAATTCCTCTAAATTGTCTCATTTGAACCACAAATTGCTTTTAATACTTTACATTGTGAAGTAAAAGAAGCCTTTGAAATGCTTGCCTCAAACAACCAAATCTTTGCTCACCAAGAGCAAAAGATTCGTGATTCCGAAAAGAAACTAAAGGCATTAAAAGCTTCCATATAGGAAAGTATAAAAGTAGGTTGTGAGGATCTAAGAAAAAGAGTTGTTAACTTTGGGTGTGATACTTGTTACATTTGGCAAAATGATGTTAGAAACCTAAATGCCAAACTTAACAAGGCTCTAGAGCCCAAAATTACTTTTGCCATTGATAAAGCTAATTTTAGAAAGAGTATGGTTAATCCTATAAAAAATACACATATGTTTTAAAAGATCATGATAGCAAAATTAATTCAAAAGTTAACTTTTCTTGTTTGTATTGTTGCACGAAAGGACACACCATTGCTAAATGCCGTTTTAGGAGATTTTTGGTTCCTAAAGGTGTTTATCAACGGTTGTCTAAATGCGAACATGTTTTCACTCACAACTTAGGACCCGATAAGCAATTGGGTACCTATTATTACTAATTGTGTTCATAGGTACAACGTCTTGAGACTACCGAGAGAAGATGGGTTCTCAATAGTGGCTGCTCAAGACATATGACAGGAGACATATCTCTCTTCACTGACTTCGTGGAAAAGAAGAAGGGATTTGTAACCTATAGAGACAACAACTGTGGTGCAATACTTGGAAAAGGTAGTGTAGGTAATCCTTCTTCCACTACTATCTTCGATGTATTGCTTGTCAAGGGCCTTAAACATAATCTTATTAGCATTAGTCAATCATGCGACAAAGGATACAAAGTATCTTTTTCAAAAGTTTGTTGTCTAATTGAGCATAATGATGAAATGAAAGATGTGTTTAAAGGTCTAAGAGTAAACAATGTCTATATGATGGATTTGGATGAAGTATCATTGATAAGTGATAAATGTCTCATGACAATGAGTGAGGACTCATGGTTATGGCATAGACGTTTAGCACATGTCAATTTTGACTTGCTAAATAAGGTAGTTTCAAAAGATCTAGTCATAGGTCTGCCCAAAATTAAGTTCACCAAGGATCACCTATGTGATGCTTGTCAAATGGGAAAGCAAACGAGGAACTCTTTTAAATATAAGAATATCGTTTCAACTAGATACCTCTTGAGCTTCTCCATATGGATTTATTCGAGCCATCTAGAATTAAAAGCCTAGGTGGTAACTATTACGGTTTTGTAATAGAAGATGGCTTTTCTAGATTTTGTTGGACTATCTTCTTGGATAGTGATTCATTTGTAGCCTTTGAAAAATTTGCTAAGCTTTCTCAAAACAAATTAAACACAAATATCATAGCAATTAGAAGTCATCATGGAGGTGAGTTTAAGAACTATTTGTTTGAGGAATATTGCGGTAAACATGGAATTGATCATAACTTCTCTGCTCCACGTACCCCTTAATAAAACGGGGCTGTGGAGCGCAAAAATCATATTTTGGAAGAGTTAGGGAGAACAATGATCAATGAAAGTGCATTACCTAAGTATTTCTAGGCTGACGCCATAAGTACGACAAGTTATGTATTGAATAGGGTGCTTATCCGCTCGATTCTAAACAAAACACCGCATGAACTTTTAAAAGGGAGCAAGCCAAATGTGTCTCACCTACATGTCTTTGGTTGTAAGTGTTTCATGTTGAATAATGGAAAAGAAAGCTTAGGTAAATTTGATTCCAAGGCCGACGAAGGTATCTTCCTTGGATACTCTCAGTCAAGTAAAGCCTATAGAATTTACAATAAGAGATTACTTACTGTTAAAGATTCTGTACACGTAACATTTGATGAATCTTATCTGAGAAATGTTGAAAAAGGTAGTATTGTTCATGGTGCAGGTGTATCTTCGGAAGACATACTCAAAAGTGCCGAGCCGGGAATTGATTAACCCAACCTAAACAAAATTGAGGAGGAAAAAGATGACCGTCATGAAGAAACCGAGGTAGTTCATCCATTTTAAAAAGATGGTATTCCTCTAGCTTGGAAGTCTTCCAAAGACCATCTCATCGACAATATCCTCGGTGATATATCAAAGGGGGTGATGACTCGGTCAAAGATATGTAATTTCTGTTATCATTTCACTTTTGTTTCTCAGATAGAACCTAAAAACCCAAAAGAAGCCTTGCTCGATGAACATTGGTTCTTATCTATGCAAGAGGAACTTTACCAATTCAAGAGAAATGAGGTTTGAGACCTTGTCCCCCCTCTGCGAGGTCATTGAGTAATTGGCACCCAATGGGTGTTTAGGAATAAACTGGACGAAAATGGAGTAATAACTTGCAACAAGGCGCGTTTAGTCGTGCAAGGGTATAACCAAGAGGAAGGTATCGAGTATGAGGAGACTTATGTGCCGATTGCTCGACTCGAGGCTATACGCATTTTACTTGCCTTCGCTTATGCGAAAATTTTTAAGCTATTTCAAATGGATGTAAAAAGTGCATTCCTTAACGACTATATAAATGAAGAAGTTTATGTTGCCCAACCTCCGGGTTTTGAGTCTCATGAATATCTTGATCACATATACAAGTTAAAACGTGCCTTGTATGGACTCAAGCAAGCCCCTAGGGCTTGGTATGAGCGTCTAAGCAAGTTTCTACTTGATCAAGGGTATTCACGAGGCAAGGTCGACACAACCCTCTTCATTAAGCGTCAAGGAAAACACTTAATTTTGGTGCAAATTTATGTTGATGATATCATATTTGGATCAACTAACGTGAATCTCGTAAGGGATTTTTCTAATCTAATGTATGGAGAATTCGGGATGAGTATGATGGGGGAGCTCACATATTTTCTCGGATTACAAATCAAGCAGCTTGAGGAAGGTACTTTTGTGAGCCAGATGATGGGTCGATGGTGAGCTGATGGCAATGATTTCTGGGTTAAGGCTGGGCATTTCCGCGGCGCTCTAGAAAAACAAGTCAGCGTTGTTCTTCAAGCAAGTCTTCAGCTGCTCTTTCACTTCATCCGGAAGTCCCATGCCAATCCTGACTCCTTGGTTAGGGTTGTCCCTGAAGGTGATCACCTCAAATTCTCCATCTAGTGTTGGGCGCGTAACAGTCGAGGAGGATGAGCTTCCCGTTGAAACTGGAGTATCTTCTTGGCCTTCTCCTGAGATCCGACTGTTGAGGTCGAGGGCTAGAAGACGAAGCTCTTGTATCTGATTTCTTAGACTCTGACGCTTCTTCTCGGGGGGCATCTCCTCTCTTTATATATTGCTTTAGGTGGCCCTCTTTGATGAGTATTTCAATGGCGTCTTTCTGGTGGACGCAGTCTTCTACTATGTGGCCATGGCTATGGTGGAAGCGACCGTATTTTCTTCGGTCGGTGTTGCTCTTCAAAGCTGTTAGCTTGGGGAATCGCATGCCTCCTTGCTTGAATTCAGCATTGATACAAAGAACAAGGAGGGTCAATTCCTACCGCCTTGTGGAAGTCGCTTTTCGACCACAGTCCCTTTTCCAGTAGATATTTTTTCATGTGGTCGGTTGTGCGGATTTCGACCGCTTCCTTAGTGAATTTTTCGACATAATCGCGAAGGGGCTCGTCCCTGCCCTGGGTGATACCCTCAAGCGTGGCTTCAGATTTCAGATGACGCCTGGAGGCGGTAAAGTGCCAGGAAAACTGCTCCTTCAGACTCCTCCAAGATGTGACTGAGCCTCGAGGTAGGCTCTTGTACCAAGCCTTAGCCCCCTTCCTGAGGGTGATGGGGAATAGCCTACATTTGATTTCCCCAGTGACATTGTGGTAGTGCAGCATGGCCTTGATGTTTTCTATGTGGTCACCAGGATCGATGGTACCATCATAGAGAGCTAGAGGGGGAGGTTTCTCCAGCCCGCGAGGAATGTGGGTGTCCATGATTTCTTGTGACAGGGGGCCACGGACATTGTCCTCGTCGCTCGTACTTGTAGACCTTTTGAAAGAATGATTGCGTCCCTGATGTTGCACCCCAAAATTTGCCCTCTTTCAAGGCTTGACTCAATTTTTCATTTCTTTCAAATTCAATGACATAAAGGAAATCCATCATGAATTCAAGATTAAAGGCAAGAATATTATAAAGAGAAGTTTTGTGACATTACAAGAATGTATTTGTTGCAAGATTTTCAACTCTAAGTAATGTTTAGAAATTAATTTATTTCTAATACTTCATTCAAGTCTCTAGTCAAATTCATGTTATGGTAATGCCACACCAAGTCTACATTATGCTTACAAACATCCAAGAAACATGCAAGGATTAAATCAACATTGGAATGTTTTAGGACCAAGAGTATGCATGTTTAATCATGGCAAAACAGTCCCATGCAAGAGGTGACAAATTTCTTCATGTCACAAGATCACATGTCACAAGACCAAGGGAATAGCACATGATAATGCATCTAAATATTAGAATTTGAAATTCTGTCCAAAAAGTAGTAGCATTGACCACAAGGGTATGTCCAAGCATAAGCCAACAAAAGGTCACAAGACACAAAGTGCTGCAGAAAAAAGGCCTAGCAATAGTGCAGAAAATACAACATAGCAACATACATGGAAATGGAAAGAAAGAGAGTGACATGAAGAAAGTTGCCTTGGACATTTCTAAGTAAGGATTTGAAGTCTTGAAGGAAGAGTAAACCCTAATGTGCTGAGATAAAAGAGGAGAGGGGGCTGCAAACACATTCATCTATCATTCACATACACAAGATTGAGAGAGTAAGAGAGAAGAGAAAAACAGAAAATAGTGAGAGCAACACACATTGCAAAGAAAACCAGAAAAATAGTAAGAGAGAAAACCGAAAAAAGGAGTTCCATAGAAAGACAAGGAACCTTTGAAGAAACAAAACCTTCACAACATAGAGGGAAGAGGAGTGAGGTACATTCAACCAAGACCAAGGAGGACTTGCAAGAAGGATAAGAAGCTCTTGGGTATCCATTTCCTCCAACCTTTCTCTCTTTATATTTTTGCTATTTACATTCATTTCGTTTACTCTTTTATGTATTGTTGTATTGTATGCATCATGTAAGGTTCTAAGGGACCAAGAAACCCTTTGAAAGAACCACAAAAAGAAGCAAAAAATAAGAGAAAAGTTTCGATTTTTCTTCTGGTAGCCCAACACGGGCTGTGTCACACGACACGGGCTGTGTCACACGACACGGCCGGCCGTGTTGCATCCCTGTGTGACTTTTCAAAGCGTAAAATGCCCCGAACACAACACGGCCACCCGTGTCACACAACACGGCCACCCGTGTCACACTTCTGTTTGCCCTAAAACATTATTTTTCACCCAGACTTTACAACACGGGCCGTGTCACACAACACGGCCACCCGTGTTGCACCTCTGTCATGCCCTAAAAACTCACATTGCAGGTACCCTATGACACGGGCCGTGTCATACAACACGGCCACCCGTGTTACTGTCACACCCTAATTTTTGACCTTAAGATTCCACATCCTTCGTTTCTTTCTACGTGTTCTCTTTTTACTTTTGTATGCGTATCATGGCTAACAGTGTGTGCAGGTATACAGATTTCAAATGTAGATATACCTTTTCTTACAAACAAGCATATCAGGGATATTCAGAAAGCATTGATTTTGAAGATAGAAGGGATGAATCTTATGACCTATCTCACATTAAGGTCATGACCTGAGTTTTTTTTGGTTCAAACCACGACAATTAAGGCTTGGCTGCAAAGTTATATTTGGTTTTGGGCTCATCATTTTTTGATTAAGTTTGGCCATCTTTGAGAGTTTCATAGTTTCATCAAAGCGTTAAATTAAGATTTTCAAATTGTCAGTTTGTTAGCATGATCATGGTAGATCCGCCATCCGAGTATACAAGTCACGAATTCAAAATCACGGGTTGAAGTTCTCACTTTAGGACCAATCTTAAAGGGAGAGATTCATTACAAGCTCAAAAGTAACAAGTCCCTCACAAGTTTCATCTAAAATTGTCAAAAACTAAAATCAAAGTCATCAAGAGAATTCAAGTCCTAAAGGCTTACGAGTTGAAAGCATATGCCTTCTTATTTCGATAACTTCCTTCTATACATATTGGATACAAGCAAGGGATACTCGCTGCTGTGAATTACAACTCAAAGTTTTTAACTATTTACAACTATACAAGTCTGTATAATACAAGCAGGACAAGCTCAACTTCCTAGTTGAAACGTGATAGCACCCCGAGTTAGACACAACCAGCCTGTGTTGTTCCTCATCCCATCAACTTCGCCGTAGCTACCGCGACTCATAGCGTCTGCCGAAGGCCCATTTAGTGAGAGTTGTAGCTTCATTTTGTCCTTGACAACCTGAGCACAAAGAAGACAAAATCACCAATCATGACAGTTCAGCCGAATAATATAAAGAAGGGAGTCGTGTACGAACTGCGTATTATTACCGAGGTCGTATAACGTGAGCAGGCTTTATCCGGTAGCTATGGTTGCCATGGATCTTCATAACACCATAGTACCATTAAGGTTTGTTTTGAATCGAAAGCCGCGATCCGCAGAGAGCTTAAATCAATTGTCCTATTCTCCGGACTTAAATCACCATGACCATGACCTGCGATGGAAGTGAGAATTAGCAGCAGGTTATTGGAACGTAGGCATAGCATCTCATAGCAAGAGTAAGAAGGCATTGCCACAGTAAAACCAAACCTTCCTTCCCTGATGCATACTTGAACCTTGGGAATGTGTACAAGGCTTTAGGGATGCCTCAAGAAGCTATTGCATGTCATCAACATGCTCTTCAAACCCGGCCAAATTATGGCATGGCTTATGGTACATTATGAGCAAGGTCAACTGAACATGGCAATTCTACACTACAAACAAGCTATTGCATGTGACCCCAGATTTTTGGAAGCTTACAGTAATTTGGATAATGCTTTGAAAGATGCTGGCGGAGTGGAGGAAGCTGTCCAATGCTACAATCAATGCCTTTCATCACAGCCAATCTTCTGAGTCGTCATCGCCACCCGCGAACCTTCATTATCACCGGAGATCGCTTTGCTCACCTCCAGCCAACACCGTCCTTGTAACCGTAATATTTGCTTCTCTGATTTTTCTTACATTGTTGTGTGAGTTCATTATGTTTAGGTTAAGTGACGAGGAAAGAGGAATTAGACGCAAGGATAAGAAATACGATTGAAGATGGGAGAAGAGAAAACGAGCGAAGATGGAGGGAAGAAAACGAGCGACGGCGAAAAGGGGATTGAGGGGGATTTAGGGTTTTGTTCCTTTTTGTTTAATGTTGTTTAATCGTGATGTTGTAATGCTAATCACACACTAACACACACACTCCCCACGCTAACCACGTTTAACTACACTAATCTAACCTTTAATTATTAAAAACTCATTTAATCCTAGGTTAGTAATATAATCCTCTTATTAAAATAATTAAACTTCTTTTACAATATTTCCTGTCTGATTAATTTTAAAAAAAAAAAATAATAAACCAATTAAATCTATTTTGTTTTAATCTAACTTAGTAAACTCTTTTTAATTATTATTAAAAACTCTTTTTTTCTTTATTATAATCAACTTTTATTTTATTAAAAAAATAATTAGTAAACCTTATTTAAACCCTTTTTCTTTAAAACTTACTTATTAACTTTATTCTTTATTAAAATTATTTTGTTCTTTTTAAGCCCATCTCATGACCTACTTAATCTAATAACTTTTCTTGTTTAACTTTTATTTGATAGTAACTAAAATATTTTATCAACTTGTAATTCATGATTAAAACTACTATAACTTTTTTTCTTACAAATTAAGTCACCCTTTAATATAACTTCTCTCAAGATTAATCTTTTAAATCAATTCAACCATTTCTCTTAAAATCAATTAAACCTCACCAATTTCATCAAATAACGTATTTTCTTAATCCTAAATTAAATCAACTTCAATCAATAATTCAACTTTTTCTCAAACTAATCCAACATCCCGTCTAAAATCAATTAACAGCGTAAAACTCAATCTAAACGTGCACTCACGACACTTGCACCCACACTTAGCGCTTTCATGCGTATGTATGGTTTATCCTTATCCACTCTTATCGATCCACAATGCACACACTCACCTAGCGCTGTCATGCGTTCGTGTATGGTTTTATTCTTGCAATTTACTTTCAGCAATTTATAATTACCGCATTCTACATTCTTGCATCGCATCCCGTCCAAAGGAAAAACCTACACATAATTCAAAGTTGTGTGTAGTTGCACATCATATGCATCATAACCCATTCGATCCTTGATTCCATTCAAGTTGATCGCTTAAGATAGATCCTACCCCATAGGAAGGACCATTATCTCTACAACTTAGACAAACAAACAACATTACACAACTATTTCAAACACAAATAGAGAATAGATGTTAATCATCTTAAGTGAGATATAATCTCCACCCCCACAACAATACATTCAAACATGTAGGGACTTTTCCTTAAGAGCGATAAAGGCATACTTGGCGACCATCCGAGTATTTAAGACCTTTTCTTAAGACGATGCAAAGACCATTTCCTACAACCCCTTTTACACTTGTGGTGGTTATCTCTCCCTTAACATGAAGACTCGCCTCTTCTCCTAAACCTAATCAAAACAACTACCCTAAACCCGTAGGAACTTTGACCACAGTCAAAGAACTCCTCGAACCCTTTAGGAGAACTACAAAATACTCTGATTCCACTCCCGTAAGGATATGTAGGCATAAGATGCGACATCTTATCGAGTATACTTAGAAATAAACCATTAGGGTTCTTTAACCTTTAAGCAGATAAACACATAGCAGTAAACAAATATAAAACAAGAGGTTCCTGTAGAGTACTACAGAAACTTAGGATGCTAGTACCTTTCCTAAGTTTAACCAACCCCCGAACCTATAACTCTCTAAACCTTGCATTTGCATTGCATTGTGGGAATTTCGATCTTTATCCCTTCCTTTGGACAAATCAAAGTTCGGCTGCAAATTGAATTAAAGATTCAAACTAATCAATAGTTTGGTATCCAAATTTCACCGCGACAGTTACCCCACTATTTTCCACTTATTTTTGTTATTTTTACCTCCAAAAAAACCGTTTTTATTGCATGTCTCGATTTTTTTTTAGCCGACTAATCCCATACGTTGTATGATTTTAGTAGGAATGTTGCTTTTGTCCTTGGTGACTTTTGATTCCAAAAAGCATTTTCAAAAGCAAACTCTCGATTTTATCGAGCCATTTTTAACCCTTGTAAGTCGGCCGCCTTGTGCGTCCGCCATCGACCTTGCTCGCTTCACCTCAAACCTTTTTAAACAATTAAATCCTTGACCCAACGTAAAGCGGATTTTCTCAAACGATTGTTAAGCCAATTCACCATATTTAATAAAACGATAAAGTTCACTTTGTATTGAACTAAAGAGAGAGGATTGAGTGTAGACTTCTTCCTCTCCGAGTGTTGAGATGCTCACTGTAGTGTGGGTGGTTTTGACACTCGTCTTTCAATACAAAGATGTTTTCATCCGCACCTTTTTCTCCTAAAAAACCTCGGCCCCGTACCGAGTGCATTTTCAAAACACTTACAATAAATAAATCGATTCTCTTGGTATTGAACTAAAGAGAGAGGATTGAGTGTAGACTTCTTCCTCTCCGAGTGTTGGGATATTCACTGTAGTGTGGGTGGTCTCGATACTCGTCTTTCAATACGAAGACGTGACTTTATCCGCCACCTATCTCCCTCTACAACTTCTTTCCACAGCCTTTGTCACCTAAAAACCTCAGTCCCGTACCGAGCGCATTTTTAAAACTCTTCTCATGACAAAAATTTGGATGGTCGTGGAGTGGTTAGGCGTAGGCCTTCTCCTATCCCGAGTGCTGACGTTTACCGTAGGGTTCTCTGTTGCAAAAGCGCTTACCATTTAAAACCAAAAACACTTTAATAAGAGAATGAAGCTCTCTTTGTATTAAACTAAAGAGAGAGGATTGAGTGTAGACTTCTTCCTCTCTGAGTGTCGAGATGCTCACTGTAGTGTGGGTGGTTTTGACACTCGTCTTTCAATACAAAGACGCTATGTTCGCCACACCCTTTCATAACAAAAACTTTGAGATGAAGAATTGGGTACTACCCGTAGGGGTTACTATCCGAGGACCTATCTCGCCCCTAAAAAAAAAATAATTCAACAAATCAAATGTGACATCTTGCCTCGCATGGCGAAAACTAATCTTTCAAAAAGGATATGATACGTCCGTTCTACCACAAACAGGTAATGCCTAAGTCTCCAACGAGCGAGCAGCAATACACCCAACTACTAGAATGCGTACGATAGCATCATCCATAAAAACATCAACAAATCGTAGGCCGAACTACGGCTGCTCTAATTCTTTACTTCGTTCAAGTAAAGATACGTAGGCACAAGGGCCACAATCCTTGCCGAGCACATTCCCCCTTATATCTGTAGTTCCCCGAACTACGTCGACTCTGATTTTCTCATATCCGTTGAGAATACGTAGGCCTAGGACCGCGAAGTCCTACCGAGTCCGTTCTTTCTCTTCCTTCCCCTGTTATCTCTCTTTTCCCAATTTCTAACCTTTCCCTCTATCCTTTGGAACAATCTTTTATAGTATAATGTTTAAGCAAATAAATCACACACGACAAACAAATGGTTCCCATCGAGTACGATGGATGCGAGGGGTGCTAATACCTTCCCTTCGCATAACCGGCTTCCGAACCTGTTCTTGGTTGCGAGACCATCTTATCCGTTCTTTTCTGGAGGTTTTCTCGATATTTTCCTTTCCCCTCATGGGATAAATAAAATTTGGTGGCGACTCTTCTGTCCTTTTTCCTTTTCGCCTTCCCCGTCATTGCACGTATTTTTCGAGTAGCGACACCTGACTCTTACTGTGTCGAGGAGAATGTTCATGTCAGCTTCGATGTTCTTCATGACGTTTTCCAGAAGGTTTGGTCCTTTTGGGTGCTGGGGAGTTCCTGGACCTCCGAGGAGGGGTACAATCGCGTTTTCTGGTGGTCTCGTGTCCATTCTTCTCCAGTTTGGACCGTTCTTTGACTGGGGAGATGCTTATAGATTCATCTCAACGACGCTTCTGAAGAGGGGAATGTGACTGGCGAGATGGGCTGAGGGATCCCCACGTGGGAGGTCGCTCTCCGATGGTGTTCTCCAGCATGTGGATTTTTCCCCCTTGATGGAAGAGCAGATAGTTAGATTTGTTAAGAGCAGCGATGAAGGTCGCAGTACAGGGATTAGCATCTTGTGGGACGATGATAGGCTCGTATACATGATCGGAACTTTGGACACGAGGCTTCACGTTGTCTGGAGATGCCGGTTTTCTGTCCCTATGATCAGTTTCTCCAGTGGCAGCTCCGGAAATGGGGGTTTCGCCAAAACCCAGAATGACGACGACAGAATCTTGATGAACGTCATTATAGTGAGAGGCTATGACGATGAAGGTTCAGAAAGATAGCTTTGGTCTTTTATTCAGGAAGATTGGGTAATGTTGGTTCAAAAAGACTAGGGAGATGGTATTCCTATATACGACGCCACTGATCTAGAGTGATCAGAATGGATTGTCTTGATCTTCAATGTAAGGCAGCAACAATGGTTGTAGGAGAGGATGGGGTGTTAATTGCAAGGTACTCCGATGCCAAAGTAAGTTTGGGCTAGAGAGAAATCAAGTACGAGTGTTTAGGTATGAGTTAGAATGATTAGAATACCTGACCCTCTCAAAAGAGAGGGTATTTATGAGATTCCCCCTAACGCGGGGCCAAGGTCTCCCGTGTGACTAAAATTTCTGATCGGCCAATGGGGGACTTCCAGGTGGAAGATCTAGCGCGTGATCTTTGACCTGCTCCAATCCATGACTTTCGGAGGGGCAGTTGGTCGCGTGAACAGTCAAGGGCGTGAGGGGGATGTCTCCAACAACTATATGGTCCAACGGCTATATTTTGTCCAACGGTCATATTGTACTCAACGAATAGATTGTACCCAACGGCTAGGTTGTCCTAATCTCCTTATTGGGCTTGGCCTTAAGCTAAACTAGATTGGGCCTTGCCCAACTGTGGGGAATGTGCCAATCCAGTCCAGAGCAGTTCTTATCCTTCAAATTTAGATCAATTTTGCTTCTCTTGAATGGTTCTTCTAAGTGATTAACTTGATTAATATTAAGGTTAATGTCTTTTAATCCTGCATACTTGAATAACCATTAATAAACCCTATTATTCTCTAATACTTTGTTATCATCAAAATCTTTTAAGGGAATGAACAAATCTTGTTCTAACAATCTCCCCCTTTTTGATGATGACAAACAAATGTATTTAAGAAAATGGTTGGTAATTTACTTAACATAGTGTAATATCAGAGTCTAAGATTTGTAAGCTCCCCCTAAGTTAGACAGTCTTTTAAAGTAAGGTTTGTAAGCTCCCCTTAAGTCTGCTAGTCCATTAAGACGAGGTTTATAAGCTCCCATTAACTCCTTATCTATGTTAATTGAATCTTATAACTTTAACCAATAAATTATAACACCAGGGTCTGAGGTTTGTAAGCTCCCCCTGAGTTTGACAGACCTTAAGTTTAGGTTTGTAAGTATTCCTTTAGTCGGATAGTTCATTAAGATAATGTTTGTAAGCTTTCCTAATTTCTGTCTTTGTTAATTAAGTTTATCATTAAAACCCAGTAAAATAAATTACACAAAATATAAATAACTGAAAAATAAATAACTTAAAGCTTATAACTCAGAAGTTGTTAATGCAGAAACCACTTTGTTCAGGTTTTGATGCATTAATCGCTTCTTAAATACTTTATGCATTTTCTCCCCCTTTGTCATTGTCAAAAATATTTTAAAAGAAAGAGAAAAACAATAAAACCAAATAAAAAATTGAGACAGTTTAAATGCACAGAATGTTGAAAGAGTTTAAAATACGACAGAATTTGAAACACAACTTTTTTAATGTTTAAAACAATTAAAAGCACTTTCAAAAGAGGAGGACAGTTGAAAACAATTTAAAGTCTTTAAAAAATTATTTACTTTTGATGGTAAATTACTACTGTATTAGTTTCCTAAAAGTAATTATGATTCAGTATGACATGCTTAATTAGTGATTGGCTTTGAGAACTTCAAAGATCAGAAAATAAAACATCCAAGGTGTTTGAACTTCCAAAATTTTCATTATAAAAGCACACAAATTTGTTCAAACCAAATCACAAATCTATATTCACTTCAACATACATTAGATTCATGATGAATACAACTTCTGAGTAATCTTCTACTCCTATTGTTCCAGAGGCTCCTACAGTCTCTGAGGCAACTTCTGATTAGGGGGTCAGACCCTCTGAAGAAATCCCTTCAATCTCTCTTTCTCAGACACTGAAGCCACATAAGAAGATAAATAATAAGAAGAAGAAATCCACGAGAAGAAGATTTAAAAAAGTTATTCATTTCGTTCTGAAGAAGAAGAAATGGACGTGGAATAGGAAACCTCTTTCTATAATAGGAAGTTTAGGGATGATCTGGACTAATGTTATTATTTTGTAATCATTCCTTTAAATCAATGAAGTTCTTTTCCGTATTAATTTGCATACCATCCTTTTAATCATAATTATTTCCTTTAATGTCAACTGATTAAGAAGTTCAAAATTAAAACAAAAAATAGTGCTTTTTACTTGATGTTTCTTTTTCATTAGATTCATCTGATACATCCAATTTACCATATAAATTGCTTTGGTTATAAAATCAGATGTTGATAAAGAATACATAAGTATTAAACTAAGAATTAGAATATACAAATTTTAAGCAAAATAAATTCTTTTGATACAATGTGTTATAATATACTTTCATTGATTGGAGATGCTTTACAAGGCTTACAATCCAAAACAAGAAGGGATATCATAAACATCAAATCTTAGAATCTAAAAATAGAATGCACAAAAGAGAAACTAAGAAAAGAAAGCTGAGGCAGGTTATGCAGACTGCCAAATCTTGAGAGGAGGAAGAGGGAGCTAATGTTGTCCTTATGAAACATCACAATCTTCACCAGTAGCTCTACAACTCAAGGTTAAATAAACCTCCATCCAGACTTACAACTGTTCCTTCCAGAAAGAAGAGTTCAACCATAACTCATTCAGAAGGAATGAAGAGCATCATTCTCTTAAGGAGAGAAAATGTTCTTTTCAGAAGGTTGCAAGTTACTTGAGGAAGTTTTATTTGTACCACTGAGCAAAGAAGAAGCAGAAGATCATAGTCAGAGGCTCTCAATTCTCCAAGGAAGAATACCCTTTCATTGATGTTCTCCAGTTGGTTTTTCATGCCAAGGTTTGAGCTAGAGATCATCCCATATTAGTACAGAAGCGAGAGAAGAGAGTTTTTAAAAAATCAGAGCAAAGTTGTACAACTGTATCAACCAGGTTTGAGAGACAAGGATGAAAAACCTAGACTGGGGAAGACTAGTTTAAATAGGAAATTAAAAGGCTTAACCAAGGGAGAAAAAGATTTAAGACAACTAGACTTTGAAAAGACAAACCACATAAAATCTTTTGGAAAACCAACAAGCAAGATAAACAAGTACAAAGAAAAAGGTAAGACATGACAAGAGAGAGAGAGAGAGAGAGAGAGAGAGAGAGAGAGAGAGAGAGATAGAGAGAGAGAGAGACCATAGTATATCTAGAGGATAAAGCATCACTATTTTATAGGTTCTGCACATACAACTATAGAGTATGCATGATAAATTTTCAAACCTGTGAATCTTTAAGTGACACAGTTGTCAAAAATATTTTTTCACTTAAATGCTATTTGAAATTTCTTATTCCTTAGCTGAGTTTTAGAGTCTGATACTTTTCAGAAGCCATACATCATCAGAGACTATTCCAGTTTTTTATGAGGATACTTCTGATCAACATCTGTCTTTGATACTCTTAGAATTAAGCTTTTTAATAGATCAGAAACCCTTTCTTTGTAAAAGAATTAAGTATTTAAAAGGCAAAGGGTAAAACAAGCAAAATAACTCAATAATGAATTAGCTTGAATAATAACACTTTTTGATAAAAAAATCTGAGCTCATAATACTTGATTCTAAATAAGGGTCAGGAATAAAGATATACTCAAATAGCCACAATATTTATCCAAATGAATAAATATTCTTTTCATAGGTTTGAAAATCCTCATAAGAGTAAGTTGTTCAAACTAGTTATGCACAAACATATCATATACATAGACCAATTACATATAACCTATCATGCATATAAGCTATCTAAAGAGTGCGGATGATTGACATACCTTTACAGATTCTTTCTGAAAAGAATCTTTACAGATTCTTTCTGAAAAGAATCTGTCTTCATGATTATCTATTTTTGAAGCTGATTCATGTTCAATAGGAACATGAAATCAGAAGACTAGAGATCCCAACCTTCTTTTCAATCGTCTCTAAAGAGTTAGGATCTGGGATACATGCTTTCCTCCAGTTGTGGTTGTAGATGTCCATCATCCAGAATCCAGAGCAAAAACATCACCTTTTACCTTAGTTTCTGTATCTTTTAAAAACTAGAATTTAAAGGTCTTAGGTTTAGGGTTCCTTTCACCTTTTGATCTGAGAATCATAGTGTCTGATTTCTTTAGAAACTACTGACTTTGAGGTTTTAGGTTCTATTCCAATTAAAACTTTTGACTTCTCTATCATGGATTCTGGTGTATTCAGAATCTTGCTACACTAAGCAGTCGGTACACCAAGGTCTTTAATCCTTTTATTAGCAAGGTTAAAAAGAGGATTCTTTGGGTTTCTTTTTGTCAAGATTTTGGAATCACAAAATTTTTATGAACATGCAGACCTTCTCCTTTACTTACTCCATAGATCATGAAAGCAAACAATGTTCTATTAAGACTCATTGTCAAGAAATCTTAGAGAGTCATTACTTACTCAATTAAATAATCCTTGGAATATATTTTAGCTTGAGCCATTATATTTCTTTCCAATGTATTAACAATTTCTTTTATAAGATTTCAATTCTTCTTAAAGAAAATCAAGTTGTTCATTAACAACCTCATCAGATTTTGAGTCAAAACCTGGTTAGGATTCAAAGTCAGAGAGTGTGTCAGCCATAAGTGCAAGGTTGACTTCTTTAACTTCTCTATTTGAATTTGTCCTTTTGTAGATTAGGACAAATGTTTCTTGATTTTCTTGGTCAGAAGTTGAAACATCTTGATGATAAAATCCATTTCCTCTTCATCAGAATCCCCATTATAATCTTCTCCATCAGAAGCTTCTTCTAGTTTTTCTGATACTTGAGAGTCTGAAAGTTTTTATCAAAAGATCTTTTAGTGTTAGACCTCAAAACAAGAGATCTAGGTTTCAAAACATGTTCTTTACCATTCAGCTTTATTTCAAGGCTTTGAAGGTTATAGATCAACCTTTCAGGGTCTAGAGTATTCAGGTATATAGCCTACTGAATTGCTTTAACCTTGAAGATGTATCTTGCAGGAAAATTCCTCAAGATCTGTTACCAAGCCAACACCATTAATCTTCTATCAATTTTGTCTTCAAGAGTGTCATACAGCTTATCATCACAACCAATAGTGTGAGTAGGCATCTTGCTTTAAGTAGATTAAGATTAAACCAAGATTCCTACAACAAGCACATTTTCCCCACAAGTCACTCTTAAGGATTAAAGAATCCTTTCATACTCACAAAGCAAATGACTCAAAGCATAAATAGTTTCTTGATTTCTTTAACAAGTACACTTGTCCCGCGAGTTAGTCTCAAAGATTAAAAATCATTTTCTACTCACAAAACAAGTGATCTAAAGTAGAAACAAGCTTTTTAATCCATAAAAATTTGAAAGAACTCCTTCTTTGGTTATACAAGAGTTCCTTCAAGGTCATGTTCTTATATTTAGGCATTCAGCTTAACACTAGCATGACCTTCTTCAGCTTATCTCCACTTCATCTAAGCTAGAGCTCTTGAATGAGTAGTTTTACTCACCGGATCTTTTCTATTTCATAATTAAGTGAGAAAGCACATTTGGGCTCTGATACCAACTGAAGGTGAGAAAAATACACAAGAAGGGGAGGGTGAACTGTGTATGCCCAAATACCAAATTCTGTTTTCACTTCGAATTCTGATACATCAGCTTCTTTACCATGTTCAGAGTCTGATAACAGACTGAGTATTAGCAGTGAAAAGTTTACTTCCTTTTCTTAACCTTGTTTCAGAACCTTAGGTTTCAAGCTCATATTCTAATACACGTAAGAGTCTGAATCAGATCAGAGTTTGACTTTATAGTTTGTTGCACAACAAAATATAAATGCAGAAGTAAATAAGGAGTCACACAATATATCATGGTTCCTTTCAAATGAGAGTAGTATGGTCCCCTTGCAGTACAAGAGCTTTTAATTATAATCAAACTGATTACAATTGCTCAAGCCAGCAACTCAAGACTTCCTTCCCAATCACCTATAAATATACTTCTCATCAAGCCCTAAAGTATGAGACTTCCTTTCCTAAACTACTCGTTCATGACTTCCTACTATGCTCGTAAGCATGGGACTTCAATGCCTAAACATCTAGTTCAGAACTTCCTGCTCTTCCCATAAGCATGAGACTTCAATGCTCAAAGACACTAACTGAGGCTTCCTTGTTTTGCCCGCAAGCATGAGACTTCAATGCCTAAACATATAGTTCATGACTTTCTACTCAACCTATTCAAAATGAGACTTACTCTGAGCATAAAGGCTAAAGTCTTCAGATTCTCTTTAACATAGGAATTTGGTATTAACCTAATGTTCATATAAGTGCTTCTTGGATAAATAAACATACAAAGGTTTACATTCTTGAGTAGATATGATTTGTTTGCTCATGAGTTAGAAGAATGAAATTTTCATTCTTCTTCTCTCCTTGCACAAATTTCCATCTTGTTGTGCCTTTTCTTTCTTAATCATATTCATATATTCTTTCTTCAGAATATATGTGAACATGTTTCACTATACTCTAATACATTTAACCCTTCTGGTTATGTAATATTTTGAAGTGTGTTTTCTCTCATTTGTGTTTTCTATAAAACACATATTTTCTCAACTCATTTCAATGAACTGATATCACATCCATGTGAACACAGTTACAAAATCTTCAACTCACATTCATTCTCTTGAGAGGTAGAGGTTCTGTAAGAGTTTCTCTATAGGACGAGAGCTTATGAATGTTTTCAGTTTTCTTCTTTAAATAGATACTAAGAATAGATCCATTGAAGATTGATACTACCATGGTACATATAGTCGTTGAAGGTCCTTAGCTAGTGGACAATATAGTGACTTTATGATGATTAGACATAAAGTATTATACCGTTGTCAAGATCACCTTTTATGGATAAATTTTGTCTGGAGTCTTCTTATAAACATTTGTTGAAGCTTGCTCAGAGTCATTGTTATCCCTATACTTAGCTTTTTGAATTAGAGGCTTTTTATAGAATTAGTTAAAGCATGATCAGAAGTTAAAGTATGTCTTTAGAACCTAGTTAGAATGAGACTTTAGAGTCTTGCATTCACAGGTTCTGAGTCTTGCCTTCATTAGAGTCTTAATCAGATCTAGTCTAGGCTGATCACTTTCAATGTTGATGACTTGATGTAGACAAGTTCCTTTGAAGCAATATCTTTATAATTGCTGATGAAGCTTCTCGAGAAGATGCAGAGTCGTTCCTTATAATAGAGTCTGCTTGCTTCAAATGATTCCAGTCTTCAGATCTTTTTTTATTTTTGTATTCCAAATAAGCTTAAGTTCAACATCTGAAAGTTGACTCTTTAGAGTCTGGAAGCTAGGTTCTGATCCTTCAGTTTCAGACCAACTTTTCTTCTCTTTAATGGTTCTTCTAAGTGATTAACTTGATTAATATCAAGGTTGATGTCTTTTAATCCTGCACACTTGAATAACCATTAGTAAACCATATTGTTCTTTATATACATTGTTATCATCAAAATATTTTAAGGGAATGAGCAAATCTTGTTCTAACAATATGAAGTACTAACATGTTTAAATAGAGAATATACATACACTGCTTATTTAATCAAGCAAAGAAACATACATTGCTTATTTAATCATTTTAGCCATAAAGTATTAGGGCTATAGTGGTAAATAGGACCATTTTTACTTGAAATATAATGGTGCTAATGATGACTTAGACATAAGATAATATCAATGAACTATTGCATATTCTCATGTTGTTGAAAAACACTATAAGGTACATTGGATAAAATCATTGTTCAACAATATTGCAAAACCTTATTCAAACTCATTTCTTATTACTTTTTTTATAAGAAAAATTATATTCACCGGAGTACAAGGGGTACTCTAACCCATCAAACAAATTACAACAAAATTACATCACCAACAAATATAAAAAGCCCTATAGAAAGTCAATTGGGCATTTAAAACACTCATAATAGTTGCATCTAAATGCTCAAGAAGACGCAAGTTCCAACCATCTCCACGAGAACCATATAATTCTATGAAAAATAAAGGAATAATAGTTGCATCATAATATTATAGCAGCTTTTGACAGAAAAAACATTAACAGGATCCAGGCACCACACAAAGGAATCTTGAACATCTCTCATGGGGCTGACTTTGGCCAGAACCTGCATAAGATCAAAAATATCCTCCCCTAAGCTGCTACTTGCCACAACATGGTTAATACCAAGATCCTACTTCCAAACAACCCCCACCCAAGCCCCCATATCACTAACAACCTAATATTTCCTGGCTGAAACCTCATATAGTGCAGGGAAGAGAGACATAAGGTTGGAGGAGCCAATTCACCTAGATGACCAAAAAGGAATCACACATCCCGCCCCAAGTTTACACACTATTAAAACTTACGCCCTCCGTCGATTTGCCCACAGTCGTCAAATCCCTCCCCCACAAAGATTCTTGTGTACCAGCACTATAACTGTCGTTTGTCAATACCCTATTGCCAAAATTTCCATACCTAGCTTCAAGTATACCCCTCCACAAGGCATTAGGTTCATTCAAGCAATACCGTAACCATTTTGATAACAGAGCCAATTAAACAATCCTACATGTTTGATCCTAATCCCCCACACTCTTTTGTTTTGCAAACTAAGTACCATCTTACCTAAGCCATACTCCTTTTATCAACATCCCAAGACCATAATAAATTTTTTTGGATTGAAAAAATAGTAATAACCACTTGTAAAGGTGTCTTAAAGAAAGAGAGATGGTGAAATGGAAGATTCGTGAGCACCAAATTAATCAAAGTTACCCTGCTTCCAATGGACAATAATCTACTCTTCCATGTAGATAATTGTGCCTTAAAGCAAGCTATCACCGGGTTCAGAAAATAGATCCTTCTATGGTTGCCCCCAATAGTTATGCCCAAGAATTTGAACGGTAGACACCCAGATCTGCAGGCCAAGAAATTCTCTGTAGACTTCATGAAGTAATCATCAATTCCCACTCCAGACAGACAACTCTTGATAAAATTTATTTTCAACTCTGAAGCCAACTCAAAGCCTCGAAGGATATCCTTCAACCCCTCACAGTTTTGTCCAATCACCATCGTAAATTAGAATTGTATCATCAGTGAATTGCAACATACTATAGGAATCACTTCCATTCGGTTTAAAATCTCAAGATATTAATTCTTACTGCCCTCCTAACCAAGGTAGCCAACCCTTCCACAACCATTGTGAATAAAAAAGGTGACAAAGGGTCACCTTGTTTTAACCCTCTAGTCGCCTTAAAGTCCTCCTTAGTGCTTTCATTAACCATTACTGAGAGGAAACTAGTGAACATCCATCCTTTACTCCATTTTAAGCACTTGTTCCTGAACCCCATTATAACCATCACCTTCTCCAAGAAATCCGATTCCACACAATCATATGCTTTATCGAAATCCAACTTGAACATCAAACAAATCCTCTTCCTCTTTCTAGCCATATCTATAATTTCATTAGCCACTACAACACCGTCAAGCAGTTTTCTTCCCGGTATAAATGTTGTTTGCGTCTTATATATAAGCTTCCAAATAACTCTACTCAACCTTGCTGCTAATAAATTTGATATTACCTTGTAGCTACTTCCAATGAGACTAATAGGCCTATACTTCTCCAATGCTTGTGGATTTTCCAACTTAGGTACCAACGCAATAAATGACGATAGAAACGCCTTAGGCAAAGAAGCATAATGACGAAATTCTTGCACACACTTGACAACGTCACATCCAACCACCTCCCAACATCTCTTCAAAAATTCAAGATTGAACTCGTCTGGCCCCGAACTTTTATTCCTGTCACAACCAAGTACAACTTCGTGTATCTCTTCAGCAGAAAAAGGTACCTCCAAGGTCTCCTGTTCATCTACGTTCAACTTAATTAAGACAAATCCATAGAAGGGCATTTACCATTACTGCTCTGATATCTTGACTAAAAAAATTCCTTGATTGTTTTCTTTACAGAGACCATATTTCGTGCCACACATCCTTTCTTTTTTAAAGTTGAGATATAAATTTTCCTAGTTCTGGACTTAAGCATAACGTGGAAGAATTTGGTATTGAGATCTCCCTCCTGCACCCATTTGATCCTAGATTTTTGATTTATAATGCTTTCCTTAATTTGAAGCTTGTTCCACACCTCCACCTAAGTAGTTGTTGAAGCGGTATAACGACAAGCAAAAATAATTAAGTACCTATTTTGTCGTCTCCATAGGGATCGGTGCGAGAGAAAGAATGTCGTTTGACAACTTCTACATCTCTAAGCTTGGTTTTTAATTGGTATGGGAGTAAAATGAAAAAAGAAAACATATGAAAAAAGAAAACATATGAACAAGTAAATAAAGTACGGTAGAGAACTCGTCAGGAATGACGTTCATTCACCCATCTAATACACAAATCTACCAATCAGTTATACACAACCTAAATCACTCATCAATACCCCCACGTATCGCTCACAATAAATGTTATGTCTAACGCAAAGTTGAGAGAACAGTCACCTCGCCTCATCGGTGATGTCCCTAACAACGACACCATTTTGTTGAAAAGTATTTTAGGTGGATGTTTTATCGTATCCACAGGGATTGTGCGTAAGATATATAGATGCTTGTTGTTCAATAGTTTAACATTCCAAGTAAAGAGTTTTCAAAGAGTTCTTATTTTGTAACATAAGTTTGTTGCAAAGAGTAAATTAGGGCAAAGATGTTTTGTTTTAAGAAAAGCATGTCAATATTAGATTTTGTTAACTCTTTTCATACATATCCGATTAATTAAGCATGTGAACTTAGTTTCGATTAATACAATCACGTATCCTCGCGAATCCGTTTATTTCTAAAGCGGCTTCGTGAATATTATTGTTTTAATCACTAGATGATTTCTCGAAATAACAATCGAAACAATAAACATAAAGATTGATACAAAACAAATACTAACTTTCAAATCTATGTCTAGAGTTTGTTGGTTAATAGATGAAGAAATTAAATCAAGACTTGGAAATCTATGTCTAGAGTGATTCAAACCATAAATACATCATTAAAAGCAAAGATATTCATCATCTATTGATCATAAACCTTGTTCTCATACAAAATATTAAAAGAAATACTTAAAAGCAAGATTAACTACCTCTAATATTGACACAAAAGTGTTTAACTACCCTCACCATGGTAGCTTGATCAACAAGTAAGAAAAGAAGCTTTGCTAGCATCAAAATCGAAGAATCGAGGATTGATGCTCCAAAGATTTAATTCTCACTTCTCTTTGAGTTTCTTAGGTTTTTGACCTAAAAAACCTTTTCTATTTCTAAAATATGCTGAAAAGTGTAAAGTAACAAGAGTTGGTTAAAATATCTACAAGAGAAGATATTTATAGCAAGTGCACAAAGTGCAGTAAGTTGTACCACGCTAAGCGCCATTAGCAAAAACAGAGGCAATTTCCCAGAGAGCGCGCTAAGCACAGTAGTAGGCCGCTTAGTGCGGTTGGAGACTTTAGTTACTGCCTCAAACAGAAAGAGCGCGCTGAGACCGCACTAAGTGCAAGTTACCGATACAATATCCTCGAAAATCATCTTTTAGGCCTTCTTTCCTTCACCAATTGTTCCTATCATCAAATATAAGCAAGAAGAGCTGTCAAAAAGCATAAAAATGATCATAATTCACAAATTTTACAATAAAATAAAAAATTAGCATAATTACGCTAAAACTAATACATTTACTACTAAAATATCAAGGAAACCTTTTGAAAGGGCCATAAAATATAGTCAAAAGTATGCATAATTTGGCCCTTAACAGCAACACAACTATTAAGTAAGATTTCTTCAGATGGGGTAGCATTTGAACTCATGATACAAGCCTCAGTAGCATTCAACCTATCTACACCTTACTCAATTCTTAAGTCAACTCACCAAAACACATTCATATTCCACCACCTTAGTTTATTTCTCAACCATTTTGAAAATTTTTGGCACATGCAAAACATGATGGTGATTCTGATGTCCCAACATTAGAGTACAATGTCAAGACAGATGTTATGACATCTTAAGTCTGACGGAACAATATTATCAATCTTTAATTATACAGAAACTATAAACTACAAAATGATAAAAAACACAGTTAATTGTTAACCCAGTTCGGTGCAACTCACCTACATCTGGGGGCATCCAAGCCAGGAAGGAAATCCACTATAATAGTATTAGTTCAAAGCTAAAATCCCTCATTTATAACTTATCACCTAATCACTACCCGTGCTATTTATACCTAGGAACTCCTAGATATGAAAAACCCCTCTCACTTTCCACAATCACCTCAATGGTAGAACCAGTCACAAACCAGTGACAAGAACCAAAACCGAAGATTACACTTCCAATAAACAATACTTAGTTTTGCTTAAAAGCTTTAAAGTAAGAACAATACTAAACTCCTTGCTTACAAGCTTTAGAGTGAGAACAATAAACAATAAACAATATGTCTACCACAATGTATCAAAAGATACAAAGGATGACTTACAAAGTCACACACAAGAGACTCTCAAAACCTAAGTTTCTAAACTTCCCCTAGTTTTTACAAAAGTGAAAATCGTTAACACATTTGGTTTAGGTTGCTCTTTAAATACTCCTCAGCAGTCCATGGGCTTCGAAATCTTCACCCAGATATTTCTTGATCCACATGCTAAGGGTTGCATAAATTATGCAGAAAATATCTCCTTGAACCTTGGAACAAATCATCAAGTTTCTTAAATTTCCTCAACATCCAATTTTAGAAACTTATGAACAATTGAAAATCAAATGTTCCAGATTAAATCTTCTTGACCTGCGAAAATAAGTGAGCTATATCTAAAGAAAAACTCACAAAATCAAATCAAATATGTCAAGAATAAAATAGCATGTACTGATGTTTTGGTACAACGTGTCACAACATCTGTCAGAACATTTGTCTTCAATGTTAACTGACCAACATGCTAGGATATCACACCCAACATCTTGCTGTGAACCATGTTTTAGAAAAATTGCTTCCAATCCTAAAACCATGGAACTTACACATTTAAACTTTTCCTTGAGAATGAACGCAGCAGAACCCAAAATCTCAATCAAATTCCAAGATCAGAAAACAGAAAACAAACCAACAATTCACTCATTCTCAAGAAAAAAAACAGCACACATGAAAAACTACTGAAACAACTTTATGCTCACATGATGGAAACACGGCAGCTTAAGAGACACTATAGTTCTCTTAACTCCTTAGTTAGGCAAGATATCATACACTCTAGGTTTGAAATCATGCACATAATCCACAACATGAGAAGAACATTTCTTCAAGCTCTCTCCTTTACAAGGTACAAACTACCACAACCTTCCTCAGAGGTCCAAGTAGTAGAAATAGCCATAATCTCACAGATAGTTAGAGCACCATAAAGTTTGACATCCTTCTTATGCACACCACAACAGGAACAAGCACAAATAGACATTCACACCAGATTTGACCAGTAGCTTCACTATATACTCTATCATAATGAGACATTTCAATTCTGAATCTAATGGTGACCAACAAACTCCACCCCTTGAACTCTAAATTAGCTCCCAAAAAACTTCCTTTTCTGGAGAGATAATCAGCTGAGGTGATATTTCAACATCAATCTCAATCACAAGGATCAAACCATTTACTTTGGTTCTGGAGACAACAAACATAGGAATTACTATTTGCATAGTAATATATATATACATCCCTTTGCATGGGACACTTGAAAATCACAATAGTTCACAGTAGCAGCTGATCATCCTCCAAGAACAAAACATGGACACAAACATCAACCAACATATCACAGAGAGAAATAAACTCTCACACACCTCAGGAAACTTCTATCCAAAAGCACAATGCTCAGACATCTTGTCTGACATTACAGTGTCATCAACTATCCTTATGCATCCAAAGAGAATATTCTCTCTAACACGTACCTTTTAAGTTGACCATAAAAACCAGGGTACTGACTGAGCATCATACCATACACAGACTATTTAGCATAAGTTTGCTTCTCCTCTTCCCTTCAGTCCTTTATCCTTCAGGGCTCCATCTTGAATAGTCCACAAAGACACCATAAGATGAAGTACATTAGTATTTGCAAAGGCAAATATTCCAACATGTGGTGACTACATACTCCCTGGTCAAAAAGCTTGAGAAATCATTTCCTCGGGCACACACAAATAACAACTGTTATTTGACACATCTTCCTCCAAAGCAACCAAGCCGAATCCCTTACACAAGGCCTTTGATCATGTGGAAACAACACTAGGATTGGAACTTCCAGTTCTAAAACTTCTTTACTCCATACATGTGTCTGGAACACTCATACCAAACATCTTAGATGAGACTCCAAGAAGAAGATATGAAAGAAACACACAATCAACAACTCTCTTTATCCATTGCATTGTATACAAAGGTTGAGATAAACCTTGGAGACCGCCATACAGATTGAGAGCACATAAGCCTAAATAGACCAACCTTTAACAAGAAGAGACAACTTCAGTGCGTACATTCCCTTCATGAACATTCTGATACAGTCTTGAAGATCCACCCCTTTTAGGTTTTCTGACATTACCTCTCCTTGCAGAGCTCCTTAATGGGAACCTACTTCAAGCACATTTCTTCAAGAAAACCGTCCAACTCATCCACACAAAAAATCCACACAAGAACCTATCGTTTTAGAAAAGGTAGTCCCGAGATAGACATAAACATCTACAAGATCAATCAGATCTAGCTTTCCTTGAGAAGAAAAGACTTCAAGATGTCAGGGTGGATGTCCTAAACATTTTTCCTTGCCTATCAATCCATATGCGCAGAACCTGATTGAGATGCCTACACAATCCTTCAGCACAAAGCAAACCATAAGCTTCTTCAAAAAAAGAAAAAGGTCAAGCTCTTAAACTCCTATTCAAGCAGATCAAAAATAAACTGACTTAGTGCATATTCACCTAAGCTGATGGTGTCTTGATCTTCATCTTCAACATCAGACAAAGACAAGACAAGTTTCTTGGATAAAAACCACATAATCCTGCTAACCAGATGTCCCTTCAAGAAACTTCTTGAGAGAGTCCAAAACACTTTTGGTCACATGTGTTTAGCAATCTGAACACATGCCACACAACTATTTAAAATACCTTTGACAGGATGTTGACCATTCATTGCAATGTAGTCCAGCTGTATAGAGAGAGAACCCTTGAAGCTACTGATTATGATTACCTTCTCACAGTATAATGTCATGACATACAGTTTAACATTGGAATCTTCTAGCATCTAAATCAATATGAAGGAACAACTTCCTCACCAATATCCTTAGACCAAAGACCAAAAATTACTCTTACATATCCACAAAGACTAGATTGTTTCACCAGAAAAACTATCCTTAATCAACCGGAGATATGAAAGTTAGAAACAAAACAGGATCCATATAAGAACACCATGCCATGAGAACACAAACAAATTCTACTTGCATACATAGTTAAAGAGATCAGCAGCTTGAACTACACAATGTCAGGACATTAGGTCTGACATCACAACCCAACATAAGCCACATAAGAACATTTAAGCTTTGTACAAACTGCAATCTAGCAGCAGCAAAACAGACAGATGCACAATACCCTTGGAGATCATTATTTACAATGCCATTATAAACTTTCCCAATTCATATATCAGAGTCACACACACAGCAAAAAATACACCTCAAACACATTTAAGAGAGACCAGATTTCTCCAAAAACACTTCAGGCTGCAAAGATGTCATTTACAATTGCTTTGACATCAAGCACACAAACCATAACAGAGAGAAATACATCATTAACAACTAGAATGATAACATCCCTTCACCACCAGGGAACACATACACAGTATCATGTATGACATCATGCATCATACTACAAACCTTCCTTTTAGACTTATCAAAGTCATCATCACCACCAGGCCTGGCCAAAACTCTACTCCAAGCCCCACCTGAACTCGACATTTCCATACTGAAGTTGTTGAATACTACAAACTCCATAAGATGAGCTCCTGGGAAAATCCTGCTGCATTAATGTACCAATATTTGCTTGGACATGAGTCCCTTAAACCCTTAATATTGGTTTTGAACAACATTCATAGGATTTGTTATTATCACATCAGCTTAGGTACGTTCACTTGTATGAACTACTTGAGAAACAAAGCATAGCAATAAAGCATCACACTGCAAAGACAGATCAGAGACAATAAAGGAAAACTCCACAGAGTGCCTTTACATTTGCACCAGGTTCAACTTATCCTTAAGAGCCAAAACAAAACTGCAGATGACACGATGAATGTCTTAGGCATTTGACATTGAATTGCCTCTTCATCAAAGCCTGGGACACACACTCCCACATAGTAGGAGACACAAACCCTGCTCATGTTCTCCAAATCACACCTGATATTCTCACACAAAGAACAACAAACAGTGACCTAAGAGATTCACCTACTGATGATGACTTGATATTTATCCACAATAGCATTCACATTCATAATCCATCTCTAGAGAAGAGACCTTTAAAACCTGCTATCCTGACCAGAATCAGGATATGGACAACGAAACATCCAAACATATTCTTTGGTAGTAAAAATCCAAGATCAGTTGTCCTATCAGAGATCATAAAGTACCAGAAAAAAATCTCCCAGAAGCTCACCCAAAATTAACTAGGGTGCCAGCTTTGATGTCAATTAAAATTTTCTGGCACATGCAACATATGATGGTGATTCTGATGTCCGAACATTATAGTACAATGTCAAGACAGATGTTATGACATCTTAAGTCTGATAGAACAATATTATCAATCTTTAATTATACATAAACTATAAATTAAAGAATGATAAAAAATACAGTTAATTGTTAACCCAGTTCGGTGCAACTCACATACATCTGAGGGCATCCAAGCCAGGAAGGAAATCCACTATAATAGTATTAGTTCAAAGATAAAATCCTTCATTTACAACTTATCACCTAATCACTACCCATGCTATTTATACCTAGGAACTCCTAGATATGAAAAACCCCTCTCACTTTCCACAATCACCTCAATGGTAGAACTAGTCACAAACCAATGACAAGAACCAAAATCGAAGATTACACTTCCAATAAACAATACTTAGTTTTGCTTAAAAGCTTAAAAGTAAGAAAAATACTCAACTCCTTGCTTACAAGCTTTAGAGTGAGAATAATAAACAATAAACAATATGTCTACCACAATGTATCAAAATATACAAAGGGTGACTTACAAAGTCACACACAAGATATTCTCAAAACATAAGTTTCTAAACTTCCCCTAGTTTTAACAAAAGTGAAAATCGTTAACACATTTGGTTTAGATTGCTCTTTAAATACTCCTCAGCAGTCCATGGGCTTCGGAATCTTCACCCAGATATTTCTTGATCCACATGCTAAGGGCTGTATAAATTATGCAAAAAATATCTCCTTGAATCTTGGAACAATTCATCAAGTTTCTTAAATGGCCTCAAATCCAATTTTAGAAACTTATGAACAGTTGAAAATCAAATGTTCCAGATTAAATCTTCTTGATCTGCGAAAATAAGTGAGCTATATCTAAACAAAATCTCACAAAATCAAATCAAATATGTCAAGAATAAAATAGCTTGTACTGATGTTCTGATACAACGTGTCACAACATCTGCCTTCAATGTTAACTGACCAACATGTTAGGACATCACACCTAACATCTTGCTGTGAACCATGTTTTAGCAAAATTGCTTCCAATCCTAAAATCATGGAACTTACACATTTAAACTTTTCCTTGAGAATGAATGCAGTAGAACCCGAAATCTCAATAAAATTCCATGTTTTCTTAACAAAAACTAGGAACTCTGGATGATCATACCAGCAATTCAACACCATAAACGGTTTTGGACTCCAATTACCTTTATAGACTTAATCCAAACCGATATATGGTCAGAGATGTCTCTATCCCCCACAACTTGCACCATGATGTTCCAATTGTTGATCAACTCCTCAGAAACAAGAATTCTATCCAATCTACTTTTGCAGCGACCGTTAGAATTAAACCAAGTAAAACGATTTCCCACCACTGGAACATCGATTACTTCCATAAAATTAATGAATGTAGTGAATTCTTCCATTTCTACAACATTAGAACACCCATACCTCTTCTTTCCTCCCTATATTTGACAACATTAAAGTCATATCCTATCAACCAACCTCTTATATAGAACTTACTCTTACATTCTATTAATTCAAACCACAACTTCTTTTTTCCACCAAGCAACATGATGAATACGCGTTCACTAAATAGCAGTTCAATCCTTCCAAACAATATTAAGACCCAAGAATCCCTTCCGACTAAAACTTAATACAGATGTAAAACCTTCCTTTCTCCACACCGTAAGTAAACCACCCAACTACCCAATAGAATCCACTGCAGACCAATCACAATCTCTTAACCCCCACAAACTACGAACCATACTAACCTCCATTTTTGCACCTTTGTTTCTTAAATCATACAAACATCAGCGCTACCATTATTTAAAATCTGATAAATCCTTCTCCTCTTTAACAAACTACCGCACCCTCGAACATTAAAAAATACGAGATTAATAAAATATTTAAAGCATGCAGAATTAATATTTTTCTTATCACTAAATTGACTATAGTTCATATTTTATCTACCACATAGGTCTAAAATAGTCAACTTAAAAAGTAAGAGGACAAAAGTGCAATTAAATTTTGTTTATAAAAGCAACAAAATTAAATATGTTTATAAAAGAGGGAGTACTATACCATTAATGGCTAGAAAAAAATAAGGATGGTCTAAAGGAGTCAAGAGCTTGCCATTAATGTTTTTTAAGTAATCATTTATTGCTTTGAATGATCCATCTTTTCCATTGATTATAGGCATAACTAACATAGCAACTTGCAATAATTTATTAATGATAAAATCTAGGAGCTATCTAGCTTTGTTAGAACTTGAGACAAAGATTGGAAATCTTCAACCATTAAGAGCCAAAACTGAACTTTCTATTTTATTCTATTATATCACAAATTAAAGTAACAACACTCTTCTCATCCAAATGTCCCAAATGCATGCATCTTGATCATAATATATTGAAGGTCAACTCAACTAAGCAAAAACTCATGTGTAAGGAATGAGAAAGACTAGATGAAACGCATAAAGTCAAGTATAAAATAGTTTAATTTCTTAAATATATACTATATTTTTTAATAAAAATAATCATGGTCATAATCAACTTATTTTTCTATAAAATGACAGTAATTTGCTTAATAAAACACAATTGGGGCCGGCCTCCAAATTCAGCGACTAAGACTTAATATGTGAAATAATATTATTGAAGTATTGATTGTTATATAGATGTATATGACTTAAAATGCTACATGCAATCACTTATTAGGGCAAATTATAATTCATGAGCTAAAATGAAAGGTAATTTAAAGGTAGCGTGAGTGCATATTTTATCAAGAATTTGGTGGTGCAGTAGTTTGATTTGATTAAGTAACAACGCATGTGTGATGGAGACAAACAAAGCTAAAGTGTAAAAGAAAAAAACTCTTCCATTCCATAAATAAATAAAAAAAGTAGAATATCTCAATATAGTAAGTTGTTTGAAAAGTAGTATTCCAAAATAAATAAGAAAAGTTTTAATTGGTTTAATTAATTAGTTGTTTTTATTGACTATGTAAACATTGGATTTTTTTGTATAGTAGCATCAGATAAAGATAGAATCATATCGTGTCTAGTTAATAGTCTCTTAATTTATTTTCTCTTATAGTAATATGTATTTATGATTATGTATAATCATAGAAATGCACTTGTGTATATAAACTCAGTATATGAATGAATATAATCATCATTCTTTAAATATTTTTATTTGGTATCAGAGCTCTAAGCGTAAAAACTCTTGATCTGTTAAGTTGAACTGAGAAAATAATTTTTTGTGAAAATCGTTGGTCTTACTTTTAATAAAAGCAAGCAAGTTCGATGGCTATTTGTTGCAGACAAAAGAATGTCATGAAGAATATATCACATCAAAGTAGTGCAAATATTTTCTTTGTATATATTTAATTTTTATTTATTAAAATAATTTATCAATAATATTATTCAATTAATTTAATATAACAAAACATTTATATTATTGAATTTATTTAATATTGTAATAAGAAAGTTTAAATAAAATCTTCAAGTGAGAGTAGGTGTCATAGTAAGATAGGAAAGAAAAAGGATTGAAAAATTACAAATTTATCCAAAAAAAAATGAGACATGTGGCATAGAATAAGAAATATATATGTAAGAACTAATTTGTATTTTGGTGGTAGTCAAGTTTCTCAAGTTTATACAGAGATAGTAGAAAATAAGGACTATTTATAGTAAATAAAAAGTGTTAATTGGAGTTTTTTTCATCACCACAACTTTAACATTTGAAGTGTAATATGTCATAAAAGAGTTTATTTATTGAAAGGGTTGTAATTTTTCAGTGTAAAAGTTATAGTAGAGAGTGTTTACAATTTTTTTTTCTTTCAAAAATTACATTTAAGAGGATTTACAATTTTTTTTCTTAAAAAATTATATTTAAGAGATTTTGCATTTTTCTCCTTTTAAAAATGGCATGTTTTTGTTACTATTGATCTAGTGGCCAACACTACTATTCAATTAAAATTTAATAGAGTGACTCTTTTCACCCTTAGGGTTTTTTCACAGAAGTGAAAAAATTCAGATGTCTACAACGTTTAAAGATGTATCTTTGAGCACATACTTTTCACACATAATTGAGACAAAAACAGTGAGAAATCTTTATTCTATTAAAATTTAATTCGTAGATACATCTCCGTAACCCCCTTAATTCATTAGTATGTGAGTTTTTCGAAGATGTATCTCCAAAATATGCTCTGTTAGTTTAAAACAGGAATGAGCAGAAACAATGGTAGAATGGAAAACCAACATAAATTTATGTCAAAATAAACATTACATAGGTAAAAATTACATAAATTTAGCATTACATGTCATTAAAAACAGGTGGTTCATGACGTTGCAACATTCTTATAGTATCTTTGGCTGATTTTTGAATCATCACAACTGAATGCATCAGTGTGGTGTCACGATCAGTGATTATGATTCGTGACATGTTTTCTTGATCCTTTAACATAGTCTTTCACATTTCCAAAGCCCGTGTAATGTTGTCCTCTTTTTCATATTCCAAAAATACAAAGCCGACTGAATAAGTCATCTTCGTAGAAGTAATATCAACGATTTCCATGAGTGAAAGTTTATACTTGTTTGTTTTATATATGTTGAGTCAATCACGAGCACTGAGGAAAAGGTTTTGAACAACTTGATGGAATATGGATGACTCAAAAATATATCTCGAACGATGAATTTATTTCTCATAAAGTTTGTACCTTGAAATATAGTGGTCATCATCCAAAAGTTTCAAGAGTTGTTGCATCTCTGATCTTGGTCCTCTTACGACCTTGTTGTCTCAAGCACACATGTTTTATATTTGATTGATATTTGAAACATTTAGAGGTCATTCTCATTTCAAAGATGCAAGTATGTTTTTCCGGCACCACCATGTTTAATGTCATGTTTGAAACAAGTTCTCTCTCCTTCGGAACAAGGCGACATACAATGGGATAACTGGCTATCTTTTGAATCAAGACATGATTATGTATACCCTAAATCACATTAAATTTCCATCTCTCATCTGTCATACAATATCTGCGAAATTTAAACGACCACTCACATTTTCTCGATCTAGTGTCATCCCGTTTTAAACTCCTAATATGTGGTTGGTACGTGCCACTTGTTTCACATATCATTATTACAAATGTTTTCCTTCTATCTAAACCATTGTTGGACCTTCCGATTACAATCCCAAACCCCAATTTCCCGACCTCCCTACGGGCCCATTGTAGCGTATGTTCACAAACAATAAATATTTTTTTATTTGTAAATTTTGCATGAACATCTACCTCGACAACAATCGGTAGAGCACCCGATTTAAAAGCATCATATGACTCATCCAGTTTAACATCACCATTCACTTCATCTGGTTTAACATCATGTTTCACTTGACAGTTTAACACCCACACTCACAATAATAACTTTGAGAAACATATACGGGTGCATCATATCTGTTACCACCAATAACAGAAAACAATGTTAAAATTCAAACTAACAGGACCTTCTGGATATGCACATCCGGAACTCACCTAACTTTGTCCGGAGATGCATATCCTGATTCAACGTCCATTTTTCAGGTCAAACACGAGATTAATGAAAGGAATGGGGGATGAAATGAATAATCTTTACCTGTATTTCTAGCTTGTTTTTATCTCTTTGAAGTGATGAAATACAAGAATGATGTTTTGATGTTGAAAAGTTGATTGAGAGTGAGATAATTTTTTGTAAGGGTTTCGCAATGGAGTTTCTCTTTTAGCATGAAAAGGAAAGTCATGCAAGGTGGTGTTTTATAAACTTTTTCACTAGGAACGTTCGGAGATGCATATATAGAAATATCAATGATTTAATATTTAAATTAGTTAAGTGAATAACAAAAGCCCATAAATGAGTGCAGAGGGTATTTCAAAGATGCATCTATAGTATACAAAGATGCATCTTTGGACTAAATATATTTTTTAAAACTGGGTGGCACTCAGAAAAGAGAAGATTAACGTGATTTTAGGTGCGTCCAACGATGCATCTCCAGATGCATGAAGGGTATTTTTGGGCTTTCAAGGGTGTGGGAGGCCACAAAAAGGGTGGAAAGAGCATTCCCCATTTGATGGGAAAGGGAGTGTGGAGACTAGATTTCGAGAGTCTTTACACAAAAGTTTACAAGGTTTGGAAAAATAGCTCTATAAATTTATAAAAAACTATTTTATACCTTAAGTATTTCCCGATTTATCCTCCTATCAATTTATATTGGCCTGAAAATTAAGAAACCCGTTTTGCGGGCCTGAAAAGTGCCACACACACACACCTAGGTCCTGCACCTCGCAGACCATCCATTGGCATGTGTGTCAGACTCAAATGTCACACGCACGCCTTCATACACCTCTAAACACCTAACACGTCGAGAAGTGGAAACAACCACCGAAACCAAAGAAATAGTCAATCTCGCACGTCCCTTTGCACACCTTATGGATGAGGCAATATTGAATTGCAATATTTTGCTTAAAATTTGAGATTTTGAGGCATACTATCACAAAAAGTCAAATGTGAGTGGTAAGTCCTACATCAATTTATGAATGAAGAAAAAATTAAAAATGAGACTTGCATGTAAAATGCTTTGAAAGTTTTGGTGGAAATGTGATGCCTCCCTCTCTTGTAATTCTAAAAAATAAAATTAATTCATTATTATATTTGACTTTTTCAACGTATAGTTGGGTTTGACTTTTGCAACATTCCCTCTCCCTCCCTCTAAATCAATCACTCCCTTTCAACAAAATAACTAATTTTAATTATTATTTTATCTCTCAAATATGCTAAGGTTTTGTTTGGGAGTTTGGAGGGGAGGAGAAAGAAGGGCTTTGGGGAAGGAATTTGTAAAAATAATATTTAAAATTTTGTAACATTTTTTAAAATTGTACTTTTGTATAGAATATCTTTCATATATTTTTAATTGTCAAAATATTAAAACAACATAAAATATTTTTGAAGAATTTATGTAAATCATCCAAAATCCTCATGCACAACAAATATTGAGTTTCTCCACATTAAATGAATTCTGTATCATGAATAAAAATAAACCTTTTGAAATTCTCTCTACCAAATGTTGAAATATTTTATATATTATATTTTAATATTCAATAATTATTATATAGTCATATATATTTTAATTTTATTTTATCAAATTAAGCGTCTTAAACAACTAAGTGATCAAATAAAATTATAAATTTAATTAATTAATTAATTAATCGTGTATGAACTCAAATATGAATAGATGTCAAGATGATATATTTTAAAAATAATGAAAATCATAATTGATCGTCACTCTATAAATAGTATGGGTATTCTCAGTTCTGTTTGGATAAGTTTTGAAGCAAAGTATCATCCGATCCAAAGATAAATTTACTCACGATTTGATTCCGTTTTAGATGATTGATTAAAAAAATATGATATGATCCAATCCAATTTAATGCAGTTTAATTTGAATAAGTTTTTTGGATATCTAAAAGTATTAATAAATAATAAAATTGACATAATATATATAATATACTATATCAAAAATTAATATTACAAGATGAAAATAATAAAAAGAAATAGATTAAATTAAATTAATAAATATTATTTTAAAAAAATAAGTATCATGTAATATTAAATTAATACAATATATATACTAATAAAAAATATTTTGATGCGGTTTGGTTTGGTTTGGATCGGTTTTAAAAAATCAATCTGAAATTTGACCCGAGCCGAACAGTTTTTACAAAATGACATCTAAATACATCCAAAAAAATTTGATTTTTGTGGTTTTTAATTATTTTAGATTGATTTGCGATTTTTATTTGAATTTGTTTGAATTTGAACACTCTTAATAAATAGGCTATGGTTCCTGATATATCGTACACAAATATTTTACCTCTTCTCCCCATCCAGCCATTAAGTTTATCCGTTGACGAAGAACCACACAAATCACTAAGATGTTTGTTGTTTGTCTCATAGCCTTCAAGATTATCGCCAATAATTTTCTTTTCAATAGATCCTAATATCCTAAAATTAATTTATAGATTCTTTAATTATATGCATGCCTGTATGATTATTTAGTCTCCATATTAAATTATATATTATGCTTTATTAAACATATTTGATTCATCATTATTGATTTAATTCTAAGAAATGAAAGTCGAAATTAAAATTGTCGGTTTTAAAATCACTGGAACTAAAATTGTTGAAACAAAATTATACATAATTGAAAGTTCTTTGTAACAATTTTGTTCTCGTAACAGTGTTGAATGAGATAGAGGGAGTGTTGTTTTGTATGCTTTAATGCTTAAGCAAGTGCCGACAAGAGTATCAAATCAACACGTCACCTAAGAATTCATTTGTAATGGCATATAACCGGTTCTTTTTATAAATAAGTGATCTTATGTATCTCTTTTGTATTTTAGTTTTTTATTATTAATTTATTTGATGTATGATAATAAGTTTAAATTATTTTTTGTGTTTATTTATTTTAAAAATATCTATGCATCATGGAATTATTAACTTTTTTATATATCTATCGAGTACAACCGATTTATTATATTGGTTTGCATATAACATAAATATAATTATGTGTTTAGTTTTTAAGCTTAAATTAGGGATGGCAACGGGGCGGGTCGGGGGCGGGTTTAACTATACCCGCACCCGCACCCGCCTCCATGTAACAGACCCGCCCCCGCCTCCAAATCCAATCGGGGGTGAAAATTTACCACCCAGACCCGCCCCCAGTAGAAAACGGTGCACCCGCACCCGCCCCGCCCCCACCCGCAAAAAATTATTATTTTTTTAATTATAATAAAAATTAGTAATTTAATTAAAAAATTGATTATTTTAATAAATTAATTAATTATTTAATTAAAATTTTAATTAATAAATGAATATTAACTTGATTAATTTCATTATTTTAATTGCAATAAGAATATTAATAACTTAATTAAAAGTATAATTAATAAATAAATATTAAAATAAATAAAATAAGAAAATCAAAATAAAATATATTATTTGGGGCGGGGCGGGGGCGGGTGCAGGCGGGTCTTAGTGTCTACCCGCACCCGCACCCGCACCCGTAGTTAAGAACCGGGTTTCACCCGCACCCGCACCCGCACCCAATTAAATCGGATTTCCCCCGTTAATTTCGGGGCGGGCCCGGGCGGGTGTGGGCGGGCCCGGGTTTGTTTGCCATCCCTAGCTTAAATTATGTGAGTATTTTTTATATAATTAGAATAATTTAATAGTCATTTGATTTTTAATCGATTAGATGTTTGTGTGAATTTTAAGACCTTCTCATTTAATTTATTAAATTAAAAATGTCTAGTATTTTGGTTTAGTTGGTTAAAACAATAAGTTGTAAAAGTAACATTTGTTGTGTAAATTTGATTAAATCAGAATCACAAAAGATGTAGTGTGTAATTATTCATGCGAACTGTTATTGTCGGCCAAAAGAAAGACGTAGTTTGGTCGAATAATTGCATGTCTGCGATGGTAAATATTTAGTAATTATAAAGTTTATCCATGTGGCTAATGATTGACATCAAATACGTCCATTATCTGAGAGGACTTATTACTAATCTTTGATCATTGCGTGAGAGTATCGCTTACAGGTAATTCTTATAGTCAAAGATTGAGAATTGACGGTGTTTTTGGTATATTGTTCCCCTCTTATTTAATTTGCATATAAAGAATATTGTGCACGTCTTATGGTTATTTGACATGCTTATTAATGTTTTGTATGTTGCTCTTTTCAATGGATCTAGATGTCGCTGCTACCACTCCAAATTTGTTGCTCAAATTAGCTTTATCCTTATACTGAGTGGGATGAAGTTCAAAACCTGAAAAGAATCTGTGAAGATCGTTCTTGGATGCATCGACTTAGACTTATCCCTGAGGGAATAACATCACACCACCACTAATGAAAACCTAAATAAAACTCAAGTAGAAAAATGAGATGGATATATAGGATGTGCCTCATGAAGATCAAAATAACCATACTTGAAATGATTAAAGGTTCTATTGTTGAGAGGGAAAGCGCCAAGAGGTTCATCGAAACTGTGAAGCAGTTCTTTGCTAAAAATAATAAGGATGTGGGAATTTTTTTCTCAAAATAAGAAGGCAAAGAAACAACCTAAGGAGTCCACTTGCTTCTTTTGTAAGAAGGTTGGACGCGTGAAGAAAGAATGTTCTAAGTACACCACATGGTGTGAAAAGAAGGGTAATTTTCTCACTTTTGTTTATTCGGAAATTAATTTAGTTTTTGTATATAAGGATTAGTGGCTAGACTTTGGTGCTACTACTCTCATAAGTATGTCGATGCAAGGCTTCCTGTGGAGCCGTCTGCCAAGTGTTGCTGAAAGACTCATCTATGTGAGAGATAACAATAAAGTTGCAGTAGAGGCTATGAATACTTTTACATTATTATTAAAGTCTAGTCTTTCATTTGAATTTGGTACTTTTGTTGCATCCTCTAATAGAAGAAATCAATTTCTATTCCTTCTTTGGACAAATCAGGTTATGCTTGTTCATTTAGAAATAACAAATTGAGTCTCTCATATGATTCAAATGTTGTTGGTTCCTGTTCTTTGAATGATAATATTATATGTTATATATTGAATGTCCTTATAACAAAGTAATGCAAATAGAGTTACATGGTACAAAACGAAAAATTAAATGAGAATTCTTCCACTTTATGGCATAAGCGATTAGAGCATATCTCTAAATAGAGAATTCAGAGGTTTATGTGGAAGGTATTCTTAGATCCCTTAATTTGTTGGAATTTCAAGTATGCATTCAAATTAATAAGGGTAAGCAGAGAAACAAGTGGAATTTCCATCCTGAAAGAGTTAAGGATGTCTTATAACTAATTCATACCAATATATGTGGTCCTTTCCCTACAGGTTCTTAGAATGGACAACGGTATTTTATTACATTTATAGACGACTACTCGAGGTATGGCTACCTATATTTGATTCATGAGAAATATCAATCTTTAGATGTGTTCAAGTCATTCAAAGACGAGATCAAACTTCAACTTATAAAGAAAATTAAGGTTGTCAAGTTCGACCGTGGTGGTGAATATTATGGTTGGTATGATGGATCAGGGGAACATCATTCAAGGCCGCCCTTCATGGTTTTTCTCGATTAGTGTGGAATTTTTCAACAATACATAATTTTGGAAAAACCCAACATGAATGGAGATGCAGAACAACGAAACTAAAATCTTAAGGATATGGTAAGGAGTGTGATTATTCATTCTTCTTTTTCTAGAGTCACTTTGGGGAGAGGCATTAAAAACCGCAGTTTATATCCTTAATAAAGTACCTAATAAAGTAGTAGCTAATACCCCATATGCACTATGGATTGGGAAAAATCCCAACATTAGGAACCTACATATTGGGGGACGTCTAGTTGAAGTAAGGCCTTATAGCTCCCATGAAGGTAAGTTAGACGCAAAGATTATTTTTTGTTATTTTATTGGATATGTCGAATGCTCTTACATCCCATCACTAAAATCGTTTTTGAAACGGGAAATGGTATATTCCTTGAAGATGTAGAGTATGAAGGGGAAAGAAGCATAAAGCGTGTTGTCTTTGTTGAAGAAACTATTTCTCAAAATGATCAAGCCTTTGTACCTATCTTTGTTCCAGAAACATATCCTGAAATAAAAAATTATGTTATTCCTAACATCCCTCAAGAGCAAGACAATATTTTGTTTCTTCCTCAAGCACCACCTATAGTTCAAGCTCAACAACCTTAAGCGCCACCGTTAAGAAGATCCACTACAAAAAGGAAGAATGCAATTTTATATGATTATGTTATATTTCTTTAGGGAAATAATAATGGAATTGGTTTGATAGAGGAAGATCCTATCAATTTTAGTCAAACTATGCGGAGTCCAAACTCTCTTAAGTAAGTTGATGTCATAAATGATGAGATGAAATCGATGGCTGACAATGATGTTTTAGATCTCATTAAATTACCTGAAGGAAACAAACCCATTGGTTGTGAATGGGTATTTAAATCCAAAGGGATTCAAAGGGTAACATCGAGAGATTTAAAATTAGTGTTATTAGTTTACTCAAAAGGAAGGAGTTGGTTATAAATAGAATTTCTCTACAATTCTTCGAAAAAGTACTAAAGGGTCATGTTGGCATTAGTAGCTCATTTTGATTTTGAGTCACATCAGGTGGATATAAAGACTTCATTTCTAAATGAAAATATTGAAGAAACAATATATATGGTGCATCCAGAAACTTTGTGTTAGGATACCCAAAGTCTATGGTTTGTAAACTTAGGAAATCCATATATATCCTTAACCAGGCTTCCCCGTCAATGGTATTACAAATTTCATCAAGTTATATCCTCATTTGGTTTTGAGGACAATCCAGTTGATAATTGTGTGTACCAAAAGTTCAGTGGAAGTAAATTTGTTTTCTTGGTACTATACGTAGATGATATCCTTTTGGAAAGCAACGATATAGGCTTATTGCACGAAACAAAGATATTTCTCATAAATATTTTTGATATGAAAGATATTGAGGATGCCTCTTTTTTATTAGGAATTTAAATACTTAGAGACCTCTCTCAAGGTATTTTAGGATTTTCAGATAGGAGCTATATTGATACAACTCTGGATAGATTCTCCATGAAAGATAGCAAACCAGGAGACACACACGTTTTTAGATAAGGCAAGTTTGGTCTTAAATAGTGCCCCACTACGAATCTTGAAAAAGAAGAGATACAAAATTTCTATATGCTTTAGTTATAGGGAGTCTTATGTATGCTCAAGTTTGCACACGTCTCGACTTAGAATTCATTATAAGAGTTCTTGGCAGATATCTAAGCAACACTGAATAGCGGTAAAGTGTGTAATGTGATACTTAAAGAGAACTAGACACTTTGTCCCACTGCTATGGAAAACACCTATAACAACAACTGGAAAAGGATGCCACTACGTCGGACCAACCGTTGTGAGGTAAGGTGTGATTGTATGTATGATGCTTCCTACCATGACCGTGAGATCGTGATTATAAGCGATATAGTATGCTACCTATCACAATACTTACGTTAAATAAACATTGTGATATTATTTAAGGCATAACATTTAACAATGTTCACGTTAAATGTTGGAAGAAAAAGTTCACATTCAATGCTAGACAAGAGTTCTTTAACTCGTTATCCGCATATTTCTCTTTAATAGTTATAACATTGCTTAATGATCCTAGTTCTTCAACTGCCCCTTCCTTCACTTCTAGATCATTTTACAAAATATTATTTACTTTGCAAACAAAGTTAGAGGTGAAGAGATGGGTGGTTGAAAAACTACAATTATTAAATAAAGTTCTAACAATTAAAGAATAATATGCAGATAACAGATTAAAGAATTCTTGTCTAGAATTGAATGTTTACTCGTTTTCTAATATAACTTTATCTATCATATTATAATTTTCTAATGGAATCTGAAAAGTTATATATTTGGTAAGGGATTGGAAAAACACTCAAACCACTCATCTTTTAAAAAAACATTAACAACGTCATTTATCAACAACAAACAATAACATACACAATACAACAAACGTATCAACTCATAGAATGTTTCAGAAACATAAATGTCCCATAAACCCTAAATTTTTGCAACACTCACTTTAGCTTCTTCCTCGTTATTGAAACAAACATCCCCACCTAAAATTCATAACAAGCAGAAAGTTCAAACATTATGAAACAAACTATTTAAACATAAACAATAACACATAAACCGATTTTGAAACATAAACTATAGTGAACACGAACTTGTAAAGTAGGCATTTGCTAAGATTTGATACAAGAAAGGTATCATTCGAAGAAGACGAGTTGGATGCATAAGTTTAGGGTTTCCATATGAGAGAGACGAGTGACACAGTTATTAGGGTTTTGTTTTGAGAGTGACGAGTGAAAGAGATGTTAGGATTTTTTTGGGAGAGACGACTGTATTGTTTTGAAGCGAGAGATGATTTATCTTATATAAATAAGTAACACCTTTCACCATGATTGAAAATACAAACCATGATGAAATGATTGTAACTCACACCTTGATTGATTATAAAAACCATGGTGATATACAAGGCCAAGGCCATTATGTCATGATAGATGGAAAATTGTTGGCACTGGGATTCGAACACTTTCACTCCAAGTACATTTCACTACGGTCGGTACCTATGACCGTTGTGAAATGTCCTTTAGTAAATACCAAAAAAAAACAACACCTAAAAAAGAACTATTACCATGGTTATCAAGAATACTGTTGTAAAATTGGGTGTTACGAAAAGGCCTATTTTGTAGTAGTGTGCTCACTTATAGGAATTCAAATAACTTAGAGATCATTGGGTATTCTGACTCCAACTTTGTGGTGCTCACTTATAGGAATTCAAATAACTTAGAGATCTTTCTCTTTGCTAAAGGAGCCTTCTACTGGAAGTCTTCCAAATAGACTTTAATGGCTCCCTCCACCATGTTAGCAGAGTTTGTCTTGCTTTGAGGTATCAAATTATGCAATTTAGGTGCATAATTTTGCCACTGACCTACACATTGTAAGGATCACCAAAAGGCCCTTGAAGGTACATTTTGACAATAATGCAATTGTGCTATACTTCAAAAACCATATGAGTTATACAAAATTAAAATTGATTGATATCAAGTATCTTGATGTGAAAAAAAGAGTTCAGGAGAAGCAACATTTGATAGAACATATAGAGACAGACTTAATGCTAGCTGATCTACTAACCAAATGTTTGATACTTAAGACTCTTCATGGGCATGTTGGTTACATGGATCTTGGTTTTGAGATTATCTTAGATTAGTGGTGATTTTTTTCTTAATTTTTTTATGTTATATGCTTTCGTTTTGTTTTGATACAAACTTTATGTTATGTTTGATTTTTTGCACAAAAAAAAACTTGAAGTACTATTCTTATAACAAATATCGAGTTTTTTATGTGCAAATATTTTAACTTTGAACTGCACCTAAGGAACTTCAGTTTGATCTCACTCAAGACTTCACTAGAACCAGTTGGAAATATACATGATTTAGAGTCACATTGCATGAAATTCTCATGCCACTCATCCATATTGGTCTATGTCATCAAGTACATTAATGTGGTGGTCTTCGAGGTTCCTTCACATTATACATTAGTGGCGACACACTACTACAAAATAGACCTTTTGTAACACCAATTTTACAATGGTCATAGTGTTAATTGTGGTAATAGTTTATTTCTGGGCGCTTTTCTTTGGTATTTACTAGAGGACATGTCACAACAGTCAAATGACGCAACCATGGTGAAAAGGTACACAAAGTGAAATGGTTTGAATCCCAAAACCAATAATTAACCATTTATCATGATAAAAATGTTATTGATCTTGTATATCACCACAATTTTTATTACCAATTGTAATGAAAGGTGATACTATGAGATGTTGGATCGAACTCTAGTATGGTCGAAGGGTAGCTTCTGGTTCGACAGGAATTAAACATGAAGTCGAAGTCTGTTTGCATGCTATTATCGGAGTAATGCGTGTTGTAGTCGAAGTTTGTTCTAACATGCATCAGTAAATATTGCTAGGGTTGTTAGCATGTAGAATTGGGCCTTGCTTGTAATCCTAATTGCTTAAGTTAGCTTGTACCCTAAGATAGCTTGTAATGGGTAATTGTTAAAAAGCCCATTAGGTTAGTTTGCTATTTTTTCTTATAAATAGGATGCTAGTTTCTCAATCTTAGAATAAGGAAAAATAGGAAGATAAAATCCTAATTTCAAGAGAGATGTTAATTTGTTATTCTTGTATACTTGTAATCTTGTTTCTAAGAAAAAAGAAAGAATAGCAGTTTATAACCATTCCTTGTTGTTTTACCTTGTTATCTTTGTTAACCCTAAGCCTTGTGTGTTTCTTAATAATAAAGAAACTGTTTATACTTTGTTTTAAGGTATCTGATTCACAACAAATTGGTGCGGTGAGCATGGAGAAGATGCCTTCAACAAAGTATGAGATTGAAAATTTCACTGGAGTGAACGACTTCGGTTTGTGGCGCTTGAAGATGAAAGCCTTACTGGTTCAGCAGGGTTGTTTGGAAGCGTTGAAGAGAGAGGCAGCCATGGACGTTTTGTTAACAGCAAAAGAAAAGACGAGCATGATTGAGAAATCCCACAACAGAATATTGTTGAGCCTTGGTGATAAGGTTTTTCAAAAGGTATCAAAGGAGACTACAACATCGGGATTACGGGTGAAACTTGAAAGTTTATACATGACCAAATCTCTGGTGAATTGACTCTACCTGAAGCAAGCTTTTTATTCATTCAAGATGAGTGAAGACAAAGTGTTGGATGAGCAGTTGGATATGTTCAACAAGCTGATTCTTTATCTTGAAAATATTGATGTGAAGATCGATGATGAAGATCAAGCACTGTTTCTGTTGTGTGCTTTGCCTAGAACACATGTTCACTTCAAATAAACTCTCTTGTATGGAAGGGAGTCCCTGACCTTTGAAGAAGTTCAATTAGTCTTGTATTCTAAGGATTTGAACGAGCGAAAGGAGCATAAACCTTCGACGATGGGCGAAGGTTTGGCCGTTAAGGGAAAATTCTTGCGAAAGGATGGTAAGTTCGACAAGAAGAAAGGTAAAAGTCAACAAAAATTTTATAGTGGCGAAACATCTGGTATTCGATGTTATCATTGTAAGAAGGAGGGTCACACAAGAAAGGTGTGCCCTGAACGCATGAAAGATCATGGAGGTAATGGCAACGCAACCATTGTTTAAGATGACTTCGACTCATCTGATGTTTTTATGGATTCAGGTTGCACTTGGTACATAACTCCAAACATAGAATTGTTCGAGGAGCTATGTGATCAAGATGGTGGATCTGTGCTGATGGGAAACAACAAATCTTGCAAAATTGTAGGTATTGGATCTATGAGATTCAAGCTCCATGATGAGTCAATAAAGTTATTGACTGAAGTCAGGTATGTACCTGACTTGAAGAGAAATTTGACTTCTCTTGGTGAATTCAACAAAAAAGGATACGTTTTTCAAGGAGAGAAAAGTATTCTAAGAGTCATGAAGGGGTAGAAGGAAGTCTTGAGAGACGTGGAGAAACAAGGCTTGTATACCCTTGAGGCTGAGGTTGTAAGTGGTTCGAAAAATGTTGTATCCACGAAACCTGTGACAAAGACAGAATTATGGCACATGAGATTGGGCCATGTCAGCGAAAAAGGCCTAGTCGAATTGGGGAAACAGAACCTGCTAGGAGGTGACAAAGTCGAAAAGTTGGAGTTTTGTGAATCTTGTGTATTTGGTAAATCCTATAGGGCGAAGTTTAACAAAGGCAAGCAAAGAACACATGGATCCCTAGATTACATTCATGCTGATCTTTGGGGGCCTGCAAGGAATCCTTCACACTAAGGTGCAAGGTATTTTCTATCCATCGTTGATGACTATTCCAGAAATCTATAGATATTCATTTAAAAGACGAAGGATTAAACTTTTGAGAGTTTCAAAAGTTGGATGATTCTGGTCAAAACTCAAACTAGCAAAAAGGTTAAGAGGTTGAGAATCGACAATAGCCTTAAATTCTGCAATGAAGCATTCGACAGTTACTGTGTTGAGTATGGTATTGCAAGGCATAGGACTGTAGCAGGTACTCCTCAACAAAATGGCTTAGCTGAGAGATTCAATCGAACAATCCTTGAAAGGGTTAGATGCATGTTGGTTAGTGCTGGATTGAAGAAGGTGTTTTGGGCAGAGGTTGTTTCGACAGTAGCTTACCTGATAAATTGATGTCCCTCGACTGCCTTTCGAATCAAGACACCAGAAGAAGTTTGGTCGGAGCATCCACCTAGTCTCGACAGACTGAGAGTATTTGGTTGTGTGGACTATGCTCATATTAGGTAGACAAGGTCGAACCTAGAGCTCTGAAGTGAATGTTCATTGGATACCCTGAAGGAGTCAAAGCTTATAGGCTATGGTTCCTAGAGCCAGATCACAAGAGGTGTGTCACCATTCGAGATGTAGTTTTCAATGAAGCAGTGATGGCTTTCAAGAAAATTGATAATGCTGACGAAGAGCTGGAACAGGGAGAGATTCCTGTTGAGGTGGAGCATGTTGATGCTAAATTACGTACCCCATATGAAGTCGAAGAAGATGCAAAAGATGTTGTCGAAGATAAGGAGACTAATAATGACTATCTACTAGCAAGAGACAGGTCGAGGAGAGTCATCAAGCCACCTCAGAGACTTGGGTATGCAAATCTTATAGCTTATGCCTTAATCTCTATAAGTGAGGTTCTAGACGAAGAACCTAGAGACTATAAGGAAGTTATGAGGAGTTGAAAGAAGACTGAATGGATGAAGGACATGGATGATGAGATGAAATATCTTCATGATAACAACACCTAGGAACTGATCAAGAAAACTGCTGGAGGCAGGTTAGTCAATTGCAAATGGATTTTCAAAGTTAAGGAAGGAATCGAAGGAGTGGCGTCAAAGAGATACAATGTAAGATTGGTTTCTAGGGGGTCCACTCAGAAAGAAAGTGTCGACTTCAATGATGTATTCTCTCCTATTGTGAAGCACAAATCCATTTGAATGTTGCTTGCCACAGTCGCACAATTCGACCTTGAACTGGAACAGATTGATGTGAAAATTGCGTCCTTGTATGGTGATTTAGATGAAACATTCTTGATGAGGCAACCTTAAGGGTATGTCGAAAAAGGAAAGGAAGATTATGTGTGCAAGCTGAATAGATCCTTATATGGACTGAAACAATCTCCTTGACAGTGGAATAAAAGATTCGACAAGTTCGTGGCATGCATAAATTTCATCAGAAGTCAGTTTAACCACTGTGTTTACTTCAAATTTCGACCAGGTAATTCATTTTTTATTTTGTTGCTCTATGTGGATGATATTCTAATAGATAGCAACAATGTCGAAGAGGTAATGAGGGTGAAAGTTGAACTCAATAAGGAGTTCGACATGAAGGATCTGGGAGTTGCGTCCAGGATTCTTGGGATTGGCATCCGAAGAGATAGAAAGCAGTCGAAATTATGCTTATCTCAAGAGGCATACCTACGGAAGGTTCTCAAAAAGTTTGGTATGTCGAATTCAAAGCCTGTTGTGACTCCGACAAACCTTTAATTCAAGCTGAGTATAGATCAGTGTCCCAACACTGATGTTGAAAGAACTTATATAAATAGCATTCCATATGCTAATATAGTGGGTTCTTTGATGTATGTTATGGTCTAGACTAGGCCTGACATAGCATATGCAGTAAGTCTTGTAAACAGGTACATGGCGAATCCTGGAAAGACTCACTGACAAGCATTGAAGTGGATTCTAAGGTACATAAATGGATCTCTGAATAGAGTCCTAATTTATGGTGGAGCCTTGGGTGAAGATAGTAAAGCAGAAATCAAACGATATGTCGACTCTGATTATGCAGGTTGTATGGATTCCAGAAAATCTATTTTTGGATATGTGTTCACTATGTTTGGGACAACAATCAGTTGGAAAGCAACACTTCAGAAGGTCGTTGCCTTATCAACCACTGAAGAAGAATATATTGCTCTAATTGAAGTTGTGATGGAAGCATTGTGACTTAAAGGTTTTGTAAAGAAGTTGAAACTTCAAGGTCGAGTTATCATTGTTAAATGTGATAGTCAAAATGCAATACACCTGTTGAAAAATTCAGCCTATCATGAGTGAACCAAGCACATTGATGTGAGGCTGCATTTCGTCATAGGGGTAATCTAGCATGGAGAAGTTCAAGTGCTGAAGGTTTCGACATATCATAGTGTTGGTGATATGATCACCAAGACGTTGCCCAGTTGCAAGTTTTTCCACTGTATGCAGTTGATTAAGCTGCATGAAGAAAGCTAGTTTCTTGATGTTATAGAGTTAGATCCAAGGTAGAGATTTGTGAGATGTTGGATCGAGCTCTAGTATGGTCGAAGGGTAGCTTCTGGTAATCTAGCATGGAGAAGTTCAAGTGCTGAAGGTTTCGACATATCATAGTGCTGGTGATATGATCACCAAGACGTTGCCCAGTTGCAAGTTTTTCCACTGTATGCAGTTGATTAAGCTGCATGAAGAAAGCTAGTTTCTTGATGTTATAGAGTTAGATATGAGGTAGAGATTTGTGAGATGTTGGATCGAGCTCTAGTATGGTCGAAGGGTAGCTTCTGGTTCGACAAGAATTAAGCATGAAGTCAAAGTCTGTTCGCATGCTGCTGTCGGAGTAATACGTGTTGTAGTCGAAGTTTGTTCTAACATGCATTAGTCAATATTGCTAGGGTTGTTAGCATGTTGAATTAGGCCTTGCTTGTAAGCTCAATTGCTTAAGTTAGATTATAATGGTTAATTATTAAAAAGCCCATTAGGTTAGTGTGATATTTTTTCTTATAAATAGGATGCTAGTTTCTCAATCTTGGCATAAGAAAAAATAGGAAGATAAAATCATAATTTCAAGAGAGAGGTTATTTTGTTATTCTTGTATACTTGCAATATTGTTTCTAAGAGAAAGGAAAGAATAGAAGTTTATAACCAATCCTTGTTATTTTACCTTTAAATCTTTGTTAACCCTAACCCTTGTGTGTTTCTTGATCATAAAGAAATCATTTATACTTTGTTTCAAGGTATCCGATTCACAACATATACTTAATTTATATATAAGCGAAATCATCTAACGCTTAAGTACATAAAGTTGTCTCTCTTAAAACAAAACCTTAACAAATCTTTCACCCGTCTCTCTCAAAACAAAACCATAACAACTCTCTCACTAGTCTCTCTCATATGGAAACCCTAAAACGAAACCATAACAACAAACTCTAGCCAATGGGTATTTACAAGTTCGTTTTTTCTATAGTTTTTTTTTTCAAAATTTGTTTCAATAACTTGTTTCATGATGTTTGAACTTCCTTCTTATTTTTACTTGTAGGTATGGATACTTCTTTCAATAAAGAGGACAGAGATAAATTTAGCCTTACAAATTTGTGTCAAAGATCCAGAATGACATCCATTCAAAATATACACAAGTTTGCAAGTCTAAATTTATCTTCGAACTTATTTCATTGACGACACGCCATTATGGGACATGTATGGCATGTTACTGAAGTATTTTATGACTTGATATGTTTGTTGTATCGTGTTTATTTTTTATGGTTTGTTGTTGATGAATGTTATTGTTAATGTTTGTTTAAAAGATAAGTTTATTATATATTATGTGCTTTGAGTATTTTTCCAATCTCTTACCGAATATATAACTTTTTAAAATGTACTAGAAAATTATGATATGATAGATAAAATTCTATTAGAAAATAAGTACATGTTCAATTCTTGACAAAAATTCTTCAAACTGTTAACTGCATGTTGTTCCTGATAGTTAGGAATTGGTTTAATGATTGTAGATCTTCAACCACCCCTCTCTCCACCTCTAATTTTATTTGCAACGTAAATTATATTTTGCAAAAAGAATTAGAGGTGAAGGCAGGGGCGGTTGAAGAATTAGGATCATTAAACCAAGTTTTTACTGTCAAAGAACAAAATATAGATAAGGACTTGAAGAACTCTTGTCTAGCATTGAACATGAACTTATTGTTCTAATATAACTTAATTTGTCGTATTATAATGTTCTAATGCAGACTGGAAGGTTATATATTTATTGAGCATTGGCGAAATAAGCATACCACACAATTTATAATAAACTCAGGTCTAAATATCACTACGGTTGTTTAGCACAATTGTGGTTAAATATGTTGCATTAAAGAATATCACAACGGTTGTTTAAAGTAACCATTGTGGTAGGTAGCACACTACATGGATACAATCACGGTTGCACGACCGTGGTGAAAATTATCGCACATACAATCACATCTTACCATCACAATGGTTAGACCAGCGTGGTAGTATCCCATTTCTAAACGTTGTGATATGTGTTTTCCGTTATAGTAACAACCGCGGTGGTCCCATTATTGACGTATGATGTGCTTCAAATTGTAAAGTTAAAATCTAAGGATAAATAGCATTCTGATGCACGCCTAAAGAATTATGATATAATTATTAAGATATATTTTTCAAGTGGGAGATTGTTGGAATATTTTATATATTATTTTTTTAATATTTCAATAATTATTATGTGGGTTTATATATATTAATTATATTATCTATTTTATCAAATTAAGTGCCTAAAACAATTAAAGGATCTAACAAAGTTAAAAAGCTAATTAGATTTTATTTAGAAATTAATTTAATTAAATAATTAATTTAATTAATTAGTTGAGTATGAGCTCAATTATGAGTGGATGTAAGATGATCCATTTCGAAATAATGAGAACCCTAATTAGCCATCACTCTATAAATAGACTATAATCCTCAATATACATATTTTTTCCATTTAAAGAATATTCAAGGCATTAGGCATATCGATTGAGGAAAAACTGCACAAGACGTCATGTGTTCGTTATTTACCTCCTAACCTTCAGAATTACCTCCGACAATAATTTTCTCAGGTATTTTCTAAAATCAATTTATATGTCATTTAATTATATATATGAATGTATGACTATCTGATTTCTGCATTAAATTATATTATATATGTTGTGAATTGGATACCTTAAAATTAAGTATAAACAGTTTCTTAATGATCAAGAAACACACAAGGGTTAGGGTTAATAAAGAAGAAAGCAACAAGGATTGGTTATTAAACTGTTATTTTTTCCTTTCTCTTAGAACAAGATTACAAGTATACAAGAATAACAAAATAATCTCTCTCTCTTGAAATTAAGATTTTATCTTCCTATTTTTCCTTATGACAAGATTGAGAAACTAGTATCCTATTTATAAGAAAAATATCACACTAACCTAATGGGCTTTTTAACAATTATCCATTACAAGCTAACTTAAACAATTGGGCTTACAAGCAAGGCCCAATTCAACATGCTAACAACTCTAGCAATATTGACTAATGCATGTTAGAACAAACTTCGACTACAATACACATTACTCGCGAACAGACTTCGACCATACTAGAATTCGGTCCAACATCTCACAAATCTCCACCTTGGATCTAACTCTATAACATCAAGAAACTAGCTCTCTTCATGCAGCTTTATTAACTGCATACAGTGGAAAAACTTGTAACTGGGCAACGTCTTGGTGATCATCTCAGCAGCATTATGATCTGTCGAAACCTTCAGCACTTGGACTTCTCCACGCTCGATTACCCCTCTGATGAAATGAAACCTCACATCAATATGTTTGGTTCACTCATGATAGGCTGAATTCTTCGACAGGTGTATTGCACTTTGACCATCACATTTAACAGTGACAACTCGACCTTGAAGTTTTAGCTCCTTTGAAAAACCTCCAAGCCACAATGCTTCCTTCACAGCTTCAGTTAGGGCAATATACTCCGCTTCAATGATTGATAAGGCAACGACATTATGAAGTGTTGCTTTCCAACTGATTGATGTCCCAAACATAGTGAACACATACCCAGAGATAGATTTTCTGGAATCCATACAACCTGCATAATCATAGTCGACATATCCTTTGATTGTTGCTTTACTATCTTCACCCAAGGCTCCACCATAAATTAGGACTCTATTTAGAGACCCATTTATGTACCTTAAAATCCACTTCAATGCTTGCCAGTGAGTCTTTCCAGGATTCGCCATGTACCTGCTTACAAGACTTACTGCATATGCTATGTCGGGTCTAGTACATACCATAGCATACATCAAAGAACCTACTATGTTAGCATATAGAATGTTATTCATATAAGTTCTTTCAACATCAGTGTTGGGACACTGATCTACACTCAGCTTGAATTGAGGGTTTGTTGGAGTCACAACAGGCTTTGAATTCGACATACCAAACTTTTCGAGAACCTTCTGTAGGTATGCCTCTTGAGATAAGCATAATTTTGAATGCTTTCTATCTCTCCGGATGTCAATCCCAAGAATCCTGGATGCAGCTCCCAGATCCTTCATGTCGAAATCTTTATTGAGTTCAGCCTTCACCCTCATTACTTCTTCGACATTGTTGCTTGCTATTAGAATATCATCCACAAAGAGCAACAAAAACCAAATGAATTACCCGGTCGAAATCTGAAGTAAACACAGTGGTCGAACTGACTTCTGATGAAACATATGTGTGCCATGAACTTGTCGAATCTCATATTCCATTGTCGAGGAGATTGTTTCAGTCCATATAAAGATCTATTCAGTTTGCACACATAATCTTCCTTCCTCCTTTCGACATACCCTTCAGGTTGCCTTATTAGGATTGTTTCATCTAGATCACCATACAAGAACACAGTCTTCACATCCATCTGTTCTAGTTCAAGGTCGAACTGGGCCACCATGGCAAGTAACATTCGAATGGATTTGTACTTCACAACAGGATAGAACACATCATTGAAGTTGATACCTTATTTCTGAGTGAACCCCCTAGCAACCAATCTTGCCTTGTATCTCTTCGACGCCACTCCTTCGATTCCTTCCTTAACTTTGAAAATCCATTTATAACTGACTAACCTGGCTCCAGTAGGTTTCTTGATCCGTTCCCAGGTGTTGTTATCATGAAGAGATTTCATCTTATCATCCATGGTCTTCAGTCATTCAGTCTTCTTTCGACTCCTCATAACTTCCTTATAGTCTCTAGGTTCTTCATCTAGAACCTCACTAGCGGAGATTAAGGCATAAGCTATAAGATCTGCATATCCAAGTCTCTGAGGTGGCTTGATGACTCTCCTCGACCTATCTCTTGCTAGCAGGTAGTCATTATCAGTCTCCTCATCTTCGATAACATCTTCTGCAAATTCTTCGACTTCATCTGGGGTAAGCAATTCAGCATCAACATGCTCCACCCCAACATGAATCTCTCTCTGTTCCAGCTCTTCGTCAGCATCATCAGTTTTCTTGAAAATCATTTCTGCTTCATTGAAAACTACATCTCGACTGGTGACACACCTATTGTGACTTGGCTCTAGGCACCATAGCCTATAAGCTTTGACTCCTTCAAGGTATCCCATGAACATGCATTTCAGAGCTCTAGGTTCGACCTTGTCTTGCCTAATATGAGCATAGGCCACACAGCCAAATACTCTCAGTCTGTCGAGACTAGGTGGATGTCACGACCAAACTTCTTCAGGTGTCTTCATTCCCAAGGCAGTCAAGGGACATCTATTTATCAGGTAAGTTGCTGTCGAAACAGCTTCCGCCCAAAACACCTTCTTCAATCCAGCACTAACTAACATGCATCTAACCCTTTCAAGGATTGTTTGATTGAATCTCTCAGCTAAGCCATTTTTTTTAGGAGTACCTGCTACAGTCTTATGCCTTGCAATCTTAGACTCAACACAGTAACTGTTGAATGCTTCGTTGCAGAATTCAAGGTCATTGTTGGTTCTCAACCTCTTAACCTTTCTTCCAGTTTGAGTTTCGACCAGAATCTTCCAACTTTTAAAATTCTCAAAAGTTTCATCCTTCGTCTTCTGAATGAATACCCATAGGTTTCTGGAATAGTCATCAACGATGGATAGAAAAGACCTTGCACCTGAGTGTGAAGGATTCCTTGCAGGCCCCCAAAGATCAGCATGAATGCAATCCAGGGATCCATGTGTTCTTTTCTTGCCTTTGTTAAACTTCGCTCTACAGGACTTACCAAATACACAAGATTCACAAAATTCTAACTTTTTGACTTGGTCACCTCCTAGCAGGTTTTACTTCCTCAATTCGACCAGGCCTCTTTTGCTAACATGGCCCAATCTCATGTGCCATAATTCTGTCTTCGACATAGGTTTCATGGATGCAACATTTGTCGAACCACTTACAACCTCAGCCTCAAGGGTATACAAGTCTTGTTTCTTCACGCCTCTCAAGACTTTCTTCGACCCCTTCATGACTCTTAGGATACTTTTCTCTCCTTGAAAAACGTATCCTTTTCTGTCGAATTCACCAAGAGAAATCAAATTTCTCTTCAAGTCAGGTACGTACCTGACTTCAGTCAATAACCTTATTGACTCATCATGGAGCTTGAATCTCACAGATCCAATACCTGCAATTTTGCAAGATTTGTTGTTTCCCAGCAGCAGAGATCCACCATCTTGATCACATAGCTCCTCGAACAATTATCTGTTTGGATTCATGTGCCAAGTGCAACCTGAATCCACAATCCACTCTTTTCTCGAGTCGCCACTTGAAACCACAAGAACATCAGATGAGTCGAAGTCATCTTAAACAATGGCTGCATTGCCATTATCTCCATGATATTTCATGCGTTCAAGGCACACCTTTCTTATGTGACCCTCCTTCTTACAATGATAACATCGAATACTAGATGTTTCGCCACTATAAGACTTCTGTTGACTTTTACCTTTCTTCTTGTCAAACTTACCATCCTTTCGCAAGAATTTTCCCTTAACGACCAAACCTTCGCCCACCGTCAAAGGTTTATGCTCCTTTCCTTCGTTCAAATCCTTATAATACAAGGCTGATTGAACTTCTTCAAAGGTCAGGGACTCCCTTCCATACAAGAGAGTTTCTTTGAAGTGAGCATGTGTTATGGGCAAAGCACACAGCAGCAACAGTGTTTGATCTTCATCATCGATCTTCACATCAATATTTTCAAGATCAAGAATCAGCTTGTTGAACATATCCAACTGCTCAGCCAACACTTTGTCTTCACTCATCTTGAATGAATATAAAGCTTGCTTCACGTAGAGTCGATTCACCAGAGATTTGGTCATGTACAAACTTTCAAGTTTCACCCATAATCCCGATGTTGTAGTCTCCTTTGATACCTGTCGAAGAACCTTATCACCAAGGCTCAACAATATTGCGTTGTGGACTTTCTCGATCATGCCCGTCTTTTCTTTTGCCGTTAACGCGGCGTCCATGACTGCCTCACCCTTCAACGCTTCCAAACAACCCTGTTGAACCAGTAGGGCTTTCATCTTCAAGCGCCACAGACCGAAGTCGTTCACTCCGGTGAACTTTTTAATCTCATGCTTTGTTGAAGGCATCTTCTCCATGCTCACCGCACCAATTTGTTGTGAATCGGATACCTTAAAACTAAGTATAAACAGTTTCTTAATGATCAAGAAACACACAAGGGTTAGGGTTAATAAATAAGAAAACAACAAGGATTGGTTATTAAACTGTTATTCTTTCCTTTCTCTTCGAACAAGATTACAAGTATACAAGAATAACAAAATAATCTCTCTCACTTGAAATTAGGATTTTATCTTCCTATTTTTCCTTATGACAAGATTGAGAAACTAGTATCCTATTTATAAGAAAAATAGCACACTAACCTAATGGGCTTTTTAACAATTACCCATATTACAAGCTAACTTAGGGTACAAGTTAACTTAAACAATTGGGCTTACAAGGAAGGTCCAATTCAACATGCTAACAACCCTAGCAATATTGACTAATGCATGTTAGAAGAAACTTCGACTACAACACGCATTACTCGCGAACAGAGTTTGACCATACTAGAGTTCGATCCAACATCTCACAATATAATTTCTTGAGCATGTATATTTGATTAAATGTTATTGATTTAATTCTAACACTAAATTCTTTCAATTTTTTCACTATATCATTCATCATTCTCTCTTCCCTTTCAAACTTTCTAAGAGTGTGTTTGTCTATCAGATAAAATTAAAAAGAGAGAAAGATGTGAGAAAGAGTGTGAGAAGAAAGAAATAAGAAATAGGGTAGATTTAATGTATTATTTGTTATAAAAGAAATATCAGACAAATAAAAGAGAGAGGAGTGTAATTATTTTTAATATAACAAAATTACCCTTAAATTAAAAAAAATAATCAGTACACAACTTTATATTATTTAAATGATATTATTTAACAACTTTTTTTTTCAAATATTTAAAGATCATTCTATTTAAAAAAATCAATAATTATTTAATAAAGGTCATTTTATTAAAAAAAATCCACAATTATTAAATTAATTTATGTTTTTAATTAATTAAATTAATAATTAAATATTTATTTTATATTAGTTTCAGTATTTTATTTGATTTCATATGCAATTTTTTATAGTTAAAATTCCATTTTTTCAAATTTAATTTAAATTAGTTAATATAATTTTTGTTAGTTAATTAGCTTAGATAAATAAATTATTTCATATAAATGTTTATTAATTAAACAAAAATTATAAGTTAAAATGATTCATTTCAACTTATAATTAAACAACAATTTTATTAATTAAACAACAATTTTTTCTCTCTCCTCTCTTGGCTAATCAGCAGAGAAAACAAAAGGTGATATACCCTACTATTTTTAATCTTTCTTCTTTATTTCACTTGTCTTTCAGGCATGAGAAGTATCCTATTTCTCTTTTAATTCTCTCGTGCATACTTGTCTCTCATTCATTTCTATTCAAACAAACAGTGTAAAACTACAAAATTCCCGAAAGCAAAATCACTCCTTTCTCTCCCACTTGTAGTTAATACAAAAAATGTAGTATGAGGCAGTTTTCATGGAATAAATTTGTCTAATACATTCCCCCGGGACAAAGCAATAAGAGATTACTGTGAGCAAAACGTGGTGTTGATGGTGTCTAGGGACAAGTGATTATTTCAGTTTATATTCATGCATAATGCATTCCATTCCATCCACACTAGTAAATAAAAAAATACTGTTCAGAATATAGGAGTAATTAACACATGGTGCTGAGTAATGGTGTCTCTCACAAGCCACCAACGATGATTAGGATGACAAACAATGGGTCTAGGATGCCTGAATAAACATATAGATTTGCTTTATGATATCTTAATCAATTTACTGCTCAATTCTTCCATCAAACATATAGAAAATATTATCTCATCTTCATAATATATGTCTTACTTTTATTGGTGAGTGATGTCTTTCAATTTGTTTCTGATAAATAATATTACGTCATGTTAGCAAAGTTGTTGCCTTGTCGGTGTCACCTACCTTTATTGAAGGGAGGTGATGATATACATTAATCATTTCTGCTACTTGTCATTTCATTAGTTTATATCATACTAGTAACTTCTTAACTGAACATATGTTTAGGTATATGCCATTGGAAATCCAAGTTGAATTCATCTTCGCAGGTTCAAATTTAATAAAATATTGGTAGAGATTAGTCAAATATATATAATGTAAAGTCTAAAAATAAAAGTTCAATAGCAAAGCAAATGATTTGTTAAATAGTATTTACAGCATAGTCAGGGTTGCTTCTATAGATGTCCAAGGAGTTACACGGAATTAAGGACGATAATTGGTAGAGTTTGAACATGATATTATATTATTCATCCTCGTATTTGTGATTTGAAAAAATCTTTGTATCCGATTTCATACCTGTTTGAATGCTAAAGTTAGCATCTGTATCCGTTTTTTATGAGTATGTATATACAAATACCCATACCTGTTACTTACATTTCTGTTAAAAACAAATAGATCAATTATAAAATATTAGATTATTTTAAATTTTTAAAAATATTAAAAGAAATTTAAAAAATTATTATTAAAATAAATAAACACTTATATTAAATATAAAAATAAGCGAACACTTATATTAAATATATAATGAATTAATGTAGACATACTTTTTAATTGAAGATATGTTTAGGTATATGCTCATTGGAAATCCAAGTTGAATTCATCTTCCATAGCTTTAAATTTAATAAACAACTATGTTATTCATACACTCCTTTCATACACCAAATATTTACACCAAACATTGTTCATCATATTTATATGGTGAATAATATTTTTATTTTTTTAATAAATAAAAAATAATACTTATAGTGCGAGAATAGTGCATAAACAGTGTGTGAATAGTACATTTAAAATAGTAAAATAAAGTTGATTAATAAAATATAAAAAGTTGGTTAATGAAGTAATGAAGTTGTTAATAAACGTTAAGATAATAAAAATAGTTTTTAGTAATAAATCAAAATTGATTAATGAAATGTAAAATGTCGGTTAATAAAGTTATGAAGTTAGTTAATAAATATCTTGATATTAAGAATAATTTTTAATAGTCAATAAAATTGGTTAATACAATATAAAAGATTGATTAATGAAGTTATAAAATTGGTTAATAAACCTTCAGTATAAAAAAATAATTTTTAGAGCAAACAAAATTGATTAATAAAATGTACAAGGTTGGTTTATAAAGTTATGAAGTTAGTTAATAATACAATTTTATGTCAATATCATTTAATTTAAAAATTAAAAATATTAAAAAATATTAAAATAATAATTTTTTATTTTTTTAAAAATATTATTATAATATTTCACTGTTTGCCATATAAATAAACGGTAAACAATAAAATACAATGTAGATGTATGATTTTGACGTAAAAATAAGATATTTTCCATCTAAGATCGACCAAAAGTCTCTTTTGCTAAGCATATAACTTTCGCTTGTTCCATTTAAATTCTCAACTAAAGCAGTGTTTCTTCCATCACTTGAAGTATTGTTTGAGATTTTTTTCAGCTTTTCTTTTATTAGAACATATCCACACCAACATGAAATTGGCATTCACTCCATTTTTATGTCCACTTTTTTCAAAGCCTTTGTTCATGAACCAAGTGTGTCAATCAGTCTGATTACTCAATAGTATCATAAAACAGTGACATCAATAGCGTATAAAAAATCTATCCTCATTCTGATAAATATATATAGAATAAAAAGAGGTCACGGCTTATGAAATTATGATTACTTCTTCAACTTTTTAATTTAGTTGGTTAATAACAGTGACATTAACATTCTTTATATATTTTGTCATTGCAAAAGCAACAAAACTTGAAACTTGCATTAAATGTACATCATTTGAATAATGGGTTACTTTTGGCATGAATTTTCATTTCAAAGTTGTTATATATCGATTTGATGGGTAAAAATCAGTGGTTGAGTCTCTGTCCCATCCACACTATTCATTCATTGTTTAACAAAGGAAGCAACTAAAAAGTCAAGTATCCAAGAATGAACTTCAACAACCGACTTTCCAAGCCATTACCAAACAAAAAAATCCACCAACGTGCACGCCGGAAGGATGATATCTGAGTTCATACCATATAAGGAGTCATCTAAAGATAAGTGAAGTAACGAAATGTGATATCTCTAAAGTATAAGAGGATAATCCATAAAGATATATTTAAGTGCACGAGAATCTAACTTAATTAGATATTGCTCATGGACATAGACAACATACACATCGAACTTAATTAGTTGCTTATGGACCTAGACAAGATACACAACGAAATTCTCGGAAGTTGAGACCCTGCAATATAGAAGTAGAAGAAAAGAGTAAGATTACCTATAATAAGATATGGCACACATTAGATAAGTAGTGCCCAAAATTGTTTCATCCTAATATGATTTTGGGATATACATTGGAAGAGAAGAACTCAAGAGACTTCAATCAAGTAACATTTTTTTTGTTTCTGCAATTGTTGTGGGATGATGGCACATGTAATTTCATGGATGATACCATATTTACTCATAAAGTTATAAAAATTATGATTGAAAAATTTTTAAACATGGTCAAAAAGTATTCTTTTATTCAAATTGTATTTGTACCATGTTATAGAATTGAATAAATAATTGTGGTATTACTAAGAAAATTCAAGTTATTCAAAAAAAAAATAATAATAATAAAAGATTTCGCACCGAAAATGTTAGGAAAAATTGTTCGGATATATTTAGAAAACTAAGAAATATCACATTTAAAATACTCAATAGCTTGTTTTGAAAATACATAGAAACATATACTTCAATAATAAAAATGAAGGATGACCCAGACGGTTCTGCTGAATACAAATTTGAGACCCAAACGGTTCTGCTGAAGCTGAATACAAATTTGAGACCCGGACGGTTCTGCTGAAGTCAATTTTGGGAGGTTGAAGAAGACTCTGACTAAAAGATTGAAGTGTTGGAGAACACCTTCAATTCGTGCATGAGAGGTATTGTTATCGGTCAGTAGACACTCCATCTTCAGATAATTAAGCTGAAATCGAAGTAACTAAAAGAGATAAATTGCAAAGAGTGGTTTTTTTTGTTTTTTTGAATGAAAATTGCAAAGAGTGGTTTAGCTATCAGTTACAGTGCAGTAATTCATGTAACAAAAACATTTACATATTCAGATTGAAACTAAAATTAAAAAACAGAAAGGAAAAAAGGGAATCCAGTACAGTAGGTGGTCAGATACAAAAAGTTGTAATTGTGGTCAAATTTATTATCCCTCTCCTCGTCAAATAAACTATGATAAAGAGCACCAAATCAAACTTACACAACTCCATTCTCTTCTCATGAACCTCCCACAAAATAAACTAGACCCACATGGCGATTTACACATGTCAACAAACACCAACCAGACCGTGGAAATTTTTTAAACTTCAATGCAGATTACTGCAAAAAAAACATACCACCAGCAGACACAGAACAAACAAAGAGGATGGCAAATGGTTGGGAAATTTTATAGAAATTCCAGGGTTACAGTCATTAGACAAAAGTTTTTGGTAACTTTGGAGGATAAAACAAGCGCATAATATTTGTAGAAGAATTACGCACTATTGCTATATTTCTCTGACTGAAAAAAGAGCATCACTATTGTCTAATCTAATGCAGAGTGAACTAGAGGTGGCAATTAAATCCATTAAGGCAAAATCCATCCAATTCATCCATCAAAAAATCCATCCAATCCATCCACCACACAAAAAATAAGTTAATGGATTGGATTAAATCCATCCATTTATATGCATGGATGGATTCAATCCATCTAACATATTTTAAGGATCCAATGGATTATTTTTATTTTCGTTAGATTTATTTTTTTAAAATTAGATTTTTTTAAAAATAATTAAAAAAACTATATTTTTTTTCTGAAAAAAAAAATTAATTTTTTTGAAAAAAAATATGTTTTTTTTTTCAGAACAAAAAACTGATTTGTTTTTCGAAAAAAAAATCGACTTTTTTTTTGGAAAAAAAATCAGTTTTTTTTTTCAGAATAAAAAACTGATTTGTTTTTCGAAAAAAAAAATAAATTTTTTCTCGAAAAAAAACCGACTTTTTTTTTGAAAAAAAATCGGTTTTTTTTCAGAATAAAAAACTGATTTGTTTTTCGAAAAAAAAACCGACTTTTTTTTTGGAAAAAATAATAATTTTTTTTTTAATAAAAAAATCAGTTTTTTTTTCAGAATAAAAAACTGATTTGTTTTTCGAAAAAAAACCGACTTTTTTTGAAAAAAAAATCAAATTTTTTTTCTGAAAAATCGGTTTTTTTTTTCAGAATAAAAAACTGATTTGTTTTTCGAAAAAAAATAAAAAATTTTCTCGAACAAAAAACCGACTTTTTTTTTGGAAAAAAAATCAGTTTTTTTTTCAGAATAAAAAACTGATTTGTTTTTGAAAAAAAATATTTATTTTTACGAAATTAAAAAAAAAGTTGGATGGATGGATATCCATCCATTAAAAATATGTTAATGGATGGATTGGATGGATTTTATTCTTAATGGATGGATCGGATTGGATAATTTTAATAAAATTTTAGTGGATTTTAATGGACTAATGGATTGTTTTAATCCATCTATTAGCAATCCAATCCATATTCATCCAATCCATTCATTTTGCCACCCCTAGAGTGAACAAGAAAAGTATCAACCTTTTTACTTTTCCTTTGATCAAACAATCCAAAGAATGATTCAACATAGGGATACAAATTAGTATCATACAAAGGAGATCAAATGTACTCTATTCTGCATAAAAGAGCAATAAGTTTGGAAATAGGAAGATACCAATCACATCTCATTATATATTATGGAAACATGTTTCATATGTTACATGTACCTCTAAATTGGCCTTGACTCTCTTAACTCTTCCGAGAAATCAACGTACATCTAAATTGGCTACTTTTTCTTTCAGCAGAACAAAGGACGGAAATGATATTTACTTGGATGTGTTTGGTGTAGCTCTTACCTCTTCTAGGCACTATGCACTATGAATATGTGAGCCCAAAAAACATGTAATCTAAGCAAAACCCCAGAATAAACAGGTTCGGCTCCTATGATTGCCCTGTTATAAAGAAAAAACCAAATTTAGAACCATTCTCCAGGCCTCAATCAAAGGAAACGCTGAAAATTGCCGTGCATTACCTGTAATAGGAAGCAAATATACAAATCATTTTTGTGAGCATCTATATGTATTTTCTCCGTAACTTTGACAAACCAGGAAAAATGATAAAAATTACTGAGAGATGAACCCTGAGTCTTGAAACCATTCTACAGACCCCCTTTTATGCTATCGAGACCATGCAAACCGACTAAGTGAAACATCAATAACATTGTACAGAAATTGGCCCCAATTTTACCTCTTCATATAAATCCTTGGGGGCGAAATAGATTGTGATCTAAGTTGAAAACTCTTGGGTGAATTATCTAACTTTAATGCACAAAGCATTCAAATGTTTATTATAAAAATAATTCTTGGGATTCCGATGGAGATGTCCAATGGCGCAAGAGTGCTTCTACAGTCAACCTTCGAGTTGCACTGAGCATTGAGATGAAAAACCGACAACCATCAATTTTGTATTCTTCCAAAGGATTCCTGTGGCCAAAGCTCCGAACGTTCACCTGCCACAACTCATAAGCCTTTAGTGGTTAACAAAGCCAAAAGGATTCATCAGAGCAAAAGGAAATATTACCGCAGAGCTGAGCCTATTCATGTTTACAAGATGATCTCTCCAGAAACAGTCCAGAGTTTTCAAAATAACAGCTCTCTGTTGTTAACAAATATTAAAAATAATAAATACTCAATTTTATTAAAAAAGAAAAACGAAGCTGAATATAAAGAAGAAATGAGTAAATAAGATGCAATTAGAATACAATAAGCCGAAAAATCATAAAAAAATCAATACACATGCGTGGTATTAATGTATATCAAAGGTTCTCCGCAGTGAAAGGAGTGTCATGTTCATATCCTAATCCCCTTAAATCAATTAAGAGGAGGGGAATTTCCCACAACAATAAGCTGTATCTATCAGTAATTATTGGGCTAATTAAATTCATATTGTGCAGGACAGTAGAAATACATCATAGAATGTCTAGGCATGGGCAATACGTTTTTTTGTTTATACTTGATTTGAAATTCTTGGGTGCAGTTAGAATGTCAAATTAAATTATTAAATCCAATACTAGCATTAGTTTTGTAGGTTTGAAGCTTTCCTTCACATCTGTAAATCTAGAAGTCGCAGCCATTAAGAAAAAAGCAGTTCAAGAGAATGTCTGACCTCAATGTCTTTTACATGTCCCTCGTCATAACCAGACTCTTCAACAACATCTAAATACGAAGCAATAAGAAAATCTCCAAGATACTTGCGTAGGAGATTAGAAGTTGTCCGATACTTCCCGTTCCTACATTGCATGTTCAGTCAATGAGTTTTAGAATGCTATCGAATTTCTAATATATTCAGTAAAACAATGACTCAGTCAACTAACTCAATTAAATCATCGGAGCAAATAGCAAGCCATCGTTTTAATGAAGAGCTCTTCCTGCAAATTCCCCTGAAAGCGTTTGGAGGTGCTGGCAAATTTGGAAGGCAAACATTGACAACATCAACTGAATTCACTTCATTCAATAGGCCAAGTGAATTTAGTAAAGTGTCATCATTAATCCCTCCAAATGACTCTGCCAGAATCCATTTAAGCATATTAATAATGATAATATAAGCTGAGTAGCCAAAAGAAGAAAATGAAGACAATAATAAAACATTTGTGCAGATAGAATCAAAGGACCACAATTGATGCAAATGAGCCTACCATGCAACAGCTTTCCACCAATTGTCTTAAATTCTTTCAAGAGATTACTCAAATCCCAACTACGAGGATGCTACAAAACCCATTCAAAGCAATAAATAGAAGGAATTGGTGCATAGAAATTTTAAATTAAAAAAAAAAAAAAAACCATTGCAGGAGGGAATGAACCACCTTCATTGGATAAATGTTATTGAAGACAATCTCATCCACCACAGCTTGCATGTACCTATGAGTAGTACAAGTAAATATATAAGAGATAAATAAATGAATAAACAAACAACAAAACAAAAGTATTAGACAATATACAACTAAATAATACACCTAGATTATGAAAAATGGACAAAAACCAATTACTCCCACCAAAATTGCATATAGGTAAGGGAAAATATTATGTTAGAAATCTGTATTATCTGTATTACTATGTAAGCATCTAGGCATAGTGTACCATGTAGATGTAAATATAGGACAAATGGCAACCCAGTGCCATAGTAAGGCTTTCGCCATTGTAAGGTCTAAAAAAGGGTTGGAGCATTAGAGATATGTTGTAGGCAACGTTGTTTTGCACGCATTTGCAACAGGCTGGTGTGCATTCTTTTATGCTAAACCACTAAAGACTGACCCATGTAAAGAAAAATGACTGAGCGTGAAATAAAGCATTTACATTTCTACATGATAAGCACGTCATATTTTATTCTTAAGCCCTTCGCGGGAATAGAATATGTGGCAACAAAGACATCATTTAGCTGCATATCTTTAAAAAATTCATCCATATGAACTTCATTGTATAACCGTGCACCTTTCGGTCTAGTTCTTTTTTTTTTAATGGCATATTAACATATTAATAAAATTTGGGAATAAAGATCTCAGTATTATACAATAATAGTGATATCAGAAAAAGCACAAGATGTACTTAATTGAGCTCACTAAAACAAAGATAACACATGATACAACAAAAACACCCAAAAGCTGAAAAGACAACGAAACAAAACCAAAGAGCAAACCCAAACATCTCAAAAACTCCAATTCAACAGAGAAACAAGCTAGATATCACACCACTAGTGCCACCGTCAACAGAACAGAGACTCCCAAGAGAGGCACCACGACCACTAACCACTTGTCTACTTCTTGAAAGTAAAAAATTTGTGACTTAAAAAACCTAGCATATTCAGCACACAATTCTAGATAAATCAACCTAAGGTACAGCATATTATAGTGTCCAATCAATCCACACGTGTTAAAATTTATACAACGTACAGTATTAATTATGAGAGGAAATGCATGTGGCGGAACTTTCAGAAATAGTAATGTGGAGGCTGTAGGTTGCTTTCCATCTTTTATTGGCATTTCAACATCACTTTATGCAGATTAGGTTGGTGCTATGCTAGCTATTGAGTTGGCTCATTAGTAAGGCTGGAAATTCCTTTGGCTAGAATCTGATTCTCAACTTGTAAACTTGGCATTTAAGCACAAGGCAATTGTTCCATAGAATCTCCTTACTAGATGGCTTGACTGATCCGAGCTCTCAAGCATATGTATTTCGTGGTTTCTCATATTTATAGGGAAGACAACCAGTGTGCAGACAAAATTGTCTCCCTTGGTCTGAATGGCTCTAGTTTCACTTGGTGGGACCATATTCCGAATAATGTTTTTGAAATTTACAATCGTAATAGGCTTGGTCTTCCGGAGTTTAGATTTAAGCAATGATTATTTCATGTATTCAAACTGCACCCTTTTTCCCTTCATCAAGGTTTTATCCCATTGGATTTTTCCTTGGGTTTTTAATGAGGCAGTTGGCTAATCATTTTGGTCTGCATTGTTGTTACCTTGAGTTTTGGTCTAGTCCCCCTAAACTTTTTCTTTTTTATTTTAATTTTAGTAATATTTAGTTAGAATTGAGAAATTTGGATCTGTGTGTCGAGGTGCCAACCTAGTTAAGATGTTTGTGTCTTCATCATTTGCTTCACTTTAACTTTTTATTTAAAACAAATTATGCGAGGAGACATCTCATAAATTAGACTTAATTGGTACTAATCACCAGAGAAGCAGTAACTGTCAGAGCTAATATTACTCATTATACACATGCAAAAAATTAACAATTAACTCCAACAGCATTAGAATTCAAAGGCACTCACTGTAATATGTGTTGGGAACAACTTTCATCATCTCCGGTTAAGATTAACTGCCTTAGATCATAGACATGTTTTCGTTGCACCTGATTAAACAAAAAAACACAAGCAATTGGTTGATAGAGACTATTTGCATAATTGAAGACAAAGTCCAAAAGTTCTATTTTTAAAAGACAATATGCTTATATTTTCTTTCAACTATACCATTTTTGAATGATATGCAAAGGCAACTAGATGAAGGAATAATGCCATCTTAAGTCATGGAAGAATTAAAACAATCAAAAAGTTATTTAGCATGGTCACTATCCAAATTGTGGTGAATCACTGTAATATGTTGTCTGCGTTCATTTTTTATTTCTGAACAGAATTTCTAGAATATATTGAATAGCTTCAACTGAATTTTCAGTAAATAACATCCAAGTACATCTTGAGAAATCCTCAAAAAGGTATTATAATACTTATACCCCAAGACAGGAGGAACTCGACTAGGATTCCAAACATCAAATTGAATGCCGACAATAAGAAAATAGCTTGATTGTTAATACAACTACAAAAAAAAACTCTAATATGCTTTCCAAGCCAACATTACAAAAGGTGTGGTTTTGGTAGAAAACATCTAACCAATTACATAATCATGTCGGAGTTTAATTTGGAAATAGCACTATCATGAATATTTTTGAAACATAAAACATACCTCCAATACTTCATCAAACTCAACGAGGTTCTTTCTTATGCCGAAGAAGAACTTTTCTGCATTGATTTGCAATGCCAATAGCTATAAATATGTGATAATCCCAGTTAGTAGTGGGAAGGTGACATTCATCGAGCAATCATCCAAAATATTTATAAATGAATAAAATTATGAAAACGCAGGTCACATGGACAAGATAAATATAGATAGAATTAAAGATACAAACCAAAATAGTTTACTGTATTTGTTATAAAATAAGAAATTTTGTTTCGGAAGAGAAAGAGACGAAGAGAAAAGCAGATGCCAAGACCAAGCCAATCATATGTAAATAAGTAGAATATAACCTGTTTCACAATGGCACCACCTTCAATGGGAAGATCCTCATCATTTGTAATCTTTGATATAAGTGTAACAGCCCATTCAGTATCAAAATTGAACTTTTGAAACATCTCATCCTGCAAGCTATAACAACGTAGAATAGTGTGAGAACCGATTGACAGCACTTATAACTTATAAGTATTTGACACACCCAGTCATCTTGCTAACCTCAGAAAACACAGAAGAAAACAAAATATCAAACGACCAAATGGTGTTAAAAACATTCAGCTGTTAAACTCATTCTTTAGTTTATAAGAAAAAATACAAGACAGAGCAATCCAAATTTATACTTCAACGAAAAATTTGATTCATCACAAAAGTAACAACAACAATCAAAGACCAATCTTTTTTTCCATTGGGTAGGTCGGCTACATGGATCCGTCAACACTATAATGTTCCTTCATGCATTAAATCCCAAGATAAGCCACTAAATGGTCATCATTTACCTCTATATTTCTTAGTGGCCTAGGTTATACTATAGTTTTCCTTAATCTCCATCTACCTCTAATTATGGGGATATGGTCCTAATGGTTTACTCTTCTTACCAGTGTTTTGACAAATCTCCTTTACACATGCCCAACTATTTAAGACAAGATTCTATCATTTTGTCTACTACAGGCCTATATTAATCATCTAAACTGTAATTCAAATCATATTTTGTCTTATTAAACCACCAATCCATCGGAATATTTTCATCTCCGCAAAATTAAGTTTACATTCTTCTTGTCTTTTCACCACCCAACATTTTGCTCTAATGATTACAAATCTTTTAGTTGTGCGATAACATTTCCCTTTAAGCATAACAAGTGCTTCTCTTTCAAATATCACACTTTAAGCAATTTTCGATTTCGTACATTCTACTTGGATCCTATGGTTGACATCTTCATCTATATTCTCGACATTTTGTAAGATGGACCCCAAAGACTTAAAACAAGACTTTTTACATTGTATATCCCCCCGATTTTCAATCATATGTTGAAAATTGTTTGTCATATGCTAAACTTGCATTTCATATAATTTATTTTACTTCTCCATATGTGCTCCCAAAACTTGTCGTCTCATTTCCACTTTTCATTCATATCTTCTCTCAACTCAACAACTAAGATTCTGTATATTTGGATAGGTGTTCCCAAGGTTGGGCCTGCGTCTCAAGGCCACATTTTGTGAGAAGAAAGTATTTCGTTGGTTTTGTTTAGACACGTGTTCACTTATTTTTCAGCATGCAAACAAACGTAGGGCATAATCCTCTTCAAAAAAAACATCTGATGTTAGACCATTTCTTGGATATGTTTGGAAAGCATGTCTAAAACCAAAGTAAAAGATATGGACTCCAAGTTGACCCTTGATGCACATCTATAGACTACATTTATTGAATCACTACTCACAATACCAATACTGAGTGTAAAAAATGCAGTGAGAGAGAACACAAAGAAAGCTGATACAAAAACTCGGCCCATCATGGCCTAACACAATCAGATCATTCTCCAAAGGTATGTGTTGGAAATTCCGACTTCAATGTAGTGCCCCTAGCCACCTAATTGCAGCATTTGGGTGCCTTCATTACCGCCTCCAACACCTTCAATGGGTTGGGTGTAAAAGGGAGGATTTAGTCTCTCATTGCCTAAAGGTATGACATGTGTATTATTTACAAAGACTTGGTAGCTCTTACTTTAGAAGCCGGTTTTGTAAGGTTGAGTTAGACCCAACCCAACTTATAAAATGGTATCATTGGGTTGTCTTCATCGTCCACACTTCAGGGCTCATTGGGGCCCAAGTGTGAGTGGGTGTGTAAGAAATTCCGCCATCATTGTGGTCCTCTCCTTAGCCGCCTAATTGCGTATTTAGGTTTGTCTTCATTGCAGCCTCTAACATATTCATTGTGTTGGGTGGGAAGGGGTGGGTTTAGTCCCACATTGCCTAAAGATATGGCATGTGTAGTGTTTATAAAGCTTGAGCAGTCATAACTTACATGTCGGTTTCGTAAGAATGAGTTAGACTTGGTGTAAAAACATAATAGTATGTTATCCTCTCCACTATTTCCCACCCCTTGCTTACATTCTCTTTCTTTGTTCATCATCACTGCACAATCTCTTCTGTAATACCTTGCTGCTTGTACATTCTGTTATTTACATTCTCCGACTAGCGTTACTCCTTACTCCGATTCCTGTTTCTTCTACCACAAGATGATTTTCCTTGGCCCAACACTAACCAGCCCACTCTATTTTTGTTCTACATGAGTTGAAGGTCCGTTAGCATGCCTGTGTATGTTGAATATTAGCACAAAATCAAAACAGATTCTGTCATACAGCTCATTATGGCTGGATTCAAATTGTGATTAAATAGAAATTAATTGTATTATTATATTCTTACCTTATTTAGGATTAGCATTTATAGGGAGAATAATTACCCCTATTTCTTAGTGTAATTTATATTCTATAAATACTCATGTACTATGTTACAGAATAAAAATAATAGAGAAAAAACATATTTCTATATGGTATCAGTAGCAACAAGAATCCTTTAGGGTTTTTTTTTTGTTTTTGCTTCCGCTCTGTTTATCTTTTTTACATCCCACAATGTCTGATACCGAGTCCTCACTTTCACCCAAACATTCCTCACCCGAACCTAAATTAGTCCGAACGTACCATGAAAACCACCCTGTTCAGATCACAACAATTCGGCTGAACGGTGCTAATTATCTTCGATGGTCGCAATCCGTTCGTATGTATCTCAGGGGGAGAGGAAAGATTGGCTACATTACTGGCGACAAAAAACAACCAGACAAGGCAGGTGCAGATTATGATACATGGGATGCTGAAAACTCCATGGTCATGACATGGTTAGTCAACTCCATGGATGAAGAGATAGGTGCAAATTATCTCTGTTATGATACTGCAAAAGAACTTTGGGAAGGTGTCTCCCAAATGTACTCTGATTTGGAAAATCAATCCCAAATCTACGAATTAACTCTCAAATTGGGAGAAATTCGGCAAGGTGAAGATTCAGTCACCAAATACTTCAATTGTCTCAAACGTATTTGGCAAGATTTGGACCTTTTCAATGAGTATGAGTGGAAATCACCTGCCGATAGCAAACATTACAAGAAGATGGTGGATGTTAGTCGTGTTTTCAAGTTCCTTGCGGGTCTAAATGTTGATTTTGATGAGGTTCGTGGCCGAATTCTAGGCAGAAATCCTATCCCTCCAATTGGTGAAGTCTTTTCAGAAGTACGTCGCGAAGAGAGTCGTCGGCAAGTGATGCTTGGCAAAAATACAGCAGCTGTCCCTCCACCAGTTGAAGGATCTGCCTTGGCAATTCCCCATGTCAATCGTAAACCACTTCATAATCAACGAGGTGGAGACAAGACTCATTTATTTTGCGATTACTGTGGGCGCAATCGCCACACTCGGGAAACTTGCTACAAACTACATGGGCGACCAAATCATGGCAAGGCTGGTAAGTTTGGTGATCGTCCTATGCCTATGGCCAATGAGGCTGATTCGTCTCCATGTACGAAGGAGCAAATGGATAACCTTCTTAAGTTTCTAAAGTCCAATTCATCTCTTAATATCCCTACTGGAACTGTGGCACAAACAGGTAAGGATTCTTGGGCACTATCTGCTCACAACCACTCTAACCCTTGGATAATAGATTCAGGGGCATCTGAACACATGACTAATTGCTCTCATCTATTCAGTACCTATTTTCCTAGTTCAGGTTTTGAAAAAGTTAGGATAGCTGATGGTAGTTATTCAAGTATTGCAGGCAAAGGCAGCATAAAAATTTCAGAGCAAATCACTTTGCAATCTGTTTTACATGTTCCTAAATTCGCTTGTAATCTTCTATCTGTTCATAAATTGTCTAAGGACACTAATTGTTCTGTTCTTTTTCGTCCCTCTACTTGTGTTTTTCAGGACCAGAACTCGGGGAAGACGATTGGAACTGCTAGAGAGATGAATGGATTGTACTACCTTGATGGAATTCAGTTTGGCAATAAAGCGTTTTTCGGTTCAAACAGTACAAACGCATCTCCTGTTTCAGATCAAATTATGTTATGGCATAAAAGATTAGGTCACCCTAGTTTTTCATATCTTAAGCATTTGTTTCCTATTTTTTCCAAAGAAATAAATTCCTCACAATTTCATTGTGAAGCTTGTCACTTAGCTAAAGATCATCGTGTGTCTTTTAAATCAAAAGCCTATTCTGCTTCTAAACCTTTTTATTTAATTCACAGTGATGTTTGGGGTCCTTCAAAAATTAAAACTATGTCTGGAAAAAAATGGTTTGTAACATTTATTGATGATCATACACGGCTGTGTTGGGTTTATCTCATGGAGAAAAAATCAGAAGTTGAACAAAGATTTCAAGATTTTTTTAACATGATTAACAATCAATTTCAAACTAAGATTGGCATTCTAAGGTCTGACAATGGCACTGAATATTTCAACAAATATTTAAGTACATTCCTTGTAACTAAGGGGATAATTCATCAATCCACTTGTCGCGATACTCCGCAGCAAAATGGTATTGCTGAAAGAAAAAATAGACATCTCCTCGAAGTCACTAGAGCTATTATGTTTTCTATGAATGTACCTAAGTATCTTTGGGGAAATGCTTTATTAACTGCTTGTTACCTCATCAATCGAATGCCATCTCGGGTGTTACAATATGAAAGTCCTGTACAAGTGTTACAAAACAATTTTCCTACATCTCGTATTATTACGGATCTTCCCCTTAAAATTTTTGGTTGTCTTTGTTATGTTTACATCCCCAATGTTTTTCGTTCTAAGTTGGATCCTAAAGCCGAAAAATGTGTTTTTCTTGGCTATGCTTCCAATAAAAAAGGATACAAATGTTTTAACCCAGTTACAAAGAAATTTTTTGAAAGCATGGATGTTCACTTTGTTGAAAATCAACCTTTTTTTAAAAATTCTCTTCAGGGGGAGAGTCAATGTAATAATAAAGAAGATAATTTTTGGGAAACTTTGCCTGCTCTAGATGATATTGTGACTACAAATCACCCAAATGCTAAGATAATAGAATCTGAAACAGGGGGAGAAACACTGATTAAGGATGATAATCCTGAACTTAAAGTGTATGTTCGAAAAAAATTCCACAAAGGTGGTGCAAACCCTATTGTCTCTCCAGTAGAAATCCAATCTGATTTACCAAGTGAAGGTCCTACAGATAATCTGTCTTCTAGTTCTTCATCTGGTAATCCTTCTTACTCATCCAATGATTTATCTGATTTGTCTTTTCCTGATATTAATCTTCCAATTTCTGTGAGAAAAAATATTCCTGACCTCGATGTCCCAATTGCTGAGAGGAAAGGTTCTCGTATGTGCACTAAACATCCTATGTCTAATTACTTGTCATATGACAAACTATCACACACCCATAAGGCATATGTGTCTAGGATTTCTAATTTGTTTGTGCCCAGAACTATTCAGGAAGCATTAAGTGATCCGAATTGGAAATTAGCAGTGAAAGAAGAGATGGATGCTCTAAACAAAAATAACACTTGGAGTATCACTGATCTACCACAAGATAAAAAGGCAGTAGGGTGTAAGTGGGTCTTTACAGTGAAATGCAAGGCTGATGGAAGTGTGGAAAGATACAAAGCGAGATTAGTAGCAAAAGGATTTACTCAAACTCATGGTATTGATTACCAAGAGACTTTTGCCCCAGTTGCTAAGATCAATTCTATCAGAATTCTTCTTTCTCTTGCAGTAAATTTCAACTGGACACTATATCAATATGATGTTAAAAATGCCTTCTTGAATGGTGAATTACATGAAGAAGTATATATGAGTTTACCTCCTGGATTTGAAAAAAATCTTGGAAGAAACAAAGTATGCAGATTGAGAAAATCTCTATATGGATTGAAACAATCGCCAAGGGCCTGGTTTGAGAGATTTGGAAGTGTTGTTAAGAGACACGGTTTCACCCAAAGTCAAGCAGATCACACTATGTTCTTTAAACACTCATCTGAAGGTAAGATTGCTATCTTAATAGTGTATGTTGATGACATTATTATTACAGGAGATGACGTCAAAGCAATTAGTGATCTGAAGAGAAGACTTGAGGCTGAGTTCGATATCAAGGATCTTGGAAAGTTAAAATACTTTCTTGGGATGGAGTTCGCAAGATCTAAAGAAGGTATTTTTCTCAACCAGCGCAAGTACATACTCGATTTACTTGCAGAAACAGGGATGACAGGGTCTAAAGCAGTAGAAACACCAATGGATCCCAATGTGAAACTAAAGTCAGTTGCTGAAGATGAAATAGTAGATAAAGAACGTTATCAACGATTGGCTGGAAGACTAATTTATTTGTCACATACAAGGCCAGATATAGCCTTTGCAGTGAGTGTAATAAGCCAATTTATGCATGCACCAGGTGCAGCCCACTTTGAAGCTATTTTCAGAATATTAAGATATTTGAAAGGTACTCCGGGAAAGGGGCTGATATTCAGAAATAGAGGACATATACAGGTTGAAGCCTATACAGATGCTGATTGGGCAGGTAATATAAATGATAGAAGGTCTACCTCAGGATATTGTACTTTTGTAGGTGGAAATCTAGTTACATGGAGGAGCAAAAAACAAAATGTTGTAGCCAGGAGCAGTGCAGAAGCTGAATTCCGATCTGTGGCCCATGGTTTTTGTGAAGTATTATGGATCAAAAAGTTCATGGAAGAATTGAAGTTCTTTGGCCCAACTCCAATTAAAGTTTACTGCGATAATAAGGCTGCTATTTCTATTGCCCATAATCCTGTCCTACATGACAGGACGAAGCATGTTGAAGTGGACAAGCATTTCATCAAAGAAAAAATTGACAGCGGTGAGATTTGTATGTCCTACATACCTACCAAAAGTCAAGTAGCAGATGTTCTCACAAAGAGTCTTCCAAAGAGACTGTTTGATAACATGGTGTGCAAGCTTGCTATGAACGATATATTCATGCCAGCTTGAGGGGGAGTGTTGAATATTAGCACAAAATCAAAACAGATTCTGTCATACAGCTCATTATGGCTGGATTCAAATTGTGATTAAATAGAAATTAATTGTATTATTATATTCTTACCTTATTTAGGATTAGCATTTATAGGGAGAATAATTACCCCTATTTCTTAGTGTAATTTATATTCTATAAATACTCATGTACTATGTTACAGAATAAAAATAATAGAGAAAAAGCATATTTCTATAGTGTAAAGGCACGAAAACTAAAACCTAGCATGGATCCACAAATACCAAGACAAGAAAATTATTGAATTCTGTCTTCTATTTTTAATATTGAATAAACATCAGCCAGCCCAATACAAGAATGAAAGTTTGCACCCAATAATGAAAACAATACTTTGTCTATGAGTAAGACTGAGCATCATCCTTTTTGGTTTATGCATATAAAAAACATGTAATATTAACAGCAGCAACAATATACTATTTCTACCTGATCATAAATCTTGTTGACCCCGGATCCCCCTGCCTCCCTGCTCTGCCCCGAAGCTAGACAAAAAGAATATGAAAAACGAAATATGAGCAAAATAATGGTCTCAGATATTGATAGTATTTGTTAGATATAAAACCATTAATTTGCTTTTGCCTCATAATTTGAGCTTTTAGGGTAGTTGGTTCATAACACGGTAGACTCTTTATGACAAGGTGATCAAGAGTAAAATTCTGTTTCCCCTATTCTTCTAAATACAAATTAAACTTCAGCACATGTTTGGGCAGGCTGGTGCATGTTAGATTAGATAGATGGAGAAGAGTGTAAGCTTTATATGATTGTAGCAAAATTATAATGGCAAAGTAGAACTGCAGTTTATCATGTTATTATGCCCAAAAGTCCAAATAAGCCAAAAGAATACCTTATTAGAAGCATGACAAATATTTATTAAATGTTGGAATTGAGACGTGACTACCCCATAAGTATTGTATAAAAAAGTTAACATTTTGATGTCAAATTCATACAATTTCAAGTTCGTGCAGAACTGAATACAAAAACTGAAAATATTACTTGTATATAGATAGCAAAACCAGTCAGAGTCAAATCTAAAAGATGGATATCAAATTAGTAGCATGTATACAAAAAGCAGCTGCAATCTCATTGACATGTATAAATTTAAATATCTTTGACTTAATGACATAGAGGACTGGAACCATACCCTCTTTCTCCCCCACATTTAAGTGGGGGAGATCAAGGGGAAACAGCCTTTCCCTTATCTTTTAACAAATTAAATCAGTTTTGTTCCCCAAATAATTGAAATGTTGGTTAAAATCTTTCCCTCCTTATTTTCATTAACAACTCAACATTTTTCTCCCTAACTAAATGAGTGCTAGGTAACATCTTTCCCTAGTTATTAATCATCCAAGGGAAATGGTACAACCAGATAATTGCAAGATCTAACATACTACCACTTTAACTGTTGCAATGTTTAATTACCCACCTGGTTGTCTATTCTTCGGGACTCGTGTAAAGATGTACCAATCACATGAAGGCCCCCAAGCCTTTTTACCTCAGACCCTTCATGCAAACAGTGTTCTTCACAATCCTTTAAAATTGACAGATATGCAAGTGCTACTGTTGGACCAAGTGGGTATATCTCAGATTCTTCATTGGCAAGCTTCTCCAGCTCTTTCAAACCATGTGAAAGACTCATTTCAACAGACTCTGAGATAAAAGATATAGCCTTCTGATATGTCCAGCTTTTACCCTCACTTTTCGACACATATTTTGCTGAAAATTTTCATGTTGCAAAGAATATAATACCTTCAGGTTAAAAGCACATATTGTAATTTGCAAGTAAGTAAAACAAACAAATTTGATCTGAAATTTAAAAATAAAAAAAATCTCAGCTAGAATCACATACCCATTAAGGCTGTTTTAGCCAGTAAGGCTAATGATGATGATCCCACCTTAATCTTTGGAAGCATCTATTTCAAAAAGGTTCATCCAGAAACTGTGTTTTTTTAACAAATAAAATAAAAATAAAAAAGTTTCAAAGTATCTATCAGTTCCAAAAAATTACCTTTTCTGAAATGGCCTCACTAGCAAGTTTACTGTTTGGATCCTCCCGTGACAAAAAAGGAACTACACTGTCCTCTATAATTTCTCTGGCAAGCATCTATACCCAGAAACAAAATGTATCTAAGATCCAACTCATTCTGAAGGGGCATGTCAAATAAATAAATAAAACACCATATAATTATAGAAGAGGTTCAAAATTCAAATGATTATTTTTCCAGACATTAAAAATACGTCATTAAAAGAACACACTGGGATCCATATTGGAACATATACTTTTGGATTTCCTCCTAGGATTATATCTGTGCCCCTGCCTGCCATATTTGTAGATATTGTAATGGCATGTTTCCGTCCTGCCTGTGCAACAATTTCAGCTTCTCTCCCAGCATACTGTGAGTTAAATGAGGGGTAGTAAGGAGAATTAGTGAGGAAGGAAAAACATGGAGGAGAAAATTAGGGCCTATCTAAGTTATAGGTAAGAAAGACAGTACAGCGCATTAAATTTTCACGAACCTTGGGTCGAGCATTCAGAACATTATGAGGAATATCCCATTCCCTAAGCAGACCAGCCAAAAGCTCAGAATTTTCTACACTGCATAAGAGTGAAAAAAATTATTCTCCAAAGATGCTAAGGATGCAATGAAGACCTTTTGGACTTACTTCCTCAGAATTTAAGTCCTTTTGTGTTGAAACATGGACAAAGTTCAACTTTTTACTGATGTGTCCTGTTTCAACAACTAAAATCCCTAAAAAGTTCAAGGTGTCAGCAATAGACTGTAGACCTAGTAATGGTTTATAGTCCTGGAAATAATAATTTCTCTCAAGACTATTCCCTCGTTAATAACTTCAAAACTATACTTTCTTTCAATTGATCATTGGTAACTTGAAATTCAGACCGCAGAAATATAAATGTTAACCTACTAAATATTGGTTAACAGATAATGATACACAGACGCATAACGACGACAAGAACAACATCAACAACAACCAAGCTTCCTTCCAATTGATGGGACCACTATCGGCCTGAGGCAAAAAACAAATTTCCAGTAAGGGACTTAGAGCAGGGCTTTTCTTCACGGTTACTCCTATAAAATATGGAAACTAAAAGGTGAAGATAGTGTATAACCTGGCCAACACTAAAAGGTGGTAGTATTTAACTACTTTCTTATAATAAACAATTATAAGGGCCTTTCCGCCTTAATTGCGGTCCGCCCCTAGCTGCCTTAATTGCGACACTTTGGTTTGCCTTCATTGCAGCCCCTAACACCTTCATTGTGTTGGCTTTGAAGGGGTGGATTTAGTCCCACATTGTTTAGAGATATGGCTTGTGTTGTGTTTATAAGTGGGGACAATCCTCACCTTACAAGCCGGTTTTGTAGGGATAAGTTAGACCCAACCCAAATTTTGGGAATATATATATATATATATATATATATATATATATATATATATATATATATATATATATATATATATATATATATATGCACATCTGACCACAATATTTCAGTGATCGGGCAAGGAAAGAAGTATTTGTAGCCAAAACTTTGTTATGAAAAAGGAATGCTAAACATAATGAAGTAATATAAAAAAAAAACTCATTAAAAATAGCCAGAATTTACCTAGTTGTCCCAACCAAGACAGGGCGCCCTTGTCTAAACATATCTTCAACTTCTCGGCGAACTTGTTCCCATTTCCCACGGGCAGTCTTGAAAAATGTATTAATGGAAAATCATATACACGGAAAAAATAACCTTGAACTACCAAGGTTGTAACAACTAATGATACTTAAGAATCCATAATAAATATTAGATGTCCTACAGCAAATGCTTGAATAGGCAAGTCTTTACGAATATTAGGAAGATTTGTGGGCACTTCAATGACTGGCGTCTGAAACATTTTTAAGAACTCCTTCTCCTACAATGATATAATTGATTATCAAGAACTCATAAATGTGAAACTTGTACTAGTAATAACAACTTAAATTTGTCAGATCTTTTAAATATTTACTTCTGTTTTTGCAGTTCCGGTCATTCCGGACAATTTTGGATAAAGCTTGAATAATGACTGGTATGTGATTTGTGCCACGACAACAGAATCTGCCTGTGCAGATTCAAAACATTGAAACTTAGAATCAAATAATTAAGATCAAATTAGAGTCATCAACAAAATGGTAGCATCAAAGAACCTCCATATATACCTGAATTTTCAAACATTCCTTTGCCTCCACAGCCTGGTGAATCCCCTCAGACCATCTCCTTTTCTCTTCAACTCTTCCTGTCAACTGGGAAATGTTGTTTATCATATAATTATATTCTTAAAAAAGTATCAGCAAAAGGTATTTGTGTAATTATTAAATGAAAATGAAAGTCATAGAATGCTGCAGGGAATTACTGGAAAACAGTAATTTTAGAGATATAAAAACCACTTATGCAATTCAACCCTAATACCTTCTTGGATAGTTAGTCCTGGACAATCTACCAAAGCCTCTTTAATTAATTTGTCAATAATTCAATCCTTGTCATCCCCATTTTTCATAGTTAAACGAAATATAGTACATTGTAGAGTGAATTGTTCAGATTTCAAGCCTAATGTGCTCTAGCATGAGAGTGTTAGTAATAGAAAAGCAACTCAGTGTATCACCTACCAATCTAGGTATAGAAGCCCCACAAGATGGATGGTTATTTTATCACTTACTAGTTACTAGTAATTAAGCTTGAATCTCGAGTTCTAAACAATTAGTTCCCGTGCTCTGATTAATCCAACGTAAGTTCTGTATCTAGCTATCAAAGAATAATGACTTATAAGCTCGAAACACCAACAAGAATATGTAAGAAAGATTGCTTTTTTCCTTCATAGTATGAATGCAATGAAACTCTCGAAGAGATGTTCAGGTTAGTAGCTTACTCATCTAAAATTTATTCATCACCTCTTTACTCTAATTACTAATCTGCATAGATCCGAAAAAAGGCAGATAGCATGAGAAAAAAAATAAGCAAACGGCTAAATAAACCAGAGTACTTTCATGTCATATCAATTTCATTTACCCCCAACTTTGTCATTTCATTTTCCCCTCACCTATACCAGAGTAAAAGTGCCCTCTTCACCAATGAAGGGATACAAAAATGGTGAACTATCAATAATAAATAGATACTTGATCCAGTTGTATTCTTTGATTGTACATGAACTTGTAAATGGTTAGTTTTCTCTGGTTTTAGGAGGAACGTCCAGAGCCGATGGTTTACCCAAGGTTTGGTTCCTTGTATCGAAAATCTTCCTGGCAGTGTAGTGGTCAGGCGGCGTGTCCTGTTGATATTGAGCCAACGGCACTGCAGGTGATTGTGGATGAAAAAGCTTCCGCTTGAGGGGAGAATACCCAGGCGAATGGATGGACTCACACTTGAGGGGAGATTGTTTGTGTGTCAAAAGTCTGAGTTAGAAGTCTCACATTGGATAGAAAAGTGAATGTTGAGCAACATATAAGAGAGAAGACCCATATACCTAATGCCTTGAGATTTTTGGTGAAGATATGGTGTCTAGTTCACTTATGTGGTTGGTCAAAGCCCAACGTGATGATCCCCCAACTCCCAGGCTCCCCTCATGACCCAATAGAGTAATCCTTGAAACTTATATAATATTATGCTATTAATTATTCCCTATTTCCCTTAAATTTTCGTGTGAAATATTTAGGTAAGGCAACCTACAATAGATTCACAATGGACCTAACCCATTTGTATACCCTTTTTTAATATTATATGTGTGTGGCATGTTCATGTCAATGGTATGCTCAAATAAATAAAAAAACTGTGTAATATTAAAAAACATAAAGAAAACTTGTGATAATATTACCTCATTTATAATTAAAGCCTTTCCATCTCTAACAATGTATTGCACATCTCGGCGATAGAATTCTTTAGCTTTTAAAGCATTCATCACAAATCTGCAGTAACTCAACTCTTACTACTCATGTTTTACTGATTGAACATATATTTCAATCCCAACATGTTAGCCCGAATTCCCCATAAAAGCTGGTATTTGATAAGTATAAGGATAATAATGATTACCATAACTAATGTAAGTCTTCATCAAAGTAAGCACCAAAAAATAATCATGATAACAAATGAGATGTCAAATAGAGAAAATGAGGGAAACATAAGGTGATTTTGGGGAGTAAAGTAGGGATTGGAGTGATAAGGAAGTTGTAGGTTCAAATCCACTCCTCTAACAAAAATAACAAATAAAAATACTAACATTGACCATAAAAAAAAAGTAGAGAAAAATGAATCGCTTTTCGAAGGATTGCCCTTTACACATGTTGAATTGTATTATTTTTTTCATCTTTTCTCTTTGCAGTGTTTTAATTGTATCTTATTTCTTACTTTACTGAATAAAATAAAAAAAGAAAAATGTAATCCTGTATTGCAGTATTACTGTTATTTCATTTGTCCAAAAATAACATAATTGAAAAAATCTAAAAAGACATGCTTATGTTAATTCACACCTACTTTTTCTCGAGCTGCCATTGCATTTCAAAATTACTAAACAGCAACCGAAGTGAAAGGTAAACTTTTTTGTTCAATAAATATTTAAAGCAGAAGAAAATCACCTCGCCCAGGGATCATTTTCATCCCAAAGGTCATTTGTTTCAAGAGCCATTTCAGCAAGAGTAATTCCTTCCTCGGTCAACTCCACCGAATTATTTTTGAGTTCCACTTTGTAATGCTGTTAACAACATAAAATATATAAAACTATTTTCTTAAATTATCCAATAAAAGAAAGTTCACAGAATGGATGAAGAGAGAGAAAAGGAGCAAATGAATTGATGAAGTGAGAAAAAAAATGTACTCACAATGCCCTGTATCAACAATTCGGCCACTTTTGCAGCAACAGGGTACCGTGCAGCATCTTGTTTAGCCTGTGATTCATAAGGAGAGGCAAAAAACAGTATGCGATTGAGTTCAGTGAAAAAGGCACAGGCTAGATAGACTTCAGAATTCAAAATGATGACAGACAGAACCGTAAAAGGAAGAAAAAATGAATAAGATGATGACAGACTGGATCACAAGAGAAAAAAAAACAATAAAATGACTCATGAGCTGACCTCACCACTGATTAACAGCGGATTTCTTCCCTCATCTATCAGTACTGAATCCACCTCATCAACAATAGCAAAATGAAATGGCTTTGGCCTATACTCATACAGAAGAATCATCAGTAATCAAATTGCATTCCATACCACAAAAAAAAACACAACATCTAAGTTTTAGTTAAGTAATACACACTACCATCTCATCACAAGCTGTTCGCTATTTCCAGCTAGATTATCTCTCAAGTAATCAAAGCCAAGCTCCTAATATAAGAGGGAATGAAAAGGTACACAAGAAAGCATGCACTGTCAAGAAATAAATGGCACAACTAAGAAGATAACAATCGGAGCTGAAAATTGTAATTACCGAATTATTCGTATATGTTATATCACATCTATAGTTGAATCTCCGCTCTGCAGAATTCATCCCCCTCTGTGCATGCAAACATTAAATAATAAGTTTAACAAAAAGTGCTGCTGTGAGCTATTATTAATTAACATATAAAAAACTTAAATCGTATTATGCAGTTACTGTTACAAAAATTGTTGAAAACCAGACCCGGCCATTTGTACATTATGTCATCAAAACATGTGCTCGTATATCCCACCATCAAACACCTCATAGTTTAAAAAAAAAAAAAAACTTTACCATTGTCGGAGAGAATTTACCTGAATAAGACCAACAGAAAGACCTAAGAAACGATGAACACGCCCCATCCATTCAGCATCACGTTGAGCTAAATAATCATTGACAGTTACAACTGCAAAGACATTAAGATCAGAGCAAGTCATTTTTGTAAAACCAAGTGCCTGCAGCATCTGAAGAAATTGTCCAACAATCTATCAAAGCTTTAAATTGTTGGCATTAACACAAACCATGGACACCCTCAGCGGTCAAGGCATTAAGATATGCGGCTAGCGTGGAGACTAAGGTTTTCCCCTCTCCTGTTTTCATCTCAGCAATTGACCCATCATGCAGCACAGCTCCACCGATAATCTAACAAAATGAAATTTTCCGGAAGAACTCAGTTACCTACTTCTAATCTTCTATAAACTAAATATGCATGGAATATAGTGGATTTGGCTCGTCTATAACTAAGAAGAAGTGCACTCTAACAATTGAAATCATAATAAAAATATAAACAAAAACTATAACAAAACCAATTATATAATTGTCAAATTTTGGATAGTCGATTTTCACATTGTTAACTCCATACTTTATTATTGAATACAATAGGCAAACGGGTGCAAGAGAGTGAGACCTGAACATCAAAATGGCGCATTCCAAGTTTCCTTATGGCAGCCTCACGAACAACTGCAAACGCCTCTGAAACATTCATTCATTCATCAAAATTACATTCAAAAGCCGTGGTTCAAAGGTTAATCGAATTAAACAATGAAAAAACAAAGTAAAAAAAATAGTAAAGTGAACCAGCTTGAATATCTGCAAGCGTCTCCCCTCGCGCGAGCCGGAGGCGAAACTCCTCGGTTTTGGCAGCCAACTTTTCATCGGAGAGAGCCTGAATCCGGGGCTCGAAAGCATTGACAGAGTCCACCAGACGGAAGTAGTCGTTAACTACCCAGTGGTTTAAGCTGGTGAAGTCAGTGAAAGTCTTATGAACGCGACCAAGATTTTCCTGAAACGAAGAGGATATAATTCAAACGCAGTTAGTTATGGCATTTCGTCTAACAGTTGATGTGCACGGAGAGTGAACGGACCTTAATAGATGCGGCGGCAACGAATACGGGAGCAAAACGACGTCGTGGGAGGCGTGTGAAGGAATGAGAGGGTCGAATGAAGAAGAAGGCATTGGGGTGAGATGGAGTGGTTCTCTGAACGGTGAAGAAGTGTGTGAATGGGTGTGAGAGTGAGAGTGTTGTCATTAGAAAAAGGTGCGGTTGTGTTGTGATTAGAAGTTGAAGAGTGAGTAGAAGTTGGGTAAAGATGATGTTGCGTGAGGAAGGAGTGGAGTTGATCCTGGTGTCAGAGTCGTTGGACGGAATAAAAAAGGAGCGGTTTGTTGTTTCCGAACACTGAAATTAATTTTGATTTTGTTTGGATTTGCGGTGGATATAATTAATTTTGAAATTTTCTTAATGCCTATTTTGCTTCTTTTTTTTTTCTTATCATGTGATTTTTTACAAATGTTCTAAAATATATTTTCGTAAGTGTCTTATGGTTAATAATCTTTTAAAGATATATTTTTGGAACAATTTAAATCTTAAATAGCCACAGCATATCTTCCATAGCTCATTTTTATTTAAGTATTTTCGGAGATGTATCTACAAACAAATTTCAAAAATACATCTCTGAAATGTATCAAAACAGATTTTTTTAAAACGCACTGTGTATTTGTTCGCAGATGAATTATAAAATAACAGACATACCAAAGTAACATAACAATATAGTAAGAGGATTTCATATGTCACGAAAATCCAAAATGTAGTAACAATGTCAGAAAAACGTACAAATTATAGTACTATAACAAAATAAATACAGATAACTACTGGGTGTACCTGACAATCTCTCATATGTATGGTTTGCCTCCTCGGCCATCGATCCCCCATGTTTTTGCGTGATGTATGCAGTACAAAAGTGCTCTTTGTGCCTCCGCAATAATGTCATCCAGTACTCACCTAACAGCAGACCCCTCAAGGGAGATATCATCGTCAATGTCTACCTGTGTCATCTCCACTATGCGATGACAACGAGGCAAGACATCCTCAGTATGATCCAACTGAGTCTGCTCCTCCTCTAGAATCTCTTGATGAGCGGGTATCGGCGGATCTCCTGGAGCAGTCGACACCGTGTACGGATGTGAGACCCTGAAGAACCACCTGATGTATTCGTCGACGTAGCTTCAGTCATTCGATGTTATGGTAGCCCGAGCCTCCTTTGGTACCAGATGACTCTAATAATCAGTAAACATCTCATCAATTTGTATACAAGTCAAGGCAGAAAAGCATAGACAGCAGGGTGTCTATGGATGGTCTAGGTGTACCCCAACTGCCGCATTACGCGCTCGGGCAGATGAAAATCACTGATACTTGATTCGCAAGCCATCCATCCGGAGTAGCGATATGTCGTCAAATGGTCGCGTCTGACGGTGATCCATGTAGCAGTTGAAGTGGGTGTCCTCGGCCGTCAAACGGTCGAGCTAGACTTTAAAAGGCTCGGCTGTCTAGTTCCCTCTCAGCAGGATAAAAGCACAGGCACTAGGCATCCCCTTAGTATACTCATCCCAACACGACCAGCCAGCGATGGGCGGGAAGTGCTGGAGGATCCAAGCCTGAAATGAAAATAAAAAACATTCAGGGATCAAGAATTATTGCAAATATGAAATGAAAAAGATTAAAAAAAAACATTCAAGGACCGAAAATTATTACCACCAATAGTGTCATGCTGCCTGTGGTCTGCTTCATCGTCCAACGGCATCTATCTCTCAGCTTCGAATACATTTATGCAAGGCAAGCCGCCCTCAGTTGTACTCATGGATCTGTGTGAGATCCAAGAAGTATCGGAGGTATGAAATTTCAGTGTATGTGGCACTCGTGTCCACAAAAATCACAGTGTCAATTAAAAATATAAAATATGCCCTTAAAGCATGAGTTATATGTATGGCCACTGTAACATGAGCACCTCATCAAATCTCGCATTCAAGAACAAAAGCCTAACATGAGCACCCCTGGTCCAATCCACCTCCTTGAGTGTCTTCCTTGGATCAGCCCATAGATGATCCATCATCATAGTGACCGCCTTGTCTTTGGTCATCCTGCCATGATGGAGGAATCTCCCCCTGATCAGGAGATGCAACAAAGGCGAGACATCTTCTAGTGTAATCAACATCTCACCATACGGGAGATGAAAGGAAGAGGTCTCAGAGTTTCATCCCTCCAACGAGTGCATTAAGCATCCCCTGATTGACTAGACTGTAACTGGTCAAGCATAGGTCACTCAACCCGGAAGCGGTCAGAACCGACTGAAACCACTCCTCACCAGGCTGAACAATGCTAAAATCCTCCTCCTATGGTTAAGAAACTCCAAGGGATTACGCACTTGTGAATTTCCATAAATAATCAATGTCTATAAGAATTAATGTTAGAAGTAATCAATGTCAGCAACTTAAATTAACGTAAATAAATATAGTAACAATTTGACTAATGTTACCTCTTCATCTTAGATAATGTCTGGCAGTGTGGTTTGGGTACAGAGAAAGTAGGGACATATCAGATGGACCCCCTCCAAAAGCCTTTGGATGGGCATCAATAATATCACCCTATAGAGGTGGCATCGATGCGTCATGATCATCAACAACCTCACCTTCTAGAGGTGGCGCCAGATCAACAGGAGGTGGCACAGGTGCATCCTGACACCTGCGAGAAGATGGGGGAAGTGATGCGTCATCTGGTGCATCTTGTGGCCTGCGGGAAGAAGAAGTAGAAGGTGGTGTGATATGAGATATAGATGGAGTGATCTGAGGCGAAGGTTGATCCCTAGGAGTGGGAGGAGATGTAGATGGAGTGGCCTGAGGTGAAGACCGAGCCCTATGAGTGGACTGAATCTCAGGAGTAGACTGTGCCCCAGCAGTCGACGCCTATCCCTGACCAGAGGTATCTGCTGCCTCCTGAACCTATTGTATTCGCTTTCGCTGAACGGATGAGTGCTTAGCAACTCGTCCAAGTCTCAATCAGTCGGATGTCAGCCATTATGCCTACAAGGTATAATTAACCATACAATGAGTTTATGCAAAGGAATAGCACAAACAAGAAAATTATAAAACAAAAAGAAAAAAAAAACTGAGAAAATTTTGGAGATGCATCTCCAGAAAAATTCAATATTTCATGTACTCTGGGTGATTCCATATATACAACTACCGAAAATATTCCCCATATGTATCTTCGGAAACATTCCCCATATGTGGGAAAAACTTGAATCATTGTATATGACAAAGTCTTTGGCTTACGGGTTGTATCTGAAACAACAACTCTATTCATTCCGAATGGTGGAGCACAAATCCATAGTTGAGTAGCTCATAGAATTTCATAAGAGTATCGATGATCTTGAGAATATTGAAGTGAAGATTGATGATGAGGACAAGGCTTTGCTCCTATTCAGTTTATTACCTAGATCCTTTGAGCTCTTTAAGGATGTCCTTCTTCATGGTAAGAAAGGTACTATTACTTTGGATGAAGTCTAGACGGCGGTGAAATCCAAAAAAATTTCAAAGTTGAAATATTTGAAAATTGAAGATAGTGGTGAAGGATTAAATGTGTCAAGAGGAGGAAGTGAGCATAAAGGTATGTCCAAATTAAAGAGGTCTGACGAGTCAAAGGTAAAATGTTTTAATTTTCAGAAAATCGGTCACTTTAAAACGGATTGTCCTGAAAGAAAGGTCAACAAAGGTTATGTTCAAGTTGTAGTTGCATTGGGTGAGGAAAGTTATGAGGATGCTGAAGCACTAGTAGTATCGAGTTTAGAAATTGAAGATAGTTGGATCATTGACTCAGGTTGCTCTTATCACACGTGTTCAAGAATAGAATACTTTGAAAGTTTGAAGATGGTGCAAGATGGAGTAATTTGCCTTAGTAATAATAAGGCATGCAAGGTTCATGGTATTGGTACAGTCAAATTTAAAATGTTTAATGATTGTGAACTTCTTATTCACAATATGAGGTATGTTCCAGAACTCAAGCGAAATTTGTTATCTGTAAGTATGTTTGGTGATCTAGGCTATTGTACTAGAGTTGAACATGGAGTGTTGAAGATTTCGCATGATGAATTGATTATTACTAAAGGGTTTAAAATATATGGTCTATATATGTTAGAAGGTTCAAATGTTATTATTCATTCATCGTTAACTAGTGGAGGTGTTCATGACAAGCAAGAGCTATGGGATTTGAGTTTAATGCGTTATGAATGCCTTGAGAAAGTTTTAGAGGAGTACAATGAATTTTGTAGAAATCAAGGGATAAAAATGCATGTTACCGCTGAGATGTTATTGAGTTTTTGGGAAAAAGTTAAGGTTAAAACAACTTACTTGGTTGGTAGATAATTTCTTCAGAAGAAGAATAGTGAAAACCAAGGGAGAAACTATAATGGAGAAAATTTAGTTTGAGGTGGAGTTTCCTACTATGGATGCTAGCAATAGTGAGGGAAGAGTTACTAAGATCTCTGATTATCATTTGACTCATGATAAGGTAAGGATGGTTATTGTAGCATCTCAAAGGGACGGTTATGCTAGACTTGGATATTATGTTTTTAATGTGGCTGAAGGACTGCAAAACAAAAGAAGAAAAACCTTCAGGGAGGCATTTGAAAACAGGTGGAGTCAAGGGTGGTTGAAAAATCATACTTGTATGCTTGTTAAATTACCTAGGCAGAAAAGGGTAATTGGGAACAAGTGGATTCAAGTTGCGAGATCAAGATTCAAGGGTTGCTTGAATTTGATCAAAGTTATTGATCAAAGTTACTTATTGGTATCAACGCGTTTTAAAGTTAAGGTGGAGATTGTTGTAAATGTGCCTTAAAACCTTTGTTGATGAAGAGAAAGAAAACATATTTTGGAGATTGCATTTACCACGAAAATCGAAAGTTTTATAAAGTCGGACGAAAAGTCGAGAAAAGAAAAAGGAAAAAAAATTAGTCGATGAATAATGTTGCATGTACGGTGAATAGTGTTATTTGTACAAATGAATAGTGACATTCGTATGGTGAATAGTGTTATCCGTACGGTGAATAGTATTTCGAGTTTTTGGGCTTTTTCGATTCGGTACATGGATTCATGTGATTTTGAGTTTTGTTTGTTGGGTATTTGCTATTATAAATATGTATCTCTTACATGTTTGGTGTGTGACAATCTTAGAGTTTACACCAACAAGGGAGACCAAGGGTTTAAAGGTATAACATAATGTTTCAGTTATGCACAAAGAAAACTTTGGATTACACCTTGGGTTTGAGTGATTCATATATTGAGAGTTTGAGAGGTAGGGAAACACTTGGGTAGAAAATAGGGTTGTTCTTGGGCGCCTTGAGAGGTAGGAAAACACTTGGGTAGAAAATAGGGTTGTTCTTGGGCGCCTTGAGAGTTGTTCTTGGGAACGTGAAGGCGGAGACTATTTTCTTGTAACTCATATGTAATCTCTTGTAACAACTTTCTGAGTATAGTGAATTGGAGAGCTGCTCTCTCCTCCAGAGTAGATCGTTTGATTAAACTGAGTAAATAAACCTTCCGTTTTTTCTTGTCTTATTCTGATATATTATCTGTGTACGAATTATTATTGCTGAAGACCATATATTTTGGTTACTATTGTTATTTGCCTCACAAATTGATATCGAATTTCCTGCTGGATTGGTTATATGAGACATTGTAGCTACTGTGTTATCCAACTGAAGTTGTTGCCGTTTTTTTTGTCAAATCTGTGGCAATTTTGGTGAATCTCAGTTTTGTCGTTAATGCTTGTAGTGACCTTTTTTCGGTTCGATTTCATGGTGCTTGTTGTTGTTTGTGATTCGATCCCGTAGAACCTATTCAATTACGTGCATTGCTATTGCATAGGCGGGTGGATTCTATCCAAGGTCATTAAGCTGTAGTTTTAATTTGTTGAGAAAATTGTACAAGTCATGATTTTGTTGCTATTCTTAACATGTTTCCCATGGATTAGAAAAGGTTTGATGTAAAATGGATTATTGAATTTGATATTGGTAGTTGTTTCTATCCAAGGAATAATTCCCTCTTATACTTGTGATTGTGTGTATATTGATATAAAATATTGCAAGTTTATGATTAACTAAGTCTTAATGAAGAAATGTTTCATACTGCTGCTACAGGTAATACATGTTTTTTCCGAAGGGCCTCTTGAACTCTTATATCCAGATAATTGGTATAAAATGTGTTCAAATATTAATTCTGGTGGTGAGTTTTCATTTCACAAGTTACCCTGAAAGTGACTTATATTACAGATAATAATAGACTTGAACTTGAAATTATATTTATGAGCATTTTATATGTGTTTCTAATACTGATCATTGATAACCAAGACAATAGTAACCATGGCTTCTAGCTCGGTTATTGTTGGAATAGAAATTTTGCCACCATATTATATTTGATTGAGACTTGAGTGACATATGATTATGATTAAAATTTAATGTTTTGGATTGTCATTTAATTGGAATAGTTTTACTGTATATTTGGGAAAATGGAGCATAGATAAAGTAGTAGTCAAAGAATTCAAAGAAGCATAGAGCAAGATCCACTAAATTGTAAGTGTATTCAACTTGTTCTATATTGTGTTTGAAATTTAAAAGTTATTGCTATGTTCTATATTTTGTATGAAAAAGATTTTCTTACTGTTTGTATGCAAATGTCAGTATATGTTCCATTACAGTTTGCATGCAATGTTTGTTGTCTAAACTTTCTTAAAAATTATGCCATTTGTTTGAACTATGTGACAATGAGGTTCAAGTGAAACATCTAGTGTTTCAAAATGATTTTCTAAATGAAGTGAAAAACTAAGATTATCCAAATGAAGTATTAGATTACTTTGACAGCAGATTATTAATAAAAAGTAATAAAATATATCTGTCAAAGCAAATTTCAATAGGAAGTGAATAATAATAGTATTGTTTATCAAATTTAACACTCATTTTAAGTTTTAACAAAATTAAACACTCATTTAAAGTATATCTGTGTTATATGAATAAATGGAAGTCTCTTTCTTTGAATTTTCAGTTTAGAATTGCTAAAAAAGTTTGAAGATTTGTCCAAATACACGCACATAGTTTATTTAATCTTTTAGAGTTATTTTAATTTAGTATTTTGTGATAATTTTGTTATTGTTTTTATTCAAATTATATCTTTTTACAATTTTCTTAAGGCCGGTTAATGTTGAAATTTCAGATTTATTGCTAATCACTTTTTGAAGAGCTAATGGATATACTTGGGTGAAGACTTGTTAAATTATTAGATAGAATTGTTTGCGTTATTAGATTTTAAATGGTTTTAATTGGCTACCTTGTATGCATAGACATATCTGAAATAAATATTTTTTTAAAATTAATTTGTTTAAAATATATTAAGGAATTTTTCTTAAAAGTTCAAAAAATTTATTGGGGCTTAAAATTGCAGTTAGCCCAATAATCCAAAATAATAATCCAAATTCACCCGCAACCTGCTTAAGCCCAACCCGTTAAAACCGTTGTAAAATTTGGACGGAATTGAGTCTGATAACTCAATCCGCAGTTTGGGTTGGATGGTGATAATGGACCCGAACCCGCTCAATCCGGCCCGTTGTCCACCCCAATGCATCACAATGTATTACCACCACAGAAGCTATGTCTTGTTGCTTCATATTTGTGTCAAGGTGACAGGAAAATATTGCTTCCATTCAACCATCACGACGGTAATTTGGAATGGAAACGAAAGATAAAACGGAAAGGAAAATATTGCATTAATTTAGCCATCACAAATTCACAATGCACAGTTTGATTTGAGACTTGAAAGAATATAAAGTACATTTTGTTGTCCTAGAGGAATGAAAATAAATAAGGTTGAAGGACACAAATTACAATTTTTCCAGAGTTCTAAAAAATGAAGAAACTGTAATCAAATTTTCATGTTAACATTCTTTACTCTTGTAATGCTTCAGAATAACATCTTCAAATTTGTTTGGTTATGTAACTGTTATTTTACTTTTTTTATCAATCAAATTATCTTTTTTACGAAATATTTTGTAGCTACTGTGATAAATGTTTGCCAAATAAATATTTTAAAAGAGAGATAATATGAAACTATGCTGCTGCCTGAAATATGAACCATGAATCAACCGGTCATATCAGATGAGTTGTTCACTCCACTCAGATATTAAAAAATAAAATATATTAAAAAGAAATTAAACTAAATAAGAAATCTTACATCATAATTTATCCTAAAAAATAATAATAAGTCCAAAAATTCACTTCCAAGTCTAACATAATAAAAAAAAAATTTTTTACCATGGTGCAACTAAGCTTGGTAGATAATTCCTAGTATAAATCCAAAGTTTATTTCTGGGAATTTCAATGTTTCCTTCTTGTCCATACAAAATAGTTGCTTGGAGTTTACCATCTATTCTCTCAATAAGAATTAAGTGATCATTCTTAAAAGTGCCTAGATGTGGTAAAATACTTTCTTGATCAATTTGAAGAGCATGATAACTAAGTTTCAACAATTGAGTCCATGAATTTTCATCTCCAAACTCGTTCGTTTGCCATAAAACAAAATGAGTTCTTTTGATATCATCATCATAAGAGAAACACAAATGATCTTTCAAAACCCCAAGACTCGCCTTAGCTCGATTATTGACCAGATGGATTTGATCAAAACAAGAAGGCAGTGACATTTGTTTATATGTTTCATTATCAAGATGAAGTGAAACAATATAAATAGAATTCTCCCAATAATGATCAAGGTTAGAAGTTGCAAACCAATTAATAGTATCATTCAAATATATTCCATTAGTTTGTGTTAAAGTGGTAAACCCAGGAAAACTTTTAATATTTCTCCAACAATCGTCAGTGTTATTATAAATAATTACCTCAGATTCTATTGAACTTCGACGTAATTCAGATCTCTTGAAATGGACAACCACGACTTTATAAGTATCGTGTAGACTATTGTAACCAAATCCAAACATACTATGACAAGAATATGTATGAGAATGGAGTAAAAGACAGGGTTTATAGGATTTTGACACGGCCATAGGATTCCATAAACAAACTAGATATTTTGTAAACTTGAAAAAATCTTGAGCTATCAAGCAAACCAATCCGTTACATGAACCAACAGCTTGAAAATTGTAGTCTAATTTCAAACTAGAACCAAAATTAAAATCCTCAACAATTGTGGATAATGAGTTCACTAAAGTCAGAGTTCTATTATAGTAAGGTGTGAAATTGTATAATATGTTGGTACTCTTTTCTGAGTTTAGAAGATGTAATTTCACAAAAGTTGGATTAGAAATTAAAAATTTCAAAGACTTGGATAAACATTGGAAACGAACAAGAGATTTGAGTGGAAGCTGTGAGAATATTTCAATCAATGAGGAGATCCTCACATAAGAAGGTTTGTGGGTGTGTCATGTTGATATAACTTTGAGTTTACCAATTTCAACATTTATAAATACCTTATAGAGATGGTTTTTGGTGTATAGAGACAAGCCTAACAAACCACAAATATAGAGAAAAACAACCACTCAAACTTTTAAAATCTTTGAATAAATCCAGTTTTTTCGTAACAAAATCTAACTGATATTAGACCAATTTAATTTTGAGTGATTATCAACCGAAAATCAAAGAGAAGATATCGAAATAGTAACATATTTAAATATTTTATAAAAAATATAAAAATATAAAAATTCTTTAATAATGACAATTGTACAAATCATTATTAATTAATATAATTTATATCATTTTGTATCCAAAGGATTGTATTAATTTTAAGCAACTATTATTTTACTAGTTAATATCATAATATACATTCCTATAAAAGAAATAATCTATTTTTAAAACACAATAAACAACTAAGTATATAATTAACGATTAAAATTTTGTTTTTCTTCAACTAACTCAGCATATTCAAAGATCTATATATTTCTCTAAAGATAATAAACAATACTTATTGATTAAAAAAATTGAATTTTAAATAATATATGAAGCATATATTGAAACAAAATATTTTTAAAAAGAAACAAAAATATCTTTATATATATAAGCTAATTGATTAAATTTTAATTATTTTAAATATATATAGATCATATAATATATATTTTAAAATACAATCAACAATCAAATATACTAATAGATTCTAAAAAATTCAAAGTATAAATCATAATAAAAAATCTATTTTTTCTTTAAAAAGCAATTAATAATACTAATTGTTTTAAAGCTTGATTTTTCTCCAATATATCTAAATCATAAGAACAAATTATCTATTTTAAAAAAAATTAAGAATTAAATATACTAATTGATTAAAAGTTTTATTTTTGTTTCCAATTAATTTATCATATTTAAATATCTAATTTTTTCTCTAAACAATCAAATATAATAATAGATTTTAAAAAATTCAAAGTATAAATCATAATCAAAAATCTATTTTTTCTTTAAAAAGCAATTAATAATACTAATTGTTTTAAAGCTTGATTTTTTTCGATATATCTAAATCATAATCTATTTTTTTAAAAATAAAATTAAGAATTAAATATACTAATTGATTAAAAGTATTATTTTTGTTTTCAATTAATTTATCATATTCAAATATCTAATTCTTTCTGTAAACAATCATATATACTAATAGATTTTAAAAAATTCAGAGTATAAATCATAATCAAAAATCTATTTTTTCTTTAAAAAGCATATTAATAATACTAATTGTTTTAAAGATTGATTTTTTTTTTTGATATATCTAAATCATAAGAACAAATAATCTATTTTTTAAAATAATAAAATTAAGAATTAAATATACTAATTGATTAAAGGTTTTATTTTTGTTTTCAATTAATTTATCATATTCAAATATCTTTTTTTTTCCTCAACAATCAATTATACTAATAGATTTAAAAAAATTCAAAGTATAAACCATAATCAAAAATCTATTTTTTCTTTAAAAAGCAATTAATAATACTAATTGTTTTAAAGCTTGATTTTTTTTCGATATATCTAAATCATAAAAACAAATAATCTATTTTTAAAAAAATAAAATTAAGAATTAAATATACTAATTAATTAAAAGTTTTATTTTTGTTTTCAATTAATTTATCATATTCAAATATCTAATTCTTTCTCTAAAAAACAATAAATAATGTTTATTAATTAAAATTTATTTGTTTAAAATATACGGCATACAAAATAATCTATTTTTCTTAAACACAACCAACAATAAAGTATACTAATTAATTAAAATTTTAAATTTTTTCAACATATAAAGTATACAGAGAATATAATCCTTCTTGAAAAATTTAAGAAGGATTTTAACCAGAGGTTGGAGAATTGGTTAAGAGTTTTAGCTATGCATGTTATTCAGCTAAGTAGATATACAACAGACTATATGAAATACAAGTTCAACAAAAGAAAAAGTGTTTCTAACTTAGAGATGAAAGTTGAAGACCATGTCATCCAATAAGTCAAACAGTTTAAGTATTTTGGGTCTGTAATACAAAATAATGGAGAAATAGAAGAGGATGTAAACCATCGAATTCAAGTCGGGTGGCTAAAATAGAGGAGAGTTTCAAAGATTTCATGTGATGTAAAAGTATCATTCAAGTTGAAAGAAAAATTCTATCGGACTGCAGTAAAACCTGCGGTGTTGTACGAGACAGAATATCGGGCACTTAAGAATCAACACGAGAATAAAGTAAGAGTAGAAAAGATAAGGATGTTGCATTGGATGTCTGGTAAGACTAAAAAGGATAGGATTAGAAATTAAAATATCGACAAAATATCATTTTTCATCCTTTAACTTTACCTCAGGATCACATTAAATATAAATTTATTTATTAATAATATGTCTGGTTTGCCGAGTTTATAAATTCATATATTTCCTATTTTGGGGCTGCTACCCTCAAGGAATGATGCACTGAGTATATTTACCTTTCATACTTTTGGGGCTTCTATCCTCGTGGAACGATATATTGTGTTTATATATACACATCTTTCCTATTTTAGGGTTGCTACTCTCAAGGAATGATTCATTGAGTACATTTATATTTCCTACTTTTGAGGATTCTACTCTAAGGGAATGGACATCTAGACGTATCTACTTCTTCCTAATTTTGAATCTGCTACCCTAAAGAAAGAGTATACTAGTTTATCTACCTGCCTATTTTTGGGACTGCTACCCTCAAGGTATGGCATACCGGATCTATCCACCTTTCTTACTATTGGGACTACTACCCTCAAGGAACGGTTTAACTAGTTTATATATTCATATCTTTCCTATTTTGGGAATGCTACCCTTAAGAAATGATGCACTGAGTATATTTACATTTCCTAATTTTGGGGTTGCTACTCTCATGGAACAATATATTGGGTTCATATATACATATATTTCCTATTTTGGGGGTTGTTACCCTCAAGGAATGACGCACTTAGTATATTTATATTTCCTACTTTTGGGGTTGCTACTCTCAAAGAACAATATATCAGGTTTATATATACATGTCTTTCCTATTTTGGTGTTGGTACCCTCAAGGAATGATGCATTGAGTATATTTACCTTTCGTACTTCTGGGGCTGTTACCCTTAAGGAACATTATTCCCGAGGATTCTATCAACCTTTTTGGAACTAAGAGCTCAAAAATCATCTTGATTGCTACTACATTCAAATTAGGTTAAACCGTTTAACGACCCCGAACATAACATTAGCATATAAATCATCGAAATTGCAAAGCCTTCCCAAAAATCACAAAAGACAAGGTTGGTACAACGTTGACCAAACTAGGATGACGATCTAGACGTCATGACCATGACATCCATCAACTTATGATGCTCAAAAGAGTAGATTTCATTATCATAATATTGTTCATTGAATTAGCTTTCGAATACATCTGACTATGTCTCAATTGGAGTTTCCAAACTCCAGTTATGACATTTTTAAGTCTGCCTCATAATTCTCATACCTGTAATTGATTACACTCTCTAGGTTGCCCCATGTCGTCCATGGCTACCACGGATCACCCCTGGCGGTGCGAAGCTGCTCTTGGTTGCTCCGGACTGCCTCAGTTCGCCCTAGACTGCCACAACTCACTTCAGAACATCCCAGGTCGCCCCCAAATGTAGAAATCAACTTCCAACACTTCAAGAACTAAAAACATTGATTTTAGCACAGTCCTTTAACTTCCTAAAATCCAAAATAAAACTCAAGCATAATCCAACAATTAAAAGAGCAAAAATTTAGCATACAAACACAATCGAACAAATTAAACGCAACAATCATAAGATCAAGCAGGCAAGCACATCAAAAGCAAAAACACTTAAAATCCTCAATTTTTCCTAAATATACATCAACCCAAAAATCAGATTTGGTCCCAACTATCTAATAGAACCCTGTAACAGCCTAATTTTTAATAATTAATTATTTATGTTAATTAACTGATTTATGTGATTCCTTTAATTTAAATGAATGGGTATATATTTTGAGAGAAGAAAATATGATGGAGAGGAATAGAATAGAAAGAGATATAAGAGAAAGAGGAGAGAAAAGAAAGGATAGAAAGAAAAGAAGGAAAGGAGAGAAAGAAAGAGGAAGAAGAGAAAAGAGAAAGAAAAGAGAGGAAAGCTTGGATTCATCAAGATCAACCTTTAGGAGTCGATTTAATCGGGTAAGGGTGTGAAATCTTATTATCTTATCAATGTATATGATTATGTATGACTTGTTTGGAGTGTTTGGGTGTTTTTCTACATTTCCATTCTAGGGCAGAAATGGGTTTAATCGATAGAAATCGGTGTTTGAACGGTTAGAAGTTGGATTAAATGGCGTAGTTTAGTCGAGGATTGTTGGGCTAAGTCTACTAGAACTTGTAGGTTTTAAATCGGGCGATTTTATGAGTTTCTGATGATTTTGGAATTTGAGGGTTTTGAACAATGCAGACGCTCGCTAGCACCTTCGCTAGGCGAGCAGGGTGGCAAGTTATGTGAGTAGTAATGCGCCTAAGAGGGGGGGGGGGGGTGAATTAGGTTCTTTGAAATTTTCTGGTTTTAAGAGGACTATGTTACTTTCTTTTTAATGAAGTGATGATTTGAAAGCTTGTAAAGGCAGAAAGTAAAAGAGACACAGAGAGTTATAGTGGTTCCCCTCACACCCCGAGGGTAGTCCACTCCCCTTTCAACACGAAAGAGATTTCACTATAGTTAGGATCAATGTAAAATTTGCTCTAACCTATAGGAGATCAAAGGTTCTTCAAACACCTTTAAGATCTAAATACTAAGTGCAATGAGAACAATCCTCTCTAATGCACACACTTGCTTTCAACAATCCTGAACAGCAAGGGGAAACTAAAATACAATTCTGAGTTTGTAAGATTTGTAACAATGTATAATTAATAATCAATGCTGAGATTGAATCTTCTCTTTCAATGGAATTTCCACAAGTATCTAAGACTTATTGCTCAAGAATTTTCTTTTCAAAAGATATGAAATTGATGCAGAAAATTATTTGTGAAAATTGTTTAAAGAAAAAGTTTCAAGAAATTTTTATTTAAAAGAGATTGTAAAGAATTGATGTAAAAATTAGAGTTGTTTTTGAATTTGAAAAGCTAGGTATTTATATTACATAAATATCTCTTGATGAAATCATGCAAATCTTAAGAAAAAATTATGAACAGTTGTTATGTTTCAAAGGAAACATTTAACAGACATTTGAATGAAGAGATGCAATTTTTCAGAGTGAATTTTCAAAAATGTTCAGTGAGAAATCGATTGCACTTCAAAACAGAAGTGAAAATTGAGATTTTTTTAAGCAAGCAATCGATTGCACTAAGGCAGCAATCGATTGCTCTTCAAAACAGAATAAAAAATAGTTAAAAATTTGATCACGCAATCGATTACTCCAAGAGTGCAATCGATTGCACTTTGAAAAACTTAGAAAAATTTTGTTTTCAAAAGCTTGTGAGAGTGCAACAAGTCATGAAAATTGTTTTAAAAGCTTTGAGCAATTAGGACTTAAATGCTTAATGGATATTCTCATTATACCTTCAGATGAGAACATCTTCAAAGTTGTATCTTTGTCCTGATGCTTGATGGTTGATCATCTTTGCCTTCTTGAGTGATTTGTCTTCATCAAAACAAATGTTGATCTCTGAGGATCTTGATTTCATATTCTCCCCCTTTTTGATGATGACAAAGCATTCTTCTTTTGTTGTGATGTTTTCTTTCCGATATGCTTTTCTCCCCCTCAATGTATGACTTGTTGAGAGTTTCTGAGTTTGTATTGAGGTTCGAGATAGTCTTGAATTTTGAAAATTTGTACCTTTAAGGAAAGATAATAAACAAGAAAAGAGAGTAACATCCTTCTCCCCCTTTTGAAATTATCAAAAAGAAGGGAAAGACGGATTAAGGTAATAATATATGAAAATAACGGACAAGCTTGATCATAAGTTAAACTTAAAAAGTACAATAAAGCTGGAAAGTTCAGAATTCAAAAATAACAGAAAATAAATAACAACAATAAAAACAAAAAAAAAATAACAGTCATTTCTAAGATAGATCCATGTTTGGGTCAAAGCTTGGTTCGTTGGAAAAAGTTGTCTGGAGAGGTGATAGACGAGTAGGAGGAACAACCGGGTTTGAAGGATTGTACGGCGGGATGTATAGGTGAGAGTACAGGTAGGAGAATTGGTAATTGAGAGAGATATTTATAATGGTTGAAAGAAGAAATAGGATTAAATATGGGATATGGGTGGTTGAAGGTATTTAAGATTTTGGGAATATGAGATTTTATGGTCAAATCTTGAGACTAGGGCTAAGAAGTAATGGCTAATCATAGGTAGGTCAAAAAGTTTAATAAGGGTAGTTGGAAGGTTTAAGGATTCATGGATCTATTAAATAGAAACAGAAAAAACAGTTTTTCAGTAGGTGCGATCGATTGCTGTCATGGTGCAATCGATTACTCCACCAAACAGAAACGAAATTTGGCAAAAGCTACAGAGTGCAATCGATTGCTTGCTTTAAAAAATTAAAAAAATGTAAAACTTACAGTGAGCAATCGATTGCTGCAGGAAAGTGCAATCGATTGCTTGCAGTGAAATTTTGAGAAAACACAACAGATGAAGTTCTTTTATGTTTCTATGTCAGTCTCATCCAACATTCCAAGTTCCCTTCGTATTTTGTAGAAAGATTCCTTTGCCAAAGGTTTTGTGAAGATATCGGCAAGCTGATTGTGAGTATCTACGAATGTTATCTCGACATCTCCTTGAAGTACATGATCTCGTAGAAAGTGATGTCGTATGTCAATATGCTTGGTCCTTGAGTGCATGACTGGATTTTTTGTTATGTTGATTGCATTGGTGTTGTCACATCGAAGAGGAATGCTGCCCAGGTCAAGTTTGTAGTCACGAAGTTGTTGCTTGAGCCAAAGTATCTGGGCGTAGCAACTTCCTGCTGCTATGTACTCAGCTTCAGCCGTACTAAGTGCTACACATGCTTGTTTCTTGCATGCCCATGAGACTAGTGCATTTCCCAAGATGTGACAAGTTCCACTTGTGCTCTTTCTATCAGTTTTACAGCCTGCATAATCCGCGTCAGAATATACAATTAAATTGCATATACTACCTTTAGGATACCATAAGCCGACATTTGTTGTTCCTTTGAGATACTTCATGATCCGCTTGACTGCCATCAGGTGAGACTCCTTTGGATTTGCTTGAAAGCGAGCGCAAAGAAAGACGCTAAACATAATGTCAGGGCGACTTGCTGTCAAGTATAGTAGTGAACCAATCATACCTCTATATTTTGTGATATCAACCGATATACCGGATTCATCTTGATCTACATATGTACCAGATCCCATAGGTGTAGATAAAGTCTTGCAATTGTCCATATCAAATTTCTTCAATAATTCTTTGCAATACTTCGATTGATTGATAAAGATCCCATTCTCAAGTTGCTTGATCTGAAGTCCAAGAAAGTAGTTCATTTTTCCCATCATAAACATTTCGAATTCTCCTTGCATCATAGATGAGAATTCTTCGCATAGCTTGGTGTTGGTTGAACCGAAGATTATGTCGTCAACATACACTTGTACCAAGAGAGTATCTTCTTTTATTTTCTTGATGAACAAAGTTTTGTCTACCTTTCCCTTTACAAAGCCTTTGTCGCATAAGAAATTACTGAGTCGATCGTACCATGCTCTTGGTGCTTGTTTCAATCCATAGAGAGCTTTCTTTAGTTTGAAGACATGAGATGGATATTTGTAATCTTCAAAACCAGGGGGGTTGCTTGACATACACATCTTCATTTATGAATCCATTCAAGAATGCGCTCTTCACGTTGTTGCACCCCAAAATTTGCCTAACCTTTTCTCACCTGGTTTATGTTTCATAGCATTAGCATATCATCGTCATAACATTTGCATACCATAGCATTGTTCACCTGTGCAGGGGATCAGGTGGTGTTTATGTCCAGAGAAGCCTATCTAGAGGTTTTATGCAAGCTTAAGAAGTCACCATAATCATCAGGAAGGGGGCTGGGTTCTTAAGAAGTTCATTTGCTTGTATGAGGTTAGTCTCCTACTTTGAGGACCAGTTGAAGATCAGTAGTGGATTGTAAGGCCTTGATCAAGGAGAGAGTGTGAGTAGAGCTCATTGAAGTGCCTTGAAGGTCATGTTGGAGCTCAATCAAGTCATTATGTCAGGTGTGGAAAGTCACAGTTGAGGGTGGTGCAAGTGGGGTTTTCATCTAGTTCATCCTAGGCCAAAATGAGCAATTGAAGAAGATCAAAGCCTACTTCTAGGTCATTGATATCATGAGATGATATGTTGAGGCATATGAGAGGTTGTTTCAAGATCAAGTTGAGAAGAATCAAGAGTGGTTGGAGTTGCTAAGTGAGGGTTCTTAGGGTAAAATCCCCTGTTTAGTGCCAAACTTCAAGACCACCTATCTCAAGATACAAGTTTCATCTCCACTTTTGTACAACATGAAACTTGTAGAGAATTCTCTTAGCTTTAATTTTAGTACTAGAAGTCCTCCATTGGATTTATAGAACTCAAGTTATGGTCCAGACAAGTTACAGGTCATCTGAGGAATGTGAAATTTGTCTGTGAAAGTTCATCAACTTCCAAGGAACTTTTGACCTAGAAGGGTGTTTTTCCCAAACTTTTGGACAACATGAAAGTTGTAGGTCATGATCTTGGCTTTCCAAATTGTATTAGAAGTCTTCCATCTGATTTTTAGAACTCAAGTTATGAGGTTTACAAGTTAGGGGTATTTTGGGAAAGTAAGATTATAGGTCAATTTCACTATCTTGCAAGCTTCAAATGGATTTTTGTTCAACATGAAAGTTTCTCAAAATGATGTTTTTAGCTTAGCCAAGTATCAAGAGTCCATGGATATGGATTGTATCAAGCATTGGTTGAAGAAAATTCCCAAAAAGACCATTTTAATGGATTAAAGTGTAAAAATTCAAAACAATTGGAAATAATTTGTTTTCAGGCCAAATTTGTGATCATTTTGATTGGAATGGACATTTTGAAAACTTTGGCATCATCACAATTTTGAATTGAAGCTCATAACATGTCCATATGAAGTCTTACTTCATTATGAAGCAACATACCAAATGCATCCCTTTGATTGGAATCAAGGAGGGAAAACTCTTCCATTACACTCCCTAACTGTTAAGTAAATGAATTGGATAGAATTTGAGGGAGAGAGCAAGGCAAAACGTGTACCACCATCTTTGAAATTTTGGAAGGAAGTGAAAATGGAAAATCTCAAAATGGGCTTTGTTTGGGCCTCCAAAGTTGTTTAACAGACTATAAATTGAATATGGATTATTCTGAGAAGGTTCTAGTGTCAAAATTCTGTTAAGAAGCCATTGGAGCAACTTGGAGAAAAAGCTTGAAAGTGAATTTTCGATTTTGAAGAATCAGAGGGTTTCATCAAGAATTGATGATCAAGAATCGTTCATCATCAATCATTGAAGCTTTCTGCACTTGTTGGAGGAGAGTTGAGGTCTGAAACCACCACAATCGAAGCTTAAAACCAGGTTTCCATTTCTTGAAATTGAACTCAATTTATGCGTTTTCAGTAGCTTAAATTCATGTGGCTAGGTTGTGATTAGGATATAGATGGATTCTGGACAGAAAAATTGAGGTTTAGTGACAAATTAGGGATTGATCCATTTTCGATTGAGATTTAGATTTCCTTAGTCTTGAGGTTTTAGCGTGATTGAATAGGATATTTGTGATCCTCATGAAATTTTGCACGAGTTTCATTCAAGAATTGTTTAGATTGGTGGAATATTGAGAGAGATATGAGGTCACGAACTTCTCCGGCGAAGCTCCGGCCATTCGCGTCGGAAACTGCGTTTTCCCTCCCTGCACATATTCAAATTGGAGAAGACATAATCTGGACCGTCCAAGCATGAGGAAGACCTTGACCGAGTCATCAATCCAACGCTGCAGGACGCACCACCTCACCCCTTCCAAAACGCATCGTTTCAATTAGTGGATGCCCAAGTTTCTTCAGCGCGCTATGTGAACCTTGGAGGCATGCGTTCGATTCCTGGCTTGGCTTTCTTTTTGTTTAATTGTAAAGCTGAGTTGAATTAGTTTTGTTTTGGGCTTTGTTTTCCTGTGCTATTAACACCTCCTCCTTGCAGGCCCAACAGGAATTAACACGTAGAATCCTTACTTTTTACACCCCCTGGGCGTTGCTTCCTTGAGTGAACTTTGCTGAATTAATAATCATTGGGCCCAGCTCCCATGCGCTTTTCACACCCCCTGCATTGTTGACACATATAGGATGATATAGTATTTTCCTTAGAATTTTTAGGAGTAATTTTCCCTTAGTTCCCCATTTTACAAATTGACCTTAGAATAGATGATCATTAGGAGATAACATTTGAGTTTCTTTAGAGATTCAAGTAGGTAGATGATATTTCCCTAGGATTAATTCCCCTTTCAAATATTCCTTGCTTAATTAGGATCCTTAATTGTGGGTATAATTCCTCATGTGGAGGAATTCCCTGCCTTTCACATTGGAGTTGAGCCTAAGCAAGCTCTCTAAAGGAAATGGATTTGGTTGAGTGTATGTGGTAGGTTCCTGTGGAACTTACCTTGCTTCTCATCTCCATTCTCTAAAAATTCTCTCATCCTTTCCTCTTTAAGAACCTTCTTGAGGTAGCACAGTCCCTCCTGTGGGGGGAATATGGCACACCTCTCGAAGGAGCCAAACCTTTAGGTTTCCCCAAAAATCTTTTTTTTGGTTGAATGCCTGGGATAAGCTCCTGTGGACCTTACCCTAGTCTTCCAACACCCAATTTCGTTCCTTAGGATAGAAGCTTGTTTTATTATTTGTGGGATTGAACCCCTTACTTGTCATGAATTCCTTCCCTTCTCTTGAAGTTGGTATGAACTTGAAGAACAGTTACAGACTTTGGATTGGATTGCTTCCAGAAGATTGCTCTGCTGTGGAGATTGCTGGCTTGTTTTCCCTGTTTGTCTGTTTTCTTCTTATTTAACTGTATTGATGTGACTTGCTTGGAGTGTTGCATTAGTAGTAGGATTCATGTAGACGACCATAGGCCTAAGAGCATCCTAAGGGTTGAGTTTCTCCCCTTGCTTGTATTGCATTAGAGGTTGAGTTTCTCCCTCTGCTTGTATTTTTACTGTGTGGCTTTGCTTGCTGATATTTGGTAGAGCTCAACTCCCTTGCCTGTGTGGTGTGTGGTCTGTTTGATTGCATTTACTTTCTTCTATTATCTTTGCAGTTATTCATACCTGGCTTGAGGTTGAGATGAGCTTGTGGAGGCTTATGCCCCACACATATTTCCTCCCTCACTTGCATTGCATGCATCTTTACAGTAATTTCTTTTACGGTTTGCTTTCCATTGCCATGTTCCCCTAGGAACTCTGACTTCTCTTGAAGTTATGACAGACATTAGGATTCTAACCATGCACAATAACATTAGTTAGTTTCCCGTTTAACCACAACCGTAGGACGAATATTGCATGATAACTGTAGGATTGAGTCGGTTTCCCTGTAGAGAGTCTGTTTCTCTTCTTACCTCAAACAACAGTAAAAAACATAATAAAGACAAGTTAGTACAAGTGCGTTACGAGCCTTAAGCTACTTGGGAAATGATGTTTGAGCGGTATCCTCTCAATCATCTAGAGTGTTTAGTATATGTCCTTTGGACGATATGCGACGCATTTGCTCCTAAGTCATAGTCTCTAGTGCTGTACAAACTACAGACAACTAAAAAACACTTCTTCCGTAAAAAATAGAAAACAAAGATCAAATATCTTTTTGTCCTTTTGGACTTCTTAAATCAGGAAAACCCTTTTCTTAAAGGAGAGTTCTGTTAACTTTCAGTTTTACCGCAAATGGTAACGCCTAAGTCTCCAAGGATCGAGCTGCAAACACCAACTGCTGGAACTGTCTGTTAACTTTACTTGGGTAAAAAGCAGCTGAACAAACCTGTGTTCTTTGTAGCCCGAACTACGTTTGCTCTGATCTTTCATGCTGTATGAAAGTACGTAGGCACAAGATGCGATATCTTGGCGAGCAACCTTCCCCGTAACCCGTAGTTAGACGAACTACGTTGACTCTGATTTCTCGTTCCAGACGGGAATACATAGGCATAAAGTGCGACGCTTTGCCGAGTCATTTCCTTTTCTTTTTAGACCAGACCTTTAGCGTAGATAGATTTAACAAACCCGTCAGATAAACACAACAAGCGTGGATCCCATTGAGTACGATGGACGTGAGGGGTGCTAATACCTTCCCCTTGCGTAACCGACTCCCGAATCCAGACAATGGTTGCGATGACCTTGTCTTATACCTTTTCGTCAGGTTTTTCTCGATCATTTCCTTTCCCGTTCTGAGGGATAAATAACAAAAGGTGGCGACTCTTCTGTCATTGTCGGCACCTTATTTTCACAGTAGCGACAACTGGCGACTCTGCTGGGGACTCCAACGGTTCCCTGTGCGAGTCATTCCTAGCGCTTGTGTGTTTACCTGTTGGGTTATGTTTATCGCTTTTTTTTACTTTCCGCATTTTATTTTCAGTATGATATTATTATTATTGTGCTGTTGTGGGAAGGGGCCTTGATGAGTGATAAGCCAGACCCGGGCTAGAGTATGTACATAGCTTTAGAAGCAGATTTGTGATGAACCTGTATGTTAGGCATGCACTAGTTCCCACGAAATCTGCACTTAGACGAGGTTCTTTGAGATGATTTCCATTTCCAGCCCAGTGGGCCGTTGAAAGGATTTCAGACCTTAGGATTGTCGACTCTGGGGACCGATCATTTGTGATTCAGCTAAGTGAGGCCACTTCAAGGGATGATGATGCCACACCTTCTGGGTATCGTATCATTGTTTCTTGAAAGTCTGTGACGCTGATGAATGCATAGGATGCCGTACCTTTGTTAGTGATTAGGTCCATACCAGTGAGCGAGGTCGGGTTTATTGCAGGAAGCCGTAACCTTCAGACAACCTGGTTTTCTTGTCAGTGAATCAGTGTCGTGGGTTTCAGTAGGCTTTTATTATCAGAATGTGGTATTTTCTTGCTGAAGCAAAATTATGATCTGCCACTTCACCGCACCGCACGACACTTGATCCCCTGCTGCATTTTGCATTTGCATTTACATTTTCATATTGCATTGCATCTAACACGTATCTGTATTGCAGGTGTGCAGTTCCCTCTCGATTCTAGCAATCTTGTCCTTTCTGTGTCCATCATGGAGCCCAATGTGAGAAGAACTTTGGCCTACAAATTTCCTACGCCGGATATTACTACTCTGAGGGGTTTGATTTCCTTGCCTGGTAAAGAAGTGATGGGAGATTTCAGAAGAACCTATGGGAAGCTGCTCAGTGTTGTGTGCAAGCCATCTGTGTATGAATTGAACGGACTCCAGACTCTACTTCAGTTTTATGATCCCCCGCTTCGTTGCTTCACATTTCCGAGCTATGTGCTAGCCCCCACTTTGGAAGAGTTCTCTGTCATATTGGAGATACCCATTCTTACTCAGGTACCCTTTTGGCCTATCGATCAGGAGCCAGATCTGGCTAAGGTTGCTCCAGCTCTGCATATTGATGTTTCTGAGTTAGAGGGAAAGGCCGTCAAGAGAAATGGAGCCTGGGGATTCCCACTACCTTTTCTAGCTGAGAAAGCCCGACACTTCGCCAAGAAGGAATGCTGGGTGGCGTTCAAATCTATTTTGGCCCTGTGCATATATGGTATCATGCTATTCCCCAATATTCCAGATTTTGTGGATGTGGATGCTCTTCGTATCTTCGTCTCAAAGAATCCAATTCCAACCTTGCTCGGGGACGTGTACCATTCGGTGCACTACAAGAACGAAAATAGAAGAGGTAAGGGTGTGTCATGTGCTGCGTCATTGTTCTACAGATGGTTTGTCACTCATCTACCGAAGGATGGTCCTTTTATAAAGACGGCAGAGACGAAGGAATGGTCGGAGCGACTGATGAGCTTGTCTGCCAAAGACATTGATTGGTTTGATAGAGATCGCCTAGGGAGTGAAATTATTTACAGCTGTGGGAGCTTTCCTAATGTCCCTCTGTCGCACCTCGAAAAATCACGGAGACATTTCGGAGAACGCGACCCTCGCGCGAAAGGCGCGGAAATGCGGTTCGACAGAGTCGCCACCGAACTTTATTTTTCCCGAATAAACGGGAGAGGAAAATATCGAGAAAACCTCCTAAAAACGAAAGGATAGGAACAGGGCTGTCGCAACCATGTTCCGGGTTCGGGAGTCGGTTACGTGAGGGGAAGGTATTAGCACCCCTCACGTCCGTCGTACTCGACGGGAACCTCTTAAGGTAAATGTGGGGAGTGTTGTTTAGGTTTACTTGTTTTCTTCTCGTTGTTAAAGGTAGAATTGGTAGGTTAAAAGGTTAAAGACGCTAAGGAAAGATGGGTGGTTAGAAGGATATGGTGCTCGCCAAGGATTGGGGCCCTTGTGCCTACGTATGCTCATTCGGACGAGAATGAGGAATCTGAGCTTCGTAGTTCGACTATGGGAAAGGATGGGGTGGAATTGTGGAGAAAGGTAGAAGTGTGCTCGCCAAGATCATCGCAATCTTGTGCCTACGTATCTTACATTCAAAAATGAATGAAGAATCAGAGCGTCCGTAGTTCGTGGTAACAACCACGAAAAGATGAGGTTTGAATTGGTTTGACGTTAAGTTGAGAGACGAAAGAGTGACTGACAAACAACATAAGGGCGTGCCTCAAGAGCTCGTCACTCAAGAATTCAAAGAATGCGAGATCCCAAGAACTCAGTTCTTTCGGGAATTGAGTTGAATAAGTTGAAGGTAGGAGTTGGATGTTTTGAAATCGAAAGAATGAACTAATAACAACTCGGGGGCGCGCCCAAGAGTTACTCATTCGAATATTCAAAGAATGCTAGATTCTAAGAATATCCCTCTTTCGTAAGTTTTAAAAAACGTTTGTAAAAAGATCGAATCGAAAAATGGCATGCGAGGCCAAAGGAAGTTTGTTCGAAAATGGCTCGACGACGTGTCGAGGATTTGATTGAAAACGGAACCGACTTGACGACGTGTCAAGGGTTAAGATTGTGAGAGACGATATTAGTCCCTTAGGGTGCCCCTAATATCGAAGCCACGAGGGATTGTGAATGTGTGCGAAATGTTGATGGTTGCGAATGTGTACGAGCATTCGTCTTAGGAGGATGTTTGAAAATGTGTGAGTCTGAAAAAGTCGAAAGGTTGAGTGAATAACAACTCAAGAGCGTGCTTCGAGAATTATTCACTCGAAGACACAAGGAATGCTAGACTCCAAGTGCCTCTTTCTTTAGGGGTTTTGATCAAAAAGACGTTGAGAATATGCTTGAGAAAATCAAAAGATTGAATGAACAACAACTCAAGAGCGAGTCTCGAGAGTTGCTCATTCGAAGATCCAAGAAATGCTAGATTTCAAGAATCTCCCTCTTTTGGAGTTTTTTTCGAGAAAATGTTTAAAAGATAATTTGAAGTGCAAGTGAAATAGTCTCAACTAAAATTACCATCTATCAATAATTTTGACCGATAATAATTTAAAAATTGTCATTGACCAAAATAAGCAAGAGATCGATAAAAATCGAAAATGAAAGAAGTTAAAAAGAAAACGCTCTCGGGTTTGTCATTACTCGTCAATAATTTGACAAAGTTATAACTTGGGGTATCGTCATCGACCTCTAAATAAATTGAAAAGAAAATTAAACTCATAATGAAATGAATTATTGATAAACCAAAGAAAAAATAAAGAAAAAGTCATGAAATTTAAAACTAAATTACATGATAATAAAAAATAAAAAAGAAAGAAAGTTTTTATGTTCACAATACAAGGCAAAACAAGGGGAAGTATGTGCTAAAAGCTGGTGGTGTGAACAAGACGGGCCTCAAGCCCATTCAATAGCAGAAATTTCAAAAAAGAAAAGGAGAAAACGAGTAAACACGGCTAGCATCAAGCTTTAAACAAACAGGTAGCATCAGGTTTAAACAAACAGGGTAAATGAGGCAACGTTTAAATCAGGTTATCCAAGAAGTAAACACGGTCAATGTTCAAAGCAAAACGAGAACACCACGTGTTCAAACCGACATCGCGTCAAAATCTGAAGGAAAAAACGACGATGGTGGATGGAATCGAAGCAACCTCTTCTTCATTCGTCTCTGCTTTCCTCATCCCAAATAGCTCCAAGCTTAATTTGAGTTTTCTGGGATGATTCACAGTTTTGCGAAGCCACCTTGTTTTGCTGTTCATTGAATGGGTTTGAAGGAGATTCTTGTTCGGATTGATTTACGTAGGTACGAGTTCTTGACTGGGGTTAGGGTTTATGTTTCTACTTCATCTCTATTCTGGATCTGTTTAGGTATGGCTGAAACGGGTTTGAGATTTGATGTTGTTTCAGTGAGGGGATTTGGAGATTGGAGAAGAAAAATTGTGCTTAGGGGTTTGGGATCTTTCTTTGGTTTGGGGTTTTTTTTTTGTAAGTTTAATAGTGAAATGGTTTTCTGCAGGTTTGTGAAGGGTGATGATTTATGAAGATGACCAGTGAGTTATTTTGTGAGAAGTTGTTTTTTATGTTGAAGAATTGATGACGGCTGGAGCAGAGAACGCAGATGCCTTAGGGTTTTTTCCTTCAGTTTAGAAACTTGGAAGTTTTGGGATCTTGATTTTGAACGATGAGGGTTTGCGGGATTTTGTGGTTGGAGGCAAAAAACTGGTTGATGCTTGAGGTTATGTTGTTATGTTTTTACAGAAGGTTAAAACTGGTTCAAAGATTATTGGGTTCTGACAGAAGTATATGGGGGTTTGGGGATATGGATTTCTGTTTTGTTGATGTTGAAGAAGATTAGAGGAGTCTCGGTTTATTGATGAAATTTTTTTGAAGATGAAAGAAGGGGTTAAAATGGTTATAAGTAGGTTTTTTCTTTTTAGCGAGGGTTCAAAATGTGGTTCCCCCCCCCCCCCCCCCCCCCAATGAAGTAGGCGGCCTCCTCCCCTTTTTATGGTTCTCTTTTAATCCAAATCTCCTGTTGTTGTTGTTGGTTTGTGCAGGTTTTTTCTTTTGGCTGCAGGATAGGATGTCTGGCGTGGGGGGAATTAAAGCATAGCAGAGTGTTGCTTTATGCTGTACCTTGTTGCAGATTTGGCTTGGAGTGGCTTTGGTGCAGGTATTGTTTGTAGCAGGCTGGTGTGTGGAGTGTAGCAGGCTGGTGTGTGGAGTTGATGGCTTGCGGTTGCAATGTCGCGGTGATATTAGCATGGAGTTTGAATGATCATAATGGTTGGAGATAGCATGTTTTTATTTAGAGGTTTGCTGCAAGGTCTTCTCTATATTGCTCTCCCCTTATTTCCATGTTGTGTGAAAAAATGGTTATGTATTGTCTTTTCATTGCAGGTACTGATGTGGGGTCCAAAACATTGATGTGGTGCAGGATCATTATTGCTGCTACTTTGTACGGTTGATGGTGTGGGTAGCAAGATGCAATGTGAGTGAGGTGAATATGGAGGTAGCAATTGTGGAGTGGGGTCCTCATTTTTGTGTGCAGGTTTTGTAGTTTTGTGCTGCACAAGTTAACAGAAGTATGTTTGAGGTATTTGGCCAAATTCCTGTGCGTGTTGTGGGACGTGGGTCATACAAAGCGGAGCAGGATTTTGCAGGTGGACGTATCAATTTTTGGTACCAACTTTTGCTTGGCAATTAATATCAACAAAAATCATTTTTCCATATGCTTGTCATTTCTTCAATGTTATGGGCTGGTAATTTAGGCAAAGTAAATAAGCCTTCTTGAATGCATAAAGAAAATTGTATATGGACCTTTGAGAAAGAAAGAAAAAACTTTAACGGATGGATTTTTATTTGTATGGATTCCAAATGTAATGAACTCTGGTGGAATTATCTGTAGAACATAAAATTGTGAATGGAATTTTGCAAGAAAATGAATAAAATCTTGGAACTTGATAGCTTGAGCTTAAAAATAAGGAATTTGACATCTAACTGTGAATTGAAATTTGGTGTAATAAAATGACTTGAATTGAGAACAACTTTGAGACTTGGTAGGAATATGGAAAGAAATTGAAGGAAAACAATGGAACTTCGATTGAATTTTGACATTGGATCATGGATTAAACATGAGCTTAATATTGAAATTCGAAAGGTAAAATCATTATGAACTAGACCTTGATTTTTTGATTGGATCTCAATACTTTGAACGTCAAGAAATATTAGGACCTTGAGAAATAGACTATCTCGCAATTTAGCTCCAACCCAAGAATCTTAAACAAACACCAAATGTATTAAAATGCCATGTCACGTGGATACAATACATTCCATAGAACCTTAATTCAAATGAAGCTATCATTCACACAATGCCTGTATTGTCATAGTATGATAACTTGCTCCATACACAACTGATCTAAATTGACGCCCAAACCTTAAATAGTGCTTAAATCCACACCACTGACAATGTGTACCATAGCCATGATAGAAGGACAAACTCTTGCCTGATCCACTGGAAACAACATTGCACAAACTCGTGTCTTGGTAAGCTTTAGATGAACCCTATTTCTCCTTAAAACATCCTCGAATTTAGACAACAAGCGAGGGCAACATATTTTTCTTCACTTTTTGAATGGTGTATATATATGCAGATGGAAAGTATACATAGGTAGGACAAATTTGGGGTATGACAGATGCCCCTATCTAATTGGCTTAAACCTAGAGGAATGAACTGCTGCAGCGTTCATTTTCCGAGGTAGAAGTCAATTAGATATGAAGAAAACCCTGAATTTGTCCGAAAAGAAAAGAGATGCTTGGGAATTGAAACACTGGATAAATGTAAACCTCTGAAGTAAACGGTAAATAAAAGGCAAAAGGTCGTCATCACCAAAAGGATGATGGAATGAAACACATACGGCTATTACCACCAAAAGGATGGTAAAGCAAAACACAATCGCACAATCTGACATTAATGACTATGACAGACCCATCACCAAAAGGATGACGGAACGAAACACAAACAAACGAACGCACAATCTATCATTAATGACTATGATATACCCCCCACCAAAAGGATGACGGAGCGAAACATAAATAAACTATCGCACAATCTATCATTAGTGACTATGATAGACCCTCCACCAAAAGGATGACGGAGCGAAACACAAACAAACTCGTATCGTCTAATGATAGACGAGAGGAAAATGTAACCAAATCTGAATCTCGCATCGTCTAATGATAGACGAGAGGAAAACGCCAAATCTAAATCTCACATCGTCTAATGATAGACGAGAGGAAAATGCCAAAAATAAATCTGAATCTCGCATCATCTAATGATATATGAGAGGAAAATGCCATATCTGAATCTCGCATCGTCTAATGATAGAAAAGAGGAAAATGCCATATCTGAATCTCGCATCGTCTAATGATAGACGAGAGGAAAATGCCAAAACTGAATCTCGCATCGTCTAATGATAGAAGAGAGGAAAATGTAATCAAATCTCACATCGTCTAATGATAGACAAGAGGAAAACGCAATATCCAAATCTCGCATCGTCTAATGATAGACGAGAGGAAAACGCAATATCCAAATCTCGCATCGTCTAATGATAGACGAGAGGAAAACGCAATATCAAAATCTCGCATCGTCTAAGGATAGACGAGAGGCTAGGGGACACCCAAGAGGAAGATTGGATTGAAATGAGTCAACGGGGTACGCCCACCGTCTTGCTTGGAGATCAAAATTGGTTGAAAAGATTTCATGGTTACGCCCATGAATTCTGAAAAGGATGCCCCTGACTGGGCTGAATTTGTCTTGATGTCTTGTCTTGCTCAACAAAAGGCTGAACAACTTCATGAGGAACGCTCACGGCTTTGCTGAAGATGCCCCTGTCTGGGCTGGATCTTGCACTGAACTTCTTGGACTTGCCCAACAAAGAGTTGAACAACTTCGTGGGGACGCCCACGGCCTTGAATGATATGCCCCTGGCTGGGCTGAATGTTGATTTGAAGATCTGATCAACCACGAGGTTGAAACACATCATGGGAGACACCCATGGTCTTGAAAAATATGCCCCTGACTGGGCTGATGATAGTCTTGGAAATCTTCGAGATTGATCCTGGACCTTGACCTGCATATGTGAATGCTGAATGATAATGATGTTTCATAACGAATGGAAGTGCAAATGCAAATGCTGACGCGCGGAGATGCAAGAGCTGGGGAAGTATGATATGATTGGTATGCATATGATGCAGAATGCTTATGAGGAGAATACAATGCGTATGATGCACATGATGTAGACGGGTAATTGGAAATGCAGGTGGAGACGCCAACTTGGTGGTCTTTGGTAGTTGCCAATATGAATTGGACTTCAGGTGGTGGGAGGGGTTGACACGCAGTTTGCTGCAGACGCCATTATTTGAAGCAGGCGAAGATACTCTGGATGCCCCAAGTCTGAGTACTTGGTGATTTGCTATGAACTTGCTCTAGAGAAGGTTGCCACTCTGCTTGATAATCAGGATAATCTTGGTCTTGCCCCAGTCTGAACTCGTTAATGGTATGCCCCAGATTAACCAGCTCTGAAGTTGAAGTTGAACTTGGATGACTTGCCCCTGCTTGAGCTATTGAATGATTTGCCCCAGCCTGCGGGTTTTGAAGTAGTCTTGCTTCATGTCAGTCGCTGGAAGTCAAGTTCTTCCTTGATTGCCCCTTGCTGAAGTGTCTTTGAATACCTAGCACTGATTTGCAATTAAAAATTGTACATTCACAAATGGTAATGTTAATGCAAATTTTGATGCAAGTTTGAAGAAGTATTGTTTATTTGGGAGTGTCGTGATAATGTGAGACGAATGGATTGTTAGCCCAAACATTATGCTAATTTTGATTGGTGTAGAAAGATGTAGCAAGGATAATGACACCAATGTTAATGATTAACAATCATGTGAGGAGCCAGGTTACGCAACCTCGCGATAGTATGCTTTTAGAATAAACCTCGCCTCAATTAGGTCTTTCGAGGGTTGTAACATGGTCTGGTTCACGGTTATGAAACAAAAGGTTATTAGGCTCAAAGTATGATTTGTACCCACCCATTCTTCTTAATGATCTCCAGTCCTACACTCAGTTAATCCTACACTTGTCTGGACGGTGTAAGCTTGAAGGTTCAAGATTTGCTCGATATGGCAGTCACCTTATTTTGATGGATGTCAGTGCCCCTTCGATTTGGGTGGCCACTGAATCTTATTTTCTTTTTGTTGAGGGTTTCGGGGGCCTCTTTTGACTTTTGATCCCTAACTTTTGCATGGATTGACTTCGTTTGTCAGATCCATCGGGATTGCCTTGATTTTTGCCTAAGTCCCCTTTGAGGTGTTTGACTTAGCAGGCTTTTGATTTTTTTCTTTTTTTGGATTTTGTTGTGACTGCCCTGTTGTGAGTCATTGGTGAACAACCGTCTTTTGAATTTTACTTTGTTGATTCGAGTGCGGGGTTGACTTAACTGAACACTACCCTGCCCCAGGTTAAGTGTAAGGTTTGAATATCCGAAGGAAACTGCTACTTCTAGGCTCGAAGTGGTTTACTAGGGATTAACTCCTTATATCTCCGGTGTATGGGGAATTGAAACAATGCCTGTACATCATTGACGAGATTCTGTCTGAAAGCATACGGTTTGCAATTATGGGTATCTCGTTTTCATCATCCTCCCTCAAATCATGCTAAACAACAGTGGATAAATGTGTCGGTGATAAGTGAAAGATGAGTGAATACAACATAACTAATTCAAAACATGTATAAACGATACATTAATGAAAACCAAATACGAATGGGAATTGTTCAAAGCATACAATACTTAAACAAACAAAGACAAAGCATAAGGAAAGTGAAATATGAAATGGCATCACGACTGCCTTCTCCAGGAAATGAACTTGACTAGACCGAATTTGATCTGATTCGCTGCTGAACCAGCTATCTTTAGAATTGCTCGTTGGAATCATCCTGATAATCTTCTAAACACCCGCTCTTGGTGAATCCCTCCATAACATTAGCTGTCGAACCCACATGACTAGACGAAGGAGGATCGTTGATCTGGATACCCTGAGGTGTGACAGAGAACATGTTGGAATCGAGCAGAGTTTGAATCTTGCTTCTCAGCACCTTACAGTCTTCGGTTGAGTGCCCCTGTGCCCCAAAATGGTACTCACAACGGGCGTTGACATCAGAACCTGGTAGATGTGAATGAATTTATGGATCAATCTTTTTCGGCACTATCAATCCACCCGTGATCAAGTCTGGCAATATCTGACTGTACGATAGCGACAGCTGAGTGAAATGTCTCTTTGGTTTCCTTGGTCTTCGTCGGGCGTGCTGACGCGGCTGATGATTGTATGAATGTTGACTATGTAGGGGAGCAGATATTTGATATACAGACCTATCAGGTTGCTGACTCTGAATACTTGAAAAGTCTGAAAACTGGATCTGAGGTGATGGAGATTCCAGGATAGCATCTTTCCCACATTCCTTTTGAGAACTGACAAATGATTCGCTTTCATAAACTGAGAGGTCTGAGACGTCCCGAATCTTTCCACTCTTGATTCCGCTCTCAATACCCTGCTATCACTAAGTCAGAAAAGTTCACAACCTTACTACCTATTATCTTATCAAAGTAATGGCCTTGCAAGGTATCTACGAACAGGTCAACCAATTCTCTGTCTAAAAGCGGTGGTTGCACACGAGCAGCTAACTCTCTCCATCTCTGCACGTATGCTCTGAAAGATTCATTTTCTGCCTGACATAATTCCTGCAACCGCATACGGCTGGGATTCATGTCGAGATTGTAATTGTACTGCTTTACAAAGGCATTAGCTAAATCTGACCATGATCTGATACAACCACTCTCCAATTGCATATACCAAGTCAACGATGCCCCGCTCAGACTGTCTTGGAAACAGTGGATCATAAGCTTGTCATTATGGACATGCGAGGTCATTCTTCTGCAGAACATCACCAAATGCTGCTTCAGACAACTATCCCCTTTGTACTTCTCAAAGTTTGGCGCCTTAAACTTAGGAGGAATTACAAGACCTGGCACCAAACACATGCTCAAAGCATTCAGATTAAGAGTATCCTGACTCATCAAGGCGTCAAGCTTTTCATCCAACAAGCGGTACATTCTTATAAACTCAACAGTCTGCGGGTCCTTAAGATTAGTCTGCGGAACAACCTTCTGAGAATTTGGCATAGAGAACGTGAAATTCTGATAATCTGAGTCATGAAGAAAAGATGAATCCCTATCTCTGACAATGGTAAGCTCTTGATCTTCAATAGGAATTTGCATAGGCTGAACTTGAATGGCGTTGCTCACTGGAGTCCTCTGAACATTGGCCTCTCCTCCAGTCATAGCCGTCATGGCCCCCACAAGCTGATCTAGTTGATTCTTCATCAATTCAAATTCTGCCCTTGTAACAACCAAATTCTGTTCTCCTGAGTTCATGACCCTTCTAGAAGTTAACTCAAATCCAATGCGAATGTCGGGAAATCAACTGCGGATTATTGACAAAGGATGGATAAGTTTTTTTGGTTTAGGAAGATATGCAATGCAAATGAAATGCACACGAAATGATATGCAAATGCAATGCAGGCACAAACAAGATCCAGGATCACAATTCAAGCAACCTGAAGTCGGTAATTGTAACAAGATACGTATCCAACAATTCTCGCTTAAAGAAACTGGCAGATAAGCCTTATACGATGAAGGTTTAGATATTCTACCCATAAACCCACTTACGGGATGGTTTCTATGTTTGGTTCCCAGGATCACGGACACTAGTCATATTAGCGTCATGCAACGGGTTGGCTGTATTACGACGATAATGATGATAAGGTCTCTCCTGAGCGGGGTCCTCATGCTAGGCGCACAAGGAGCGAGTCCTTGGAGACTAACACTACACGACCACCAATATTAGAACTGGTGCTAACAAGGGTTCCCAGAATCACGGACCCTTCATTAATCAAGTCGTGCAACAGGCTAGCTGTGTTACAACGAGATCTACGAATAGGCCTCCTCTGGAGGAGCTTTCATGCTAGGCATACAAGGAGCAAATCCTTGGTGACTAACACTACTCGACTACCAATTCTAAACTATGTGCTCTCTCTGCTTTTACCAAAGCTCGGGCGTAGAGCCTTACTCATGACGTCATCCCAAGAACCAACAGGCCACCAAGATAACAAGCGCAAATAAAATCTACAAGAGAACAAATACAAAAAGAAAACAAGTAAAAACAAACACTCCTCATAAACCAAAAGATAGGCTTGACTCTCTCTTTGCATGGAGCAAAATGTCCCCAGCAGAGTCGCCACCTGTCGCACCCCGAAAAATCACGGAGACATTTCAGAGAACGCGACCCTCGCGCGAAAGGCGCGGAAATGCGGTTCGACAGAGTCACCACCGAACTTTATTTTCCCGAATAAACGGGAGAGGAAAATATCGAGAAAACCTCCTAAAAACGAAAGGATAGGAACAGGGCTGTCGCAACCATGTTCCGGGTTCGGGAGTCGGTTACGTGAGGGGAAGGTATTAGCACCCCTCACGTCCGTCGTACTCGACGGGAACCTCTAAAGGTAAATGTGGGGAGTGTTGTTTAGGTTTACTTGTTTTCTTCTCGTTGTTAAAGGTAGAATTGGTAGGTTAAAAGGTTAAAGACGCTAAGGAAAGATGGGTGGTTAGAAGGATAGGGTGCTCGCCAAGGATTGGGGCCCTTGTGCCTACGTATGCTCATTCGGACGAGAATGAGGAATCAGAGCTTCGTAGTTCGACTACGGGAAAGGATGAGGTGGAATTGTGGAGAAAGGTAGAAATGTGCTCGCCAAGATCATCGCAATCTTGTGCCTACGTATCTTACATTCAAAAATGAATGAAGAATCAGAGCGTCTGTAGTTCGTGGTAACAACCACGAAAAGATGAGGTTTGAATTGGTTTGACGTTAAGTTGAGAGACGAAAGAGTGACTGACAAACAACCTAAGGGCGTGCCTCAAGAGATCGTCACTCAAGAATTCAAAGAATGCGAGATCCCAAGAACTCAGTTCTTTCGGGAATTGAGTTGAATAAGTTGAAGGTAGGAGTTGGATGTTTTGAAATCGAAAGAATGAACTAATAACAACTCGGGGGTGCGCCCAAGAGTTACTCATTCGAATATTCAAAGAATGCTAGATTCTAAGAATATCCCTCTTTCGTAAGTTTTAAAAAACGTTTGTAAAAAGATCGAATCGAAAAATGGCATGCGAGGCCAAAGGAAGTTTGTTCGAAAATGGCTCGACGACGTGTCGAGGATTTGATTGAAAACGGAACCGACTTGACGACGTGTCAAGGGTTAAGATTGTGAGAGACGATATTAGTCCCTTAGGGTGCCCCTAATATCGAAGCCACGAGGGATTGTGAATGTGTGCGAAATGTTGATGGTTGCGAATGTGTACGAGCATTCGTCTTAGGAGGATGTTTGAAAATGTGTGAGTCTGAAAAAGTCGAAAGGTTGAGTGAATAACAACTCAAGAGCGTGCTTCGAGAATTATTCACTCGAAGACACAAGGAATGCTAGACTCCAAGTGCCTCTTTCTTTAGGGGTTTTGATCAAAAAGACGTTGAGAATATGCTTGAGAAAATCAAAAGATTGAATGAACAACAACTCAAGAGCGAGTCTCGAGAGTTGCTCATTCGAAGATCCAAGAAATGCTAGATTTCAAGAATCTCCCTCTTTTGGAGTTTTTTTCGAGAAAATGTTTAAAAGATAATTTGAAGTGCAAGTGAAATAGTCTCAACTAAAATTACCATCTATCAATAATTTTGATCGATAATAATTTAAAAATTGTCATTGACCAAAATAAGCAAGAGATCAATAAAAATCGAAAATGAAAGAAGTTAAAAAGAAAACGCTCTCGGGTTTGTCATTACTCGTCAATAATTTGACAAAGTTATAACTTGGGGTATCGTCATCGACCTCTAAATAAATTGAAAAGAAAATTAAACTCATAATGAAATGAATTATTGATAAACCAAAGAAAAAATAAAGAAAAAGTCATGAAATTTAAAACTAAATTACATGATAATAAAAAATAAAAAAGAAAGAAAGTTTTTATGTTCACAATACAAGGCAAAACAAGGGGAAGTATGTGCTAAAAGCTGGTGGTGTGAACAAGACGGGCCTCAAGCCCATTCAATAGCAGAAATTTCAAAAAAGAAAAGGAGAAAACGAGTAAACACGGCTAGCATCAAGCTTTAAACAAACAGGTAGCATCAGGTTTAAACAAACAGGGTAAATGAGGCAACGTTTAAATCAGGTTATCCAAGAAGTAAACACGGTCAATGTTCAAAGCAAAACGAGAACACCACGTGTTCAAACCGACATCGCGTCAAAATCTGAAGGAAAAAACGACGATGGTGGATGGAATCGAAGCAACCTCTTCTTTATTCGTCTCTGCTTTCCTCATCCCAAATAGCTCCAAGCTTAATTTGAGTTTTATGGGATGATTCACAGTTTTGCGAAGCCACCTTGTTTTGCTGTTCATTGAATGGGTTTGAAGGAGTTTCTTGTTCGGATTGATTTACGTAGGTACGAGTTCTTGACTGGGGTTAGGGTTTATGTTTCTACTTCATCTCTATTCTGGATCTGTTTAGGTATGGCTGAAACGGGTTTGAGATTTGATGTTGTTTCAGTGAGGGGATTTGGAGATTGGAGAAGAAAAATTGTGCTTAGGGGTTTGGGATCTTTCTTTGGTTTGGGTTTTTTTTGTAAGTTTAATAGTGAAATGGTTTTCCGCAGGTTTGTGAAGGGTGATGATTTATGAAGATGACCAGTGAGTTATTTTGTGAGAAGTTGTTTTTTATGTTGAAGAATTGATGACGGCTGGAGCAGAGAACGCAGATGCCTTAGGGTTTTTTCCTTCAGTTTAGAAACTTGGAAGTTTTGGGATCTTGAATTTGAACGATGAGGGTTTGCGGGATTTTGTGGTTGGAGGCAAAAAACTGGTTGATGCTTGAGGTTATGTTGTTATGTTTTTACAGAAGGTTAAAACTGGTTCGAAGATTATTGGGTTCTGATAGAAGTATATGGGGGTTTAGGGATATGGATTTCTGTTTTGTTGATGTTGAAGAAGATTAGAGGAGTCTCGGTTTATTGATGAAATTTTTTTGAAGATGAAAGAAGGGGTTAAAATGGTTATAAGAAGGTTTTTTCTTTTTAGCGAGGGTTCAAAATGTGGTTCCCCCCCCCCCCCCCCCCCCCCAATGAAGTAGGTGGCCTCCTCCCCTTTTTATGGTTCTCTTTTAATCCAAATCTCCTGTTGTTGTTGTTGTTGTTGGTTTGTGCAGGTTTTTTCTTTTGGCTGCAGGATAGGATGTCTGGCGTGGGGGGAATTAAAGCATAGCAGAGTGTTGCTTTATGCAGTACCTTGTTGCAGATTTGGCTTGGAGTGGCTTTGGTGCAGGCTGGTGTGTGGAGTGTAGCAGGCTGGTGTGTGGAGTTGATGGCTTGCGGTTGCAATGTCGCGGTGATATTAGCATGGAGTTTGAATGATCATAATGGTTGGAGATAGCAGGTTTTTTTTAGAGGTTTGCTGCAAGGTCTTCTCTATATTGCTCTCCCCTTATTTCCATGTTGTGTGAAAAAATGGTTATGTATTGTCTTTTCATTGCAGGTACTGATGTGGGGTCCAAAACATTGATGTGGTGCAGGATCATTATTGCTGCTACTTTGTACGGTTGATGGTGTGGGTAGCAAGATGCAATGTGAGTGAGGTGAATATGGAGGTAGCAATTGTGGAGTGGGGTCCTCATTTTTGTGTGCAGGTTTTGTAGTTTTGTGCTGCACAAGTTAACAGAAGTATGTTTGAGGTATTTGGCCGAATTCCTGTGCGTGTTGTGGGACGTGGGTCATACAAAGCGGAGCAGGATTTTGTAGGTGGACGTATCAATTTTTGGTACCAACTTTTGCTTGGCAATTGATATCAACAAAAATCATTTTTCCATGTGCTTGTCATTTCTTCAATGTTATGGGCTGGTAATTTAGGCAAAGTAAATAAGCCTTCTTGAATGCATAAAGAAAATTGTATATGGACCTTTGAGAAAGAAAGAAAAAACTTTAACGGATGGATTTTTATTTGTATGGATTCCAAATGTAATGAACTCTGGTGGAATTATCTATAGAACATAAAATTGTGAATGGAATTTTGCAAGAAAATGAATAAAATCTTGGAACTTGATAGCTTGAGCTTAAAAATAAGGAATTTGACATCTAACTGTGAACTGAAATTTGGTGTAATAAAATGACTTGAATTGAGAACAACTTTGAGACTTGGTAGGAATATGGAAAGAAATTGAAGGAAAACAATGGAACTTCGATTGAATTTTGACATTGGATCATGGATTGAACATGAGCTTAATATTGAAATTCGAAAGGTAAAATCGTTATGAACTAGACCTTGATTTTTTATTGAATCTCAATACTTTGAACGTCAAGAAATATTAGGACCTTGAGAAATAGACTATCTCGCAATTTAGCTCCAACCCAAGAATCTTAAACAAACACCAAATGTATTGAAATGCCATGTCACGTGGATACAATACATTCCATAGAACCTTAATTCAAATGAAGCTATCATTCACACAATGCCTGTATTGTCATAGTATGATAACTTGCTCCATACACAACTGATCTAAATTGACACCCAAACCTTAAATAGTGCTTAAATCCACACCACTGGCAATGTGTACCATAGCCATGATAGAAGGACAAACTCTTGCCTGATCCACTGGAAACAACATTGCACAAACTCGTGTCTTGGTAAGCTTTAGATGAACCATATTTCTCCTTAAACCATCCTCGAATTTAGACAACAAGCGAGGGCAACATATTTTTCTTCACTTTTTGAATGGTGTATATATATGCAGATGGAAAGTATACATAGGTAGGACAAATTTGGGGTATGACACCCTCTTGTGGGTAGGAAGGGTTGTATCAACTATAATCCATCCGTTGCTATCAGACAATTCAGGTATGCTTTGAGAGGCCCTCCTAAGGATGAAGAGGTACATGAATCTCTATACCTCACTGGTGCATTAGAAGGGGATGATCTGGTTAGGTTTGAACATGCTTGGAACAACGTTTATCGGAAGGGAAAGACCTCATTAGGGAAAATCAATAATCAGGCTTATCCTCCTTATGTGGATTGGATTCTTAGCAGAGCAAAGAAAGTGTTGATGCCTTTTCCTCTTGTCAAACAGGACGAACCTTCAGAGCCTACCATGATCGAAATCCAGAAGTACGAGCAGCTTCAAGCCAAGAATGCAGAGCTAGTCAAAGCTAATGAAGAACTGGAAAATGAGATCGCTCAGCTCCGAAGAGAAAAGAGTGAAGCCGTCTACACCTGCAAGAGGCAGACAGAGATGATCAACCACCTGGGTGCTAACTTGACCAAAGAGACCAATTCTAGAGAGCGTCTTGGGTTAGACCTAAAGGTAGTGCACGAGGTATTGACCACCAAGAAGCAGGATCTAGATAAGGTATACCGGAAGTTGACCCAGTACGAGAAGCTATGGAATAATACCTTGACTAGCCACAAAGAGAGGGAAGAAAAGCTGAAGCAACAGATAGTCCAGTTGGAAGCTCAGGTTGAGGCCAAAAACAAGAAGATAGAGGCTGAAGCCTCACTCCGACGAGACGCCCAATTTAAGATAGTTGAGATTAAAGCTAACTTACTGGATTATCAACTTCAGGCGGACGCTAAGAGGAGTAGGGTGGAGAACCGTTCTGAAGAAGGTGTGTGTGGGAGCATCGCTGAGAACCTCCCGGATGCCATCAGGCAAAGGGATCTGTTGATTCAGGGCCTGCTCACTCAGCCTGACCATCCTGATACGAAGAAGTTACTAGAGGATTTCTGTGCCCGTGGCCGCACCTGATTTTCTTTGTATTTCTTTGTACCTTTTATATTAATATGCTGATCACCACCAGGCTTGTTGGTTGGGGTCATGCTGCTGCTTCAGTTGTACTTTGCTTTTGTTGTACGCTACCCACGCGGGCTTTTCATATATATATATATATATATGAGGATTTCTTTTCCATGATTGGACGGTAGACTTTATTTGTCTTGGAGCTAGAATCGAGGGGGACTTCCTCCTAATGCATGGATACGTGTTTGCATTTGCATAAATCATTTGCATGACAGGGACTTCGTACTGTGTTCCCTAACCCTCTGTTGATGCAGGTTCCAGGATTGCCGAACACCGAATTCACCGTTACTCAACCAGAAGCAACTATAAGAAAGTCATGGACCAGATGCAGGCAGAGATGCAGGAGATGCGTGACCGTATGGCTCAGTTTATGCAGGTGATGAAGACCGTGGCTAAAGGCCAAGAACAACTCCAGACTCTCGTGCAACCTCTGATTGCACGAGTTGATAGCAACGGTGTACTACATGGGGGTGCGACTGCTAATCGTCCTCATGGTGAAACTCCTCAGGCTGGTGATGCTATACCAGTGGTCGGTCTTGACGCTGGTGAGAACGTTCTCGTGGCTGGTAATGGGAACGGTAACTTGGAAACCCATGGGAACGTTGTTGGCAATAGTAATACTGGTCTCAACGCTGGTGCTGGGAATACCGATGTGAATATGGTCAACGGCAATACAGGCTTTGCTGGTGTGAATATGGGCTTTGGTAACGCTGATGGTGCCAATGCTGGATTTGGTAATCAGGGTTTTGGAACTGTGAGTAACAATGGTTACGGAATGGGTTCCTACAAAACTGGCTTTGGGCCAGCGGCTGCTAACCAAGAGCTCGGTAATCTGAGGTATGACCCCAGGTTTTTCCAGAATGGTCATGGCCGCAACGCTGCGTACGCTGGGTACGACAATGAGGTTCCTTATTGGGGGTGAAGACCGCCAATAAGATGCTTTTTCTGGTCAAGGCATGGGTTACGAGAGGCCTACTGAAAATGATTGCAGGATCAAGATGCTAGAAGAGTAGATGAAAGGGATAGCCAACCAAAATTATGTGGGATTGGATATGGCGAACATGGGATTGGTTCCTGGGCTGAGGGTGCCACTTAAGTTTAAGGATCCTGCGTTTGACAAATACAAGGGAGACACGTGTCCCAGAGTGCACGTGCGATCTTATTACAGAAGAATGTCTGCTTACTCCAACGATGAAAAGATGTTACATGGGACTGGAACCTACTCAAATTGGAAGTTGGAAAGAACTGACCGAAGCTTTCGTGAGACACTACCAATATAACAGTGATCTTGCTCCGAATAGGGTTCAATTGCAGAATCTCTCCCAAAAGACTGGTGAAAGCTTCAAAGAATACGCCCAGAGATGGCGCGAGTTGGCTGCAAGGGTACACCCACCCATGGTGGAGAGAGAGTTGATAGATATCTTCGTGGGTACGTTTTCAGGGCTGTATTACGATAAACTTCTTAATTGTTCGATGAGCAATTTCTCTGACTTGATTCTGATGGGTGAGCGAATTGAGAATGGAATTAAGATTGGTAAGATTCAGACTGGTGAATCAACCTCAGCTGGAGGTAGCAAGAAGGCTTTTGGTAGTAAAAAGCAAGGAGACACTAACTCAGTGTACAACGCTCGAAAGAAGAATAGGAGTCAAAGCTGGCGTATGCAGCAACAAGTTGCTAGTGTGACAATCCCTGCACCGCAACAACAACAACAACAACCTCAGCAGCAGTCGAGGCAACAAAATACTAATCAGCAAAGAGTTCAGAATCAAAGGCCGAAAAGGATATTTGATGTACCTCCAGTATCGTATGCTGAACTTCTTCAGACTTTGTTGAGATTACAATTGGTTGAGAAGAGGACCTTGGCCCCGCCGACGGGCACACCTCCATATGGGTATGACGCCAATGAGCATTGTGAATTTCATTTCGGGGAGCCCGGTCATAATATTGAAAATTGTCAGGCTTTCAAGCACAAGGTGCAAGATTTACCTGATAGTACAACCATAAATTTTGGTACGGAAGGACCCAATATTGTAGAACAACCAATGCCAAAGCATGGGGCAACGGGAGCGAACTCTATTCTGACAGATGCAGAGTTAGATTTGGTTGTGAATGTGGAGGAACTAAATACACCTTTGGGTTACGTGAAAAGCCGTTTGTTGAAAGAGGGAGTTTACCCCGGATGTGATGAGGGCTGTATAGATTGTTCAACTCGGCCTGAGGGTTGCGATAATTTGAAAAGCGAAATTCAGAGTCTGATTGATGAGGGTACGTTACAATTTGATCACACTGCTGCCGAAGAAAATCCTGTCGAGGCAATGGTCGAAGAGCAGGGTGGGATTGCCACTGTTACGATACCATTCAAGTCTGTCACGATATCGGCACCTGCCAAGCGGTCGACTATCACCATCACTAAAGCAAAACCCATTCCGTATGAGAGCACCAAGGCCGTCCCTTGGAGTTATGGAGCAGAAGTTTATTGTAATGGTGAGAAAATTAATCTGGATGATCTGCCGGTGGGATCAGTTGATAATCTGGTAGGAGCAGGCGGCATGACCCGTAGTGGAAGAATCTTTACTTCGCCAGAAGTAGAAGCAGAAAGAATTGCGAAGGGTAAAAGCAAGGTGAATGAGGGTGGACCTTCCCAAGAGAAGGAGAAAGAACCATTGAATAAAGACGTGGAGGAGTTTATGAGGCTAATAGATCGTTGATCATTTACAACAAACTCCTTCAAAAATCTCAATTTTGTCTTTATTGCTGTGTTCCAAAGCTCACCGGAACGCCCTGTTGAAAGTGCTTGAGACGTCCTTCGTACCCCAGGAGATTTCTGTTAATCAACTTGAAGGGGGTAATGGCACACGTGAATGCGGGGCATGGTTTGGGGTTTACTGATTTTGACTTGACACCTAGAGGTCGCAACCACAATAATACTTTGCACATCTCAATTGAGTGCAGGGGCACCGTCATGTCCCATGTTCTTGTTGATACCGGGTCATCCCTAAATGTGTTGCCTAAGAAGGCACTGTTGAAATTGGATACTCGAGGAATAATTTGCACGCCCAGTGATCTGGTAGTAAGAGCGTATGATGGAACTAGGAGGTCTGTGTTCGGGGCACTGACGTTGCCAATACAAGTGGGTCCAGAAGTATTTGACACCGTGTTCTATATTATGGACATCCAACCAGCGTACAGTTGTCTGCTTGGACGATCGTGGATTCATTCCGCCGGAGTTGTAACATCCACGCTTTACCAAAAGCTGAAATATATGGTTGATGGCAGTATTATTACTGTGTGTGGTGAAGAGGACATTCTGGTCAATCATTTATCATCCTTCAAACACGTCGAAGTGGACGGAGAAATCCACGAGACGTTGTGCCAAGCCTTCAAAGGAGTGAAGATTAAGGATGAAGTTCCTGTGAGCAGCAAAGGGCCGGAGGTGGCCATGTCTTCGTATAAGGAAGCCCAGGCGGTGGTGCAGACCGGAGAGACCAAGAGGTGGGGTCAAGTCCTGAATATTCCTGTCAAGCAGGACAAATTCGGGTTGGGGTATCTCCCATCATCTTCATCTTCCCCGCAAAGCGTGCCGAGGTTCAGAGGGCCGGTTGTGTTTACTCCTGGAGGAGTCAGCTACGAGAGAATCAATGTTGTGTCCGATGCTGAAGACGGAGACAGTGATTGCGATATGGATACTTGGATCAGACCCAGCGTACCAGGGCAGAGCTTATGCAACTGGTCAATCCAGGATGTTATCCAAGTGACAACGAAACAGTAATGCTTCGTTTTCCAATTATGGTACAATCCTATGTCCTACCCGGGGCATAGCGATTTTATTCCAGGGCCTACTTGCTTATATGTATGCTTTGTTTAATCTTTGAATAAAGGAGTTTTTCATAAAAATATTGTGATCCTTGTCTTTCTGTTTTATTTTTAGCAATAAAATAGCAACATGGTTATGTGCTTTGTTTGCATATCATTTGAAGCGTTTAACCATTTTTCTCGCAGGACTCACATAATTTCAGATGACACCGACCAAGAACTTCCTATGACTCGCTTTGACTTTGAGCACCCGATCTTTCAAGCCGAAGAAGAGATTGTTGAGGATAATGACTTATCAGAAGAGCTGACTCGGTTGTTGAAGCAAGAAGAGAGGGTTATTCCGCCTCATCAGGAGGAAATTGAAGTGATTAACTTGGGGTCCGAGGAATGTGTCAGGAATATTCGTATAGGGGCTGCACTGTAGAGTGATATCAAGCAAAGGCTTATCGAGATGCTTCGAGAGTATAGTGATATCTTTGCTTGGTCTTACGAAGATATGCCCGGGCTGGATACTGATATGGTGGTTCATCGTTTGCCATTACGAGAGGAATGTCCGCCTATCAAACAGAAGCTCAGAAGAACTCGACCAGATATGGCTGTGAAAATTAAAGAGGAAGTACAGAAACAGTGGGACGCTGGTTTTCTTGCTGTGACGACGTATCCTTCTTGGGTCGCCAATATCGTACCTGTACCAAAGAAAGACGGTAAGGTGCGGATGTGTGTTGATTACAGAGATCTGAACAAGGCGGGCCCAAAGGATGATTTCCCTCTTCCTCATATTGATGTATTGGTTGATAATACAACTCAATTATCAGTGTTTTCCTTCATGGACGGCTTTTCGGGCTATAATCAGATAAAGATGGCGCCGGAGGATATGGAGAAAACGACTTTTATTACCCCGTGGGGAACGTTCTGCTACAAAGTGATGCCCTTTGGTTTGAAGAACGCCGGAGCAACATATCAGCGAGCTATGACAACACTCTTTCATGACATGATGCATAAAGAGATCAAAGTCTATGTTGACGATATGATTGCCAAATCCCAGACGGAGGAAGAGCATCTGGTCAATCTTCTGAAATTATTTAAGAGGCTTAGGAAATTCAGGCTGAGGCTGAATCCTAACAAGTGCACCTTCGGGGTGAGATCTGGTAAGCTACTGGGGTTCATTGTTAGCGAAAAGGGACTAGAGGTTGATCCCGCTAAAATAAAGGCGATACAAGAAATGCCAGCACCGAAAATAGAGAAAGAGGTTCGTGGTTTTTTGGGGAGGTTGAACTACATTGCCCGGTTCATATCTCACCTAACTGCCACGTGTGAGCCAATGTTTAAGTTGTTGAAAAAAGATCAAGCGGTGGTTTGGGATGAGAATTGCCAAAGGACATTTGAAAGAATAAAAGAGTATTTGCAGGAACCTCCAATTCTGATACCCCCATTAGCCGGGAGACCATTGATTATGTATTTGACGATTCTTGATAATAGTATGGGTTGTATTCTCGGTCAACATGACGAGACTGGACGGAAAGATCATGCGATTTATTATTTGAGTAAAAAATTCACGGATTGTGAGTCTCGATACTCTATGCTCGAAAAGACGTGTTGTGCACTTGCTTGGGCTGCTAAGCGTCTGAGACAATACATACTGAATCATACAACCATGCTGATTTCAAAGATGGATCTGATCAAATACGTCTTTGAAAAGCATGCGCTTTCTGGAAGGATTGCCCGATGGCAGATGGTACTGACAGAGTATGATATACAGTATGTCTCGCAAAAAGCTATCAAAGGTAGCGTACTTTCCGAGTACCTGGCTGAGTAGCCAATCAATGATTACCATCCGATGAAGTTTTATTTTCCTGACGAGGATATCATGTACTTAAAGATGAAAGGTTGCGAAGAGCCGTTGCATGGTGAAGGTCCTGAGTGGAGTTCCCAATGGCAATTGATTTTTGACGGTGCTGTGAATTCATATGGAAGTGGAATTGGGGCAATCATCACGACTCCCCATGGGACACACATCCCGTTCACTGCCAGATTGACCTTCCCAGTTACTAATAACGAAGCCGAATATGAGGCGTGTATCATGGGTCTTGAGGAGGCTATTGATTTGAGGATCAAAAATCTTGATGTATATGGAGATTCCGCGCTAGCCATGAACCAGATCAAGGGTGAATGAGAGACCCGTCAGCCCAATCTGATACCGTATATGAATTATGCAAGGAAACTGTTGCCTTTCTTTGACAGGGTAAAGTTTTATCATGTGCCACGGGCAGAAAATCAGATGGCTGACGCTCTTGCGATGTTGTCTTCCATGTACAAAGTTAACTTCTGGAATGAGGCTCCCAGAATAGTTATCTCTCGCCTTGATAGGCCCGCCTTCATATTCGCCATTGAGGAAGCTTCCGATGGCAAGCCGTGGTATTTTGATATCCAGAATTTCCTAAAGAACCAAGAGTATCCGACTGGGCCATCCAGCCGCGATAAGAAGACTCTTAGGAGATTGGCTGGCAATTTCTACTTAAATCCGGATGGTGTTATGTATAGGAGAAACCATGATTTGGTGCTTCTGCGATGTGTTGATGAGAAAAAGGCTAATTTACTCATGGAAGAGGTCCACGAGGGAACCTTTGGCACACACGCTGGAAGACATGCTATGTCTCGAAAGCTATTACGGGCAGAGTATTATTGGCTGACAATGGAACGAGACTGTTTCAAATTTGCAAAGAAATGTCATAAATGCCAAATTTATGAGGACAAGATTCAGGTGCCGCCGAGCCCTTTGAACGTTATGGCGTCCCCGTGGCCTTTCTCCATGTGGGGCATCGATATGATAGGCAAAATTGAGCCCACCGCATCCAATGGACACAGGTTCATCTTGGTAGCTATCGATTACTTCACCAAATGGCTTGAAGCGACGTCTTATGCTAATGCGTTATTTACCCCACAGGAGGGAAAGGAAACACTCAGAGTAAACCTCGCACAACACGGGAAAAGGTATGGTCGTCGCAACCAAAACCTGGATTCGGGAGTCGGTTACGCAAGGGGAAGGTATTAGCACCCCTCACGTCCGTCGTACTCGACGGGATCCACGCTTGTTTTCGGGTATGGATTGTTATTCTATCTACTCTACAGGTCAAAGGTTGAAAGAAAATAAAATGACTCGGCAAAGTGTCGCACTTTATGCCTACGTATTCCCGTCTGGAACGAGAAATCAGAGTCAACGTAGTTCGCCTACCTACTGGAAAGGAGGGGAAGGTTGCTCGCTAGGATATCGCATCCTATGCCTACGTACTTCCATACAGCATGAAAGATCAGAGCAAACGTAGTTCGGGCCACGTACGACACAAGTCTGTTTTGATTGTTTTTATCTCCTTCTGAAAAAGGGTTTTCTGATTACCGGTCCAAGCGGACAAAAATGACGTTTTGATGAGTTCACATTCTTTTACGGAAGAAGTGTCTTTTATTGTGTTTGACATATTATAGTATTTTTCTGTTTGTTTTGAGGAGGAAGAGACAGAACTCTATCCTACGGTTGCGAAGGGAATCAAACTAACCTAATGTTATCATGCATGGGTTAAGGCCTAGTGTCTATCATGCTCCTCTCTTGCGCAGAGAGAAACATAGATCCTAAGGGAATAGACGGAAATAGAAACAATAGCAAGTATATATAGTAAAGCAGGAAAATGCATGGATGCAACAATACAAGCGAGGCAAGGGAGTCCCACTCAACCTCGAACCTAGAACACAATAGGCAAAAGTGAACAGGATTCACTTTCAACCCAACAGGTTAACAGCAAACAATACAGTCCGGGAAAACCAATCAATACATCAGAAATGAAATACAACAGAAAAATAAACAACCACAGCAACTCTGCACCAACACCTGTCTTCAAGTCCTCTCCAATCAGCTACAAGCTTCAGCAAACCTCAATCTCCATCTCCACAGCCTTCAGGCAAGGTCTTTGTCATCAATCTTCAGTCTGCAATGGCTTTTCTTCAAGTCTCAAACCTCCAGGATGAGGGATCAATCACAAGAGTGAATTGGGTGTTAAGCAATTAGTTGACTACCAAGGGTGGCAAACAAACTGCTACTAACACATAAGACATTTTCTCTCAAGAGTTCTATCCCTTAGACAGTAGCACCAAGCCTTCCAAAGGAAGGGGGTGAGTGTCTTAGAGAGACTCTGCATCACAGAGAAGAATGGAGGCAGTCAAGACCTTTCATGTTTGAGAATCAAGTTGACTATTCTAGGGCTCTGCCTAACTCCTAGATCCTATCAACTTCAACAGTTGCCAGCACAGAATCTCCTCATCAACTCTGGAAGTTGGACTTCAATCTCTGGATCTCCAATGGGCTTCATTATTGCAAGTCTTTAGCTCTCCCAATCCCCAAGCAATCCCAATACCCACACAGACAAATCATAATCCCCAGAGAGGGCACACCACACCAGTCAAGCAAATACAGACAATACTAATAGCAGTAGGGAAATCCTAACATTTTCTAAGGGATCTAATAACTACCCCTAACCCCTATAGTCCCATATCCCCAAACTTTCAGTCTCTAAATCCTAAGGGAAATGATTCAATTCTCCTAAGTCATCACTTAAACCCTAATTTGTTCATGTTATTCACACTTAGACTAATCACCTAAATTTAATTTCTAAAATTGTGAATTAAATCCTATATACAAGATACATGTCTAACCTAATCAACCTAAAAAGAAGGGATTAAAAATACTAAATCATCTATTAGAACAAAAATCATCAAATTCAAGCATCAAACTAAACTTAACAAAATGCTATCTACAAGAAAAATGCATGAAAAATATTAAAACAAAATAAAATGTCAATTTTATTTTTTGGTATTTTTCTAGACAGAATTATGGACCTATAGCAAAAAGAACCAATTAAAACAAGCCATTTTCCATTTTTTTATGATTTTTTTTAAAGATGTAAAAATATTAAAGAAAATTAAAACACAAAAATAAGAAATAAAAAGGGGAGGGGGTCTGAATAGTAGCTTCGCCCAGTTCAAATTCCAGGTGGGCCATGAAACCAGGGGTGTGAATATTAAAAGCAGCAGGCCCAACGCGCTCAGAAAATTGAATTAAAAAAAACCAAAAGAAAATGATCAAATCCTCGGTGCAGAAAGTAATAATTTCACGTGCATTCCAATGGGCCTATCCAAAAGGGGGTGGGGATAGTGATCTGAGTCCAAGGCCCAGACGCGCGTTTAATGAAAACGCTGCGTTTCATTCGGTCAGCTCCCTCCAACTTTCAATTTGAATCTCAGCCATACGATGCGATGAAATTGTCAAATAATTGAGATGATCAGACGGTCATCCTTCATCGTCCCCAAACCAAAACCCTAACTTCAGAATTTCACTCCCCGTGCAGCCATGTTCAGGTCCTTCATGCTCCTTCAATACGCCATGAAATCAAGACCTATAAAGACCAAACTCACTCCATTTCTTCCCCTCTACACGGCCATGCTCTTAATTTTGACTGAAACCAATCCTATAATAAAACCCGATAGGTGGAAACCCTTAGTTCATCAACTGCACCCTGTAATGGAAGTTCACCAAACTTGCCAACTCTTGTACTAATGTATTCTCCATATTGCACTGATTACTCTGAGCTAATTCACCATGATTAACATCCCCTAAACCAAGGTTTCTTGATCATCAAAGTCTCAACACTCTGCCATCAAACTTCATAGAACTCTCTCTAGATCTCAGGAATCAATCCCCTATGGTTTCTAAGCATTTTGATCCTAACCACATGATCTAAAACTGAATAAATAAGGAGATTCGAAGAGAAATGCCTACCTTGCAAGTGATGATGACTATGGTGGTTCCCCTTCAATTCAAGCCTTGATGCTTTCTTCAAGTGATCTTCAATGGATGCTAGTCTTTCTGTTAGCACTGGTTCTTGCTCAACCTTCTTGAATCACCCTAGCCACTCCTTCATGCAACTTGGAGTGAAGCTTTGGATCTCATGAACCAGCCACGAATTCCTCTCACTCTTGTTTGCCAATTGCTCTATGATGATGATGGAAGATGATGGAAACAAGAACTATGATGATTGATGAAGTTTTAATGGAGTTTGAGATCAAAATGCAACATGGATGAAGGAATTCAAACTATGATATGCAAGCACAATCAATCACCAATCCCTGCACAAATGGTTTCACTTCATTATATAGATGATGACTAACAGCTTGAGAAGTTTCTAGAATGATCTTGGAGGATTCTAGAAAGTTGTGGAAATTCATGGAAATTCCCATTTGATGGTATTTTGCATTCTCATGATACCCCATGCTTGCACCTTTGTAAACTTGTGTTAAAATCTCCTTTCATGAGATATTGGAGTGATAAGAGAGCTTACATGCCTTTATTTTTGCTTTATGTTGAACTTCTCATGTGTATCTTATTATGCAAGTAGCAAAATAACAAAGCAAGTCCAAAAATTAACCCATAAATCAAAAAAGTGGCTGAACCAATGTCTCTAAAATGATGTTTGGAATCAATTTGGTATATTGGATGACCCATATTGGATTTGTAGATCTCTCAAACCAATTTTTCATTTCAACTTTTTCAACTTATATGCCTTTTTAGGCCATTTTCCACCAACTTTGGTCAAGTCTCATTCCATGCATTTACAAACTTCCATGACTTCTTTTCTAGACTTAAAATGGCATTTTGAGCAACTTTGATGTTGTGAAGTTTTTAATTTGAAGCTTCCTTGTATGAGTTTTAGGCATAAGCTAAGAATGTCCTGTAATTCTCAAATGACCAAAATACCCTTTTCTTGCCAAGACCATAAGTAGAGTTCCACAAATAATATGAAGGCATATTATACCATTCTAGAAATCTAAGACAATGAGGAACAATTCTTATGTTGACCAGAAATTCATTTGAAATCTCCTTGAGGGGTAAACATAGCTTGGAAGTCAAGTCACTTTCACAGACCAAATCTCAGATACCTCAGATGACCTGTAACTTGCAAGGACCATAACTTGAGTTCTATAAATCTCCTTGATGTCTTCCACCACTCAAATTAAAGGTCTTGAGATCCTCTACAAGTTTCATGTTAGCCAAGGATCCATTTGAAGCTTTCATTTTTACTTATCTTACTTGGAAATTTGACCTAAACTAGGGGATTTTACACAGAAACCCTAATTTAGAAACTCCTCTTCTCCTTGATTTCTCTTGAATTATTCTTGACATATCACCATATCCTCTTCTACATGTCAAATGATGAACCCCACATCTCTTCCAATAGACCTTAATGCCTTTTAATCAGTCAATTGACCTAGAGTTGACCTAGAGTTGACCCCAGATGAAACCCTAGTTGGCTGCCTTCAACTGCAATTCTTGTGATCACACCAAGGACTTGTATTCTTCTTCCAATGACTTTCTAAGTCTCCCATGATGTCCAGATATTCTCCATGCTCAGCCCACAACTCACAATTTCTTTGTTGACCCTCAGATACCCTCAGATAGGAGATGGATGCACTGCTTGATCCATTGACTTTCCAGCTTTCAAATTCTTTCTGATGACTTGAAAGGGATTGAATTAGAATAATAACCTCTTGATAGGCTCATAGAAATGAGAATAATGATTGGTCCCTGTTGGATGACTTGCTATGCTTATGCTATGCAGATGAGTAGATTATGTGCATGACCCTATATGCAAATGCTAATGATATTGAAACATAAACCAAGTGAATAAGGTTGAGCAAATTTTAGGGTACAACACACGCTGGCAGACATGCTATGTCTCGAAAGCTATTACGGGCAGGGTATTATTGGCTGACAATGGAACCAGACTGTTTCAAATTTGCAAAGAAATGTCATAAATGCCAAATTTATGAGGACAAGATTCAGGTGCCGCCGAGCCCTTTGAACGTTATGGCGTCCCCGTGGCCTTTCTCCATGTGGGGCATCGATATGATAGGCAAAATTGAGCCCACCGCATCTAATGGACACAGGTTCATCTTGGTAGCTATCGATTACTTCACCAAATGGGTTGAAGCGACGTCTTATGCTAATGTTACCAAGCAAGTGGTAGCCAGGTTTATCAAAAAGGACATCATTTGTCGCTACGGCATTCCGGAAAGAATCATTACGAACAATGGTTCGAACCTGAATAACAAAATGATGAAGGAATTGTGCCAAAATTTCAAGATTGAGCATCACAATTCATCTCCCTATCGGCCCAAGATGAATGACGCTGTTGAGGCGGCCAATAAGAACATCAAGAGGATAGTTCAGAAGATGGTTGTGACATACAGAGACTGGCACGAGACGTTGCCCTTCGCTTTGCACGGTTATCGTACGACGGTACGCACATCAACCGGGGCAACACCTTTCTCATTGGTGTATGGTATGGAGGCCGTCCTACCATTAGAAGTTGAGATCCCTTCCTTGAGAGTATTGCTCGATGTCCAACTTGATGAGGCAGAGTGGGTAAGGAATAGGCTGAATCAACTCAGTTTGATGGATGAAAAGAGACTTGCATCTATTGCATATGATCGGTTGTATCAGAGCCGGATGAAGAAAGCTTACGATAAGAAGGTGCGCCCTCGAAGCTTTCATACGGGCGATCTTGTGCTAAAGAAGATTCTCCCACCGCAATCGGATCACAGGGGCAAATGGACTCCCAACTATGAAGGTCCATACATCGTTCGAAAGGTCTTCTCTGGAGGAGCCTTACTGTTGTCCACCATGGATGGTGAGGATTTTTCATCCCCTGTGAACTCGGATGCAGTTAAAAAATACTTTGCTTAAAGAGACCCGCTAGACAGGAAAAAGAGAGTCCAGGCAAAAATGGGGCATCCCGGCGAACCACAAAAATAGAAAAAGGTTCGGGCAAAAGTTAGGGATAAAATTGAAAAGATGTACACCCGCGAAGTCGAAAACCTAAGAAGGAGACTTCGGCAAAAAAGGGTATCCCGGTGAATTGAAAACCCGCAAAGGGCGATTCAGGCAAAAGTTAGGGATTGAAAAGCAAATGACTGCGGTCCGAGTTTGATACTGCATTACTTAGTGGTTTGGGAGTACCTGAGGATCGATTGTCCAAAACAATCTCTTCTGAGGACGGAGCATCGGGAAAGTGTCAGAGTAAGGCGAGTCATAGGAGGATCAGCTCATGGTGTTCGTCTGTCCCACGTTGCCGACATGTATACAATTTTCTCTTTTGTATTTTTGTACATATTTGCATTCGCTTTTATGTAACTTCCTCTTTTCAGGAGTTGCATCCGATGTACAAACGTTTCCTATTTACAGGCTGTTGTCAATAAAACATACTATTCAGTACTTGATGTTTAGTTCTTGTTTTAACTTTTACTGTTTTGTTTGTGGAAAACGCCGATGTTTTTGATAAACTTACATGTGCACAAGCTTGCAGGCCTCGACCAATGATTGTTAAAACTTTGAATTAACTGAATAATTGTCACGTATACTAACAGGATAATTCCTTTTGTGTAGAATGTCTTGTGTTCGTTCGTGTTTTGCAGGGTTGTCACCTTTGCAGGAGATATCCAAGGGAGGGTGTTCCCCAGCCAGAGCAGGATTCATGTGAAACCTTTTCCTCCCAGCAGGCGGAATTGGCTTTTCATTCCCGGCAGACGGAAGTCGAAGTTTTTATACCCAAAAGAGTTGGGATTGAATCTGCGCAGGATCAGATTATCCTCAACAATTCAAGATGGACTTATTCAGTAGGATAAAGTCATCCCCAGTGGGTCAAGATTGATGTACCCAGCGGGGCGTGCATTCCCGGTGGTTGGTTATGAGCGCATTTACTCCCCAGAGAGAATCCTCGCAGAGTATAACCAGAATATGCAAATCGATTCCCAGCTGATTATCCCCAACAGGATGGTTAATCCTCACAGAGCATGATCAGGTGATCCATGGTTTGAAAGGAGTATCCCCGCGTAGGACCGTCCTTTCTGTTCTCCAGCAGGTTATTTTTCCTCCGATAGGATGATCATCCTCAATAGGGTTCGTAATTTCAAGCTTGTGAGCCATTCCCTAGCAGGATGGTTATTCTCAGCGGAGTTGGTTTCACCTTTCCAGCATTTATTTTGCTGGAATATGTCTGTGATACCCGGTTATCCCCAGCGGATTTGGCTTTGTCTTCAGCATTTATTTTGCTGGAGCACCTCTTTGCATTTGCATATATCATCATATTTGCATCTACTCAAACGCGTAGCATTTCCATGTTGTATGGAGCATTACGCCATTGTCAAACATATGCATTTTGAAACATAAGTCAGGTTGGTTACCTCTTTGTTTTCAGGTGGGTTTCCCTGCAGATAATCGAGATTATTATTCAGGAAGGTGTCCAGATATTCAGATTTGTGGCGCGAGGTACGTGATGATAGTGTTCGTCCTATCATATGCTCCCCTAGCAGAGTTGCTTGGTTAAGTTTCTTTTCTCCCCTAGTGGAGTTCTTCTCAGGTTGCTGTCACATCAGCATTAAAAGATTTCGTGGTTCAGACTTTCAGAGTTGTTACCCGTGATTTCCCCGAAAGAGTTTTTCCCCATCAGAGTTGCTTGGTTAAGTTTCTCGTCTTCCCCAGCGAAGTATTCTTCAGACTGCTGTACATCAGTTTTGAAAATCTTGAAGTTGTTACCTGTTGTCGAAATAGGTGTTTGACGGCCATCGTCAAAATTTCCTTGCAGAGTTGTTTATTCAAGTCTTCGGATGTCCGATTCGCACCTTTATGTAGTGCTTTTCCCGTTTCTCAAGAATTGGAAGGTCATAGATATTGACATTTCTCGCTTTTATTTAGCGTATGCTCGTTTCCTTGTGAACGAAAGGTTGACGTGATGGTTCAACGGTCGACGTGATGGTTCGACAACTCTCGCTTTTATTTAGCGTATGCTCGTTTCCTTGTGAACGAACGATCGACGTGATGGTTCGACAACTCTCGCTTTTATTTAGCGTATGCTCGTTTCCTTGTGAACGAAAGGTTGACGTGATGGTTCAACGGTCGACGTGATGGTTCGACAGCTCTCGCTTTTATTTAGCGTATGCTCGTTTCCTTGTGAATGAAAGGTTGATGTGATGGTTCAACGGTCGACGTGATGGTTCGACAGCTCTCGCTTTTCTTTAGCGTATGCTCGTTTCCTTGTAAACAAAAGGTTGACGTGATGGTTCAATGGTCGACATGATGGTTCGACAGCTCTCGCTTTTATTTAGCGTATGCTCATTTCCTTGTAAACGAAAGGTTGACGTGATGGTTCAACGGTCGACGTGATGGTTCGACAGTTCGCGTTTTTATTTAGTGCGTTTCCCACTTCTTCGGAAATGGAAGGTTGACGTGATGGTTCAACGGTCGACGTGATGGTTTGACAGTTCGTGCTTTTATTTAGTGCGTTTCCCGCTTCTTTAGGAATTGAAAGGTTGACGTGATGGTTCAACGGTCGACGTGATGGTTCGACAGTTCGCGCTTTGATTAGTGCTTTGCCCGCTTCTTCGGAAATGGAAGGTTGACGTGATGGTTCAACAGTTAACGTGATGGTTCGACAGTTCACGCTTTGGTTGACGTGATGGTTCAACAACCAACGTGATGGTTCGACGGTCAACGTGATGGTTTGACAGTTCGCGCTTTGATTAGTGCTTTGCCTGCTTCTTCGGAAATGGAAGGTTGACAAGATGGTTCAACGGTCGACGTGATGGTTCGACGGTTCGTGCTTTGAGTAGCGCTTTACCCGTTTCTTCGGAAATGGAAGTTCGAGGATGATATTTAGATATGGTCTTTTGACGATGCCCGCTTATTATGACATAGTTCAGGAGGATTGATGGTGTTAATCCAGTTTGTTGATTCGATGCCTGTGGCGTCACACAGGTGGTTGATGATGAAATCAAGTCAGTTTTTATCAGATGATTGATCAATTGTCGCCGTGACAACCAAATTCAGTTTTCTGGATATTGCTTCCCAAGCAGTTGTGCAGTTTATTTCTTCGGTTAGAAAATTTTCGGGTTCTCTAGTATTCAACCGTCTTCTACCTCGATTGATCGAAAGTCGTTCGCCTTTCACCCAGTCAGGTCCAAGCCGCTTGAATAGGGGCAGCTGTTGCACCCTAAAATTTTCCTAACCTTTTCTCACCTGGTTTATGTTTCATAGCATTAGCATATCATCGTCATAACATTTGCATACCATAGCATTGTTCACCTGTGCAGGGGATCAGGTGATGTTTATATCCAGAGAAGCCTATCTAGAGGTTTTATGCAAGCTTAAGAAGTCACCATAATTATCAGGAAGGGGGCTGGGTTCTTAAGAAGTTCATTTGCTTGTATGGGGTTAGTCTCCTACTTTGAGGACCAGTTGAAGATCGGCAGTGGATTGTAAAGCCTTGATCAAGGAGAGAGTGTGAGTAGAGCTCATTGAAGTGCCTTGAAGGTCATGTTGGAGCTCAATCAAGTCATTATGTTAGGTGTGGAAAGTCACAGTTGAGGGTGGTGCAAGTGGGGTTTTCATCTGGTTCATCCTAGGCCAAAATGAGCAATTGAAGAAGATCAAAGTCTACTTCTAGGTCATTGAGATCATGAGATGATATGTTGAGGCATATGAGAGGTTGTTTCAAGATCAAGTTGAGAAGAATCAAGAGTGGTTGGAGTTGCTAAGTCAGGGTTCCTAGGGTAAAATCCCCTGTTTAGTGCCAAACTTCAAGACCACATATCTCAAGATACAAGTTTCATATCCACTTTTTTCCAACATTAAACTTGTAGAGCATCCTCTTAGCTTTAATTTGAGTACTAGAAGTCCTCCATTGGATTTATAGAACTCAAGTTATGATCCAGACAAGTTACAGGTCATCTGAGGAATGTGAAATTTGTCTGTGAAAGTTCATCAACTTCCAAGGAACTTTTGACCTAGAAGTGTGTTTCTCCAAAACTTTTGGCCAACATGAAAGTTGTAGGTCTTGATCTTATCTTTCCAAATTGTATTAGAAGGCTTCCATCTGATTTGTAGAACTCAAGTTATGAGGTTTACAAGTTAGGGGTATTTTGGGAAAGTAAGATTATAGGTCATTTGGCATCATAGGTCAATTTCACTATCTTGCAAGCTTCAAATGGATTTTTTTTCAACATGAAAGTTGCTCAAAATTATGTTTTTAGCTTAGCCAAGTATTAAGAGTCTATGGATATGGATTGTATCAAGCATTGGTTGAAGAAAAATCCCAAAAAGACCATTTTAATGGATTAAAGTGTAAAAATTCAAAACAATTGGAAATAATTTGTTTTCAGGCCAAATTTGTGATCATTTTGATTGGAATGGACATTTTAAAACTTTGGCATCATCAAAATTTTGAATTGAAGCTCATAACATGGCCATATGAAGTCTTACTTCATTATGAAGTAACATACCAAATGCATCCCTTTGATTGGAATCAAGGAGGGAAAACTCTTTCATTACACTCCCTAACTGTTAAGTAAATGAATTGGATAGAATTTGAGGGAGAGAGCAAGGCAAAACGTGTACCACCATCTTTGAAATTTTGGAAGGAAGTGAAAATGGAAAATCTCAAAATGGGCTTTGTTTGGGCCTCCAAAGTTGTTTAACAGACTATAAATTGAATATGGATTATTCTGAGAAGGTTCTAGTGTCAAAATTCTGTTAAGAAGCCATTGGATCAACTTGGAGAAAAAGCTTGAAAGTGAATTTTCGGTTTTGAAGAATCAGAGGGTTTCATCAAGAATTGGTGATCAAGAATCGTTCATCATCAATCATTGAAGCTTTCTGCACTTGTTGGAGGAGAATTGAGGTCTGAAACCACCACAATCGAAGCTTAAAACCAGGTTTCCATTTCTTGAAATTGCACTCAATTTATGCGTTTTCAGTAGCTTAAATTCATGTGGCTAGGTTGTGATTAGGATATAGATGGATTCTGGACAGAAAAATTGAGGTTTAGTGACAAATTAGGGATTGATCCATTTTCGATTGAGATTTAGATTTCCTTAGTCTTGAGGTTTTAGCGTGATTGAATAGGATATTTGTGATCCTCATGAAATTTCGCACGAGTTTCATTCAAGAATTGTTTAGATTGGTGGAATATTGAGAGAGATATGAGGTCACGAACTTCTTCGGCGAAGCTCCGACCATTCGCGTCGGAAACTGCGTTTTCCCTCCCTGCACATATTCAAATTGGAGAAGACATAATTTGGACCGTCCAAGCATGAGGAAGACCTTGACCGAGTCATCAATCCAACGCTGCAGGACGCGCCACCTCACCCCTTCCAAAACGCATCGTTTCAATTAGTGGATGCCCAAGTTTCTTCAGCGCGCTATGTGAACCTTGGAGGCGTGCGTTCGATTCCTGGCTTGGCTTTCTTTTTGTTTAATTGTAAAGCTGAGTTGAATTAATTTTGTTTTGGGCTTTGTTTTCCTGTGCTATTAACACCTCCCCCTTGCAGGCCCAACAGGAATTAACACGTAGAATCCTTACTTTTTACACCCCCTGGGCGTTGCTTCCTTGAGTGAACTTTGCTGAATTAATAATCATTGGGCCCAGCTCCCATGCGCTTTTCACACCCCCTGCATTGTTGACACATATAGGATGATATAGTATTTTCCTTAGAATTTTTAGGAGTAATTTTCCTTTAGTTCCCCATTTTACAAATTGACCTTAGAATAGATGATCATTAGGAGATAACATTTGAGTTTCTTTAGAGATTCAAGTAGGTAGATGATATTTCCCTAGGATTAATTCCCCTTTCAAATATTCCTTGCTTAATTAGGATCCTTAATTGTGGGTATAATTCCTCATGTGGAGGAATTCCCTGCCTTTCACATTGGAGTTGAGCCTAAGCAAGCTCTCTAAAGGAAATGGATTTGGTTGAGTGTATGTGGTAGGTTCCTGTGGAACTTACCTTGCTTCTCATCTCCATTCTCTAAAAATTCTCTCATCCTTTCCTCTTTAAGAACCTTATTGAGGTAGCACAGTCCCTCCTGTGGGGGGAATATGGCACACCTCTCGAAGGAGCCAAACCTTTAGGTTTCCCCAAAAATCTTTTTGTTGGTTGAATGCCTGGGATAAGCTCCTGTGGACCTTACCCTAGTCTTCCAACACCCAATTTCGTTCCTTAGGATAGAAGCTTGTTTTATTATTTGTGGGATTAAACCCCTTACTTGTCATGAATTCCTTCCCTTCTCTTGAAGCTGGTATGAACTTGAAGAACAGTTACAGACTTTGGATTGGATTGCTTCCAGAAGATTGCTCTGCTGTGGAGATTGCTGGCTTGTTTTCCCTGTTTGTCTGTTTTCTTCTTATTTAACTGTATTGATGTGACTTGCTTGGAGTGTTGCATTAGTAGTAGGATTCATGTAGACGACCATAGGCCTAAGAGCATCCTAAGGGTTGAGTTTCTCCCCTTGCTTGTATTGCATTAGAGGTTGAGTTTCTCCCTCTGCTTGTATTTTTACTGTGTGGCTTTGCTTGCTGGTATTTGGTAGAGCTCAGCTCCCTTGCCTGTGTGGTGTGTGGTCTGTTTGATTGCATTTACTTTCTTCTATTATCTTTGCAGTTATTCATACCTGGCTTGAGGTTGAGATGAGCTTGTGGAGGCTTATGCCCCACACATATTTCCTCTCTCACTTGCATTGCATGCATCTTTACAGTAATTTCTTTACAGTTATTTCTTTTACTGTTTGCTTTCCATTGCCATGTTCCCCTAGGAACTCTGACTTCTCTTGAAGTTATGACAGACATTAGGATTCTAGCCATGCACGATAACATTAGTTAGTTTCCCGTTTAACCACAACCGTAGGACGAATATTGTATGATAACTGTAGGATTGAGTCAGTTTCCCTGTAGAGAGTTTGTTTCTCTTCTTACCTCAAACAACAGTAAAAAACATAATAAAGGCAAGTTAGTACAAGTGCGTTACGAGCCTTAAGCTACTTGGGAAATAATGTTTGAGCGGTCTCCTCTCAATCATCTAGAGTGTTTAGTATATATCCTTTGGACGATATGCGACGCATTCGCTCCTAAGTCATAGTCTCTAGTGCTGTACAAACTACAGACAACTAAAAAACACTTCTTCCGTAAAAAACAGAAAACAAAGATCAAATATCTTTTTGTCCTCTTGGACTTCTTAAATCAGGAAAACCCTTTTCTTAAAGGAGAGTTCTGTTAACTTTCAGTTCTACCGCAAATGGTAACACCTAAGTCTCCAAGGATCGAGCTGCAAACACCAACTGCTGGAACTGTCTGTTAACTTTACTTGGGTAAAAAGCAGCTGATCAAACCTGTGTTCTTTGTAGCCTGAACTACGTTTGCTCTGATCTTTCATGCTGTATGAAAGTACGTAGGCACAAGATGCGATATCTTGGCGAGCAACCTTCCCCGTAACCTGTAGTTAGACGAACTACGTTGACTCTGATTTCTCGTTCCAGACAGGAATACGTAGGCATAAAGTGCGATGCTTTTCCGAGTCATTTCCTTTTCTTTTAGACCAGACCTTTAGCGTAGATAGATTTAACAAACCCGTCAGATAAACACAACAAGCGTGGATCCCATCGAGTACGATGGACGTGAGGGGTGATAATACCTTCCCCTTGCGTAACCGACTCCCGAATCCATACAATGGTTGCGATGACCTTGTCTTATACCTTTTCGTCAGGTTTTTCCCGATCGTTTCTTTTCCCGTTCTGAGGGATAAATAACGAAAGGTGGCGACTCTTCTGTCATTGCCGGCACCTTATTTTCGCAGTAGCGACACACGTCCATTTGGAAAAGCTGAAAATTCATGGAACATGCATAAGCCAATAATAATCTAATTGCTTCTAGTCTTGCAACTGGAGCGAAAGTTTCGTCAAAGTCGATTCCTTCTTATTGGTTGTATCCTTGGGCGACCAATCTTGCTTTGTTCCGGACTATAATCCCATTTTCATCGAGTTTGTTCTTGAAGACCCATCTTGTTCCAATGATATGCTTGTTATTAGGCCCGGGGACAAGATTCCAAACTTGATTTCTTTCAAATTGGTTCAGTTCTTCTTGCATAGCTATAATCCATTGATCATCGCCTAAGGCTTCGTCGATTTTGGCTGGTTCAATTTGCGAAACAAATGCCATGTTAAGACAAGCATTCTTGAGATTTAATCTTGTTGAAACACCTTGACTGATATCACCGATGACTTTATCGATCGGGTGATCTCTATGAGTTCTCCATTCTTTCGGTAGATCATTGTGTACTTCGTTTTGTTGTGAATCCTCTTGCTGCTGATTTGGTTGATCACTTGCAATATCTTTGAGAGTGTTTTCTTGAGAGGTTTCTACTACATCATCATCATCATTAACAATAACATCATCCTCCTTGAAGGGTTAAATTCATCAAAAGAGACATGCATAGATTCTTCAATAGTTAAAGTTCTTTTGTTAAAAATTCTGAAAGCCTTACTAGAGAGAGAATAGCCGAGAAAAATACCTTCGTCGGATTTCTCGTCAAACTTACCGAGATTGTCTTTGTCATTGTTCAAGACAAAGTATTTACACCCGAATATGTGGAAGAAGGATATGTTTGGTTTTCTTCCTTTGAACAATTCGTAAGGGGTTTTCTTGAGAATTGGTCTGATATTCACACGATTACTTAAAAAACATGATGTGCTTACTGCATCTGCCCAAAAATATTTAGGAAGGTTTGAATCACTAAGCATTGTTCTTGCAAGTTCTACCAACGACCGATTCTTTCTTTCTACGACACCATTTTGCTGTGGAGTTCTTGGTGCAGAGAAATTGTGAGAGATTCCATTTTCCTCGCAGAATTCTTCAAATAGAGCGTTCTGGAATTCTCCACCATGGTCACTTCTAATGGAGACAATTGAAAGTGACTTCTCATTCTGAATCTGTTTTGCGTACTTCTTGAATGCCTTGAAAGCTTCACTTTTCTGCACTAAGAAGAACGTCCATGTATATCTAGAGAAGTCATCAACAATTACTAATGCATAAACATTACCTCCAAAACTTTTTGTTCTTGAAGGTCCGAAGAGATCCATGTGTAGCAACTGCAGTGGCCTAGTTGTGGACACCATATTCTTGGATGTGAAAGTTGATTTGGTTTGTTTTCCCTTTTGGCATGCGCCACATAATCTATCTTTGATGAATTTGATCTTTGGCAGACCAACAACTAAGTGATGTTTGATCAATTTTTTCAAATGCTCCATATGAATGTGAGCAAATCTTTTGTGCCATAACCAAGATTCGTTGTTGTTCGCCATAAGACATTTAACCTTCAAAGATAAGTTATCAAGGGAAATCATGAAAATGTTGTTAATTCTATTACCTTTTAACATTACCTCAGAAGTGACTTCGTTTTCTATCAAGCATTCATCTTTAGTGAAGTTGATTCTGAAACCTTTGTCACAAAGCTGACTAATGCTAAGTAGGTTATGCTTTAGGCATTCTACATAAAGGACATCTTCTATGGTTGTAAAAGATGGTGCACCAATGCTGCCTACGCCAAGGATCTTCCCTTTGTTGTTATCACCATAGGTTACGAATCCTTTGGTCTTAAGCGTTAGATGTGAAAATTTGGTAATGTCACTCGTCATATGCCTTGAACACCCACTATCAAGATACCACTGATATGAGGAGGTCTTCAAGCATACCTACAAAATAGAATTAAGTTTCATTAGGTACCCAACTTGCTTTGGGTCCTTCATAGTTAGTGCTTTTCTTGACCCACACATAATGCCCCTTTGCAACACTAAAGTTTCTCACATAACAGGCATTAGGTGTATGGCCTTTGATACCACAATAAAAGCAAGTGGGCTCAAAATTACTCTTATATCTAGAAGGATAAGGTTTTTTTCTTATTAACAGCTTTCTTCTTCTTGGGATATTGATGAACCACTTTAGGTTTTACCACTTTCTCTTTTGGAGGTTGTTCACTAGCTTTAACAAAGATGGTTTTGTTGGGACTTGGTTTTGAGAATTTTGAATAACCGAGTCCACTTTTATCATTTGAAAATCTTTGTTGGCTAAGAACAGCCTCTAATCCAATTTGTACTTTTTCATATCTTTCAAGAACTCTTTTCAATTGGACAATTTGAAAAGAAAGTGACTCACACTTTGTGCATGCAAAATTCTGTTTTTCATTTTTGAAATTCTTTTCCATTGTTTCAATTTTTTCTTCTAGAATTGAAATTTGATTTTTCTGCGTGGAAGTAGTTTTGTACAGAATTTTACATTCACTCAGAAGTTCATCAATGGCCCCTTGAGCATCATCATCATAAATTACAAAATTATTACTAACCTTGTCATCTTCATCATCAGAATGGTGTGAGGCCATTAGTGCCAAATTTGCGCTTTGATCAATATCTGATTCTGATGAGAAACTTATCTCGTTGTCTTCCCATGCCACATATGCTTTATTTTTCTTGAATCCCTTTTTGCTTTTAGAAACCTCGTTCTTGGAGAGTTTAGGACAGTTTGGTTTGATGTGTCCTGATTTTCCACATTCATAGCATTTGAAATCTTGTGTGGATGTTGACGCCTCTTTTTCTTTGCTTTTTGAAAACTTCTTCCTTTTCATGCAGTCAGAATTTCCAATATTATTTTTAGAGCCAAAGTATTTCCCTAACCTCTTTACAAGAAGCATGAAGTTTTCGTCTTCAACTGGATCGTCTGCTTTCTCTACTACTTTGGAATCAGCCTTTAACGCGATGTTTTTAGATTTCTTCTCTTGATTCTCATGTTTCTCCAATCGCCCGAGTTCTGTTTCATATTCTTGAAGTTTGCCGAACAGGGTGGCGGATGTCATTGTGGCTAGGCTCTTCTTTTTAGAAATTGCTGTCACCTTGGGCTGCCATTCTCTGGACAAGGATCTAAGCACTTTAAGATTTAATTCATCGTTAGTTAGTGTCTTACCGAGTGCTATAAGATGATTTGTCAAGTGCACGAATCTCTTCTATAAGTCAAGAATTGATTCTCCTGGCTGCATTCTGAACATCTCGTATTCTTGACTCAACGTGTTCAACCTTGACCTTTTAACTTCGATGGTTCCTTCATGTGTTTCCACTAAAGTATCCCAGATTTCCTTTGCTGTTGTACATGTTGATATGTAAAAGAATTCGTCCATGCTCAATGCACTTTGTAGAAGATTGATTGCCTTCTTGTCATAGAGAACCCTTTTCTTATCATCGTCATCCCATGAGGCTTTGGGCTTGGCTGATCCTACACCGTTAACGACCGTTGTAGGAGTGAAAGGACCATTTTGAACAACATCCCAGATTTCGTCTCCTTGTGCTTCTAAGTGAGCCTTCATACAGATTTTTCCAGAAATCAAAGTATTCACCACAAAATAAAGAAGGTTTGTTGCTGCTACCACCGTCTTTGAATACACCTTTATTATTTGCGGAAGCCATACTGAATCAAATAGAAACAGGTTACCCAAACCTGCTCTGATACCAATTGTGAGTAGTAATGCGCCTAAGAGTGGGGGGTGGGGGGGGGGGTGAATTAGGTTCTTTGAAATTTTCTGGTTTTAAGAGGACCGTGTTACTTTCTTTTTAATGAAGTGATGATTTGAAATCTTGTAAAGGCAGAAAGTAAAAGAGACACAGAGAGTTATAGTGGTTCCCCTCACACCCCGAGGGTAGTCCACTCCCCTTTCAACACGAAAGAGATTTCACTATAGTTAGGATCAATGTACAATTTGTTCTAACCTATAGGAGATCAAAGGTTCTTCAAACACCTTTAAGATCTAAATACTAAGTGCAATGAGAACAATCCTCTCTAATGCACACACTTGCTTTCGACAATCCTGAACAGCAAGGGGAAACTAAAATACAATTTTGAGTTTGTAAGATTTGTAACGATGTATAATTGATAATCAATGTTGAGATTGAATCTTCTCTTTCAATGGAATTTCCACAAGTATCTAATACTTATTGCTCAAGAATTTTCTTTTCAAAAGATATAAAATTGATGCAGAAAATTCTTTGTGAAAATTGTTTAAAGAAAAAGTTTCAAGAAATTTTTATTTGAAAGAGATTGTAAAGAATTGATGTAAAAATTAGAGTTTTTTTTGAATTTGAAAAGCTAGGTATTTATATTACATAAATATCTCTTGATGAAATCATGCAAATCTTCAGAAAAATTTATGAACAGTTGTTATGTTTCAAAGGAAACATTTAGCAGACATTTGAATGAAGAGATGCAATTTTTCAGAGTGAATTTTCAAAAATGTTCAGTGAGCAATCGATTGCACTAAGGCAGCAATCGATTGCACTTCAAAACAGAAGTGAAAAATGAGAATTTTTTAAGCATGCAATCGATTTCACTAAGGCAACAATCGATTTCTCTTCAAAACAAAATAAAAAATAGTTAAAAATTTGATCATGCAATCGATTGCTCCAAGAGTGCAATCGATTGCACTTTAAAAAAACTTAGAAAAATTCTGTTTTCAAAAGCTTGTGAGAGTGCAACAAGTCATGAAAATTGTTTTAAAAGCTTTGAGCAATTAGGACTTAAATGCTTAATGGATATTCTCATTATACCTTCAGATGAGAACATCTTCAAAGTTGTATCTTTGTCCTGATGCTTGATTGTTGATCATCTTTGCCTTCTTGAGTGATTTGTCTTCATCAAAACAAATGTTGATCTCTGAGGATCTTGACTTCACAAGTTATTCGCCAGGCGAGCCAGCAGCGAGCTAGTAGCGAATGGTCCCAAACTTGGGCAGAACCAAATGATCCAATCTCGTTGGTAGCGAGTGAGGTAGCGAAGGGTTCGCTAGGACCTCGTTAAACGAGTAGGTAGCGAGCACTTCCAGTAGCTCCTAGACTCCCTTCGCGAGCTTGTTCGCTAGGAGAACCCGTAGCGAGTGTTCGCCAAGGACTCGCTAGGCGAGTGGTGTGGCGAATGTGACAACATTCTTATTTCTTGTTGCGTTTCCATCCAACGTTGATTGATCGGCTCGAGTATGATTAGTCTTTCTGATTTGCATAGTTGTATGTTGTGATATGTTATGCTGTGGGTAGCCGTATGGCATGCATCCTAGATTGTAGAATCGATTGTGAAATGTGGCCTTTTGGCAAATATATGTATTGTTTAAATTGATTAAAAGTGTATGATGATTGTGATGGAGTTTGTTGCCGTTTGGCGCGATAATGTGAATGCATATCGATTGTATGCGATTGTACGCGAAGAATTGATGAATATGTATTTGTGATTCAATCTATTTGATTCTTGTGTACTACTTGATGAATGTAGTGATGATGTTGAAAGTATGAATACTTTTATTATTATGAAATGTGTTGTGTGTGCAATCATGTTATAACTCTTGTGTGATTAATTATTTGAGTATGCATGGGATTAAGATGCAAGAACGGTCTTAAGTGCATATGTTTGTTGATTGTATACGCATCATTTGGTCAAGAGGCAATACTTGCTAGTTTCGTGGAGACTAGTGACTTGTCCCAAACCTAGAGCGGGGTTTGAAAGCTTAGGGAATGGGCTTTTGTTGTTATCGGTCTAGGGAACGGACCCGGTTTAAGTGTAAAAACCGAAAAATGATAACAAGTGTTGGTACCACATGGCATGAGTTGCATTGAGCTGCATTGAGTCATATGGCATAAGTATAATTGTTATACGGAAGTGTGCATATGTGTATGAATTGTTGAATTGAGAATTTAGGATGTATGCATGATGAAATATGCTTGATGATTATCCATATTTGTTTAATAACATGGCTAGTGATGGAATTAGTCCCGATAGTACTACTTATACAATTATAGTAGAAGGTCTATGTGAATGTGATCAAATAGAAGAGGCAAAGAGGTCTTGGCAGAGTGTTATATGGCCTTTAGGGATCCATGATAATTTTGTTTATGCAGCCATTCTGAAAGGGCTATGTGGTTCTGGCATGTTTATTGAAGCTTGCCATTTCTTGTATGAATTGGTAGATTCTGGGGTGTCCATAAATATATATAGCTACAATATTCTGATAAACTGTGCATGCAATCTAGGTTTCAGAAGAGAAGCTTATCAAATTGTAAGAGAGATGAATAAGAATGGAGTGACCCCTAATTGTATGACATGGAGGATTCTTCACAAGCTACAAAGCAAAGTGAGGAAGCACACTCCTTCTGAAGATCCAACCTTCTCAACAATTTATGAGGGTGATGATATCGATCCTAAAGGAAGTCAGGATAGGAGAAAATGGAATTTTGTCTGCACTTCAAATGGTAACCCTATGGCTTATAATACATGTAATTAGAAAATGTGACATTTGGAACAGAGTTGAAAGAGAGTAATTTGAGATGAACTTTGTTAAAAATCATGAAGCTACTTAGGAGGGATGTGACATTGAGAAGTTCATCTATAAACAACTAGTTTATTGATAAAAGACTCTCCAACTGTCAAGCCATGAGATGAATCTTCTACGCCAAGTTCAATCCATCAATCACTTTATGATAACTAGTTGCAATTGTTGATTCCGTTTGGAACTGCAGTGAGGAGGCAATTTTTTGCGTCACAATGCATTACCACCACAAAAGCAATGTCTTGCTGCTTCATATTTGTGTCAAGGTGACAGGAAAATATTGCATTCATTCAACCATCACGACGGTAATTTGGAATGGAAACGAAAGATAAAACGGAAAGGAAAATATTGCATTAATTCAGCCATCACAAATTCACAATGCACAGTCTAATTTGAGACTTGAAAGAATATAAAGTACATTTTGTTGTCCTAGAGGAATGAAAATAAATAAGGTTGAAGGACGCAAATAGCGTTGGACAGAAAAGTGGTGAACCGGTCCAATCCGACCGGTCCGTATGGCCCATGAAGAAACGGTTCGGTTGGGTCAGTTTTTCGGTTTGACAAATCTTGGATTCACATGGTTTCGGTTGGTCGGTTTCGGTTGGTTATTTTCAATCCAGTGAAATCCGAAACTGACCGCTACTATTCCTAATTCCAAATTTCTCTACTCGTGTGTCTGTCTACTCTAGGATTTCACTTTCACTTTCATCCTCTACAACAGAACAACATTGTGTGTCTAGGGTTCCACTTTCACTTTCATCCTCTACAAAAGAACAACAACAACAACAGAGCGCAGATCAACCCTAAAAATCTCTAAACCTCAAGCTAACACCATCACCACCACGGAACATTTCACCGCCAACACTGTTCTGTCATGTAAATTTTTATGCACTCATCTTTGTTCTCTTTCTCTTTTGCCCCATTCTCAATCTCTCAATCTATATTTTTTAAATATTCAAAAATGCTGTTGTTCATGCTATTTTTCCTTATTGTTTGATTTGTTTTGATTATTGGGAGATGGAACATGGAAAAGGGAACTTCCAAGGAACTGAAGAAGGAAGCTTGCAAGGAGCTGAAGAAGGGAGCTTGCAAGGTGCTGAAAATGCTAGTTTGCAAGGGTTGAGTCAAGGTATGTGTTTAAAAGTGTTACCTTGTTTAGTATGTCAAAATATAGGATTGATTCTTTTAGTTTACCCAAATATTTTCAGTGCCGGAACATCCTGTTTCCCATGCCGAACCTACACAAGTAGAATCTGCACTTCCTCACGTTCCCCCTGCTAGGAAAAAAATTAATGCTAGTGGAACTAGGAAAACTTCCTCTGTTTCGTTAGACTTTAACATTTTACCTGATGAACCTGAACCAATAGCCGCGTGTAAACATTGTCATAAAAGATACCGATGCGACCCTAAAACACATGGAACATCCAACATGTTAGCTCACTCAAAATTACAAAAACCCTAACCTTTTACAGAAAGATCCCACACAAAGAAACCTTGTAAGTGGTGATGCTGGTTTTTTAGGTTCAACAAGCTAAAGGTTCAATTTTCAAGCATGTAGGAAGGCTATTACTTCCTTTGTTATTCTTGATGAGCATTCCTTTAGAGTGGTAGAGGGTGAGGGTTTTAAGAAGCTATGCAAACAACTACAACCACAAATTACTATCCCTTCAAGGCGGACTGTTGCTAGGGATTGTTTTAAACTTTACATAGCCGAAAAGTTAAAACTTAAAGCCTTTTTTAAATCTGATTGTGCTAGGGTTGCACTAACCACAAATTGTTAGACTTCAATTCAAAATCTTAGTTACATGGCCATAACTACACTCTTTATTGGCAATGCATGAATCTATCATAAAAAGATTATTAGTTTTAGTTTAGTTCCAAATCACAAGGGTGACATCATTGGTAAAAAAAATGGAAGATGTTTTGAAGGAATGAGGGCTTAGGAAAGTGTCAACAATTACCCTTGACAACGCAACATGTAATGATGTAGCTGTTTCTTACTTGGGAAAAAGACTTAAGAGCAAGAATTATTTAATTGGTGTCGGGAGTTTTTTTGCATATGAGGTGTGCTGCCCATATCTTAAACTTGGTTGTGAGAGATGGACAAAAAGATCATGAGTTGTCTATTGAAAGTGTTCGCGATGTTGTTAGGTTTGTGAGGTCCTCACCATAAAGAGCTTTGAAGTTTAATGAATGTATAGAAATTATAGGGATAACATGTAATAGAAAACTTGGCCTTGATGTTTCCACACGATGGAATTCCACTTACTTGATGTTGGATGCTGCTGAGAAGTTCCAAACAGCATTTGAAAAGTTAGAGGATGAGGATCCTAGCTACATGGAGTTTTTTGAACATTCCGGTCCACCTTGTTCTACTGATTGGGAAAAAGCTAGGGCTTTTGTGATTTTTTTGAAAACATTCTATGAAGCAACCAAATTGTTTTCATCTTTGCAAGAAGTGTCGTTACATTTAGCCTTTCATAACTTGTCTGATATTTTGTGTAAGCTTCAAGAAGCGTCCTTGAACATGAATACCTATGTGGCTCCAATGGTTTCTAATATGAGGACCAAATATGATAAATGTAACAGCCCGAATTTCATTAAATAATTAATTATAGTAATTAATTGATTTAGTGGGATTTTTATTAATGTTGGAAATTAATTTTTATTAATTGGAATTAATAGAGAATTGAGAAGGAAATTGGAAGGAAGGAAAATAAAGGAAATATATAATAGAGAAGGAAAATAAAAGAAAGTTAGAGAGAAACATTTGGAAAGAAAGAAGAGAAAGAGAGGAGAAGAAGAGGAAAGTGGAAAATCATCAAGAACCAACATCAAAGCTCCGATTAATCGAGGTAAGGGTGAGAAATGTTTTTATTTGATCATTGCATGATGTTATATATGTTGGGTTGAGATTTTGGTGTAGTTTCCATCCTTTTCCATTTAGGGCAAAAGTTGGAATAATCGGTAGAACTCAATTTAATCGGTTAAAATCTGAAATAGATGATGTAGAATAGTCTAGAAATGTTAGACTAAGAGTATTGGAATTGGATTGGTGAGATTGGAGTTTTTGGAGTTGGTTGAGTTGGATAACAGTAAGTGAAAAACAAAATACGCAGACACTCGTTAACAGCTCGCTAGGCGAGCAGGTTGCGAATGCTCGCTAGGAGCTCGCTCAGCGAACAAGTAGCGAATGGTCCCAGACTTGGACAAAATGGATTTTGGTGTGTTCACTGGTAGCGAAAGTGTAGCGAAGAGATAGAGAACGATTCGCTGGGAAGCTCGCTGTAGCGAGCAGGTAGCGAATGAAGTCAGTAACTTCTGTTGAGATTCGCTAGCACGTTCGCTAGGCGAACAAGTAGCGAATACTCGCTAGGAGTTCGCTTAGCGAAGGAGTAGCGAGTATGACATGTTGATGTTTTATTTGAGATTTATCCATAGGTTGATTGTGTGGTTCGACTATGGTTTATTGCTTGATTAATCGCATAGTTTATGTACTATTGTGATATGCTGTGGGTAGCCTTCGGGCGTGAATCCTAGGTTTTGAGATGTGTATATTGTTTGTATTGATTGGAAATGCATGAGAACATAATAGAGGTTATGTGTGCATTGTCTGATAAATTGTGAATGCCTAATGTTGTATGCAATTGTGTGATAAGTATGCATGAGAACATTGTGGATATGTGTGCATGACTTGTGAATTACGTTAATGGTATTAATGTGAATACCTTGAATTTTTATGAACATGTTGTGTGTGAAATCATGTTGTAATTCTTGAAGAGATGAATTATTGGAATGCATGAGATTAAGATGTCGGTCTTAAGGGCATTTGATTTTCGATTGCATATGCATCATTTAGTCAAGAGGCAATGCTTGCTAGTTTCGTGGAGACTAGTGACTTGTCCCAAACCTAGAAGAGTGGGTTTGAAGGCTTAGAGGACGGGCCTTTGTTGTTATCGGTCTAGAAGAGTGGACCCGGTTTAATGTAAAAACCAAAAAATGATAACGGGTTATCGGTCTAGAAGAGTGGACCCGATTTAATGTAAAAACCGAAAAATGATAACGAGAGTCGGTACCGCATTGCATGAGTTGCATTGAGTTGTTGAGTCACATTGATATATGACATATGCATGAAGAGATGCTTATGTGTGAATGATAAGATTGTGGAAATGTGAGTGTATGCATGATGTGGGAATGCTTTGTGAATATTCATGTTGTCTACATATGTGTGGTAAATATATATGACTAAGAGGGTGAATTGTGGTGAGAAATATGGAGTTGAATTATATGATTACCTATATATATATAATCTTATGCTTTGATTATTATGGTTATATTTATCACCCTTCTGCTATTTTATAATGCTCTACGAGGCATTGCAGATTAGGATGCTGGAGTTTTTTTGTGAAGTTATCTTCATTCTTTTGAGTCGGCTGCTCTGATATGTAACACCGGGTAGTTAGACTAGTATAGTTATTCTTTTGTGATACATTGCGATGTATCAACTGATGTGGTTTTGTAATTACCTGACATGATGTATCAATCTAGATATCTTATCTGTATGTGAATTAATATTTTGGAAATGATTAAATGATTTTATCTTCCGCTTAAATTTAAATGTTGAAATGTGATTTCTAAACCATGAAAATGTTACATATTTTATGGAGCAAATGTTAAAGTGTTTCATTGGTGAAATTGTGACATTCTTCCTTTATACCTTATTCTAAAATTTTCACTCTGATAAATTTGTATATGCATTTATTTGGGGGTATAGAAGGGGGTGTTACAACAGTGGTATCAGAGCAGGTCGGTCCGTCCGACCAAGTTGTTAGAGTGTTTTTCCCTGTGTGTTATTGATATACGTGTGTTGCATCATCAATATTGGTTGTTCTTATGTGGTTCTATTATTGGAATTAGTAAGATGGTTGCAGGGAGGAACGATGAAGCGATCGCAGAAGTTTTGACAAGGTTGGCGGGAGCGATTGGGCAGAATCCTCCGGCCAATGTGAATGTGGGGAATAATGCTGATGATGAATTCCGTGCTTTGGGAAGGTTCCAAAGGAATAATCCCCCGATGTTCAAGGGAACCCACGAGCATGACAAAGCACAAATTTGGTTGAAAGCTATCGAGAAGATTTTTCGGGTTATGAATTGCTCAGATGCACAAAAGGTGCAATTTGGGACTCACATGCTCGAAGAGGAAGCCGAAGACTGGTGGGGTAATACTCGCCAAAGATTTGAAGAGGATGATATTGTGATCACCTGGGATCTTTTTAGAGAGACATTTCTGGAGAAGTATTTTCCAGAAGATGTGCGCGGAAAGAAAGAGATTGAATTCCTTGAGCTGAAGCAAGGTAATTCAACGGTAGCTGAGTATGCGGCAAAATTTGAGGAGTTGATCAAGTTTTGTCCTCACTACAACACTGCTAATGCCGAGAGATCTAAGTGTCTCAAATTTATGAATGGCTTGAGACCTGAGATCAAGCAAGCTAATGGTTACCAGGAAATCCAGCGATTTTCGGAGTTGGTAAACAAGAGTAGGATTTACGATGAGGATAGTAGGGCTCGATCTAGCCACTACAAGAGCCTAAGTGATAAGAAAGGAAAGGGCCACTTCCGAGGGAAACCTTACGTGACTCCTGCTGATAAGGCGAAACAAAGGGTTGGTTTCGGTAAGAAGCCAAGTGGGGGAGTTTCTACTCCAGTGAGATGTTACAATTGTGGTGAAGCGGGGCATCGTGCTCCTGAGTGCAAGAGTGTGGAACAGAAGTGTTTTAAGTGTGGCAAGCCAGGCCACAAAGCTCTTGAATGCAGAAGCGGTGCAAATGTGACTTGCTACAACTGTGGCGAGCAAGAAAACATTAGTACCAAATGCGATAAGCCGAAGAAGAAACAAGGGAGCGGAAAAGTGTTCGCTCTATCTGGATCTGAGACTGCTAGTGATGATCGCTTGATCAGAGGTACGTGCTTCATTAATGGTACACCTTTGTTCGCTATAATTGATACCGGAGCTACGCATTCTTTTATTTCTTTGGATTGTGTTAGAAGGTTGAATCTTGAGTTGTCTGTGATTGGTGGCGGTATGGTTATTGATACTCCTGCTATGGGTTCGGTAACTACACCGTATGTTTGTTTGAATTGTCCGTTGAGTATCTTCGGTAAAGATTTTGGAATTGATTTAGTGTGTCTTCACCTAGACCAACTCGATGTCATCCTTGGGATGAATTGGTTGGAATTCAACCAGGTATATATTAACTGTTTTGACAAGACGGTTATTTTTCCGGAATCGGACGTTGCAAGAGATTTGTTTATGACAGCGAGACAAGTGAAAGAATCAGTGCAAGATGGAGCTAAGGTATTTATACTTATGGCAACTTTGAGAATTGGTGGAAGTGAAGAGATTGGTGTTTTACCAATTGTTAGAGATTTTCCGGAAGTTTTCCCTGAAGAGATAAAGGATTTACCACCGGAGCGAGAAGTGGAGTTTTCAATAGATTTGATTCCTGGAACTAGTCCGATATCGATGGCTCCTTATCGTATGTCGGCATCAGAATTGAAAGAGTTGAAGAGTCAACTTGAGGACTTGCTTGAAAAGAGGTTTATTCGTCTGAGTGTATCGCCGTGGGGTGCACCGGTGTTGTTGGTTAAGAAGAAAGAGGGTTCTATGAGGCTCTGTGTGGATTACAGACAGTTGAACAAGGTGACTATTAAGAATAAGTATCCACTCCCGAGGATTGATGATCTGATGGATTAGTTGGTTGGTGCAAGTGTGTTCAGTAAGATTGATTTGAGATCTGGGTATCATCAGATTCGCGTGAAAGCTGAGGATATTCAGAAGACTGCTTTTAGAACGAGGTATGGACACTATGAGTATTCTGTAATGCCATTTGGTGTGACTAATGCACCAGGTGTATTTATGGAGTACATGAATAGGATTTTCCATCCTTATTTGGATAAGTTTGTGGTTGTGTTTATCAACGACATCTTGGTTTATTCGAAGAGTGAAGAAGAGCATGCCGAGCATCTGAAGATTGTGTTATCTGTTTTGAGAGAGAAGCAGTTGTTTGCAAAGCTTTCTAAGTGTGAGTTTTGGTTGAAGGAAGTTAGTTTCCTTGGTCATGTAATTTCGAGTAATGGTATTGCGGTTGATCCGTCGAAGGTTGAAGCGGTATCGCAATGGGAAACTCCGAAGTCAGTTTTTGAGATTAGAAGTTTCCTTGGTTTAGCCGGTTATTATCGAAAGTTTATTGAAGGATTCGCTAAGTTATCGTTGCCGTTGACGCAGTTGACTAGGAAGGGTCAAGCTTTTGTTTGGGATGCCAAGTGTGAAGCGAGTTTCCAAGAACTTAAGCGAAGGTTGACGACAACCCCTGTTTTGATTTTGCCAAATCCGGAAGAACCGTTCGTTGTGTATTATGATGCTTCTTTAAAGGGCTTGGGAGGTGTGTTAATGCAGAATAATCAAGTTGTGGCTTATGCTTCGAGGCAACTCAAAGTGCATGAGAAGAATTATCCGACGCATGACTTAGAGTTGGCCGCCGTTGTGTTCGTGTTGAAACTTTGGAGGCATTATCTGTTTGGTGCAAGATTTGAAGTGTTTAGTGACCACAAGAGTTTGAAATATCTTTTTGATCAAAAGGCATTGAATGCAAGACAAAGAAGATGGCTTGAACTTTTGAAGGATTATGATTTTGGTTTGAATTACCATCCGGGTAAAGCGAATGTAGTAGCGGATGCATTGAGTCGGAAATCATTGCATATGTCGGCGTTGATGGTGAAAGAGTTGGAATTGGTCGAGCAATTTCAGGATTTGAGTTTAGTATGTGAGAGAACTTCTTTTGGATTTAAGTTGGGTATGTTAAAGCTTACAAGTGGTATTTTGGATGAAATTCGAGAAGGACAGAAATCGGATTTGAGTTTAGTTGATCGGTTGACTTCAATCAACCAAGGCCAAGGTGGTGATTTTCAGATTGATGAGAATGGGATTATGAGATGTCGGGATCGAGTTTGTGTTCAGAATGTTGTGGAGCTTAAAAAGAGTATCCTTGAGGAAGGACATCGTAGCGGATTGAGTATTCATCCGGGTGCTACTAAGATGTATCAGGATTTGAGGAAAGTGTTTTGGTGGCCTAGTATGAAGAAGGATATTGCGAAATTTGTGTATTCTTGTTTGACTTGCCAGAAGTCAAAGATTGAGCATCAGAAGCCATCGGGTTTGATGAAGCCGTTGTTTATTCCTGAGTGGAAATGGGATTGTATCTCCATGGATTTTGTATCGGGTTTCCCGAGGACGCCGAGTAATTTTGAGGCTATTTGGGTTATTGTGGATAGATTGACTAAATCTGCTCACTTTATCCCTATGCGTGTGGATTACCCGTTGGAGAAGTTGGCTAAATTGTATATTTAGAGGATTGTGTGTTTGCATGGTATTCCGTCGAGTATTATTTCGGATAGAGATCCGAGGTTCACTTCGAGATTTTGGGAGAGCTTGCAGAGTGCTTTGGGTACTAAGTTGCGTTTGAGTTCAGCTTATCATCCTCAGACAGATGGTCAGACGGAGAGGACGATTCAGTCGCTTGAAGATCTTTTGAGAGCTTGTGTATTGGAAAAAGGAGGAGCTTGGGATAGCTACTTGCCTTTGATTGAGTTTACCTACAACAACAGTTTTCATTCGAGTATTGGTATGGCACCATTTGAGGCGTTGTATGGTAGGCGGTGTAGGACACCATTGTGTTGGTTTGAGTCCGGAGAGAGTTCTGTTGTTGGACCCGAGTTAGTTCAACAGACTTCTGATAAGATCAAGATGATTCAAGAGAAGATGAGAGTTGCTCAGAGTCGTCAGAAGCGTTATTATGACAAGAGGAGGAAGACACTTGAATTTCAAGAGGGAGATCATGTGTTTCTTCGAGTCACTCCGATGACAGGTGTTGGTAGGGCATTGAATTCGTGCAAGTTGTCGCCGCGTTTCATTGGTCCTTATCAGGTTTTGCAGAGGATAGGAGAAGTGGCCTATCGTGTGGCTTTACCATCGTCGCTTGCTAATCTTCATGACGTATTCCATGTATCTCAGTTGAGGAAATACATTGCGGATCCGTCTCATGTAGTCTAATTAGATGATGTGCAGGTGAGAGATAACCTGACTGTTGAGACATCACCTATGCGGATAGAGGATCAGAAATTGAAGCAACTTCGAGGCAAGGAGATTTCTTTGGTGAAGGTCGCTTGGGGAGGACCGGCTGGTGGAAATGTGACTTGGGAACTAGAGAGCCAAATGAGGGAGTCTTATCCAGAACTGTTTGAACCAGGTAACATTTTCGAGGACGAAAATTCCTAAAGTGGGGGAGGGTTGTAACAGCCCGAATTTCATTAAATAATTAATTATAGTAATTAATTGATTTAGTGAGATTTTTATTAATGTTGGAAATTAATTTTTATTAATTGGAATTAATAGAGAATTGAGAAGAAAATTGGAAGGAAGGAAAATAAAGGAAATATATAATAGAGAAGGAAAAGAAAAGAAAGTTAGAGAGAAACATTTGGAAAGAAAGAAGAAGAGAAAGAGAGGAGAAGAAGAGGAAAGTGGAAAATCATCAAGAACCAACATCAAAGCTCCGATTGATCGAGGTAAGGGTGAGAAATGTTTCTATTTGATCATTGCATGATGTTATATATGTTGGGTTGAGGTTTTGGTGTAGTTTCCATCCTTTTCCATTTAGGGCAAAAGTTGGAATAATCGGTAGAACTCAATTTAATCGGTTAAAATCTGAAATAGATGATGTAGAATAGTCTAGAAATGTTAGACTAAGAGTATTGGAATTGGATTGGTGAGATTGGAGTTTTTGGAGTTGGTTGAGTTGGATAACAGTAAGTGAAAAACAAAATACGCAGACACTCGCTAACAGCTCGCTAGGTGAGCAGGTCGCGAATGCTCGCTAGGAGCTCGCTCAGCGAACAAGTAGCGAATGGTCCCAGACTTGGACAAAATGGATTTTGGTGTGTTCGCTGGTAGCGAAAGTGTAGCGAAGAGATAGCGAACGATTCGCTGGGAAGCTCGCTGTAGCGAGCAGGTAGCGAATGAAGTCAGTAACTTCTGTTGAGATTCGCTAGCACGTTCGCTAGGCGAACAAGTAGCGAATACTCGCTAGGAGTTCGCTTAGCGAAGGAGTAACGAGTATGACAGGTTGATGTTTTATTTGAGATTTATCCATAGGTTGATTGTGTGGTTCGACTATGGTTTATTGCTTGATTAATCGCATAGTTTATGTATTATTGTGATATGCTGTGGGTAGCCTTCGGGCGTGAATCCTAGGTTTTGAGATGTGTATATTGTTTGTATTGATTGGAAATGCATGAGAACATAATAGAGGTTATGTGTGCATTGTCTGATAAATTTTGAATGCCTAATGTTGTATGCAATTGTGTGATAAGTATGCATGAGAACATTGTGGATATGTATGCATGACTTGTGAATTACGTTAATGGTATTAATGTGAATACCTTGAATTGTTATGAACATGTTGTGTGTGCAATCATGTTGTAATTCTTGAAGAGATGAATTATTGGAATGCATGAGATTAAGATGTCGGTCTTAAGTGCATTTGATTTTTGATTGCATATGCATCATTTAGTCAAGAGGAAATGCTTGCTAGTTTCGTGGAGACTAGTGACTTGTCCCAAACCTAGAAGAGTGGGTTTGAAGGCTTAGAGGACGGGCCTTTGTTGTTATCAGTCTAGAAGAGTGGACCCGGTTTAATGTAAAAACCGAAAAATGATAACGGGTTATCGGTCTAGAAGAGTGGACCCGGTTTAATGTAAAAATCGAAAAATGATAACGAGAGTCGGTACCGCATTGCATGAGTTGCATTGAGTTGTTGAGTCACATTGATATATGACATATGCATGAAGATACGCTTATGTGTGAATGATAAGATTGTGGAAATGTGAGTGTATGCATGATGTGGGAATGCTTTGTGAATATTCATGTTGTCTATATATGTGTGGTAAATATATATGACTAAGAGGGTGAATTCTGGTGAGAAATATGGAGTTGAATTATATGATTACATATATATATATAATCTTATGCTTTGATTATTATGGTTATATTTCTCACCCTTCTGCTGTTTTATAATGCTCTACGAGGCATTGCAGATTAGGATGCTGGAGTTTTTTTGTGAAGTTATCTTCATTCTTTTGAGTCGGCTGCTCTGATATGTAACACCGGGCAGTTAGACTAGTATAGTTATTCTTTTGTGATACATTGCGATGTATCAGCTGATGTGGTTTTGTAATTACCTGACATGATGTATCAATCTGGATATCTTATCTGTATGTGAATTAATATTTTGGAAATGATTAAATGATTTTATCTTCCGCTTAAATTTAAATGTTGAAATGTGATTTCTAAACCATGAAAATGTTACATATTTTATGGAGCAAATGTTAAAGTGTTTCATTGGTGAAATTGTGACATTCTTCCTTTATACCTTATTCTAAAATTTTCACTCTGATAAATTTGTATATGCATTTATTTGGGGGTATAGAAGGGGGTGTTACAATAAACATTGGGGAGATGTTAAAAAAGTGAATCATTTTATCTATTTTGGAGTGATCTTTGACCCTAGGTTTAAGTTCGATTATATTGAGTGGTCTTTCAATGACATGTATGGGGTTGGTAGTGAACTTGCTAAGAAAAATGTTGAGTGTGTCAAAAAAAGTCTATATACACTATATAATTGGTATAAATTTGAGCATGATAAAAATGTCAGAGCTTCCGTCTTAGATGCACCATCCGGGAGCACTTCCCATGGAGAAACATGCACCCAAACTAGAAAACCATCATTTTTTACAAGGGCCGATGCTTTTAAACAACACTTGAAAGAGAAAGACACGGTTGATAATCAAAATGAACTAGAGAAGTAGACCCTTGTTGAGGAGATGCTGGAAATTTTAACATTCTTAAATGGTGGAAGGAGAATTCCACATGTTATCCTATATTAGCTACTTTGGTTAGGGAAGTTTTGACAACACCTGTTTCAAGTGTAGCATCCGAAAGTGCTTTTAGTACTGGGGGGCGAATTTTAGACATGTATCAGAGTTCTTTGAGTCCGACAATGGTCGAGGCGCTTATTTGTTCTCAAAACTGGTTGATGCCTTCTAACGAGAACGACTCAAGAGTCCTTGATCTGCTTGAAGAATATGACATAACTGATTCTATAGTTTCAGGTACTTTATGAAATAAAACTTTACCTTTTTTAATATTATTTTAATAACTTTAGCCTCATTATATTTTTGGTATCTTGCAGAGTTTCGTGTAGGTGTTACCGTTGGAGCAATCGCTCCTGGGCAGGCTGGGCCTGTTTAAATCACCTTTAGGTATATGCTGAATTTTTTCTATTGTATATGCAGCCACTATTTTTATATATATATGCAGCAAACATTCTATTGTACTTGCAGCCATACTAAACCATTTTTTCTCTTGTACTTGCAGCCACTTTTTGAATTTTTTTGGAGTCTTGAATGACTCATAATATTAAAGCCATTATAATTAGTAAATCAGTTTTAGGAATCCATGTAATAATTTTGGGGCACTATTGTTTTGGGTAAGGAATCCACTATTGGTTTGATACAGTGACAATGCTGTGAGTTTACACTTCTTTTGGGGCTGTTCATGACGATGAATCCAGACCTGTTTTGGTAATTTTCACTTCTTTTTCTGAGTTAATAATAATTTATGATTTGAATTTGGGTGTATAAAGATTTTCCGCATAATGGGTTTTCTTCTGTGTTTACAGTTGCCTTCATTGGAGGTGCTCTTTTTGTACTTCAGCAGTTTGAAGAAGAAGCAGATGAAGCCTGACTTTTTGGATATAGTTCCTTGGTACTCTTGATAACCACTTAAGCTTTAAGGAGCAGGTATTCTTGAAATGAGTTTATCTGTGCTGCCACTAAATGTTGGTCTATTTCAATCTTTGTTGCTTCCTTAAATTATGGCCAAATTATCTATTTCAATCTTTGTTCGAAAGGGTAAGTTTTATATTTACGTCATTCTGTTGGAATTCGTAATTGCATTTGCTGCTGTTTGTTTTGATTCTGTCACTACGGTTTGTATTTAATGGAATTACACTACGCTAAGATTCAGTCCGAGTTATTGATTTTGGTAATTGCATTTCTGTACATATCTCTGATATATATGGAACAGTTAGAGTGACCTTTATAAGTTATAATTTGCATTATGGTATTAGTTCCTGAGAATCTGATCATAGCATTACATTGATCAGGTTCAAATAGGGTCTCATTCCTTTACATTTGATCATGTTCATTGGTTGATGGCTTATTTCAAGGTGTACTTATAACAATTGTTGATTTCTCTGAAGAAAGAGGAAGACAACTCGCAACCGTTGTCGAGAAAATTAATACAAAGTTTCATCCTAAGTTACAACATCCATCTGTTATTTTTGTGAAATGCGATGTGACCAACTCGAGTAAGTGACTTATTGTGAATGTAGTCGCAAACAATTGCTAGTTTGTTATACTGATGTAGTTATTAACCGAGAGAGCTGTCAACAGGGGATCTGGCTGCTGCATTTGAGAAGCACGTTTCAACGTATGGAGGACTAGACATCTGTATTGTCAGTGCGGGGATTGAAAACCCTGTACCGTTTGATAAGGATTGAAAACCCTGAGGTAAGAGTTGTTTTTGGACTTGAAAATTTAATATTTTCAAAATAAATTCTACTCTACATTACAATTTACTATAATTAATCCCTGAAATATTAATGTTTAGTGCAGTTTGTTGAAACTGAGATGGGCTTAAAGGTGGATCCCAAATTCCTTAATATGATGGGGGGCTTTGTACCTATGGAAATGGTGGTGAAAGGTTAGTCTGCATATCATTTTGTTATTTGGTGTGCCTTGGCAAAAAGAGCATGAGTGTTTGTACTTTGTAGACTCTTAATTCACAATAAAGATGAGTAATGTGTTTGTATTGTATCATATTACACGCATTGGAGTATCATTTAAAGCAGAAATGAACATTATGAGAACATTTACAAAGTTAAAAATACATATTATGAGAATGTCCCTTAGTTTTGTTTGACAGATGAATTTACCTGTGTTAGTAATTTAGTGATTGGTCTATATTTCTTATCATGTATACATAAATTTTGATGTGAAAATATTTTAACCTCTCAAGGTGCTTTTGAGCTCATCACGGATGAGAGTAAAGCCGGTGATTGCCTATGGATTACTAATCGTCGAGGTCTGGAGTATTGGCCAACCCCATCAGAAGAAGCAAAGTACACAATTCGTTCTAATCGTCTCAGGTGAAGAACTGAATACAAAGCTCCATCAATTAAACTACCCGAGAGTTTTGAGAAAATGTGTGTATTTCAACTCTAGTTATCTTGTTATGACACACATATACCTGTATGCCTCTAGACGATGTTTATTTTCTTTTTCCATAATGTTAGAAAAGGTGGAATTACATATTCAAATTGACTGTGTGTTCTCATGGTTTTGTTCATTTAAAGATGAGTTATTTAGTTGTTTCATGTTGCTGCTTATTGTTTGCAGAGTTGTACATACTTTGACTCACAACTTTTGGAATGCTACCGGCTTAGTGAGAGCACCACTGAGATTACCTATAAAATCAAACTTTGTTCTTGTTAAGATAATTTATGCTGGTGTAAATGCTAGTGATGTAAGTTTTTACATATTTCTAGAAGATTTGTGTGTGAATTTATTTTCTAGCTACAATTCTGACAAGAATTTGTATTGATAGGTAAATTTTAGCTCAGGCCGCTATTTTGGTGGCAATAACAATGATACTGCGGCCCGTCTTCCATTCAATGCAGGATTTGGGGTATGATGTATCCCCAAACATAGATTTCTTTTATGAAGCTGATCACTTGATGCAGAATGCCTATACTCATATGTGTGCTGAATTTCATTTATATTTTAGGCTGTGGGAATCATTGCAGCAGTTGGGGACTTGGTCAATGACTTGAAAGTTGGCATGCCGTGTGCATTCATGACTTTTGGAGGTTATGCTGAATTCACAGAGGTGAGCAGTGTTTATCATATTGTTGTTATTCTTCTTTTCTATAGTGACATAATCACTGGTATTTCCAACTACCATGTTTTATAAAACTTAAGAGTTTTGATTATTAAGCTGGTCTGATGAAAAACAACACTATTGTGATACTAATTATGATGTAAGGTATTGATGATGTTGTGTTCTTACTTCAATTAGATTCCTTCGAAATACGCCTTTTGTGATATTTTTGAAAACATTCTATGAAGCTAGTTATCCATTGGTTCCTTTGTTTCTGTGTTCATCTTGTAGCTAGTTATCCATTGGTTCCTCTAAATTTTCATCATTTCTTTTTAAATGTTCATCTAGTAGCTAGTTATCCATTGTTTCACTTTTGTTTGACTGTGAAATGAACCACTACAAATGAATATGGACCACTCTTGGTGGTCCAATATTTTCCTCAAGGCTATGTAGGCTCTTGTTATACCATTACATTCTGGTAGCAGTTAATTGTATCACCGCTTACCAGCGCCAATATTAATGTTCTATTGAATTGTTACCATTCTTATTGCATATATTTATGTTTTGCACTCTAACAAGATCAAACATGGATTTGTCAGTGTATAATCTGTGTTGTGTTTTCACTATGCAGTGGTCAAATTCATTGTGTGGCATTTTTTCTGATACCAATCAAAGTGAGCTGGCAGCATTCACATCATATGCATTGGCATTTCCTGATAACTTTCTTGCCCTTGTAGACACTTATGATGTAAGTATTTAATATTGTATTAGTTACTTATCCAAGCAGAGCAGACAGTATTAAAACTTTTTACAAAATTTGTTCTATAGCTTTTAAGACTTAGCACCAACAATTACAAACAATTGCTTGGATGTTTTGTAGATTGTTACTTATCACAATCTTGAGACCAATTGCAAGGAGTGAATCAAGAGAGCAGTTGAAATGGTTGCAATATATAGCATGGTAGCTTGATTGTTGTGTATTTTTATGAGTATCATACTGCTGCTAAATGTATACTGTTGTTTTTGAATTCACTTGTAACTTGATGGTATAATATGAAGTTTGTGTTTAGTTTTGGAGGTCTGTAACAGTCCAAGATGACTAACTTTATCATGTTAACTAGTTTTAAGGATCATAATAACTAGTTTTAAATTTTAAGGATCATAATAACTTGAATTCAATTATCATAGTATAATATGAACTTTTATAACTTGAATTTCATAATTAGTTAAAACTTCTGCTTATGGTTTGCTGTTAAGGATCATAATTAGGGACTGTTACAGACTTCCGCACTTGACACATAATTAGTTAAACATTGAATTTCATTTTAAGGATCATAAGAGCATCTCCAACCGTGAACCCATTTTTGGGTTCTTTGTGGGACCTATTCACTCCACTCCAATGGTGCAACTCGGAAGAACTCATATTGGGTCTCACAACTTTACTTTATATATTAATATTTTATTCATATTAAATTTTATATCACTTAAAATAATAATTTTAATTTTTTACAGAAAATTATTCCAGTATACTATATAGCCCTACGGGTATATAGTGTTGTTTTAAGGAAAAATATTTCATTCCACTATATAAACTTAAAATCTAAAATAATAATTAAAATTAATCTCAAGTACATGACATATAATTAAAAATAATAAAAATAAATAACATCACATAAATAATTGTTAAGAAATTGAAATTTTGAGAGAAAATAAAATTGTGGGAGAAGATTTGTGTGTAAAAAAATTGAATTGGACTCATTTATAAACAAATTAATTGTTAAGAAATAAATTTTAAAAAAAAAAGTTACAATGCAGTTGCATTTTCAACGGTACCAAATTAATTGTTAAAAAATTATGATACTATGTTTTCATTTTTCATTATTAAAAAAAGACTATTTTATTATTACTTTAACTCAAAACAACGTTGCTTCCTAAAGCAACCGTAGTGTCAGGTGGAGAAAAAACTTTTTTTTCCAATGGTGAAAAGTAATTTTTAGATTGTGCCATGTTGGAGCAAAGATTCAAAAATCTCCCGTTGGAGATACTCTAAGTTTGCTGCTAAATGTATATTGTCAGTTAAAACTTCTATAATTATGTGTCAACTTATTTATGGTTAACCAAACAAACCGATCCATTTTAACCGATCAACCGATTAAATCGATCCGATCAAACCGATTAAAATTTCAGTCGGAATTGGGCCTACCAAATCTACCCATGGTTTTGGCCGGTTTGACATATTGGGCCCGAATCCAATCCAAACCCACCGATGTCCAGCCCTAGACACAAATTACAAATTTTCCAGAGTTCTAAAAAATGAAGAAACTGTAATCAAATTTTCATGTTAACATTCTTTACTCTTGTAATGCTTCAGAATAACATCTTCAAATTTGTTTGGTTATATGTAACTGTTATTTTACTTTTTTTTATCAATCACATTATCCTTTTTATGAAATATTTTGTAGCTACTGTGATAAATGTTTGCCAAATAAATATTTTAAAAGAGAGATAATATGAAACTATGTTGCTGCCTGGGATATGAACCCTGAATCAACAGGTCATATCAGATGAGTTGTTCACTCCACTCAGACTTTAGAAAATAAAATATATAAAAAAGAAATTAAACTAAATAAGAAATCTTACATCATAATTTATCCTAAAAAATAATAATAAGTCCAGAAATTCACTTCCAAGTCTAACATAATAAAAAAAAAATATTTTACCATGGTGCAACTAAGCTTGGTAGATAATTTCTAGTATAAATCCAAAGTTTATTTCTGGAAATTTCAATGTTTCCTTCTTGTCCATACAAAATAGTTGCTTGGAGTTTACCATCTATCCTCTCAATAAGGATTAAGTGATCATTCTTAAAAGTGCATAGATGTGGTAAAATACTTTCTTGATCAATTTGAAGAGCATGATAACTAAGTTTCAACAATTGAGTCCATGAATTTTCATCTCCAAACTCGTTCATTTGCCATAAAACAAAATGAGTTCTTCTGATATCATCATCATAAGAGAAACACAAATGATCTTTCAAAACCCCAAGACTCGCCTTAGCTCGATTATTGACACGATGGATTTGATCAAAACAAGAAGGCAGTGACATTTGTTTATATGTTTCATTACCAAGATGAAGTGAAACAATATAAATAGAATTCTCCCAATAATGATCAAGGTTAGAAGTTGCAAACCAATTAATAGTATCATTCAAATATATTCCATTAGTTTGTGTTAAAGTGGTAAAACCAGGAAAACTTTTAATATTTCTCCAACAATTGTCAGTGTTATTATAAATAATTTCTTCAGATTCTATTGAACCTCGACATAATTCAGATATCTTGAAATGGACAACTACGACTTTGTAAGTATCGTGTAGACTATCGTAACCAAATCCAAACATAGTATGACAAGAATATGTATGAGAATGGAGTAAAAGACAGGGTTTATAGGATTTTGACACGGCCATAGGATTCCATAAACAAACTAGATATTTTGTAAACTTGAAAAAATCTTGAGCTATCAAGCAAACCAATCCGTTACATGAACCAACAACTTGAAAATTGTAGTCTAATTTCAAACTAGAACCAAAATTAAAATCCTCAACAATTGTGGATAATGAGTTCACTAAAGTCAGAGTTCTATTATAGTAAGATGTGAAATTGTATAATATGTTGGTACTCTTTTCTGAGTTTAGAAGATATAATTTCACAAAAGTTGGATTAGAAATTAAGAATTTCAAAGACTTGGATAAACATTGGAATCGAACAAGAGATTTGAGTGGAAGCTGTGAGAATATTTCAATGAGGAAATCCTCACATAAGAAGGTTTGTGGGTGTGTCATGTTGATATAACTTTGAGTTTACCAATTTCAACATTTATAAATACCTTATAGAGATGGTTTTTGGTGTATAGAGACAAGCCTAACAAACTACAAATATAGAGAAAAACAACCACTCAAACTTTTAAAATCTTTGAATAAATCCAATTTTTTCGTAACAAAATGTAACTGATATTAGACCAATTTAATTTTGAGTGATTATCAACCGAAAATCAAGAAGAAGATATCGAAATAGTAACATATTTAAATATTTTATAAAAAATATAAAAAAAAAAAATTCTTTAATAATGACAATTGTACAAATCATTATTAATTAATATAATTTATATCATTTTGTATCCGAAGGATTGTTTTAATTTTAAGCAACTATTATTTTACTAGTTAATATCATAATATACATCTATAACTATATATAAAGGGGATACACCTTTTTGGTGTGGACTATTTTTGTTCCACAATTACCCTTCATTAATGCTTAATTTCATATTTTTATTTCATATTTACCCTTTACCTTAATGCTTAATTTCTCACTTGATTTTATTTAATAATAATACTAAATAATAACTGTAACAAATAACTTCTCACTATCTCCATAGTCCTTCCTATCATTAACGTTCATACTAACTCCTCTATGCAAAGTGAGTCTCTCTCCAAGCCATTTACAAACTATTTCTCTCAATTTGTCAAGCTATTTGCAAATTAATCATATCCCTTTCTCCCTTTCTTTGTCAAACCGTGCATACCTCTATTAGTGTAGATCAAGACTCTCAACAAACTAATTCTGATATTATTTTTGTCAGGTATTTTTTTAAAAATATAATTGAATAAATTTATTAAACATTCATCACATCTTTGTTATAGGCACTTAATTATATATATTTGTTACATGCACTTGTGGTGGTTGTTCGGAATAAGAAACGTGTCAGTTTCACATATGAATTGTCCTTAAAAGTGAAAGGTGAGTATGTACTTTATTTTGTTATCTTGCTTTTCTGTTTAACTGTTTTACAATTCATGTTTTGCAAATGGATATAGGCGAATGGATTATACAATTCTGGAACATCTATGTGCCCCCAACCAACTTCTTATTCCCTTGTATAATCCATTCGCCTATATCCATTTGTAAAACATAACTTATAAAACAGTTAAACAGAAAAGCAAGATAACAAAATAAAGTACATACTCACCTTTCACTTTTAAGGACAATTCATATGTGAAACTGGCAGACACGTTTCTTGTTCCAAACAACCACCACAAGTGCCTGTAACAAAAATATATCATTAAGTGCCTATAACAAAGATGTGAAGAATGTTTAATAAATTCATTCAATTATATTTTAAAAAATATACCTGACAAAAATAATATCAGAATGAGTTTGTTGAGAGCCTTGATCTACACTAATAGAGGTATGCACGGTTTGACAAAGAAAGGGAGAGAGGGATATGATTAATTTGCAAATAGCTTGACAAATTGAGGGAAATAGTTTGTAAATGGCTTAGAGAGAGACTCACTTTGCATAGAGGAGTTAGTATGAACGTTAATGATAGGAAGGACTATGGAAATAATGGAAAGTTATTTGTTACAGTTATTATTTAGTATTATTATTAAAGAAAATCAAGTGAAAAATTAAGCATTAAGGTAAAGGATAAATATGGAATAAAAATATGAAAGTAAGCATTAATGAAGGGTAATTGTGGAACAAAAATAGGCCACACCAAAAAGGTGTATCCCCTTAGCACCTTGAGCACAAAATTTGACGTAAAAGAGAAAATAATTTATGTTGGTAAACGATATTATGTGAAGTTTGTTATCAAACATTTTTCAAAAACTGTAGATACTATTTTGAAACATGTTATTGTCAAATAGAATTTTATTTTGATAGTTATAAAGTATGATGGCTTGATCCTTTGTGTATTTTATCAACTCTTAAAATGGGGGGAAAAACATTCATCAAAATATGATAATTTGTCGTCATCTAAAAGGGAGAGATTGTTGAACCAAGAAAGGTTTGAAGACAATGCTCTTTTATTTGATTTTGATTATAAAACAATATAAAGAGAACAATTTTGTTCTGTAATATTTGTTACAAGTGTAGAAATATTTAAAGCGTTCATTATAATTTATTCTCTAGTATGAGTAAAAAAAGTCATACAAATGATCTTCTTGTGTAATAGATGACTTTGAAAATTTTCATCTATACAAAGTGATTGTTAAAGAATCTCAGTACTACATATATTGAAGCATAATGGTAAAGTATGATTAAATATGTCATATACACGAAGTGATCATTAAAGAGTACAATAATTTTGATGAAAATATATTTAATATAGGGTCATTATTGTACTTTTAGAATCAAACAATAATTCTTTCTTCTCCATTTCTTTTTTCTTTTTCTTATACAAATCATTAGTTCATGTATACTCAAATTCTCATATTTTTATCTCTTTTTACATTCTCTAATCCTTATTTCTCTCTTCACAATATCTCTTATAAACGAAACACGCTATATATGTTTTCAAGGTGTTGATTATGGGTAAGTATGAATTCAATTAGAAAAATTTGAGTATGTGTTGCAACATCCTGATGAGCATTGCTATTGAACCACAATAACAACAAAATATGTGGATTCCAGAACCATCACCAAATGTCTCAAAAGCACAAGGGATGCCTCACCACTTGGGGCACACAAAAAGGTAATATTTTATTTGTGGTCAGTTTTCTAATTGGCCAATATTTATTTATTGATCTAAGTAAAAAGGAGACTCAAAATATCAAAAAAATTAAATATAAAAAATGTGTATAATCTTATCAATTCTAAATAAAGGCCAAGAAATGCATGTTTTATCATAGTTTACAGGGCACAACATCCACCTTAAAATATAACCCTAAATTCTATTTTCTTGCATTGAAGACATTCACTCTGCATTCTATTTTCTTTTAGTGAAGACTAATGAAGTTTAATTTTAGAAAAATAAATAAAATGGTTTCTACAACACTTTAGAGGCAAATAATATAATATTTATTGATTCCATACTTATTATTCTTATGCTTTTAACTCATGTATAAAATGGTTTTTTGCACTTATTTCTATTTACTATTTTTATTAGGTTAAACTCACACAAGGGACAATAAATCCTAGTTGGATCTAAAATCACCTATCTCTTAGACATGTTCTCTTTAGACAGATGTTTATCCTATAAAAATTATGAGGAGAAGACCAAGATCTTAGGAGGAGTCCAAGTACTCCAAATGAGGGGGAAATCCTCCTTTTTGTCAGAAAATGAGGCAAAGAAGAGATTGTGCTAAATCTCTGAACGAGATAAGTAGAGGTCATTGAGAAATAATCATATCTAGTATGCTTAAAAACACATTTATCTTTATTCAGGGAGTGACATCTCTTAGAAAAGATAGAAGCTCCTCGAAAACGGGTAGCTCTATAAGAAAGAAGGGTTTTTGTCATAGAATATCCCAAGTCAAATTGCCATTAACAACCAAACCAATCTCTCCCACTAACCCATTAAAAGAAAATGAATGTGTATCGTAGAAGTAAATGAGAATTGATTTCTCATTATTAGTTACTAGCGTTCAGACGGGCACTCCCATGCCCGTCTGTCCGCTTTTTTTAATGCGCACAACATAGGAAAATAAACGTGTGTATATTATGTGTGAAGTTACTTGCATATTTTCTTAATACGCACACCATAGAAAAATAATCGGACAGACGGGCACAAGAGAGATATCATCACAAATATGAGGATTAAAACTGAGATCTTTATCTTGAGAATTAAGAACTATCCGAGTCTAGGCGAGTTTATATATATTCCATCATAAAATGAATTGATTGGACATCTCACCATAGACTATTGTATTGTCTATGCATCTTGTTCGATCGTTCATATTACTCACGTGGGCTACAAAGCTCGTTACACACTCACGTTAAAAAAAAGCACAGGTACAATAAAAATATCATAGTTTTCAGGGCACAACATCCACCTTCAAATATATTTACCCTAAATTCTATTTTCTTTCATTGAAGACATATTCACTCTGCATTCTATTTTCTTTTTGTGAAGACTAATGAAGTTTAATTTTAGAAAAATAAATAAAATGGTTTCTACAACATTTTAGAGGCAAATAATATAATATTTATTGATTCCATACTTATTATTCTTATGCTTTTTACTCATGTATAAAATGGTTTTTTGCACTTATTTCTATTTACTATTTTTATTAGGTTAAACTCACACAAGGGACAATAAATCCTAGTTGCATCTAAAATCACCTATCTCTTAGACATGTTCTCTTTAGACAGATGTTTATCCTATAAAAATTATGAGGAGAAGACCAAGATCTTAGAAGGAGTCCAAGTACTCCAAATGAGGGGAAAATCCTCCTTTTTGTCAGAAAATGAGGCAAAGAAGAGATTGTGCTAAACCTCTGAACGAGATAAGTAGAGGTCATTGAGAAATAATCATATCTAGTATGCTAGAAAACACATTTATCTTTATTCAGGGAGTGACATCTCTTAGAAAAGATAGAAGCTCCTCGAAAACAGGTAGCTCTATAAGAAAGAAGGGTTTTTGTCATAGAATATCCCAAGTCAAATTGCCATTAACAACCAAACCAATCTCTCCCACTAACCCATTAAAAGAAAATAAATGTGTATCGTAGAAGTAAATGAGAATTGATTTCTCATTATTAGTTGCTATAATTCTGTCTTCGACATAGATTTCGTGGATGCAACATTTGTCGAACCACTTACAACCTCATCCTCAAGGCTATACAAGCCTTGTTTCTTCACGCCTCTCAAGACTTCCTTCGACCCCTTCATGACTCTTAGGATACTTTTCTCTCCTTGAAAAACATATCCTTTTCTGTCAAATTCACCAAGAGAAATCAAATTTCTCTTCAAGTCAGGTACGTACCTGACTTCAGTCAATAACCTTATTGACTCATCATGGAGCTTGAATCTCACAGATCCAATACCTGCAATTTTGCAAGATTTGTTGTTTCCTAACAGCACAGATCCACCATCTTGATCACATAGCTCCTCGAACAATTCTCTGTTTGGAGTCATGTGCCAAGTGCAACCTGAATCCATAATCCACTCTTTCCTCGAGTCGCCACTTGAAACCACAAGAACATCAGATGAGTCAAAGTCATCTTGAACAATGGCTGCATTGCTATTACCTCCATGATCTTTCAGGCGTTCAGGGCACAACTTTCTTATGTGACCCTCCTTCTTACAGTGGTAACATCGAATACTAGATGTTTCGCCACTATAAGACTTCTGTTGACTTTTACCTTTTTTCTTGTCGAACTTACCATCCTTTCGCAAGAATTTTCCCTTAACGGCCAAACCTTCGCCCACCGTCGAAGGTTTATGCTTCTTTTGTTCGTTCAAGTCCTTAGAATACAAGGCTGATTGAACTTCTTCAAAGGTCAGGGACTCCCTTTCATACAAGAGAGTTTCTTTGAAGTGAACATGTGTTCTGGGCAAAGCACACAACAGCAATAGTGCTTGATCTTCATCATCGATCTTCACATCAATATTTTTAAGATCAAGAATCAGCTTGTTGAACATATCCAACTGCTCAGCCAACACTTTGTCTTCACTCATCTTGAATGAATATAAAGCTTGCTTCAGGTATAGTCGATTCACCAGAGATTTGGTCATGTACAAACTTTCAAGTTTCACCCATAATCCCGATGCTGTAGTCTCCTTTGATACCTGTCGAAGAACCTTATCACCAAGGCTCAATAATATTGCATTGTGGGCTTTCTCGATCATGCCCGTCTTTTCTTTTGTCGTTAACGCAACGTCCATGGCTGCCTCACCCTTCAACGCTTCCAAACAACCCTGCTGAACCAATAGGGCTTTCATCTTCAAGCGCCACAGACCAAATTCGTTCACTCCGGTGAACTTTTCAATCTCATACTTTGTTGAAGGCATCTTCTCCATGCTCACCGCACCAATTTGTTGTGAATAGGATACCGTTAAACAAAGTATACACGGTTTCTTTATGATCAAGAAACTCACAAGGGTTAGGGTTAACAAAGAAAATAAGGTAAAACAACAAGGAATAACAAGGATTGGTTATTAAACTGCTATTCTTTTCTTTCTCTTAGAATAAGATTACAAGTATACAAGAATAACAAAATAACCTCTCTCCCTTGAAATTAGGATTTTATCTTCCTATTTTTCCTTATTCTCAAGATTGAGAAACTAGCATCCTATTTATAATAAAATAGCACACTAACCTAATGGGCTTTTTAACAATTACCCATTACAAGCTAACTTAGGGTACAAGCTAACTTAAACAATTGGGCTTACAAGTAAGACCCAATTCAACATGCTAATAACCCTAGCAATATTTACTCATGCTAACAACCTTAGCAATATTTACTCATGCTAACAACCTTAGCAATATTTACTCATGCATGTTAGAACAAACTTTGACTACAACACGCATTACTTGCGAACAGACTTCGACCACACTAGAGTTCGATCCAATGTCTCACAAATCTCCACCTTGGATCTAACTCTATAACATCAAGAAACTAGCTTTCTTCATGCCGATTTATTAACTGCATACAGTGGAAAAACTTGCAACTGGGCAATGTCTTGGTGATCATATCAGCAGCATTATGATCTGTCGAAACTTTCAGCACTTGGACTTCTCCACGCTCGATTACCCCTCTGATGAAATGCAACCTCACATCAATGTGCTTGGTTCGCTCATGGTAGGCTGAATTCTTCGACATGTGTATTGCACTTTGACTATCACATTTAACAGTGATAACTCGACCTTGAAGTTTTAGCTCCTTTGCAAAACCTTCAAGCCACAATGCTTCCTTCACAGCTTCAGTTAGGGCAATATACTCCGCTTCAGTGGTTGATAAGGCAACGACCTTCTGAAGTGTTGCTTTCCAACTGATTGTTGTCCCAAACATAGTGAACACATATCCAGAGATAGATTTTTTGGAATCCATACAACCTGCATAATCAGAGTCGACATATCCTTCGATTGCTGCTTTACTATCTTCACCCAAGGCTCCACCATAAATTAGGACTCTATTCAGAGACCCATTTATGTACCTTAAAATCCACTTACAGCTGACTAACCTGCCTCCAACAGGTTTCTTGATCAGTTCCCAGGTGTTGTTATCATGAAGAGATTTCATCTCATCATCCATGGTCTTCAGCCATTCAGTCTTCTTTCGACTACTCATAACTTCCTTATAGTCTCTAGGTTCTTCATCTAGAACCTCACTAGCAGAGATTAAGGCGTAAGCTATAAGATCTGCATACCCAAGTCTCTGAGGTGGCTTGATGACTCTCCTTGACCTGTCTCTTGCTAGCAGGTAGTCATTATCAGTCTCCTCATCTTCGACAACATCTTCTGCGTCTTCTTCGACTTCATCTGGGTAAAGCAATTCAGCATCAACATGCTCCACCTCAACATGAATCTCTTCCTGTTCCAGCTCTTCGTCAGCATCATCAGTTTTCTTAAAAGCCATCTCTGCTTCATTGAAAACTACATCTTGACTGGTGATACACCTCCTGTGACCTGGCTCTAGGCACCATAGCCTATAAGCTTTAACTCCTTCAGGGTATCCCATGAACATGCACTTCAGAGCTCTAGGTTCGACCTTGTCTTGCCTAATATGAGCATAGGCCACACAGCCAAATACTCTCAGTCTGTCGAGACTAGGTGGACGTCCCGACCAAAATTCTTCAGGTGTCTTCATTCCCAAGGCAGTCGAGGGACATCTATTTATCAGGTAAGCTGCTGTCGAAACAGCTTCCGCCCAAAACACCTTCTTCAATCCAGCACTAACCAACATGCATCTAACCCTTTCAAGGATTGTTCGATTGAATCTCTCAGCTAAGCCATTTTGTTGAGGAGTACCTGCTACAGTCTTATGCCTTGCAATCCCAGACCCAACATAGTAACTGTCGAAAGCTTCGTTGCAGAATTCAAGGCCATTGTCGGTTCTCAACCTCTTAACCTTTCTGCCAGTCTGAGTTTCGACTAGAATCTTCCAACTTTTGAAATTCTTAAAATTTTCATCCTTCGTCTTCTGAATGAATACCCATAGTTTTCTGGAATAGTCATCAACGATGGATAGAAAATACCTTGCACCTGAGTGTGAAGGATTCCTTGCAGGCCCCCAAAGATCCGCATGAATGTAATCCAGGGATCCATGTGTTCTTTGCTTGCCTTTGTTAAACTTCGCCCTACAGGATTTACCAAATACACAAGATTCACAAAATTCCAACTTTTCGACTTTGTCACCTCCTAGCAGGTTTTACTTCCCCAATTCGACTAGGCCTCTTTCGCTGACATGGCCCAATCTCATGTGCCATAATTCTGTCTTCGACATAGATTTCGTGGATGCAACATTTGTCGAACCACTTACAACCTCAGCCTCAAGGGTATACAAGCCTTGTTTCTTCACGCCTCTCAAGACTTCCTTCGACCCCTTCATGACTCTTAGGATACTTTTCTCTCCTTGAAAAACATATCCTTTTCTGTCAAATTCACCAAGAGAAATCAAATTTCTCTTCAAGTCAGGTACGTACCTGACTTCAGTCAATAACCTTATTGACTCATCATGGAGCTTGAATCTCACAGATCCAATACCTGCAATTTTGCAAGATTTGTTGTTTCCTAACAGCACAGATCCACCATCTTGATCACATAGCTCCTCGAACAATTCTCTGTTTGGAGTCATGTGCCAAGTGCAACCTGAATCCATAATCCACTCTTTCCTCGAGTCGCCACTTGAAACCACAAGAATATCAGATGAGTCGAAGTCATCTTGAACAATGGCTGCATTGCTATTACCTCCATGATCTTTCAGGCGTTCAGGGCACAACTTTCTTATGTGACCCTCCTTCTTACAGTGGTAACATCGAATACTAGATGTTTCGCCACTATAAGACTTCTGTTGACTTTTACCTTTTTTCTTGTCGAACTTACCATCCTTTCGCAAGAATTTTCCCTTAACGGTCAAACCTTCGCCCACCGTCGAAGGTTTATGCTCCTTTTGTTCGTTCAAGTCCTTAGAATACAAGGCTGATTGAACTTCTTCAAAGGTCAGGGACTCCCTTTCATACAAGAGAGTTTCTTTGAAGTGAACATGTGTTCTGGGCAAAGCACACAGCAGCAATAGTGCTTGATCTTCATCATCGATCTTCACATCAATATTTTCAAGATCAAGAATCAGCTTGTTGAACATATCCAACTGCTCAGCCAACACTTTGTCTTCACTCATCTTGAATGAATATAAAGCTTGCTTCAGGTATAGTCGATTCACCAGAGATTTGGTCATGTACAAACTTTCAAGTTTCACCCATAATCCCGATGCTGTAGTCTCCTTTGATACCTGTTGAAGAACCTTATCACCAAGGCTCAATAATATTGCATTGTGGGCTTTCTCGATCATGCCCGTCTTTTCTTTTGTCGTTAACGCAACGTCCATGGCTGCCTCACCCTTCAACGCTTCCAAACAACCCTGCTGAACCAATAGGGCTTTCATCTTCAAGCGCCACAGACCAAATTCGTTCACTCCGGTGAACTTTTCAATCTCATACTTTGTTGAAGGCATCTTCTCCACGCTCACCGCACCAATTTGTTGTGAATAGGATACCGTTAAACAAAGTATACACGGTTTCTTTATGATCAAGAAACTCACAAGGGTTAGGGTTAACAAAGAAAATAAGGTAAAACAACAAGGAATAACAAGGATTGGTTATTAAACTACTATTCTTTTCTTTCTCTTAGAATAAGATTACAAGCATACAAGAATAACAAAATAACCTCTCTCCCTTGAAATTAGGATTTTATCTTCCTATTTTTCCTTATTCTCAAGATTGAGAAACTAGCATCCTATTTATAATAAAATAGCACACTAACCTAATGGGCTTTTTAACAATTACCCATTACAAGCTAACTTAGGGTACAAGCTAACTTAAACAATTGGGCTTACAAGCAAGACCCAATTCAACATGCTAACAACCCTAGAAATATTTACTCATGCTAACAACCTTAGCAATATTTACTCATGCTAACAACCTTAGCAATATTTACTCATGCATGTTAGAACAAACTTCGACTACAACACGCATTACTTGCGAACAGACTTCGACCACACTAGAGTTCGATCCAATGTCTCACAGATCTAAAATCACCTATCTCTTAGACATGTTCTCTTTAGACAAATGTTTATCCTATAAAAATTATGAGGAGAAGACCAAGATCTTAGAAGGAGTCCAAGTACTCCAAATGAGGGGAAAATCCTCCTTTTTATCAGAAAATGAGGCAAAGAAGAGATTGTGCTAAACCTCTGAACGAGATAAGTAGAGGTCATTGAGAAATAATCATATCTAGTATGCTTAAAAACACATTTATCTTTATTCAGGGAGTGACATCTCTTAGAAAAGATAGAAGCTCCTCAAAAACGGGTAGCTCTATAAGAAAGAAGGGTTTTTGTCATAGAATATCCCAAGTCAAATTGCCATTAACAACCTGTCGCTACTGCGAAAATCGGCGCCGGCTGAACAAAAGAGTCGCCACCGTGCGTTATTTATCCCAACGGAGGGAAAGGAAACGCTCAGAGTAAACCTCGCAAAAAACGGGGAAGGTATGGTCGTCGCAACCAAAACCTGGATTCGGGAGTCGGTTACGCAAGGGGAAGGTATTAGCACCCGTCACATCCATCGTACTCGATGGGATCCATGCTTGCTTGCTTGTCTAAAGGATGCAAAAACAATCTATCTACGGCTGCTAAATCTAAACGGAAGGGAATTGACTCGATAGAGCGTCGCACTCTATGCCTACGTATTCTCAAGAGAGAAAGTCAGAGTCAACGTAGTTCGGGAAACTACAGGGAATTGGCTCGCCAAGACTTCGCGTCTTGTGCCTACGTACTTCCACACAGCATGGAAGATCAGAGCTTTCGTAGTTCAGGCTAACTACGGCTAAGCAGGGTGTTCTCACACACAGGAAGTGAGAGATTAAGCTGGTTTGAGAGGTACGGGAACCTATGGGAACTAAAACTACGGTCTGGTCTCAAATGCGCACGGGCAATAGAAAAGGATAACAATAGTCGTCAGCGGGGAAGTATCGATCGCACAGCAGCGAGAGAACAAAGGGTTAGTTGTTAGTGTGCTCGCTAGGATATCGCATCCTATGCCTAGATATTCTCGCTCAGTACGAAAAATCAGAGCAGCTGTAGTTCAGCTACTTTCGGGACCACATCTCAAATCTCGTTTTATTGATATTCTGAAAATAGTTACAATGATTGAATACGGAAAGATAAACTCCTATAAAATACTATCCTATCCATCTATAATGGAAAATCAAGTGGAAAATAGTCCCCCTAACAAATGGACTTTTAAAACTACCTCTAAAAAGGTGAAATAAACTCTATGAAAAATTGTATCCTAAAAGAAAAATATTAAATCTACAAACTAATATTTTTATACTCTTTTTTACTATTTTTTTCTTCTATTCTTTTTCTCATTTCTTTTTTCAATATTCTTTTTCTCATTTCTTTTCATATTTCTCTTTCAAAATATTTTTTCACTATTTTAAAACTAAACAAATGAATAAAAGAAAATAATGAAAAAAAGAAACAAAAGGGGGTTACATCAGTTCAGGGGGGTTACAAGCAGAAAAATAACAGCAAACGAAAATGGGCCCAGCCCAATAACTACAAAAAAACGAAACAGGGGGTGCTGAAAGGAAAACGCAGGGTGCAACTAGTAGTGAGTTCGTTGGGGCCCAGCCCACATTCATCCAAACTCTAACAAACAGAAATGGAGGGGGGTAGGAAGAAAACGGGGGGTGTTGATCTGAACTGGACATTGGGCCCAAGGCCCACTACCCCAATCTGAGGAGTCCAATGAGCTTCTCCCCCTCCTCACTCTGAAATAAAACCTAATTCCTCTCTCATCTCTCCTTCACTGTTCACACGCTGCCGTCTCACCTCTCTCCCTCTCTCGCAATCTCTATTCTCTCTTCCTCCTTCTCTCTCGTTTCATCTGCTTCATCAAGGCTCAAACTCTCCCTCAGCCCCACACACCATCAAGATTATGAACTAAAATCAAACACCTAGTCCTACCTTCAACTAAGGAATGGATGGACGGGTCGCAAACGCGTACTGACGAACTCAAAAGGAGACGATGAAGATCTTCTGGAAACTTGAGGACGATCTCGCTTGATGTTTCGACTGGTGACGAATCTTGAAAGGTCGTTTGAAGATCTCGTTTGAAGACGATTGAAGCTGCGTGAAGGTTCTTGGAAGAATGGAATCTGGAAGCTGATGGATCTTGAAGAAGTTCTGGAGAAATTTTCTGATGAAGATTGACGAGGAAGATTCTGGAAATGATGCTCAAGGTCCTTGAATGTTCTTGCTGATGATTCTTGGATGAAGACGAGGGAGATCTTGACGATTCTGGAGATATTGATAAAGAACATGAAGGATGAAAGAACGAGATCGCGGATGAAGATCTGACGACTGTTCTTCTAGAGAAAAGCTTGAAGGGGCTCTTGATGATCTTGGACGGTGTCTGGGGATTTTCTTGACGGTTGTTGATGATCGTGGAGCGTTATTGGTGATGAACGATGATGATTACTGATTATTTCTGATGATTGAGATGATGATGTTACTAAGATTCTTTTGGTGTTTCTGGCGAGCTTGATGAGGAGAATCGGTGGTTGAAGTTTCCCGGTGAGAGGTTGATGAAGATGCGAACGGAGAAGATGAAGAAATGATGAATTCTGGGATTTTTCCAGTTTCCGGCGAGGTGGTTAAGGCGGAGGGATTCAGTTACGGTGGTGGCCGTAGTTGGTTGGTGGTGGCCGGCGAGGGTTGGTTGCGGTGGCCGTTAGGGTTGTCACCGGATTTGCATGTCCGGCGGCGGGATCCCGGTGAGGAGTTGGTGAAGTGACAAGTGTCGTTGGGGAGTTACTGCATGGAGCACACGTGTGCTGAGAGTCTGTGAGTGGATGATGCGGTGTCGAGCATGCAGCGAATGGAAAAAATGAGGTGGCCACCTGAGAGAGAGACTCGTGGCAGCTTTTATAGGATGACATGTGGCAATTTTCTGGACTTGCTGAAGTGGGCCTTCACAAAAACTCTGGGCCCACGAAAATAAATGGCTTTGGACTGGATCTGCACTGAATGAAATGGTTAATGACAGATTAAACTCAATTAAAAACTGATTAGAGATTTAAACTTCAATTAACTACAAATTAAAACTACAATTAGATGCTAAAATGACAATTAACACGGTAATCTAATCCTAATTAAACCTACTAAACTCTAATAAGACCCTAATTAATATCTATACAAATGATTAAAGTCTAATTAAACCTAAAAAGAAGAATTAACTATTAAATCTATACTAATCACTAGACTAATGACAATAGAAAAAAACTCTAATAATTCTCTAACAATTCCACTAATCTCTAAACCAATAAAAATAAAAACTCTAATAATTTCTATTTAAAATTTTATTAAATTTCTATTAAATCTCTAATAAAATCTAAATTACTTATTTAAAAGAAAAATCTTTTATTCTATTAAAAAACTCTAGTAAAAGAAAATCATATTAAACTATTATCTAAAAATGACTTAATATCTAAAATATGATTTAAACCTAAAATCTATTTAAAAACAATTTATAAATTCTAAAAAGATTTAAAACTATTAAAAATATTAAAAGAAATCTATTTAAATTCTAAAAAATCTATAAAGCCTATTTAAAATCTACAAAAGACTATTAAATCCTAAAAAAAAAATGCAGACAAAGGCAAATAACCAATATAAAAGAGAGCGCAAGACCAGATCGAAGCAAACAGTAAACCCGGACACCCAGAAACTCCAAAATCACTGCGTGAGCTGAGAACACCCAGGAAGCGCGCGACTTCCCAAAATAACCTCCGATTACCCGAACCGGTCTGAGATACCTGAAATGCGACAACATGGCTGTAATCCCGATAAAATCACCATGATTGAAGAAATGCGCTATATGCAGTATGTAAATGCGAATGCGAATGCGAAAATGCGTCGAAGCATAAACCGAAAGTGGGACCCGGTTGGTCAAATTTTAGGGTGCAACACAACCAAACCAATCTCTCCCACTAACCCATTAAAAGAAAATGAATGTGTATCGTAGAAGTAAATGAGAATTGATTTCTCATTATTAGTTACTAGCGTTCAGACGGGCACTCCCATGCCCGTCTGTTCGCTTTTTTTAATGCGCATAGCATAGGAAAATAAACGTGTGTATATTATGTGTGAAGTTACTTGCATATTTTCTTAATACGCACAACATAGAAAAATAATCGGACAGACGGACACAAGAGAGATATCATCACAAATATGAGGATTAAGAACTGAGATCTTTATCTTGAGAATTAAGAACTATTCGAGTCTAGGCGAGTTTATATATATTCCATCATAAAATGAATTGATTGGACATCTCACCATAGACTATTGTATTGTCTATGCATCTTGTTCGATCGTTCATATTACTCACGTAGGCTACAAAGCTCGTTACACACTCACGTTAAAAAAACGCACAGGTACAATAAAAAAAAGGCGGTGAAATCAAGCCAAGATAAAGGGCTTATAGAAGCCTACACGGTCCAGTCAAAATATGATAATCAACTTATAAACAAAAAAAAACCTACAATTTACACTTTCAAAACACAATCTAGTCACATGTTGAGCATTGTGACTTTAACCGCGTTCTAAGAGTGTCTCTGTATAAGTGAGCCCGCTCAGGCCAGATCAAAGAAATGCTTTCACATGTGACTTATAAAATGCTTTTCAGAATTGATCCGGGCACGAAAAACTTCCAATTGCGGATATCAACAAAGAAATACATTTAAATAAGTCACATGTTTTGAATGAATCTCCTTGTGTTGTGCTTACTCAATGGGAACCATCTTAACCCGCAGATTTCATTTTTTGGTCTGGCCTGGGTGGATTAGAAATAAATCTTTAAAATTAATATTTGAATTTATTTCTTTCTTTGATCGTGTGTGGAGCATTTGCTGTCTTCGATCTCTCAGGTTTTATTGCATCTTTTTATTGGTTAACTATGTTAATTTATGTGCGTTAATACGAAAGGTAATACCTAAGGAGGAACATCTCTCAGGTATTACCTTGTGGCACATAGTCTTGATAGCGTCCAAACGGGCACGATACACGCGTCAGAATACGAATGGATATTTTTTATGTAATTTTGATTTTAATTTAAATTATTTGTATAGTAAACTTTGTAATATGCATTCCTCTCTCCCCCTTCCCTCTCTCCCTCTCTTATAAATTTGATGAAAATGTTTAGAGAGGAGTTTGTAGAGTAAACTGAACAACACGTACATCCCCTGCGAACATGTATGCTCCACACATGACTCTTCTCGTGCTTGTCTTTTTTTTTTTAATGAGCATACACGTCAAAATATAAACGATTATTTTTTTATTTAAGTATGATTTAAATTAAAATTATTTGAATACTAAATTTTCTGATATGCATCCTTATGTTTGTAAGAAATTTTAAAATGTTATTTATTTAATTAATTAAAAGTTAAATTATTTTTCAAATTAAATTTGTAAGTAATATGACATTTATTGTGCATCTCTCTATAACATCAAAAATAAAAACCGTAAATAAAAATTAACAACAAAATTCAACTAATTTAAGAAAGTGAATGGTCAGTGTTTCAAATTTTCAATAATTCACAATAAATTTTTTTGTTAATCTTTTTATTGTATTTTTTCATACTTAAAGTTTTGTTCAATAGCAAGGTCACACATATAGACATAAAAGATAAAATAATGGAAGTTATATATTTTTGCAACTGTCATTATATATTTGGACAATGTATTAAGTATTAATAAATGTGACAATATTTTTAAAACTGTTTTATCAAGATACATAATTTTTTGAGGAAATGGTTTTTATTTCTATAGTACATATGGAAGTTAACAATGTACGAAATATTAAAATTGTGTATACCAATTAAGTTTGTGAAAGATTTTCAAAAAGATTTCATTTTATACCGTTATATTACAACCTTCCGTTAAAATCATCCATAATATTTCAAAAAGAAAAGAGAAGAGAAATGAGATGATGGATTAAAAAAATGAAATGTAGATCTAAAAATGAGATGATAATAATTTGTTAAATTTTTTATTCATTTATATTTTAATGTGTGTACTCATTAAAAAATTCAACGAAAAAAATGTTAATAAGAGAAATTGATATGTAACACTCTTATATTCTCTTCTCATCTCTCCTTTTATTCTATATGTCAAATAATGTTAACCAAATTAATTATTTTTTAATATGAAAAAAACACAAACCATCTCCAAATCATAATTAAATTACCACACAAATAGATAGTTACAATAGCAAATAGCAAATCAAAAGTAAGATATAAATAAAAATTTAAAACAAAAGAGCTAACATCATTAAAAACCACGCCATTTCAAAAAATAATACTGATGAAATAATTGTTTGTATTATGAAAATCTAAATTACATATTTTATGATGTGTTTGTACTCACAAAATACAAATAAGTATCATTAAGAAATAAAATATAATAACAACAAAAGCAAAAAGTTAAAACTATAGTATTAACGAATAATGTTTTGCAACAAAAATAAGATATAATTTTTGTAAGAAAATAATAGTGCAGTAGAAAATCACTCATATCCATTGTGGTTGCATTAAATATTTGAATTTTATTATATTTTAGAGTATGAAATTTTTGCAAGTATCACATGATTTTTTTGTACTCCATAGTTAATAACTCTGCTTTGAAAAAAGGAAAGTTTCGTAAATGGTAAAATTTACATAAAAAAATAGAAGAGAATTTTTAACTTCTGTAACCACTTAGTAGTTAATGGAAGTTATAGGTGTGAGATATTTTTTGTGAGAGATGGAAATTAAACTTTTTCAATTGGTAACCAACAAAAGTTATTAACCAATCAAGATTTTAAATTAAACTATTTTCTTGTTGATAAAAGAGATGAAGGGTAATTTTGGAACAAAAAAAGTCACACCAAAAACTTGTATCCCTTTTATATATAGTTATAGATTAATTAATTCTTTCTTGTTTTTTATTAAATGATAATTAATTTCTCATTATTTGATATTAATTAATTCTTGTTTTTTTTTCAATTCATTGTAAAATCAACAATTGTTAGTAAAAAAAAAAAATTATTTTTAAGTGTTCACTTGATTTCAAAAATTTATTATTAACTAAAATGAATTGAATTATATTTAAATAATTTAGATTAACATTAAAATCGATTTTGAATTGGTTTGAAACCAATTATGTCTCTTCAACCGGTTTCTTGTGACCAATGGTCTAGTTTATAAACTATAACAATATAAAAGTGGATGATTCACAATATATAGTTAACTATGCACACCCTTAGTTAAAGCACACATAAAATTAACCTTTGTTTTATGTTTGCTATGGGAATAATTAGTCAAAATTAATTACGTAATGATATAAGTCAGAAGAAACAATAGGAACACAATGGTTTACATTTGTTTGTAATATCATTAAATCATTTTATAGTGTGTAATTACTGTATAAGTAGAAGCAAGTGAAAAGTTATTATAATAACATAAGCAATACAACATATATACAAAGTAGTTTTTTCTCTTATAAATTCAATCTTTCTTCTTTAGACATTTTATTTCTTCTTACAAGTTTATTGTTTTAGCTACATTATTTCATATTCAACTTTAGTGAGGGTGATATTTCATATAATTATTAGAAGCTAAAAATTTCGACTATGATACCAATTGTTAGAGTCGCAACGGAAATTTTAGCTTCTAATAATGATATGAAATATCACCCCCACTAAAGTTGAATATGAAATAATGTAGTTAAAACAATAAACTTGTAAGAATAAATAAAATGTCTAAAGAAGAAAGATTGAATTTATAAGAGAAAAAACTACTTTATATATATGTTGTATTGCTTTTGTTATTATAATAACTTTTCACTTGCTTGTACTTATATAGTAATTACATACTATAAAATGATTGAATGATATTACAAACAAATGTAAATCATTGTTTTCCTATTGTTTCTCCTGACTTATATCATTCCATAATTAGTTTTGACTAATTATTCTCACAATTCTCCACTTCGTGCATAATTTGAAACATTCAAATTTTGGACGAATATGGAATAATGTTTATCAAGTTCAAGCAGTGTTGGAACTTGCTACCTAACATAACCTTGGTTAACATGCCAGCTGGGTTATCATTAGTATGTACCTTCGTAAGAGAAATATGACCTTCCTCTATGACATCCTGTATAAAATGATAGCTTACATTAATATGCTTAGTCCGAGCATGATGAACCTGATTCTTAGCCAAATGAATTGCACTTTGACTATCACACATAAGTCTCACGAATTCTTTCTTAACACCCAAATCACCTAGAAGACCCCTCAGCCACAATGTTTCCTTTACTCCCTCTGCTACGACCATGTACTCGACTTCCGTAGTTGAGAGTTCCACTGTAGATTGTAACATCAACCGCCAACTAACTGGAGCACCATGTAATTGAAACACATAACCAGTGGTAGATCGTCGCCTATCTAGATCGTCAGCATAATCTCAAAATCCATTTCATTGCTTCCCAGTGCGCCTTTCCCGGATTCGCCATGAACCTATTGGCAACACTTACTGCTTGTGAAATATCTGGACGTGTACACACCATAGCGTACATCAAACTACCAAATGCACTAGCATAAGGTACATTTTCCATGTATGCCTTATCTTCTGCTGTATTGGGAGATTGATTACCAGAAAGGCTAAAATGTGGAGCTAATGGAGTAACCACCGACTTAGCACCTTTCATTCCAAACCTTTCGACAACTCGCTCTGAATAGCCTTTTTTACTCAAGAACATTTTTCGGCTTGTCCGCTCTCTTCTAATCTCCATACCTAGTATTTTCTTTGCAATACCAAAATTCTTCGTCTCAAACTCTTTACCAAGTTTAAACTTCAACTTATTTATCTCTACCTTACTTTTTGAAGCAATAAGCATGCCATAAATATACAATAATATATAGATATAATTACCTTCATGAAGCTTCTGAATATAGACACAACTGTCATAACTACTTCTAGAGAAACCTTGTTTTATCATAAAAGAATCAAATCGCTTGTACCACTGTCTAGGAGATTGTTTCAACCCATAAAGTGATTTTATTAAGCGACATACCTGACTTGTATCCCTCAGGTTGATACATATATATCTCCTCATCTAAGTCTCCATGCAAGAAGGTTGTCTTCGCGTCTAGTTGTTCCAGATCAAGATCACCATGGGCTACTAAACTTAATAGAACCCAGATAGAAGTATGTTACACCACCGGAGAAAATATCTCATTGTAATCAACTCTTTCATTTTGTGCAAACCCCTTGGCCACTAGTCTAACCTTATATCTTGTACTGCACGACTTAGTATGATCTTCTTTTCTTTTATATATCCACTTACAACCGATATCAGACTTTGCTACAGGGAATGAAACCACCTCACATGTCTTATTCTTGTGAGGATATTTCATATCTTCCTCCATAGCAACCAACCAACTCTCTCTATCTTTGTCTTTGATAGCTTGCTTGAAGGTGACGGGTTCATCATCTTCAATTGAGAGTGCATATTTCACCAAGTTAACCTACCCATAATCCCTCTGAGGTTTGTCTGACCCAAGCTTCTGAACTAGTTTATAATTTCTCTTTGGCCTAGTGGCATCCAAAGATTCTTGCTGATGTTGTTGTAACACATGTGTATTTTCCTGCTGAACCTCCTCATGATCACGTTCGTCCTTTTCCTCGTCTTTACTGGCGATAGGATTTTCCACCTGACCACAAATATAATCTAGTTGGTCTTTATATTCTATCTCAATAACTTGCTGATTTGATATCGTCACATCACCATCATTAGGTTTAATAACTTTTGACAAAGCTACCAAAGATTTTTCGTCAAATGCAACATCCCTGCTGATCACAAACTTAGAATCTTCTACACTCCAAAAACGATAGTCTTTGACCCCTTTTGCATATCCTAGAAAGATAGCTTTCTTGGCTCTATTATCAAGTTTGTTATCCTTAACGTTATAATAGGTTGTGCATCCGAAAAATTTCAGTATTTCATAATTAGTATGTTCACCTGATTGCACCCTACATGGCATGTCTCCACCTAAACTAGAATGTGAGGATCTATTTACTACATAACAAGTTTTAGCAACCGACTATGCCCACCATTCTCGACCTAACCCATAATTAGAGCGCATACACCTTGCTTTCTCAAGAAGTGTACGGTTTAGTCTTTCCGCGACTCCATTCTGTTGTGGTGTGCCTCTGACCGTCCAATGTCTAACAATGCCTTCCTGATTACAAAACCTCTTGAAAGCTCCATCCGTATACTCTGTACCATTATCCGATTGCAAATTTTTCAGCTTTCTACCTATTTTGTTCTCAACCATTGCTTTCCAACACTTGAAAATATCAAATACCTCATTGTTATGCTTAAGAAAATAAATCCAAGCATATCTCAAATGATCATCAACATATGTAACAAAGTTCCCGGAACCATCCTTAGAAGTAATCGGAGCTGGACCCTAAACGTCAGTGTACATGTAGCCTAATATTCCCCTGCTTTAATGCTTGCTTGTAGAAAACCTCAACCTATGTGCTTTGCCATACACACAATGTTCACAAAATTCCATGTATGGCTTTTCCATGTTCTTCAGCAAACCTTTCTCACCAAGCAGTAATAGACCCTTTTCAGACATACACCCAAGGCGCATGTGCCACATCCTCGTGCATGCAATCTGGTATTTACTTCTATTAATTCCAACTGCCAAGTCACCCGTGACAGTTTCCCCCATAAGAGGATAAAGATTCCTGTGACGAACCCCTTTTATCACAACCAACGAACCACAAACAATCTATAAGACTCTATTTTCCAAGATTATTTTGCAACCATTTCCCTCTAATATACCAAGAGAAATAAGGTTTTTCCAAAAATTAGGGACATGTCTCACGTTCCTCAAAGTCCTTACCGCTCCATCATGCATCTTGATTCGTATTGTACCATACCCCATAATTTTACAAGCATGGTTATTCCCCATTAAAACTGTACCACCATCTGTGCTTTGGTAGGTAGTAAACCACTTCCTATTTGAGCACATATGGTGTGAAGCTTATGAATCAAGCATCCATCTTCTGGAGATATCATGGTCTTGCTCTGAAATCGAGAAGCAATCATCCTTGCCATTTGAGACATAACTCACCTCCTACAAATCTTGTTATTTACCTCTAGAGTTATTTTCGTTGTTGATATACTTCTTAAATAATACCCTCTTACCTAAACAATTTGCCTTAAAGTGCCCAAACTCATTTAAAGCATGTTCTTTCCGCAGGAGCTCTAGATTTTGATCTAGACTTGCCGCCCCTGCCCTTTCCTCTTTCATTGTTCCTCCCCTACTAGCAAATAACCCTTGTGCCTGTTCATTATTTTCTCCACCATTACCATACATCCCACTAGTAGCAACCTTTCGGAGATCATTCGCTAATAACAATGTTCTAGTCTCATCTATGGTTAGAGTATCACCCACAAGCATCAATGTTTGAACTACATTTTCATACTTCTTGGTCAATGAAAGAAGCAACATAAGTGCTTGGTCTTCATCATCAATCTTCGATCCTATATCCTTCAAGTTTGATATAATCCTATCAAACTTATTGACATAATCCCGGATTGAGGTGCCTTCCTCCATCTTGCATGTATACAATTTGAATTTCAAATAGATCCGATTTGTTAGAGTTTTCGTCATGAAATTTTTCTCTAACTTTGACTACACACCAACAGTCGTTGCTTTTTCATTAACCAAGAATGCAACATTCCTCTCAAGGCATAGGATTATGGTTTCCCGTGCTTCAAGATCTAACTCTTTCCAATCCTCATCCTTCATACTCACAAGTTTTTGTTCTTTCACCGCTAACGCCTTATGCAACTCTTGTGATATAAGCAGATTTTTCATTTGCATCCTCCAATAGGAAAAATCATTTTTTCCATTAAACTTCTCTATTTCATATTTTCCAACCTTGACGGTTCCACTAGTAGAAGGCATTATCTTCAATAACCAATAAAAAAATAATAAAGTTTTTACCACTCTACAATTTTACAATTAGCTCCGATACCAATTGTTAGAGTCGTAGCGGAATTTTTAGCTTCTGATAATAATATGAAATATCACCTTCACTAAAATTGAATATGAAATAATGTGGCTAGCTAGAACAATAAACTTTTAAGAAGAAATAAAATGTCTAAATAAAAAAGATTGAATTTATAAAAGAAAAAACTACTTTGTATAAATGTTGTATTGCTTATGTTATTATAATAACTTTTCACTTGCTTCTACTTATATAGTAATTACATACTATAAAATGATTGAATGATATTACAAACAAATGTAAACCATTGTTTTCCTATTGTTTCTCCCAACTTATATCATTCTATAATTAGTTTTGACTAATTATTCTCACATTTGCAATGTCACTTCTTAGTAGAATAGGATAAAATGAAAAGAAATAATCTAGTTAAATTTAAAATATTATAATATCAAGGTTTAACTATACATTGTACCACCTTGCACTGATTTAATAAGGAAAAACTTAAGTTTTTGAAAATCCATAACTTAGACTTTCATTTGATTCTTGAATATGAGTATTAAATATTAACATATTATGGAGGGACGTTGATGCTTGAATAAGAGTATTAAATATTAATATATTATGGAGGATTCACATGTTAAACTCATCCATGTGATGGACTAACTTTGCCATTGTTTCATCCATAAAGGAATTATCATAATCACAAATATAATAATCGTCATCGTAATCAGCATTATCATAATCGAGTAAAATTTTCATAAGATTCTTGATCATATAAAAAATTGAGTATGAACTTTCAAACACACAGATCAAGAAAGAGTTACAAATTAAGAAATCTACATAAATAATACATAATCTCTTAAAAACATAATATAAAGAAGAAGGTTTATTGTTACCAAGACATTGCAAACTAAATCTCCCTTGATAATTTCAGCATTCTTGAACTTCTGCAAAACCAATACCAAATTAAGAGAATCTAGATTGATATTGATATTATATATAATGCATTAATTGGGCAGAAAAAATAACAAACTAAAAAGATATTAATAATATTTTTTACAACATTCACTTAAGTCAAATAGTTGTGTAAGGATATCTGACTGTAGTCAAAAGTGACATCCGACTATCGAAGTTTCAAAATCGTAACATCTCATTTGTACCTTGACCAAAGGGTTTTAGGAACATCTTCATTTTTTAAAATAAAAGGAGAATTTCGTCCGAATATATAGAGATGGAGTAGATAACATTAAATTAATTATTTAATTAATTAAATATGAATTGACATAATTAATTATTAATTAGTTATAGTATGATCTATTGTTATTAAATACCAAATAGATGAATTGTTTTATTGGGTTTTGTGCATGAATGAACCGTGATGAGTTGGATCATTCAGTTAAGTCCGATGGAAGGTCTCTGCCCTCGTTCTTTTAGTTATTTAAGTGTCTCTCCATTAGACAATTGAAATACTCCGAAAATCCTAAATGACAATGAGGGTAGTAATTCTCTCATACTCACACTCTCTGACGACAGTCTCTTCAATCTTATAAGATACACCGTCCTTATTAATTTTGAATATTCTATAATATTATAATATACTATAATTTGCGTCTATCATATTTATTTTAAATCTATGAGATAGTGGACCCAACCACCAAAAGGGTGTTTGTTTCAAGGATTGAAATTACATGACCCAACCACCAAAGGGGTGTTTGTTTCAAGGATTGAAATTACATTTTCAGAAATGTGAATTGGAAATGCAACAATATCATGTTTATTTCAAATTTTTATAAATTGTTCCCGATTACTTTTTAATCCTAAAAACGTTGTTTGCACATAATTCTTATCATACTTATTCCCATACATAAATGGTGGGAATCCAACATTCTCATAAGAATAAACTCAATTTCCTATAACTTCTCATTACTACTAACATATTATTATTTTATATATATTTTTATAATTTTTAAATTAAATAAATATATAATTAATTTTAGAAAATTTAATTTTTATTCAAACACACAAGTGAAAATATTATTCCTAAAAATAAAAATTCAAGAAATATGTTTTCAAAGAATATTTTTTATAACTTGAAACAAAGACATTAAAAGGATAGCCTCATCATTAATTATGTTTTAAATTGTTTCTAACTTCTTTATCTCTATTTCTTTTCAAATGAAATTCTCTATTTATTTTTAAAAATAGAGAAGGTTATAACCCTTTAATATCCTATTATCAATTTAATGATATTGAAAAATTTGTTGAGTTGATCTATTTAACATTAATAAATATGGTCAGTAAGTCGGCAAATTAGTTAATTTTAAATGATAAGGAATAATCATTTAAGTCCATTAGATAATTTTGAAAATTGCTATGAGGATTGAAGTAGTATATATTAAGTTAGGTTGGATATTTTTTATGTAAATGCTAACTACTATTCTGGCCACTGATTAAGATATTAAAAATATAAATTTAAAATTTTTAAGAGATTAAAAAAATATATTTTTTTTGTAAAATATGTGTATTTAATGCACTAAAAATATAAATAATTAATTTTTAAAAAAAATCTTGTATATATTCAATAAATTTAATATATATTATTTTTCTTATTTAAAATTTTTAACCAGTACTTCGAAGCACTTGTTAGCATGACCCTATTTTTTTTTTTTTTTATAATTATAGTCACTTATAGTTCTAGTCTTCCATTGGTACCACTTAATTGATCATTCAGATACTGGACCAACGAATTTTTACACTTTTTTCCACAATCTTGGAGCTTTAGGTTCTATTGCTCGTTTAATCATTGATCCAACACATGATTTGGAACTTGAGGTTCTATTGCTCCTTTAATCATTGATCCAACACTTTGATGGCTTATTGTCATCGTTGACTTTGACATCTTGATTTAGAAAAACATCTTAATTTTAATATAACATATTTAATCATTGCTTCTTCTTGACAGATAATGAATTCACATAATTTTGTTTGAAATATGATTTTGTAATCATCATGGTTATCTAACTATTGCATATAGTTGTATTTGCAAGCACATAGATCCACATTCTTTTGTTTTTTGATGATAACAATGTAACACCTCAAATTTAATTAAATTATTAAATTACATTTTCATTGCATTATTTCATTATTTAAATGATTTAATATATTTTTAAATGATTATTTAGTGATAATATGTGTTATGGAGTGTTTGGGAGATACTATAATTTTAGTTAGTTTATTTAATTAAACTGGTAAAATATTAAATAAATAATTATAAAATGTCAGATAGTGAGATTTGGGTGTGGAATTATGAAAAATTACGGTGTAAGTGGTGAGAACATAAAATATTAGTGGGCTAAAATATAATAATTAGTAATGTTGAAATTAGGTTAAATAAATAGATTATGTGATGAGATTATGGGAGCTTTAGAAAGTTGAGAAGTATGTCAAAAATTGAGAAATGGGCAACGAGATTTGAGGAAGAGAATGAGGAAATCATAGCTGGAGTGTTTTTGCTAGAAATCTGAGGTAAGGGGGTACTATTCAATTAAGGGTGTTAATTTCATGAAAGGGTAGTGATGACTCCTTAATCCTCCTTTAGGTTTTCTCGTATTTTGTCATTGTTGATTATGTGTGAATTATTGGTTATGAAAATATGCATAATCAGTTGTAGTTGATGTTGTTGTCATGAAATTCGTGTTCCATGTTGTGTTGGGAATTACTCATGATAAAGAAGTATGAATATGTATGACGGTGTTGTTATTGGGGTGGTTTGGATTTCATACTCATAATCTTGAATGATGGTCAAATGATGAAATTAAATGTTAATGTGTGTGAAATATACCTGTTAGTATGATATAATTATGTATGAATTGTTTCTAGCCGAGTTTGGAGGAATTGGAAGTGAAATTGGAGTTTTGAAGGTATTTTAATGGCAGAAAAACACATTAAGCGTTTTGACCAGGGGTGACAACTGTCACCTGCGTGACGGGCAACCCGTCAGCGCGTTTGGAAAGGCTGATGATCCTCAACTGAATAAAGTGAAGACCCTCAGAGTTTCTTGAGGGATGATAGACGTGGAAGAGAGGTGACAGATGAAGTGAAAGGATGACTGGTTGGTCGTTATCCTTATGATGTCCGTCATGGCTCCAGAACAAACCGTCATGGTTTGGGTAGTCAGTTTAAACGCACCGATTCAAATTTTAGTGTTGTTTCTAAAGCTGATAATTTTTGATGTTGTTTTATGATGTTTGGTGTGTCGGGGCGTGAATCGATATGCTACGGAGTTATTAAATAAGTACATGACTAATTATTGATGAATTGTCAGCTTACATGAATGTTGATACACATTAGTGAAATATTGATGAATGTTGTGGTTGTCATGCGTGTATAAGTTATGCAATGGTGCATCATAATTGAGCATGACCTTGTATGTTGTGTTGGTAGCCTTATTTGGCGTATAGTTTCATGTGTCATGCATCACGATGTACGAACTTCAGTTTAATGGTGTGCTCTGGTCTAATAGTGGGATCGGGAGCAAGTAGCTAATACTTGTGGTGGTTGATACGTTCTAAATTGTACTTATTTTGAGTGTGAATAATTGGAACTTATTGGCTTGATTCGTTGGTTTTTCGTTAATAATCCTCCGTTTTTGTGTACTTTTTGTATAGTTTACATTATAGTATATATATATTGCGTATCATGTAAATATAATTGAGTTTAATTGTTTTTCTCTCATTTTTGTAGGTATATAAGCAATGATATTTTGTCATTGTCTTATAGAGCATTGAATAAGCTTTTCAACGCTTTCGACCGCGCATAAAACAGAGTTAGGTTTAAAAGTTATGGTCGAAACAAGTGCTGGTATACTATCATGTTTGCTATGCGAACTCACCAAGAGTTCGCACTGTGAACTCAAGGCAAATAAAAATTGCCCAGAAGCATGGAAAACACTGTTTTAGCAGTAGCTAAGGTGACATATGTTTGCTGGGCGAACACGGAAACCCATTTTTGCCTATTTAAGTCACTTTTCAAGATTTTTTAGGTTATGTTGTTGGGAACTTTTTACCCCAACTTCATCAAAAACATTGTTGAGTAGATTTAACTTAGAAACAACATTAGAGTGTGAATCTTGACGATCCGGAGTCGAATCCACTTCAATCGGAGTTGACAGACCGTGAGATTTGTGTTCTTCTTCTCTCTTCTCTTTTTACTCTCTATTTGTTGAAATGTTGTATGTAAATTTATCTTTATTGTATGTATATTTATGGATCTTTGTATAAAATCTCTTTTACAACTCTTTATCGATGGTTATCTTAATTTTTTACTTAACGGGTTTGGATTGCTATAGACATATACGGTTTGAACTCGATCTAAGATGAACATCTGTTAGATTCTAAACTCTAGACATAGATTTAGGAATAATATTCACGTGGGTATCGATTCTTAATGCTCTGTGTTGTCGAGTTGCGTGAGACATCAGCGATGAGACAATACAGTTGATCTCTCGACTTTGCGTTAGATATAAACTCTGTTGTGAGTGATACGTGATGATATTGACGAGCGATTTAGGTTGCGTTCATTTGATCCATATATTTTTTAATACATGATGGGTGGAACGAAATACAACTCCTGGCGAGTTTTCTCATTTCTTATGAATGTATTTATTTTCTTCTTTTATGTTTTTCCTTTTTCATTTTTATCCCAAACAATTAAACCCAAGCTTAGAGACATGGATATTGTCGAATGACATTCTTTCACTCGCACCGATCCCTGTGGAGACGACAAAACTGGATACTTAATATTTTTGCCCACTGCTATACAACATCAACAGTGGTATTCGTGAAATGTTGATGATTCAATGGTGGAATCAATAATGATTTGGATCTACTTTGATCCAATGGTGGGATTAGGAGCGAGTAACCAAATTTTGTATAATGGGAGTGGTGAAGCGTTGTTGATTCAATGGTGGAATTAGTAGCGATTTGATGTGCTCTGGTCCATTGGTGGGATTGGGAGCGAGGGGGAAATATCAATAATATACCTCTAATGTGCCATGAGTCGGTACTGCATTTGCATGTAGAGTTGAGGTAGTGTCACATTGCATATTTACATGCACTGTGAATGAATTAATATTAATGACATGGTGTGTAATATCTGTAAATTGTGTTTGATTAGATTATGTATGAGTAACTAATTATGTATGGATGATTGATGATGAATGGGTGATTGATGAATACGTGGTGTTGTTGTGATTTAATGATGTGGATGTTTATGATTTGTGTATACCCTTTTGATGTGTTGCACCGCTAAATTAATTAAGTGTATTCTCACCCATTTTGGTTGTTGTGGCGTATGTGCTCATTTGGAGTACAAACTGTTGGTAAGATATGCACCTAAGAGGGGGGGGGGGGGGGGGTGAATTAGGTACTTAGAATTTTTTCTGGATTTTTCGAAAGTTCCAAGTTTTACTTTCCTTAGAGATTACTAAGTGATGAAAGCTATAAAATGCGGAAAGTAAAGAACACATCGATATATCCTGGTTCCCTTCATATTCCGAGAGTACTCTAATCCTCTTTCAACATGAAAGAGATTTTTCAATAATGTTAGATCCTAAGACAAGACTATCCTAGTCTTTCTATACAAGACTCTAACAATCACACCAAGAACAATCCTCCTTGATTTTACAATGAAGTTGAAATGAGAACAATTCTCTCAAACTCAACTCTCTTGCTTCCAATAATCCTGGACAACAAGGAAATACAACCTTACAATCTTAATTTCAATAATCGTGAAATTTAGATGTAACGAGCAACAATACTTAATTCTGATTTTGTTAGAGTGCTTTAAAGTTGATCTTCAAATACTAATCAAATGATTGATCTTCTTCTTGTACAAACAAACTCAATATAGGATACACAAGTGTTCAATGATGGAAGAATGAAACTTAAAAGATTTGTATGAAAGTTAAAATGCAAGGTTCCACTCTTTTGAAAATTTCAGATTTTTACACTTGAAAATTTTGAGTTTGAATGATAATAAAAATTTGAAAATTAAATTTCAAGAAGGTGAGTCTCAAAATTTGCAATTATGAGGTTTCTATAGACTCTAAACACCTTTACAAATGAGTGTCAATGATCAGGAGTTGCCATGGTTCAAGAGGAAAAGAAAATGAGAATTTCTGCCAAGAGTTGCAACCTTCTAGCCTGCTGCGCCCGTGATAATCAGTTACCAGCTTCAGCGATAGAAAAAAAGTTTGAAAATCTCTTCAGGGTAACCGATTACCAGGATAGGGTAACCGATTACTCTGAATCAGTTTTGCCAAAAAAAACCCAAAAATAGTGGCAGAAAGGTTTTGAAAAATGCAAAATATTTTTCCAATGACATGCAAAGAAATGAGGAGAGTTTAGAACACGTGTATAGGCTATATGAAGATTGAATGTTATACCTTTGCCTTGTGTTAAAACCTTCTTCAAGTATTCATCAAGTCTTGATTTAATTCTTTGACATTGAAGTATTTGATCTTGATCTTGAACTCTTGAAATACTTTTAGCCATCCTAGAACTGTGTATGTCATCATCAAAATCGTCGAGAAGCCATGTCTTCACAATCTCTCGCTTTTTGATGATGATAACTACTTTGAAAGTTTATGTTCCTCGTGCTATTCGAACAAAAGCTCCCCTTTGATTGGTGCTCCCCTTAATCCATGATCTTATAGAGGTCTTTGAAAGTCTACAACTTTTGTTAGAAAAACAACAATACTATACCACATAATCACTTCTCCCCCTTTGTCATTAACAAAAAGGATGAGAAAATTAATTGAAAGAAATATTGAAACAACAATATCATATAAGATCACAACAACACATAAAACAAACAACACACACTTAGTACATAATTATGACAAGCAAAGTTTGAAGTACATAACAATGATAAAAACAGAACCAAACTTAAAATAACAGTACTTAAATAAAACTGAACATAAGAAAATCAGTTCAATCATTCAGACATGTTATTGGTGTCTTCATCTTCTCCTTCTTCATTTTCATCATTATCTTCTTCACTCTCTTCCTCAGTAGGCTGTGCGAGAATTTGGGCTTTTGCAATGTCTTTGAATATTTTCCTCATAGCCACTGTATCTCGCAGATGCTCCCTCTGATTGAAGTCCACTTTGGCTTCAATGGAACACATTTTCTAGTACAACATCTCATTGGTGTAGCCTTCTTCTAGAATGTATGGAGTGGATGAGGATGAAGATGAATCTCTGTACACAAATTTGTTATCTGACCCTTGAATGATTCTTGTATTCTTTAGAGCAGTAGAAACATTTATTTTATTTGCCTTTACTGTCATTAAATCCTTTGGTTCCCTTTGAAGAAGAACACCACTGGATTCCAAAATCTTTAATATAAACCTACCATATGGAAGACCGTCGGAAAGAGACCGAACATGTCGCATATGATGCATAAACACATATGCCCAATTAACTTGAAGCTTATTCTTGATTGCATAAATCAGTTGAACTTCTATTTCTCCTACTTGTGGGTGATTAGAATGTTTTGGAACAAGAATATATGCAAGGATGTAATATAGCATTCTATCACTAACAGTCAAGTTTTTGGCCAGCTTAAATACTCTAGAGGAATCTGGATTTTGCCGACTTATGAGTTCCTCTTGAGTAATTCTTGATGTTTCAATGTAGTAACCCATACTAGAAAAATCTTTCCAAGGGCTTGTGTCAAGTTGTATCACCTACCTTATTTCTTCTCCTTCAAAAGGAATTCCCAAACAATTTCCTAATTCCTTAAGGTCCATAGAAATAGCCACATTCTTAACCTTTGATTGCATAACCAAGTCACCAAAGTCATCAAGACCAATATCATAGTTTGAATAAAATTCCTTAACAAGGCCAGGATAAATATTTCCAATTTCACTTATAACCTTAAAAACACCTTGAGTTTCTAACAGAGCAGGAAAATCAAAACTATGAGCTGGAACAGTTTTGAGATTAACGTATTTTACCGGCATTAGAGGACGATTCCAAATATCAAAATCCAACCTTCTAGCTTTGACATTCTGCATTTGTTCTTCCTCAACTGGATCATAGCTGCTTTCCCTAATCTTCATCTTCCTCTTGTTCTGAATTTTAGGTGCCATGGAAGCATGAGGTTCTTTAGGGTTTGAAGAAAAGAATTTTTGGATTCGAGTTGAAGTGGTTTGAGATGAGATGTTGAGAAATGTTAAGGGTTTTTATGAGTGAAAATGAAAGTGGGTTTTAATTAGAATGTTGAATGGAGTTGAATGAGAGAAAGAGAATTTGGAAGAGTGAAGTTAATGAGAGAAGAAGTATTGGAAAATATCAATGATGTCTTTGAAAAGTAAAAACAAATAAGTGCTTATGGAAGACAAAAGACAAAAATAAATATTAAAACCATAACACTTTAATTATGGAAAAAAAATTCAGAAACATAATTGTGGTAATCGATTACCAGGTAAGGGTAATCGGTTACCAGAACCAAAATTCTCTACTAGAATTGTAAACCACAATAGGGTAATCGATTACCATGACGAAAAAATTAGCATTTCTAAAAAAATTTAAATACAACAAATTTTTATCCATATAAAAATTAATATTGCATATTGAATCAAAATGCAACTTTTGGTGAACCAAATCAAATAAAAAAAAACTCATTTAAAGAAGCTAAAAAATGTGTACCTTGGCATTATTTTCGAAAATTAATGAACTAATGAATGAAGATTCAAATGTCACCTTCATCTGAAATACCAAGATCCCTTCGAATTTTGTAGAATGCTTCTCTAGCGAGTGGTTTTGTGAAGATGTCTGCCAGTTGATTATGTGTATCCACAAAGGTGACTTCGACATCCTTTTAAAGTACATGATCACGTAGGAAACGATGTTGTATATCGATGTGTTTTGTTCTTGAATGCATAACTAGATTCTTTGTTATATTGATTGCACTTGTGATATCACATCGTAATGGAATGCATCCGAGATTTAGTCCAAAGTCACGTAGCTGTTATTTGAGCCATAAGATTTGTGCACAATAACTCCCTGCTGCAATATATTCTGCTTCAGCTGTACTAAGTGCGACACAGGCTTGCTTCTTGCAAGACCAGTATACTAGAGCATTTAATAGTATGTGATATGTTCCACTTGTGCTTTTTCCATCAATTTTGCAACCTGCATAATCTGAGTCAAAATAACCAACTAAATCACATATACTACCTTTTGGATACCATAGCCCGACATTGGTTGTTCCTTTGAGATATTTCATGATCCTTTTAACAGCGGTGAGATGTGAATCCTTTGGATTTGCTTGAAAACAAGCACATAAACACAGACTGAATATTATGTCAGGACGACTTGCCATCAAATATAATAAAGAACCAATCATACCTCGATATTTAGTAACATCAATAGAAACGCCTGATTCGTCTGGATCAGCATAAGTTTCGGATCCCATTGGAGTAGACTTTGCTTTACAACCATCCATGTCGAATCACTTCAACAACTCTTTGCAATACTTGGATTGGTTGATGAAGATGACATCCTTTAACTGCTTAATTTATAATCCAAGGAAATAGTTCATCTTTCCCATCATAGACATCTCGAACTCTCCTTGCATAATCAATGAGAATTCCTCACAAAGATCTTTGTTTGTTGAACCGAATATGATGTCGTCAACGTAGACTTGATCCAATAGAGTGTTATCCTTAATTATTTTAATGAATAAGATCTTATCTACTTTACCTTTTTCAAATCCTATTTTGCAAAGAAAGTTGCTAAGTTGATCATACCATGCCCTTGTAGCTTGGTATAGGCCATAAAGAGTTTTCTTCAACTTAAAGACATGCGACGGATTCTTGAAGTCTTCAAAGCCAGAGGGTTGTTTGACATAGACTTCTTCATTGATGTAGCCATTGAAGAATGCACTCTTGACATCCATTTGGAATAACTGAAAATTAAATGAACACACATAAGCAAGTAATAAAGGAATAACTTCTAACCTTGCAACCGGAGAAAATGTTTCTTCAAAGTCAATTCCTTCTTCTTGATTATATTCTTGGGCCACCAACCTTGCTTTGTTTTGAATAATTATTCCATTCTCATCAAGTTTGTTCTTAAACACCCATTTGGTATCGATGATGTGTTTATCACTTGGCCTAAGAACAAGTTCCCAAACTTGATTCCTTTCGAATTGGTTTAACTCTTCTTGCATAGCAATAACCCATTGGTCGTCTCCTAAGGCTTCATCAACTTTGGAAGGTTAAAATTGAGAGGCAAACGCCATATTCAAGCATGCATCTTTGAGATTAAGTCTAGTTGTAACGCCTTAACTATTTGTTAGTTCCATGGTTCTATGATATAGAATTGTCCATGGTTCTATGATTGGCTAAACTGTGGTAAAACATGACTCTGCACTAATGTTAAGCAGGATGGAATTACCATAGTTATGACATCGCTAAAGTAGCAAGCAGGAGCTAGTGAAAGAACTGTTGTGAAATGTTTTAATGTGAATGTCATGATGAATGTCGTGACATCCATCACGACATCCATCTGCTGTCATGACAGAACTGCTGTCATGTGTGAGAAACAGTAAGAGTAGTGGTGCGGCAGGAGCTAGCAGGAGCTGATGACAGAACTGCTGTCATGTCATTACATCTGGTGCAGCAGGAGCTATGTGCAACAGAAGATAACAGAGGATGACATCAAGGTCGAGTGCAACAAGAGAAAGCAGGAGCTAGCAGAGGCTGACATCAAGGTCGAGTGCAGCAAGAGCAAGCAGGAGCTAGCAGAGGCTGAAGAAAGAACTGCTGTCATGGATGTCATTACCAAAGTAATAACATAGCTGTCTGGCATAACAGGCACTGCTATGGGTTAGCAGTAGCCTAGTTCCTCACAGGCAGTGTGAGGTGTGCAGCCACAATAGGTTAAGTTGTGATGAAGTTCCTCACAGGTAGTGAGTGAGGTGTTTTGTCATGTGTCTTAAGCAGGACATCGTTTCATGACAACAAAAGGAGCTGCTAGTATATATTTCTTGACAGAATTGGTTTGGATTGATGAGACCATGTTGAAAATACCTCATCAGTAAATATGTCATGGAGATTTATTAGGAATAAGAATTGATTTTATTGGTATTCATAAAAGGATAAGGAGACCTTTTAGAAAACTTTAATATACTTGTTTCTAATGTTATTCTGCAGAAGATTGGGTGAAGCTAGGTCTGGTGTAAAGAGAAATTTGCAGAAGAGTGGATGTCATACTGAATGTCATGACATTGATCGTATGACATCAGTCGTGCAGGCATGTTGGTTTTCTGTTATCTCAGGCTAGATTTAAATAAGACTTGTTATGACCCCTGAGTTATATCAGGAGAGATTCAAGGCAATGCTGACCATGCCATGACCTAATTGGATAGCACCTTGAATTGTGGAAATTAGTTTTATTTTGTTAAAACTAATATTTTTTACTTCTGCACAGCCCAAGCCCAGTCTGCACGACTATAAAAGGAGGAGTAGAAGCAGAAGAAAAGCAAGCACTCACATCAAGAAAAACTAGAGTGTAAAATAAAGGTCTAGGGTTGAGAGTCCCTTGTGTGTAAGTCACCCCTTGTATCTTTTGATACATTGAGGTAGACATATTTGTAAGTGAATAAGGCTAGTCTTCACGTGTAAAGTCTGTTTAGGAATACTTATAATCCAAGAAATTGTCTGGTGGATGATTGTTTTGGTTAGGTAGATACTAGGCTGTGTCTCACTCGAAGCTGTGAAGCAAAAGTTTGTGAGTTACTTGATCAAAGCTGTGAAGCAAGATCCAGGTGTGTATGAAGTGTCTCTTCATACTGTTTTTGTAATTGTTTGATATCACTGTTGTGTGATTAATGGGGAGTGAGTGGGTATACTCAGTTACTAGAGTGTTTCTAGGCTGAAGTGTCATTGGGTAGAGATTAAGTGAGAAATGCAAACTGGAGGTTTGACTTTGAATTGATTCTACTAATAGTGAATTTCCTCCCTGGCTTGGTAGCCCCCAGATGGGTGAATAATTACTGTGTTATTTATCTTTCTGCATTTACAATTCTGTACTTTAAATGGTTAGATAAATAGTATGACAGACTGCAGATGTCACAACCGAGGTCGTGACATTGGTCATGACATTGGGACAATTTAAAGAAATTTAAATTGGCCATGGTCTGTCCTTATCCTTGTTGAGCAGAGATCAATGTTCTTGGAACACATGTGATCTACATACCAGAATTTCAATTGGTATCAGAGTAGACATCCTGTCTGTTCTGGATGAGATCTTGGGAGATACTTTCTAGTGTTTTGAACAAGGAGAAGTTGTAGCTGAGTTGCTGATCTTGCTGAATGTTTGAGTTACTGCTTATGGAGCTAAAGAGAAGCTTGTAATTGATATTGTGCCCTCTGATATATGAGCTTTATGACCAGCTGTCGCTACCGCGAAAATAAGGTGTCGGCTAAACAGAAGAGTCGCCACCTTTCGTTATTTATCCCTCAGAATGGGAAAGGAAACGATCAGAAAAACCTGACGAAAAGGTACAAGACAAGGTCATCGCAACCATTGTCTGGGTTCGGGAGTCGGTTACGCAAGGGGAAGGTATTAGCACCCCTCACGTCCATCGTACTCGATGGGATCCATGCTTGTTGTGTTTATCTGATGGGTTGGTTTTACTATCTACCAATCAAGGCTTGGTCTAAAAAGAAAAGAAAATGACTCGGCAAAGCGTCGCACTTTATGCCTATGTATTCTCATCAGCGAATGAGAAATCAGAGTCAACGTAGTTCGGCTGACTACGGGTTACGGGGAAGGTGGCTCGCCAATACGTCAGTATTGTGCCTACATACTCTCAACAGATATGAGAGATCAGAGCTTACGTAGTTCGGGATAATACGGATTACGGGAATTCAGATTCATCTGTTTTTTCGAGTAGGGCTAACAAACAGTTCCAGCAGTTTGGTGTACGCAGCTCGACCCTTGGATACTGAGGCGTTACCTTTTGCAGTAGAACTGGGAGTTAACGACACTCTTTTCTTCAGAAAAGCTTCCTTTGAATTACGGGCCCACAGGGCAAAATGGTTTGAAGTTTGTTTTCTGTCTTTTATGGAAGAACTGTTTTTTATGTTTGTCTGTAGTTCGTACAGCACTAGAGACTATGACCTGGGAACGAATGCGTCGCATATCGTCCAAAGGACGTATACTAAACATTCTAGATGATTGAGAGGAGGCCGCTCAATCATCATTACCCAAGTAGCTTAAGGCTCGTAACGCGCTTATACTAACTTGCCTTTATTACGTTTTTTACTGTTGTTTCAAGATAAGAAAAGAACGATTTCTACAGGGAGACTATCAAGTCCTAATGTTGTCATGCCAATGATTCATACTATGGTTGAGGTTTGAAACAGGGATCTCCTAGATGTTATCATGCATAGGTTTCAACCTAAATTTCTAATCATCACTTCCTTATCAAAGGAAGTGAGATTCCTAGGGGATCATGTCAATGATAAACAGAAACAGATAAAGCATCAGCTTAAACAGTAAACAGTAAATGACTGTAAAATGCATGCAATGCAAGTGAGGGAGGAAAGGTGTGTGGGGCATCATCCTCCACAAGCTCGTCTCGACCTCAAGCCAGATATGAATAACTGCAATCATACAGGAAATAAAATGCCATCAAGCAAAACACAAACCACATAGGCAAGGGAGCAGGGCTCTACCGAATACCCGCAAGCAAAGCCATACAGTAAAAATACAAGCAGAGGGAGCAACTCAACCTCTAATGCAATCATGCTCCTAGATTAAAACAATTTAAACATAAACTTATTCTAATGCATCAAGCAAATCACACAAGTCACATCAATACAGTTGCACAGAAAGCAAACAGACAGGAAAGAAAACAGATCAACAGCTTTCACAGCTTCACAGCAAAGCAATCCTCTGACAGCAGTTCAGTCCTCAGTCTGAAGTGTTATCCAAGGCTCTCATCTTCAATGGCAAGTATCAACTTACTTCTTCAATCTTTCAATGCATCAGACACAAGTATCAACTTGTTCTTCATCTTCTTCAAGCTTCAGCTCTCAATTTGATCTCCTTCACACAAGTGTCAACTTGTTCTTCTTGATCTTCAAGCTTCAGCTTTAATGGCAGTCTTCAAAAAAAGGGAAGTGCAACCTATATCATCTTCAATCTTCTAGAAAGGAACTCCATCCTCTAGCAAGGGAGAAAGATTCATCTAACAAGAACAAGGGGGGGGATAGGGAGAAGCAAAGTGAAGACCAAAGGTCACCTCTAAGCACTCCACCATCAAGGAAAGGAACCCTCAAAGGTTCTACCAATTTGTGAGGAGCCATTCATCCTACCAACGGAGGGATGGGGCCTTCACAATGGGACCTTACATCATAGGGAGGAATGGAAGTGATCAACACCTTCCATGTTTCATGAAGGAAGAAAATCTATTCTAAAGGATCTCCCTAAAAACCCTAATCCTTAACCCTAAACAAACTACACCAAAGGGAGAGAAAACTTAAAGTCCAAGCTCCATCATGCATTCCACAGTAGCCCACACATGTCTTCATCATCATCCAAGAGCAAGAGAAGCAAAACCCTAATCCATGGGAACTAATGAAGTCATTCTAGTTGAGTTAGCAAGTTAGGATCACCTAAAACCTAGTACTAAAGTTAATCCTAACTAAAATACTAAAACCAATTGTAAAATCCTAAAAAAATACCTATCGGAAACTAAGTCAATCATGACTCTACCATGTTAATTCCAGATATCCAATCATCAAACAAGACCTAGAAATAAACTCTACACTACAAGGCACTAAACCTAAACCCTAAAAGGAAGCACCTAAAGCTTCAACCTAAAAACCACACCTAATTTCATCACAAAAATGTGAGAAAAATACTATGGGAGCATACATGTCTAAGCTAATCACACACAAAAAATCAAGCCAAAAATCATCACCAAGTGATCACACTAAAATCATCAAACAGAGGTATCAATCATGGCAATTTTATTATCAAATAAAATGTAAAAAATGCACAAAAATTGAAAATGCATGATTTTCCTAATATTTTTATTCAACAAAATTCTAGATTCAATCATGGATCAGGGGGAAAAAATCTGGAATTAATTGACTTATTTTTCTATTTTTCATGAATTGTTTTCAAACTAACATGAAATGCACAAAAATAGTAAAACAATAAAAAGAGAAGATGAACAGAGGGTGTATTCAGCAACTCATTCCAACTAGTTTCGCTTAGGCCCAGCACAATAGGGGTGCACATAGCAACTGGGCGTGAGGCCCATCTGAACATCACTTCAGTTCAGACAAATAACCAGGGGAGGGGGTGTGTTGAGTAACCAAATGCCTTGAAAAACCTTGTTGGGCCTGGAGATGGGGGTGAGGATAGCAACTGATTCACTAAGCCCATACGCTCTGAATTCCTCATCTTCACTTCAATTCTCAAACTGAAAAAATAAAAAGCACACACGCCAGGACTCGAACTCATGCGTGTTTGGTTCACCCAGCGAAGTTTCAAAGGCTTGGATTTCTGACTAAGTAAAGCACTGCGTTTTGAAGGGGCTTACGTGGCTCAGCGTGAGCTCTTGGATTGAGTGACCAAGTCACACTTTCAACATGACTGGATGGTGAGGATTATCTCTCCTACCTTTCAAACCTGCAAACATGCGCGCGCAAGGTCCCTCGCCGGTGGCTTCTCCGGCCACCCTGGCACAACCCTAGTTTCACCTACAGGCCACCAATGGCCACGATCTCTACATGAAATTTGTCCAGAATTTCACCAGCAACTCAACCATAGCATCTATTCGCTCTAACAACGCAAGAATCTTGAGATAACCATTTCAACCGAAAATGCAATTAACCCTAAATTGTCTCTAAATTGCAATTAACTATCCAAAATCCATCTAAATCATGAATAGAACCTAACCGCATGCTTCTAGTTCACTAAAAACACATAATCAGAGAGAGATTTTAAGAATTTAAAAACCTGTCTTTGAGCTTGGATTGCAGTGGATTCGAGCCTCAATTCTCTTCCAAACCTTGCAGAAATGTTCAGTGATCAATGGTGAATGCTTCTTGATGCTCAATTCTGGTTGAAAACTCTTGATTCTCTAAAACGAAAATTCAATTCTAAGCTTGCTTCTTCACTTCTCTCCAATGGCTCCTCCACGAAAATGATCACCAGAACCTTCCAATTCTGTTCTAAATCCTTTTTATATTCTGTTTCAATGGATTATAGGCCCAAACCAGGCCCATTCATGAGTTTTTGATTTTCACCTTTCTTCCAAATTTTCAAAGTTGATATCCACCTTCAAGCCTTGCTCATACTCCAATTTCATTCCAAACCATACACTTAAGCCTTGTGGGATGTAGTGATGTGGTTTGTTTCCTTTGATTTCAACATATGGAGTGTGTGAGGTGTGTTTCTTATTTGTGAAGCAACCTTCCAAATGGCCATGTTAAGCACTTCAAATAAAAAATGTAATAATGCCAATCTCTTTATAACATCAATTCCATTCAAAATGACTACAAATTTGACTTGAAAACATGTTATTCTCAATTGTTTTGAATTTTCTCATCTTAATTCATTAAAATGGCTTTATATGAACTTTCTTCCACCAATGCTTGATATGATCCACATCAATGGACTATTGATGCTTAGGCAAGCTAAAAACATCATTTTGAACAACTTTCATGTTGAACAAAAATCCATTTGAGGCTTGCAAGATGATGAAATTGACTTATGGTTCAAAATGACCTGTAATGTCCAAATACCCCAAAATACCCTTGACTTGTCAAAGCCATAACTTGAGTTATACAAATCCTATCAAGGACTTCTAGTACTATCTATAAAGCTAAGAGAATAAGGAACAACATTCATGTTAACCAAAAGTTCATAGGAATCATCCTTCTAGGGCAAAAGTTTCATGCAAGTTGGGTAACTTTAAAGCTCCAAATTCACATTCCTCAGATGACTTGTAACTTGTCTGGCTCATATCTTGAGTTCTATAAATCCTATCAAGGACTTCTAGTACTCAAATTAAGGCTAAGATTATGCCCTACAACAATCATGTTGGGGTCAAGATGAGATGACAATCATATCTTGAGTTAAATTGTCTTGAAGACAGGGGTCCAACTAGGGGATTTTACACTGTCAAGTCTTAGAAACCCTAGCTTGAAACTTCTCAAACTCTTCAATCATGATGAGTTACCATTGGAATCATCCTTATAACATCTCAATGTATCAATCCATGATCACATGGCTCTTGAATTAGGTCTCAACCTTCTTGAAATCATCAGTTGACTTAGGGTTGACCCAGTCAAACCCTAGTTGCACCACTCATGGCTGAGCCTTCTTAATCTTGCACAATGACCTGTCTAGGCCTCAAAGTGACCTTCAAAACTTCTCATGAGCTCTTCCAATACCTCAAGTCTATCCTCATGGCCTCAGAATCATCTGATGGTCTTCCCCATAACTCTCAAGTTAGGAGACCCACATACTTGGTTTCAACCACTCTCTCTGAGGATCTTTTAACTCTTTCACAAGGATATCAACCCTTGAGCACCTTCTTAACTAGCTTCATAGTCTTGCATAGCTCTTAATTGGTAGTCATACCTGTTGATCTCCTGCATACATGTCAATGAAATGCAAATGATAATGCTAAGGTGCATGAAATGAAACATAAGCTAGGTAAAGAAATGTTGGACAAATTTTAGGGTGCAACAGCTGCCCCTATTCAAACGGCTTAGACCTGACTGGGTGAGAAGCGAACGACTCTCAAACAATCAAGGTAAAAGACGGTTGAATACCAATAAACCCGGAAATTTGCCAACTGCACAAGTATACGGTACTCTGATGGGGACAAATCTTCGGAAACTAAAATAATAGTTGCACGGCAACTAGCTGGAGAAATACTGATTTGAACCTCCGTCAGGATGATTCTCTAATTTATCTGATATCATTGTGTCCTCAAATCATCGAGGGATCATCGGTTGCATGGTAACTGGTGATTTGCCGACCGTACAGGTAAACGGTACTTGGATTGGTAGGAACATCTTCCAAACTGAGCATGTCAGTTGCACGGTAACTCTGCTGGGGAATTGGTCACACGGTAACCGGTGAAGGGTCTAAGCTCAAATCTCCGTCAGGATGATCATATGATTTTGCTGTAGATTTTCGTCCTCAAGACATCAAGGGATCACCGGTCACACGGTAACTGGCAATGGATGGTTGATCATGCCGTCAGGCATTCTGTGTCATAGCAGAAAAATTCCCTATCGTCGCTTATGGACTCATCATGTCGCTAGGAACGTCGATAACATCTTTGTCGTACCTCTTCATTAAGTCAATAAGGGATCCCTGGTTGCTCGGTAACTGGTGAATGATGGCTGATTTTGCCGTCGGGCATTCCGTGTCAGCTGGAAGAGCTGCTTCGGCCTCGCAGTCAGACTTCATCAGTAAGTCCTGAAATGGGATCTTTAGTCATTCACGGGTCAATAGGGATATACAATCTTCTGCCGTTAGGAACTCCACGTCAGCTGAGATAACTGCTTCGGCATTGCAGTTGGACTTCCTCAGTAAGTCAGGGAATTTGGCACTACTACCAGACTTCAATCATCAAGTCTTCAAGGGAAATTTCAACTTCTCTGTTCAAAAACACGCTGGGGATGACACATCTCCGCTGGGGATTCTGGAGAACTATCAAGTAACTCTGCTTCGGGGATCCAGGAATCATTCTGGATGAATCAACTCTGCTGAGGACTTCAAGAATCATCTTGGACAAATAACTCCGTTGGGGACTTCAAGAATCATCCTGAACCAATAACTTTGGAGATTTCAGGAATCATCTTGAACAGACACTCTTCTGGGGATTTCAGGAATCATCCTGAGCAGACACTCTGCCGGGGATTTCAGGAATCATCCTGAGCAGACACTTTGCCGGGGACTCTAAGCATCAATTTGAGCAACCAATTCTGGCAGATTCACTGGGGATTTTAAGAATCATCTTGGACAAATAACTTTGTTGGGGAATTCAAGAATCATATTGATCAAACCATTCTGCGGAGGAACACCTGTAAAACAAGAACGGTAACGCCCTAGCTCATGTTTCGTATGCATATGCTTTGACGATGGCGTAATGCTCTACACGGTGGAAATGCTACGCATTTAGGGTAAATGCTATGCAATCATGCAAAATGTTATGACCCCATCAGCAAAATAAATTCTGAAGGGAGAATCTTCCTGTCAAGGAGAAAGAACCACTCTGGTGGAGAGAAGGAATCATCCTGCCTAGGAGAAGAAGTCACACCAATCTCAATTGGACTCCGCCTAGGGAAACGATCTTCAGTTGACTGCTGCAGGGGAATAAAGCTCTCTGAGAACTTGGACTCGCTCAACTGGGTATTCGAACCACAACTGCTGAGGAAAACAATGTCAATCACAGAAATAAACTGCACGGCCTTCGCGGCTAAAACTTTCCTGGAGATAACGACTCCGATGGGGGAAAACAGCATCAGCTAATCAACACGCTACTGGGGAAAACCAATCATGGCCCAAACGGCTTCCAAGGACTCGGCTCTCTTGGGGATTTGCCAGCTCGGCTATGGTAGAAGGAATCATCCTGCTTACTTGGGGAGAGTACAACTCTGTGGGGAATTTCAATTCTCCAAGAGACCTCAGTTTGGAACCGGAGGCTGCATACTTGCGAGTAGTCTTCTACGAAAAATGCACTTTGACCCAGTGCTGGGGAATGAATATACGCTTCAGCGCATGACTCAGCTGGGGGGAATGATGATCCTCCAGGATACCTCTGATTGGGGAGAATCTATCTCTGCTTGGGAAGACATATCAATGCTCTTGGTCCCATGTTCAGACTCCATGGGGAGAGGCTGCTACATTTGCTGGGGAAGAAGGAATCGTCCTGCTTGGGGACGCATACGGCGTACTGCCTGGAATATGCTATACCTGCAACAACATAAACAAACAGACAAGATACCCTTCTCAAAGGGACCTATCAAGGTTATTATCTTGTGACAATGTTCAAGTAATTCATTGTTTCAATAATCAGTGGCCTAGGCCAGTAAGTTTATGTATGTGTATTTTATAAAAAAACATCGGCGTTCTTTTTTGCAAACAAAACAGATAGATGCTGAACAAACAAACAGAATTGCTGAATAGTATATATTTTATTGATGACGAACCCCTGAATGGGTAAAAATGTTTTACAACAGATGCAAGCTCCTGGAATGAGGAAGCTGCGTAAATATAAAACATAAATATACATCAGTATATGCATAAATGTCGGCAATGCGGCGTAGACGAACACCATGAGTTGATCCCTCTATGACCCACTTGACTTTGATACTTCTCTGATGCTTCAGCTTTAGAAGAGATTGATTCAGATAAATGGCCCTCAGGTCTTCCAAACCACTAAACAATGAAAGTCCATACGCGGAACGCAGTCATTTGCTTTTTCAAATCCCTAAATTTTTCTTGAATCTCCCTTCCGGGTTTTCGATTCACCGGGATACCCTTTTTTGCCAAAGTCGCCCTTCCAGGTTTTCGACTTTGCGGGTGTACATTTTTCCATCTATATCCCTAATTTTTTCCCGAACCTTTTTCCTTTTTTTATGGTTCGCCGAGATGCCCCATTTTTGCCTGGATATCCTTTTTTCTTTCCAGCGGGTCATTCTTTAAGCAAAGTAATTTTTAACTGCGCCCACGTTCACCGGGGATGCAAAATCTTCGCCATCCATCATGGATAACAACAAGGCTCATCCCGAGAAAACCTTGCTGACGACGTGCGGACCTTCGTAATTGGGAGTCCACTTGCCTCGGTGATCGGAGTATGGAGGAAGAATCTTCTTCAGGACGAGATCACCCGCCTGAAAGCTTCTAGGACGCACCTTCTTGTCATATGCTTTCTTCATTCGGATTTGGTACAGACGACCATATGCAATCGATGCTAATATTTTCTGGTCCATCAGGCTGAGTTGGTTTAGTCGGTTCTTAGTCCATTATGCCTCATCGAGTTTCACATCAACCAAAACTCGTAAAGAAGGAATCTCAACTTCTAACGGTAGGACAACTTCCATACCGTACACCAGTGAGAAAGGGGTTTCCCCGGTTGATGTACGTATCGTTGTACGATAGCCGTGCAATGCAAACGACAACATCTCGTGCCAATCCTTATAGGTCACAACCATCTTCTGTACAATCTTCTTAATGTTTTTATTGGCCGCTTCAACGTCGCCATTCATCTTCGGCTGGTAAGGAGATGAGTTGTGGTATTCAATCTTGAAACTCTGGCACAACTCCTTCATCATCTTGTTATTCAAATTCGAACCATTATCAGTAATGATCCGCTTGGGAATTCCGTATCGACAAATGATGTCCCTCTTTATGAATTTAGCCACCACCTGCTTGGTCACATTAGCGTATGAGGATGCCTCCACCCACTTGGTGAAGTAGTCGATAGCTACTAGAATGAAGCGATGACCATTAGATGCAGTGGGCTCAATCTTGCCTATCATGTCGATGCCCCACATGGAGAACGACCACGGGGAAGACATGACATTCAATGGGCACGGTGGCACATGAATCTTATCAGCATAAATCTGGAATTTATGACATCTCTTCGCGAATTTAAAGCAATCCGACTCCATCGTCAGCCAGTAGTATCCTGCTCTCAGGATCTTTCTTGTCATAGCATCCCCGCCGGCGTGCGTACCAAATGTGCCTTCATGGACTTCTTCTATGAGCATACTCGCTTCTTTCTCATCTACGCATCTGAGTAGCACGAGATCGTGGTTTCTTTTATACAAAACTCCATTAGGACTGAGGTAAAAATTTCCAGATAGCCTCCTCAGAGTCTTCTTATCCTAGGTTGACACTCCCGCCGGATACTCTTTAGTCATAAGGAAGGTATGGATATCATGGAACCATGGCTTGCCATCGGAGGCTTCCTCGATCGCAAAGATGAATGCAGGTCTATCAAGACGAGAAAGGACAATCCTTGGAGCTTCATTCCAAAAATTAACTTTATACATCGAAGCCAACGTAGCTAAGGCATCAGCCATCTGATTTTCAGCTCTGGGCACATGATGAAGCTCCACTCGATCAAAGAACGGAAGCAGCCTTCTGGCATAATTCACGTACGACACCAAATTCGATTGACGAGTCTCCCACTCCCCTTTAATCTGGTTAATCACAAGTGCCGAGTCACCATACACATCTAGGTTCTTGATTCTCAAATCAATTGCTTCCTTTAGACCCATGATGCACGCTTCGTACTCCGCTTTGTTATTGGTGACCGGAAACGTCAGTCTAGCCGTAAACGGGATGTAGGATCCATGGGGAGTCGTGATAATCGCCCCAATGCCACTTCCGTAAGAATTAACCGCCCTGTCAAATATCAACTTCCATTGGGACTTCCTATCTGGCCCCTCGTCGGGCAACAGTTCATCATAATCTTTCACCTTGAGAAACATGATATCCTCATCAGGGAATTCAAATTTCATCGGCTGATAATCCTCGATCGGTTGTTCAGCAAGGTATTCAGACAATACACTTCCCTTTATGGCCTTCTGGGAAACATACTGAATGTCATATTCCGTCAACACCATTTGCCATCTGGCGATCCTGCCCGAAAGCGCTTGCTTCTCGAAGACGTACCTGATCGGATCCATCTTCGAAATTAGCATGGTTGTGTGGTTGAGCATGTACTGTCGTAAACTTTTGGCAGCCCAGGCTAGTGCACAACACGTCTTCTCCAACATCGAGTAACGAGATTCACAATCTGTGAACTTTTTACTCAAATAGTAAATGGCATGCTCCTTTCTGCCCGTCTCGTCGTGCTGACCGAGAATACACCCCATACTATTCTCAAGAACTGTCAAGTACATGATTAAAGGTCGTCCGACCACTGGGGGTATCAAGATCGGAGGTTCCTGTAGATACTGTTTTATCTTATCAAATGCCTTATGGCAATCCTCGTTCCAGATAATCGCCTGATCTTTCTTTAACAGTTTGAACATCGGTTCACACGTGGCCGTGAGCTGAGAGATAAACCTTGTAATGTAGTTTATTCTGCCCAGGAAGCCACGAACTTCTTTTTCGGTTTTTGGCGATGACATTTTTGTATTGCTTTTATTTTCGCAGGATCAACCTCGATGCCTCTTTCACTCACAATAAACCCCAGTAGTTTTCCAGACCGTACTCCGAAAGTACACTTGTTAGGATTCAGCCTCAACCTGAACTTCCTAAGCCTCTCAAAAAGCTTCAGCAAATTGACCAGATGTCCCTCCTCCGTTTGGGACTTCGCAATCATGTCATCAACATAGACTTCAATCTCATGATGAATCATATCATGAAACAAAGTAACCATTGCTCGTTGGTAAGTGGCCCCTGCGTTCTTCAGACCGAAAGGCATTACCTTGTAGCAAAATGTTCCCCAAGGTGTAATAAACGTAGTTTTCTCCATGTCCTCCGGCGCCATCTTGATCTGATTGTAACCGGAGAAGCCATCCATGAACGAAAACACGGAGAACTGAGTTGTATTGTCGACCAACACATCAATATGAGGGAGTGGGAAATCATCTTTAGGGCTCGCCCTATTCAAATCCCGATAATCGAGCACATTCGTACCTTACCGTCCTTCTTCGGTACAGGCACTATGTTGGCGACCCACAGAGGGTAAGTAGTGACCGCTAAGAAGCCAGCATTAAGCTGTTTCTGCACTTCTTCTTTGATCTTAACAGCCATATCTGGTCGTTTCCTCTTAACCTTCTGCTTAACGGGAGGACAATCTTCTCGCAGCGGCAAGTGATGAACCACAATGTCAGTGTCAAGTCCGGGCATGTCTTCGTATGACCAAGCAAAGATGTCACTATACTCTCTCAGCATCTCGACCAGTCTCTGCTTGACATCACTCTGCAGTGGGGCCCCTATCCTGACGTTCCTGACAAGTTCCTCAGAACCCAAATTCACAATCTCAATCTCTTCCTCGTGAGGTAGAATAACTTTCTCTTCTTATTTCAACAAGCGGGCCAACTCTTCGGGAAGGTCTTCATCTTCATCAATCTCTTCTTCGGCTTGATAGATCGGGCAATCGAAGTTGAAGTGAGTCGTAGAAGGTCCAGAGTCGATGTCATCTGCTATGTGGATCCTGCAAAATCAAGGGTTAAGCTTAAAACAAGGATATGCAGGTTAGCACAAAGCCTATCGCCATTTTATTGTTTTTCAAAACAAATATAAAACAGGAATAACAGAGATCACAACATTTGAATGCAAATAAAAACGCCTTTTGATTTATTGGTAAAATGCATGTACATAATCAAACAAGTCCCTGACAATAAAACCATTATGCCCCAGGCAGGACATAGGGTTGTACAATAATTGGAGAAAGTAAATCATTACTCTTTGCCTGTCACTTGGATGGTATCCTTGATGGACCAGTTGGTGAGGCTCTGGCCTGGTTTGCTTGGCTGGATCCAAGAGTCTAGGTCGCAATCGCTGTCTTTGCCGTCTTCAGACACTGCGTTGACACTTTCAAATATCACCCCGCCACTGGTAAACTGGATCGGCCCTTTACCTCGTGACGCACTGTGAGAGGGGGAGGCTTCAGCCGCAGGAGAGTATCCTAACCCAAACTTGTCCTGTTTGTTAGGTATTTCTAGAACTTGCCCCCAGCCTGGGGTAGATCCGGCTTGAACAACGGCCCGGGCTTCCTTGAAGGAAGAGAGAGTCATCTCTGGTTTTTCAGTCATTACTGGAGCCACGTCCTTGACTTTAACAGCTTCGAATGCCTGACATAGGATTTCATGGATTTCCCCATCCATCTCAACATATTTGAAGGACGACAAATGGCTCACCATTATGTCTTCCTCGCCACATACAGTTACAATGCTGCCCCCTACAACATACTTGAGTTTTTGGTGCAGCGTGGAGGTCACGGCACCAGCATAATGGATCCATGGCCGGCCTAAGAGACAACTGTAGCCTGGCATGATGTCCATGATGTAGAAGACTGCGTTGAAAGTTTCCGGCCCAACTTGGATTGGCAGAGTTACCTCTCCAAAGACATGGCGCTTGGTTCCATCGAAAGCCTTCACAACCAGATCACTGGGTGTGCAAATCAATCCGCGAGTATCTAACTTCACCAATGCCTTCTTCAGAAGAACATTGAGCGACGACCCAGTGTCCACCAACACGTGGGCCATAACTGTTCCCCTACACTCTATCGAGATGTGCAGGGCGCTGTTGTGGTTTCTTCCCTTCGGCGTCAGCTCCAGGTCAGTGAACCCTAACCCGTTTCCAGCATTCACGTGGGCTACTACCCCTTCCAATTGGTTGACCGAGATTTCCTGCGGTACATACGTGGCATTCAAAACCTTTAACAGCGCGCTGCAATGTGACTCCGAACACAACAACAAATTCAGGATTGAAATTTTCGAGGGTGTTTGATGGAGGTGATCCACGATCTTGTAATCACTCTTCTTGATCAACCTCATGAACTGTTCAACGTCCTTTACAAGTAAGTCTTTCTCTACCCCACGAGGGGTTTCCTCAACGACTTTACTCTTTCCCTTATCAGTTTCCTCAGCTTTGTCTGCTTTGTCCACCACAATCTCAGGTGGAGCAAATACTCTTCCGCTTCGCGTGATTCCACCAATTCCCACTAGGTTATCCACAGACCGCCCAGATGGTTCTAGGTCTAACTTCTGTCTGTTGCAGTAGACGTCTGCCCCATAATGCCACGGGACAACATTGGTGCTTTCAAAAGGTATCGGCCCTGCCTTTGTGATGGTAATTGTGGGCGGTTTGGGTGTAGAAATGGTTATCATCTGGCGAGGGATGGTGATGGTGGCAACCTCATTATCTTGCTTCAGCATTACCTCTCCAGATCCACATTTGACCCTTCGGCTAAATTGCAAGATTCCTTCGGTCATCAGACTCTGAATCCCCACTATCAACTGTTCACATCCATCAGGACGAGTCAAACAACCCATGCATAATTCTCCACAGCCCGGAAAAAAGCCTCTCTTCATCAGCTTGGCTTTAACGAAGCTAAGCGGTGTCTTCAGATCCTTGACATCAGTAAACACATCTAAATCCTCTTCTTCAATAATGGCATTCACCCCACCTCCCTTATGATTCGACATAGGGTTCTTTGTGACATTCGACACATTATCTGAGAAATTGATGATCTTAGCATCCACCATATCTTGCACCTTGTGCTTGAAGGCTTTGCAGTTTTCGATCGTGTGGCCGGGTGCCCCTGAGTGAAAATCACATGTTGCATTCGCATCATAACCCTGCGGAGGTGCCCCTGTCAAGGGAGCCAGGGTTCTTTTCCGGACTAGCTGTAACTGAAGCAGAGTTTGTAATAGCTGAGCGTAAGACATGGGCAGCGTCTCGAGGTGACGACTTGACAGAGGTGCCTGTTCTGATATTTCCTGTACCCTTGCTGATTTGGCTGCTGCTGCTGTGGCTGGGGTTGTTGGACAGCAGGGATGGTTATGCTAGCCACCTGCTGGCGCTGGCTTTTACCCTTCCTTCGAGCGTTAGACACGGCGCTCGTCTCTCATTCACGCCTTTTATTACCATATGGTTTCTTTCCTCCTCCAGCTGAGGATAGATCAACACCTTGGATTTTCCCCAACTTGATCCCATTTTCAATGTGCTCCCCAGTAATGATGAGATCTTAGAAACTCCTTGACATACCGCTGACCAATTTCTCGTAATAAACCCCCGTGAGAGTGGCTACAAACATTTCAACAAGCTCTCGTTCAACCATCGGTGGCTGAACTCTAGCCGCTAATTCACGCCATCTCTGGGCGTATTCTTTGAACCCTTCGTTGTTCCTCTGCGACAAGTTTTGCAGTTGAACCCGGTTCGGAGCCAAGTCACTGTTATACTGATAATGGTGTACAAAGGCCTCAACAAGTTCCTTCCATGTACGCACAGTGGTGGGCTCCAAACTCATGTACCATTCCAAGGATGGCCCGGACAAGCTATCCTGAAATAAGTGCATCAACAGCTTCTCGTCTTCAGAGTGAGCGGACATCTTTCGGTAGTATGACCTTAAGTGGACACGAGGGCAAGTGGTGCCCTTGTACTTCTCAAAGTCGGGTACCTTGAATTTGGGAGGCACCTTGAAATAAGAAATCAATCCCAATTTAGACATGTCGACACCCATAGTGTTCAGGTTCTCGAAATTCCTCATTTTGTCCTTGAGTGCCTTAAACCTCAGACGTGCTTCAGCAGTCAGTTCTCCTTCAGCACTCCTCTGTGAGAACAGATTTTCTTGACGGTCTTCTTGCCATGGCTGAGGCCCATACAGATTTCCAGCACCTGTGTTGCCATTGCCCGGTCCGGTGTTGCCATTAGCTTCAAAATTTCCATTACCGACGCCAGTCGTATTACCATTGAGCCCGGTGTTAGTGACCACATTGCCGTTACCACTTCCATTCACCCCGGTCACGGGGATGCCACCCTGAGGAGTTTCAACAGGAGGAGGGGTTGGAATACTCCCACCATGGAGTACACCGTTGCTGTCAACCCTTGAGATTAGAGGTTGGACCAATATTCTGAGCTGGTCTTAGCCGTTGGCAACCACTTGCATGAGCTCCATGAAGCGGTCCATCCTCTCCCGGAGTTCCTGGACGCCAGTTTGCACTTGTTCCATTGCTCTAGCTTGATTTGCTCTGGTCGGATAACGGTGGATCGGTCTTCGATCAATCCTGGAACAACCTGCATACACAAAGGGTTAGGAGAAAAAACGACAAGGTGCTCGTTATGCAAATGCTTCATGCTTCATGCAAACGTGTGTCTGTACCTTGGGGAGATTCCCCCCCCCCCCCCCCGATCCTAGTTTCCGAGACAAATAAAGTCTATGATCCAATCATGGAAAAGAAATCCTCATATATCCATCTGAAAAGCCCGCTCGGGTAGCGTACAACTGTAATCGCATACAACTGAAGTAATAAGGCATGACCCCAACCAACAGACCTGGCGGTGATCAACATATCAATGCATAAGATGTACAAAGAAAATACAAATAGATCAGGTGCGGCCACGGGCACGGGCATCTTCTGTCAACTTCTTTGTAGCGGGGTGATCTGACTGAGTAGCAAACCCCGGGCCAGCAGGTCCCTCTGCCTGATAGACTTTGGGAGGTTCTCGACAACGCTCCTAGAAATACCTTCTTCAGAATGGTTCTCGACTCTTCTCCTTTTAGCATCAGCTCGGAGTTGAGAATCTTGCAAATCTGCCTCGGCCTCAGCCAATCTATATTGGACGTCACGTTGCAGGGAGGCTTCAGCCTCTGTACTCTCATCTTTCACCATAATTTGAGCTTCTAGCTCGGCTACTTGCTGCTTCAGCTTTTCTTCCCGCTCTTTGTACTTGGCTATGGTGCTGCTCCAGACCCTCTCGTATTGGGTTAACTTCCGGTACACTCTGTCCAGATCCTGTTTCTTGGTTGTCAACACGCCATGTACTAACCTCAGATCCAACCCCAGGCGTTCCCTAGCATCAGTTTCTTTGGTCAGGTTAGAGCCTAGACGGTTGATCATCTCAATCTGCTTCTTGCAGGTATAAACGGCTTCAATTTTCTCTTTCCGAAGTTGAGCGATCTCTTTCTCCAACTCTTCGTTGGCTTTTTGTAGCTCTTCCTTCTCTTGGAGTACCTGGTTGAATTTCTGAATATCAACTGTAGTAGGCTCTCTGTACACGGGAGTACACAACGGTTCTACAGCAAGAAACGACATTAGAAACTTGGCGGCCCTTTCTCGAATCCAAGTCACGTATGGATCAAAGGCCTTGTTGTTGCTCTTTCCCAGCAAGACTTTCCCTTTCCGGTGAATTTTACTCCAAGCATTCTGTACCTTAGCCAAAGCGTCGCCTTAAAGAAACCCTGTGAGATACAGAGATTCCTGTATCTCTTCCTCTTCAGGAGGATCTCGTAGTGCATACCCAAATTGTCGTACCAGCAGAGATGGATTGTAGTTGATACATCCATTCCTTCCAACCAAGGGGATGTTAGGAAAGCCACAACAGCTATACACAATATCTTTGCCCAGCAGATCTCTATCAAACCGAATAATATCGTCAGTAGTCAAACCCATCAAACGTGCAGACCAAGGCGAAGACTCAGCAAAATCAATGAACGGCCCTGACTTAGGAAGATGGCTAGCAAACCACTTATACAGTAAAGGAGCACAACATGCCACGTTCTTTCCCTTTCTGTTTTCATTCTTGCTGTGAACTGAATGGTAGACGTCTCCGAGGAGAGTGGGCACAGGATTCCTGGAGGCAAATATGTGGCAAGCATCCATGCTTATGAAGTCCGGGTGACTTGGGAATAGCACGATCCCACAGATACAGAGGGCTAAGAAGGCATTGAACACATCCCATCGATCCTTCTCGGCAAACTTCCGGGCTTTTTACATCAGGAAAGGCAAAGGGAAACCATGAACTCCGATCTTCCTGGATACCATCCCTTCCAACTCAGACTCATCTACATGAAGAGCGTCAGTCAACTTACTCAGTTTGGGTTCACCCTCAACACGGTAGTAAGGCATTTGATTCATCAACGGCACCCCTAACAGGTCAGAGTACTCTTCCAAGGTCGGGGCGAGGACATAGTCTGGAAACACAAAGCATCTGAGTTGTGGGTCGTAAAACTACAGCAGGGCGTAGAGGCCATTCAACTCGTACGTAGGAAGCTTATACACAATACTCAGAAGTCTCCCATAACTCTTTCTGAAACTCTCCATCACTGTCTTATCAGCCAAAGAAATCAAAGCTCGTAACTCTCGGATGTCAGGTGTTGGTAGCTTGTAAGCCACAGTCTTCTTCAGAGATGCCATATCTGCCATGAGGATCAAGATCACTAGAACCAGGGGAGAAATATGCACCTGCAACACAGACACACGTCAATGACATGCAAATGAGGATGCAAACAATGCAAAATGCAATCATGCAGCAGGAGATCAAGACGACTGTGCTGTTGAGGAGATGAAGGTTCTGTATCAACAGAACCACAATACTGCTCTGTCAAGAACAACCATATCTCTGAGGAGAAGAAACCCCTGATACCAGACCAAAAATCTGCTCTGTCAAGAACAACCATATGTCTGATGAGAAGAAACCCCTGATACCAGACCAAAAATCTGCTATGTCAAGAACAAACACATATCTGATGATGAGAACCTCTGATACCAACAAAACTGATTCACTGTCAAGAAAACCAGGTAGTCTGGCGGTTAAGGTTTCCTGTAACAAACCCGACCCTGCTCACAGGTAGGGACCTAATCACGGAAAGGTTCGGCATCCTATGCGGTCATCAGCGTCATAGACTTTCAAGAAACGATGATACGATACCTAGAAGGTGTGGCATCATCATCTCTTGAAGCGGGCTCACTTAGCTGAATTCCAAATGATTGGTTCCCAGAGTCGGAAATCCTTAGATCCAACAACCCCTCAAGTCCAAAGGACCGATAGGAAGCCATCAAAGAGAACCTCGTCTGAGTGTGGATTATGTGGGAACACCTGCAAGCAAAGCAAGCACGTCCTCCACTAACCCACTCTAATACTATGTAGCTCTCAAGCATGGGTCTGGCTTCTCACTCATCAGAATGCCCCTCCCACAACAGTGCAGATAATCATATCATACTGAAAATAAAGTGCGGGAAGTAAAGTGTGATAAATAAACACAACCCAACAAGTAATCATACAAGCGCTAGGATTGACTCTCGCAGGGGACGTTGGATCCCCAAACTGAGTCGCATAAGGGACGTTGGATCCCAGGAAACTATCAAGTCCCCAGCTGTCGCTACCGCGAAAATAAGGTGCCGGCAAAACAGAAGAGTCGCCACCTTTCGTTATTTATCCCTCAGAACGGGAAAGGAAACGATCGGAAAAACCTGATGAAAAGGTACAAGACAAGGTCATCGCAACCATTGTCTGGGTTCAGGAGTTGGTTATGCAAGGGGAAGGTATTATCACCCCTCACGTCCATCATACTCGATGGGATCCATGCTTGTTGAGTTTATCTGACGGGTTGGTTTTACTATCTACCTATCAAGGCTTGGTCTAAAAAGAAAAGAAAATGACTCGGCAAAGCGTCACACTTTATGCCTACGTATTCTCATCAGAGAATGAGAAATCAGAGTCAATGTAGTTCGGCTGACTACGGGTTACAGGGAAGGTGGCTCGCCAATACGTCAGTATTGTGCCTACGTACTCTCAACAGGTATGAGAGATCATAGCTTACGTAGTTCGGGATAATACGGATTACGGGAATTCAGATTCATCTGTTTTTTCGAGTAGGGTTAACAAACAGTTCCAGCAGTTTGGTGTACGCAGCTCGACCCTTGGAAACTTAGGCGTTACTGTTTGCGGTAGAACTGGGAGTTAACGACACTCTTTTCTTCAGAAAAGCTTCCTTTGAATTACGGGCCCACGGGGCAAAAAAGTTTGAAGTTTGTTTTTCTGTCTTTTACGGAAAAACTGTTTTTTATGTTTGTCTGTAGTTCGTACAACACTAGAGACTATGACCTGGGAATGAATGTGTCGCATATCGTCCAAAGGACGTATACTAAACATTCTAGACGATTGAGAGGAGGCCGCTCAATCATCATTACCCAATTAGCTTAAGGCTCGTATCGCGCTTATACTAACTTGTCTTTATTACGTTTTTTACTGTTGTTTTAAGATGAGAAGAGAACGACTTCTACGGGGAAACTATCAAGTCCTAATGTTGTCATGCCAAGGATTCATACTATGGTTGAGGTTTGAAACAGGGATCTCCTAGATGTTATCATGCATAGGTTTCAACCTAAAGTTCTAATCATCACTTCCTTATCAAAGGAAGTGAGGTTCCTAGGGGATCATGTCAATGATAAACAGAAACAAATAAAGCATCAGCTTAAACAGTAAATAGTAAACGACTGTAAAATGCATGCAATGCAAGTGAGGGAGGAAAGGTGTGTGGGGCATCAGCCTCCACAAGCTCGTCTCGACCTCAAGCCAGATATGAATAACTGCAATCATACAGGAAATAAAATGCTATCAAGCAAAACACAAACCACATAGGCAAGGGAGCAGGGCTCTACCGAATACCCGCAAGCAAAGCCATACAGTAAAAATACAAGCAGAGGGAGCAACTCAACTTCTAATGCAATCATGATCCTAGCTTAAAACAATTTAAACATGAACTTATTCTAATGTATCAAGCAAATCACACAAGTCACATCAATACGGTTGCACAGAAAGCAAACAGACAGGAAAGAAAACAGATCAACAGCTTCCACAGCTTCACAGCAAAGCAATCCTCTGACAACAGTTCAGTCCTCAGTCTGAAGTGTTCTCCAAGGCTCTCATCTTCAATGGCAAGTATCAACTTGCTTCTTCAAGCTTTCAATGCATCCGACACAAGTATCAACTTGTTCTTCATCTTCTTCAAGCTTCAGCTCTCAATTTGATCTCCTTCACACAAGTGTCAACTTGTTCTTCTTGATCTTCAAGCTTCAGCTTTAATGGCAGTCTTCAAATAAAGGGAAGTGCAACCTCTAGCATCTTCATTCTTATAGCAAGGAACTCCATCCTCTAGCAAGGGAGAAAGATTCATCTAACAAGAACAAGGGGGGGGGGGGATAGGGAGAAGCAAAGTGAAGACCAAAGGTCACCTCTAAGCACTCCCCCATCAAGGAAAGGAACCCTCAAAGGTTCTACCAATTTGTGAGGAGACATTCATCCTAACAAAGGAGGGATGGGGCCTTCACAATGGAACCTTACATCATAGGGAGGAATGGAAGTGATCAACACCTTCCACGTTTCATGAAGGAAGAAAATATATTCTAAAGGATCTCCCTAAAAACCCTAATCCTTAACCCTAAACAAACTACACCAAAGGGAGAGAAAACTTCAAGTCCAAGCTCCATCATGCATTCCACAGCAACCCATACATGTCTTCATCATCATCCAAGAGCAAGAGAAGCAAAACCCTAATCTAAGGGAACTAATGAAGTCATTCTAGTTGAGTTAGCAAGTTAGGATCACCTAAAACCTAGTACTAAAGTTAATCCTAACTAAAATACTAAAACCAATTGTAAAATCCTACAGAAATACCAATGGGAACCTAAGTCAATCATGACTCTACCATGTTAATTCCAGATATCCAATCATCAAACAAGACCTAGAAATAAACTCTACACTACAAGGCACTAAACCTAAACCCTAAAAGGAAGCACCTAAAGCTTCAACCTAAAAACCACACCTAATTTCATCACAAAAATGTGAGAAAAATACTATGGGAGCATACATGTATAAGCTAATCACACACAAATAATCAAGCCAAAAATCATCACCAAGTGATCACACTAAAATCATCAAACAGAGGTATCAATCATGGCAATTTTATTATCAAATAAAATATAAAAAATGCACAAAAATTGAAAATGCATGATTTTCCTAATATTTTTATTCAACAAAATTCTAGATTCAATCATGGATCAGGGGGAAAAATCTGGAATTAATTGACTTATTTTTCTATTTTTCATGAATTGTTTTCAAACTAACATGAAATGCACAAAAATAATAAAACAATAAAAAGAGAAGATGAACAGAGGGTGTATTCAGCAACTCATTCCAACTAGTTTCGCTTGGGCCCAACACAATAGGGGTGCACATAGCAACTGGGCGTGAGGCCCATCTGAACATCACTTCAGTTCAGACAAATAACCAGGGGAGGGGTGTGTTGAGTAACCAAATGCCTTGAAAAACCTTGTTGGGCTTGGAGATGGGGGTGAGGATAGCAACTGATTCACTAAGCCCATGCGCTCTGAATTCCTCATCTTCACTTCAATTCTCAAACTGAAAATAAAAAGCACACACGCCAGGACTCGAACTCATGCGTGTTTGGTTCACCCAGCGAAGTTTCAAAGGCTTGGATTTCTGACTAAGTAAAGCACTGCGTTTTGAAGAGGCTTACGTGGCTCAGCGTGAGCTCTTGGATTGAGTGACCAAGTCACACTTTCAACATGACTGGACGGTGAGGATTATCTCTCCTACCTTTCAAACCTGCAAACATGCGCGTGCAAGGTCCCTCGCCGGTGGCTTCTCCGGCCACCCTGGCACAACCCTAGCTTCACCTACAGGCCACCAATGGCCACAATCTCTACATGAAATTTGTCCAGAATTTCACCAGCAACTCAACCATAGCATCTATTCGCTCTAACAACGCAAGAATCTTGAGATAACCATTTCAATCGAAAATGCAATTAACCCTAAATTGTCTCTAAAGTTGCAATTAACTATCCAAAATCCATCTAAATCATGAATAGAACCTAACCGCATGCTTCTAGTTCACTAAAAACACATAATCAGAGAGAGATTTTAAGAATTTAAAAACCTGTCTTTAAGCTTGGATTGCAGTGGATTCGAGCCTCAATTCTCTTCCAAACCTTGCAGAAATGTTCAGTGATCAATGGTGAATGCTTCTTGATGCTCAATTCTGGTTGAAAACTCTTGATTCTCTAAAACGAAAATTCAATTCCAAGCTTGCTTCTTCACTTCTCTCCAATGGCTCCTCCACGAAAATGATCACCAGAACCTTCCAATTCTGTTCTAAACCTTTTTATATTCTGTTTCAATGGATTAGAGGCCCAAACCAGGCCCATTCATGAGTTTTTGATTTTCACCTTTCTTCCAAATTTTCAAAGTTGATATCCACCTTCAAGCCTTGCTCATACTCCAATTTCATTCCAAACCATACACTTAAGCCTTGTGGGATGTAGTGATGTGGTTTGTTTCCTTTGATTTCAACATATGGAGTGTGTGAGGTGTGTTTCTTATTTGTGAAGCAACCTTCCAAATGGCCATGTTAAGCACTTCAAATAAAAAATGTAATAATGCCAATCTCTTTAGAACATCAATTCCATTCAAAATGACTACAAATTTGACTTGAAAACATGTTATTCTCAATTGTTTTGAATTTTCTCATCTTAATTCATTAAAATGGCTTTTATATGAACTTTCTTCCACCAATGCTTGATATGATCCACATAAATGGACTCTTGATGCTTAGGAAATCTAACAATATCATTTTGAACAACTTTCATGTTGAACAAAAATCCATTTGAGGCTTGCAAGATGATGAAATTGACTTATGGTTCAAAATGACCTGTAATGTCCAAATAACCCAAAATACCCTTGACTTGTCAAAGCCATAACTTGAGTTCTACAAATCCTATCAAGGACTTCTAGTACTCTCTAGAAATCTAAGAGAATAAGGAACAACATTAATGTTGACCAAAAGTTCATAGGAATCATCCTTCTAGGGCAAAAGTTTCATGCAAGTTGGGTAACTTTCAAGCTCCAAATTCACATTCCTCAGATGACTTGTAACTTGTCTGGCTCATAACTTGAGTTCTATAAATCCTATCAAGGACTTCTAGTACTCAAATTAAGGCTAAGATTATGCCTTACAACAATCATTTTGGGGTCAAGATGATATGACAATCATATCTTGAGTTAAATTGTCTTGAAGACAGGGGTCAAACTAGGGGATTTTACACTGTCAAGTCTTAGAAACCCTAGCTTGAAACTTCTCAAACTCTTCAATCATGATGAGTTAACCTTGGAATAATCCTTATAACATCTCAATGTATCAATCCATGATCACATGGCTCTTGAATTAGGTCTCAACCTTCTTCAAATCATCAGTTGACTTAGGGTTGACCCAGTCAAACCCTAGTTGCACCACTCATGGTTGAGCCTTCTTAATCTTGCATAATGACCTGTCTAGGCCTCAAAGTGACCTTAAACACTTCTCATGAGCTCTCTCAAGACCTCAAGTCTATCCTCATGGCCTCAGAATCATCTGATGGTCTTCCCCATAACTCTCAAGTTAGGAGACCCACATACTTGGTTTCAACCACTCTCTCTGAGGATCTTTTAACTCTTTGACAAGGATATCAACCCTTGAGCACCTTCTTAACTAGCTTCATAGTCTTGCATAGATCTTAATTGGTAGTCACACCTCTTGATCTCCTGCATACATGTCAATGAAATGCAAATGATAATGCTAAGGTGCATGAAATGAAACATAAGCTAGGTAAAGAAATGTTGGGCAAATTTTGGGGTGCAACACCAGCTGTATGTTATGCCAAAGGAAGAATGGCTACTTCTATCCTATGGCCTGTTGGATGATCAGACATCTTGTGTAGGGCATGTTCTTTTGGTGGTTCCGCTGCATATTTCTCTGATAAAAGAACTCTGATGCCCCTTGAAGAAGATTGACCTATATTCAGTTTGATGCATGACAGTGGCAGTTGTGTAGATGATTGGAAGATAGTGCCTGCAGCTGTGTTTGGTTGTGTGTCTGGAATGTTCTGTTGTGACCTACAGATTGCTGGAAGCTGTGCGAGAGTAGATAGTGAGAGGTAATTTATTTTCACCACTCAGCACAGGAAGTCAGAGAGAGGTTGAGTCAAGGGTGGCAACCTTGGTATTTCAACACTAAAGATAGTTATACTCTTGGTATTACTCAAGTATAATCATCTGGCCTTCTTGAAATGTTGTATGGATTTAAGATCAATCTCTATTTGTGGAATGCACAAGTATTTAATTGATTATCCAGAATGATCAACATTGTCAAAAGTTCTGTTGGTTCATCAGGTGGATGATCCAAGATTGGCTTCTGAAAGAAGGGATTCTAATAAGGATTTAAGATTCATTGCTATGTGTGATACTCTCAAATATTTAATGAATTATCCTTAGTTAATGATCAAGTTATTCCCTCTGTTGTTGCACAAGTATCAGGCCCTGATATGCTTGGTTCTGATGCAGAGATTGTGCAGAATTCTGTTGATCCATAGATCAAAGGAGATATAACTGGATCTGTACTCATTCTAGTAAGGTTCTTGGCAAGAAACTAAGGCTAGAATGGAGTGTTGATGGGAGTGAAGATGAAGACAATATGCTCTATAAGAGTATTGGAGTGCAGCAGTTGTGTTCTAGTCTCTACTAGAAGCACCTGATCTATTAGCTAGAGAGTTTCCTGGCAAGAAACTTGTCTAGAAGATGGAGTTGGTGAGAGCATTGCTTGGGTCAGTTTATTTCTGATCTAAGTGCATAGGAGCATATGACCTTGGTCATATTGGAGGTCAATGATAAGTGGCAGTTATCTATGACATTCTAAAGAAGTCTCTACTTAAGGAAAGCGGGAATCCTTGTGTAAAGAATTTCTTTGTGACCCTTCCTCATTAAAGAATCAAGCTTTGGCATGTTTGGTTTCTCTAAAGAAGAGTTTCATGAAGCAAATGCACTTTAAGGTAATTGTTGTGGCACAACAAAGCAAGATTAAGGTTGACTACTCCACCCTGATATCAAGCCTATGTACTCTTGTTCTAATTGAGCAAAGAGAATCTTCTAAGTGGTAGAATGAAAGCCTGAACTCTCCAGCTGGATGTCTTAACCAAAGTTGTGACATCAAGCAGAAACTTCAAGGCCTCAAGTGATGTTATGGCACATCATTTGAAGATTAGTTGATCTTCTCAGGTATGAATGGAATTAATGCTTCATATCATGCAATTTGCGGGAGCTGTGTGAAGAAGTAGATAACTTGCTTTGGAGCAAGAAGAATGTGAAGATCAAAGTGGCCTGGTGGATTAGCAGACTTTCTAGAGCTCTGAAAAATGCTGAATCACCAAACAGTGGCATTTGGTTATTTAAGCAGTGTGCCTTTAGAAGTCTATTCTTGTGCAGAAGGGTAGTTATTTGAAGACCACAGAAGGTTCTGGGACTGTTCATGCTTGGAACTAATTACTCATGTGCAGAAGAAGACCAAAGGAGGAATTGTTTCTGTTCACACATTGGAGCTTGTGCTAGAAGCCCTAAGCTGTGTATAGTAGATTACCTACTGTTGTAGATACAGTTGATCAAGCTGATCAAAGCTGGTGTAGATGTGGAGATCTTCAGTTGGACTACTAGACAACAGTATGTCCAGTATGGGCACATAAAGAACCATGGGATGGTGTGTCTGTGATATGAACCATCTAATATGTGAAGATCTCTTGTGGAACTTGTGATTCACTTCTTGGCTAAGAAGTACTCTATCTTGTCATACGGGAGAATGATGAGGTAAAAAGACTGTCTTGGAGTATGATGTGAAGGTATTGAGTGCATTTTGATGTGATAAAGTCCCTATGTGGTGTCTATCTTGTACTCATCCTAAAGCCAGAATACCTGTGGAGAAGTGGTCTCTTCTGCTACAAGTAACTCTAGGAAGAGGTGAATCAGTTTGGTGCCTTCTCTCTGTATGAGCATAGAGTTGGTCATGAGAGGTAATGTGGTGATCTTGGGGCAGCTGTTATCAAAGATAGGGGAGAGCTTTTATTTGATGGGTGTACTACTTGCTTGTGGTTCAAGCAGTAAGTGAATGCGTTCAACATGTGTGTTGAACAAAGAATGAGTTCTTGAAGACATGAAGATGCGTCTTATGTTTTCCATTCATGTGCACTGGTTTCCATTTATATGGGAGAGTTATACTTCTATCCAGGATTTGTTGCTGCAAGAGTGCAGTTATGTGTCAAGATTGTTTGTGGTTTCAAACAAATCTGGAACTTGATGAAGGCAGAATGTCAGACAAGATGTTGTGACATTGGGTTACTGCTCCGAGCTCATGGTGAAGATGACAGGGTAGTCGTGTTGGGTCTGCCATTAGGTGACAAGGGATCAAGTTAGGTATTTGGGCCTCTATCCAAGTACTATATGACAGGTGAAGATGAAGATCAAGACACCATCAGCCTTGATCTTGTGCATATGGAAGGATTCTCACTCTGACATCTTGAAGGAGTTTCTAAGATGAATCTGAGTGAACTCACAGATAGTTGTCTATCCTGCAACTACCTCTCCTAAAAGGGGGGAGTACTGAGTATGCATGATAGGGGGAGTTGTGCTAATATTTTCTCCAGTATGGGTTGTGAATCAAGGGGTGTAAAGCTTCCTGTGTGAAGATGATGAAGTAATTCTTCATGTGCTTAGGTTCTCTCTTTCAGGGGGAGCAATGTTTATGCTGACAAGGGAAGATGTGTACCTGTCTGGTGTGTAGCTGCTGAAGTGGTGCAGTCCTTATTAGAGGTCAAGCAGCTTGTGTATTTCTTAGGAGATGGTGAGAAGACTGTATGTACAGTTTGTGTTAAGCATATGTATGTACAAGTACTCCATTTGTTGTCAAAGTTTTGACTAAACCAAGGGGGATAAAATAAAAAGTGTTGCTATCTGGTGTTGCTATCTGTTGCAACTATCAAGGGGGAGCATGATAGTAAGTGAGGCTGGGAAAAACTACTGCTACTGATGAGGAAAAGCATTGTTGCTGCCATGATGGATGCAACTATCAAGGGGGAGCATGATAGTCTGCTGAATGCCCTGATAAGTTGTTTTAGCCAAAATTTGCCAAATGGGGAGTTTGTTAGTTCCATGGTTCTATGATATAGAATTTTCCATGGTTCTATGATTGGCTAAATTATGGTAAAACATGACTTTGCACTAATGTTAAGCAGGATGGCATTACCATAGTTATGACATCGATAAAGGAGCAAGCAGGAGCTGGTGAAAGAACTGTTGTGGAGTGTTTTAATGTGAATGTCATGCTGAATGTCGTGGCATCCATCACGACATCCCTCTGCTGTCATGACAGAACTACTGTCATGTGTGAGAAACAGCAAGAGTAGTGGTGCAACAGGAGCTAGCAGGAGCTGATAACAGAATTGCTGTCATGTCATTACATATGGTGCAGCAGGAGCTATGTGCAACAGGAGATAGCAGAGGCTGACATCAAGGTCAAGTGAAGCAAGAGCAAGCAGGAGCTAGCAGAGGCTGACATCAAGGTCGAGTGTAGCAAGAGCAAGCAGGAGCTAGCAGAGGCTGAAGAAAGGACTGTTGTCATGGATGTCATTACCAAAGTAATGACATAGCTATCTGGCACAACAGACACTGCTATGGGTTAGCAGTAGCCTAGTTCCTCACAAGCAGTGTGAGGTGTGCAGCCACAACAGGTTAAGTTATGATGAAGTTCCTCACAGGTAGTGAGTGAGGTGTGTTGTCATGTGTCTTAAGCAGGACATCGTTGCATGACAACAAAAGGAGTTGTTAGTATATATCTCTTGACAGAATTGGTTTGGATTGATGAGACCATGATGAAAATACCTCATCAGTAAATATGTCAAGGAGATTTATTAGGAACAACAACAAATTGTATTGGTATTCATAAAGGGATCTTGGAGACCTTTTAGGAAACTTTAATATACTTGTTTCTAATGTTATTCTGCAGAAGATTGGGTGAAGCCAGGTCTGGTGTAAAGAGAAATCTGCAGAAGAGTGGATGTCATACTGAATGTCATGACATTGATCGTATGACATCAGTCATGCAGGCATGTCGGTTTTCTGTTATCCCGGGCTAGATTTTAGGAAGACTTGTTATGACCCCTGAGTTATATTAGGAGAGATTCAAGGCAATGTTGACCATGCCATGACCTAATTGGACAACACCTTGAATTGTGGAAATTAGTTTTATTTTGTTAAAACTAATATTTGTTACTTCTGCACAGCCCAAGCCCAGTTTGCACGACTATAAAAGGAGGAGCAGAAGCATAAGAAAAGCAAGCACTCACATCAAGAAAAACTAGAGTGTAAAATAAAGGTCTAGGGTTGAGAGTCCCTTGTGTGTAAGTCACCCCTTGTATCTTTTGATACATTGAGGTAGACATATTTGTAAGTGAAGAAGGCTAGTCTTCACGTGTAAAGTTTGTTTAGGAATACTTATAATCCAAGCAATTGTCTGGTGGATGATTGTTTTGGTTAGATAGATTCTAGGTTGTGTCTCACTCGAAGTTGTGAAGTAAGAGTGTGTGAGTTCCTTGATCAAAGCTGTGAAGCAAGATCAAGGTGTGTATGAAGAGTCTCTTCATACTGTTTTTGTAATTGTTTGATATCACTATTGTGTGATTGATGGGGAGTGAGTGGGTATACTCAGGTACTAGAGTGTCTCTAGGCTGAAGTGTCATTGGGTAGATATTAAGTGAGAAGTGCAAACTAGAGGTTTGACTTTGAATTGATTCTAATAATAGTGAATTTTCTCCCTGGCTTGGTAGCCCCAAAATGTAGGTGTTGTTAATACCGAACTGGGTGAACAATTACTGTGTTATTTATCTTTCTGCATTTACAATTCTGTACTTTAAATGGTTAGATAAATAGTATGAAAGAATGCAGATGTCACAACCGAGGTCGTGACATTGGTCATGACATTGGGACAATTCAAAGAAATTTAAATTGGCCATGGTCTGTCCTTATCCTTGTTGAGCAGAGATCAATGTTCTTGGAACACGTGTGATCTGCATACCAGAATTTCACTAATATCACCAATTATTTTTTCAATTGGATGATCTCTATGAGTTCTCCATTCCTTAGGTAGATCATTGTCATTTGCTTCTTGTTGACTTGATTCTTCTTTATACTTAGGTTGATTATCATCTTTTTCTTTGGAACCATATTCTTTAGGAATATCTGAAATATCATTATCATCACATAATATAATTTCCTCCTTGGAGGGGTTAGATTCATCAAATTTTATATGCATTGATTCATCAATAGTTAAAGTGTGTTTATTGTAAGTTCTATAAGCTTTACTTGAAAGAGAATAACCAAGAAATATACCTTCATCGAATTTCTCATCAAACTTACCAAGATTATCTTTGTCATTGTTCCAGACAAAGCATTTGCATCCAAATATGTGAAAGTAAGCAATGTTTGGTTTTCTCCCTTTGAAAATTTCATAAATAGTCTTTTTAAGAATATGTCTAATATTGACACAATTACTTACAAAGCATGTCGTACTTACCGCATCCGCCCAAAAATATTTTTGAAGATTTGAGTCGCTAAGCATTTTAACACCCCACTCTACCCCGTACGCGTATTATAAAACATATACAAAAATATTACATAAAAGTACATCAGAGTTCTCAAAATAAGTAGTATGTCACACTACGCCACTTCATTTTCCATAATTAAACCAATGATATCTAACTTTCAATTAAACAGCAGAATAAAGTCAATTGTTTAAACATAATCTCCACCACAAGGTGATCATACATTCTTAGTCCAACAAATAAAAGATACGTAACAATTAATCCAGAAAATAAGCAAAATATAACTTAATCCCGTTATCCCATGTTATGTATCGGAGCAACTCCTAGGACTCGATCAAATAGCAACACACTCCAAACACTACTCAGGTACCTGGTCATCTATACTCCCCAAGGAGCATAGACACAACACACAGAAAAGGGGTGAGAACTACATTCAATAAATAAACGGTGAAATACACATGCTAAGGAGTAGTTACACACCACCCATATAATCATACACATACAACGCACATACACGTGCCATCTCAATTACTCGGCATTAATAGCCCATATTCAAATACAATTAGGCAATGTGACTCACTGACTCGACACAATGCATGTGGTACCAACACAATCACATACAATTCACCCTAGAACCCGATTCCCGTCAGAATCCGGATAAGTCGTATATGTTCCTCTGAACTACAACTTATCTCCAATACGACTTCCACATGAAGTCCGGATGAAACTAGGCACCCATCATGGATTCCCACCTAGCCATCTCCACAAGACATATGACATGAAATGCATGACAACATAATTATGCAATATAATAATTCAAGCATAATTCACAATCGCTAATGATCCACACGAGCCACCCGCTCACCGTAATCTTCTCGAGAATTACCACAATCGGACAAAATTATCCAATTTCGACAATCATGGCTCATACTCATCAAAACACACCCATAAAGGCATACACATAACATTCCACATCCTCTTGATTTAATTCATTACCAATATTTCTTAAGTTCATTTTAGTCATATTAGTCCTACCGATTAAACGGAATTGCATTCCAAGCAAAATCTGGACAGAAATCACAAAAATTGGGGAAAAGTCATCCCAGACCGTCCATACGCTTACCACCCTTACACATACGCGTATTGCCTTGCTGGCATACGCGTATGGACACTCCCTTACGTGTATTGGCAGAGGCTCATACCTTTCCAGGTTCCCTCATGCAACCCCTTACGCGTATGACTACTCTCATACGCGTATTGCCCAGGTCCATACGCGTATCACCAGATGGTCGTGCTGGCACTGGGGAGAGGGCACGTCTGCTACGCGTACAGGCCCTTGGGAAGTCTCCCATATGCGTATTGACACCTCCAATACGCGTATGACCAGCAGATCTGTCAAAAAACTCAGATCTCAACATTCTCACGAGTTTCTACTCAAGATTCATCATCCTACCCTTCCATTCATCCTAAACTCAGATTTTAATCGATTCCAATGAATCTTATTTTCTATTCTTTCAAGATTCTACTTATTAGATCTAATTTCGATTACGATTAAAATCTTAATTTTCAGATCTGTCATCTGTCATAATTTCACCACATGGTTCATAACTTTTCACACGAATTTTAGATCAGTTCTAGATTCGTTCACCCAACACCAGATCAGAATATTCAACAATTACAGCAATTTACAAGAAGAATCATACTGTTATGAAAATCAGACCAATAAGCAAGAATAAACAGAATTCCTACGAGAGAAAGGACCTATCACTACTCTCTCATGTTAATTCACCCATTTTTGAAATCCATTCTCCCCCTTACCTTGGATTGAAGCTTTTTCCTTGACAACAATGGAGAATTGGTTCCTTTTTGCCCTAACTCTCCTTTCTCTGCCTTTTTCCTCTTTTACGTGTTAACTGACTAATTCTTCCACTAACTCTCTCTTAACCCCTTAATTAGGTTTTAATTCATTTAATCAAAATAATAATAATATTAATAATCATAATGCTCCTAATCTTGTTATTAAATTATCCCCTATTCTAGGTCCACATTACCCCAACTAAGGTCAGCTCTCACTCTCGCTCTTAACCTCATACCTGTATCAAATACATCACAACCAATACACGCACAACAACGTATAAAAAGACTAAATAATTCAAATGGGGTGTTACAAGCATGGTCCTTACAAGTTCCACCAATAATCTATTCTTTCTTTCTACAATACCATTTTGTTGAGGTGTTCTTGGTGCCGAGAAATTGTGAGAAATTCCATGTTTTTCGCAAAATTCTTCGAAAGGAGCATTTTGGAATTCTCTACCATGATCGCTTTCTTTTCATCAAGTATTTTCTTCTTATCGTTTTCATCATATGAACTTTTGATCTTTGGAGTGCAAACACCATTAACCATACTAACTGGTTGATGAGGACCATTTTCAATAGTTTCCCATATTTCTTCACCTGGAGCCTCTAAATGTGCTCTCATACAAACTTTCCAAAAGTCGAAATATTCTCCAGAAAATAGAGGAGGTTTGTTATTTTTGTCACCGTCTTTGAAAATCGGGTTTCCACTAGTGGAAGCCATGCTGGATCAATAGGAACAAGTTACCTATAACCTGCTCTGATGCCAATTGTTGGTAAGATATGCACCTATGAGGGGGGGGGGGGTGAATTAGGTTCTTAGAAATTTTTCCGGATTTTTTGAAAGTTTTAACTTTTACTTTCCTTAGAGATTACTAAGTGATGAAAGCTATAAAGCGTGGAAAATAAAGAACACAACGATATATCTGGTTCCCCTTACAGTCCAAGAGTACTCCAGCCCCCTTTCAACATAAAAGAGATTTTTCAATAATGTTAGATCCTAAGACAAGACTATCCTAGTCTTTCTATACAAGACTCTAACAATCACACCAAGAACGATCCTCCTTGATTTTACAATGAAGTTGAAATAAGAACAATCCTCTCAAACTCAACTCTCTTGCTTCCAACAATCCTGAACAACAAGGAAATACAACCTTACAATCTTAGTTTCAACAATCCTGAAATTTAGATGTAATGAGCAACAATACTTAATTATGATTTTGTTGGAGTGCTTTGAAGTTGATCTTCAAATATCAATCAAATGATTGATCTTCTTCTTGTACAAACAAACTAAATGTAGGATACACAAGTGTTCAATGACGGAAGAATGAAACTTAAAAGATTGGTATGAAAGTTCAAATGCAAGGTTTCACTCTTTTGAAATTTTCAGATTTTTACACTTGAAAAGTTTGAGTTTGAATGATAATAAAAATTTGAAAACTAAATTTCAAGAAGGTGAGTCTCAAATTTGAGATTATAAGGTTTTTATAGCCTCTAAACACCTTTACAAATGAGTGCCGATAATCAAGAGTTGCCATGGTTCAAGAGGAAAAGAAAATGAGAATTTCTGCCAAGAGTTGCAACCTTCTGGCCTGTTGCGCCAGTGGTAATCGATTACCAGCTTCAACGATAGAAAAAAAGTTTGAAAATCTCTTCAGGGTAATCACTTACCATGATAGGATAACCGATTACTCAAAATCAGTTTTGCCGAAAAACCCAAAAACAGTGGCAGAATGGCTTTGAAAAATGCAAAATATTTTTCCAATGAACATGTAAAGAATTGAGGAGAGTTTAGAACACTTGTATAGGCTATATGAATATTGAATGTTATACCTTTTCCTTGTGTTAAAACCGTCTTCAAGTATTCATCAAGTCTTGATTTAATTCTTTGACATTGTAGCATTTGATCTTGATCTTTAACTCTTGAAATACTTTTAACCATCCTTGAGCTGCGTATGTCGTTATAAAAATGGTTGAGAAGCCATGTCTTCACAATCTCCCCCTTTTTGATGATGACAACTACTTTGAAAGTTTATGTTCCTCGTGCTATTCGAACAAAAGCTCCCCCTTGATTGATGCTCCCCCTTAATCCATGATCTTAGAGAGGTCTTTGAAAGTCTGTAACTTTTGTTAGAAAAACAACAATACTATACCACATCATCACTTCTCCCCCTTTGTCATTAACAAAAAGGGTGGGAAAAGTAATTGAAAGAAATATTGAAACAACAATATCATATAAGATCATAATAACACATAAAACAAACAACACACACATAATACATAATTAAGACAAGAAAAGTTTGAAGTACATAGCAATGATAAAAAAAAAACCAAACTTAAAATAACAGTACTTAAATAAAACATAACATTAGAAAATCAGTTCAATCATTCAGACATGTTATTGGTGTCTTCATCTTCTCCTTCTTCATTTTCATCTTTATCTTCTTCACTCTCTTCCTCAGTAGGTTGTGCGAGAATCTGGGCTTTTGCAAAGTCTTTGAACATTTTCCTCATAGCCTCCATATGCCGCTGATGGTCCCTCTGATTGAAGTCCACTTTGGCTTCAATAGAACACATTTTCTTGAACAACATCTCATTTGTGTAGCCTTCTTCTGGAATGGAAGGAGTGGATGAGGATGAAGATGAATCTCTATACACAAATATGTCATCTGACCCTTGAATGGTTCCTGTATTCTTTAGAGCAGTAGAAACATTGATTTCATTTTCCTTTGCTGTCATTAAAGTCTTTGGTTCCCTTTGAAGAAAAACACCACTGGATTCTAAAATCTTTGATACAAAATTATCATATGGAAGACTATTGGAAAGAGACTGAACATGTCGCATATGATGCATAAACACATATCCCAAGTAACGTGCAGCTTATTCTTGATTGCATAAATCAGTTGAACTTCTATTTCTTCTACTTGTGAGTGATTAGAATCTTTTGGAACAAGAGTATATGCAAGGATGTAATGTAGCATTCTATCACTAACAGTCAAGTTTTTGGCCAGCTTAAATACTCTAGAGGAATCCAGATTTTTCCGACTCATGAGTTCCTCTTGAGTAATTCTTGATATTTCAATGTAGTAACCCATACTAGAAAAATTTATCCAAGGGCTTGTGTCAAGTTGTATCCCATACCTTATTTCTTCTCCTTCAAAAGGAATTCCCAAACAATTTCCTAATTCCTTAAGGTCCATAGAAATAGCCACATTCATAACCTTTGATTGCATAACCAAGTCACCAAAGTCATCAAGACCAATATCATAGTTTGAATAAAATTCCTTAACAAGGCCAGGATAAATATTTCTAATTTCACTTATAACCTTAACAACACCTTGAGTTTCTAACAGAGCAAGAAAATCAAAACTATGAGCTGGAAAAGTTTTGAGATTAACATAGTTTACCGGCATTAGAGGATGATTCCAAATATCAAAATTCAACCTTCTACCTTTGACAGTCTGCATTTGTTCTTCCTCAACTTGATCAGAGTTGTTTTCCCTAATCTTCTTCTTCCCCTTGTTCTGAATTTTAGGTGCCATGGAAGCTTGAGGTTCTTTAGGGTTTGAAGAAAAGAATTTTTGGATTTGAGTTGAAGTGGTGTGAGATGAGATGTTGAGAAATGTTAAGGGTTTTTGTGAGTGAAAATGAAAGTGGTTTTTAATTAGAACGTTGAATGGATTTGAATGAGAGAAAGAGAATTTGGAAGAGTGAAGTTAATGAGAGAAGAAGTATTGAAAAATACCAATGATGTCTTTGAAAATTCAAAACAAATAAGTGCTTATGGAAGACAAAAGACATCTATTACCAGGCAAGGGTAATCGATTACCAAAACCAAGATCCGCTACTGGAATTGTAAACCATAACAGGTAATCGATTACCAACTAGGCCTAACCGATTACCATGACAAAAAAAATAGCATTTCCAAGAAAATTTAAATACAAGAAATTTTTATCCATATAAAAATTAATATTACATATTGAATCAAAATGAAACTTTTGGTGAACCAAATCAAATAAAAAACTTATTTAAAGAAGCTAAAAAATGTGTACCTTGGCATTATTTTCGAAAATTAATGAACTAATGAATGAAGATTCAAACGTCACCTTCATCTAAAATACCAAAATCCCTCTGAAATTTGTAGAATGCATCTCTAGAGAGTGGTTTTTTAAAGATGTCTGCCAGTTGATTATGTGTACCCACAAAGGTGACTTCGACATCCTTTTAAAGTATACGATCACGTAGGAAATGATGTCGTATATCGATGTGTTTTGTTCTTGAATGCATAACTGGATTCTTCGTTATATTGATTGCACTTGTGTTATCACATCGTCATGGAATGCATCCGAGATTTAGTCCAAAGTCATGTAGTTGTTGTTTGAGCCATAGGATTTATGCACAACAACTCCCTACTGCAATATATTCTGCTTCAGCTTTACTAAGTGCGACACATGCTTGTTTCTTGTAAAACCAAGATACTAGAGCATTTCCTAGTATGTGACATGTTCCATTTGTACTTTTCCTATCAGTTTTGCAACCTGCATAATCTGAGTCAAAATAACCAACTAAATCACATATAGTACCTTTTGGATACCATAGCCCGACATTGGTTGTTCCTTTGAGATACTTCATGATCCTTTTAACAGCGGTGAGATGTGACTCCTTCGGATTTGCTTGAAAACGGGAACATAAACACACACTGAACATTATGTCAGGACGACTTACCGTCAAATATAATAAAGAACCAATCATACCTCGATATTTAGTAACATCAATAGAAACGCCTGATTCATCTTGATTAACATAAGTTCCGGATCCCAATGGAGTAGACATTGCTTTACAACCATTTATGTCGAATCGCTTCAACAACTCTTTGCAATACTTGGATTGGTTGATGAAGATGCCATCCTTTAACTGCTTAATTTGTAATCCAAGGAAATAATTCATCTTTCCAATCATAGACATCTCGAACTCTCCTTGCATCATCAATGAGAATTCCTCACAAAGATCTTTGTTTGTTGAACCGAATATGATGTCGTCAACGTAGACTTGAACCAATAGAGTGTTGTCCTTAATTATTTTAATGAATAAGGTCTTATCTAATTTACCTTTTTCAAATCCTATTTCGCAAAGAAAGTAGCTAAGTCGATCATACCATGCCCTTGGAGCTTGCTTTAGGTCATAAAGTGCTTCTTCAACTTAAAGACATGCGATGGATTCTTGAAGTCTTCAAATCCAGAGGGTTGTTTGACATAGACTTCTTCATTGATGTAGCCATTTAAGAATGCGCTCTTGACATCCATTTGGAATAACTAAAAATTCAATGAACACACATAAGCAAGTAATAAAGGAATAGCTTCTAACCTTGCAACCGGAGCGAACGTTTCTTCAAAGTCAATTCTTTCTTCTCGATTATACTCTTGGGTCACCAACCTTGCTTTATTTTGAATAATTATTCCATTCTCATCAAGTTTGTTCTTAAACACCCATTTGGTACCGATGATGTGTTTATCACTTATCTTAGGAACAAGTTCCCAAACTTGATTCCTTTCGAATTGGTTTAACTCTTCTTGCATACCAATAACCCATTGGTCGTCTCCTAAGGCTTCATCAACTTTGGAAGGTTCAAATTAAGAGACAAACGCCATATTCAAGCATGCATCTTTAAGATTTAGTCTAGTTGTAAAGCATTGACTAATATCACCAATTATTTTATCAATTGGATATCTCAGTGAGCTCTCTATTCCTTAGGTAGATCATTGTCATTTGTTTCTTGTTGACTTGATCCTTCTTTATGCTTTGGTTGATTATCATCTTTTTCTTTGGAAGTATCTTCTTTAGGAATATCTAAAATATCATCATCATCATCATCACATAAAATAATTTACTCCTTCGGGGGGTTAGATTTGTAACACCCCAAATTTAATCGAAATATGTTAATTAATTATTTAATTGAGAATATTCATGTTTCGGTGAATTTCCGGTGGTTTTGTGAATATTGAAAAGATGTGAATTTTCGGATATTTATTTGATTAATAGCATATAATATTAATTTGTTAGTATTATTATTAATTAAATGGAATATAAGTGAATGAGGGCAATTTGAGCATTTGAGGGAGTTAGTAAGGGTAATGAAGGAAAAACCCAATTTGTGAGGCCCAAGACTAGGTTGGACAAAATAGAGTTCTGAAAGGGAATTTGAATTCATTGGTGTTAACCGTGAAAGTTTGGTGGCCAGAGCTCTGAAGGAAAAGTTGGAAGCAGAAGATTCCGAAGTTAATCGGGAAAGCTGCGAGTCGACTAAGGTATGGGGAGTATCGTTGTTCATGATTTTCTATGTATGCCTTTAGATGTGTTTATGGTTGGTTTACGTGGTTTATGATTTAAGGTATTTTGGGTTGATTGTGGGAAAATAAGGGAAACTGATAATTAAACCTTGAGGGTTGTGGTTAGTGGTTAGTATTCTTGACTGTTCGATGTGAAATATGAGAATTAGGAAACCTTAGGCCTTGTGGCCAAAACCTCGGATAGTTGTATGTTGGACCATGTAGGAATAGAAATATTCAAATGTGAGTAACTCTGATGCACTCAGAGCAATTGCAGGGAATAGTGATTTAGGTCGTGCAAATGTTTCCAAATTGGCCTAATAAACCATAGATTGGGTGTCGTTATCGCTGTATGACATTGGGGATGTTTTAATGATGTTTTGGGGGCATTGGGTAAGTAAATCGTATGAGTATTTGGACATGAATCAGTTCTGGTTGTAACAGGATTTTGCTATCATCGCTCTGTTCGCCTAGCGAGCAAGCTAGCGAAGGTTTGCTACAGGCTCGCCTAGCGAGAAAGCCAGCGAAGGTTTACTACAGGCTCGCCTAGCGAGCAAGCCAGCGAAGGCTCGCTACCAACTCGCCTAGCCAGCGAACGTAGCAGAGTTCGCGAAATTGACCGTTTTGTAGCGATGCCTTGATGTGTAGTTCTGGGATTTCTGGGATGGATTACCCTGAGTATGACAATGGATTTTGGGTGATGTGTACATGATGTATGATAGTTTTCTATGATTTATCGATTGAGTTAATATGATGAAATTACCATGATTTGATGAACTATGTGATACCATGAGATATGATGATTTTATGTGATGACAATGAGTATGATGAATGACGATCCACCATATGCTGTATTGTGAGGATTATTATTGTGACGTGTGCATCATGGATTCATGTACATTCAATTGCTTTGGCTTCAATCCCACTGTGTGGATGTGAAGTATTTTGATGTGCTCTGATCCTATTGATGGGGATCTATGAAGGGTTGATGGCCCAGTGTCCATCGCGCTGTGATGATTGGTACAACATGCATTGAGTCTATGTTGCATTTGCATTTATGAGCCTTTGTGTATAAATTATGATGTTGTGGTCTTTGAGGCGTAATTGAGGATATGAATGTGTTGAATATGATTATGATGCCGTTTATGCATTAATTGTTATACATTGATTATTATGAATTGTTTTACTCGCCCTGCCTGTTCGAATGTTACCTGCACGTGGGTAACGTGTAGATGATCCAGTTTAGCCGTGGACGCCGACGAGGAGTTAGTTTTGAAGTTTTTGAGTGTTTTAGTATTTTGGTCAGATTAGAGGGTCTTGCTCTGATATGTAACATCGGGTTGGGTTCCTTGAGTTGATTTTATACTATTGACGTTATTTTGATTAATTTCCCTTTTTGAGGAAAACTTTGAATTATGTTTTGAATTCCGCTGTTCCTGATGTTTTGATGTATTTTGGGAAAAACCCGTAGTTACGGAGTATGGACCTATTTTGATGAATTTGAGAAATGTACGCCCTTTTAGAGGCTTTTTAATGAGATTTATTTATTCACTCTGATTTTTGTGTTATTTTGCCTTGATATTTTTGGGGTAGAAAAAAGGTGTTACATTAGTGGTATCAGAGCAGGTCGGTCCGTCCGACCAAGTGTTTATGTTGTTAATCCTCTGTCAGTTGATAGTGTGAGAACGCTATCGATGAGTTGTTTCCTTCTAACCTTGTTGGTGGTTGTAGATGGCAAGAAGGAATGATCGTGCCATTGCTGATGCACTAGAATCACTTGTGTAACACCCCGTTCCCCAAAATAGAATAAAACAATTAAAATAAGCACATATCAGAGTTTTCCCTCAAAAACGGGATGTCACATTTCACCAAAATTTCACCGAACATTTCTCATACGATTATCCCATAAAATTGCAGCAGAAAAAGAAGTATGTCATAAACACATCATATGTATATATATACGTCATCAACACCATCATATGTATATATATACGTCATCAACACCATCATATGTACAACAAGTCGACCATCTGACCAAAATGTACAAAACATCATCATCATATTCAACATAACAAGATACGCCACAGGGGCACACAAAATCATTAATAAACATGAAAACTCCCAAAAGCCCCGGTGTTACGTATCAGAGCAGTCCCTACGACATCGCCATAATCCAAGCTAGCTAAACACCTGGATTGTCTGTACTTCCGAAGAAGCACAGACCACAACAACAGCAAAGGGGGTGAGAATCACGATCAAATAATAATGGTATAATGATACATGAAATGAAAGGCAGAAACAATAACTCATTATTTCACATACAACATATCTGGACCTACTGTCCCATGCCAACACACTATGCCTACCACCAATGCAACACATCCGGACCTACTGTCTCCTCATTCACAATTACAACACACACAAACCACAATGCAACACATGTACTCGACTCAACAATCATGCGGTACCGACTCAACTCAGGATAGATCACATACACTCCACCGAACAATGATCTATCCCTACCACGCTCCTCTTGAGCCCATATAATCAAATCATCAACGTCCCCCACTTGGGACACGGGTGGTCGCATACACTCCATCCGAGCAACGATCCAAATCCCGTCCATGCTCCCCACTTGGAGCACGCCAGTGAATCATACACTGCGTCCACGCTCCCCACTTGGAGCACGTGTGTGTATCACACGACACGTCCACGCTCCCCACTTGGAGCACGTGAGTACATCAAACCTCACGTCCACACGCTCCCCACTTGGAGCACGTGAGCAACTCATGCCTCACGTCCACTCTCCCCATTTGGAGCACGTGAGCCACACAGGTCTCACGTCCACATGCTATGCAGGACACTATGCATAAACACACAGTGCACACAACCCCACAGGTCCATCGCATCATAATATGCATACATACACAAGCACACAAAGTGCATCGATCCTACCAATCAACTCACCACACAACATATTACATACTATGCAAACAAGGCATGTCGATCCTACTTACCCAAATATATCACACAACAGCATATAAATGCAACGCATAATCAGCGTATCGATCCTACGGATCCACTCATCACAACACATCACCATAACGCACTCGATGCGCAACGATCCTACTGATCAAAATTTATCACATATCTAACATGCCTCACCCATCCCCACAGACATACATCATAGCATACACCGATGCAATATCATAATCACACGGATATCACAGAATCACGTTCCGACACCATACATACACTCACCACAGCTCACTAATAAGCTCATCACCAAACATGATCAACAAAGGTCCGAAACCACCAAGAAATCAGCACATAACAGCAGCCAAAATACAAACTGCTGTCAGACTCGCTGGCGCGTTCGCCTGGCGAAGCCCCGCAGTGAACACTCGCTGACCACTCGCCCGACGAAACCCCACAGTGAACACTCGCTAGAACTCGCCCGGCGAAACTTCTGGCAAAACCAAACAGAGGCTACTGGAAGCATTCGCTGCCCAGTTCGCTTGGCGAAGGCTCGCCCCCTCACTCGCCCAGCGAATACCTGCGTATTCAGAAAAATCCCACACAGCAGAAACAACAACCTTCCCCGATTTCACCCGATTTTACCAAAAATCAGCTGTTAACACAACTAAACAACATATTCCAACTTAACTACGAAATCTATACCAAATTCCACCTGATATCAACCTAGTCTTACTGTTCGGACCAACTTCAACTTAAAACAGTAATCTACCAAAACTCCAAATTCATTCGAACAGCGCATGCAACGATCTTAACAGAATAGCAACCACATCCAGAGTCAAACTTTCATATCGATATCATCATCAACCTATGTTCTACCTAATTATCTCAACTCCGGTTTAACATCACAACTACCGAAATTCCCAATTTCTCAAACCATCACTCTACATCACATGCAATGAATTCATTCACAAAAACAACACCTATAGCATAATTAACAACAAACAAGCAACATCGATTCATCATCGATCATGGGGATTAGGGAATTTCCCCTTTCTACCAATTACTCATGCAAATACCAATTTCAACCGATCATCCCCCTACCTCAAATGCAGTTCTGATGATGATGAACCTTCACAATCCGCAGCCTTGATGCACCCTTCCCTGCTCTTGATCGCTCTTGCCCTTGCTGCTTCAACCGTGTTCTTCTCTTCCTCGAGTTCTTCCTTCCACTCTTTCACTTTCTATTTCCACAAATGCCAAATCTGCCCCTCATCCCAAAAATATACAACTCTTATATTCCAAATAAATAATATTCTCCATATTTTCTTAATTCCATAATTAATAATCTTATTCCTTTTAACTCCAAATAAATAACTCTCATTTCTTTTATTCCAAACAAATAATCCCAATAATTCGAATAATAATAAATCCTCATTTCCATAATTCCAACATTAATATTAAAAAACCATAATATTAATAATAATAATAATAATAATAATAATATCAACATTAATATTAATTATTAATTATTATCATTATCAATTATTCAATATTAATACTATGCTTCTATTTCTTCATCAATTCCCACACAAAATACGTCGACGAATAAAATAACACCGGAAACTAAAAATAATTAAAATGGGCGTTACAACTCTCCCCCACTTTAATTATTTCCGTCCTCGAAAATACCTGATGGAAACAATTCTGGATACGCTTCTCGCATCCTGCTTTCTAATTTCCAGATCACACTGCCTCTTGCAGCACCCCTCCAAGCCACTCTCACCAAGGTTTTCTCCTTTCCCCCGAAATTGCTTCTCGTTCATCAATCCGAATTAGCAATGCCCCAACCGTCAAATTATTTCTCACTTGTACATCAATCATCTGATTCAATGTACTCCCTCAATGAAAACACATGAAACACATCATGCCATCCATAAGAGATATCGGCAAAGTAGTCTAACATGCTACTTTGATACAGATAAAAAAAACACCGAGTGTGTTCCCGAGACTTCGAAGCTCGACCAACACCCGCTACCATCATAACTCTTAAAACACATCTTTTCTTGGATCTTCTTGATTTCCTCAGCCGTCTCATGCACAATTCTCAAATCTGAGCATAACGCTCCTGCTCGACTCATTCCAACTCAAGAAAGTCTTACACTTCCTATCTCACAAGGCCCCATACAATGCCATTCTGATACTAGAATGGTAACCGATACTGTAGGCGACTCAATCAGTGGTAATTAACCATCCCACGATCCACCTTGATCCAACACACAAGCCCTCAGCAAATCCTCCAGCAACTGGATAGTCCTCTCCGACTGACCATCAGTTTGCGGATGATAAGCTGAACTCCACTTCGAATTAGTACCCAGAGCTTCCCGTAAGCTCCTCCACAAACTCAATATAAACTTCAAGCTTCCATCCGACACAATATTCGACAGTATCTCGTACAACTTCGCCACTTCCTCAATATGCATCTCATAAATCCTCAACATAGAATAGTTCATTCACTCACAATAGCCCAAATTTAAAATTATGTCTTTCCAATTCTTTGGAAAACTCAACATCAAATTCGTGAAAATACTACCCGTTTTCCACTCTGGAATATTCAACAGTTACATCCGACTCCACAGTCCTTGATGTTCAATCTTCGACTTTCGGCAATTCTGACCAGCATATTCAACCTTAACCACTTCTCTCTTCATCTATGATTCGCCAAAACAATTTATTCAAATTCGGTTACTTCTTCATAGCACCGGGATGGATACTCCATCTACCACAATGTATTTCTTCGAGAGTACCCCTACTCCACTTAGCGACATCCGGAACACACTCTACCACAACACATCATGGTACTATTCCCACAAATCCGTCAATCAACTCTTTAATTCTGGTTCATCAAATTCAACTAATCCACTTACTCAACCCAGATTTCTGACTTTCTCAATTCTCCTCAAAAATACAACTAGTCAGTTCTAACAATACAAGCTTAACTCCATATGAAGTCTCTTCACTCACTAAGCTCATATTACCAAATTGCTCAATCCATTCTATCTCTTTTCACCACCAATATAGGTATTATGCAAATATTTCTAACTTACTGCATTAGCTACCACATTCACTTTACCCGAACGGTAATTCAACTCAAAGCTATAGTTCTTCAGAAGTCCTAATTATTTCCTCTCCCTCATATTTAACCCTTCCAACTCAAACAAACACTATAAGCTCTTAGGATCACCAAATATTTCAAATCTCAGCCAAAACGATTGAAGCCTCCAACTCCGGCACAACCACAACCGCAACCAACTCTAAATCACCGGTCGGATGATTCCTCTCATGTACTTCAAGGTACCTTTAACATATTTCCCAATCATATCAACAAAGCATCACAAAACACAACAAATAGTCTCGTCTAACTCGGCAAAAATCAACACACGAGCTGCAAACAGCTCTCTCAAAACCCTTTGAACTCTTCTCAAGTGGTATATAGCTGCTTATTCTCCAACAATGATAACTCAAGTTCTCGATCTACAACATGATCCTCTATACTCTTCGAATATATTAAAATATCACTGGTCAACACAACCATTGCCTCACTCAATTAAGTAAGGAAAATCCCATGCCAAACGAACAAACAAGTTGTGAGTTATGGCGGAAACACGAACCGTGCCTTCTGCACTCACTACAACATCCAACCATGTTTCATCAATGAAACTCAACTCCGTTTCATTACTTCACCATCACATAGAGCATTGTAATAGCTTCCCAACACTTCGAACCGTGCGTCATTTCAAGTTACGGTTCTCCTGTTATGACAAAAATACCAGAACAACATTTTCTGCCCAGGCCCCCTTCGCTAGGCGAACACCGTAGCGAGCGTGGAGCCGTTCGCTAGCATGCTCGCTAGGCGAAGGACCTGGCAAACATGACAGTCTGAAATCCTATTTTCGACCGTTACCTGACTTCCGAGTGTCCGATTTCGATTCCGTAAAAAGCTGTGATCTCGCAATTCAATGTACAACAACAATTTCATACCTAGGAGGCCATCCAACACACTTTCAATCTTCAAATATTTTGAAACCCAATTACTCCCAATCTCAAAAGCAGACCTTAAAGTCTCCCAATGCGATACAACTTTGATCTTCGACATATCAACCACAATAACTTTACTTGAGATCATGTGACCACAGAGCTCACACCCTCCAACCAATTGGTCCATCAATTTATCAACTCTTGGAAGCGAATAATTACCCTTGATAGTCACCTTGATCCCTTATCCATAGTTCACCCAAAGTTTCACAAAACCTCATGCCTTTCTAACCAACAAAATTGGTGCACTCAACGGTAACACACTCAAACAAAAGAACCTCTCTTCCAGCAGGTCTTCAAGTTGACTCTTCAACTTCTCCAATCCCAACGCAGACACACAATATGGAGTCACTAATATCAGACTAGTCCCAAGAACGAAGTCATTGTGCAAGCTTCACTTTACATTCCGGTAGTAAATCACTTACCTCCTCAGGAAATCTCCGGACAATCACCATTAATTGACAAACCCCAATTTGTTCACTTTCCTTAGCATTCAAAATTTCCATTAACATAAACACCTCAACACGTCTTACGTCGACTCCTCAAAATAATCCCTTAAGCACCTAGCTTACCTCAAGACAATTCCCTGCTCACGCCACCTAAGCTTGCAAGACACGTCCATTCCATCTAACACAATTCCAACTGCTATCAACAAGAGATTAAGGGTGATCAGTTCCTCAATTTGCCAATAGACAGCCGAAAATCATGATGGGGTATGAACCATCTTTACCAAACTATAGGAACGTTCGACCATACACCGAGCTACAGTTCCACACGTGCAGCACCCGGGATCAGCACAAGTTCCTTCCCACTCAAATCATTCCACTCCTACCAACAAAGCTAGACAATAACATGTACCGACAGTGTTTCTCACACATGCCGCATACAGGGGATTAGACCACAATACAAGACAACTTGGTCGGATGGACCGACCAGCCCTGATACCAACTTGTAACACCCCGTTCCCCAAAATAGAATAAAACAATTAAAATAAGCACATATCAGAGTTTTCCCTCAAATACGGGATGTCAAATTTCACCAAAATTTCACCAAACATTTCTCAAACGATTATCCAATAAAATTGCAGCGAAAAAAGAAGTCTGTCATAAACACATAATATGTATATATATACGTCATCAACACCATCATATGTACAACAAGTTGGCCATCTGTCCAAAATGTACAAAACATCATCATCATATTCAACATAACAAGATACGCCACAGGGGCACACAAAATCATCAATAAACATGAAAAATCCCAAAAGCCCTGGTGTTACGTATCAGAGCAGTCCCTACGACATCGCCATAATCCAAGCTAGCTAAACACCTGGATTGTCTGTACTTCCGAAGAAGCACAGACCACAACAACAACAAAGGGGGTGAGAATCACGATCAAATAATAATGGTATAATGGTACATGAAATGAAAGGCAGAAACAATAACTTATTATTTCACATACAACAGATTTGGACCTACTGTCCCATGCCAACACACTATGCCTACCACCAAAGCAACACATCCGGACCTACTATCCCCTCATTCACAATCACAACACACACAAACCACAATGCAACACATGCACTCGACTCAACAATCATGCGGTACCGACTCAACTCAGGATAGATCACATACACTCCACCGAGCAACGATCTATCCCTACCACGCTCCTCCTGAGCCCATATAATCAAATCATCAACGTCCCCTACTTGGGACACGGGTGGTCGCATACACTTCATCCGAGCAACGATCCAAATCCCGTCCACACTCCCCACTTAGAGTACGCCAGTGAATCATACACTGCGTCCACGCTCCCCACTTGGAGCACGTGTGTGTATCACACGACACGTCCATGCTCCCCACTTGGAGCACGTGAGTACATCAAACCTCACGTCCACACGCTCCCCACTTGGAGCACGTGAGCAACTCATGCCTCACGTCCACGCTCCCTATTTGGAGCACATGAGCCACACAGGTCTCACGTCCACATGCTATGCAGGACACTATGCATAAACACACAGCACACATAGTGCACACGACCCCACTGGTCCATCGCATCATAATATGCATACATACACAAGCACACAAAGTGCATTGATCCTACCGATCAACTCACCACACAACATATTACATACTATGCACATAAGGCATGTCGGTCCTAGTGACCCAAATATATCACACAACAACATATAAATGCAACGCATAATCAGCGTATCGATCCTACGGATCCACTCATCACAACACATCACCATAACGCACTCGATGCGCAATGATCCAACTGATAAAATTTATCACATATCGAACATGTCTCACCTATCCCCACAGACATACATCATAGCATACACTGATGCAATATCATAATCACACGGATATCACGGAATCACGTTCCGACACCACACATACACTCACCACAGCTCACTAATAAGCTCATCACCAAACACGACCAACAATGGTCCGAAACCACCAAGAAATCAGCACATAACAGCAGCCAAAACACAAACTGATGTCGGACTCGCTGGCGCGTTCGCCTGGCGAAGCCCCGCAGCGAACACACGCTGACCACTCGTCCGACGAAACCCCGCAGCGAACACTCGCTAGAACTCGCCCAGTGAAACTTCTGGCGAAACCAAACAGAGGCTACTGGCAGCATTCGCTGCCCAGTTCGCCTGGCGAAGGCTCGCCCCTTCACTCGCCCAGCGAATACCCGCGTATTCAGAAAAATCCCATACAACAGAAACAACAACCTTCCCCGATTTCGCCTGATTTTACCAAAAATCAGCTGTTAACACAACTAAACAACATATTCCAACTTAACTACGAAATCTATACCGAATTCCACCTGATATCAACCTAGTCTTACTGTTCGGACCAACTTCAACTTAAAACGGTAATCTACCAAAACCCCAAATTCATCCGAACAGCGCATGCAACGATCTTAACAGAATAGCAACCACATCCAGAGTCAAACTTTCATATCAGTATCATCATCAACCTATGTTCTACCTAATTATCTCAACTCCGGTTTAACATCGCAACTACCGAAATTCCCAATTTCTCAAACCATCACTCTACATCACATGCAGTGAATTCATTCACAAAAACAACACATATAGCATAATTAACAACAAACAAGCAACATCGATTCATCATCGATCATGGGGATTAGGGAATTTCCCCTTTCTACCAATTACTCATGCAAATACCAATTTCAACCGATCATCCCCCCCTTACCTCAAATGCAGTTTTGATGATGATGAACCTTCACAATCCGCAGCCTTGATGCACCCTTCCCCGCTCTTGATCGCTCTTGCCCTTGCTGCTTCAACCGTGTTCTTCTCTTCCTCGAGTTCTTCCTTCCACTCTTTCACTTTCTATTTCCACAAATGCCAAATCTACCCCTCATCCCAAAAATATACAACTCTTATATTCCAAATAAATAATATTCTCCACATTTTCTTAATTCCATAATTAATAATCTTATTCCTTTTAACTCCAAATAAATAACTCTCATTTCTTTTATTCCAAACAAATAATCCCAATAATTCCAATAATAATAAATCCTCATTTCCATATTTCCAACATTAATATTAAAAAACCATAATATTAATATTATTAAGAATAATAATAATAATAATAATAATAATATCAACATTAATATTAATTATTAATTATTATCATTATCAATTATTCAATATTAATACTATGCTTCTATTTCTTCATCAATTCCCACACAAAATACGTCGACGAATAAAATAACACCGGAAACTAAAAATAATTAAAATGGGTGTTACAACTTGCCCAAGTGATGGCTCAGAATGGTGGACCTCCAGATGAGTTCCGTGCTTAGGGAAAGTTTCAGAGGAACAATCCTCCGACTTTTGTGGGTACTCATGATCCTGATGGTGTGCAGAAGTGGCTGAAAGTGATTGAAAAGATTTTCCGAGTTATGGCGTGCACTGATGCGCAGCAGGTACAGTTTAGTACGCATATGCTAGCAGAGGAGGCTGAGGATTGGTGGGATAACACTCGCCAGAGATTAGAAGATGCGGGCATTGCGATAACTTGGACTGTGTTTAAAGAAGAGTTTCTGAGAAAGTATTTTCCTGAAGATGTTCGGGGGAAGAAAGAGGTGGAGTTCCTTGAGGTGAAACAAGGTAATATGACCGTGGCTGAGTATGCGGAAAAGTTTGAGTCTTTGGTCAAGTTTTGTCCGCATTACAACCGTGCTGACACAGAGATGTCGAAGTGTCTCAAGTTTGAGAATGGTTTGAGACCAGAGATTAAGCAGGAAATTGGGTATCAGCAGATTCATCGGTTTTCGGAACTAGTGAACAAGAGAAGAATTTATGATGAAGATAGCCGAGCTCGATCTACTCACTACAAGCAGTTGAGTGAGAAGAAAGAGAAAGGTCAGTTCAGGGGAAAACCGTATGTGACTTCTGGTGATAAAGGAAAACAGAAGGCTTCTGATGGGAAAAAGCCAAGTGGGGGAGCGACTACTGCTCTAGGTAAGTGTTATAAGTGTGGCGAGCAAGGCCACTGTGCCGAGAATTGTAAAGCGCTGAGGTGTCATCGTTGTGGCAAGAGGGGTCATAAGGCTAATGACTACAAGACGAAGCTTCGACTTGCTTCAACTGTGGAGAGAAGGGGCATATCAGTACCCAGTGTCAGAAGCCGAAGAAGACTGCTACTGCTGCTCAGACAAGTGGCAGAGTGTTTGCCTTGAGCGGTGCCGAAGAAGCTAAGACGAATAACTTGATCAGAGGTATGTATTTTATTAATGATGTTGAATTGATTGCTATAATTGATACTGGTGCTACCCATTCATTTATTTCTCTTGAATGTGCTAAGAAGTTGAATTTGAATTTGTCTGCTATGAGTGGGAGTATGGTTATTGATACCCCAACTAATGGTTCTGTGACTAATGTGTTAGTCTATTTGAGCTGCCCTTTGACTATTTATGATAGGAACTTTGTGATGGACTTGGTCTGTCTACCTTTGAATCAAATTGATGTTATCCTTGGGATGAACTGGTTGGAGTATAACTATGTTCACATTGATTGTTATAGTAAGACTGTAAGATTTCCTGAGTTGGGCGATGTTGGAGAGCTAATGTTTGTATTTGCCAAGCAAGTGGAAGAACTCTTAGAAGATGAGGCTAAGATGTTTGCTGTTTTTGCTTAGCTTCAAGTGGATGGTGAAGCAGTGGGCGTGAAGCTGCCAGTTGTTCGGGAATTTCCTGAGGTATTTTCAGATGACATGAATGACTTACCTCTTGAGCGTGAGGTAGAATTTACTATTGAGGTGATACCGGGCACTAGTCCTGTATTGCAGGTTTTGAAAGACAAGAAGCTTTATGCCAAGTTGTCTAAGTTTGAGTTTTGGTTGAAGGAATTGAGTTTCCTTTGCCATGTGATTTCTAGTGGAGGGATTGTTGTTGATCCGTCGAAGATTGATGCTGTGTTGCAGTGGGAGGCTCCAAAGTCTACTACCGAGATTCGAAGTTTCCTTGGGTTGGTTGGTTATTATCGCAGGTTTATTGAAGGTTTTTCTAAGTTAGCATTGTCATTGACTCAGTTGACTCGAAAGGGTCAAGCTTATGTGTGGGATATTGCTTGTGAGAAACGTTTTGTAGAACTCAAGAAGAAGTTGACGACTGCTCCAGTGTTGATTTTGCCAAATCCGAGTGAGTCCTTTGTGGTGTATTGTGATGCGTCGAAGATGGGTCTTGGAGGCGTATTGATGCAGAACGGTCAGGTTGTTGCTTACGCTTCCAAACAACTGAAGGTTCATGAAAGAAATTATCCTACGCATGATTTAGAGTTTGTCGTTGTGGTGTTTGTGTTGAAAATTTGGAGACATTATCTATTTGGGTCCAGATTCGAAGTGTTCAGTGATCACAAGAGTCTGAAGTATTTGTTTAATCAGAAAGAGTTGAACATGAGGCAGCGAAGATGGCTTGAACTTCTGAAGGATTATGATTTTGAATTGAGTTACCATCCGGGTAAGGCTAATGTTGTGGCGGATGCGTTGAGTAGAAAGTCCTTTCATATGTCGATGCTGATGGTTCGAGAATTAGAACTAATTGAGCAATTCAGAGATATGAGTTTGATTTGTGAAAAGACTCCTAACAGTGTGAAATTAGGTATGTTGAAGCTGACTAGTAGTATTCTCCAAGAGATCAGAGAAGGTCAGAAATCTGATTTGAGTTTGGTGGATCGTCTCGCGTTAATTAATCAAGGTAACAGAGGTGATTTTTGGATCGCTAAGAATGGTGTGATGAGGTTTCGAGATAGGGTATGTGTTCCCGATGTGCCAGAAATTAGGAAGAGCATTCTTGAAGAAGGTCATAGAAGCGGGTTGAGTATTCATCCTGGTGCCACAAAGATGTATCAAGACTTGAAGAAGTTGTTTTGATGGCCTAGTATGAAGAAGGAAATTGCTGAATTTGTTTATGCTTGTTTGACTTGTCAGAAGTCGAAGATTGAATATTAGAGACTGTTAGGTCTGATGCAACCGTTGAGTATTCTAGAATGGAAATGGGATAACATTTTTATGGATTTTGTGACAAGTTTGCCGAAGACGGTGAAGGGATATGATTCGATTTGGGTAATTGTTGATATATTGACTAAATCGGCTCATTTTGTACCGATGAGGATCAATTATTCGTTGCAGAAGATTGCTGAATTATATATTGAGCAGATTGTGAAGTTGCATGGTGTTCCGTCGAGTATTGTGTCTGACAGAGATCCGAGATTTACATCGAGGTTTTGGGAGAGTTTGCAGTCAGCTTTGGATACTAAGTTGAGGTTGAGTTCTGCCTATCATCCGCAGACGGATGGACAGACAGAAATAACTATCCAGTCTTTAGAGGATTTGTTGAGAGCTTGTGTTTTGGATCAAGGTGGATCGTGGGATAGTTATTTGCCGTTGGTTGAGTTTACCTACAATAACAGTTACCATTCTAGTATCGGAATGACACCGTATGAGGCTTTGTATGGTAGGAGGTGTAGGACTCTGTTGTGTTGGTATGAATCAGGCGAGAGTGCTGTGCTTGGACCTGAAATTGTGCAAGAGACGACTGAAAAGATCAAGATGATCCGTGAAAAGATGAAAGCATCGCAGAGTCATCAGAAGAGTTACCATGATAAGAGGAGGAAAGCGCTTGAATTCCAAGAGGGAGATCATGTGTTTCTGAGAGTTACGCCAGTAACTGGTGTTGGTCGAGATTTGAAGTCTCGAAAGCTCACATCGCGTTTTGTTGTCTCGTATCAGATTTCGCAGAAGGTGGGGGAAGTAGCCTATCAGATTGCTTTACCGCCGTCGCTCGCGAATTTACATGATGTGTTTCATGTGTCTCAGTTGAGAAAGTACATTCCAGATCCGTAGCATGTGATTCAGATGGATGATGTACAAGTGCGAGATGATTTGACTGTTGAGGTGTTGCCTGTTCGAATTGATGAACGAGAAGTGAAACAGCTACGAGGTAAAGAGAGCGCCTTAGTGAAAGTATTGTGGGGAGGACCAGCTGGAGAAAGTTGGACTTGGGAACATGAAGATCAGATGAAGGAGTCTTATCCGACTCTGTTTTCTGTAGGTAATTTTCGTGGACGAAAATTATTTTAAGTGGGGGAGGGTTGTAACACCCCAAATTTAATTGGAATATGTTAATTAATTATTTAATTGAGAATATTCATGTTTCGGTGAATTTCCGATGGTTTTGCGAATATTGGAAAGATGTGCATTTTCAGATATTTATTTGATTAATAGCATATAATATTAATTCGTTAGTATTATTATTAATTAAATGGAATATAAGTGAAATAAGGGAAATTTGGGCATTTGAGGGAGTTAGTAAGGGTAATGAAGGAAAAGCCCAATTTGTGAGGCCCAAGACTAGGTTGGACAAAATAGAGTTCTGAAAGCGAATTTGAATTCATTGGTGTTAACCGTGAAAGTTTGGTGGCCAGAGCTCTGAAGGAAAGGTTGGAGGCAGAAGATTCCAAAGTTAATCGTGAAAGCTGCGAATCGACTAAGGTATGGGGAGTATCACTGTTCATGATTTTCTATGTATGCCTTTAGATGTGTTTATGGTTGGTTTACGTGGTTTATGATTTAAGGTATTTTGGGTTGATTGTGGGAAAATAAGGGAAACTGATAATGAAACCTTGAGGGTTGTGGTTAGTGGTTAGTATTCCTGACTGTTTGATGTGAAACATGAGAATTAGGAAACCTTAGGCCTTGTGGCCAAAACCTCGGATAGTTGTATGTTGGACCCTGTAGGAATAGAAATATTCAAATGTGAGTAACTCTGATTAGAGCAATTGCAGAGAATAGTGATTTAGGCCGTGCAAATGTTGCCAGATTGGCCTAATAAACCATAGATTTGGTGTCGTTATCGCCGTATGACATTGGCGATGTTTTGGGGGCATTGGGTAAGTAAATCGTATGAGTATTTGGACAGGAATCAGTTCTGGTTGTAACAGGTTTTTGCTGTCATCGCTCTGTTCGCCTAGCGAGCAAGCCAGCGAAGGTTTGCTACAGGCTCGCCTAGCGAACAAGCCAGCGAAGGCTCGCTACCAACTCGCCTAGCGAACAAGCCAGCGAAGGCTCGCTACCAACTCGCCTAGCGAGCGAGCCAGCGAACATAGCAGAGTTCGTGAAATTGATCGTTTTACAGTGATGCCTTGATGTGTAGTTCTGGGATTTCTGGGATGGATTACCCCGAGTATGACAGTGGATTTTGGGTGATGTGTACATGATGTATGATAGTTTTCTATGATGTATCGATTGAGTTAATATGATGAAATTACCATGATTTGATGAACTATGTGATACCATGAAATATGATGATTTTATGTGATGACGATGAGTATGATGAATGATGATCCACCATATGCTGTACTGCGAGGATTATTATTGTGACGTGTGCATCATGCATTCATGTGCATTTGATTGCTTTGGCTTCAATCCTACTGTGTGGATGTGAAGTATTTTGATGTGCTCTGATCCTATTGATGGGGATCTATGGAGGGTTGATGGCCTAGTGTCCATCGCACTGTGATGATTAGTACCACATGCATTGAGTCTATGTTGCATTTGCATTTATTAGCCTTTGTGTATAAATTATGACGTTGTGGCCTTTGAGGCGTAATTGAGGATATGAATGTGTTGAATATAATTATGATGCCTTTTATGCATTAATTGTTATACATTGATTATTATGAATTGTTTTACTCACCCTACCTGTTTGAATGTTACCTCCACGTGGGTAACGTGCAGATGATCTAGTTTAGCCGTGGACGCCGGCGAGGAGTTAGTTTTGAAGTTTTTGAGCGTTTTAGTCTTTTGGTCAGATTAGAGGGTCTTGCTCTGATATGTAACATCGGGTTGGGTTCCTTGAGTTGATTTTATACTATTGACGTTATTTTGATTAATTTTCCTTTTTGAGGAAAACTTTGAATTATGTTTTGAATTCCGCTGTTCATGATGTTTTGATGTATTTTGGAAAAAACCCGTAGTTACGAAGTATGGACCTAGTTTGATGAATTTGAGAAATGTACGCCCTTTTAGTGGCTTTTTAATGAGATTTATTTATTCACTATGATTTCTGTGTTATTTTTCCTTGATATTTTTGGAGTAGAAAAAGGGTGTTACATTAGTGGTATCAGAGCAAGTCGGTCCGTCCGGCCAAGTGTTTATGTTGTTAATCCTCTATCAGTCGATAGTGTGAGAACGCTATCGATGAGTTGTTTCCTTCTAACCTTATTGGTGGTTGTAGATGGCAAGAAGGAATGATCATGATATTGCTGATGCACTGGAGTCACTTGCCCAAGTGATGGCTCAGAATGGTGGACCTCCAGATGAGTTCCGTGCTTTGGTAAAGTTTCAGAGGAACAATCCGCTGACTTTTGTGGGTACTCATGATCCTGATGGTGCACAGAAGTGGCTGAAAGTGATTGAGAAGATTTTCCGAGTTATGGCGTGCACTGATGCGCAACAGGTACAGTTTGGTACGCATACGCTGGCAGAGGAGGCTGAGGATTGGTGGGATAACACTCGCCAGAGATTAGAAGATGCGGGCATTCGATAACTTGGACTGTGTTTAAAGAAGAGTTTCTAAGAAAGTATTTTTCCAAAGATGTTCGGGGGAAGAAAGAGGTGGAGTTCCTTGAGCTGAAACAAGGTAATATGACTGTGGCTGAGTATGCGGCAAAGTTTGAGTCTTTGGTCAAGTTTTGTCCGCATTACAACCGTGCTGACGCAGAGATGTCGAAGTGTCTCAAGTTTGAGAATGGTTTGAGACCAGAGATTAAGCAGGAAATTGGGTATCAACAATTACAATATATATATATATATATATATATATATATATATATATATATATATATATATATATATATATATATATATATATATATATTTATATATATATATATATATATATATATATTTATATATTTGTTGATGGATGTAGATTGAGTTTGAAAACTTTTGTATGTCAGAACCATTATAACGATATATAAATTATTGCTTGTTAAATGTGTGTCTTAAAATCGATAAGTCCCTCAACATAGTGCACAATGTCTCAATCGTACAACTAAGTTAATAAATGCAAGGATGTTTTCACGTGCTGATAAACTTTTATTAAAATAGAGTTCTATTTTTTGTAGTTTTGATATTTGATACGCTACTGGGAGAATGAATCGGCCACCGCTGAAAAATATTCCAGTAATATTTTCAGGTTGTGTGAAGGATGGGAAAGCACTAGAAATGGAGGAAAATGCGATCAATGAAGGTATAGAAAACTCCACAGAGGGTTTCCAACCTTTTAATAGAAAACCTAGAATATGGTTGGGAAGGCAGTCTGCAAGTATGTTAAGCAAATTTGAAGCAAACCGCATGAGATAGGAGCTGTCAATCAGACGGATATCATTTTGATTCTAAAAGTGGAGCGTCCTCAAAGTGTTATGCAGTTTTGTCCTATATCTCTCTTTAATGCTATATATAAAGTTATCAGCAAGAAAATGATGGATAGATTAAAGCCTTGCGTATCAAACTGGTTTCTTTCTAGGGCGAAGTATTCATGAGGATATTATTATAGCTAAGGAAGTTCTGCATAGCATGAATAGAACGAATAGTAAGAAAGAGGACTATAGATATATTCAACGGTTGCAGAGGAGTTTTGTGTGGGGAGGTGTGGGTGAAAAAAGAGGTTACCATTGCCTACAATTTAAAGTTTTTTAAGAAATTATTTAATGATGATGCCTTATAGTGCAATGTTTTGAGAAAAAAATATAATATCCAGAGCATGGCGGAGTGCAGTGCCAAGAAGACGGATTCCAAGCTTTGGAAGGATGTAGTTACTTTAACTCCTAAAGTCCTGGATTATGCAACTTGGATTATAGGAGATGGTGAGACTATAACGCCTTGGTTAGATTGTTGGATTGGAGGTGAAGAGAGCATTATTGATATGGGGATAGCGGTTCTGCAAGAGTTGATGAATATCAAATTAAATTCCTTGGTCGATGATAACGGAGGATGGAATTGGGAGCTTATGAGAATGTGGATGGTAGATGGGATGCTGCAGAAAATTAAAGCCATATTACCTCTTAGAAGTGATTATGGCAAAGATGAGATGTCCATAATAGGGATGGGAGATAAATGGATATTAGTTAAGTATTTTTATAATAATATAGATATTGTTAAAGAGAATAGCGTTGTTAGTCCATGGACTAAAAAGCACTTGGTTATTACATTAAATGTTTTATAAGGAATGTACTTATTGTAATACTTAAATTGCCATCAACTGATGACATGATGATATCCACCTGGCAAAACTAAGTTGGCAACAATAAAAAAAGAAAGATGAAACTTGTAGAATATAATTAAAAATAAATGAAGTCATACTTATTGAGAAAAGATTGGTATATAGGAATTGGTTGAACATGCAAAACAATATGTCAAATGCCCAATGATCTTTGGGTCTGTCTTATAATTAAGTACATATCCTTGCTTAAACATTTGGTTGTGATTTAACCTTAAAGGCAATCTCTTTCCCCATCATTAAGTCAAGAAGAACATGGTACTCATACAAATCAAACTTTCCTTCCTGAGGGAAATTGAAAAGGAAGATGAGTTAAAAGTAATTTGAATCGAAGAAAAAGCTAAGGCAAAGAGTTTTTACAATTCTATATTGACCTTACTCATTATAGAATGTAGTTCCTCAACTATTTTTACTTGCTTGTCCTAGAAATAAACTTAGACTTCTGATTATCACAACACACATCAATTTTAACTTTGTACCTAAACATGAAGAAAGAGTAACTCATATGGCGTAAAATAAGAAGATACATGAAATTAAGGAAATATTGAAAATAAATAAGGTTATCGATAATGATACTCCTAGGGAAATGGGTGCAACATAAGTAATATCATCAATGCTTTGATACTATGACATGGTGTTGGAAGACAAGAGTTGTTGTTGTGAATCTTATTGTGAATTACGACAAAATTCAAAATCAATTTGTGAGGCAAAGAACAATAACAACCAAAATAAATGATATTCAGCAATAATAATTCATACACAGAATAAAGTAAGAAAAAACCAAAGATTTGTTTACCCAGTTCGATCAAACGATCTACTCTGGGAGAGAGAGTAACTCTCCAATTCACTACACTCAGAACGTTGTTACAATAGATTATAGATGACTTACAAGAAAATAGTCTTCACCTTCAGGTTCTCAAGAACAACCCTGAAGATCCCCAAAAACAACCCTATTTTCTACCCAAGTGTTTCCTTATCTCTCCAACTCTCAATATATGAATCACTCAAACCCAAGGTGTAATCTAAGGTTTTCTTTGTGCATAGCTAAAATCCTATGCTATACCTTTGGTCTTCCTTGTTGGTGAAGACTCTAAGATTGTCACACATCAAACATATAAGAGATACATATTTATAATAACAAATACCCAACAAACAAAGCCCAAAATCACATGGATCCATGGACCGAATCGAAAAAAACCCGAAAACTAGAAATACTATTCACTGTATGGAGAATACTATTCATCCGTACGGATATCACTATTCACCGTACGAGCGTCACTATTCACCGACCGATTTTTTTTTCTTTTGAATTTTCGTCCGATTTTCACGGTAAATACAATCTATGAAATATATTTTCTTTCTCTTCATTAATAAAGGTTTTTAAGGCACATTCACAACAATTGTAAAAATAAAATTCTGCAACAATAAGGTTAATATTAAAAGTTACATCATTGTATAAAGCTCAAACACATTTGGTAAACTTTAGGAAAATCTATAGTAAAAACTCCAACACAACTAGTATGAGAAAGATTACATCAAGTAGGGTAATCATATCAGAGAGGGGTTTTGGAGGCGCCATGTATGTGTAGTGTGAACCGAAAGTGTATTTAGAAGATTGAGAAGAACATTAAGTCAGAGACATAACAGTTCCTTCAACTGATCCAGTTTGAGTCATTGTTTTGATGGTATCAAATAGGCTGATGTAAAAAGAGATATAGTTATATAATTGATAATTAGTTAGAGTAAGAAAAACTTACAAGGATTATTTGATTTAACTTGTCAATAAAAGCTATTATTTTTGAGAGAGTTTTATTCAAAATCAACTTTGTTCCATTTTAAGCATTTGAAATAGTTAAACCATATTGACCTGAAAGATAAATAATGTAAGGGACAAATAACAATTGTTAAACCTTTTAAAGAGAGATAATATGTGACTACTTTGAGGCTCCTTAATTTTGGGATGTTTCAGAATAACAATGTAAGACAACGACGGACCACGAGAGTTAAATCAAGCTAAAAACTCTTCAACTTGTGCTCCCTAAATAGTACAAGTAATATTGTTGATGCTGTAACAAAATATATAAATCAGTAATGCTGAATGAAGGAAAAACATATAAATCGCGTCAATATGTGATAGAAAGTGAATTGATGTAATACTCTTGACCAGTCAAGGTAAAAGTGGTAGGTAATTTCTTAGCACGAGAATGAGTTTTGATAGGAGTAACTGATAACTTGATTTAGTATCGTGATTTGACTCATTATGCGTATTTTTGTCCGTGTTTTATCGTGTATTTATTGTTATTCTGTTGCACTTTTACTTCGTTTTTGTTGTTTTCAGGAATCAGTGAAAATCGTGGAAGAATCAGGAAATCAAAGCCTTTGGAGAAGATCTGCATAAAAAAGTAGCAGATTTTAGTGATTCTGCTGAGATGGTGTTCGCCATCACCTTTTTTGGTCTCCTTCAACACTGAGGCAAGCATGGCGCTCACCATGGCCCATACGGCGATCACCGTACAGTCGCAACAGCAGTTTCTAATTTTGAAGCAGTTTTAGAGCAATTATCAGCAGTTGCTTCCCTCCAATACTTCGTTTCGAATTCCTCTTGGTTGTAATTGATTGTTGGCCTATAAATACAAGGCTTTTAGGTAGTTTTTAGGAGAATGCGACTGTTGAAGCGCTGATGTTTTTCAATTTGAACTTTAGGCATTCTTAGATAGTTTTAGAAGTAGTAACTACTCACATCGAGGAATTACTACAATCCTATATTTTCCATTGTATACTAAATATTTTGAATTTAATTGAAGCTTGTTGTCATTTTCTTTCAATTGTCAGTTTCTACAGGTTTTCTTTATTTTACTTTGAATTGCACTGTTATTATTAATTCTGCCTTAAATTGTTTTAGTATGTTAGTAGAGTTAAATGTATGTTTTAGTATCTTAAAAGTAATGATAATTATGTTTGGCTAAATCCTGTTGAATCTGTCGTTGAGGATCGCCGTTACCGGTGGGACTCGGTAGTGAGCTTAGTGCAAAATTGTGTTTTTAAGCCGTTTCGGTTGTAGTTTCTAGCCGTAATCTAGGTAGCTTTGTTGCGAGAGCGAGAAGTTACTTAACTTGATTTGTCACGACAGTGAGAAGCATATTAAGGTTTGAGCCGAGATTTACGAGAGTGTGAGGAGCGAGCCAGATAGTGGAAACTAGGCATCCCTTCTAAAAACAGCGTGAGCGCTTTAGACGTCGTTTAGGATATTTCGGACTTCCAAAAAGTGTTCTTAATTACCGGGCGAGTGAGAGCAAAATCTTGGAGTTAAGCAACACGGCTTTTGTCGAAACTGCAAGAGTGTGAGGCGGAGCCCGTAATTAGTACCTGTTTCCTTCAAGTCCCTTAGGTGTGCGGAAATTTCCTGTCGGACTCGTTTTATTATTTAGTTTAGTTTCTAGTAATTCAGCCTTGTTTCTAGTTTCAATCCGTTGTTAACCATTAGCCTTAGCTTTGCACAGCAACCATAGACCGCAATAGTTTGATTATTTGTCCTTGTGGGTTTGACAACCTTTTTAAGACTACACGATCAATTGTATGCTTGCAGATTAATCCGTCAAGTATCGGACGATCGCAATCAAGTTTTTGGTGTCGTTGTCGAGGATTAGATTTAGTCAATATTGTGAATCTTTTGCCGCACAGTATAGATTAAGGCAACTTTTCCTTTTTATTTTCTTTCTAATTGTCGATTGTATGCCAAGCACTCACTCTCAAGGCGAAGAGTTAGAGCAGCCAATTGACGAAGTCGAGCGTTTTCTTAATTTAAGACGCCGAATAAATAAATTTCATATTGAATATAACCTTCTAGATCCTATCGTGCTTAACTCAGATTCAGAGACCGAAATCGAGCCAACACAAACCATGGCCCAAGGACCTGAAACCCGTCCTTTGAAGGATTTTGTTGTCCCATCGCAAGATGAACCTCACAACAGCCTTGTTCTTCCAGCAATCAATCGAAACGATTTTAAGTTGAAACCGTCGCTGTTGCAAGCCGTTCAATAGAACCAATTCTCAGGAAGCCCATCGGAAGACCCGAACTTACATTTATCCATTTTTGTGCAAGCTGACACTGTAAAAGAAAATGGTGTTAGTCCCAAAGCGATTAGACTACGTCTTTTCCCATTTTCTTTAAGAGATAGAGCTAGATCTTGGCTCCAGTCTCTGCCATAAAATTTCGTCACAACGTGGAACGAATTGAAAAGAGTCTTCTTAACTCGTTACTTTACACCAAGCAAAACATCTATTCTAAGAGTGCAAATTAATGGTTTTAAGCAAAAAGTCAACGAATCTCTTTTCGATGCTTGGGAAAGATACAAGGACCTGATGAGGCTTTTCCCACATCATGGATTCGAACAGTGGCTGATAATCCATACCTTTTATAATGGGCAGTTGTACAACACCAAAATGAACTTAACCGCCGCAGCGGGCGGTGCCTTAATGGATAAACCATACGAACAAGTCGTTGAACTCATAGAGAATATGGCTCAGAATCACTTCCAGTGGGGAGGAGAATGTGTTGCTCTCAAAAAACCAACTCTGAAAAGAGGAATGTACAAAGTCAATGCCATAGACCGTATAAATGCTAAAGTTGACGTGTTGACTCAAAAGGTTGAAAGCATAACCGTAACACCAGCGACAGCCGCTGTGGCTGTTGTTAGGCCAAGTTGCGAGTTATGTGGAACCCCTGGATATACAAATTCCGAATGTTAGTTATTGGTTAGTATCCCTACCGACCAAGAAAACTATGCTCAAGGGAACCTGTACTCAAACACTTATAATCCTGGCTGGAGAAATCACCCAAATTTTTCATATAAGAATAACAATACCTTGCATCCACCAAGCCCAGCACCTACTATTCCACCTGGTTATCAGAAAAGAGCACCCTCTGCTCCACAAGTGCCCAGAAAGTCAAATCTAGAAATTATGATGGAAAACTTTATGAATGCTCAAGTTTAGCAAAACAAAGAATTTGCAAATCAAAATGCTCATACTAGCGAATTGATGAAACAAATGACGAGTAAACTTGATGCTATGGCTACTCACAACAAAATATTGGAAACTCAAATTTCTCAAGTAGCCCAACAATAACCAACAATAGCAGCCTTGACTGGAGCGTTTTCTGGCCAACCACAACCAAACCCGAAAGGACATGCAAATGACGTGACATTGCGAAGCAGAACAGAGTATAATGGACCAGTTTATCTGAGACTCAAAAACCCATCCATGCACCAAAATCTTAAGCAAGGAACTAAGAAGGTGAATGAACCAAAAACTAATGAAAACAATGATAAAGACGAGGAGGTCGTAGAGAAAGAAACACCATACATCCTCCACCGTATAAACCACATGTACCTTACCCTCAAAGATTAGCCAAAGCCAAAAACAAAGAACAATTCAAGAAATTCGTAGAACTTCTTAAACAATTGAATATCATCATACCATTCACAGAAGTTATTACGCAAATGCCTTCGTATGTCAAATTTCTCAAGGAGATCCTATCAAATAAGAAAAGACTTGAGGATAACAAAACTGTTGCGCTCACTGTCGAGTGTAGCGCTATAATCTAAAACAACATGCCCTCTAAGTTAAAAGACCCAAGGAATTTTTCGATACCCTGTGTAATAGGAAAAACACGTCATAGACAATGGTCTATGCGACTTAGGAGTCAGTGTTAGTTTGATGTTGTTGTCCATATGCAAGAAACTTAATTTAGGTGACCTGAGACCAACGAAGATGTCTCTTCAACTTGCTGACCGCTCAGTCAAATATCCTGTAGGTATGCTAGAAAACATCCCGGTTTGTAATTATGCATTTTCTGAATCAATCATGTCGCATTCGCTCATTTTTATTTATCACAAAGCACAAACATGTACACCTTTTATCCACTCCACTTTATCACTGTTGTTTTAGCAAAGATTTGAGGGAGGATGACGAAAACGACATACCCATAATTGCAAACCATATGCTTTCAGGCAGAATCTCGTCAATGATGTACAGGCATTGTTTTAAATCCCCTAAATACCAGAGATATAAGGATTTAATCCCTAGTTAACCACTTCGAGCCTAGAATTAGGAGTTTCCTTCGGATGTTCAAACCATAACACTCAACCTGGGGCAGGGTAGTGTTCAGTTAATCCAACTACACACTCGAATCGCAAAGTAAAATCCAAAAGACATGACGGTTGTTTATCAAAGACCCATGACATGGAAGTCACAATCTTCCAACAAAATCCAAAAAAAAAAAAAATCAAAAGCCTATTAAGTCAAGCACCTCAAAGGAGACTTAGGCAAAAATTAAGGCTATCCCGATGGATCTGACAGGCAAAATCAGTCCATGCAAAAGTTAGAGATCAAAAACAAAAACAAAAGAGGTCCCCAAACCCTCAGCAAAAACAAAATAAGATTCAGTGATCACTCAAATCAAAAGGTCACTGACATCCATCAAAATAAGGTGGCTTCCATCTCAAACAAACCTTGAGTCATCAAGCTTACACCGTCAAGTCCGTAAATGCAGAATTAACTGAACGTAGGACTGGAGATCATCGAGAAGAAAGGGTGGGTACAAATCATACTTTGAGCCTGATATCCTTTGTTTATAACCATGAACCATACCACATTATAACCCTCGAAAGACCTAATTGAGGCGAGGTTTATTCTAAAAGCATATTATTGCAAGGTTGCATAAACTGACTCCTCACATATTTGCTGATCATCAACATTGGTGTCAATACCCTTGTTATATCTTTCACACCAATTAAGTTAGCACAACATTTGGATTAACGGTCCATTTGTCTCACTATCACGACACTTAATAAATGACATTTCTTTCAAAACTTGCATGAACTTCGCATTAAAATTACCATTCGTGAACAAACAATTTTTAATTGCAAGTCATTAGTTGACATCAAGGAAATTCCAACAAGGAACAATCAAACAGGACTGGATCATTCAGTAGTCTGGATCAAAATCGAGTATACCATGTAGCCTTATGGATCTGGGGCATTGTCACCCTGCGAATTTGGAATCAGTCAGTCTGAGTCAAATCCTCAAGCATTAATTGATTATGGGGCAAATCATTTGAGAACCGGTTGACCAAAAGTGGATCATCTCGAGACTCTACCAATCAGGGGCAGGCCACCCAGAGTTTCTTTGATCTAAGGGCAGATCCCTCCAGTATTCATTCAGGACAAGTTAAGTCGCTTCAACGCTTTTTCAAGGGCAAGCTACTCCAAGAGTATATTGAAGTCAACCACTACGAGAGTCAGTTAATCAAGGATGAATCCTCTCGTGGTACTAATTCTAGGGCAAGCCATATCGAGGTCGTCTCATGGCAAGCTATTTTCGTTTCAAGATAAACTTTCTCAAAGATCACACTGGGGAAAGTTTGAACTACGCTGGGGCAAGTTACTCAAGCAAGTTCTTTTTTGTCGGCAACTGTTGAGTTCAAGACGAGTGTCGGGGAATCGTGCCATCACCTTCTCCAAAAACCTTAACCTCCCGAAAAGGCTTTGCTGCAAAAGAGCATCCCTTCCATCATCAGGGAATCTTCATATCCTTGCATCCTGTCATTTGGGTTTCATCCCTACTACCTGTTACCTGTCAAAATTGTGTAACCGAAACCACTTCCAAAGTCCAGTTCTTGTTTGGCAAACCTTCAAAGTCCAGTTCTTGTCTGGCAGACCTTTGAACCAGTTCTCGCCTAGTCAATCCTTCACCAAATACCAGTTCCAGTCTGGTACATGCCAGCTTCTTAACTAGTTCTTGTCTGGTCACCCTTTCTTTGGCTAACCGCTTAACCAGTTCTTGTCTGATAAACCTCGTCTCAAAGTCTAGCTCTCATATGGCAAGCCACAAGTCAGTTCCCGTCTGACACCAAAACCAGAAGTCAATTCTCGTCTGACAACTTAACCTTTCGCCACCAGTTCTTGTCTGGTGGTCTACCCTTCGAATACCAGTTATTGTCTAGTACTTCCCACCCAAAGTCTAATCTGCATTGGCAACTACAAAAGTCCTCCACGTCGGCACCTGCATTTCCAATTACCCGTCTGCAATCATATGCATCATATGAATCGCATTCAACTTCATAATCATCTTGCATCATACGCATATCCAGAATCATAGCATGCTTCCCCAGCTCTTGCATCTCCTCATGTTAGCATTTGCATTTTCATTTCCATTTGTTATGGAACATCATCCTCATCAAGCATTAGCATATGCGAGTTCAGGTCCAGGATCTATCTCGACAATTTCCAAGATTATCATCAGCCCAATCAGGGGCATCTCTGCAAAGATTGTGGATCCTCCCATGAAATTCAAGAATATCAAAGCAAAATTCAGCCCAGTCAGGGGCACCTTTTCAAGACCATAGGTATTTCCCATGACGTATTGTAACCTCATGGCTGATCAGATCTTCAAATCAACCTTCAGCCCAGACAGGGGCATCTTCAGCAAAGTCGTGAGTGTTCCTCACAAAGTTGTTCAACCTTTTATTGACCAAGACAAAACTTCAACAACAAATTCAGCCCAGTCAGGGGCATATCATTTAAGTCGACGGGCGTTCCCCGTTGACCTATCTTGATCCAGTCTTCCTCATGGGCGTTCCCTAGTGAGTTGTCTTCAACATACTCGACCTTTTGCCAGTTACTCACAGTTTACTCAGGAGTGTACCTTCTACAACGATAAGTGGCAATCTCTTTAGAAAAGCTTATCCTTCTTCAACGATAAGTGGTAATCTCTTCAGAGAAGTTTATCTTCCTTCAATGATAAGTAGCAATATCTTTAGAGAAGTTTATCCTCCTTCAATGATAAGTGGTAATCTCTTCAGAGAATCTTACCCTTCTTCAACGATAAGTGGCAATCTCTTCAGAGAAGCTTATCCTTCAATGATAAGTGGCAATCTCTTCAGAGAAGCTTATCCTCCTTCAATGATAAGTGGCAATCTCTTCAGAGAAGCTTATCTTTCTTCAACGATAAGTGGAAATCTCTTCAGAGAAGCTTATCCTTCAACGATAAGTGGCAATCTCTTCAGAGAAGCTTATCATCCTTCAATGATAAGTGGCAATCTCTTTAGAGAAGCTTATCCTCCTTCAATGATAAGTGGCAATCTCTTCAGAGAAGCTTATCCTTCTTCAAAGATAAGTGGCAATCTCTTCAGAGAAGCTTATCCGTCTTCAACGATAAGTGGCAATCTCTTCAGAGAAGTTTATCCGTCTTCAACGATAAGTGGCAATCTCTTCAGAGAAGCTTATCCGTCTTCACCGATAAGTGGCAATCTCTTCAGAGAAGTTTATCTGTCTTCAACGATAAGTGACAATCTCTTCAGAGAAGTTTATCTGTCTTCAACGATAAGTGGCAATCTCTTCAGAGAAGCTTATCCGTCTTCAACGAAATCTCTTCAGAGAAGCTTATCCGTCTTCAACGATAAGTGGCAATCTCTTTAGAGAACCTTATCCGTCTTCAACGATAAGTGGCAATCTCTTCATAGAAGCTTATCCCCTACATCCTTTTGGTGTCAGGGTTGCTTATGTTTTGCTCCATCATCCTCTTGGTGATGGGTCTGTCATCCTTTTGGTGTCAGATTTCTTTTGTTATTATCTTTGTGTTGATAACGACTTTTGCAAGATATCCAACTTTCCATTTCCCAAGCATTTTCCTTCTTTTCGGACAAATTTAGGGTCTTGTATATCTAATCATCTTCTACCTTGAAAGAATGAATGGCATTTCATCTTACTCGATTAAAGATAATTAGATATGGACATCTGATCACACTCTAAATTTGTCCTCCCCTTTTTGTAAAAAAATTTGCATTTTCGATTCTATTTTAAATTTTGCATTGTCCGCTTAATTTCATGTCATATAGACACGTGACCACCCCCGATTGAGCGTTTTTCAAATCTCTGTTATTTTGCCCAATGAGAGCGTGACACGTGGCCTAAGGGTGTTTTTGTAAATAGCAATTCCATTTTAGTTTCCTAGCTTTTTCTTTTAAAAAAAACATTAATATTTTGTACATGTATTGTTTATTAACTTAGAAATTAGAAATAGATTTTAGATTATTTATTTAGTTTGTTAATTAGATTAAAATAGGATTTAGAGTTTAATTTAGGAGTTTTATTAGAATTTAATTAAATAGTTTTTATTAAAATTAGAATTTTGATTTTTATTAGAATTAGATTAGAATTTTGTTTTTCTATTAGAAATTTAGAATAGGATTTTTTTTATAGGAATTTAATTAGAATTTAGAAATAGATAGAATTAGAATTTTATTTTAATTTAGATTAGAATTAATTAATTTTTAAATTAGATTATAGAATTAGAATTTTTTTATAGAATTTTAATTATTTAGTTTTATTAGTATTAGTTATAATTAGGATTAGATTAGATTTTATTATTAGTTAGAACAGTTAGTTACTAGTTAATTAGTTTTTAATAGAATTAGTTTAGATTAGATTAGTTTAGGATTATTAAGGTATAATTAGTTTAGAATATTATTAATTAATTAGAGTTTAGTGTAGTGTTAATTCAAACAGAAAAATTAAAAAAAAATGTAAAAGAAAAAAGAAAACACAGAGAATTTTGGGGTATTTAACAGTATACTGTTCATCATCTTGTAGGGGATGAAAACCCTAAAGAATCCGCCGCCCCCATCCCTTGTTCATTGTCTTCTCCTTCACTCTCCAAACCATTTCTCGTCCCTCCTCTCTCTGGCCGCGAATCGTTTCCACTTCAATCACTCAAACTCCAAACCCATTTTCCGCCGCCACTGTTCACCTTTCAGCCATCATCATCTCCTCCATAACACAACAACCAAAACCCATTTTCTTCCGTAACCACCCAAACGAAATAACAGATCCAGTTTTCGATCCGACTAAGTCACGCACCTTCGCCGGAATCCCATGCGGTGCTCCTCTCTGCCGGAGACTTGACTCTGCCGGATGAAACAATAAGAATATGGTTTACTACGGTGATGGTTCTTTCACTTTCGGTGATTTCTCCACTGAAACGTTGTCGTTTTGCAAGACGCGTGTGACGCGCGTGGCTTTGGGGTGTGGTCATGATAATGAGGGTCTTTTCGTTGGTGCTGCTGGTTTGTTAGGACTTAGACGTGGAAGATTATCTTTCTCGGTTTAAACCGGTCACCGACTTAATCAGAGATTCTCTTTTTGTCTTGTGGACCGGTCCGCTTCACCTAAACCATCGTCCATGGTTTTTGGCGATTCAGCCATAATCACACACCTTTTTTTTTATTCTAATGTAATATATTTTTTTATAAATTAGTTTTTAAAAGATTTGTATATGTTTTATAATTATATTTCTAAAGATTTGTTAATATATTTTTGTAAATTATTTTTTTCTTAGATTTGTAATATACTTTCTAAACTTTTTTTTAGATTATTAATGCACTTTCTAAATCTTATTTTTAATTGTAAATATATTTTCTATTTAGTTTTTTAGAAAGTTTAATATGTTATTTTCCTAATTTTAGTTTTTAGAAGTTTTTAATATTTTTCTTAGAAATTAGATTTTAGTGTTCTATCCATCTTTGAGGCTTTCTTTTCTAATCTATTTCATTTTGGTCGATAACGAGACTTCCGTAAATCGTTACTAGTCAAACTATTGATAAATAATGATGGATCCGAGACCACCTTCTTTCTCTCCTCATTTCTTCTTCATTTTCGATTTTATTTAAGTTTTCGCGATCTATGAAGTCTTCGATTCGTAAGCGCCATTTTATCGAAGTCGATAACCTTCTCGATTTCAAATCTATGGAAAATGACCATTTGGGTCATTTTCTTTACTTTGGGATCGTGATAGGCTACCTTCGGTTAATCTACATAATGTTTGTGATTAAGACGAGATCCCACTTTTTTTGATATGTGCGACACGATTCAATCGGAGAATGATCCTTAATATCATTTATATATCTTGTCCATAGCACGGATATCGATTTATGCAATCTCCTATAGTTCGAATTCCTTCATAAGTCAAGCTACGACGGTTTAGCATTACATTTGTCCCGATTCAATTCACTAACCGAAACTAATCACTAACTTTACTTTCTGTCAAATATCTACTATTTTAAATTCAGTAATTATATTCTTGTATATATTGTTATATATCCTGTATATTATTCATATCCTGTGAATATTCAAAGTGACTTGTACATTCTTTCAAAAACACCTAATCAATATCGAAACCATAAAATCCTAATTGGTGGACTGTTGGTTATGCATCTTGTATATTATCTGTATCTTGTATATATTCGTATCCATCTCCTATCTCTTTCACATCTCCTCAAAAATACTTTTAATAAGAGAATGAAGTTCTCTTTGTATTGAACTAAAGAGAAAGGATTAAGTGTAGACTTCTTCCTCTCCGAGTGTCAGGATACTCACTGTAGAGTCTGTGATCTTGATACTCGTCTTTCAATATGAAGACATACTTGTATTCGCATAATCTTCTCAAAACATTTCTCCTAAAACCTCGGTCTTGTACCGAGTGCATTTTTAAACTATTTTTCCCAACAAAACTTGAATGGTCGTGGAGTGGTTAGTCGTAGGCCTTCTCCTATTCCGAGTGCTTGACATTACCTTTAGGATTCACTGTCGTAAAGCACTTACCGTTCAAGATCAAAAACATATTTAATAAAAGAATTGAGTTCTCTATGTATTGAACTAAAGAGAGGGGATTGAGTGTAGACTTCTTCCTCTTCGAGTGTCAGGATACTCACTGTAGAGTGTGTGGTCTCGATACTCGTCTTTCAATACGAAGACGTAACCGTATTCGCCACGCCTTTTCTCCCAAAACCTCGGTCTCGTACCGAGTGTATTTTCGTTTTATTTTCACAACAAAAACTTGAATGGTCGTGGAGTGGTTAGACGTAGGCCTTCTCCTACCCCGAGTGCTTGACATTACCATAGGGTTCACTGTCGCAAAGCACTTACCATTCAAGATCAAAATACTCTTTAATAAAGAGAATGATGTTCTCTTTGTATTGAACTAAAGAGAGAGGATTGAGTGTAGACTTCTTCCTTTCCGAGTATCAGGATACTCACTATAGAGTGTGTAGTCTCGATACTTGTCTTTCAATATGAAGACGCTTGTATTCGCCACACCATTTCTATAACAAAACTTTGAGATAAAGAATTAGGTACTACCCGCAAGGGGTTACTATCCGAGTATCTATTTCACCCCTAAAAAACAATCCACAAATCAAACGCGACATCTTGCCTCGCATGGAGAAAACTAATATTTTCAAGAAGGACGTGTTACGTCCGTTCTACCGTAAACAGGTAACACCTAAGTCTCCAACGAGCGAGCAGCAATACACCTAAACTGCTAGAACACATATGCTAGAATCGTCTACCAGAACTTCCCAGCAAACCGTAGGCCGAACTACGGCTGCTCTGATTCTTTACTTCTTTTAAGTAAAGATACGTAGGCACAAGGGCCACGATCCTTGTCGAGCAAATTCCCCTCTTTTCACTCGTAGTTACTCGAACTATGTTGACTCTGACTTTCTCATATCTGTTGAGAATACGTAGGCATAGGACCGCGAAGTCCTACCGAGTCTCTCTTCCCCCGTTATCTCTCATTTCTCTGTTTCTAACCTCTCTTGGAACACTCTTTACAGCAATAATGTTTTAGCAGATATCATCACACGTCAACAAACAAATGGTTCTCATCGAGTACGATGGATGCGAGGGGTGCTAATACCTTCCCCTCGCATAACCGGCTTTCAAACCCGTTCCTGGTCGTGAGACCATCTTATTCGTTTCTTTCTTAAGGTTTTCTCGATATTTTCCTTTCCCCTCATGGGATAAATAAAATTCGGTGGCGACTCTTCTGTCTTTCTTCTCGCCTCCCCGTCGTTGCACGATTTTTTCGAGTAGCGACAAGGTCAATTTTACATTCCCACAGATTTTGTGATAATGGACATAAAAGAGGACTCCAGTATACCCATTATTTCAGGAAGGCCATTTTTAGCCACAGCCGGAGCTATAATTGATGTTAAAAAGGGAAAGCTAACTTTCGAAGTTGGTGAAGAGATAATCGAATTTATCTTAGCTCAGTTTCTAAGAGCTCCAGCTATTAATGATACATGTTGCTTGTTAGATGTTATCGATGAATGTGTGAAAGAAATGGAAATGCAACCATCCGAATACCAAGATGTGCTTAAAATTTCAGCACCTCCTATATTCGAAGACGATGATTGGAAAATACCATTCGTAGGTGAAAGTCTAAGAGAATGTCTTCCACTAACACCCGATCCAATGCCAAGCCCAAACAAACCTACTATAGAACTTAAGACATTACCCAAAAATCAGGTATGAATTCCCAGACACCAAGCTCGAGAGACCAATGATAGTCAATGCTGACTTAGGACAGATAGAAATTGAAAAGTTGCTACATGTTTTAAGGAAGTATGTAACAGCGCAAGGATACAATATCTCAGATCTAAAAGGTATAAGACTATTCCTATGCATGCACCATATAATGGAAGAAGACAGTAAAATCTCTAGAGAACACCAGAGAAGAATAAATCCCATTATAAGCGATGCGGTCAAACAAGAAGTGAAAAAGCTATTGGAAGCAGGAGTCATATACGCGATATCAAATAACAACTGGGTCAGCCCAGTACATACCGTACCTAAGAAGAGAGGCGTTACTGTAGTTAGTAATGAGAAAGGCGCAACCGTTGCAAAGCGAGTTCACACTGAATAGAGGATGTGCATAGGCTATAGAAACCTGAATAAGGCCACTCGTAAAGACCATTTTCATTTACCCTTTATCGATCAAATGCTTGAACGATTGGAAAAACACTCTTATTTTTGCTTTTTAGATGGATACTCATGATTTTTCCAAATTCCTATTTATCCCAATGACCAAGAAAAGAATACTTTTACATGTCCTTATGCTACATTCGCCTATCGACGCATGCCGTTTGGATTATACAATACGCCTACAACTTTCTAGATATGTATGATGTCAATCTTTGCTGACTTTATAGATAATATAATGGAAGTATTTATGGACGACTTCTCTATATGTGGGTAATACTTCGAAGGGTGTTTGTTAAACCTGGAGTTAGTACTGGAGAAATGCGTTAAAGTTAATCTAGTACTGAACTGGGAAAAATGTCATTTCATGGTCCGAGAAGGAATTGTTTTAGGACATGTTGTATCCGATCGAGGAATCGAAGTTGACAAGGAAAAAATAGAAATCATAGAGAACCTTCAACCTCCGAAGAATGTTAGAAAAATTCGAAGTTTTCTTGGACACGCCGGATTTTACCGACGGTTTATCAAATATTTCTCTAAAATTACCAAACTGCTAACTGAACTGCTAATGAAAGATGCAGAACTCATATTCGATGAGGACTATTTGAAAGCATTTAAACTCCTGAAAAATGCTCTGATCACAGCACCGATCATGGATCCTCCTGACTGGAATGAGCTATTTAAGATAATGTGTGATGCTAGCGATTTTTCCGTTGGCGTTGTCCTAGGACAGAGGAAAGATAGGAAGCTTCATGCTATTTATTATGCTAGTAAAACTTTAGATAGCATGCAAATGAACTACGCAACCACAGAAAAGGAACTTTTAGTTGTTGTGTTCGCTTTAGTAAAATTTTGTTCCTATTTGGTAGGAGCAAAAATAATTGTCTATACTGACCATGCTGTGATTAGGTATCTTTTTAGCAAAAAGGATGTTAAACTAAGACTTCTGAGATGGATCCTACTTCTACAAGAGTTCGATTTGGAAATTAAAGATAAGAAAGGAACTGAAAATGTAGTAGCAGGCCACCTCTCTAGGATTGAAAACCAAGAACCCGAACAGGTCCCCATAACTGATGACTTCCCTTATGATAGGTTGATAGCCCAGTTGGAGGATGGTAATGAAATGCCATAATACTTTTCAGACTTTTATGACGCAGATTCTAGTGAAGTCGTAGAATCAATCTGTGTTGAAACAACGCTGCCTTGGTATGCTGACTTTGTCAACTACTTAGCAGCAGGCGTGCTTCCACCAGACTTGATCTACCAACAAAAGAATAAATTCTTCCATGATCTTAAACATTATTACTGGGATGAGCCCTTGCTTTTCAAGAGAGGTGTCGATGGTATTTTCTATCGTTATGTTCCTGAGTCGGAAATTAACGAAATTATATCTCATTACCACGCTGCACCTTATGGAAGGCATGCAAGCACTTCGAAGACGATGCTAAAATCCTTCAGTCGGGTCTATTCTAGCCCAACTTGTGGAAAGATGTCCACATTGCTATATTGAACTGTGACCGATGCCAACGCACTGGTAATACTTTGAGATACAATAAGATGCCACAGATAGGCATCCTGGAAGTGGAAGTCTTTGACATGTGGGGTATAGATTTCATGGGCCCTTTTCCTTCTTCTTTTGGTAATAAGTACATACTTATCGCAGTCGATTATGTGCCAAAATGGATTAAGGCAATAGCTTCTCCCACTAACGATGCGCGAGTAGTTGTCAAGCTGTTCAAAAATATAATTTTCCCAGATTTAGTGTGCCGTGAATCGTAATAAGTGATGTAGGATTCCACTTTATCTCGAATGTCTTTGGAAAATTGTTACTTAAATATGGAGTCAGACAACGAGTAGCAACACCTTATCACCCTCAAACGAGTGGACAAGTTGAAGTCTCAAACAGAGAGATCAATTGGATACTTGAGAAAACCGTTGCAATGTCTAGGAAAGATTGGTCTTCCAAACTTCACGAAGCTTTGTGGACATACCAAACTGTGTACAAGACACCTATTGGAACCACTCCATTCAAACTAGTTTATAGTAAATCTTGTTACCTGCCTGTAGAATTAGAGCACAAAGCCTATTGGGTAATTAAAACCCTGAATATGAACTACACAACCGCAAGAGAGAAAAGAGTATTAGATATACATGAACTGGAAGAACTTAGACTCGATGCCTATGAAAATTCTCGAATTTAGAAAGAAAGAACCAAAAAGTGGCATGACAAAAGAATCTTGAGACGAGAGTTTAACGAGGGAGACATAGTTCTTCTTTCTAACTCCCGACTTAAATTGTTTCCAGGAAAACTATGTTCTCTATGGTCTGGACCCTTTGAAGTCATGAGAGTTTACCAAAGCAAAGCTGTCGAAATTAAAGGAAAGTCGAACGAAACATTCATAGTGAATGGAAAAAGACTTAATCATTATCATAATGTAGAGAGCAAAGACTTCTACGTAAGCTATAAATTAGAGGAGCTACCCGCTCTTCCGCCTGGATAGTATGTCGAACCGCTGTCGAGCTCCCGACAATAAATGAAGCGTTATATGGGAGGAACCCCATAGTTAGTAGTTTAGATTCTTTTATATGTCTTGTTTCCTTTAACTCTTAGTTTATGTTTATCGTAATGCATATCTTTTTAATTATTGTTATCATTACTATTGTTAGTATTATTGTTGTCGTTACTGTTGCTGTTTTCTTTATTACTAGTTTAGCAATTTGTTTATTTTTTATTTTTTATTTCTAATGGAGTTATATTTGTTTTCTTTTTTATTTTAGGATAGCATAATTTAGAATTACCTTTTTTCTACTTTTAGGATATGGAGCCAACTGTTGACATGGAAGTTGTATTTAGGAACGAGGCACATAGGCGCCGCTTCGATGCCTTAGCTCTCAGAGACATGGCTCTGCCTATTCACCCTGATGGCCTGACTCTGACTGTTCTTGGACTCAGAGGTTATGTTATGTATTTGCTCATCAGCTGGGTTGGGACAATTTGGTCATGGTAAGGAGATTTATCCCATACCGTAGGCTCACACTTGAGTTACTCAGTTCACTCTACCATGATCCTGCCCGAGGGTATGGAACCGAGCATGGTCTGGCTACATTTAGAATATTTGGTAACAACTAACATTACATACATCATGAGATAGCTGAACTTCTAGGATTTCCTAGTGGACCTGATGCCTTCACCGTCACACCCGACAATGCCTTTACCCATATGGATCTTGACTATTTTTGGGGAATAATAACAGGTGACTATCATCCAGAGCCCATAACCATGTTTTCTGAGAGCATCCATAACCCTGCTCTCCGATACTTCCACAAAGTTTTGGCCCATACACTTTTCACCAAGGAAGAAAACATCACAGTTGTATCTAAAGATGAACTTTTCATCGTGTATTGTGGTGCTACATATGGGAAGGCCTGTGAATGCCGGTGCATACATACTTGCTAACTTAACTAAGATCAACCGTCTCATGACCACCGCCTTCTGTTTTAACCACAGAATCATTGCGAACCTTGGTCCGGTTGAATTTGAGTACCTCATTAATAACAAAGTGGTTCGTAACTTCACACTACCCAATCATGAGAAATAAAATGTTTATAATTGAGCCAACTAGCTCTATGACCTGGAAGAAGAGAACGAATCACCTACACCACCGGGCAGCTCACAACCGTATGATAACTATGCTAATCCAGCCCCTGATGCCACATCTTGTGTTGTTGAGCCATTACCCTTTCACCCTTCAGCAGACCTTACTTCAGACGTCCTTGCTCTCCAGAATGAAGTTGACTTCCTCAGAGGTGAAATCACTTTGCTGCGAGGCAAATTTCATGGTTTCATGGACGTTGTTAACGAGCAGTTCGACTAGCTTTTTCAACAAGTGTTCTCGCTGAAGCGTCACAGGGACTAATGTCATCCTTCTTTGATGTTTTTGCTTTGTTTCTTTCGCATTTTGTAATTTTCATTCAGTATTTTACTTCTTATAATTTTTCAATTCTGTAACACTCTGTGTATCATCGACATGTCGACAAGGAACATCTTTGTTACTGCTCTTTTCCATTAATGCAATTTCTATTCAGTATTTGGAATTTTATGTCTTTTATATTCTTGAATTTTATTTTCTTTCACTATCTTTTGTCTGCACTACCCAAAACAAACAAGAGAATACAAAAATAAACCTTTCAGAAACTAAAAAAGCGTTCAGACCTTTGGAAGTCTGAATTTTTGCGAATTTTAGCCTAATGGCGCTCGCCATTATGTTGATGGTGTTCGCCATTGCTGTTTGTTTTGCAATTTTCACGTTTTCAAGGAATGGTGTTCTCTATACGCCTCATGGCGCTTGCCATTAAGTTAAAACAAACAGAATTCTGTCAGTTTTCGAATTTGTGCGCTTTTTCAAAGTTTTTCCATTCCTCTTCCCTAAGAAACATTCCAACCACCCAAATTAATCATCAGTAACCCTCTCTAACCACCACCCATCCACATTCCTAATCATTCACTTTAAATACCCTCAAAACCATCATTCTAAACTCACCAAAACCTCTAAAACTCTCTCTTGTCTTTCTACAAAATCACCCACATCCATATTTTTACTCTTTCCTTTTCCAAGAGCCACCATAATGCCTCCACAAGTCGCTAGAGATATCAACTACATCGGTATCGAGTTTCCAAAGGGCATTGCTGGCTAAACCCAGCGTGTGAATTACCATAAGCTTTGTAAGAGGCAGGTCCTTGCTACAAGGTACCCAAATTTTGATATTGTAAGAGCTTTAGGCCTCTACGATAGCCTCGATTGGATGCTCACGAATCTAGATATGTCTCAATTTTGTTCCATGAGCAATGCTACATCCGTTAGACTTACTTATGAATTTTTGAGTTCTTTTCAGCACTACACTGATTATTCGCACCCCACAGAGTCAGCTGATTTTAGGATGTTCAATGTTGACTATTCCTTCACTCATGAACATATAAGTTATATTTTTGGTTTTCCTAGTGGAGAAGAATATTCCACACGAGCACCCCTTGACAGTAAGTGGGAGGCCAATGCTTATAATTTTTGGTATCAAATAACAACCACACCACCTTTTGGGAAGGCCTGAAGGCCACAACCATACATAACCCTGCTATTTGTTACCTTCATCGTATATTAGCCTAGACCATTTTGGAAGAGAGAACACTGGAAATATGAATTCCAAAGACTTATTTTTTATTCACTGTGCTCTCTTGCAAACAAAAGTTAACCCAACCCTTTTTCTGCTTGCACACCTTGCATATGTCGATGGTAAAATTGGTGGTCCCATTTGTGTCGGTGGCATCATTACCACCATAGCCCTTCATTTATGTTTGCATGCTGAGTTGGAGGCTGTTGAGAGGATACCTCCTCTTTTTGATAATTTAGATTAATGTCATTTTATGCGGCTCATTAAGTCTCTGCCGAATGACAAGTATCACCTGGTCATTCATAGTCGTGAGATTATGGGAGTTACTCTGCCTTTCTCTAAGCGCGTTAACATTTACATTAGCACTAGATGAATTTTTGATGTTAATGCACCTGATCTAGAGCAAGAGAGAGCAGATAGGCATTACCGCTCTGTTATGGGACATCCTGAGCCTCCTACTGAGACTCGTCCCCGTGCATTTGATGCACCCGGGCCTAGCACCCATCTACACACTGCACCTTCTGCTGATGATTTTGCAGGTACATATCAGTCCTAGCAAGAGTACGACTACACGGCTATGCAGAGCACATTAGACGATATCTTGTCTGAGATACGGCATAGGAACGATATGGAAGCTGACTGTGACCAGATGCTGCAGAATTTACTTAGACAGCAGGAGGAGTTTAGAGAGACTATTGATCATATGAGACAGTAGCAGACCGATTATCTGGAGAGAACGCAGCACGACATGGGTGATCTCATCATACAGATGAAAGGCCTGTAAGCGTAGATTCAGAGCTTGCGAGAGTATATTCAGCATGTTCCAGTGGCACACCCTGTTCTCGGGAGAGATCCTTAGTACCGTAGAGGCCGTGGCCGCCACCATTGACCACCACCACAGGTTTACCGCTTCTTTTTTCGCCTTGTACTGAAACATTAGGAACAATGTTTAGTTCAAGTGTGGGGGAGGCTTTTATTGCTTTATTTTACCGTTTTATGTCTTGTTTATTTCTATAGTACTTGTATGCTTTTAGTTAGTTTTCTTTTATCATGTTTTACTTGTTTTTCTTTTTACTTTCGTACTTGTCTGCTTATTTACCACTTTATCGAGTCATATGCGTAGTGAGCCCATTTTTGCTTTACTTTATCCTTTTGTTAGAAAATCCCCGTAATTTTAACCCCCAACCAAAAAAAAATTCTTTCGCTTTGACTCAAAGGCATGACCCCGAGTATAGGTTGTTGCACTTCTTGTTTTAGGTTATGCTAGATAGACTTGGGAAAGTTTTGTTAATATCGGTATCTTTCTTACACCTTAGAGTCCCCAAGTATGTGATATTGATTTAGATAGACACTATACCGAGACCTTAATTTCGAGTTCTTAGAAGTAGTCTCTCGATTAGTTTATACTAGCAGTCAGCACCATCCTTGTGTACGAACTAAGTAATGAATTGATGCAAATATGTGTTGATCTCAAATGATGTGATTTGTTGATTATTTAATAGGAAAATTGAACCAAGGACATATTCCTGCTAAGTTAGGTGGCCATCACCCGACCATTTAGCCTAAAGGTTCGAATTTCTGAAATTCGAATAAAAAAGGCATAATGCTAAAAAATGATAATAATTGAATATTGAGATCAACACACTAACAGGTTCAATTACCATGCAAGTATGAGGGATAACGGGCTTAATGTGATTGCGCGAGAATGAAATAGAGGTGAACGAGAATGGAGTCTATAGGTCGAGCTATATTGTCGTGATTTGACTTGGTATCACACAGGAAGGGAGTCTCCGTCTGTTTTTACAGATCTGTGTCAGTACGATGTCCTTATTTGCACTATTTAGTACCTATTTGTTTAGCGATAACCTAGCAACCCTAAGCTTTGAATATTTTCGTGCCTGCGAGTCGAGCGCTGCAGTTTTCCTGTTTGCTTGTGTTGGGAGTTTTGCTTGAGGACAAACAAAGGTCTTAGTGTGGGGGAGTTTGATAACTCGATTTAGTATCTCAATTTTTTGCTCATTATGCATATTTTTGTCCATGTTGTATCGAGTCTTTATTGTTATTTTGTCGCACTTTTACTTCGTTTTTGTTGTTTTCAGGAATCGGTGAAAATCGTGGAAGAATCAGAAAATCGAAGCCTTTAGAGAAGATCTGCACATAAAATTAGAAAATTTTAGTGATTCTGCTGAGATGGCATTCGCCATCCCTTGATGGTGTTCGCCGGCACCTTTTTTGGTCACCTTCAACGCTGACGCAAGCATGGCGCTCGCCATGGCCCTTACGGCGATCACCGTACAGTCGTTGTAGCAATTTCTAATTCTGAAGTAGTTTTAGAGCAGTTATCAACAGTTGCTTCCCTCCAATACTTTGATTCTAATTCCTCTTGGTTGTAACTGATTGTTGGCCTATAAATACAAGGCTTTTAGGTAGGTTTTAGGAGAATTTGATTGCGGAAGCGCTGGTGTTTTCAGTTTGAATTATAGGCATTCTTAGATAGTTTTAGAACCAATAATTACTCACATCGAGGAATTACTGCAATCCTGTATTTTACATTGTGTACTAAATATTTTGAATTTAATCGAAGCTTACTGTCATTTTCTTTCAATTTCCAGTTTCTACAGGTTTTCTTTATTTTACTTTGAATTGCGCTGTTATTACTAATTCTTCCTTAAATTTTTTAGTATTTTAGTAGAATTAAATGCATTTTTTAGTATCTTAAAAGTAATAATAATTGTGTTTGGCTAAATCATGTTGAGTCCGTTGTTGAGGACCGTCGTTACCGACAGGACTCGGTAGTGAACTTAGTGCGAAATTGCATTTTTAAGTGGTTCTGGTTGTAGTTTCTAGCCGTAATCTAGGTAGCTTTGTCGCGAGAGCGAAAAGTTACTTACCATTACTTTATCACAAGAGTGAGAAGCATATTAAGGTTTGAGCCGAGATCCACGAGAGTGTGGAGAGTGAATCAGATAATGGAAACTAGACATCTCGTCTAAAAACAGCGAGAGCGCTTTAGACGCCGTTTAGGATATTTCTGACTTCCAAAAATTATTCTTAATTACCAGGCGAGCGAGAGAAAAATCTTGGGGTTAAGCAATGTGGCTTTTATCGAAACTGCGAGAGCGTGGGGCGAAGCCTTTGAGTCGGTGTATCCTATGAAATAGGCATATGACCGTAATTAATACTTATTTCCTTCAAGTCCCTTAGGTGCGTGGGAATCTCCTGTCGGACTCGTTTTATTATTTAGTTTAGTTTCTAGTAATTCAGCCCTGTTTCTAGTTTCGATCCGTTGTTAACCATTAGCATTAGCTTTGCACAGCAACCATAGACCGCAATAGTTTGATTATTCGTCCCTGTGGATTCGATAACCTTTTAAGACTACACGATCAACTGTATACTTGCAGATTAATCCGTCAAGTATCGGAAGGTCGCGATCAGTAACTCCATGAACAACTCATATGATGTCTAAATACAGTAGAGAAATTAAGCCATTATAAAGTAAGGATAAATAATAAAGGTAAATAAAATAAATAAAAAATATGTCATTATATGATTGCAAAGGCCACTGTGATAGCTGAAAGGACCAAGTTCATGTGTACAACTCCAATAATGTATAGAAACAATACATAAGTCAAACCCCTGAGTAACAAAGGAAAACAAACAAAAATAAAATATGATGAACAAAAGAAATTTAAAGATGTTACCAAGTAATAGATCATGACAATATTTGCAATTGTTGATTTCAAAAAAGCTTTTGAAGTTAAACTTATAGATAGGGATATCAAGAAATTCCTTGGGAGTGACTTTAGAATCTATATCTTCTCCTATGAAAAGAAGTTTAAAACAATGATCACATGACTTTAGTGTAAAATCATTGCCTTAAACCTTGAAGTTTTGCATAAGATTTGAAGATCCTTAAACCTTAAACAAGCTGCAAAAAAACATAACATTGTTGTTGAAAAACAATACAAAAAGCTCATTGCATTTAGAATCGATGCACTGAAGAAAGATTAAATAAGAGTGAAGATTGATTAAAGTTTGAAACCAACATGCAACATAAATGAAAGTTCAGAAATAAAAAAAGTTTTTCCACCAAAATGACCTAAAAATCGTTCATAGAAGGAACCTCTAAAGCTTCATTAAAGTGCTAAATAGACATGCAAAAATAATAACATTCAGAAACTGCAAAAAAACATAAGATTATTGGTGAGGAAAGACGGAAAAGTGATTTGTGAAGAACATGATCTAAAATCGTTCATGAATGATGGTGTGAACTCCGATTCAACAAAACAAAATACACATGCAAAAGTGAAAGATGATGTTGTTGACAAAAAAAGTTATACAATGTTTGAAGTAAGAATCAAAGCTAAAAGCATTTTGAAGATGTTAAAAAGGATTCAAAAACTAGAACTAAAGGAAAACAAACAATGAAGAATGAAAGAAATTTTATGACTTCTTACCTTATTATTGAAAACCGCAGAAAACAAAGAGAAAAGAAAAGGGTGGAAGAAAGAAGAGAGGAAAAGAAAATGGTGGAATAAAGAAGAGAAAAAGTGATGAAAGAGAAAAAAAAAATTAGAGAATTAAGTAATCAGTAACAAAGTTGAGTAAATGAATTAGGGTTTGTATTATAATAATATTAAAGTTTAGGATTTTAGGATTTTAGTGTAAATAGACTAAATAATCAACAAATTGGATAGGTGATGGAATTTACAAGTGGAGTAAAATGGCCTTAATAATTTATAATTGAAATTGAAGAATAATTCAATTGAATTAAATCAATTGTAAATTTTGTAAATTAATGATAAATAAAAATATAAATTTTATAATATTATTTAAAAAATTTATCTTAGTACTGTGCATCGCGCGAGTCTGTATCTCATTTTATATAAAATTAGTGTCTAGACGGACACTCTCGTCATATATATATATATGTTTTTTTTATGTGCATGCATATGAAAATATAATCGTATTATTATTTTTATTATATTTTAATTTTATTTTAAATTATATATAAAAAAATTGAATGGGGTGAAATATTCCTTAACAATTTAATTAAAAAAAGTTATGGATTTAAAATAAAGCTAAAAAAGATAAATTTAAAAGAGAAAAAAAATGACTACACCAAATTTATGCTTTCCTTTTATAATATAGTAGCGTCCAGACGTCTGTCCGCTTTTTTAATACATACACGTAAAAATTTAAATGATATTTTTTTATTTAATATTAATTTTAAATAGAAGTTAAGTAGGAAGTTAATAGTAGAAAGTTAGATAATAAATTAATAGTAGAAAGTTATGTAAAAGATAATAGTAGTGGTTTCAATTAAAGTTATTGTATAAGTTAGCCTGTTAAAAGTAAAGTTAAAATTGATAAAAAAATATTAAGTAAGAGTTTAAAGAATTAATATGATCTAAATTGAAAAGGATGTTATTAACGATATTATTATTTGAAGGATAAAATTAATCCTTCATATGCTAATTTAGAAGGGATTGTAAAAACTGAATATAAGGAGAGTTTTAAGACTACATGTCATTAGAACTATCAAATCATATAAGCTTTTTCTCTTCTCACTTAGAATGTTCTCCATCTAATATTGATTGGAAAAACTAAGTTTTATTAAACGATAATATCCTTTCATATGCTAATGATGTCAGGAAGTTTGATTGTGGTATTAGGGCTAATGCTACTTGAAAGAATAATAACTTGATGAATCTTATCTCTGATAAAGAAGTAAGTATTTTTGTCGAGAGTGTTTGTGATAATGGATAATTTAAGTTATTTATAATATAACGAAATGAAATTATTCGAAATCGGATTAATTTTAAAGGTTAACTCTGCGCGAGTGTAATATATGTTAGATGTCTCCTTTAGAGATGATCAAAGATGTTGCACCCTTTTTCCCTTCTTTTTTTTTAAACTCTCCATCTTAGAGATAGAGTAAAATAACATTAAAATAATGTTCTAAATAATTCATTTGAACACAAATTATTCTTAACTATATGAAATAAGTGATAAACAACAAATACTGAAACTACATGAATCAAGCATGCATGAAATCTACAATAACAATATAATTGTAAATTTGAGATAAATTATTCCATAGTCAAGCATAAAGAATCAAAAAATTATACACAGCAAAAAAACATAAATAAAACAAAATTGTATCAAAGTAGGATACATTTTTGTGTAATATAATTTCTTTAAAATACTGCATTAACTTAGAGTTCATATATCAAATGGAGACCCAAATACAAATTCCTCTCGTTAAGTAAAATTTTATATTTATCATCCATACAAACATGTATCTTTAAAGTAGCGTCCTCTTGTTATGGAGTATATTTTTATGCCATGATTGAATTATCCCAAAATTTAAATGATAAGTAGTAAGAGATATAACTGGTTAAATGACAAATTTTAAGTATAAAATAGTGATATATTTTAGATTGAGATAGATATCAATTTCCTTATATAACATGGGTATTACCTTTTTTTCTATCAAGTTTGTTGCTTGAAATTCAATTGTACATGCAAGTTTTGTTGGTAAAGTATTTTCCTCATCGGCTACTGCCATATGAGAAGGAAAAGTGATGGATAAGAATGAAGAAAAAAAATGCAAATGAGGAAAGTTATTCAGTTACCTTATATTTTATTTTTTTAAATATGAAAACGGCCACAAAATTAACTTTTTGATTTAAAAATGATGTAACCCTCTTTTGTTGAGTTTGTAATTCCTCGTGTCAAAACTGTGTAGCTCGATCAAAACACGGTCTAGTCGAATTAGTATTGTGTGTGTGTGTGTGTGTGTGTGTGTGTGTGTGTGTGTGTGTGTGTGTGTGTGTGTGTGTGTGTGTGTGTGTGTGTGTGTGTGTGTGTGTGTGTGTGTGTGTGTGTGTGTGTGTGTTGAGTTGTATTAGTGTGTCGAAGTGTCGAAGCAAGTTGCTTCACACATGATTTCTACTTAGGCCTATTTTAGTAATGTTAGCTATTTTGAGCTTTTATAGTTTTGGGTTTTGGCTTAAGGTGCAAGCTAACCTAAACCTATAAATAGGGAGAAATATTTATTTTATAAATAACACAACTAAGCATTGTATTTATAGAATTTGCAGTTGCAAGTGAATAGAGAATTTTCACAGTTTGTGGGCAGAGAGAAACACTGCAGAATATTCATTCTTCTTCTCCAACGTTACTTTCTTTCTTTCTTTCTCAACCTTTTCTTTTCATTGTCATTGTATGATTGATAACAATCTTCTTCATCAAGATTGAGTGAAATTATCCATAGGTTGTGGTTGAATTCTAACATCTGGCATTAGAGCCTGGTGGATTCAAGGAAGAAAAATTGTGATGGCGATGAATCATCCAAACAGGCACTTTCCAGCGAACCTTCTGATTCTCAAAAAAAATTGTGAGAATTGGTGCAAGCCGAATAGGTAGTTTTTTGTTATCAAGATCTTTGGGATCTTATGAAGGAAGGAGTAATACCGGTTGCAGAAAATGCGATGGATCAAGAAAATGTTGCACACAAAGAATTGAAAAAGAAAGATTATAAAGCTCTCTTTATAATACATGAATATGTTGATCCAGATAATTTTGAAAAGGTTAGTGATGTAGAATCAGTGAAGGAAGCGTGTGAAACTCGTTTGGAGGAGCAGAGAAGGTGAAAAAGGTGAGGTTACAAACTTACAAGGAAACCTATGAATTACTTCAGATGGAAGAAAGTGAAAGTATAACAGATTTCTTCATTAAAGTTATAAAGCTGGTGAATTGAATCAAGGTAGGCGGAGAAGTATTGACATCAAGTTCAGTTGTTACAAAGATCTTGAGGTCATTGTCTCTAAAGTTCGACCATGTGGTAGTAGCCATAGAAGAGTCGAAAGACTTGTCAGTATTGGCGAAGGAAGAGCTTCAAGGGATGCTTGAGTCTCATGAACAAAGGATGGCTGAAAGAGCTGCAGGAAAGTCGAAGAATGATATGGCTTTGCAGGCGCAGTCAAAAAAAGAAAAGAAAGGCAGAGGAGGCTACAACAATTCAACTGGTCAAAATCAGCAGGAAGGAAACTGGTCGAATCAGAGAAAACCCTGGAACCAAGGAAACGAAAGAGGTGGTGTTGCAGGTAGAGGAAAAGGTGGTGGTTGAAAACCTGACAAAAGTCACATTCAGTTTTTCAATTGTCAGAAGTATGGTTATTATTTTAGTGAGTGTCGAGAAAAGAAGAAGAATCAAGAAACTAATGCAAAGCTGGCGAAACATGAAGAAGAAGAGATGTTGTTGATGGTCACAACAAGAGATGAAGAAAGATTCCAGGACCAATGGTACTTGGACTCAAGATGCTCATCACACATGACTAGTAGGAAATATTGGTTTGTCAACATGAATCCCTCAATGAAGAATATGATGAAATTTGCAAATGACAATACTCTAGCAGCTGAAGGTATTGGTGATGTTCTGATTATGAGGAAATATGGCAAGAGGTCATTAATTTCTAATGTGTTGTACATACCAGGCATGAAGAATAATTTGCTCAGTATAGGGCAAATGATAGAAAAGAACTACAACGTGTCGATCGAAGACAAAATGATGAGAGTTTTTGACTCAGGTGATAGGTTAATCTTGAAGGCTCTAATGTCTTAGAATAGGACCTTCAAGATTGAACTTAATGTGATGGAGCATAAGTGCCTTGCAACTGCAGCCAACAGAGATGAATGGTTATGGCATTACCGAATTGGCCATCTCAACTTCAAAGACATCAGAGATTTGAAGAGAAGAAATATGGTTTCAGGATTACCAGAAATTGACATTCCAAATGAAGTGTGTGAAGAATGTGTTTAGGCGAAACAACACAAGAATAGCTTCAGCAAGGATGCAGGAAGTAAGTCGAAGGCAATTCTTGAAGTCACATACTCTGATGTATGTGGTCCTATCCAGGTGTATTCGATTGTAGGTAATAGGTACTTTGTCACGTTCGTAGATGATTTCATTCGAAAATTATGGACTTACCTGATCAAGAAAAAAGTGAAGTGATCGAGGTATTTTCCAAATTTAAATCTATGGTCGAAAGGTAAAGATTTTGAGGACTAATGGTGGTGAAGACGTGTTGAAAGATTTCAATGCATTATATGAGAAAGAAGTGATTGTGAATGAGGTGGTGCCACCCTGCACTCTACAGTATAATGGAACTGCAGAAAGGAAGAATAGAATCATCATGAACATGGTGAGAATTATGTAGAAAGGCTGGCATCTACCCAAAGAATTATAGGGAGAAGCTGTGCCGACTGTAACATACATCTTGAATAGATGTCCGATGAAGAAGCTGGAAGGAATCATGCCAGAAGAATGTTGGTCTAATGTAAAGCCTATCCTAAGTCATTTGAAGGTGTTTGGATTTATAGCACATAGACATGTGCCAGATCAGTTGAGAAGAAAACTTGATGACAAGTCGAGTCAGATGATCCTGATAGGATATCATTCGACTGGAGGATACAAGTTGTTCGACCCAGTGAATAAGCAAGTAGTGATCACTAGGGACATGATCATATATGAGCTTAAGGAATGCGATTGGACTGAGAATGTTAAGAAAGATTCAGTGAGAATCTTATGTGAAGAACCAGCTAGTAAAGTCGAAAGAGAAGTTCGACAAGAAGAAGTCAGAGGTGAAGCAGGCCTAAGCAGACCCCAACGAACAAGACACATGCCTGTAAGGTTGTAAGAATGTGTGATTACATCAGATGGTGTGGTCGATGAAGAAGGTGAAATGGTACATTATGCTTTCTAAGCAGTGTCGAACCAGTCAATGCAGTTGAGGCATTGAAAGATTCGAAGTGGGTGAAAGCAATAAATGAGGAGTTAGAGTCCATCGAATTCAACAACACCTGATCACTTGTCGAATTGCCTCAAGGCAAGAAGACAATTAATGTGAAATGGGTTTATAAGGTAAAGGTGAATCCTAAAAGATAAGTAACTCAACACAATGCAAGACTTGTGGCGAAAGGATTTCTTCATAAAGAAGGAATCGACTTTGACGAAGTTTTTGCACATGTTGCTAGGATCGAAATAATCAGGTTGGTTGTTGGTCTAGCAAACATTAACATTTGTCGCACATGTCAGATGGATGTGAAATATGCATTCCTGAATGGCCCCTTAGACGAAGAAGTTTATGTTGCACAACCACTAGGTTTGTGAAACAAGGTGAAGAAAGAAAGGTGTACATGTTGCATAAATCCCTGTATGGACTTAAGCAAGCTCCAAGAGCTTGGAATAAGAAGATTGATAGCTTTATAAGGGAAAAGAAATGTGTGACGTGCATAACTGAGTATGAAGTATACGTAAGGAGAATCAATAATGAATTGCTCATACTATGTCTCTATTTCGATTACTTGTTGATAATAGGAAGTTGCAAGAAGGAGATCGAAGATCTCAAACATGACCCAAGTGAGGAGTTTGAAATGTCAAACTTGGGAAATATCTCATATTTCCTTGGCATCGAATTCTACAAAAGTGGTAGAGGTTTGATGATGCACCAAATAAGATATGCAGGCGAAATACTCAAGAGATTTGAGATGCAAGATTGCAACCTAAATTTGACTCCAGCTGAGACCAGATTGCAACTGTCAAAAGATTCAGATGAATATGATGTCGACCCAACCCAATATAGAAGACTTACTGGGTCACTTCGATACCTTTGTCACACAAGGCTTGACTTAGCATACAATATGGGTATGGTAAGTAGATTCATGCAGAAGCCAAACGTATCACACCTAGCAGTGGTGAAGAAGATACTGAGGTATCTGAAAGGAACTCTCGACTACGGTATTTTATTTCTTGCAACTGATGAAGGAAAAGAATGCAAAATAGTGGGATACACTGATTCTAGTTGGTGCAGTGATGTTGAGGATAGAAAATCCACATATGAATACGTGTTTATGCTAGGTGGTGCACTAGTTGCTTGAAGTTCAAGAAAGAAGCCAGTAGTGACATTGTCGTCATGCGAAGCAGAATACATAGTTTCTTCTCTTTATGCATGTCAAGCAACATGGATGGTGAACTTGGTCGAAGAGATTACAGGGAAGAGTCATGAAGCAATTACCATGAAGATCGATAGCATGTCAACTATCAACCTGGCGAAGAATCCAATAACACATGGTCGAAGCAAACACATAAAATGAGGTTCCATTATCTTCATGAGCAGTTACGAGAAGGAAAGATGAATTTGGAATACTGTAGAACTGAGAATCAAATTACAGATATCATGACGAAAAGAGTGCAAGTCGAAGTGTTCAAGAAGTTAAGGTTTATGATGAATGTAGATAGCTTAGACATAATGAATTAGGTGGTGTGTTGAGTTTGTAATTCCTTGTGTTAAAATAGTGTAGCTCGATAGAAACAAAGTCTAGTCGAATTTGCCTAATGTGTGTGTGTGTTGAGTTGTATTAGTGCGTCAAAGTGTCGAAGCAGATTGTTTCACACAGGATTTCTACTTAGACCTATTTTAGTAATGTTAAATATTTTGGACTCTTATAGTTTTGGGCTTTGGCTTAGGTGCAAGCTAACCTAAATCTATAAATTGGGAGAAACCTTTATTTTATAAATAACACAACTAAGCATTGTATTCACAGAATTTACAGTTGCAAGTGAATAGAGAATTTCCACACTTTGTGGGTAGAGAGAAATTCTACAGAATGTCCATTCTTCTTCTCCAACATTACTTTCTTTCTTTCTCAACCTTTTCATTTCATTGTCATTGCGTGATTGATAATAATCTTGTTCATTAAGATTTAGTGAAATTTTCCATAGGTTTTGATTGAATTCCAACATCTTTCACTTATTATAATTTATTTATTAAAAAAATAATTAAATAAATAAAGGGTAAAACAAGAAACAAAATAGGCTACACCAAAAAAAAAGTTTTCCCTTTATATATTGTTATAGACTAGCGTCCAAAAGAGGACTCGCGTGTCTGTGTGTCCGCTTTTATAATGCACACAAGTAAAAATATAAATAACATTTTTTTTATTTAATTTTAATTTAAATGTAAGTTATGTAGAAAATTATTAGTAAGAAGTTATGTAAAAGATGATAGAAATGATTCAATAGAAGTTATTGTGTAATTAATAGTATAAAAATTAATAAACCATCACGTAACCACCATTTGTGAAAGAGAAGTTAATATTAAAATCAAAATTGAAAATAGTATATTTGGAATAGAGAAAAGCTACACCAAAATCATGTTTTGTCTTTATAATGCACACACGTAAAAATATAAATGATATTTTTTTATTTAATTTAAATTTAAATAGAAGTTATGTATGAAGTTATAAGTAAGAAGTTACGTAAAAGATGATAGTAATGGTTCAATAGAAGTTATTGTGTAATTAATAGTATAAAAATTAATAAAGTATCACATAACCACCATTTGTGAAAGAGAAGTTAAGATTTAAAATAAAAACTGAAAATGATATATTTGGAAGAAAAAAAAGCTACACCAAAACTATGTGTTGCCTTTATATATAGGTATAGACTAGCGTCTAGACGGGCACGCGAATGCCCCTTTGTCTATTTTTTTAATGTACACACGTAAAAATATAAATGATATTTTTTATATAATTTTAATTTAAATGGAAGTTATGTAGGAAGTTATTAGTAAGAAGTTAGGTAAAAGATGATAGTAATGGTCACTACAAGAATAGTTGTCTCCAACCACGTGATTTAGTGAAGTAAAAAACATGTGGCAAAATATGGACAGTTTCAACGTGTTTTTCACGTCATTAACATTTTTAATATTAAAATAATAAGAAGTAAAGGTAGCACATAGTGTGTCTGATTTTTTATTAAAAAAAACATTTGTGACGTGAAAATCACATCGCAACGTTTAAATTAAAAAACAAACAATTAAAAGGGTCATGCCTACTAAAGCAGGAAGTTTGAAATTTTCAAGATTTTTGTTGTGACGTGAATATCACGTCGCATCCATTTAGGAGAGAAAAAATTTTGACGGGGAAGTGATGGGTCACTGGTGTTGGAGGTTGACTGACAGATCGTTGGAACATTTACGACGCGATTATCACGCGGTAAAGTTGCGACGTGATTATCACGTTGCTACATGGTAAATATTTATTTCAAAAATTTAACCGTTAGAGGTTAGACCCGACGCTTAGCCCACTGCCTAGCAGGCCAAAAGCCCACTGCGGTTGGACCCGTCTGAACCATGCTGACGGGCAGAAGACCTGTCAGGCACAACCTTCCTCCCCGTCGGGCACATGCCAACAGCTGTCGGGCAAGGCCCCCACATCCAGCCAGACAACCTCCTTCTTCCCTGTTGTCGGGCAGAACCTTCGCTGCCACCAGCCAGCCTTTGTCCTCTCCTTAGTCGGACAGGACCTTCGCTGCCGACCAGCCAGCCTTTGTCCTCTCCTTAGTCGGACAGGCCCACATCTGTCGAGCAGGACCCTCGCGTCCGACCAGCCAGTCTCCCTCTCCTCCTTAGTCGGGCAGGACCCTTGCATCCGACCAGCCACCTCTGTCTGCCCGGATGACTCCTCAGACCTTCCCACACGTTCTCCACGTGCTCCCCACCGCGGGGACACGTTATCAGACAACAACCACCTACACTTGGGGAAAGGCTCAAAGGAGCCTTCCTCATATGTGTCGAGCATAGGTTCTCTGTCGACCAAACACTGCCCTCGCCAGGCAGAGCACCTCTCCCGTCGGGCAGGAGTCTTCCCTGTCAAGTAGAAAGACGTGTGCCTTACATGTTCTCCACGTGCTCCCCTCCGCGGGGACACGTCATCATCCAACTATCCACCTCTGAAAGAGCAGGTCAGCCCACCTTCCGGAGATCACGGGACAATTGACCTAGGGCGAAGACCACGTCCTGGTCTTCACTACGCCATGTAAGCCCTAACAGTCACTTGGGTTGGGCCTGGTCATCCAACCCAATGCAAATGACAGTTGGCCCTGCGCTGGGGTCTCACTATAAATACCCTATTTTACTAAAGGGTCAGGTATTCAATTCTCAACTGACTTCCTGTATTTGCTCTCACTCTGTCCAGTCCCTTACTTTGGCATCAGAGTGTCTTGCACGTACACCCTATCGTCTATATTCCATGTGAGCAGCTTGTAGAACGACGACGCGTGGCAGGTCATTGATTCCCTTCTGATCAGGTCAGATCAGTGGCGCCGTCTGTGGGAACTAAGCTTCCTCGTTCCTCCGAGCAGAGAACCAAAGCTTCATCTCTCAAAACTTCAGGATCATGACTAGCCCACGCCATGACGACGCTGTTCACAACTTCGATTATATCCCCGTCACCAACAGCGACGGTCAGGTGGAGACATTTCAACTCCGCAAAGAGGGGCAGGGCCCTCGCTGCCGACCAACCAGTCTTTGTCCTCTCCTTCGCTGGGCAGAGCCCTGTCATCCCGTGGAGCCCCTCCGACCTTCCCCCACGCCATCGGGCACAACATTCCTTCCCCGTCGGGCAAAGGCCCTCAGCTGTCGGGCAGGACCCTCGCTGTCGACCAGCCAGCCTTTGCGAGGAGGAGGAGGCCAACGACGAGGCCCTCCGAGAGGAGCTCGACTTAGTCGAGGAGATTCAGTCAGGAGCAGCTCTCCGCGAGGCTGCGCTAAAGCAAAATATCGCCCTTCGCTACAACAGCAAAGTCCTAAAACGCGAGTTCTAGGTCGGTGACCTGGTCCTGCGAAGAAACAAAAAGGACTCACACGAGGGAAAACTCGCCGCGAATTGGGAAGGCTCATACCGTGTCCAGGACAAGACGGAGCACGGGACCTACTACCTCGAAAACCTACACGGGGACCAGATAGCTCAACCATGGAACGCTGAAAAGCTAGAAAAATATACTACTGTTAAACACTGCCCGCGAGGACACCCCTCGCGACCACAGGAGCGCGACGTGGTACGACCGCGTCTCCTCGAAGTTAATGAGATGGCAAGCGCCTGCCCTTTGTGTGTGCGGGCAGGACGCTCTGCTCGACGGCAACACCTCGACCGAGAGTCGCCGCTGCAGTACCAAGACCGGCAGAACACCCAGCTCGCGATGGGACGTTCACGCTACAGGGATTGGTCCACGATCGTGGTCCACCCCCGTGACCGACCAGGTAACCACCCCGGTCAACTGGCCAGTTCCCTACACTACCGGGCACAACTGATGTCGAGCTATCACTCCTAACTTAGCAAAAATATAAACCATGCATAAATAATCGAGCACACATACAAACTTAGAAAGGAAAACAAGAAATTCCATGAAACGGGCACAAGCCCAGAAGTCAAAACATTACAATAAACGGGCACAACCCCAGATGTCAAGTAGAAACAATCGAAGGTGTCGACCAGAAATTTCTGGATGTTGAGCAGCTGCAAATAAAGGAATGAGCGAAAGGACAAGCCAGATCAACGAATATATACTCCTAGCACGGGAAACGAAGCGTCGCTAGGCACTCAAAGGTCTAACCCCTAGCCCTCACAAGAGAACACATGGCGACTTTCCATCTTCTTGCGTCTCTCCAAGTTCAACACGCCCATCTGCTCACCACAATTACATCCTGCCCGACGGAACAACACGCTCGTCTGCTCACCATGATTACATCCTGCCCGACAAGACAACGTGCGTGTCACCGCCCTCGCGTCCTACCCGACAGACCAGCGTGCGACGCCATTCTCTACTTAAGTCATAGCTCGCCTGATCATGAGCAATGACTTGAGGGGCTCCTGTTCTGGAATGGGCCGACGCTTAGCCCATTGCCTAGCAGGCCCAAAGCCCACTGCGATTGGACTAGTCTGAACCATGTTGACGGGCAGAAGACCTGTCGGGCACAACCTTCCTCCCCGTCGGGCACATGCCAACAGCTGTCGGGCAAGGTCCTCACATCTAGCCAGACAACCTCCTTCTTCCCTGTTGTCGCGCAGAACCTTTGCTGCCACCAGCCAGCCTTTATCCTCTCCTTAGTCGGACAGGACCCTCGCTGCCGACCAGCCAACCTTTGTCCTCTCCTTAGTCGGACAGGCCCACATCCGTCAAGCAGGACCCTCGTGTCTGACCAGCCAGTCTCCCTCTCCTTCTTAGTCGGGCAGGACCCTTGCGTCCGACCAGCCACCTCTGTCTTCCCGGATGACTCCTTAGACCTTGCCACACGTTCTCCACGTGCTCCCCTCCGCAGGGACACGTCATCAGACAACAACCCACCTACACTTGGGGAAAGGCCCAAAGGAGCCTTCCTCATATGTGTCGAGCACAGGTCCTCTGTCGACCAGACACTGCCCTCGCCAGGCAGAGCACCTCTCCTATCGGGCAGGAGTCTTCCCTGTCGGGCAGAAAGACGTGTGCCTCACACGTTCTCCACGTGCTCCCCTCCGCGGGGACACGTCATCATCCAACTATCCACCTCCGAAAGAGCAGGTCAGCCCACCTTCCGGAGATCACGGGACAATTGACCTAGGGCGAAGATCACGTCCTGGTCTTCACTACGCCATGTAAGCCCTAACAGTCACTTGGGTTGGGCCTGGTCATCCAGCCCAACGCAAATGACCGTTGGCCCTGCGCTGGGGTCTCACTATAAATACCCTATTTTACTAGAGGGTCATGTATTCAATTCTCAACCGACTTCCTGTATTTGCTCTCACTCTGTCCAGTCCCTTACTTTGGCATCAGAGTGTCTTGCAGGTACACCCCCTCGTCCATATTCCATGTGAGCAGCTTGTAGATCGACGACGCGTGGCAGGTCATTGATTCCCTTCTGATCAGGTCAGATCAATATTTATTTCAAAAATTTAACCGTTAGAGGTTGCGACGTGAATATCACATGGCAACTTTGCGACGTGAAATTCACGTCCCTAGAGTTTTATTTAATAAACGCGCGACCCACTTCCCAGACCACACTTTAATTATTTTTTTCTTCTTTCTCTTTTTGATTGTTTCTTCTTCTTACCTATATTCTTCCTTTTCTTTGTTTCTTCTTCTTACCCATTTTTCTTCATCTTTCTACCTTTACTTCTCCAAAACCAAACTGTCATTGCTTCTAAGGTAATATATTTTCTCACTTAATATGATTTTTGTTCAATTTATTTTTATTAATTTCGTTTAAAGTGCATTTTTTTCTGAGTTTAATATTTGTTTATTTTTTTCTGTCAAATTATCAATGTCATTGAAAGAAGAATTTGAACAAGAAGGAGATTGAAGAAGATATTTTACAAGAAGATTGAAGGAGTTTGAAGAAGAGGTAGTTTTGTTATTTAATTTTTTATTTTAGTTTGATATATTAATATCTGGGTTGTTGGTAACTATTTAATTTTATTTTTATTTTTGTAAAATATTTTGTGAATTAATTTTTTTTATTTAAATTATTATATTAATGTTTTTTGTATTTATTTTCTGTATTTTATTAATGTTTTTTGTATTTTTTGTATTTTTTGTATTTTTTCTGTTTAAATTATTACATTAATGTTTAATTTATTTTATTAATATTTTTTGTATTTAAAACTATTATATTAATATGTTTTTATTTTTTATATTTTCAAAACACATTATATATATTAATATAGAAATATATATAAAGTTATAATTTTTAATATTTAATTTTATTTATATATACTTTTTAAAAAAGAATATTAATTTTTTGTGAATATTTATATTTGGTTATATTTATTTTTAGAAATAGAATATTAAAAACAGAAATATTTAGTTGTATTTTTTGTAAATATTTTTAGAAACAGAATATTAAAAACATAATATATTATTTTTAATGTTTTATTTATTTTTGATTATATTTATATTAAAAACTGAATTATATTTATGTTATTATTTGTTATTAAAAAGAGATTTTTGATATATTTTTGTTTATTATATTACATTTTTATTATTAAAAACAGATTTTTATATATAGTATAAACTTATATATTAAAAACAGAATATTAAAAATCAAATATTTTATTTTTAATGTTTTATTTATTATTGGTTATATTTATATTAGAAACAAAATTATATTTATATTATTATTTGTTATTAAAAAAAAGATTTTTGTATTATATTTTTGTTATTAAAAATATATTTTTATATATAGTATAAATTTATATATTAAAAATAGTATATGTTTAATATTATATATAGAATAAATCTTTAATAGTATATGTTTAATAGTATATAGCATGTGTAATAGTTAAAATAAAAAATAATATGTTTAAGAATAATATATATTAAATAGTTAAAATTTTTAATAGTTATTGTTTAATAGAATATTTAGTATATTTAATAGTTTAAAAAAATTAAAACAATATATTATATTAATTATGTAATATGTTGTATTATATGTTATGCGTGTATTATATGTTATGTTATACGTATATTTTATATGTTATGTTTTGCTTACTAATTATATGTATTATATTTTATGTTATATGTTTATTAAATGTTTAGTTATAGTATAAAGTTTGTTTCTATTAAAAGTATTTTTTAGTTAATATAAGTTTATGTTAAAGAATAATAATAAGTTAGTTAATACTTATATTTAATATTTTATAAAAAAAAATTAAAATTGATATTAAAATCACATTTGTAATTAAAAAGACAATGATTGTATAAATGTGCAGTATGGAGTATTATATGTATTATCGTAGTTGGATGTACGATAGGTTGTATCCAGGAAGACGCGGAGTTAAACCAAATGTTGAGGAGGGAGTTAAATGGTTTATCACGTGGACATTTTCTCAGGAATGTTGTTGAAGCGAAAGAGGAGTTATATGTCTTTGTCTTAAATGTAGATGCAGACCTATAATTAGTGACCCAGAGGAAGTAAAACGACATTTGAAGAGAAGGGGTTTCATTGAAAATTATTGGGTTTGGACATATAATGGAGAAGAATTGTCGAGTAGCGTATCAGAGACCAGCAATACACATGCTTCACGTAGTCAATCACCGATGTAACATGGGGAAAACTTTAATATGATCAGTGAGATAATGGGCAATGCTTTTGGTGTGAACATGATCTATGACGAACCTGAAGATTTTGATGGGGAAGAGTTGTCGAATGAGGAAGCGTAAAGATTTTATCAGTTTTTGAATGAGATGAATATGATGTTGTTTGAAGGGTCGTCGAACTCAAAGTTATCAATGTGTGTGAGATTATTGGCTACCAAGTCAAATTGGAATGTTCCTGATAAGTGTTTGGAATTCTTTGCAAAAATAATGCTCGATTCGATTCCTACGAAAGACAACTTGCCTACAAGTTTTTATGATGCAAAGCGGTTGGTGTCGAAGTTGGGTTTAGAAGTATGAAAGATCGTCTGTTGCATTAGTGGTTGCATGTTGTTTTATGACAATGAGTTTGGTACTAATGATGGAGCGTTGGAGGAATGTAAGTTTTGTAAGAGTCCAAGATATAAAGTTCGTAGTAAAACCATTTACTGTAAGCAAAAATTGTCTAACTATTTTATTTGAATATCTTACAACATTGTACGAAAAGTGTACGTGGAAAAACTGAATGAGAAAGAGGTTAGAAAAAATTATTTTGACAGAACAGCAGTTCGACTTTCTGACATGCTATGGCGTGCTAGAAAGCGTTGGGAACTTGAAAATATTCGTCCCAATTGGATAGGCAAAGAAGTATTCGATGAACTTCTTATTTATCTGGATTCAGATGCTGATTTTAAGGCAAGATCTGAAAAAGCAAAGAAAATGAGAGCATCTGAAAAATGGGGTAGCCTTAATGCAGTTAAAAGTATAAGTGTTGCCTAACATGCTCGACGCATGGTAATTATTACTTCTATTTTAAATTATATTATAATTTATTATATATTTTTAATTAAATTTAATTTAATTATTTAGAAAAAGAGATTGGGGAAACCTCCACTCATGACGGAGCTAGTTGTAAAGACTAGAACAAAGAAATTGGGGGCTTTGTTGACGAACGCACTAAAAAAGCTTTGGTAAGTAAGTCGTTTTATTTTATTTAAATTATTTTTATTTAATGACAATTTTGTGACTTGATTATCATGTGGCAACTGAGATATTGTGGCGTGAAAATCACGTGGAAATATTTATTATTTAATTTAACTTAAATTATTTAAGCTATATGTAATTTAATTTTTTTTATATTTTATGTGTAGGAGGATTACTAAGTATTGCTCACACAATTTTTGGTAGAGAATCCTTAGTATACTCCAAGAGGTTTCGAGCCGCTTAATCCAGGAGTGGATTTTTATATTTGGGGTTTAGTAACTGGCGGAAAGGGACTAAATGGATGTTTATTTGGTGCTGAAGCTTTGGTTGGTGGTATAAGAAAAGGGGATAGAACTTTATTTCAAAGAGTTAGAAATAGTGAGGAAACGTCACATCCACCACAATTGACCCCTGAGATGTTAGAAACGGTAAGATAACTGACGCTAACTGAAGCGAGATGCGAAGCGGCGACTCAAATGGAGGAGCAACAACGTCGGGTAGAGGCAATGAAGAAGAGACAAGTTGAAATGGAGGCGATGATACGCCAATTTATGCAATCACAAGGTGATGATAATCCAGTTGTTGGAAATGAAGAAGTTGGTGGTTAATAACAGTTGGATGGCGAGGATAACGATGATTTTGACATTGACAATTTTCCCGATTCAGATTGATCCGAAGCATTTATTGTAATTTTAAATTTTTATTTTTTTAAAATATTAATTACATTATAGTATATTATACACTTTTTATTTAAAAATTGTATTCTTAATTTTGGTATTTATTTATATTTATTAATTTTTGTTATTTATATTTATTAAATTTTCAATTTAAATTATTATTGGAAAAATTTAATATTAAATTTGTATTTTAAAATAATTAAAAAAACAAACTATAATTATAATTTTAAATTATAAATAAAAATACAAACTATTTTTAAACGTGTACTAAAAAATTAATGAGTTGTTTTTTTTAATAACTCAGTCACGTGATATTCACGTCACAACTTGTCACGTGAAATTCACATCGCAACTTGCCACGTGAATATCACGTCACAACTTGCCACATGAATATCACGCGGCAAACTTCTTATACACGTCTGCTAGAGGTGGCAATTGAATCCATTAAGGCAAAATCCATCCAATCCATCCATCAAAAAATTCATCCAATCCATCCACCACACAAAAAATAAGTTAATGGACTGGATTAAATCCATCCATTTATATACATGGATGGATTCAATCCATCCAACATATTTTAAAGATCCAATGGATTATTTTTATTTTCGTTAGATTTATTTTTTTAAAAATAGATTTTTTTAAAAATAATTAAAAAAACTATATTTTTTTCCCGAAAAAATCGGTTTTTTTTTCAGAATAAAAAACTGATTTGTTTTTCGAAAAAAAAATTAAAAAAAATTTCGAAAAAAAAACCGTCTTTTTTTTTGGAAAAAAATCGATTTTTTTTCAGAATAAAAAACTGATTTATTTTTCGAAAAAAAAAGACTTTTTTTTGGAAAAAAAAATCAGTTCTTTTTTCAGAATAAAAAACCGATTTGTTTTTCGGAAAAAATATTAGTTTTTTTTTTCAGAATAAAAAACTGATTTGTTTTTCGAAAATAAATTAGTTTTTTTTTAGAATAAAAAATTGATTTGTTTTTCGAAAATAAAATAAATTTTTTTCTCGAAAAAAAATCGATATTTTTCAAAAATTAAAATAATATTTTTTTTTGAAAATACAAAAAATTCAGTTTTTTTTAATAAATATATTAAAAAATATTTTTTTTTAAAATACAAAAAATAAATTTTTCAAAAATAAAATAAAAAAAGATATTTATTTTTACGAAATAAAAAAAAAGTTGGATGAATGGATATCCATCCATTAAAATTATGTAAATGGATGGATTGAATGAATTTTATTCTTAATGGATGGATTTGATTGAATAATTTTAAGAAAATTTTAATGGATTTTTAACGGACTAATGGATTGTTTTAATCCATCTATTAACAATCCAATCCATATCCATCCATTTTGCCACCCCTAACGCCTGCCATCTTCTCTGCTACGTCTACTATGACTGCAACTCTGTTTTATTTGTTGCGACGTGAAAATTATGTGGCAAAGTTGCGACGTGATTTTCACGTGGCAACAGAGTTGCCACACGTGATCCTGTCACGTGAATAGTCACGTCGCTAATACCAGTTTGTGACGTGATTTTTAAGGTTGGTTGTGAAGTGAAATTCACGTGGCAAAATTTATTTTTTTTGTACGGGATTCAATAAAAGTTATTGTATAATTAATAGTATAAAAATTAATAAACCATCACATAACCACCATTTGTGAAAGAGAAGTTAAGATTTAAAATAAAAACTAAAAAGGCTATATTTGGAAGAAAAAAATGTTACACCAAAACTATGTTTTGTCTTTATATATAGAAGATATATAGATATAGATAAATGATATTTTTTATTTAATTTAAATAGAAGTTATTAGTAAGGCGTTATGTAAAAGATAATAGTGATAGTTCAATGAAAATTATTGTGTAATTAATAGTATAAAAATTAATAAATCATCACATAACTATTATTTATGAAAGAGAAGTTAAGATTTAAGATAAAAACTAAAAAAAAAAAAACATTTAAAAAAAAAAGACTACATCAAAATTATGTTTTTTCTTTATATTTATATATAAGTATAGATATAATACACAATTCATCAATTCATAATTAAAGAGTGATATAAGAAAATATAATCAACCATATGAAATGATGATAAAAGAAAATACAGTAATATATTTCAAACTTATCTAAGTTCTTATTTTTCTTCACTCCTTTCACATCCGAATTCTATTTGTCTGTCTTTATTTTTTCCATCTTTGATTTTGTAATAATCATCATTATTTTGTATTGCATACCCACCTCTCTAGTCCACATCAATCAAGTTTCTGTCCTGCCAAATTTTTATTCGATTGTAAATACTTTATTCAATTTTTCACGTAAGAATCTCTTCGCTATTGTTACATTTTAGACAACAATTCGATTTTTTAATTAAAAAAAAATTGTAAATGGGCAAGCTTTCAATTTGAAACTTTGAATTTGAATATTCAATCCAAAAGTTTGAGTATTTTGTGTGCTCAAATTTCCAGTTTAAATATTCAAATCTGATATATTGGGATTGATCTTATATGTCCAGTTTATTTCTGATCAGAATTATGAGACAGACGGAGGGTACTTTTTATGTGAAGAAAGTGAAAATTTGAAAATAAATGAGGAGTATCTTGAGATTATCACATTTGAAAATTTGAACATGACACCACAAGGTGTATAATTTGATTATATTAAATACAAGAATTACAATAAAATTATTTCTTGTCAATGTTATATACAAATCCCAAGCCCTAAAAAGAAAAACAGTAGTTAAATACTATGTACATAATAGTACCCTGTAAGCATAATTTGGTATTTGTATATTACCAAGTACTCTGGAAGCCGAGCATCGTATATACAAAGCAAGCCCTGGGAAATATTTAAAACATTCAACCGAAAGTTGAGCAATCTAACTATTGATGACAGTCGTAGCTGGTGAAACTCATGCTATTTAGCACCATACACCTGCAGGATTCAAATTAGCAATAGCTGTTGAGTCTTGAGGATTTTATAAGCATAAACAAAAGAGACAGAAAAAGAGTGATAACTGATAACGTTGTAAACAGGTGTAATGGGAAAGTTTTTGTAACCAAAGCATGCGATTTCAATTACTCTGTCAATATTTCATTTGTGTGACACAAAACATGTTCTCTAATTTAGAGATGCGAAATTACTTGTTAAGGCCACGGTTTTACAACTAATATAATTAAATGAAGTAGGATACCTTTATAGACTTGTTACCACATCCAACGTAAAGTTTTCCTTGACTGCATAATATAGCTGTCACAACAGAACCGGAAGGAATGGATCCAAATGTGTTGACATTCAGTTCTAACTCGTCTCCCGATAATTCCTACAATTCAATACTCTTTTTAATGAATTTCTATGCTAATTGAACGAATAATAAATATTTAAATAAAACACCACAGTTTGAAGATACAACAATCTTATCATCAATCTTATACTACCTCTTAAGATTAGTTTCAACATTTCTTGGGTATTATCATGATTTGTTTCCTATGTATTAAGATTACTGTAAATTAGAGTTAGTGTTTAGTCTTTTTGTATCAAATCATCAATCATATCAAACTATATTCTTGATTTAAAATCTCTATTCTTTTTCTTTCACTATTCTGCTACCAACTTCCCTGGAATCTGAAACTACTAAAATTTGAAACCCAATTTTTCTTGCCAGTTGTACACGTATTTCCGCCCTTTTCCTTCTATCTCAAGTTTTCTCTATGCTTGTGTTACAAGGTTCTCATCTGTTGTGTTGTCATCTTTCCAATTGTCCAGAATCTCATCCACATCGTCTCATTTTTGCAGTATGGCCCCATTTTTTGTCTTGCCTGCAATTTAGTATTGATTCATGTTCCAGACGTGGTTTGGACTTGCCGATCTTAAGATGAAAAATATATTATTTTGTTATTTTCGATTTCAAGGTGTACAATTGTTAGCTTACTTAAAGCTTTACGCGTAGTCTTAGACAACATGAAAGTATCTTATAAGTATCTTAGATTATCTCATAGGATAAGTTTTTTATCATCGACCATCTCAGACTATCTCTTAAGAACATGGTTGTAAACACGGTAAATGTAAAACCCTAAATCTTACCCTATAACCTATCCTGTAACTATCTCTTCCCAGTTAATGTAAAAACCCTATAAATTCAACAATCACAATTGAGTTTTCACAAATTTAAATGATTAACATAGCAAGCTGACTTCACTAAGTTCATGTCCATGTAATTCCCAAAACCATAGCATAAGATTTTGCATTTCTACCTGTATATTAACGTTTGTGTCCCAACCTCCTGTATAGAGACATTTTCCTTGCATACTCATAGCAAAAATGGCACCACTATGCAATGTTTTGGAAGTCATGAACACGTCGTTACTCCAAACCTAAGCAAGCAAAAAAAAAAAAGAGATGTTACCCAACAATGAAAGGAGATGATTATATAGAGATATTTAATTTCAAGTGGTCTACAATATATTAATCTTTTTATGGGAAGGAACATGGTTCAAGAAAAGCAAGAAACCTTTATGCATCCATTCTCATATGCTGCAACCAGCAAATTCCTATTGACAGTAATAGCCAGGATAGACTTCATCTCTCCAGGCAAATCTTCCCCTAATACCGCCAACGAGCTGTGATCATTAAGACTCCACAATCTGATAGTTCCATCCCAACTACCACTGTAAAGAACATCATCAAATACTGAAAGTGTGGAAACTACAGACTTGTGGCCTTCCATTGTGCACATCAAAGTTCCATCCTGGAAAAATGTAGTAAGTATAACAACTCAAAGAATGCACTTTGCAATAAAGCTTTTGTCTAAGGCTGCAACATGTGCATACAATGAAAACGATACTCACCTTTAATGACCAAGCTTTTATTGTTCTATCTCCACTTCCAGTGTAGAGAAGATTTCCGAAAGCAGTCATCGAATGGATACCACTAAAGCGCCAATCCTTCGGCTCATACCATTTCCTCAAGGGTTCTTGCCTAAGAGATGCAGCAATCTCCCACACAAATATGCCCCCACCACCGTCACCACTTATACACAACGATTCTTCGTCATCAACATAAACTAGAGCCATAATTTTATTCTCATGACCTTTAAATGTATGTAAATGAGAAAAGTCCTACATAAAATTTGATGGAACTCAGTCAACAGAATAACCAATACTGCTTGGTAGCAAAAGACTAGCTCCAAAAAAAAAAATTATTATCAATCATGCTTTAAGGTTGCATAACAATTAAACTAGCACTCAAGATTCTATTTTTTTCATATAAAGAAAAGAGTGTAATAATCCTACATAGCTGAAGGTGAGAAGAGTAAATATGCATTTGAAGGAAATATACTGATCGCAATTTGTCATAGAATAATAATTTTGGGAAGTCATCTACAATCCAACAAACCCTAGAGCAAACACACTGGTTTACATTTAATTTTAAAAGGAAACCTTAATTTTTGAAAGAAAAAGGGAAGCATGAGTATCACAAATGGAAATGTGAAATTATTCTGTCCATCTATTTTTCTCTCACTTCCTTTTATTTATTTGTGTATAAGAAGTGCTAGCAATACACTCTCCTGTTGATTGAATAAAGTGGATCCCACAATTTTGAAAAATGGGCCCACCAAATGACACGGAACTCAATAAAATTTTGTAGAACCCACGTGAATTTCAACCAATAGGAAGGTGTGTCCTAAAATGAGTGTGTTATTAGCATTTATCGAAAGGTATTTACTAACTGGTGTCACCAAGGAAAAAAAACACCAGAATAACTATTAACTAGTAAGTACCAAAAGAAAATTTCTAATTTCATTACATTTACTGAAAAATTAATGATGAAATCCTCATGCAAAGATTATTAGTGAATACTGAGATTATGTTTTTGGAAACCAAAATAGAATGTTATTAGGTGATTGTCATTTAGAAGTGTTACCTGCAAGGACCATACACGGACAGTTTTATCAAAAGAGGAGCTAAACAAATATCCCCCTGTGAACTAAACAAACAGTTGTTAAAATGAAATATAACTCTCCATTGCATGATCGCCACATATACTAACAAATCATAACTCCACAAGTGTAACACTTTCTTTAAAATAGGCGAAGCAACATCAACACATAAGCTAATTAAGAGCCTAGCATATAGGTTGCATTAAAACGTGCCACACCAAATTGCACATTAGTAACAATATTTTTAGAAAAGACGTGGACGATATTAGAAACCATGACTGAACCAACTCAAAAAAAAGCCTTATGTTCATCTGCCACCCAAATCCATGGCAAATGTCAATTATCAGATAACCTATTAATCACCTGACTGAAGGCCTTAAGCGGCCTAGTTCACCTCTTTGAAAACAATATGGAAATATAATTTATTTTATACCTCAAAAATAGTGTTAAAGTATCTTGTCATCCAAACATGCAACAAATTATATCATGAAATATGACTGATAGTGATTGCAGTGTTTGAATATAAACTCAGAATTCATACCTCCTACAGCTAAACCAGTGATAGAACCAAGATGGCCTTGCAGATCTTTAAGCTCAGTCATTCCTTGAGATATGCTAGCAGCGAAGTCTTCATCAGATATATTTTCAGCACTTTGAAGAAACTCAGGTTGACTGCCATTTACTTTCGCCTTCAACTCATGATCTCTCGTTGCCTTAGATCTTTCCTGAAGCAACTGACACAACTTAGCAAGAATCACAGGGTGACCTGTGTTGTTCCTATTTACTGTGACCTCTGTATCTCCCAAAAAACCAAATTGATGTTTCACCAGCACATCTTGAATACATTTCCTTACATCCACTATATCAGGACGGTTTCCAGGATCGATGTCCAAACATTTGGACAGAGTCTGTTTAAGCGATAGGTTTTCAGAACCAATTTTTTCTTCCAAAACAGAACAAACTTTCTCCCCCCAAGAAATGTAACTAGCTGAAACATCAAGGCCACTCTCTTCACTCATTTGCAAGGTAATCCCAGGGAGTGCATTTCTAAAAAGAAGCTGCAGTAACACACAAGCCAACGACCACACATCTGAGCCATAACCAATTGGATATCTCGAATCTCCACTCTCTGGGTTGATAATCCCCTTGTGCAATAACATAGACAAAACCTCCGGGCTAATAAAAAGCTCATTATTCAAACAATCAGTACACATGGCTTTGTGATCATCACCCACACCACCAGAAACCTGATCCACAACCTTCCTTCCCATCACCAACACCTCATTCAAATCAATACAAACACCACCAAGTTCATCAAACGAGAAGCAGGAAAGTCCCAAACATCCAGCAACCAAACCTTCCAAATTCAAAGCAATCACAGCTTCAACCATACCCTTAGCAATCGTCGCAAAACTAAAAACCCCGCCTTTATCCAGTTCCAAACCATCCCCATTCACACTCAATCCACCAAACTTATCCAAAATCCTACCACTGTGTCTCTCACACACCAGATACAGAGAACCAACAACAACCTCACTCCACAACCCATAAACCCTACAAAACCTACCCTGCCTCACAGAAGCTTCTAGAATCAAACCTAAACCCTCCCTCACAACCTCATTCATCCCCTCCAAACACTTAATAACCCAAGCAACATAACTAAACTTAAACTTCGAATCACTAACCGGAGACAAAGTAACAACAGGAGCAATACTCACCGCACGGTTAACTCCGAAACAAACCCTACCCTTAGAACTCGAACTAAACCTACCAAAACCATTCTCGTCAAACGAAACAGCATCGTTCGGAAGGATCCAATCCTTCCAAGCAACGTAAAACTCATCAGACCAAAACCGAGAGGAATAGCCATAACTAATCGAGGACCGTTGATGATTCGATTTCCGAATTTTAGACGAAGAGTGTTGCTGGAGGCAGATTCTAAGAAGATCAATATTTTTGGGAAGAGAAGAAGGACCTTGTTTGGGAGAGTATTTAACGAGTTGAGTACACGCAGGGCAACGAATAGTGTTCGGAAATCGCTCCTGAAGCTCTACAAGACAAGCTTCACAAACGGTGTGGCCGCATGATAGTACTCGCGGAATCGCGGTTTCGCCGTCGTAGTTTTGGAGACACACCGGGCACTCAGGTAACTCCGGTAACGCCTCCATCCAAACACAGCCGAAGAGACCACAACGGCGTCGTTTCTTTGTCATATGAAATTTTACTGATTAGACGGTTTTGTCCTTTGATTATTTTAAATACCGAGATTACCCTCGGGTATTCACCGTAGAATAATGTAGCTAACTAAGGGCGCGTTTTTATTAAAACACTCCGATCGCGTGTGATAGAGAGATCTGAACTGAAAGTTGCATCTGCATCTTCTTGATCTGAGTGAGGTATGGATTCTACTCTTTGTTGGTTTTTTCTGAGAAAATTCGAGATTCGAAGGAATCATGTAATTAATGGAGCTTGATTTAGTTGCTGCTTTTGTTTTTACTTGAACAATGAATTGCTCTTTCGAATTGATGGAACTTTGACCTAGTAACTTGTAATTAGGTTTTTTTTTACAGTTATTTTATCTTTGAGAACTTCAGATCGACGTGTTTTACCAACATTATTAGATCCATTGAGCTTTAGGAATTGAGTTTTTTTGTTGCTTCGGAATGCTTGTGAGCGAACTCTGGTGTTTGTGTTTTGATTTATAGATGTCTCGTCTGACAATTGTTTCTTTGTTTGAGCTATAAGAAGGCCATGGCAGGGTCTGGGAGTTCCATGACGTATTCCTTTCTTTTATTCATTGTCATCCTCTCACTTCAAGAAATGTACCGTGGGAAACTTGCATCGTCAGAACTATACACAATACTTGGAGGGTTCACCAGCTCTCTCGTATTTCTTGTGCTCCTAACTGTGAGTTCTGAAGCCATATTTTTTGCATGAGTCACAATCAAATCTGGCATGAGCGTTTTCTTATCTTTTAAGTTTTGCATGAGTAATCAGATCATTTATTAGAAGGCATGAGAAAATGTTTTTCCGACATCTGAAATGAAAAGTCACAATCAATCCCAGATTTGAAAAAAAAAACTCTTTGCCAAACCATAATGGTCCTACTCAGAGTAGTCAATAGCGGCGCTATCCCGCTATGGAAAGAGCCTTAGCGGTGCTGAATACTATAGCAGCCGCTATAGGCTAAATAGCAGGATATTTGAGCAGAGCGGTTCCCGGCCCAGAACGATTTCTGGCCCACTACTATCCTTTTCCCCTCTAAAAAACTAAATTGCTCCTTAAATTTACAATGGTTTAAGGGTAATTTTGTGTTTTTCAATCAAATTTCTGTTGAGACTCAACCTTAACCTTCCTTCATAATCGTTTATGCACTTAGATTCATGTGTGCTTTGATTTACGAATATTTTATGAGTTGAGTTATTTGTTTAATTTTACACTAAATATATGTTTATAATTATTATATGTAATTTGTCCAAAAAATGATCAAATAGAGCAGTCATCCCGCTATACGCTATCTAGCTTTTGGGGTCATCCACTCAGCACCGCTGTCCGGGAATGACTATTCTGATCCTACTACCCCGCTCATTATTTACCGTATATTCTTCCCACAATCTTATTACATAATATCTCTTTTACTTATGGCCTCTACCTGGGTCTCTGTCAATCATCGATATAGTCCTACTTAGTCCAATGGATCTTTTGCTCACATATTAGTGCTAAATGGACTGTTGCTGCCCATGCTAACAAGATATTTGTGAATACTATTTTTATCCATATAGTCTGTCTTAGATTATCTTCTGTCACATATATTGTCTATTCAAGCAAAATATTTAGAGTTAATTTAAGTTAATCACACTTATGTTACATTTTGGTTGCAGTTCATTGGAAATTTTCAGGAATCAGCCGGTGCAAAAACTGGCTGGGGTGCTGGTAAGTACACGACAATGAATGTTGATGACAAATAGTTAAATTTTATATTAATTAAATTCAAAATTCAAAAAACAGAATGAATATTAAGTGGTACTTTGCAAATCTTCTACAGTTTTATACTTGAGAATTGCATGAAATATGGGATGGCGACGGGGCATTCAATTCTTTTGCTTCTGTTGTCATTATACATAAGTCATGCATGCTTGAGCTTTCAGTTGTGTTTTATGTATTAAAGAACTTTAAATAGTGTCTTTATTTTGCAGTCATAGTAGCAGAAGTAGTTGCTTTGATTGCTGCAAGCACTGTCCACCGAGTATGCACCACTACATGGTATGCTCCCTGCATTACCCTTCTCTCCCACTTACTAATGAACAATAAGAAGAAACACACTAGGAAGTGTAGTGCCTAAAGTATTTCTTTCAAAAAACAAAATTACTGTGAATGAGAAGTAAGAAACACATTAAATGTCAATCTCCCCTCTGATCTAATTGGTGCAGAGTCACAATTAATTAAGTGGATATTCTAGCCAAGCCTTCTCAATGACTCTTTTTAAATCACCATCTACTTATGATGAAATTATGCATTTTTTATATTAAAGAACACATCATACGTTCTTTTAATTGAAAAAGGGCATTGATACCAACTTCTTTTATTGAAAAACAACACATCTTACCTTTTTTTGAAAAATCACGGTGGCTCATCAGGATTCTGACAAACTCACTGTGATACCAAATATATGACTATCAGCTTATAATAGAAGTGGTGAAGTTTGACATTTGACATTTTAATTACTACATGCAACGGGTTGGTTAACCTTAGGCACATGTTCTTATTGATTCTGGCTTTCATGTTTCACCTCCACTCATTACATGATAAAATATATGACAATCAGCTTGTAATAAAATGGTGAAGTTTGATATTTGAAATCTTAAGTAATACTTATAATGGGTTGGTTAACCTTTGGAGCATGTTCTTATTGATTCTGGAATTCATGTTTCACCTCCCCCCATTATAATTAAATAAACTATTGTAGATTTTTATCCCTCTACCTTCTTAAGCTCTTACACCCTCCATTCTCTTTTATAAGCAAATTTTAATTTTTTGGATTCATTAAATAATTAATATATCTAGTTTATATATTGTCCAAATACATCATTTATTTAATGAATCTAAAAAGTCAAAATTTTCTTATAAAAGAGAATGGAGGGAGTATATAATAACATTGAATTCTAGCTTTTCTTTGTGGTGTAACCAATAGTACAATACATTGTAAAAGAAGAACAGGCAGCATCATGATATCATGTGCTTTTCGGTAAATAAAGTAATATAGACGACTTAAAACTTTTGTAAATTGTAGATTGCAGCCTATTTCTGATTTTGTAAATTGCAGAAAATCAGAAGGATGTTTCTGTTTCCTATAGCACATTTTTAAATTGGAATCAAAACGGCCTTGTAAATTGAATAAACAAAATAGTCAAATATAGCAACTAACTAGCAGAGTATTTTGGTATTGTCATAGTCAGGTATTTATAGATAGGGTGTTATCAAATCAGAGTAACAGGATGGCTCTCTGTGGATACTTTATGATTTAAAAACCATAAAATTGTATCAATTGTTTTTTTTTATGAAACCATTGTTAATGTTCTTCTAATGTTTGTTGCATAAATGCAGTTTCCTGTTCTCTGCTGTATTGCTCTATGAGGTTAACAAGCTCTCTGGATCAGCGGTTTCAACAACTGACTCCAGAACTAAAAAGCAAAGTGGGAGAGCTTAATCATTTTGCATGATTACTGTCAGGGCATATATAGAATTTTCCCTAGTCGCGATAGTCTTACAGCCCTAGTATCAGAACTTATAAGATGAGCGTTTTATGATTTATCTGGCTCTTCATTTTACAATTACAATGGTATAATGGTATGATTTGAAAGATGTGCATTTAACTAAAATTCAATCAGTCCTTTTTTATCACAAGCGAGCTTGTTTACTTTGCCAAATAGTGAATGCTAAAATGGGTTACAAGATCTGAATTACTAATGATCAAACTTCCAATTGCCACCATCAATTATTGCAATTCTAGCCCCTCAATTCCAAAATCCTAGCTTTCCGAGGCATGTTCCTTTTGCTTTATGATCTGATAACTTCCAAAATCCCAGCTTTCTTCTCCTACTTCCCTTTCTCACCTATTTCTCAAACTCACATTTCTTTTTGAGAAACAAATGTCACACACACTTCAATCTCAACAATCTCCCTCATCTAAGAGTCATTCACATGGATCCCACTTCTAATCTCCCATGGCTCTTTTGAAATGTCAATGGGTTAAGTGTTTAGGATTTAAGAAATCTTAACACCATATATTTATCCAAAATCTCAAGACAATGTTAGTATGAACTTCAGCAATCTCTCTCATAAATGTGAGCCACCCACATGGATCTCACTCTTGCTCTTCCACCAAGTCATGGCTCTTCTGGGATCTCACTCCTGCTCTTCCACCAAGCCATGACCCTTCTGGGAAGAGTCAGAAGTGTCAATCTAAGATCTTATTGGATTATGAGTCCATTCTCTTATATATTTAACATTTTTTCTATTTCTAATCAATGTAAATCTTAGCCACTTACATTTAAATTCCAACAATTTCCACCAACTTGTTTAAATCACACTTGGGGTGAAAATAAAACAGATTCATAACAAGGGTCTACAGACCTAATCTACACATGCTCAGGCTAAATCAATTTTTTTTATAAGTCTAGTTAAACAGGCTAAACCTCAAAATATGAAAAAAAAAAAAAAAAAGTCTTTTAAGTCTAAGTCGACCTATTTAAATAAATATGAATAATTTTTTAATTATCATTATGTTATATTTTTTTACTTTGAATTAAAATACATAAATAAAAATTGATTATCTTAAAGAATTTATGAAAATAAAATAAAAATATTTTATGAACAATGATATAAGTTATTTTTATAAGTTATCTTAAATAAATAATCTCACAAAACGTATGCTAATAGGTAAGTTAAAATAAGTCAATGTAAACAAATTTTCAGTCTCATTGATTTTTAGTTTGTTAGTCTATTTAAAATAACAGACTTTTTTGTAGGCTAGGCTAACCATACCTTAGAAAATATCAGACTCAGACCTAAAAATAAGCCTATAACAAACTGCAGGTAGACTTAGACTTTAATGTAAAAAAATTTATACTAACCGTGGAGTGTTTAAACTCATAATTTATTAAGGTAATACATCTTACTAATAAAAACTATGTATGCAATTTTTACAAATTGACTAGTTCAAATTTTTATTAAGATCGGTTTGAATGTCATTCATCCTTTTTATATAAAACCCTTCATTTTTCTTCTATGATTTATCTTCTCCCCATCCTTTTTATATAAAACCCTTCATTTTTCTTGTATGATTTATCTTCCCCTCCCTTTCATTTCAAAAAATCCAATGCTATGCAAAAACTCAATTCTGCATTTTCTCCTTTGTTAAGTCTATCTATTGTTTTTTTTTTTTTTTTAAATCTTGATATCCAGTCTTGCGACCGATTAATCTAAAAAATCAATCTCACCATCCGCTAGCGAATGTTCCGCTTAAAGTCAAAGTAAAATTTTGTATGGACTGACCCAACACAAAGATTAATTACACCTAATAGGATTCGAACCAGAGACATTAAGAGGAGCACACTCTCAAAACTCAAATCTCCACCTATGGTGCTGACACTGTATCATGTCGATACTAATTTGACAAGAACTTGAAACTCAAAAAGCAATGGATATAAAAGTTGGATATAAAACTGTATTAAATTTATTTTAAAACAGAGGATGATTCCCTTTCTTACGATAGGTAATGCATACAAGTAAAGTATCTCAAAAAAGAAATGTATACAAGTAAAAGAAGAGAAAGTAAGACAATGCTATGGATGGAGTTTGGTTCCTTGCAAGATGAACAATGAAAAGATGAAAATCAACAATAAACTGGTAGAGAACAGCATGCTCGTTCTGCCCTAAATCTTTAACCACGTGGAAATTCTCCACACCCTTGTCCTTGTTTCACTCTCCTTGGACTTTGTGTCCACTCTGTTATGTCTGCTCCTCTATCTTCTTTGCTCTTCTTCCTTTCCTTCTTTGAGCCTCAAGTCCAATAGTTTCCTTTCTTACTCCCTTCCCATTTATATTTTCTCTTATGCAAATGTAAGCTAGGCATATCAATTTGTTAAAAAAAAATGGGATTACTCATTACACCTTTAATGTTTCTTTCAAACCTTGTGAATTTCCAAAATTATCTTTCGCTTCGTTTGGATAGTAAAATCCGGACGCACCCAATGGCATTGATATCCATATAAACTCAAATGACCAGATAAGTATCTCCGAATTTTAATATCCAGATAGTAATGTAATATCCAGATGAAGCAAAAGGGGTAATTTTAAAAATTAGGAGTTTGAGAGAAACACTAAAGGTGTGAACAATCCCCTAAAAAAACATACCAATGGACATGTCACTCTCTACATGTGCATTTTTGCCTTCTATCGTATTACAAGTCACTGAATCCACCCCATATGAATTCAAACAGATGGTAATTGATGTGATTACATACAACAAAAAGAATCTGAGCATGCATTTGATGGAGTTCTATCATGGATCACAAAAATTTGACCAAAACTCGGGAACATGATCCTCTTACAATGAACTGATGATTCTCGCAACGCAACAAAAAAAAAAGATAAAAAGAACTTGGTCTTTTTTTCTCTTGTTACCTGGAGAAAAATTACATATACATCTTGTAAGTTGTTATCCCCAACAACCACTATCACACCAGCTCACTGAGTGCATAGCCTCTGTATCTCTTCTACAGCACCTGCTTTACAAATCAAATATCCCTCCAAATATGCAGTTCTTTGTTAAGAGACACAGCTAGTGCTAGTAGATTTTTCTGCACGCCAATTACGAGCAGCCCCCCCTTCCATGTTTTAATCATACAAAGGTTCCTTAACTAGAAGATTTATTTTCTCATGCAGAAATTTGAGCACATCTTCCCTCCCTTCCTTTATAAGTAACTGTCTCAACTTCGCAAATGTAATCCGCGACGGTCGAATTCCTTTCTCTATCATCTCTTCCAGTAAAATACAAGCTTTCACAACATTTCCCTTTTGACACAGTCCATTGATAAGAACTGAAAAAGTGTGCAAGCTTGGAACAAACTGTTTTGACTTCATATACCTCCATATTTTCAGAGCCATATCCACTTCATTCTTCTCACAAAACATTTTTATCAACATTGTATACGTATCAGCATCAGGCTCACACAGCTTGATCATCCTGCGAAAGACGCTAAAAGCTTTATCAGTCTCTCCTTGGCTAATCAAACTTCTCATGATAACATTGCAGGTCCTTGAATTCGGAGCAATACCATTACTTTCCATCTCTCGTAACACCCTATACACATTTTTTAATTTGTTCGCCTTACAAAAAGCACCAATCAAGGCATTATACACCACAACATCTGCCTGAATTCCATTCCTTTCCATCTCCATGAATGTATCGATAGCATCCTCAATCCGATTCTCCACTCCATAAGTATGAACAAGCACATTATAAATAAACGACGTCGGCCTGCAATTATTATCATCCATATCCTTGACAACCCCGACCGCTTCATCAACCCTTCCCGCCTTGCAAAGAATATCAACCATTATACCATAAGTAACAATATCAGGATTGCACCCTGCAGAAACCATCTCCCCAAAAACCTCTCTTGCTTTCGGAAGATTCGGTTCCTTTCCCCACCCTTCAAGCAATATACTATAACTTTTCAAATCCGGCTCAAACCGTCCCTTCATACTATCAAAAATCTCCTGAGCCTTCCTCACATTGCTAGACTTACACAAAGCACTCAACAACCCATTAAAAGCAGCGAGATTCTGCAGCGTATCATACTTATCCATTACATTAAAAGTATAAACAGCTTCATCAATCTTATGAGCCCTAGCATATTTTCTCATGATAATACAAAAAGTTTCAACATTTACCATACCCTTTTTCCTCATTGAATTAACAAGATCCCACACAATCTGATACTGCCTAATCTTTGCCAAAGACTCAATCATCAAGTGATAAGCTCTTACCGAATGCGAGTAGTTTCGCTGATTCTCCGCCCACTCGAAGAACCGAAACGCCGACATCCCGGCATTCTCGAACCTCTTGAGCACAGTTTCCACTAATTCAGGAGAAACCCTAACCCCTGTTTGATTAAGAGCAGTGTCAAGTGTGACTGCGGGAGAAGACATCATAACCTTACAGACGGTTTCTGTTACTTCTGCAAAATCCGGAATTGGTTCGCTTGTGCTTAACATTTTGGCGAACGATGCGCATTTGAGTAGTGGAAAATTTCTATGGTTGGAAATGTTAATCATTGCGCTATGGTTGAACTGTGAGAGTATGTACTATGTAGTATTGCTTGGAAATGGTTAAATTGGGATTGGAATTTGAAGTTGCGGCATTTGGAGGTTGTAAGTATGAAGGAATTGAAAATCTGCAAACCCTAACGGTACTGATATGGACTGAAGAAGCCAGAAGAAAAGTGCTTATACAGCAATGCAACTTTGCCAATCGCGATTATCGCCAAGGTTGTTTCAGAACTATTAGATGCCAAGGTTGTTTCAGAAGCACTCAAAAATGATTCTCGTGTAATTGATTTTGACCTTTTTTTGAAGTTTTTTTCTTTCTTTGAAATTGGTTGAGTTGAAGAAAATGATAATGGACAGATGCATACAAGGATGTGACAGTGTTGCATAGTAAATTTAGTGTTGGTTAATATTAAGCGAAAGATGTAAAATTATAAGGTGTATTCATTTATCATTCACAGTGTTGTTATATAATAAATTATTCCTTAATTTCTTTGACCTTTTTTTTTAAATTGATTGCATCATCCCTAGAGATCTAATCTAAACAATAAAACCCTTGTAACTAAAATAAACATGAAACAGAGATGATACAAAACTTTATGAGACACCTACATCTTCTAATTATATTTTTAAACATTTATAAACCCACAAACCAAAAAGTGAACGGAGATGATAAAGTATCGGAGACCAATGTCAAACTTAACTTTTTTATGGATACCAATTGATACACTAACATTTTGCTTCCTAAGAAGAATCTCATAAAACAATATTTGATACTGCATCATCATCTTTTGTGTTGTGGTTTTCCGAGATCCTTCTCTAATTGTAAAAAGCATTGTTGGGTTTGGCCAACACCACGGAGTGAGGAAGGTTCAATGAGCAAGATGCATAAACAATTTTTTTTATTAAGTTTAGTTGCTCTTTGAGTCCGTTCGTCTTTATCATCTCTTTTTTTTTTTTTTTTTTCGTGTTTTGAAAAACCAGAGTTTGCAGTTGTCTTTGTCTTCTCTTCTTCTTCTTTTTTTGTTTCAACTTTTCTTTATCAAATAAAATGAAACAAAGTTACAAGGTGTATAAGGGTTTCATTAAAAAAAACTAATAAATTCAAAACAAACAAAAATTACGAACCATGTCAGATAATATGATACTACCTAGATGCCACATATGCAAAATTTAACGGTTTTTCTCAATATTTAAAAGAAATGATTAAATTGATTAATAAGACTATTTTTAAGGGATTAACAATTTTATAATACTTTTGATTAAAGATTATATCATAACTATTGTCACTTAATTGACTTATGGACAATAAGTTATGCATTAATCATTTAACTAATAAAATATTAGTAATAGAAGGGAGAGAATTGTTACCAATTGTTCCGGAGCCTGTGATCTTTCTTTTTTGATCACCTCTGAAACTCACGAAGCCATCTAACTTAAGTTCTAGGTCTTAAAACATATTTCTTCTTCCCGTCATATGTTATGAGCATCCAGAGTTCAGGTACCATGACTAGTGTTTCAACTGAGCTGCTAAGGATGTATGCAACATATATTATTTTATCTTTAAGTACCAACATCTTTTTGGGTTCTTTCTAGTTAGTTTTCCTATAGTTTTTAGAGAACTCGGGTCTTTGTGCAGAATAAGCATTTTGTGTATAAGCATAAGAGAAATGGGAGTGCAGAGCTTTTGGTTTTTCCTTAGGTTTTGAAATAGGTTTTTCTTTAGGCATATAACAAATTCTTCTTCTCCCATTTCTGCTAACTCCATAGATCATTGAAGTCATATTTTTTTTATCTATGTTTCTAGCTAGAAATGTGTTAGCTAGCAAATTTCGACTAGGGAATGAGTCAAAAGGAGAAGCATTGAATCATCAACGAAGAAGCGCCGAAATAGGCCGGTGTAGTCGAAGCAAGCTCGACAGACAATCCTTCAGGCTGAAGTCGAAGAAATATTGACAGATAACCATTCTGAATAAGGTCAAAGCTAAGCTAAAACGGGCAAGTGTTGCAACTAATGAGGACGTGGGGAAGTTACACACGAAGTGGGTGTACATGGGTGGACACGTGGCAAGATGTGAATAGTCAACAGCAAAGCAGCAGTTATTTTTTATACCTATTTAAGTAGAATTTAGTTCCAGTTCAAAAGGTCGCATTTTGTAACATTGCGAAGAAAACACTCAAAGTACCAGCGTCTAAGAGAAACGAGTCATTTTTACACAAGTGTATGCATGCGTCCAACTTATGTTTAAGGAATTTACATTATAAGTTTCATTTCAATTCACTTTCTTTTCCTATTTTTTTTGTCTTGTTTTTCTCTCATTTTATTTATCTTAGTTGCATGGACATAGATTTATTCAGTTTTCTTGTCCATTTCAAACCCAAAACACTTAAATAAACATTCCACACTTAACACTAAGTCTAAGACATTGTAGTCGATCCTGCAAGTAACCTTTAATAAGAGGCTAGAGATTGTTCGTTAGAAATCCGGTCAAATAAATTGGCACGTCCAGTGGGACCCGTTGTGTTAAGTAGATGTAATTGCGTAGTGGCAAGATATCTTGTCAAGACATCTTGTCTGACATTATAGCCTTACCAGAGATACAACAAAACAGGTTGTATGAGAACATGAAAACTTTGTACAAGCTGTACCAAAATAGCCATACAATAGATAGGTACACAACTCCCTCTGTCACACATAATCAATCATTCCCCCTGAAGACTACAATCTACTGCAAAGAATACGTTATCCCAGACAGCAACAAGCTCCATATCTTCTCAGTAGCAGCAATAGGCATGACAACCTATCCAACTCTCCCCAAAAAGTTGCTCATAAGCAATAACACGGGCCACAACTACTCTTTCTAAGCAGTAGTACACGCATGACATCAAGTCATAACATATGAGGTAATGGAAGCACACATGACTTGGTGGAAACACACAATCTTGATCATCTTCAGGTGTTCTTCCACCTCTTGCCCCTATCAAAGATCCTTCTGCACTTCTTGTTGTTGTCACATGTTTGAGGAGTGTTGACACTGGACTCTCTTACCACAGCCTTAAAACATGCCTTTTTTTCACACCATCCATTTTATCTTGCAGAGAATTTTTGTTCCATCCCTTAGTAATGGCAACTTGCTTAGACTTACTATGCCTTAAAGAGTAGAGGAAAGATACAATGTTTGTTACATTCCTCCAAGCCTGTAATTGCTATAAATCCTCAATAGGGTAAGTACCTAGCCCACTATTTATGTTCTCAAATTGATTTGCATATAAGGCTTTAGTAATCATAATAGTCAGTTGTTCCTTAGTGTTCTCATGCTCCAAAATAACAACCTTGCCTTCAGAAAGATTCTTGATTAGTTGAAGTCTATTAAGGTTCTTGTTCAGTCATATTAGATGAGATATCTGATAGCATTCAAATCTTTGCAATCTAATTCCATGACATTCTGCTTGAAATTATAATCTTTCCACGTCTGTTTCATCCACACTAGTTGAGAGCAAACTCTTTTTGTTTCACCACACCCAACTTCAACAGTGTTCCCAGAAGCACATCCATCAGTATTGTAAAATTCTTTCAAGAAGTTATTATTGTGAAAGTAGAACACACCATAACCACTTGTTCCAATGATACAATTCAAAATCTTCTTTTCTTGAATAATAGGACTCATCTTTGGTTCAAGCTTAGAGACAAGACAAAAGTCTGATATTTTCTTTGCAAGTTTAGTAGTTTTACCTTCAGTAGGGTGTTTGGCAATGAGTTCCTTGGTTTGTTCTTCCTGAGCTCCAACAAAGAGGCCTGAAGTGACTTGAGAGTTATCTGAAATAATGTTAGAGAAATTAGAGATTTCTTCCCCTCCTGCCTCATCAGTCTGCCTATAGGATGTTTCATCATTGGCTTCAACATCCATCCTTTTCTCAGTGATTGAATCATCAATTGCCACACTGATAGATGCCATTGTCATTTTAGTTCTGGAGTTAAAAACTCTATTAGCTCTGTTGCTTGAAGAGTAACCCAAAAATATCCCTTCATTAATCTTGAGTTCTAGAATTTATATAATGGCTCCTTCAGACATTATCTCCTTCATTCTTTTGAGATGAAGATGTCCAATATTCTAATGACATAGCTTCACTTCACCCTCATTGGTTGTGGAAGAGTAAGCAGTTATTTGAGGTTCTCATAGATAACAATTGTCTTTAGACGTTATACCCCTCATTAGAATAACATCTTTCTCATCTTTGACTAAACATTCTGACTTTGAAAAGTTAACCAACTAGCCTTGATCACATAGCTGACTAATGCTAATAAGATTAGTAGTTAATCCTTTCACAAGAAGAACATCTTCTAAATTAAGAGAACCAACACATACCAATCGTCCCACTCCTTTAATTTCTCCTTTAAATCCATCATCAAATCTGACAGCACCTGGGGGATGAGGCCTAATATCCACCAATAACTTCTGAACCCCTATGATGTATCTAGAGCACCCACTGTCAAAATATTAATCTTCTCTAGTTACAACCTTTGAGGATGTGTTAGGTATAATGTTCACATCCCTGTTGACAGATCTTCTCTTTGACTCACTTGATTAACCTTAGAATGAGCTGAAGATTGTTGAACTCCATACAATTTATAATAGAAAGGCTTTGTATGACCATACTCACCATAATAATGACACCTCCACGTTGACGATTGAGATTTTGTTGAAGTTACATCATGTTTGCCATGATGTTGTAACATATGGTTGGACATGGTGATCATCTTCTTCTTCTCAGAAGGAAAAAACCTTTTTACAGACCTTTTTGTTTTGTTGATCATCAGATGAATAACTACCTCTTGTATCTCCATATTCTTTCATCATATCATATCCACTTTTCATCCTTATTAATGAGTCTGACGTATTATTAAGCTTAGAGTTCAAGAAACTTACCTCATCTTGCAGATGATAACCAGTATATAGAAGTTCCTTTCTCTCATTCTCTAGTTTAGTAATGACCTTCCTCTGATTTTCCTCTGTCTTAAGGTTTTCTCAACACTTGTCACAAACATCCAAATCTTCATAGAGAACATTTTCTGCACAAGATTCTTCTTCATCAGCCCATCTACCAGAGAGAGCAGTCATAAGATTGACAGTCTCAGAGTTAGATTCATATTCTGACTCATCATCAGACCAAGATACAAACAATCCTTTTTTCTGTTTCTTGAGAGAGGTGGGACATTCTGACTTGGTGTGACAAAAATCCTCACACTCATAACATTGTATACATTTTCTTTGATTTAACTTCTCTTTAGTCCTGGTATTCTTTTAAGAGTCGTTATTATTTCTTATGTCAGATGTGATGTTCTTGACACCTGATCTTTCTCTTCTGTCCATCTTTTTCAGCACCTTGTTGAATTTCCTTCTAAGAAGCATAATGGCATTTGATATTCCTTTTTCAGTATCCAAATCACATTCATCCTCTCCAACTTCAGTATCGGACACCTCACACCAGTGTTATGATCTTGTTCTTCTTTTCAAATATGCCACTTATATCTAGTTCAAAGGTTTGAAGGGATCCAACAAGTTCATCCACTCTCATGATGCTGATGTCATGAACCTCTTCTATGACAGTAACCTTCATGTCAAATCTTTTGGGAAGAGATCTAAGGATCTTCCTTACTAGTTTTTCTTTTGACACTCTTTCTCCTAAAGCACTGGATGAATTGGCTATCTCAAGGATATTGTCATACCCCCAAATTTGTCTTATATGTGTTTAACTTTCATCTGCGCATCTATCTACTAACCATCATTCAAAAAAATTGAAAAATGTGTTGCTACTGCTCAAGGTGTTTCTAGGTTGAATCAAATCTCATGATAAGCTATCAAGTCAAGTATGTGGTCAATATGGATGGGAGTTCATTTGGTTTTGATATAATCTTGGTCAAGTAAGTTTTGTTTCATGATCAAGGTCTGGGTTTGATTGATTCAAGTGGTGTGGGTTTGAGCTTTCAATAAAAGTTTGTGTCAATTCAAGTCAGTTGGTGTATGGTTCAAGTTATCAGGCTATGAAAAGTCAAACGCCTTCATGATTAAGAATTATCAGAGATCAGTTCCTTTTCAATCAGGGTTTTTGGAACAGTTGTGATACAATTCATGTGTCAAGTTATGTTCTTATGTTTTCAAGGCATATTGCTGACAGAGCATTTTTTATTCATGGTGAAAATTTGGTGTAGCAGTGCAAGTGGTAAAATTTAAAGGATTGTTTCAATAGTATATTCATTTCGATTCGAGGTTCTGATTCATTAGAGATTCGAGATGGGTTCATGTGTTGTTTCATTTATCAAGAAACAATCGGAGTTATTTCATTCTCAAGTAAAAAGGCTAGAATTTCGGAATTTAATTTTAATTGGAATGCCAAGTTTTAGTGATCGTGATTTTAACCGATTTGATGGAAAAGTCAAAGGTTAGTTCAAATATGAAAGTGTTAATTCAAGATTATAGAAAACCTTACAAAAAAAAATGCATTGGATCACATCATTCTAAAAAAAAACTTGCCACAAAAAGGTCTACAAAAAATTCATATCCAAATTCAAGCTACCAAAAATTCCATCACATTTTCATAATAAAATCCCATCATTTCTCTTCATTTACCAAGTCCATTTTATAACAAGTGCAACAAATTAAAAAAAAGGCTCATGGCTACGTCACACCCACACCATGAAACAATACACATCTTTAGCATGTGATTCACATTACATCATCACACACCACATTACCAAGTGAAAGCCATCACACAATTGACCTCATACAAACCAAGAGAACACTTTCACACTATATTCTTCCAAGTCAATATCCAAGGTCCCACACGAAGCACAATATCCCACTGCAAACCATAAATTATTGCAAATAAACCTTCATTTCCAAACCGTTCCACCTGCCGATGATACGAATAAGTTACAAAACCATGTCACAACACAAATGCAAACGCAGAGAAAGTGACCAAAATGACAAAGTACATTAAGAAATAAACCACAACAAACTTTACGCAACACCGCTTCACGCACAACCAACACGCGACGCACAATAAGCCAAACATATATAAACCATACTACAACGCAAAACTTTACAAAACGACAACAATATTTTCCTCTCATTATCCCTACCTTATAATCCTCTATAAGTACCAAACTTTTTCACTTTTCTCCCTCAAGTTTGATTGAACCACAGAAACTCTGCAAAAACCTTCACTAAACCTTCTTCAACCATACTTCAAACATCTTAATCACCTTTCTTCAACAACTCTTCCCTAATCATCAAAAAACCCATCAACCAAGTCACAAATCAAACCATAATCATACACGAATCATAACAGAGAGTCGATATGAAAAGAAGGTTCGAGCAAAACGAAACCAAAGGCGAGCATTAGAAATCAAACCTGAGTGAAAGAGAGAGTGTGATCGAAATGAGCAAAGGATGAAAGATAGATCGAGGTGCAGAGATGGAGCTCGGAAAGGTTGGAACGATCTTTCAGGGACGAATGATTTCATTCTTTTTGATTTTGTTACTGATGCATGGATGTTGTTGTCATTTGTGTTCTCTTTCGTTGCTTACCCGTGGTTTGTTTCACAATTTTTTTTTCTTAGGTCGTTTTGAAAAGAAAAGCATGTGTGTGATATTGTTGACATGTTTAGCTTCACAGAGATGAGGATATGTTTTCAACCATGCCTTTTATGATGATGCACTATGTTGTGCCTTTCTTTTTGCTTCTCCAAAAACGTGATAAGGCATTTGGTTGTGATTTTTTTCTACCCTAGCCGTATTGGCTTTTTGTAACATCCTTTTTTTACAATGTGTTTAAAGGATGATGGGCTTTAGGCCCGTAGGATTCCGTCTCAAACCATGTATTAGCACCCTTCATAAGTTTCATGCACCTCTCTTTTTTCTATGTTATTTTAAATTTTATTTTCTCTACTTTTGTTTTCTTCAAATTTTTATATTATTTTCTTAATAAAATTTATCTTATGTCAATTTTATTCTTTTGATTCTCATTTCATGTTTGTTCCGGTTTTTCTTTTCGTCTTTTGGTCGATGAACATCTAAATAATCATGGATTATCGATTCATCAATGAAAATCCATAATTAAGAATATACCATTTTCTTTTCTATCTCATTTTGATTTTCATTTCTCTTTTCGTTTTGATTTCATGTTCTTTTTTATCTTGATCGATGAAAGTATTTAATATTACGAATGTTGGTTGGTTGAGGTTGTTTAACCTTCATTATTTCAAATTTGTAAAAAATAATCATTGAGATCCTTTTCTATACTTTGGGATCATGATAGGTTACCTTCGATTAATCGAAGAAAGTTTGTGATTAAGACGAGACTGTTCGCTTTTCTTTTCGTATGACATGATTTCTTTAGAGAATGATTCACAATATCATTCCTCTATCGTGTTTTAGCACAAATATCATAGCTTGTGTGGCCTTCTATAGCATGATCTTCATCATAGATCGTGCTACGATGGTTTAACACTATAGTCGACCGATCCATAAGTGATTCAATCGATACAATAACAATTAACGATTGATCACTGACCACTAACTTTAATTTCTATCTAATATACTCTTGTTTTACTTTCCGTTAATATATCTTGTCAATATTATCTTGCTCATATTATTTTTTATCATATTATTCATATTGTTCATATCATATTCATCTTATTCATACTTTGTTCATATTACTCAAAAATACACTAATAATTATTGAAACCGTTAAACAATCAATTGGTGGACTGTTGGTAATTATTCTGAGCAACAAATTATGGACTTTGTACAAAAACCCTAGCAAAGGAGATTTTTTTTTCCGACTCTTGTCTGTGGCTTAGTTTAGGACACCTCGTACACACAACTTCCTCTTGGGCTACCTGACAATGACCCTATTTATTTCGTGCAATCCTGTGTAACTTACATGTACCCCGCTCCCATTCTGATGTACGCATTTTTTTGCTTTGATTATGGTTTGTTTACTAGGAGCACCCCTAGGGAATAGCATAGACTAAATCATTTTCAAACTAATTCTCGATTCATCGTCGAGCCATTTTCAAACACCCTCCGTATGTCGATTGCTCATAAGCATCGCCATCAACCTAACGTACACACTTACACATTGCGATTATGGTTTCGTTGCTAGAAGCACCCCTAGGGACTAGTATCGATTCTCACCTCTTTCGCAAACCTTTGATCCAACGTCAAGTGGAATTTTATTCAAACTCGTAAGTCGAGTGCCTTTAGCCTCGCCATCAATCTCTTTTCAACTAATTTGATTCAATATATTCTCAAAAATCTTTCTAATCAACTAGAAAGAATAAGGTTCTTGGAGTCTAGCACTCATTGGATCTTCGAATGAATGGCTCTTGAGGCACATGCCTTGGGTTGTTGTTCATTCAACATTTTGTCTTAAAGCACTTAATCTTTATTTAACATTTTCTTAATCAACTTATGAAAGAAGAAGGTTCTTGAAATCTAGCATTCCTTGGATCTTTGAATGAATGGCTCTTGAGGCACACACCTTGGATTATTGTTCATTCAATCTTTCGACTTTAAAACGTTCAATCTTTCTTAAAACATTTTCAATCCATTCCCGAAAGAACTGAGTTCTTGGAATCTCGCACTCCTTGGATGCTTGAGCAACTGCTCTCGAGGCACGCCCCTTGGGTTGTTTGTCATTCAATCTTTTGTTTTCAAACTAACCTTCAACACATTAACCCCCATTCTTTTCCTGGTCGTATCTACGAACTACGTATGCTCTGATTCTTCATTCTCTTCTTAATGAAGATACATAAGCACAAGATTGCAATGATCTTGGCATGCTACCATTTTATTTTTCCATCATTTCCCGTCAACCTTTTCTTTCCTTTTCTATCCTTTCCCATGGTCGAACTACGAGCGCTCTGATTTCTCATTTTAGTTTGAATGAGTATACATAGTCACAAGGGCCCAAATCCTTGGCGAACACCCTATACTAAAACCATTCATTCTCCCCTAGCATCGATCCCCTTTTATCGTACCTCTTCGCATCAATCATTTAGAAGAAAGCAAACAAGCTTAGATAACATTCATCACAAATTGAACTAAGAGGTTCCCATTGAGTATAACGGACGTGAGGGGTGTTAATACCTTCCTCTTACGTAACCGACTCCCGAACCTAGAATGTGGTTGCGATGACCATGTTCTTATCTCTTACAGGTTCTCTCGATATTTTCCTATCCTTCTTTTGGGATAAATAAAGTTCGGTGGCGACTCCGTCGAACCGTTTTCCGCGCCTTTCGTGTAAGGGTCAAATTTTCGATTGTATACTTTTTCGAGGTGCAACAAATATTCATATGAAAGTCATGAGTACTTTCATCCTCTTTCATTCTCATGTTTTCAAATTTTGTTGTGAGCGGTTGAAGTCTTGACATCTTCACCATAAATGTGCCTTCATGTGTAGTTTTCAATATTTCCCAAGCATCTTTAGCTACAACATATGTGTTAATAAATTTGAAAATGTTCCTATCAACTCCATTGAAGAGCATTCAAGGCTGTAGAATTTCCAAGAGTCAGTTCATCCTCTTCTTTAAACCATTCTTCTTTAGGTTTCAACTCAGAAGTCTTCTTTCCATCTTTGTCCAAAACAACAAGATGTTCCCCATCCTCTTATGACAGCTTTCCAAGACTTTCTATCCATAGAATTCAAAAAAAGCCACCATGTGTGCTTTCCAATAGTCATAATTGGTTCCATCCAGGATGGATGGTCTGTTAACAAGTCCTCCCTCCTTGTCCATCTTACCAAAAAGTAACTTCCTTATATCTCACCCAGATACAAAGCAGGATGCCTGCTCTGATACCAATTAAAATTTTGGTATCAGATATGAGATGTCGATGGCGATGTCACACACTAATATCTGAACTAATATTAAATAAAGAACAAGGTAATAAACACAGTAAGAAGACAGTAAAACCACAAGCAATTGTTAACCCAGTTTGGTGCAACTCACCTACATCTGGGGGCTACCAAGCCAGGAAGGAAATCCAGTATTAGTAGTATCAATTCAAAGTTAAACACTCCTAATTTACAACTTCTTACTTAATCCCTAAACAGTGCAATTTCTACCTAAGACACTCCTAGATATGAGAATTCCATCTCACTTCCTACCAGTCACAACCAGTGACAATTCAACAACACCAAAAACAGAAGTAAACACTTCCAGTATAATACTTAGTTTTGCTTAAAAGCTTCAACTAAGAACAATACACTCTTGCTTAAAATATTTAGAGTGAACAAATGACAATTAACAATCAGTCTATCTCAATGTATCAGAAGATACACGAGTGAGACACAATACAATAACACACTAAAAGAAATCTCAAACCCTAAGCCCTTATTTATGCACACACGGTTTCTTCAATGTTTTCACACATTTTTATGTTTAGTGAGTTTCTTTATATAGACTCTAGAAGTATGGGATTGGACTTTTCAATCAAATTCACTCTTTCAGTTGTAAACCATCTGCATGATCTTCTCAACAAAATAGGAACCAATCATCAAAGTTTCCTAAAAAAATCTCCAATATCTTTTTTATGAAACCAAACCAAAACTACAATGTTCCTAAAATATCCTTGCTTAGATGCACCTAATGAGAACACAAAACATCCAGAATATCATATTCCAAAATCAAATCTTCAAGGATTTAAAATACAAAACTGTATTGAAGTTCTAGTATAACGTGTCACAACATCTATCATAACATCTGTCAAGAAACATAACAGCAGACTCTGATGTATCAGTTGGTCAAGATGTCATGACATCTTGCTCAACTTCTTGTTGTGATACATGTTCTCCAAATTAACTATCTTTTACCAAAATTGTTGCCAATCTTAAAGCCATGGAACCTTCAAACATGATCAATACAGACCCTTGGAAGTTGTACTTCGACGGGTCAAGCCATAAAAACGAAACTGATGTTGGAGTCTTAGTATTATCTCCAAATGGAATTTTGACAAAGTTCAAGTGTCAAGTAGACGGAAGATGTTCAAATAACAAAGCGGAATAAGAATCCTTAATCATTGGCCTCAAGATATTGAAAGATTTAGGGGAAAAGATGGTCGAAATAAAGGGTGATTAAGAGCTACTGATCAAGAAAATTACACGAGAATGTAAATGCATTAAAGAGAATTTGTTAGTGTATTTCGCAATAGCAAATCAGATTTTGGAGTACTTTGAGATAGTCAGCATCCCACATGTGCCTAAAATAGAAAGTCAAAAGGCTAATGAGATAGCGCAAATTGCATTTGAGTATAAGGTGTCTAATTATAAGCTCAAAGACTTTATTGAAGTCAGAGAGAAGGTGGCGTCGAACGTATTGGCGCCACTAAATGTGTCAATCCCAAAAGTTGAAGGGGCATAAACTCTTAATGAGATCTTTGTGATTTTTGAAGATTTTGCCATTGACAATAAAATGAAGTCAGACTGGTGAAGGACAATTCTAGAATACTTAGAAAATCCAGTCAGAAACACTAACCGGAAAGTCAAGTATATAGCATTAAGTTATGTCCGTATGGGCAACGAATTGCTGGAAAAAAACACCTCAAAGGCGGTATTACTCAAGTGTCTTGGAGATACGGAGGCGTACCTAGCAATATTATAGGTACATAGTGGAACATGCGAAGCTCACCAAGCTGGCCATAAAATAAAGTGGCTACTATTTCGACAAGGTGTCTATTTGCCAAGTATGTTAAAAGACTGTATTGATTTCGCCAAAGGGTGTCAGGAATGTCAGAGATATGCAAACATTCAGCATGTTCCAGCTAGTGAATTACACGAAATCATTAAACCATGGCCTTTTCGAAGGTGGGTGCTGTACATCATAGGTGAAATTCGACCAGCCTCGTCGAAACAACAAAAATTTATCCTGATAAGTATAGATTATTTCACAAAGTGGATAGAATTCGTACCTCTGGTAAAAGTAGATCAAGAGGCGGTGATTGAATTCATTCAAAAATACATTATTTATATATATGGAATTCCTGAATCCATTATCACGGACCAAGGATCCGTTTTTTTGGGTAAAAAATGCAAGAGTTTACAGCCGTAACAGGGTCCAAATTGATCACTTATACACCTTACTACGCCCAAGCAAATGGTTAAGTTGATGCAGCTAACAAAGTAATCATTGGGTTGATCAAGAGACATATTACCTAAAAATGAAGAATTGGCACAAAATAGTAGATCAAATTTTATGGGCTTGTCGAACATCCCCCAAGGATGCAACAAATTAAACGCCTTTTCGTTTGACATTTGGTTATATTGTTGTGTTGCCAGTGGAGATTTATTTATAATCAATTAGAATACGACGTCAAAGTGAAATTTCGCCAGAGAAATATTAGAGCATGATGTTCGACAAAACCGTCGACTTGGACGAAGAAAGGTTGGCTGCATTAAACGTGTTGTTGCACCAAAAAGCGTGGGTGGCGAAATCATAC